>OX415236.1:32800154-34050154 GCA_948330725.1 Sherardia arvensis
TACTTGAGAGGTACAGGCAGAGGGGACCCCAATCTCCATGGGGATAACCGCTTCGGACCCATAGACTAAGCTATAAGGAGTCTCTCCTGTTGCTGTGGCTGGTGTTGTTCTATGGGTCCAGATTACACTTGGTAGTTCTTTGATCCAGTTTCCTTTAGCTCCTTCGAGGCGCTTCTTGATACCGCTTACCAAGGTACGGTTTGTAACCTCTACTTGGCCATTAGCTTCTGGATGATATACCGAGGTGAGCTTCTGGTGTATGCCTTACTTCGTACACCATGTCTTGAAGGGATCATTAGCAAATTGAGCTCCATTGTCGGTCACTATGAATCTCGGGATGCCATAGCGACACACAATATTCTTCCAGCAAAAGTTGATAACTGTCTTGCCAGTTATGTTGGTTAAGGCTTCAGCCTCTACCCATTTTGAAAAGTAATCGATGGCCACAATGAGGTATTTAAAGTTACCAGGGGCCGTAGGAAAAGGTCCGACGAGATCTATGCCCCATCGAACAAATGGCCAGGATTCTTGGATGGTAATCATATTTTCCGGTGGCACGTAGATCATCTTGGCAAATCTCTGGCACTGGTGGCAAGAATTGATATATCTTTTGGCGTCTTGTAGCATCGTAGGCCAGAAATAACCCATCTGTAGAAGCTTTCGGGTGACGGTACGTGGACCTTGGTGGCTACCGCAGACTCCTTCATGTGTTTCTTGTATTAAGTGTTCCGCATCAGAAGGCCCGACACACTTAAGTAGGGGTTGGAGGTATCCTCTCTTGTATAGGATACTGTTGTGGATGACATAACTTGGATCTTTAACTCGGACCTTCCGCGCAAGGTGCTTATCCTCGAGAAGGGTACCTGTTTGGAGGTATTCAATGTAGGGGTTCATCCATGTGTCTGAGATATCAATAGCCATGATGCTACTCTTTTCGTAACTTCTCTTCGCCAGGGTTTCCATTAGTAATTCTTGAGAAGATCTTATGTTGAGGTCCGAGGAGGCAAGTTTGCTAAGTGCATTAGCCTTGTGGTTACCTTCTCGGGGGATATGATTCAGCTCATAATGTCGGAATTGATTTAGGAGAGGCTTAACTATCTCAAGGTATTTCTGGAGACTGTACTCTCGAGTTTCGTATTTGCCTTTAACCTGTTGAACCATGATTTGTGAGTCACTGAAGATTTCAAGGTCCTCGACCTCAAGGTCATTTGCTAGCTTTAGCCCCGTAATGAGGGCTTCATATTCTGCTTCATTATTAGTGGCTCGAAAATCAAAATGGAGAACATAAGGATGGTCCTTTCCCTCGGGGCTGGTGAGTAAGACTCCAACACCACTTCCCCCCGAGTTGGAGGATCCATCCACATATAGTTTCCATTTTCCGGAATCCGGAGTTGGGTTTGGTTTGTCGATCTCCACTGGTTCAACAGACTCCATTATGAAATCAGATAAGGCTTGGCCCTTGATGGCTGTCCGAGGTTTATATTGTAGGTCATGTTCTCCCAACTCGATGGCCCACTTCATCATTCGTCCTGAAGCGTCAAGCTTCTGGAGGATTTGCCTAATCGGGTAGTTGGTTAAGAGGACTATTGTATGTGCTTGGAAGTATGGTCTCAACGAGGGCTAATATCAAGCGCTCGAGGGGAGTATATCTGGTCTCGGGCCCTTGTAAGGCCCTACTTACATAATATATGGGATGTTGCGACCCCTCCTTTTCCTTGACCAATACAGCACTGATGGCTAGCTGGGATGCAGATATATATAAGTAAAGAGTCTCTCCTTTATCTGGCTTTGACAATGTCAGAAGTTGCCGAAGATTGTTTTTAAGCTCTTGGAAAGCTTCTCCGCATTCATGCGACCACTCAAACTGGTTTGCCTTCTTAAGGAGAAGGGTAGATGTTTTTCCGCTCCTTTGGATAGGAAACGGCTAAGGGCTGCAAGGGACCCTGTCAGCTTCTGCACGTCCTTGACGGTTTTTGGAGGTTGCAAATTTTGCAAAGCCTCTATCTTCTCGGGGTTTACTTTGATTCCTCGATTGGATACCATATTCCCCAGGTATTTTCCCGCTCCCACGCCTATGGTACATTTAGCGGGGTTCAGCTTCAAGTTGGAGGCCCGTAACGTGTCGAAGGTTTCCTTTAGATCTTCAAAGAAGGCGTCATAGTTGCGGCTCTTTACTACCATGTCGTCCACATAAATCTCGAGGTTGCGCCCTATCTGAGATTTGAATAATTTGTCTACCAGTCACTGGTAAGTAGCTGCGGCATTTTTCAATCCGAAAGGCATCATCTTGTAGCAGAAAGTCCCTCTGTCGGTTATAAAGAAGGTTTTTTCTTTATCTTGCTCTGCCATAGGGATCTGATGATATCCTTTAAAGGCATCAAAGAAGGCTAGTACTTGGTATCCCGCAATCGCTTCCACTAATCGGTCGATCGAGGGTAAGGGATAACTATCTTTAGGACAACAATCGTTCAAGTTGGTGAAGTCGATGCACATTCTCCACTTTCCATCTGGCTTCTTGACCATCACTGGGTTAGCTATCCATTCTGGGTACTGCACTTCTTCGATTATACGGGTTTTAAGTAACTTGTCTACCTCCTCTCCAATGGCTTCAACTCGATCAGTGCAAAGATGCGTTGTTTCTGCTTAATGGGTTTTTGCGAGGGATTGATATTCAGGTAATGTTCCGCCAATCGAGTGGATTCTCCTACCAAGTCGTTGGTGTCCCAGGAAAAAACGTCTATGTACTGGTTGAGAAGATCTCGTAGTTTAGTTTTTATCTCGGGGGGTAGGAGAGTTCCAACCTCAACGGTTCCTGATTCTCCGAGCTGCATCGGCTCGGACTCGGAGTACTTGGCTGGTTCAAGATTCTCCTTTTCTGGTTCTCGGATAGCTTGAATTGTGCATATTCGAGCTAATTGTTGATCACCTCGGATTGTGGCGATCCCTTTGTTGGTAGGAACTTCATCACCAAATGGTAAGGGGACCGGATTGCCTTTGCCTGGTATATCCAGGGCCTTCCAAGAATTATGTTGTACGGTGACCTGGAATCGATGATCGTAAAGGTGCAATGCAAGGTTATACTCCGAGAAGCGTCTCTCACATGCACTGGTAAAATAGTTTTTCCCAAAGCTCTGAGCCACCCTATATCAACCTTATCTCGGACACTCCTCCGAGAACGATCCCTGACGATGTCCGAGCACTGATGAGGGACTTACATTCCCAATATCCTGACTTCGTTGCATCTCTGATAAATTCAAGTCAACCACTACTTGCCCAGATACATGAGGCCCCAAATCGAGTCTCTATTCCAGGAGATCGGACAACACCACCCTCTGGATCAAACCCTGTTGGATCTGAAGTACCGAGCTCTGGTCCAAAGATAGTGACCCAAACTGATATGAATCATAGTGAACACGTCAACAATCCGGAAGACCTCGACCAAGAGGATAAGCTGAGATACAGTGGATCCGACTCAATCCTGTGTGGGAGAGAAAGAGCATGAAGGGATCGACGAATCCTCGAAAGGTAGCAGGAAAGAGAGTCTGTGATAGAGCACTATCACAGATATATGGATCTCGCCATGAGATGCTATGATCAAGATGAAATCCTCCTGATAAACCTGTATCGAATGAGTACAGGTAACGACACTTTGAGGATGAAGTTGGCAACGAAGGATCCTACCACTATTCAAGATCTCAATGCCATCATGGAGGAATACGCTAGCAAAGCGAATCCAACAATAGACAAAAGACCTCAAGGCCCCGACAATGAGGGAAAAGAACCCAAGATGAAGATACCGAAGGTCAAGAAGACTAAAAGCGTCTTCAAACCTACTTTCGAGTCATACACTCCTCTGGCTGGATCTCAGGCTGAGATTTTATCCATTCACAGGCACCTTCTGAAGGACCCACCTGCCATGAAGGAGTCAGCCGAGCGTCAAAGGTCCCCGAAATTCTGCCAATATCACCGAGATCGGGGGCATGACACTGAGGAGTGTTATCAGCTCAAGAACGAGATCGAGAAGCTGATTCATCAAGGAATCGTGCAACAAATTGCACCTTCGATAGCCGGCGACAACCAGGGTACCCAGAAGAGATATGGGGGAAAACCCTGGCAAAAGAAGAAGGATGGCTCCCGCAACAATAACAACCATGGTGGCAGAGGCAACAATCCTCAAGATCCTCCTCCACCACCGCCAAATGGAGCTAACCGGGTCATCAACCGCACCATTGGCTATACTGGAGAAGCAATTTTTTTTACTATGCTGAAGGATAGTGTGCGGGCCATACCACATACCGAGCCAGTCAACAAGAGGGTTCGCCCCGAGGAAACCATTACTTTCTCGGACGCGGATGCCATACCAAATCAGATGCCTCACTCCGATCCTCTCATCATTTCGGCAACCATACAAGATCCCCTGGTAAAAAGAGTCTTAATAGACGATGGGAGCGGGGTAGAAGTAATGTTCCAA
The DNA here is from genome assembly GCA_948330725.1 of Sherardia arvensis. Classification (NCBI taxonomy): domain Eukaryota; kingdom Viridiplantae; phylum Streptophyta; class Magnoliopsida; order Gentianales; family Rubiaceae; genus Sherardia; species Sherardia arvensis. The sequence goes on from OX415236.1 coordinate 32,804,626, forward strand.
GATTGCTTCCAGAAACTAGGATTTACCAAAGATGACCTCAAACCTACGGGTCCGATCTCGGGGTTCACAGGAAATCTAGTAATACCTCTAGGGGAGATTATACTCCCAGTCACAGTAGCAGACGCGGGACAAAAAGCCTAACCCTCTACTGCACATTCGTGGTAGTCGACACTGTCACTCCCTTCAACATTATCCTTGGCAGACCTTGGATGTACCAGGCTAAGGCCGTATGGTCTCCTTACCATCTGATGCTGAAGTTTCCGACACCGCAAGGAGTAGTTTCAATCAAAGGAGACCAAAGAGTAGCGCGATCGTGCATGATCACGGCCACCAACAATGAAGCAGGGTATGAAGCCCTCATTACCGGACTAAACCTGGCTAAAGACCTGGAAATTAAAGACCTCGAGATCTTTAGTAACTCACAAATCATGGTTCAGCAGGTCAAAGGCGAATACAAGACCCGAGATTACAGTCTCCAAAAGTATCTCGAGATAGTTAAGCCTCTTCTAAATCAATTCCGACATTACGAGCTGAAACATATCCCCCGAGAAGGCAACCATACGGCTGACGCACTTAGAAAACTTGCCTCCTCGGACCTCAACATAAGATCTTTTCAAGAATTGCTGAGGAAACCCTGACAAATTGGAGTTACGAAGAAACTAGCATCATGGCTGTTAACTTCTTAGGCACATGGATGAACCCCTACACTGAATACCTCCAAATGAGAACCCTTCTCGAGGACAAACACCTGGCACGGAAGGTCCGAGTTAAGGCTCCCAAGTATGTCATCCACGAAGACATCTTGTACAAGAAAGGGTACCTCCAACATTTACTCAAGTGTGTTGGGCCTTCCGACGCTGAATACTTAGTACAAGAAGCACATGAAGGAGTTTGTGGTAGCCACCAAGGTCCATGCATCGTTACCCGAAAGCTCCTACAGATGGGTTATTTCTGGCCTAAAATGCTACAAGACGCCAAAATATATATCGATTCTTGTCACCAGTGTCAGAGATTTGCTAAGATGGTCCATGTGCCACATGAGAATATGATTACCATCCAAGAATCCTGGCCATTTGTCCGATGAGGTATAGATCTCGTCGGACCCTTTCCTACGGCCCTTGGTAACTTCAGGTATCTCATTGTGACCATCGATTACTTCTCGAAATGGGTGGAAGCTGAAGCCTTGACCAACATAATTGGCAAGACAGTCATCAACTTCTGCTGGAAGAATATTGTGTGTCGCTATGGCATCCCGAGATACATAGTAACTGATAACGGAGCACAATTTGCTAATGACCCCTTCAAGAAATGGTGTAAGGGGTACGGCATACATCAGAAGCTCACCTCGGTATATCATCCAAAAGCTAATGGCCAAGTAGAGGTTACAAACCGAACCTTGGTAAGCGGCATCAAGAAGCGCCTCGAAAGAGCTAAAGGAAACTGGATCAAAGAACTACCAAGTGTGATCTGGACCCATAGAACCACACCAGCTACAGCAACAGGAGAGACTCCTTACAGCTTAGTCTATGGGTCCGAGGTGGTCATCCCCATGGAGATTGGAGTCCCCTCTGCCCGTACTTCTCAACCAGATGATGAAGATGGCACTGCCAACGAGGAAAACCTTCGTCTCAACCTTGACCTCCTAGAGGAGAAGAGAGCAAATGTTACTATCCACGAGGCCAAGGTGAAGGAAAGAGTCAAGCGCTACCATGATAGAAGAGTCCGCTTGGCCACTTTCGTTGAAGGAGACCTTGTAATGAGGTTAAATGAAAAAAACAAGAAAGAAGTGGAAGGGAAGATAGCCCCGAACTGGGAAGGTCCATATCGAGTCCTAGAATCCCATCCAGGGGGAAGCTACCTCTTGAAAACCATGAAGGGGGAACCTATACCACGAAGATGGAATGTGATTAACTTAAGAAAGTATCACGGAAGATAATAACTCAAGGAAGAGTCTCACAAAGGTTCGAGATTGTCAAGAACGTCCGAGAGCCTCATCAAGGTCCGAGACAAGTATGCTCTAGCACAAACGGGTACTCAAACTCAAAACACTATTTACTTTACTTTTATTCTTAAAGTTATAAACTTAGATTGAAGTCATGTTATTTTTATACCTATCTTTATAACAAGCAATCTTAAAATTTCATTTCTAAAAAAAAGATTGTTGTCTTAAGTATAACATTGATTGCTATTCAAAACAATATACTTTATAAAGTATATGATTGGTCAACTTATAAGTTGTTTGGATCCAATATTCAAATACCAATCGTTTTGAATAAAAGAGATAGGTTCGAGAAAAAGTACTTCAAAAAAGTGCTTGATTGAGGTCTATAGACCAAAAAGGCAGACGTGCTCGAAAATCAATCATCTCGACATAAAGAGGAAAAACCTCAAAAACAGAAGTTAAAATTCATATCAAAGGTGTTATTACATCAGAATATGATACTTCTAAATTCCCAAAGGGATACATAGAGGAAAAACCTCGAACACAAATAGTTCATATCAAAGGTGTTATTACATCAGAATATGATACTTCTAAAAAAGTCCCTCAAAAGGGCACATAGAGGAAAAACCTCGAATTTTGATACATTACATCAGAATATGATATTTCTAAATATGCCCAATAGGGTTTCTTAGAACTTCACCAGGAGTGGCACTTGAGAGATGGGCTATTGTCAACTTTTCTACAAGCTGTGACATTAAAGGCCTTGTCAAAAGATGCCCGAAGAAGAAGCCCAACAACATCAAGCACGCAGAGTGTTTATTATGGACAACTGCGAAGACCTGGTCCCGGAGTATCTCAGCTTCAAGACAGGACCTCCTTTCTAGTAAATCATGAGACTGAGGTTCATGTGCAAAGGATTTCAGGCCTTGAAGATGACGAGGAGATGCCAAGATTAATCCACTTTATTAATGGAAGAACTAGAAATCACCTCATCAAGAGAAGATAAACTCAGGATACTTAGCTTTAATAAGCCTGAGTAAATCTCCTGCAGTAGTTATCTTCTCGGAGGGATCCAATGCATCCACAAACTCGGCCCCAGGGACCCAGCGTTTAGCAGTCAGAGCAGAGAGCTTATCAGCAGCATCTGGATGAGAGAAGATTTCCTTCATCACCTCCACCTCCTTCTCAGATTGACATAGTTGCAGGACTTGATCCAAGATCTCATGCTGCTCAGAAGAATGGAATAATTCCCCATACTCCTCTCTATGACTATTAAACTCGAGGCTGCTAGCAATAAAGGCACCCCAAAGCTTAAGAGCCGTTTTAGCTCCTCTGACTTCCCATCTGAAGGCAAAGTCCGCGACAGTTCGTCCATGGTTTCTAGATACATCCTCAACTCTTTCCTCTCGGATTCTCTGGCCAGCATTAAGGCCTTATTATCAGCCTCGAGCTGTTTCACCCTGTCCTCCAATTGAGTCAAATCCAGTGCAGTTGGGACAAGGGAATGAGGAACCATCGATTCGGTTATCGAAGTTGACACGTTGGCCCTCATATCCTCCTTCTTGGTCTGGAGAACCCGACACCTGGAATGTAACTCCTTCACAAAGTTATACAGGTGTTTGATCTCACCTTTGGTCTGCCGACCAACCGTGGATATATTTACCATCAATTGCAAAATAGGGGATATATCAAGACCTGTATACTATGTGACATCTAAAAAATTCACACAACAGGACGAAGAAAATTATTACCTTTGAGGCAAAGGGATACTTCTTGAAGGACTTCCGAGAAGTCTGACCATTCTCTTCCTTAGGACAAATCAGATAATACTTAAACTTCTTCAGAGGACCATCTTCAGGGACCACCAGCTCAAGGTCAGATTCATTGTCATCTGAAGACTCCCTAACCACCAGTTCCACCCCCTCGGACTCCTCTGCCTCCTCCTCTACGGTCTGGAGGGCTGCCTTCCCTTTCTTGATCTTTTTCTTTGGAGGTGATGCTGCATATAGAAGAAGAAATTTTAATATAGAAGAATGCATTACTACAATATGCAATTCAAGACATTACCTGAAGAAGATCGACCGGAAGAAGATTCATCCTGACTCCGAGATGATTTCTTGGCAGTCCGCTTCTTAATTTCCTTCTTATACCCCTGGATTTTATCAGGGAGGGTCCAATCTCGATCCTTCTTCAGAAAGCTAGACGTAGACTTGGACCGAGGAACATCTAGTAGATAAGAATAGGTGATAGAAGGCCACTTCCACATCGAGCCATGAGCCCCTCGCACAAATCCTCCCTCCTGGAAGACAATCTTCTCCTTCAAGAGTTTCTCTACGATGCCCTTCAAATGAACGGGCATCTCAAAGACATGAAGAGGTACTGCATCCTTCGGCTTCGGATTCCAGTCAGGAACCTCATATTTGGTTCGATCAAAGGTTAGCCGAATGTCCTCCCACTTACCACTATTATCACGAAAAGTGAAGACCTTGCCCTTTCGAGGAGTAAGGGTAATATGCTCGCGCTCCTTGAAACAGAATAGCTTGAACAAGCTCCTAAATAGATCCAGGCTTGGCTCATAGTCCTTCCGGGAGCACCAGGAAATAAAAGCCACCATTGTCACCACCACATTGGAGTGAATTTGACAAGGATGTAGCTGATGATGCTGCAGAAACTGCGAAAACAGAGAGGGAAAGGGAAAACTCAGTCCCTGTTGCAAGAACCTGCCATATATCCCCTCGAGTGGGGCTCACGAGATCTTTGACCGAAGTGGTCTTGTTCTCAAGCCTCAAATCAGCCTCGATGGGGTACGACAACCTACACGACTTCAAAAATTGCAGGGTATTTTCGTCGACCACCTTGGTGACATCACTCACACCATCGGCCACCGGAACCTTTTATCAACTTGGGGCTCCGCATTTGGGTCTGTCTCTGACCCAGAGGCACCATCATCTGCCACTACAGCTACCGCCTGCAGCGGTGTAGCAATGGTAACCTCCATTAGTTCCCCAGACTCAACCTCTAAGAACAAGCTACTCAAGTCACGAGCAGTTAGGGCTCTTCCTTCAACTAAATTCTCTACATTTCCAGAAGAGATACCGGAGTTTGCAGAAGACATGGCAATACAGAGAATGGGGGGAAAAAGGTTATGAGAAGAAGACGATGAAGAAAGACAAGAGTTTTGTTGAGAATTTTTGCAGAGATGATTAAAATTGCTTGGATAAAGATTGATGATAAACACAAGGAAAAATTCCTTGGTTATATAACCAGTAATTAGCGTGCATTTAAGTGGAGTAATTACCTTGACTCGCGAAACGATACAGGCAATTGGAAGGTTGGTCCTCCTCACCGCCAGAAGATACAATGAATCAAGGCCACGTGTCAGTCTCTTCAGAATTCAAAAAGACAGATCTAGATCCAACCATCCACGTGTCCTGATGGAATACGAAAGAAATTTAAGCTAGATATTCAGAAGGGCGAGCCCGAGAGGAAAATCCTAGGAGGATACTCCGAGCTTAACACCCCGAATTATACTCCCTCGAGTTATTGGTTTTCCCTCGAGAAGCAAGTCTCTCCTTCAACCTTCGAAACAGAGCATTCTATATTATGAAGATCTACCTTGGGACTACTGATAAGTCCATAGTTCGTATTCGAACATCATTCATACTCGGACCAGGGTCCGAGAAGAGTCGTGGGCTCGAGATACGCGGAGGATGGGTCCACGGGTCCATCAATCCTAATCCTTACAAGGAATGCAATATTATGAATGTTCTACAAGGAATATACATCCCCTTAAACATGGTAACACAGCAATGTCCGAAATATACTTCTTATATACATGGTAATACAGCTACTATTCCCATAAGAGTTGTAGTCATACCATAAATACATATCTTGGTGATCTACGGATTATAACCATATAAATACCCCAAAGGTTTGGTAGACCTCTCCAGCTAATCCTATACTACATACATTACGCCTTAAGCAATATACTGACTTGAGCGTCAGAGTGTCTACCCCCGGGACACCCGAGGCCTTTATTTTGCAGATCAGTTCGAGAGCCTGGTTCATCATCGAAATGTTGGTGTCCGGCATACATCAAAAGGGATTTTGCCTTTAATTTTCTTTTTCTCGCAAGTTGCAATATTTTTATGTGTGTTTTAAGTTTTGCCGTTTTTTATATACATTTCCACGGTAATTATTAGTGGGGAAGGTAAATAAGGTTGGATTACAATTTGAATTGAGGAAATGAGTGTGGAAATAAAATTAGGGTGTTTTAGTTAAATGTCTTAATCTATTAATTGAATTTAGACTTCAAAGAAAATGTGACACACAACAAATTTAATTTCTGTTGAGAAAAAAATAGAATCTTTGATAGGGAAGTTTTAAGTGCATTGAAGCAATGTTACATTTTAGGTTTTTTAAAAAAGTGACAACAATCTCACACAAACATGAAGATTGTAGTAAGAATATTTCAATTTGCTATTTATATAATGTTTTAAAAAATAAAATTTCACAATGTTACTATTCATACCAAATAATTTTTAAGTAGTATTTGAAATTTATTCAATTAAGGAGTAAGAATTGAATGTTTTTTCAATTGAACACAAAAGTGGATGGACTTCATCAAATTTCCAACTTTAAATGATTTTGTTTTGTCTTATTTCAACTTTAAAATCTAAAAGATCATCAACCACTATATAATTTTTTTAATTCAAAACCACTAAACTCTAAGCAATGAAATCATATCAGGCTAGTTCCAAAATGAGCAATCAAGTAGTTACATGAAAAGTTCTTATCAAATAAGGTCTATAGATATAAGACTACCTCTACGACATTTAAAGCGATCAAAGAAAATGTGCCTTATAATACATTGTCCTTAGTGAAACCTACCCATATATGGTTTTCATCTAATAAGTAAAACAACTAAAAGTTACACCTTTTTGTGGGCAAGTAAAACGATATGTATGATTTTAAAATCGAAAAAAAAATCGAAATTAGTAGATAAGTTTCATTTTGTAAAAATTTTTGACATCTCAGTTTTTAAAAGTTTCATTTTCACTTGGTAATAAGAGATATTACATGACTAAACGTTCTCTACATCAATGACGAGAATATCATGAAAATCTCAATTGCAACATATGTAGGACCTAGATGTAAATAGGGGTAAAGGGTCATCATTGTAAGTCATAACCATCATAGCTTTTAGAAACTGCTACCTAAGGGTGCGTTTGATAACCACTTCCAGCGCTTAACTTAATGGATAAGCGCTTCTTTACTTTCCGCGTGTTTGATAAAAGAATTCTGCATGTCTGAACCAAATAAGTGTCAATAAGTGACAATGAACCGCACGTACAATTTGAACGACTCTTTTAAGTGATTTGCGTATCACTTATTACTGAATCTGAAGATGCTACGCGTTATTTAAATTTTGAAAATTTTCTAAATCTACCTATAAGATAATATTTGTGTCAAAAATCATAATCATATTTACTTAATATTTCTAGTGTATTAATTAATTAGCAAATAATTTTGTAATTTATTTTAAAATAATAATCAATAATTGTATACTCATTATAAAATATTATATAATTATATTATATTAGATATAAATATAATATATATTTAAATTATTGTAATTATCATGCACACTCAAATTTGAAATTCGAGTACTTTAAAGTTGAAATGTATATTATAATATTTTAAAAATTAAATAAATAGAATATTTATAAATATTATATATTAAAATTTGATCATATTCACATTATAATAGTTGATTTTCTTAATAATATTAAATAATACTGGTTCATAAACTATTTTCTAATGTTCAAACTATTAATTAGGATTTATTCTTCCAATTAACATATTTAATTTTCAGCACTTATCTAAATTTTATCAAACAACTACACATATTAGTATTCAGCACTTATCATATTCAGACTTCAGCTTTCAGTCTTCATATTTCAGTTTTATTAAACAGAGTCTAACTGACTTCACACTGTCTCAATATTGGGTTGACGCCCCAACAATTTGATTTAATATAGCCCCACAGAGTTAGGATGAAATCCAACTAATCAAGCACAACATAAATTAACAATCCATTATAAAATTTTCAACATAACTCAAGTCACCAAAATCCAAACTCACTCATAATTTCTATGCGTTTCCCTTTTTACCCATACCTCCAACATACTATGAAGAAATCCATTCAAATTAAACAATAACAATTCAACCATTTTACTTGTATCTGTATAGCCTCTCTCTCACTCACTCTCCTTGCTGATGATCAGTAACAGATTTTTTCTCCTGTCCAGAAGAGCTGCCACCTGCATCAACATCAACTGGTCACGTGAGCTGGCTCTGGCTGGCGGAGTCCGTTAGCGGGTCCATGCTGGTCCTTGCTGACACCTTGACAAGCATGTCGTCCTCCCAAACCGAGTGGTAGTTGAGGTCTAGCCCGCCTTTGGATGTGTCTACTCCAGACACTGTCAAGGGCCGTCTGCTGCCACTGAAACTGGCATGTAGCATGGTAGCTTCCTCATCTGCATCCTCCATCTCTGTTAGGTCTATAATCGGGGGCGGGCTCTGGATCTGCGGGCCCTAAGAGGCAAGTTGTATAGCTACTCCGTCTGATTGGTGCTTTTTCTTTCCCTTAAAGGTATTGAAACAGTGCTTGACAGCCAGACATGCATTGCAGTTGCAGTCTGGGGCGTGCTTGGCCTTTCCTCTCGGGGGCTGAATGCACACGATGCAGCTGCAGCCTTGAAGGTGTCGAGGGTGCTTTGTAGTTGCTGCAGCCAAGTCGCCTAGAACTGCTGCTGTGGCCAATACATCTAAACCAGATTGCTCATAATCCTCAACAATTGTACTCCCCCCAGTTCTTCTCAAGTAATCTGGCAGAAAGGTAGCAAGTCAAATCAAGATCAAGATCAACAATATCATGAGAATCTCATTTTCAGAGTTCATACCCTTGCTGGCTTGAATGAGAGCCTCCTGTTCCTGAGGAGTTATCACATCAGGTGCTAAACACGATGCACTTCAATCATAGAAAGAAAATATTAGAAATACAGTAATTACATTTTTCTATATCACACACATGCAGTAAATATAACTTAAAACAAGTAGTAAATATTCATAAGTGGGATAAAATTAGTAATGAATTTCAAAACAAATCCGGCTGAGTCCCATTCATTGTCTGGGCAAGACCATTTTGCAGGAACAAGAACATGCACGGGCAACTTCCTCCATTTGTTGCAGCTGTCGCATTGGGTCCACTGTTCCTGCTGTCTGTAAACACAATTTTCACATTTTAGTAACACAAATTCACGTGACGCTATAATAAAATTAATACATAAAAACACAAATTTGTGCATATTCAGTGCATGTTCATCATAAAAAATTTTGATAAATTGTACAGGCTTAGAACCAGAAACAAGCTTAAAAATCCATACACATCCTTACCCTGAAGGCCCCATAGTAAACACAGTATTATTTCCAAATACAGGTGGCTCCTGTTATATAGTATATTTAGAGAAAGAGTCAGATTCCTGTCGATCTAAAAAGGAAGCAGGAGATAACTACCGGAAGAAGAAGTCTTACAGTGTACTCTTCAAACTCGTGGTTGTCAATCTTGACAACTATGGGACTGCTCATGGGTGGTGGACACAGTAACTCTTGGGCTTACTCCCAAGTCACCCTCAACTGTACAGTGTTCTCATCATGCATGTGAAGTTGCTTGTTCTTAGCACCGAGGTTCCTTGCATATGATTCAAGTGGTGTTTGCAGCGTCAAGGAATCTTTAGCAACTTGAGTTTGATCTCCAATCTTGGTAGAATCCAAACACTGATGGCATCAGAAGAGAGTTAAATATGCACATAAAAAGAACTGAAAATTGATGTGCGGAAAAAACACTTACAATCACGCGATCACTAGCGCAAGAATGTGAAGTCTCCACGGGTGAACCACCGATAATAGGAGGGATAAAATACCACGGTTTAATCTGTATCAAACCAATTCATTACCAGGACTAAAAATATATTTAAGTGCAGTAGAGGGATATGTATTTATACATATCATTTTGCATGTTTGAACAAGTATAATAGAGGGATAAAGATCTAACTTGAGCATCAATGTTGCTCGTCGACCTTCTAAATCCCATGACCAGCTGTCCACCAGGGTCTTTACGGCTAAAAATCACTACGTGGAAGAGCAAAGTTATACAACATCAGTATTTCACCGAGTAACAAAAAATAATTAAAAGAGTTCATTATATGAAATTTTATTTCTTACACTTACACAAATTTAGCATTTCAGACTATCAAAGAAAGAAAAAAAACTCTTAAACCCTACCGGTATCACCAGCTTTTAGGTTCATGTGTTGTATGCAGGGAGTGACCCCCTCCAAGACGTACATCCTGCTGGTGTTGTTTGGCCAAAATCTGAACTGGAATGTCCATTCTCTGCCCTTCACATCCTGGATGGTGATCGAAATACCTTCCGGTTGATTGATAGGAGGGAAGTATGCCTGCACCATTTAGCAATAGAATTAGAAGATTGACAAACATTATCTACTAGAAGAATTAATGGACAAGAAAAAACTTACCTCAGCGCATGCTTTTGGCAGAACAAGGCGTCCAATCCTACCAGCATCACTGGCACTAAGAACCTTCTCAAACAAGGGCACAATGGGTGATTGCAAGGTATATATATGTTAGGTTAAGTAATGCACAATAGTTGCACGACATAATTTTAATCCAAAACAGTGCAACATAGTTGCACGTACAACATCAAATTATATTTAAAAGAGCACACGATTGTGGCACGCAAGACATGTATAAATCAATTTAATATTAAAAAAATTAAGTATATGAATCAAATTAAAATGCAGAAAACAAAAATGAAGGATACTCTCGAGAAATCCGCTCCAACTCATGTTCAGTAATCTGCGGCAAGTACTTAACTCACGCCGACCTCTACCTTGAGCAGCAGAGTGAGCAGAACTTGAACTCTGTCCACTACTTTCACATTTCTGCATTCTGAGCAGCTTTCTTGAACCATCTACATCTACAAACATCTCGCCCTCGCGCTTCATTCCAATTCCAACAGCAGGGGCTGCCTGCCTGACACACTCCGCACATCCCACTCCTCCAAAATCCAAAATCTCTAGCAGAGTTTTGGATGCTGAACAGCCACAATGTACGCGCTGCAATCCAACAAACAACCAACATATTAGTACTGTTAGAAAGTAAACTTCAATAAGGTGACTGAACATCTCTAACAAGTACCAAATTTTACCAAGAAAATCAAATGAACTACGAGTTTGGCAATATATACTGTACTGTGTTTGCTTTGGGCAAACAAAATATGCAATTCCAGAGCCGAGCTATTAAAAAATTACTTCTACTTGATTTTTGTAGAAAGTGTGCAATTTTGGTGCAAAAACATTTGAAAAGCATGCCTATATATTGTGTGCATACTTCGTGCAAAAAATGTGCAATTCAAGAGCAATTCAGATGTTGCGATTTCGCCAGTTGTGAACGCCTGCAAGCGATATTCACAAATCCTGAACCCTCTCTCTCCGGCGGAACGAGCTTCCGACGCTCCCACCCCTCCCTCCCTCCCCTCCCTCCCTCCCTTCCCGCCGCCGTCTACGCCCTCTCCTCCCGCCGCCGTCCACGTCTCCGTTGGATCCCTCTAAAGAAGACGTCTCCCGCCTACTCAACACCTTCACGGGATAAGCAAAACCGGAGGGCTGTCCAAACTGCTTCACGGGCTTCGTGGCATCGTTGCTGTCCGGCTGTGTGTGCCTCGACCTATTTCAATCGCATGTTTTGATTGTATTAGCATCTCTCCTCTTCTTGTTGTATTGTTATTGTTGTCAGTTGAGAAAGTTTGGATTTTGATTGTAGATTCTTAATGGGTTCGAGCATAAAGTTTGGATTTTGATTGTAGGTTATTAATGGATTCGAGGAGATTGATGCCAGGAGTTATTCACCTTTCTTTTTGGAGTCAGAATTGATTTTTATCTGGGTCTCTGGTTCCTGTCGGAACAGAGCTCGTCGGAAAGTTCTTTCTCCCACTTGCGAAGTACTTTCTATTTCGTAAGTACGTCTCGCAAGTGGGGAATTTGTTTTCCCAATCCTAAAGAGGTTACGAGTTCGTAAGGCTATTCGCCAGTGATCGAAACCAGTTGTGGTATCGTAACGAGTTACGGCGTTTTGAAAAACCGCCGTGCCATCAAATCCATTTTTACGGCACGTCTCGTTACGGCACTTGCAAAACGCCTTGTATGAGCCAATAGAACCGCCTAGTTTCCTATGTGTGTGCACTAGTGACGTGATCTACAGCAGATTCTATATAAACAAAACAATTTCTTGTGCCTTGTGTGACCTATGTCAATTTGTCAACCCAGAGCAATGGATTCAGTTGATACTAAACAGTGTCACATCAGTAAGACATCATATAATTGTAAATGAAACAAAGCTTCCTTTAGCAGACCATTCAGAGGACTCAAGCACATGAACGCCCTCAATCTACACATCTGTTCATAATTTGTCAACAACTCCTATTAGATTTTCTAGAATCTGCAGTAGGAATAACATCAGCACAGACTCTGGGATATAATTGTGGTCAAGGAGTTCAGAATCTCACACATCTCATGTATGCCGATGATTGTATTATATTTCTCAAGTCAGTACCAGAGATACTTTCATTTGGCAAAAATTCTGGATCATGATTATGCCAGATTCTATGGTCAGAGAATCAATTTTAGTAAGTCCTAATTGCAAGTTAGCCCCAATGTGAATCCGCAAGAGGAGAGCTTACTTAGATATATATACACTCAATATTCACGGTCAGATAATAAATTCAAAGTATTTTGGAATCATATGAATTTAGCACGAGGGAAGAAGAGAGTATTCTGAGATCTTATAGCAAGGCTAAGAAGAAAATATGATTCATGAAAAATCAAATACATAAACCTAGCAGAATAACTCTTTCCAAGCACACTTTTTCTACATTTCTCATATATATTCCATGACAATTTTCAAGATCCCTGTCTGTATCCTAGACAAAATAGATAGAATGACAGCTAGATTTATCTTGGCAGAATAGGCAGAAGGCAAAGAAATATATTGGATGTCTTGGGACCAGATGTGTAGACCAAAAAATCAAGGTGGTTTGGGGCTGAGAAAATCAAGATGATCGAGGGAAGATTTAGAGCATCTAATTAAGAAAGCATGGAACTTTATCATGCAAAGGAGTCAACCGAAACAAAAAAAGTTTAATAATAGAAAGCAGGCCACATTTCAGTCGAAATTAACTCAAATAAAGTAAATTGTGATCCACAGCAGATTCTATCAAAAAAAATTTAAAAAAACATTCTGGTGCCATGTTTGAAGTATGTCAAGCTGTCAACCAATACATGGGAAGAAAAACCTAACCCATACATAACCGTTAAATTAAGTTATAGTTTTGAAAAAGATTGATAAAAATCTAGAACTGAAATAGTGGAGTGATTATTCCGAAACAAACAAAAAAAGAAAAAGCCTAACCTAACATATAACCGATATGTGAAATTGCCAACCAAAAACACACCAGAACATATATAAAAATGGGTTCCAAATCAGTCCCTCAAAAGTAGGTGAGACTACTTAGGTTACGAATGTTATAATAAACTTTGATGTAAATCGAACACAGAAGCATGATTTCAAAAGCAAGTTCCCATTTAAACAAACAAGGATTCCCCAGACTCACTATTATATAATACATATGCTTCAAGGTTCTGGGCTCTTCCCAATTTTCCTTGTCTCCTACGATGTTTTGACAGTCATTATGTTCATCGAGAGCTTTAAAATTGAGAGTACAGTGAGAGTGACATTCACTCCGTTTATGACTACGAGATGAGAACAGGGATGTCGCTAGGGTCAGATTCTGAATCACCCCTCCTTTTTTTGCTTTTGTTCTTTACATGATTTGATTGTGGTCAAAGATCTCATCTTTGTGATCTTTTGTTTCAGGGTTATGCTTGTTGGTCTACTAGAGTTATTGCCACCCATGGATACCTTGATCATGTGTCATGGTTCCTATGTGTCTTCGTGTTATCACTATTAGGTGCACTAGATATCATAGGCTTAACCAACATGCAACACAGAAAGAAAGAAAAAAACTTTTCCTTCATAACAAATGCTCCAACATGATTTGAAAGTGTTGCTAGAAACAGTACTGAAACATGAAACTGTTTGAAAGCTTATGTGACTGCACTTTTTTCATGGAATCAAAGATGGAATAGATGTACAAACATGACTGAAAATTGGTGTTTCTGTACATGCACATGTTAGACGCCGATTAAATCAGGCAAAGAACGTAACTTTTACTAATTTTGGTTCATTTCAAATCAAAAGTCTTTGATTTAAACAGGCAAAAGAATGTAACTTAACTAATTTTGGTTGATTTCAAATCAAAAATAATTTGATTTGGGATCAAACACATGTTAAGATCATGACTAAGGAGGCAATAAAATCATTTAAGCAAGTAATGCGGCAAACAAACGGTAGGCCTAATCCATAACTAACATCCCCAAACCTAGCTTGCCATCTATGCAAAAATCCAATCTTTTTTTCACAAAAACACGCACACACATACGTAGTTCAAAGAAGGGGGAAACGAGGAATGTTACCCGCAGCTAGGACACAAGACGGCGAATCCGCCAGATTTTAGTGGCCATCCGATCATCGGATCCGACGTCGCCGTCACGTTGCACTTTACGTTCATACAAAACTTCATCTTTCCCAAATCAGCTACCTGCGAAATCCCAAATCAATGAAACAAAAGCCCAAATCAATGAAACAAAAGGCCAAATCAGTAAACTCTAAACACAAACCCCGACCCGAAATCAACCAACGCCATATACCTCAAACTCCTGAAACAAAACAACCGGTACAAACGGCGCCACAGCCCCGCCGCGCCGCTGCCACTTCACGGCGGTGAATCAAATTGGAGTTGATTTGGGGCTTCCGATTCGTAGCAGGCGATATGGAGGTTTCTTCTAGTTTGGGATTGAATGGAATTGATCAAAGAGGGGCTATGGGTGATTAGAGAGAGAATAAGATGATTCGATTTAGAGAGAGAAACTAAGGAGTTAAACTAGGGCTTCCTATCTGTAGCAAGCGGCGATGGAGGTTTATTCTAGGCGGAGATTGGATCAAGAGAGGCGATGGATGATTAAGAGAGAGAATAAGATGATTTTATTTAGAGAGAGAAACTAAGGAGGTGTATGCATGCAATAGAGGGGAGTGAAGAGAGAGAGAGTGCATAAAATGCATGCACAAAAAGTCTAGTCTTTGGATTTTCTTCTCTCTTACATACGTCTCACCTCATATGACCATATAGGCTGTGCTTTTTAGGAGAAAATTTTCATAGGAAATTTCGTTCAATTTATTTTTTGGGATTTTTTTGATTTTGATTTGAGCATTTATTTTAAAAGTTACCAGTTGGTCTAAAAAACTCAATTACTATTAGTTCATATTAGAAACTAATTTTGACCAACTCAATTAGTTCACACTATGGCTCCAACCTTTTCACATTACAATTTAGATTTAATTGAATGAATTTCAGCTAATTTTTGTTTTTCTTATTGAAATTTATTTTCAAAGTAACTTATAATATAAAACCTTGATATTTGAAATTCATAAGTTCAGGTTCCAGAATATTATTAGATAAACTTGATAAGTCCATGGTTCGTATTGGGTACACGGAGGATGGATCCACGGATCCATCAATCCTAATCCTTATAAAAATGCGTAAATTATGAATGTTCTATAAGGAATATACATCCTCTTAAACATGGTAATACAACCATGACTGAAATACACTTCCTCTATACATGGTAATACAACTATTATTCCCATAAGAGTTGTATTACTACCATAAATACATATCTTGGTGATCTACAGATTGTAACCATGTGAATACACACAAGGTTTGATACACCTTTTCTATCTCATACTACATACAATATGTCTTACGCCTCATACTAACTTGAGCGTCGGAGTGTCTACCCTCGGGACACCCGAGACTTTGTTTTGCAGGTCAGGTCGTGAGCAAGGTTCGTCGTCGAAGTGCTGGTGTCTGCCATACATCCATTGGCACGCCCAGTGGGACTCCACATATATTGACGACGTCGCCGAAGTTTGTATCCGATCTGATCTTGTGCACCCGTTCAACAAGTTTTGCACGCCATGTCTGAAACAGAGCAACCCAGGCAAAGCGCCCGTATGTAAGGGAAAAATCTGGAGGAGAATCCAGAAGCAGAACAGCCTCCCCGAGGACGCGGACGTGGTCGACCCAGAGGATCTCGAGCACACTCCACCTCAGAACCACCACCAAGCTCTACCGTGGGGGCCGGAAACTCCAGCGTTTCGAACTCCTCCGGTCTAAATCCTGCTGCATCCAGAGTACCACCTTCTGGATCGAACCCTGCTGGATCTGAAGTACCAAACTCAGGTCAGAGGATCTTGATCCAGACTGACATGAACTACAACGAGCGCGTCGACCCAAAAGGCCTCGACCGAGAGAATGGTTTGGGGTATAGCAGATCTGACTCGTTTTCGTGGAAGAACAAGCGCAAAGGGATCGACAAATCCTCGTAGAAAGACAGCAGGAGGAGGAGAGACAAAGATATCTCAGGGAATCCTTGGACCAAACCATACGGCATAACCCGCCGGGCTCTGAGCCGCCCTATGTCAACCTTGTCTCGGACACCCCTCCGAGAGGAATTCCTGACGATGTCCGAGCACTGATGAGGGACTTACATTCCCAGTATCCTGACTTCGTTGCATCCTTGATAAACTCAAGTCAACCACTTCGTGCCCAAACACATGAGGCCCCAAATCGAGTATCTATCCCAGGAGATCGAACAGCACCACCCTCTGATCACAACCAACAGCAAAGATTCTTAGATGATTTATCCCGGAATCTACCTCCCTACAACAATCAGAGGAATCTGCCACCACTTCCTGATCCAGCCAATCACCATAATGAAGGCTTAGGGCTGAGCAGAGAAGAGGTGCGAAGGATGCACATCAATAATATCTAGGAAGAACTTAGACGCGAGAAGAGAGAGCGAACCCAGAGCGAATGTCAAACCAGTGCTGACCGGCCTTTCACCCAGGACGGAGCCTATCCTACTCGGGGAAAATACGAGGTCGATCACGAAATTAAGCGTATCCTCGGACCCCGAGGACAATCTGCTCGCTCCCCCTTCTCCCGACATATCGTTAATCTCCCCTTCGATGGCAACAAGAAGGTCCCAGAGCACCTGCCTACATGCGATGGCACCAGCGACCCTAGGGAATTTCTCTCGGTTTTCTTCAAGATCTTGGAAACCAAAAACTTCCACGAGCTGGAGATATGCAAGATCGTTCCCAGTTACCTCCGAGGGAAGGCCCAAGCATGGTTTACTCAGACGAAACCAGAAAGTTTATTCGACTACTGGGATTTCGCTGAAATTCTCCTCCTCGCTTTCTTCCAGAAGAAGAAATTCACTAAATCTCTTGGAGATATGGGATATGTGGCTCTCCATGAAGGAGAAACTGTGATAGAACACTATCATCAGATATATGGATATGGCCACAGAGTGCTATGATCGAGATGAGATCCTCCTGATAAACATGTATCGAATGAGTGTAGATGATGACACTTTGAGGATGAAGTTGGCAACAAAAAATCCTACCACTATTCAACATCTCCAGGCTATCATGGAGAAATATGCCAGCAAAGCGAACGCGGTAACGGGCAAAAGACCTCGAGACCTCGATAACAAGGGAAAGGAGCCCAAGATGAAGATACCGAAGGTCGAGAAGACTGAAGGCACTCCCAAATCAACCTTTGAGTCCTACACTCCTCTAGCTATATCTCGGTCAAAGGTCCTCGAAATTCTGCCAATATCACCGAGATCGGGGGCATAACACTGAGGAGTGCTATCAGCTTAAGAACGAGAACGAGAAGTTGATTCGACAAGGAATTGTGCAACAGATTGCACCTTTAATAGCTGGTGACAGCCAGGGTACCCAGAAAAGGTATGGGGGAAAACCCTGGCAGAAGAAGAAGTATGGCTCCCAGAACAACAACAACAACAACAACAATAATAACCGAGGGGGTGGGGGCAACAATCCTCAAGATCTTCCTCCGCTGCCGCCAAATGGAGCCAATCCAGTTATTAACGGTATCAACGGCTACAAGGGAGAAGCAATTTCCCTTGCCAAGCTAAAGGATAGTGTGCGGGCCATACCCCACACTGTTCTAATCAACAAGAGGCTCCGCCCCGAAGAAACCATCTCCTTCTCGGACGCGGACGCCGTGCCAAACCAGATGCCCCACTCTGACCCACTTATCACCTCTGCAACAATACAGGATTCCCTGGTGAAGAGAGTCTTTGTTGACGACGGGAGTGGAGTAGAAGTGATGTTCCAAAACTGCTTCCAAAAGCTAGGATTTACCAAGGACAACCTCAAGCCTACATGTCCAATCTCGGGGTTCACCGGAAATCCAGTCGTACCTCTCGGAGAAATTACACTCCCAGTCACAGTAGCAGAAGGAGCGAAAAGACTAACCCTTTACTGCACATTTATGGTGGTCGACACAGTCACACCCTTCAACATTATCCTTGGCAGACCTTGGATGTGCCAAGCCAAGGCTATATGGTCTCTTTACCTTGTGGTCTCTTTTCCAACACCACAAGGGGTAGCCTCCATCAAAGGAGACCAAGGAGTAGCGCGTTCCTGCGTGATCACGTCCATCCGTGATGCCAGAAAAGTAAGTAACATCTCGGCCATCAACACCGTCCTAGGGGATCTGGTACCCGATCCTGACCTCAAACAACCCCTAGTCTTCCACTTCGAGGAAAAGTCCTATGACGAGATGACTACACTTTGGCAGAAGAGACGCCGTCAAACCTTTCAAGTAGGAGAACTGGTAATGCTAGTAGGCCCGTGGTGCACTAACAAGCTAGAGGGAGCGCTGAGGCCAAGGACAAAAGGACCATACAAAGTTTCCACAGCCCAATCTGGTGGATTTTATCTCTTGCAAACTCGTGGAGGAAAGCATTTGGATCCGGCCATTATGGCGCCCTTCCTACGCAGGTACCTCGGAGCTAAAATCAAGTGGACCTTCTCCAAATAAGGAGAAACTACTTCAGTAAGGCCTAAGGGCCAAGCTTCTTTTCTTTTCATCTTTTCATTTTTCAAACCCGAGCTCCCAAACTCGGGGTTGTCTTTTATAATTTTTCCGAACTCCCTAGTTCGAGGAATACAATTTCTTTTCAATATATATCTTCTATTTTATTTTAAAGCAGTCAACACCCTCTAATACAAAGAGACACTATGCCTTACAAAGCATAAGTAATGACTGCTGCCTAAGATTTATACGCTCATAAGCGTGTGATTGATACTCATCTAATATGAGCTGTTTGAACTACATGTCCGAACCACAGTCACCTTAGGCTAAAATAAAATAATATACTTACAAAAGTATACGGTCAAAGACCAACATGATATGAGTCACACAAACTCACAAAGTTTGGAACTCGACTCTCCTTATGATATACCTACTAAGGTACATGACCAATATTTATTTGGGCTATTAATAAGTCTAACAATCAATCTCACTAAGGGTTGAAATGTAAAGACCTTTATAAAGGCAAAATCAAAAGTGTTATTACACTATGAAGCTTCCTAAACCTCGTGGAGATCTTTATAAACAGGGGTACGTCCTCAACCGCGAGTGAAAGTAGAGGCACGACCTCGACTACTATAAAGGCCTCAGCCCCAATTACTCTCTTCCGCCATCCTCATTAATTGAGAGGATGTAGGAGGTTCTACTCTACTTCCTACAGGTGCAGGTCAAGAAGGAGATCCAAGCAAGCTCGGAGCTCATGGAATAGGTGATGCCCCTTCCTCTTCCACGTGAAGATCCTGCTGGAGAATTTACCATCCCCCGAGACACACCACCTCGAGCACGAGGCATCATTATTCTTCCTGAGTTCGGAACTAAAGAAGGGCCCCCTATCTCTCTCCTTGAAGACACTAGATGCGTGCTAAACACACCTTGTGAATCAAGCTCCTTTATTTGGATCTTGCAAGCATTCAGCTTGGCCTCACGTATCCTCAAATCATCAATAAGAGCAACGATCTTATGGTTTATATCAATATTTTCGTGCTGAAGAGAGGATATACGAGAGTCTTTCTTATGACCCTCGTTCTTGAGTTCCATCAACTCCTTCCTGGCTTTCCTCGGCTCTTGATCATACTCCTTATTGGGGTCAGAGCCTTGCCATAATTATCCTCGAGAGTCCTGTGTTTCTGCTAAAGCTCTTTCAGCTGATTATTTAATTCAGCCCTCCGCTGTAGACTTATCACTTGCTGACCACGAAGGCGGTCACACTCTTCTCGTACTAGGCTGCAGAAGCCCTTGGAGTCATCCAACCTTTCCTTCAGCTTCTCATTTTTATGAAGAGCGGCCTCATACTTGACCTACAATTCAGCACAAGAAACTACACAACACTGGACATAAAGGAAGATATAGAATTGTTAAATTCATGAAAAAGATAAATTATTCATAGTACATGATTGCCAAAAGTTGGGCAACAGGAAAAATTCCTAAATAAGGAGTAAAGACTCTAAGGAATTACAATCTTGGGCTCCCCATCTCGAACTTCCTGGTTCACAGTTAAAGCTCCTCCTGCTGGCTTTTCCACCAAGAAAGACAATTCAGGGTACAGACTGCAAAGCCTCTCTTGAAACTCCTCCAGAGTCAAAGCCTTCTCCAAGGATTCCAGACTAGCTAATAAGCTAGTCTCAAACCTCCCAATCTGACAGAACTTCGCCCGGAACTTCTCCAGATCTCTTGCCACCTATGGCCAATTATAAGCAGAAGCCAACCATTCTTGGCTATCCTCACTAAGAACCTCCTGAAGATAGACCCACATGTTTGGAAGCTCAGACTTATGATAGAACTCAGCGTACTCTTGGCGATGGGCCTCCATCTCAGGGCAATTCAGGCATAAGTCTATTATCAACCGAACAAGCCGCCTCTGGCAATCAGGATTGGCATATTGGTTCTTCTCCACCTCCACTAGGGCCAGTTTCCTCTTCAGCTCTTGGAAAGAGCTATCAGTTAGTCTCTTCTCCTTTTTTAAGGTCCTGAATTCCTCTTCCAGGGCATCTCTTTTGGCCTTCTCCTGGGCCATTCCGTCTTGAAGATGCTTCATCACTTCAGAAGGCTCGCTAGATTTCTTAGCCATCTCCACCTTCAATAGCTCCAACTCAGCCGCTTGTTCTTGACAGCGACCATATAGTGTCTTGATGGAACCATACATATGCTTTATACGATTCAGAGACTATGAAAGAAAGTAAGACAGTTAGATGAGTACATCCTCAATTCCGTCAGAAACCGAGTTAAATCATACCTGGCTTATCTCGGGATATTTTGGAGTTATCTCGGTCCTAGCCCCTGGAGGAGGAGGCATCACATACTTCTCAAACTCCCCCAACAGTTCGAGCTCAAGCCTAGCCCTTTTGGGAGACTTAGTGGAAGCATTTGTGGAATTCCCTGAGGCTTCGGCATTCCTCTTCTTGCTTTCATGGTCCTTCAGCTTCCTGGACTCTACTATCTGAGCCAGCTTATTCAATGCCTTCTCGGTCTTGGAAACACCCACTGTACATAAAAGGAATGAGGTTAGCATCAGGAAAAGGGATATAGCATGGACAAGAATGTCATGCACAACAAAGAAGAAATACCCTCAGGCAACATATCAGAGACTACTACAGAGGTTAAAAATTCTTCATTCTCGGCCCTACCGGACGTGGTTGTAGGAGACACAGAAGTCCGAGATACTTCCCCTCTCGGACACCTAACTAGGGCTAAACTTTTATCCTCCTCTTCATCTGATGGATCTCTGGCAACATGTACGAATAGACACTCTGCCTTATGGCGCACCTTAGCCTCCGATCGATCATTCCTAGGTCCTTGGACCAATCTTTTGAACCGATGCCGAGCATCAGGCATCAATACAGAAATTTCCTTATCCACATCCCTCTCAGACATCTCTTCTCGAACGGCCCTCTCTTCTATTGCCCTAGAAGCCCGTAACGCCCTAGCTGAACCAATGGAATCCTGCTCCATGGATAGAATGATTTCATACCACTCAATTTCTACACCCTCTGGCTGATCGAAATAAGACAACCTCGCCATTTTGAGGAGTTCGGCCAGGCATTTGGTATAACCACCGATACGTCTCGACATGCCACTACCAACCCATCTGGGGATCTCCTGACACAAACTTGCCATCTCTAAGTTTGATCTTCTCCCTCACCAACTCCTCATCTATATCCATCAATCCATGAGAGGTGTCAACATCATCCCAGGCTTCATTCTGGAGATTCTTATTCCAATGGGGTACCTCATACTTGGTCCGGTCAAAGGTTATTTTCACCTTGTCCCATTTCCCACTTTGACGGGGAAGGACGAAGGCTCGACCCATGGAAGTATCTCGGACAGTCAGAGTTACATATTGCTTAACAATAGACACCTTATATAAGGTCCTCAGCAGAGCAAGACTGGGTTTATAACCCTTACGAGCACACCAAGTTATCAAAGCCATTATGATTATTATCACATCGGCGTGCAGTTGACCTAGATGCACCTTATACCACTGAAGAAACCTATTCAATAGTGGGGGAAAAGGAAATGCTATCCCATGCTGCAAAAATCTCCCATATATGACCCCCAGGTTGGAGTTATTAACTCTGATGCAGACTTATCCCCTCCAAAATACATAAGATCAGCATCAGGGGGAATCGAAAAGGGACAATTTTCAACGAAGATAGCAGCATCAGCACGAGCTTTATCCTTCTTCATCAACCTCTCGCTACTACCTTCACCATTCATAGATGGTCTGCCTACAGTAGCATGCATTACCATGGGGCTATTCCCCTCTATCTGAGCCCTCCTGGCCATAGCCATTAATCTTTTCTCTTCCACAGAGGCTTTCTTCTTCAAAACTACAGGCTTTTTCCGACTCGCTACCTCGGCTCTATGACGGACAAGGGAGCTATTCTCTTCAGCCTGAGTACATGCATACTCTCCCTCATCATGATGGGGGACAGAAATCGTTTTCGCTACTACTACTCATGATTACAGAGAGTATGGGGGGGAAACACACAAAGAGAAAAAGGAAAAAGCAGACAAACAAACGAAGAAAGAAGATATCACTTACTGATGATTGTGAAAGCAAAGATTGGGGCTTCATAGATTTGATAAAGCACTTATACGCTTTCTGAACTTGTAAAGAAGAAATTTTGAATAAGTAAGACAAGAAGAATGATTAGGGAGATTTAACTCAAACCCAGACAACATTTATGACGAGTAATTATCTCGATTCTTGTTCCGATGCAAGCAATTGGAGAGACGGGGGACAAACCGCCTCTAGTTACCAATGGACACAGGACCCATGTATCTGTTATCTGGATTTCAAAGGAAGCTAATCTCAGCCGTCCATATTTTTAGATGGAATACGAAAGAACTTGAAGATAGATATTAAGAAGGTTAAGCCCGAAAGTATAGTCCTTGAAGGATGCCTCGAACTTACCACCCCGAGTCACCCTTCTTCGAGTTATTGGTTTTCCCTCGAGAAGCAAGCCTCTCCTTCAACCTTCGAGACGGAGCACTCTAAATTCTGAAAAACTACCTTGGGGCTACTGATTAAGTCCATGGTTCGTATTCGGGCCTCATTCATGGTCGGACCAGGGCCCGAGAAGGGTCATGGGCTCGAGGTACTCGGAGGATGGATCCACGGATCCATCAATTCTAATCCTTATAAGAAATGCATATATTATGAATGTTGTATAAGGAATATACATCCTCCTAAA
The DNA here is from genome assembly GCA_948330725.1 of Sherardia arvensis. Classification (NCBI taxonomy): domain Eukaryota; kingdom Viridiplantae; phylum Streptophyta; class Magnoliopsida; order Gentianales; family Rubiaceae; genus Sherardia; species Sherardia arvensis. Next base: position 32,828,488 of record OX415236.1, read on the forward strand.
CATGGTAATACAACGTAAAATGCATCAATTGTATTACCATGTATTACCATGCATAAAATGCGTTTCTCATTTCGATTTCCGAGAGAGTGCATAAAATGCATGCACAAAAAGTCTAGTCTTTGGATTTTCTTCTCTCTTACATACGTCTCACCTCATATGACCATATAGGCTGTGCTTTTTAGGAGAAAATTTTCATAGGAAATTTCGTTCAATTTATTTTTTGGGATTTTTTTGATTTTGATTTGAGCATTTATTTGAAAAGTTACCAGTTGGTCTAAAAAACTCAATTACTATTAGTTCATATTAGAAACTAATTTTGACCAACTCAATTAGTTCACACTATGGCTCCAACCTTTTCACATTACAACTTAGATTTAATTGAATGAATTTCAGCTAATTTTTGTTTTTCTTATTGAAATTTATTTTCAAAGTAACTTATAATATAAAACCTTGATATTTGAAACTCATAAGTTCAGGTTCCAGAATATTATTAGATAAACTTGATAAGTCCATAGTTCGTATTCGGTACACGGAGGATGGATCCACGGATCCATCAATCCTAATCCTTATAAGAATGCGTAAATTATGAATGTTCTATAAGGAATATACATCCTCTTAAACATGGTAATACAACCATGACTGAAATACACTTCCTCTATACATGGTAATACAACTATTATTCCCATAAGAGTTGTATTACTACCATAAATAATATCTTGGTGATCTACGGATTGTAGCCATATAAATACACACAAGGTTTGGTACATCTTTTCTATCTCATACTACATACAATACGCCTTACGCCTCATACTAACTTGAGCGTCGGAGTGTCTACCCTCGGGACACCCGAGGCTTTGTTTTGCAGGTCAGTTCGTGAGTAAAGTTCGTCGTCGAAGTGTTGGTGTCCGCCATACATCAAAACTCAATGATAAGATGCATTGAAATGCCCATAACCTTGCCAAACATATCTAATTTTTTGTAAACTATTATTATTTTTGTAAAAAATATATTTGAAATTTATCATCACTTCATAACCATATATGTAACTTATTCATTTTTAATGCGTTTCTTTAAAAATTCAGCTGTTTGTTGTTGGAGTAGACAAAATGAATATAATATACTCACTCCGTCCCTTTCATTTTGTCTTACTTTTTTCAGTCAACATCTTATATACCATATTTGACCACTAATAACTTTATTTTAATAAATAAAAATACTATCGTATAAGATATCATTATATTCTTCATATAGTGTACTTTTTAAGTATATAAAATGTTATACAATGTTAATAAGTATGATTAAAGTTATTCTTAGTCAAATATAGTAAGAAAATTTGTGAAAAGTGGATGTATTTTTATATATATAGATAGATATGATCTGTGGCTTGGTTTTCATAGAAATCTGAAGTATGAATTTATCTATGTCGTATACAATGGAGTGTATAAGTAACATTAGAAACAATAATAACACAAAAAAGTAAATAGGGGGAACATGGTGATGTATGACGGACACCAACACTTCGACGACGAACCAGGCTCACGAACTGATCTGCAAAACAAAGGCCCCGGGTGTCCCGGGGATAGACACTCCGACGCTCAAGTCAGTATATTTGCTTAAGGCGTAAAGTATGAGATTAGATGGAGAGGTCTACCAAACCTTTAGGGTATTTATAGGCTACAATCCGTAGATCACCAAGATATGTATTTATGGTATGAATACAACTCTTATGGGAATAGTAGTTGTATTACCATGTATAGAAGAAGTATATTTCGGACATGGTTGTGTTACCATGTTCAGGATGGCTGTATTACCATCTTTGAGAGGATATATAATCCTTGTAGAACATTCATAATATACGCATTCCTTATAAGGATTAGGATTGATGGACCTGTGGATCCACCTTCCACGTATCTCGAGCCCACGACCCTTCTCGGGCCCTGGTCCGAGTATGAATGAGGTCCGAATACGAAACCATGGACTTATCAGTAGCTCCAAGGTAGATCTTCAGAATATAGAGTGCTCCATCTCGAAGGTTTGAAGGAGAGACCTGCTTCTCCAGGGAAGACCAATAACTCGAGGGAGATTAACTCGGGGTGTTAAGCTCGGGGTATCCTTCTAGGGCTTTCCTCTCGGGCTTACCCTTCTGAATATCTAGCTTCAAGTTCTTTCGTATTCCATCAGGACACGTGGACGGTTGGATCTGAATCTGCCTTCCTAAATTCTAAGGGGACTGACACGTGGTCTTGATTCATTGTATCTTCTGGCGGTGAGGAGGACCAACCTTTCAATTTCTTGTATAGTTTCGCGAGTCGAGGTAATTACTCCACTTAAAAGCATGCTAATTACTGGTTATATAACCAAGTAATGTTTCTTGTGTTTATAATCAATCTTCATCCAAGTATTCTGCGTATCCATTTCTGCAAAATTCTGAACCAAACTCTTGTCTTTTTTCATCATCTTCTTCTCATAACCTTTTTCCCCCCATTCTCTGTATTACCATGTCGCCAGCAAACTTTAGTACTCCTTCTGGTAATGGAGACAATGTTCCTATAGCTCGTGACTTGCATACTCTATTCCTGGAGGTTGAGTCTGGAGAGTTAATGGAGGTAACCATGGCGACGCCGCTGCAGGCTGTGGCTGCGGTGGTGGACGATGGTGCCTCTGGGTCGAATCCGGATCCAAATATGGAGCCCCAAGTTGAAAAACGGGTTCCAGCTTCTGGTGATATGTGGGACATCACTAAGGTGGTCGATGAAAAGATGCTACAATATCCGCGGTCCTGTAGGCTATCATATCCTCTTGACGCCGGCTTGAAGTTCGAGGATGAAGAAATCCCAGCAAAGAATCTGGTGAGCCCTACCCGAGGGGTACTTTACAGAAGGTTTTTGCAACAGGGGATTAGTTTTCCTTTTCCCCCTTTATTTCATGAGTTCCTGCAACATCATCAACTGCATCCGAGCCAAATGCACTCCAATGTGGTGGTGTTAATCATGGTTGTGATATCCTGGTGTGCTCGGAGGAACTACGAACCAAGCCTGGATCTATTCAGGAGTCTCTACAAGTTATTCTCTTTTGAGGATTATGAGTACATTACCCTCACCCCGAGGAAGAAGAAACCCATCACGTATCCCGATAACAGTGGTGTGTGGGAGACCGACCTTTTCACTTTCGACCGAAGTAAGTACGAAGTTCCCGACCTGCATCCCAAGCCCAAGGATGCTATAGCTCGTGACAGGGTTTTCATCATTCCTGATCACTTGAAGGGCATCATCGGGGAGCTCTTAAAGGAGGAAATTACCCTCAAGAGAGGGGATTTTGTTCGAGGCGCGCATGGCTCTGTCTGGCAGTGGCCTAGTATCACTTACTCGTATCTGTTGGATATTCCTCGGTCAAAATCTACCTCCAAATTTTTGAAACCTAATCGGAATTGGGCCCTCCCTGATAAAATCCAGGGAAGAAAGAAGAAGGCCAGGACAAGAGGTCCAAGAAAATCTCCTCGGAATCAGGGTGAATCCTCTTCTAGTCGGTATTCTTCAGGTAGCTCTTCAAGTCATATACTGTTGTCATATAATATATTTTTCTTGTATCATATACTGAGGTTTATCTTTGTATATATATAGCGTCTCCTCCAAGGAAAAATGTCAAGAAGGGGAAGGCCTCTCTCCAAGTCATAGATGAGGAAGCAAAGGAGTCCGAGGAGAGGGAACCAGAGGTTGGAAGGTCCTCAGATGATGATGATGATGATGAATCTGACCTTGACCTGGTGATCTCCGAAGATGCTTCTTTGAAGAAACTGAAGTACTATCTGAGCAGTCCAGAGGATGAGGATGGTCAGGCTTCTCGGAGGTCTTCTAAGAAGTATCCCTTCGTCGCTGAGGTAACTATATTTCATGTTATACTATATATTCTTCAGATGCCAGGTTTTAATATGTCTTTGATCTCTCAGTTGATGGCGGGTCTATCCACGCTGGGCTGTCGAGCTACTGACATGATCCGGCACTTGTCTGATTCTGTGATGGAATTACATGTTAAGTGCCGGTCGTTCAGGGCAAAGAAGGAGGAGATGGAAGCTTCCCTGTTGACTATGACAACTAAGTCTGTTGCTTCTACTCCACCCGTTCAGGCTCCATTGGATGTGACTCAACTAGAAGCCAGGGGGTGAAGCAGCTAGAGGCCGAGAATGAGGACCTGCTGTTGGCGAAGAAGTCTCAAGAGAAAGAGCTGGAGACTTATTGAGATATTGCCGAGGAGCTGGCGCAAAATCAAGCCGAGGAGAAGGATCCAGAGGAGCCTAAACGACTTCTAAAGCTTTGGAGTGCCTTCATTGCTTGTAGCCCCGAGTTTCAGAGCCATAGGGAGGAGTATGGGGATTTATTCCATTCCTCTGATTTGCATGAGATCTTGGGTGGCGTCTTGAAACTATGCCAATCCGAGAAGGAGGTGAAGATGATGGAGGAAATCTTTTCTCATTCAGATGCTGCTGATAAGCTCTCTCCTCTGACTGCAAAATGCTGGATCTCTGGGGCTGAGTTTTTGGATGCACTGGATGCCTCCGAGAAGATAGTAACATCAGGAGATTTATTGAGGCTTATTAGAGCCAAGTATCCTGAATTATCTTCTCTTGAAGAGGTGCTCAATCCTTCTACTTACTTGCTGGCATTTTCTCGTTAGCCTCGATCTCATGATTTACTGGAAAGGAGCACCAGCCTTGGTTGTTAAGTTCTCGCAATTATCCATGATGAACACTCTGCGAGCTTAATATTGTTTGGCTTCTTCCTTGGGTGTCCTTTGACAAGGCCTTTAATGTCACAGCGTGCAGAAAAGTTGACAATAGCCCATCTCTCAAGTGTCACTTCTGGTGAAGCCCTAGGAAACCCTATTGGGTATATTTAAAAGTACCATATTCTGATATAATAACACCTTTGATATGTCCTTTTTAGGTTAGAGGTTTAGCCTCTTATGTGCCCTTTTGAGAGTCTTGTTTAGAAGTATCATATTCTGATGTAATAACACCTTTGATATGAACTATTTGTGTTTGAGGTTTTTCCTCTATGTGTGCCCTTTTGAGGGCCTTGTTTAGAAGTATCATATTCTGATGTAATAACACCTTTGATATGAACTTCATCTTTTGTTTTTGAGGTTTCTCCTCTTTATGTTGAGATGATTGATTCTTGAGCACGTCTGCCCTTTTGGTATATAGACCTCAATCAAGCACTTTTTTGAAGTACTTTATCTCAAACCTATCTCTTTTATTCAAAACGATTGGTATTTGAATAATGGATCCAAACAACTTATAAGTTGACCAATCATATACCTTATAAGGTATAGTTTTGAATAGCAATCAATGTTAAACTTAAGACAACAATCCTCTTTTTAGAAAAGGAATTTAAGATTGCTTATTATAAGGATAGGTATAAAAATATCATGACTTCAATCTAAGTTTATAACTATAAGAATAGAAGTAAAGTAAATAGTGGGTTTGAGTTTGAGTACCTGTTTGTGCTAGAGCATACTTGTCTCGGACCTTGATGAGGCTTCTCGGACGTTCTTGATAGTCTCGAACCTTTGTGAGGCTCTCCATTGAGTTTTTATCTTCCGTGATACTTTCGTAAGTTAATCACATTCCATCTTCTTGGTATAGGTTCCCCCTTCATGGTTTCCAAGAGGTAGCTTCCCCCTGGATGGGATTCTAGGACTCGATATGGACCTTCCCAGTTCGTGGCTAGCTTCCCTACCACTTCTTTCTTGCTTTTTTCATTTAACCTCATTACAAGGTCTCCTTTAACGAAAGTGGCCAAGCGGACTCTTCATTAATGGTAGCACTTGACTCTTTCCTTTACCTTGGCCTCGTAGATCGTAGCATTTGCTCTCTTCTCCTCTAGGAGGTCAAGGTCGAGACGAAGGTTGTCTTCGTTGGCTGTGCCATCTTCATCATCTGGTTGAGAAGTACGGATAGAGGGGACAACCTTCTCCATGGGGATGACCGTTTCGGACCCATAGACTAAGCTATAAGGAGTCTCTCCTGTTGCTGTGGCTGGTGTGGTTCTATGGGTCCAGATCACGCTTAGTAGTTCTTTGATCCAGTTTCCTTTTGCTCCTTCGAGGTGCTTGTTGATACCGCTTACTAATGTACGGTTCGTAACCTCTACTTGGCCATTAGCTTCTGGATGGTATACTGAGGTGATCTTCTGGTGTATGCCGTACTCCGTACACCATTTCTTGAAGGGGTCATTAGCAAATTGTGCTCCATTTTCGGTCACTATGTATCTCGGGATGCCATAGCGACACATGATATTCTTCCAGCAAAAATTGATAACTGTCTTGCCAGTAATGTTTGTTATGGCTTCAGCCTCTACTCATTTTGAGAAATAATCGATGGCCACAGTGAGGTACTTGAAGTTACCAGGGGCCGTAGGAGAATGTCCGACAGGATCTATGCCCCATCGGACAAATGGCCAGGATTCTTGGATGGTAATCATATTCTCTTGTGACACATGGATCATCTTAGCAAGTCTCTGACACTGGTGACAAGAATTGATATATCTTTTGGCGTCTTGTAGCGTCGTAGGCCATAAATAACCCATCTGTAGGAGCTTTCGGGTGACGGTACGTGTACCTTGATGGCTACCACAGACTCCTGCATGTGTTTCTTGTATTAAGTGTTCTGCGTCGGAAGGCCCAACACTCTTAAGTAGGGGTTAGAGGTATCCTTTCTTGTATAGGAAACTGTTGTAGATGACATATTTTAGAGCTTTAACTCGGACCTTCCGTGCCAGGTGCTCGTCCTCAGGAAGGGTACCTGTTTGGAGGTATTCAATGTAGGGGTTCATCCATGTGTTTGAGATGTCAACAACCATGATGCTATTCTCTTCGTAACATCTCTTTGCTAGTATTTCCATTAGCAATTCTTGAGAAGATTTTATGTTGAGGTCCGAGGAGGCAAGCTTGCTAAGTGCATCGGCCTTGTGGTTACCTTCTCGGGGGTTATGATTGAGCTCATAATGTCGGAATTGACTTAGGAGAGGCTTAATTATCTCGAGTTATTTCTGGAGATTGTACTTTCGAGTTTCGTATTCGCCCTTGACCTGCTGAATTGCAATCTGTGAGTTATTGAAGATCTCAAGGTTTTTAACTCCCAGGTCTTTAGCCAATTTTAATCCGGTAATGATGGCTTCATATTTTGCTTCACTGCTGGTGGCTTGGAAATCGAAATGAGAAACGTAAGGATGGTCCCTTTCCTCAGGGCTGGTTAGTAAAATTATTAGCACCACTTCCCCCTGAGTTGGAGGATTCCTTGATATATAACCGTCATCTTCCTCGGAGTAAAACACCATAGACTGTTCGAGATCAGGGTTGGGAACCAAATCTCCTAAGATAGTGTTGTCGGTCGAGATGTTATTCACTTTTTTGACGTTACGTATATCCGTGATCATACAGAAACGCGCCACTTCTTGATCTCCTTTGATCGAAGCTACTTCTTGCGGTGTTGGAAATTTTATCATCAGATGATAAGGAGACCATATGGCCTTAGCTTGGTACATCCAAGGTCTGCCAAGGATAACGTTGAAGGATAGCTTGGTACCACCACAAATGTGCAGTAGAGTGCCAGGCTCTTCGTCCCATCTGCTACTGTGACTGGGAGTGTGATTTCTCCAAGAGGTGTTACAGGATTTTCGGTGAACCCCGAGATCGGACCCGAGGTTTGAGGTCTTCCTTGGTAAATCCTATCTTCTGAAAGCAATCTTGGAATATTAATTCTACCCCACTTCCGTTGTCTATGAAGACTCTTTTTACCAAAGAATCTTGTATGGTTGCTGAGATAATGAGAGGATCAGAGTGAGGCACCTGATTTGGTACGACATCCATGTCCGAGAAAGTAATGGCTTCTTCGGGGTGGAGACTCTTGTTGACTAGCTTGGTATGTGGTAGGGTCCGCACACTATCCTTCAGCTTAGTTAGGGAAATTGCTTCTTCGGTATAACCATTAATGCTATTGATGACCTGGTTGGATCCATTCGACGGTGGTGGGGGAGGATCTTGAGGATTGTTGCCTCCACCACCCTAGTGGTTATTGTTATTGTTGTGGGAGCCATCCTCCTTCTTTGGAGTATTATTACCTATAATCATTCAATACAGATTTATCAAGAGGATTTCATCTTGATCATAGCGTCTCGTGGCGAGATTCATGTATCTATGATAATGTTCTATCACAGATTCCCCTTCTTGTTGTCTTTCTTCAAGAATTTGTCGATCTCTTTGTGCTCTTCCTTCTGGAGAAAAGATCGAGTTGGGCCTACTATACCCCAACCTATTTTCCTGATCCAGGTCATCTGAATTATGGACATTCGCGCTGTAATTCACATCGTTTTCGATGAAAACCCTTTGACCTGAGTTTGGTACTTCAGATCCAACAGGGTTTATTTCAGAAGATGGGGTTCTGAATGCGGCAGGATTGGAGCCACATGCTGGTATCCCAGATATGATGGGATTTGATCAAGGAGGTGCTCTGGATACATCAGGATTTGGACCAGAGATTGGTGTCCTTATCACAATAGGATTTGGACCGATGGATATCGGAACGTTGAAGTTTCTGGTACCCACGGTAGAGCTTGGTAATGGCTCTGAGGCAAAATGTGTCTGAGATCTTCTGGGTCGTCCGCGCCCTCGACCGTGTCCATGTCCTTGAGGGGGTTGCTCTGCTTTTGGATTGTCCTCTGGATTTTGCCTCTGCACTCGGGCACTTTGTCTAGGTTGTTCAGCTTCAGACATGTTGTTGGAGGATTGGTTCTTCAGGTGCAATGGACCAGATCAAAGACAAGGTTCGGCGATATCGTCAATGGGTGTGTGGTCCCACCGGGCGTGCCAAATTGATGTCGTCAATGGCCGGACACCAACACTTCGATGACGAACCAGGCTCACGAACTGATCTGCAAAACAAAGGCCCCGGGTGTCCCGGGGATAGACACTCCGACGCTCAAGTCAGTATATTTGCTTAAGGCGTAAAGTATGAGATTAGATGGAGAGGTCTACCAAACCTTTAGGGTATTTATATGGCTACAATCCGTAGATCACCAAGATATGTATTTATGGTATGAATACAACTCTTATGGGAATAGTTGTTGTATTACCATGTATAGAAGAAGTATATTTCGGACATGGTTGTGTTACCATGTTCAGGATGGCTGTATTACCATCTTTGAGAGGATGTATATTCCTTGTAGAACATTCATAACATACGCATTCCTTATAAGGATTAGTATTGATGGACCTGTGGATCCATCTTTCGCGTATCTCGAGCCCACGACCCTTCTCGGGCCCTGGTCCGAGTATGAATGAGGTCCGAATACGAACCATGGACTTATCACATGGGTAATTATATTATTGTATAGTAAGATTATATTAGTGAAGATTGATTTTTTAATGGAGTTACAGAATGTTGGAAACGGATATGTCAAGGTGGTTGTTGGTTAAGTTATTAATATTTTTAGATTAGAGGTGGTGGTTTAATTAATGAGAAACACCTCAGTTTTCTCTCCAAAAAAAACCTCTCAACTCACCCCTCTTCCTGCCCCGTTTTCGCCGTCGGGGAGGCTCCGGCCGGCGCCTCTCGCCGGGTCGGAGGTGACCTCCCACCCTACCCAATAAAAATCAAACCACCACCCCTCCTTAACCATCTTTACCCGAAACCATCGCTCTTTTTTTACAAAATACAATTCCGGATTTCGATCTTCCAGTCAACGGGCATGGCCGGCGAAGTTGCCCACCACGAGCACAGATCTGGCCGGATCCGTCAGAGGGAGCAGGTCGCCACCGCTCCCAAGCCCTGTACAGATCCGGGCCGGTAAAGCTACCAGAACGCGAAGCCGCCGAACGATGCCCGGAGCTCAAAGATTGAGAGGTCGTGACCCGGGGTTCCGACGGACCTTGGCAGCCGGAACTTCTCAAACCGGACGATAGACCGCTGCTCAAGAGGAGCCCCCTTGTTTCCGGCCGACCGGATAGGCGACGAGCCCACAAGCTCCGGCGATCGACGAAATCAGATCTGGGCTGCTCGATCCGTGGGAGGGCAGGTCAACGGTCTAGCCGGCTCGGTCGGCTCGGTCGGCTCGGGTCGGCTTGGTCGGCTCGGGTCGGCTCGGTCGGGTCGGTCGGGTCGGGCAGATTTGGACAGGTTATACTGGAACTGGCACACTTAGACTGAGAAGGTGGTTTTACTTCTTCTTCCCTTTTTTAAAATTTATTTTCAGTTTTTTTCGGGTATATATTTATTGATGTTTGTACTTAGATATTGGATTGAATGTGATATGCTAATCTTAGTTTTTCTGACGGGTCCTTTTGCTCAGATAAACTTTGATTAGCTTCCGATCTAGTTAGTACAGTTAGGAGAAATCCAAGTCACAATAGTTTTGAAACACTATTGATGGCGATACTGATACTAGATTTGTAGACCGATTAGGCTTTAAGCTTATATCGAGTTATATTACATTTGCTCTATCCTGTATTTAGCCACCAGCCAATCATACCAGGATTGGTTGGGATTGCTTTAGTATCGATATTAATTTATATATATCCATTTTTAGATTTTTGTGATTTTCTTCTTAATGTTGCGCTATGGAATATCGCCTTATAAGAGAAATTTTTATAGCAATCTCTAGTTAGGCTCTTGATGAAGCTTTCCTATTAGTATCATGGCTAGATAGAACAACTCGGTATGCTTTACATACTACTCTGCTGTCCAACCTTGTGAAGACTTGCTATCTTCCGGTGGTCCATAGGCCACCGGGCTCAATGGGTAGTCGGTTGAGGTTCAGGTAGAGAGTATTTGCTATAATAGAACCGAGTTTTCTGTTTTGTCTGTGAGAAAGTGGGAGGGTGAATTCTAATGAGCTCTAGAATGCTGTACTTGGTGATGTCTATACGTGGCAGAAGGAGGGAAGTTTGGTTTTAGCTATGATGTGACCGGCATTGATACAGAGATGACTTAGTTTTCTTGTAATAGTTTTAGACACATCTCTGATATCTCTCTTTTCTCCCGATATTAGATCGGAACATAGCCTTCGGGCAACAAATTGCCACAGTTACCCCAAAAGGGTTTCATGTGTAATATTGGGTTTCAAACATGATCATGTAATTTTATTGTTTTTATTAGGGTTGAGGAGCCGTGAATAATCCTCCCGTCCACTTGGATGATTTTAACTTAAAAAAAAATATTTAATGAGAAAGTTTTGGATATGACGGTCTCATCATAAGTTTATTGTAGGATCACTTTTTACTACATATTTTTATAAGTTAAGTTTATGTGTTTGTTTTATTAGACTCCTAATACGATAATTTTAATTAATTATTTTAACAAAAAAATCATTTGAATGTTGTTTTTTTTATTATTATTAAAGCCACCTAGGTGGGGGGGATTTATTAGGCACCCCAAACCTTGAAAAGAGGCCATTTAGACCTAATAAAGTTATTACAAGTTTATCAGTCTGGAAAAGATGTGGATGCAAAAGAGAATCCCGGTCCTCTATCATGATCACCGAGCATGTTATTGATCGTTAAACGAAGAAAAATTCTTCCAAATGATTGATAGAGGAGTCAGATTTTCTTCATCCCTGAATTATTACAAAATCATCACAGTTGTGGTATTAAGATAGAAGAGGTGCTAGCTTTAGTGTGTCCTTATTTCACCCTGGTAATTGTCCATGTGCTGCATATGCTCCTTTTGGCTTGTTCCCTAATGGATTCCTTCCAATGGGGCTTTTTTGTATCTGAGAAGAAATAGGAGAGCAGTAGTTGTGTGTCTAACCATATCTCATACTATGTAGTCCTAATTTATCCACATTAATCAGGCCAGTTAGATTTGGTGGAGCATCTTGGGTTGTAATTTCCTGAGTTATTTGTAGAGAAGCACTCATTTTAGCCAAAAAATCAGCTACCATATTTGCTTCCCTAAAAATATGCTTTAAAGATTTACTAACTCCAAGTGTATTCAAATCATGACACAGACTGTAAAGAGACCAGACACAAGTGTTAGGATTACTGATTCCCTGAATAGCATTAATGCTATCAGATTCAACAGTGAAAGGAGCAGAATAATCCAAGGCTGTTTTGATGCCAAATTCTAGAGCTAGTAATTCAGCATGCAGTGGGGAAAAGGCTGTGGCTGTTTTACATTTCATGCATATAACTTACCCACTCCCATTCCTCATAACTAGACCCAGGCCTGTTCTACATGTATCAAAAAATGAAGCATCAACATTAATCTTGACACCAATATCTGGAGGATCCCATTTAATTGCTCTAAGCTTAACTCTTTTCTTTTTCAGAAAATGGACCAGACCTTAGGCTAAAAGATCTGAGTGCTTGTGGATATTGCCAACTATAGGAAATGCAGTAAAAATCATAGAGACTTTTTTCAACACCATATGTAACATATTTTCCTTACTCAGCAACTTGTCATCATAAATTAGAGTATTTCTCTTGCACCATAATTGCCAAAAAATGACAACCATAGTTGTGATTAATACTCTAGAGTGAGCTTTAGAAGTTGCAGCAAAGTGTAGATAGTAGCAGATCCTATGCCTGACAGATCTAAAATGGTGTGTAGGGATGGATAGTATAGCATGCATATGATCAAAGATTTCAACAGTATGCTTACATCTATTAAAATAGTGCTCTATTGAGTCCTGAGATGTACAAAACATGTATTTTGATGACAGATTGAATCCAAACTTTATAAGTATGTCATCAAAAGGAAGGAAACTATTTGTAATTCTCCATATAAGTACACACATCTGTACTGGTAAATTAAATTGCCATACCTTTCTGATTGAGTTGATGTCTGAGGATGCATTCCTGGGAGACTGGTATGCTGATCTTATGGAGAATTTTCTAGAAGTTTCTGGCATCCATACAATCATGTCTTCATGAGTGTGTTATATCTCTGCTGCCTGCAATAAAAGTATAATGGTGGTAGCCATAAAAGGCTCCAGAGAAGTGATATACTGGTTCTTATTGTTACAGAAATTTGCAACAGTTAAAGTGGGGAATGGTAGGACTTCACTTTCAGGCCATTTATAGAATAGAGCCCCAACTCCTAACCAGTTAGAGTCCCAAAAAGATGATGTACCAGAACCTATGATTACCCTAGACCTTAAGTTGACATGCTCAGTAACTTGGCATATCCTTTTCCATGTGTGTGAGGTCTTGTATGTCTTGGGCAGAAACCACAAAAAGGATGTCCAAATATGTTGGTTTTCTTGCATTTTCCACCTAAGCTTGCATGCAAATGCTTTCACAATTGCTCTTAAATCCCTCATCCCTAGTCCATTTTCCCTTTGGAATAGCCATTTTTGTCCAGGACCTCCAGATTTTTCTCTGTCCCTGATCTGATTCTCCCCATAGGAACTTGGCAGCTAGTATCTCCATTCTTCTCAGTACTTGTGCAGGTGGTTGCAACAGTGCTAGTGTATGAGTAGGGATGGCCATGTAAACACTGTTCAACAAAATCAGTCTTCCTGCCACTGTAATCCATCTATTTTTCCAATTGTTCAGAGTCTTCTCCATCCTCTCAAACAGTGGATAGTAGTGGGAGACCTTGTTTCTAACAGAGAAAACAGGCACTCCTAAGTATAAGAATGGCATGACTCCTTTCTTCATTTTTGTTCTCCTCCTAATCATTCTGACCTTTGCTTCAGAAAGACTACTGTGGGTGAAAAACTCACACTTGGAGTAATTAATTTGCTGTCCAGAACATGCCTCATAGGCTCTCAGGAATCTTCCTAATCTGGTGAGGTTTTGTTTAGTGGCTAGGGTAAAAATAGCTGTATCATCAGCATACATGAGATGAGTAACTGGGACCACACCTCTAGGCATCTTAAAGTATTTCAGATATCCAATCTCAGTTATCTTCTTCAATCCCCTAGAGAATGCCTCTGTGATGATACTGTAGAGATATGGAGATAAAGGATCCCCCTGTTTGATTCCTCTCTCAGATTTAAAAAAACCTGTAGCTACACCATTTATTAGCACTGAAAACCATGCAGATTGTATGTTCTTCATTATTACCTTCACCAAAGCCCCATGAAATCCAAAGTGCAAGAGCACTGAATTCAGAAAGGACCAAGACACCCTGTCAAAGGCCTTCTACATATCCAGTTAACAATGATATTGTTGTGTCCATAATTTTTACATACTAGTCTGGCCATTTCTTGCATTTGCAAAGTGTTGTCTGCAATGTCTCTTCCTTGCAAAAATGCAAATTGTTCAGCAGATATAATCTAGGCATGAGAGGTTTGAATCTTTCCATAAGGATCTTAGAGAACACTTTGTTGACATAGTTTGACAAACTAATTGTTCTAAATTCAGAGAATTTTCTAGGGTTCTGAACTTTAGGTATTAGTGTTAACCAGGTTCTAGCTATGGCTCTAGGTATCTTCTCCCCACTTAAGAACTCCTGAGTTGCCACTAATAGGTCCTCCTTTATTATTTCCCAGCAATGAGTTAAAAAAATTCCAGAGAATCCATCTGCACCAGGGGCACTGGATTTGTTTAGATCAAAAACAGCAAAGTGCAGTTCATCCATTGTCACTAATCTCCTCAGACTTTCATTGTCCCTTTCTGTAACTATTGTAGGGATTTCATCCAGAAAGTACTGCCAATATTGGCTAGTCTGTTCTGGCTCAGAAACTTTTAGCAAAGTTTCAAAAAACCTTACCCCTTCCTGATTGATTGTTTCAGGTTCAGTGATCCAATTGCCATCCATGTCCTTGATCTTTGAGATCTTGGCCCTTATCCTTTTTTCCTTCACCATATTGTGGAAATATTTAGTGTTTGCATCATCTCTCTAACCCACTTTACATTAGCCCTTTGCCTCCAAAATTCCACCATTTCATGCTGTGATCTTATCAGAATGGCTCTTTTCTTATTCAGCTCTATTAGATCAACATCCTCTCCTGTTGTCTCATACTGAATTTCAAGTTGGCTCACTAAAGTCTCTGCCTGCAATAGGTTTTTATTCATATCACCAAAAACCTCTCAGTTCCACTGTTTCAATGCAACCTTTAGTCTATTTAGCTTGCTTACTATTCCTTTCATCCCAGTTTCTGAGCATGGCTGTGTCCAACTATTCTCCACTAGCGTTTTGAATTTAGATCTATTTATCCACATATTTTGAAACCTAAAAGGCTTGGCTTGAGAAATTTCTGAACTCTGGATAGATAAGATGTGGTCAGATGTGGTTCTAGATGGTACCTGTATTGAGCTGTGGGGATATCTATCTGCCCATTCTAAATTACACAACCCTCTGTCCAATCTTTGCAACAATAAATCCTCCTTAGACCTATTATTTTTCCAGGTAAAAAGGTTGCCAACTGTCTGTATTTCTATCAGTTCTAGGGTATCTACCATAGCATTAAAGTCTCTAATACTACCCATAGGAGGTGAAGTCTTACCTCTCCTTTCAGAAACTCTTGCAACAGTATTAAAGTCACCAATATACACTGTTGGTTGAGCAGGCAAAGCAGCTATAGAAATCCAAAGATGTTTCCTTAATTCTCTAGTGACTTTAGCATATACAAAACATGAATTATTCCTTCTCTCTAACCCCCATCTTTTTCCGACAACGAATATACCAACCAAACATTCACTTTTCTATCCGTTCTGACATCTCCACCGTCAATGGAAAGATCTGAACGGGAAAACACAGCCGCGCCCATGGCGGCGCCACCGCTAACACGCGGTGGAACAACCCCAAATCGTACCTTTCTACAAGCCCTACCTAACAGATCCCCACCACTCACCTCGTCACTACCGGAAAACCCAGAAATCAACCCGATAACACAACATAAAGGGGAAATAGCCTGCCTTGTTACCCGAGCCAAGGCGGATGCACTTGGATCCCATTATAGCAACGCCTTGATTGGCAAATTTTCGAGGGGAAAGCCACAAATGGAGAAGCTTCATGACGCATTCAAATCCATTGGATTTACTGGCAAGTATTAGATTGGGGCCATGGATTTCAGGCACATTTTGATCCGGTTTGAAGACCCTGAAGACTATCAAAGGTGCTGGATGAAAGGGTATTGGATTCTGGCAGGAGCACAAATGAAAGTTTTGAAGTGGACAATCGACTTCTCAGCCAAAGCAGAGTCATCAATAGTACCAGTTTGGGTTACAATCTTCAAGGTACCATTTTATTATTTCAACTCAACCATGATCCAATCCATAGGCAACCAAATAGGGACATATATAAAAATGGATGCAGCTGCTCTTACAAGGCCAAATGTGGTAAAGATCTGTGTTGAGGTGGATTTGAGAAAGAAATTGAGGAAAACAATAAAGCTAGGAATTGAAGGTGAAAGCATAAACAGATATGAAGTAGAATATGAGGATTTGCCAAGATATTGCACCAACTGTAGTATGCTTGGGCACAATGATGATAATTGCACCTTTTTGCACCCCGAGTTAAGGCATAAGCTAAGGCCAGTTGTCAAGCAAACTGAGTCCAAGCACACAGAAGCTGCTGTTCAGGAGCAAGACCACCAGAAAGATGAAGTTAGATCTCACAATGACAAAGGCAAAGGAAAGATAGAAGGGGAGACAAACACTGATCCTGCAAAGGCTGAAGTTTCCCTCCCTGGCCCCCTCAAGGCAGCCAAACTAAAGGAGAATATCCCAGGTCCTTCCAAGCAAGCACAGTCAGTCGAGTCCACAAGTGTACCTGCTGCTACTCTTCCAGAACACCCTAAACATACCTCACCAACAGCCTCTCCCCACACTATAATCCTCCCATCTCACACAAGCAACCAAAAAGATCACTGGACCACAAAAAAGAAAACCAAAAACACTGATATATCCCTGCCCTTTTCACACTCAGCTACTACACCTTCACCCCACACACCAAAGCACCCTAACACAGCCTCTGCTGAGATTCACTCATAAATGGCATTACTCCAGAACATGCAGGCTTTTACAAGGCTGAACCTCCCATTTGCTAAGGATGACATAGCTATTGGTAAAGGTAACCCCCCTTCTTATGGTCAATACAATTACTCCCCTAACAAAAAATCTTCTGTGGCACAGGACCATATAAACAGGTTCTCCATTCTAAGAGACAATGTTGCAGACCAAGAAGAGGATGAGGAAGCTGGAATTAAGAACACTCTGGACACAGAATCCTCAGAAGATGATAATCTTGTCAACTCTGGACAGGTATCTCCCACACTTATAGCCCCTAATGATGTGACTGTAAAAGATAGACCTTCAGATAATCCACAACTGGAAAAATATAAACTGTCTAACTTTTTCAACCAAATCAATAGGAAATTCACCCCAAAAAAATCTACAAAAATTCCCACCCAAACATTGTTCTAACCAGATCAAGAAGCTCAAAAAATGATAAATAATGTTAGACACAACATTAAAGATTAGGTCACTTGTATGGAACTTCAGAGGCATGAGAACATCATTAGACAGATTGCATGATTTAATTAGGGTTCACAGACTAGATCTTTTATGCTTAATTGAACCTTTGCATAAAAATAAAAAATGTGAAAAATTTAGAAGAATACTTAATTTTTCTCACTCATTGTGTGCACAGAGTGGAAAAATATGGTTATTCTGGAATGATCATATTCAGATCACACCTATAACTGATCATCCTCAGTTTCCATCTGTTAATATTTTCAGTGCAAAAATGAATATTGCAATGGAAGGAATATTCATATATGCACTGAGAACTATCCCAGGTAGAGACTTCCTGTGGGATGCAATCAGTAATAGAAATATGGACTCCAGTTTTCTGATAGGAGATTTTAACACAATAAAATCTCCTGATGAATATAAGGGTCCAGCACACCCTAGTATTAGAAGCATGACAGCATTTAATCATTTTATTGATAGTAATGCACTCACATAGGTTAATACAGTTGGTAATCATCTTACATGGTCTAACAACTGGCTTATCCCTACCACACAAAGGCTGGATAGAGGCTTAGCAACCTTAAACTGGCAC
This sequence comes from Sherardia arvensis, assembly GCA_948330725.1. Taxonomy (NCBI): domain Eukaryota; kingdom Viridiplantae; phylum Streptophyta; class Magnoliopsida; order Gentianales; family Rubiaceae; genus Sherardia; species Sherardia arvensis. The sequence goes on from OX415236.1 coordinate 32,846,495, forward strand.
ACTGCATTTCCAACATCATCCATTCAGATCCTAAATAGACTCACTTCAGATCATTCACCCATGCTATTCACCATAGGAAGTACCATACCATCCACACCTAGATCATTTAGGTTCATAAATGCATGGTTCAATAGAGAATATTTCCTGCAAGTAATTCATACTGACTGGAATCTTCCAATGAACAAAACAGGCATGTTGGGTTTCTTTCTGAAATTAAATAGACTGAAACTTACAATTAAGGCCTGGAACAAAAGTGTTTTTGGCAACATTGACACCAATGTTAATGAAGCAGCTGAGGCACTTAGAAAACAGGAAATAGTTTTTGACAATGATAACTCAACAAATGAGCTTATCAAACTCAAAGAACTTAGAGCAATACATATCAGATCCTTAAGAGCAACAAAAATTCTGGAAACAAAAATCCAGAATTAAGTGGCTTAAAGAGGGTGACGATAATACAAATTTTTTTCACAACTCAGTGAAAGAAAAAAGATCTTTACTTGGTATCACCAAGATTAAAGACTCACAGGGGATTTGGCTTGAAAATATCCAGGAAATAGAAACAGAGGCAGTCCAGTACTACTCTGACCTATTGACTGAGCCCACATATATTGAAAATGGTGATTACTATCACCATTTTGTAAGCAAAATCCCAAAATTGATAACTGAGGCTGAGAACCAGATGCTAATCAGACCAGTTGACATGGAGGAATTAAGGCACATTGTTTTTAATCTTAATAAAAACAGTAGCCCGGGTCCAGATGGCTTTTCCTCAAATTTTTTTATAAAGGCCTGGGACATTATTAAAGAGGATCTGCTGCAAGCCACACAGGACTTTCTGAACTCTTCAGAAATTCCAGTGGGGATATCAACCACATGGATTGCTCTCATCCCCAAAAAAGAAACTGTTACCTCTTTTGATGATTATAGTCCTATTAGTCTCTCCAACTTTACTAACAAAATTTTTTCTAAGTTGATAATGGAGAGACTGAAACATATTATGCCTAAAATCATATCCCCCAATCAATCAGCCTTTTTACAGAATAGGGATATTTCTGACAACATCATCTACCTGAAAGAGATGATGAGATTTCTGGACAAAAATTGTAGGAATCCTAACTGTGTAATTAAATTAGATCTCAAAAAGGCTTTTGACATGGTAAACTGGGGATTTTTAAATTCTATATTACTGCAGTTTGGGTTTAATGGGAAAATAGTGCACTCTATAATGAAAAATCTTCAAAATGCACATTTTATTTGTCCTGATTAATGGAAAACCTAATGGCTTTTTCAGATCTACTAGAGGCATTAAACAGGGTGATCCTTTGTCACCTTTTCTGTTTAACATTTTTACTGAAGCCTTCACCAGAGGTTTATCATATATGTTTTCCACAGGGCTGCTGCAATATTATGCTATACCGACAAGTCCTTCACCAATCTCTCACCTCAGCTATGCGGATGATACAATCATCTTCATGAGATCAACCAGGAAAGACCTGAAAACTATGAAACTGTTTTTAAAGGCATATGAGCATATTTTAGGACAAAAAGTTAACTTTGAAAAAAGTGACTTTTATATTGGTAAACATGCCACCACATGTAAAATTACCCAGGTAAAAGAGCTTTTGCAGATGAAAACTGGTACATTTCCTTTTAAATATCTTGGGGTCCCCATTTTTAAGGGTAGAGTGCTTAATGAATATTTTACGCCTTTGATACAAAGGTTGGACAGTAAAGTGTCCAACTGGAAGAACAAATGGCTATCCTTGGGAGGGAAGCTTACTTTAATTAAATCATGTCTGTATTCAATACCTCAACATATATGGTCAGTCATGAAACCCCCAAAAAGTGTCATTAAAAAGATTGAAAAAATTCTATCCAAATTCTTTTGGGGGGGAACAGATTTAAAACCTAAGAAGGTTTGGAGGAGATGGAGTGAGCTATGCTACCCCTTAGATCAAACTGGTATAGGAATCAGATCAATTCAAGCTATAATTGATGCTAGCTCCTTGAAACTGTGGTGGAAATTCCAACTAGGTGAATCCCTTTGGTCAAAATTTCTATGGCATCTGCCAGCTTCATATAGGAATTCACCTAACTGGAAGAGGATTAAAAATATGTCCCCACTGGCTGAATCATTAACCAGAGTCTTAATTGGGGAGGGACATGTCAGCTTTTGACAATCTAACTGGACAAAATTTGGGCCAATTTCAGAACTGTGTAACCCAGATCTTACCAGCATTCCACTGGACTGTTCAGTTTCTGAGTTCTGTCAAGACAAAGTCAATTTTCTGTCACAATTGGCTACTGCTATACCTGTGGAAATATTTACTGTTTTACAGGGAACTCAATGTGTGGAGGGAAGAGCTGATAGACTGATCTGGACACCAGATAAACAAGGGAGATTTACTTTTAAATCAGCCTACAAAACAGTGGCTCCTATAAAAGGTACCTCTGAATCCCTTACAAAGCTGTGGAACCAAAGATTGCAAAAAAAGATTAGCATTTTCATGTGGAAATTACTGAATGGTTTTTTGCCTTTCTCTGATGTACTTATGAAAATGGGCTTTAATCTACCATCTAAATGCTTTGCTTGTAATAATTCAGACACCATAGAACACACTTTTAATACTTGCCATGTTGCTCTTGCTCTCTGGTCTGTTTTTCATTATATGGTTGGCATCCAAGATAGTCAGTTTGGTAATATATGGGATAGAATTTCTTAATACCTATCTTACCAGGGTAAAACAAAGCTTCACACAATTCTGTTTAGAGTAGTTCCCAGTACTATCTGTTGGATGATTTGGAAATCTAGATGCTCATATATTTTTGAAGACACTAAGCCAAATGTTGAGTGCCTGAGGAGAAACATTAGGGACCAAGTTTTTTATGCTTACAGTGCAAAACCTATATTGGCAAACTCATTCTTTGATGTGGAGATAACCTCACTTGGTTTTCTGCCTATACACACAAGAGCTCCTCAGCCTCCCATAATAGTTTTGAAATGGTCACCACCTGTCATAGGTCTGTGTTATAGTGTTGATGCCTCTTGGCATACTAACAAAATGGCAGGTATTGGTATCATAGTGAGGAATCAACAGGGTCAGATGCTGGATTCATTTTACTCATATGTTGCTTCCAACACCTCTCTAGAGGCTGAACTGATTGCCATCCAAATGGCAACGGTCAGGGCTAGAGCAATCTCGACAACATTCCTGATACAGTCTGACTGTTTAAGAGCAATCAGAGCTGTACATGACCCTCTCACTGCTCCATGGAAGCTCTATCCACTGGCTTTCTCTTGTCAGAAGGCACCACACATCCATCTATCCCATATTCTGAGACAGTGTAATCAAGCTGCTGATTGCCTGGCAAAGCATGCTTATGAATTCAGGTCTACAGGCTCCTACAAATATAGCCAACTTCCAGACAGAGTCAGGGGACTTGTTAACCTTGACAGGAATGGTACACCAAGCTTAAGAATTGCTCTATGAATATATGCTGCTTAACTTTTTTCTTTAGTGTTTCAGATACAGGGAGGAGATCTCTGAATCAAGACACCAGAACAATTGAACATAAAAAGTGCAAGCTTCAGAAACATGACACAAGAATCAATGGTGACCAGCAATCATTTCAAAGGAGTACCAGTGATCATTTATTTGGTGCCGCATTGAGTTTTGTTTGTTCAATTCTCTAATAGGCTTCCAAACTAGTGAAATACATGGTTTTCTCCTTTTTGTACAAAGGCTAGAAGGATTCTTTTTGCCTCTATTAGCTAGAGCCTATTCTTTTTGGAAGCTGCTATTAGCTTCAGGTGACTTGTTTCACCTCATCTCTTGTTGTAGTATATGGCTATTACATATACTTATTTGTAAGAACTGGCACTCTGTTGCCTTATTTTGGATTGGGGCTCCTAATTAAGTCACCCCACCACCTTCTGGTGGTTTTAATTTTAAAACAAAAACATGAATTATACAAATAGTTTCCACATGCATCAGATACAACAGTCAGTATAAATTGATCAGATTGAGAAACTACATGCATGTCATACTTGGAGTTCCAGAACAACCATATTTTAGCCTCAAAATCATGCAAAGCATTATTAAAATGTAGTTCATATTTCAGGGTGTCGATATCTGTGTTAAAATGCATAGGTTCAATAATGCAGCAAATATCTATTTTGTGAGCAGATAATAAAAATTTTAGCCTGTCTAAAGAAATTTTAAACCCCCTAATATTCCATACAAGCATATTACCTGATATTTGGTGTCTAATCATTGATTAACAATTTTGGATTTTTGGGAAGATCTCAACCATTATTCTACAGTTTTTCCCCCTATTGGCATACCTCTTTTGGTTATCCTTTTTGGCTTAGCTTTTCCACTATCTAAACTAATAGGAGATATAGGGATACCTGTGAGCTCATCCTCCTTTTCTGTAGCTTCATTGGATTTCCATTCTAAATCACTGGGAGCTTCTTCATAGGTGTCTGAGCTATACTCTCCATTCTGATCCTGCAAAACCTGAAAGGGGTTAGAAATCTCAAGGGTCTCAGTCTGTGGCTGGGGTTGTGTTTGTGGTTTATATAGGATAACTGCCATGGAGTGCCCTTTCCTCTGATTAAACTTCCACTCCCTAATGTTCATTGTTTCCAAATCATCATAAGAGTAGAAAGCCACTTTGGAGGCCCTTTTCAGGTTACAAAAAGTGTTCAGAGGCTGAATACAGATTGGCTGCTCTTCTGCTTCAACAACAGGGCTATGGTGTGTCATATTGCTAGGCATTGGTGGAGGAGTTTCTAAGGTGAGTGGAGCATCTGAAATATTGCTAACTGGAGTTGCCTCATTTTGCTGTTTATGAACTTGTATTTCAAGTATGGTGTCCTTTTCTGCCCTAGATATGCCAAAGCTACCCATTTTACTAGCTTGCTGTGAGACTGGCCTCCAGCTCAGATCTTGTGATTCCTATTGCCTGTGAGGTCTCAGATGTTGCTGTTGTGGTTTCCTCACTTGTTGAGATTCCCCATTCATTCTATTAGGCTTCCTTCTCAGCTCTGGGTGGAGGTGAACACAGCTCACATCCTCATGTCCTATCCTCTTACAATGGGTACAGTAATATGGGATATTTTCATAATCCACCTGACATTCTACATATGTATCTGGATCACCAACGATAATTGAGGAATGTAATGTATTCATCAAATCAACCTCTATGCAATACTTGATGGCTGATGGCCTTGTGAGTGCTCTTGTTGTTGCATCCATCTTAAGGAAGACCCCAAGCTGGTTACCAAAATCTTGAATTGCAGAAGTATTGTAGTATGAAATTGGGGGCTTGTGGATCGTCGCCCAAACCGGAACAATGGATGACTCAATCTCAGTAGAGAAATCTGGTGACCATTTCAAAATCTTCACAGTTTTACCTTGAATTGAGCAAAATGATCTCATCCAGAACCTTTGGTAATCTTCTTTGTCCTTGAGCCGTATCAGAATGTGTCTATAATCCATTGATCCGATCTAAAATTTCCCAGTAATTCCCATAAGTTGAAAGGCATTATGGATCTCCTTCATATTCGGTTTGCCGCTGATGAATTTGCCGACGAGGGCGTTGCTGTAGTGGGCTGCAAACGTCTGAACATCCTGCTTCGAGTAGATACAGGACACTTTACCGTTCCTCCTGAAGAAAATTGGTTCTATCTCGGGGTTAGATGGAAGACAGTCAAAGAGTGGCTGACTTTTGGGAGCTAAAGCTTGAATAAAAGATTTTCCGGCGGTGTCTCCACTGTACCGGGGCGGCGGATCCGCCATGGTGCTACCCTGATCAGACCGTTTTCTTCTTTCTGACACAACTTTCATCAACATATGCAATATGCCATTTTGGAAAGAAGTCGAGAATAAAGACTGTGCATTTTGGAATGCATCCGAGGTGTGATGTGGGAGATGTGAAGATCACTCACTTGGATTTTGCGGATGATCTCATGCTGTTTTCCAGGGGTGATGAGGACTCGGTGAATATCTTAATGCAGTGTTTGAATGAGTTTGAGAACACTTCGGGTTTAGCAATTAACCCAGCTAAATCAAAGATGTTTGCAGCTGGCCTCAAGGATGATCTAACCTTCACAGGAATACCATGGGGTGAGCTTCCAGTCAGGTATTTGGGCGTTCCATTGGATGCAAGTTGACTGAAAGGTGTTCATTACGGCCCTATAGATAAAGTCAGCAAAGCGATCTCGGCTTGGAAGGGAAGTTCATTAACCTTTGCGGGAAGGTTGGAGTTGGTTAAGTCTGTAGTACAGGGGACAGTCGGTTATTGGATTCAGCATTTTTCCATCCAGAAATTTGTACTGAAGAGGATTGAACGAATAGCACGGGAATTTCTATGGGGAGGTCCAAAGAAGAATAAGGTTGCCTGGCAGAAACTGTGTTCGCCGAAGGAAAATGGCGGCCTTGGTCTAAGAGACTACGTTTGCTGGAACAAGATGATGATGTCAAAGCAGTTGTGGGACTTCCATATGAGTAAGGACACACTGTGGGTCAAATGGTACATGCTTACTACATACGTGGAGGCTCAATCTGGTCATTTACCCCAAGTAAGTACACTGCATCGGCATACATGAAGGAGTTGTGCAAATGAAGAGACTTTTTGATCCAAAGTGAGCATAACCATCTTAGTGTTCTTCACAATCGTTTGGAATTGTGGATGGGAAAGGATGGGGGTAAGAGTTTCGGAGGAAAAATGTATAATTTTATACATAAACTCCTATGGCCAGCGGTCTATGAAGGAGTCACCCCGGCAGAGAAGAGGGCTTTCCGAGGTCTATGGAGGGGCCACGTTCCGCCAAAGTGTGTTTTCATTACTTGGTTGGGCTTGCATGGAAGACTTGGCACGAAGGATAGAGCTCACGCTCCTGTGGGCATCCATATTGACAGATCGTGTCGAATATGTGGACATCCGGAAGAGTCAAATAGTCATCTGTTCTTCAAATGCCCCTATACTAGAGGAATATGGGACGAGGTGAGGAGATGTTAGCACTGGATCGACTGCCTGAATCAATCAAGAGCGCGAAGAAATGGGTGAGGAGAAAGTGTAAGAGCTCTAAAGTGCACAAGAAAGCTGGAGTACAGGCACTTGAAGTAATGGTCTACCAGATATGGCTTGAGCACAATCGGATAATTATGGATGGGAAGAGACCAGATCGAAATGGAGTACTCTCTCTAATTTTTAGATATATTTACTCTGTTTTGAATTGCCTGTTCCCTAATCACTTACCCTTCTGATCATTTGAGAGTGGTCATGGAGGGCTTATCTCAAGGAAATGTTTTGCCCCAACTGAGATATCCTAAAGGATTTGACGGAGGATTTGACGGATAACTTTATGCCTGCTTTATGGTTGTATAGTTCGCCTCTAATTCAAAGAGGCAAGAGCTTGACCTCAACATAAAATTTATTTTATGGTGGATTTAAGCTTCTGTATCGTTATGCCTGCTTAATGGCAGCCACTTCATGGAGGAGAAACATTCATTTTCCTCAGCCACAATGGATTTGGAACTTTTTCGGACAAGGAAGTCTAGGAGATAGCCTATCTAAGAGGGAAGAGGAAGCATTTTCTATGGAGGAAACCTTGGCCAAATAGGTAACCAGTCCTGGATCGAGAGTGAATCCTGGATCAAAGGGGAAACAGACTTCTTGGTGGGTAACATACTGGGCTTAGGATCATGTAATGAGAGGATGGTCCAGGCGTTCATGGATAGAAGAATTAGATATGGGATTGCAATGTCAACAGTTTCATGATTGTTTTTACTGTAATAAGTTAGAACTATCTTTATAGTCAATTAGAAGTTCTCACTTCTCATTGGGGAACACTGTATTTTTAGGCTTCGGCCTTTATGTTAATATTATTTACCAATGGTTAACGTTAATGAAAGTTGTGTATTAACCTAATCTTCTCATCACTATTTTGGATCACTTCACCTAAAATACGTTGCAATCCACTTGAATTGTAATTTTCCTTGAAATTGTTTATGGATATTGGTTCTGGTAATCATGCATCATATTTGACCATTTTTCTAAAGTGATAAATCTTATATTTTTATCTCATCAAATATAAATTGCATCTTATACATATATTATTTGCATGTTACACGTATTTTTTTTAATTAAAACCATCCTAGGATGGGGGAAATCTATTGGCTTCCCTGACCATTGGAGTGCCAAAAAGCACAAGGTTCATACACCATAGGCACAAGGGACAAAAGCCCCTAGAAGCATAGGAATGTTTCTCAAATTTTTCTAACTGCCAACAGAAAGAAATGGAAAAAACCTAGCTATTTTAAAAACCTCAAGTCTATTAATGAATTGTCAAGACAAAACACAAGGCGACTGAAGGTTTAAAATTGCTTAGGCATAAGCAAAACTATACAGAATAGGACTAACTTCGAGTGCTTATATAGTAGCATTTGTTGTCTCTGATGACTGACTCATGAGTAATGTTGAAGTAAGGACCAGGCTGTGATGATTGGGAAGTAGTAAAATTTAACAGAAGAAATAATCCTGCATAATATCAGTAGAAGTACATTAGCAGTATCAGTTGTTTACACCAGAGATCCTGATAGCAGGAATCTATGCTATATCTAGCATGATAAGACTCTTAACAGATGCAGGCAAAGAGTTCCAAGAGTATGTGTGAGATGAGCCAGTAGAGTTACACAATTTAGAGAGGAAATCAGCAGGATGGTTAGCTTCCCTAAAAATGTGGCTAAATTTAAAAATGTGGCTCACTTCATCTATAATATTTATAATACCATAGAGTCTCCAATGCTAGATGGAAGTATTAGTAATCATATCAACTGCATGCTTACAATCAGTTTCAATGTCAACAGGGGACATATTTAACATTTTAGCACAATTAATTCCTTCCAAAATAGCTTTCAGTTCATCTTCTAAGGGTGAAATAGCCTCACAAAAAATAGTCTGAGCAAAGGGGACCTCCCTAATATTATTCCTAACTATCAGGGCTATTCCAACCTTACCAAGTTTCCATGAAGCATCAACACTGATCTTATAACCTAAAATAGGTTTAGACCAGTAAATGGGAGTAATATTTGGCTTTAGTAGAATGTCTAAAGGGGGGATGCATGTTTGTGTTGCAAGCTCTTTGTCTACTTCATTTGAAAGATGTACTGCTTCTTAATAAAGGAGAAGTAGATGAGACTTTGAAGTTCTTGAGTCATCTGAGTAAGGTCAGGGGGGCAGTTCTCAAAACGGAACTTATTTCTAACTTTCCAGAGTATCCAACATACATATATAGGGGCTGTGTAGTTAAGTCTATTGTGCAGTTTAGATAGCCCAGTAAATGCCCAACATGTGGCCAATCTATCCCAAAGATTATAGCAGTTAAAGAATGCAGAACCACATATAAAATGCATTTGTTTCCATAAGTGTACTGCTATATTGCAATCATTATAGAAATGATGTAATGAATCTAGGGGTAAGAACGATCACGAGCATTCGTTAAAAAGATCGAGATCGGATCGGTTAAGATCGAGATCGTTCATTTAATAAATGAACCGATCATGATCAAAATTTTATGATCGTTTACTAAATGAACGATCAACAATCATGAACATAAAAGCTCGATCATGATCGCGAACAGATCGTTAAGATGATCGATCGATAAGGTGATCGAGATCGATCGGTAATATAATAATATACCTTGATAATAATGGGGAAATATTTTAATTTTAATTTGCATGTTTATAATTTGTTGTGTATTTTTATTAATTTGATAATTTATGTATTTTTTATTTTTTTAAAAAATTAACTTTTAAGTTGATCAAATGATCCATCACGATCGATCGTGATCGATCATTGATCATTTGATCGGTTATCTATAACGAGCCAATCACGATCATGAATTATTTTGATCGCTTCGATCGCGATCGATCGTGGTCACCTTAAATTTTAAACGATCTGATCATGAACATAGTGATGATCGTGATCGGATCGGCTCGTTATCACCCCTAAATGAATCTATATTGGGGCAGAAACATCACTTAGATACTTGATGAATACCAAACTGATTTAAAATGTCATCAAAGGGAACAAGACAGTTTAGGAGCTTCCACATGAATATAGATATCTTTTTTTGAATTGTGGAATTCCAAATTTTGGACAATACAGGCAGGTTACCTGATTGGACTTTCAGTTTTTGATATGCTGACTTGATTGAAAAACTTCCTTGGTTTGTCAGTTTCCAAATTAGCTTATCCTCCCTTCCTTCAGAGATTTCTGCTGCACTTAATGACTCCATGACATTACTTGGGAGTACTTGAGACAAAAGAGGAAGCAGAAGTGTTTTGCTTGCAACAAAATGGGCTACAGTACATTGGAGTTGTTCTGGATCCTGAGGCTCATAAAATCCTATAAGTGGACCATGTTCAGTCCAGTTAGATTCCCAGAAGTTGCATTGTCCATCTCCATGAATCACTCTAGTGTTTGATGCTGCAAAGTTATCAATTTTGCAGATCCTCTTCCAATTTTGAGATTTCCTGAGTGAAATTGGCAAAGAAGCAAGAAAATGTGTCCAGGGTGCCCTTCCTGTCTTGTATTTCCACCATATTTTGCAAGAGTAGGCCTGTAGAGTGGTTGACAGATCCCTGATGCCAATTCCATTTTGAGTCACAGCTTGACAGAGTGAGCTCCACTTCTTCCATGCCTTTTTTGGTCCATTTTCTGAGCTGCCCCAAAAGAAAATGGCCAACCTTCTCTCTAGCTTTTTGACCATGTGTTTTGTTGGCTCCATGACTGCCCAGATATGTTGCGGCAGTGACTGAAGGCAAGACTAAATGAGTATCAGTTTACCTCCAGCTGAGAGCCATTTATTCTTCCAGTTTAGGGTTTTCCTGTCGATCATTTTCACAATTGACTGTGAATGAATTTTTAAGGATTTGCCACTGAAAACTTGTACTCCTAGATATTTAAATGGCAAGTTACTTTGTTTCATACCCATTATGCTTTTAACCTGTCTTAACTTGTTCTCTGTGGCTTTTGTACTTCAAAAGAATTCACTTTTTTCAAAGTTTATCTTTTGGCCTGAGGTTTCCTCAAATTTCACCAAAAAAGCTTTCATTTTGATCAAATTAAGTCTGGAAGCACTGAGAAAAATCATAGTGTCATCTGCATAGCTGAGGTGTGAACTTGGGATGGCATTTCTAGGTAGGGAAAAATATTTCATTTTACCAGTTTGAAAAATATAAGATAGGCTCCTGGTAAATGATTCAGAGAAAATATTGAAAAGAAAAGGGGACAGTGGGTCCCTCTTTATGCCTCTTGTTGCTTGGAAAAAACCAACAGGTTTACCATTTATAAGAATAGAGAACCAAGCATCAGACAGGTTTTTCATAATGCATTCAACAAAACTGCCACAAAAATTAAATTTCAGGAGAATTTTTTAAAGGAATTGCCAGTTCACTCTATCAAATGCTTTCATTAGATCCAATTTAAGGATACAATTTGGTTCTCTGGCTTTCCTATTCAAGAATCTTACCATTTCAATTAAATAGATGACATTATCAGAAATGTCCCTATTTTGAAGAAAAGCAGATTGGTTTGGTGAGATTAATTTAGGCATCAATGGTTTCAATCTTTCCATAAGATTTTAGAAAAAATCTTATTGGTAACATTGGATAGACTGATAGGTTTGTAATCACTAAAGGATATTGGTATTTCTTTCTTAGGAATGATAGTGATCCAAGTGTAAGAAATACCTCTGTGAATGTGAGACCTAGTTAGGAAGTTATTTGATGCCTCTAATAAATCTAAGCAGATTATGTTCCATGCCTTAATGAAAAATTGTGCAGTATAGCCATCAGGCCCTGGACTGCTTGATTTGTTAAGGCTAAAAACTATCTGCTTCAGTTCAGGAAGTGATACTGGCTTCGTGAGTTCCTCATTTTCTGTCTGGGAGATAATTGAAGGTATCTGAGACAGAAAATGGGAAGTGAAGAGGTCTTGATCAGGGTGTGGTGAGTCAGTAAGAAGGTCCTGATAGAAAGCTATTGCCTCTGTCTCAATTTCATCATTACCATTCAGCCACTGACCCTGAGAGCTCTTAACTTTAGTATTCTGAGTCTACTCCTTTTCTCCATAACAGTGCTATGGAAAATTTTTGTATTCTCATCACCCTCACTCAGCCATTTCACCTTGGCCTTATATTTCCAGAAATTATTTTGCTCTTTTAGTGACTTCTTTAAAAAAGCTTTAGCATGTTTAAGTTTAATTAGTTCATCAGTTGAACTATTAGACTCAAAAGCAATTTCTTGGATCCTTAGATTTTCCTCAGCCTTTATTACATTCTCATATATATTACCAAAAACCTCCTTATTCCAATTTTTCAGGACTGGTTTGAGGTTTTTTAGTTTGAGAAAAAATTTATACATTCCTTGGCCTTGAGAATGATCATTCCAGTGGAGATTAATTACCTCCAGGAAATTTTTCCTCTTAAACCAGATATTTATAAACCTGAAAGGCCTAGGGACTGAGGTTACATTGCTACCTATTCTAAGAAATAGAGGACAGTGATCTGAGGTGTCTTTGTTGAGCACTTGGATAGAAGACTGTGGAAATTTTAAACTCCAATCTTGAGTACACAGTCCCCTATTCAATCTCTCAACAGTTAGCCTCCTACCTTGTTCTTTAATCCTACCATTTGACCATGTATAGAAATTACCTACTGTATGTACAGGAAATAAAGGCATATCATCAATAAAAGCACTAAACTCCCTAATACTTCTAAGACTGGTATTAGAATGACCTTTATACTCAGATATGGAAGCCATAGCATTGAAATCACCAATATAAATTGCTTCAGGAATAGTTAAGTCCTTAAGGTCAGACCATAAAGCCTCTCTCTCTTTCCTGGTTCTTAATCCATACACAAAAAACATCTGGGTAGATTGTTCAAGTGTATTCATTGAGACCTGTACTTGAATGAATTGCTTGTGGTCTAAAATTAAAGATATATCTACCTGAAGGTTCCACATAAGCCAGATGTTACACTCAGTAGAGAACATGCATTTTTGGAAATGTCGTTTTTTTTTTGTAAGATTCACATTCAGAATTATCATGCTGAGGTTCAATAATACATAGTAAATCTATCTTATGATTAAAAAGTAGTCTAGACAGTCTTAGCATGGATATCCCTCTAATATTCCAGACAAGTACATTAGCTCCTAAAGTTGTATTAATCATTTACAGGATTTTATGCTTTTGGTGGCTGTCCTAGTTACAATCTTGTTGACCTGAGCAAAATAAGCTGGGACTTTATTTTGTTCAGTTTCATTAAGAGTGTTACTGCCAGTGGTTGACACAACATCAGCATAGGTTTGAGAAGTTACCTGAGTGGTGGACACTCAGAGAGGTCTGGTGGTTCCAGACACTCAGATGAGGCTGGTGGCTCTATATTCTTTTGTGTGTCAATTTTTTGTACACACTCAGGGTCTTGTTGAACTGATACACTGTCTCCACTTGTAATAGTATCCTCCATAGTGTTGATAGGCTCTCTCAGAGTTTCCTCTTCCATCAGTAAAGGGAGAAACCTATTACTGGCCTGTCTTGGCTGAGAAGATAACTTTGTCAGTACTTTTGGAGAGCGGAGGGATAAGATTATTACATGTGTTCAGATGGATGTCATCTTTAGCATAGCTCCTTGGTTTTACGGGAGTGGTCCATTCTTCCTCTATGGTTATATATATCCCCATGCTAGAGCTAGGGTTGGATGGTGACTCAATATTGGTAGAGGTGCCAATAGCTCTAGCTTCAGTTTGGTGAGGAGAAGTATCCAGAAAAAGTTGCTGAGTTTGAATGGGAACAGCTTCAGTTGTGAGAATCTGAGTAGGTAGAGGACCTTCTGGTTCATTATCTGAGAGTATGTCAATAGGAGTATCAGGAAGTGATAGTGGATAGGGGTGGATTGTAGTGGAGTTGAGTGGAATATCAGAGAGAGAGAGTGAAGTGGAGAGTTTGTTGGGGAGGCTGTGAGGAGGAGGGAGGGAAGTATTGAGTTGGGGAGTAAGGTCTATCATAGGCTCTTTCCCTTTGTTCTGAGTAACCTTATCAACCCCAGCAGGTTTTGGTACATACACCATGGTTTGCATTGTGTGGTGACCTCTCTTATCCATACCAGAAGGGCCAGCTTCAGCAGTACCATCTTTTTTATTAGGCGCATTGGTTATCTTAACCTGTGGAGGGGTAGGTCTAGGTGTGTTCCTTCTAGGCAGAGGTCTCAGGTCAGGGTTCAAAATTCTACACTCATTAACCTCATGGCCTATCTTTTTGCAGTGTCTACAATACAGGGGAAGCTGTTCATACTCAATAGAAAAGTCTGCAACATCTCCATCCATATTGACTGTTAGAGTAACTGAGTTATGCAACTTAGCCATCAAATCAATTTCTACACATAGCTTCACCGTAGATGGTCTAGTTAAACTTGCAGTGGCAGCATCCATCTTGATGAATCTACCTATTCTATTGCCTATTGTTTCCAACATTGCAGTGTTGTACCAGAAAATAGGTATGTTGTGCACTGTAATCCAGATTGGCATTATTGAGGTTTCAGTGTCTGGACTGAAATTAGGTGTCCATTTAAAAACTCTCATGAGAGAGCCTTTGAATGACCACATAGATATCATCCAACATCTCTGTAAATCCTCAGGATCATCAAATCTAATCAAAACATGCCTGTAATCAATCGACCCAAGTTGGTACCTGCCTTTGGAGCCAACCAATTTGAAAGATTCATTGAGGAATTCCATGGACGGTTTAAGCCTTGAGAACTTGCCGATCAAAGCATTGTTGTAGTGTTCAGACAAAACGGCAACCTCCTCCGGCGAGATTATACAAGCAATCTTCCCTTTATATTCCGGGATTGGGCAGATTGATGGATTGGAAGGCAGAGAGGTAGCCAGAGGAGATGGTTTAGCCGTGAGGGTTTGGAGAAAACTGAGATTGGGGGTGGCTCCACCGCGGTTAGGCGGCGGTTCCTGCGGCATTATGACCGTTTTTTGCCCGTTACTGGAAGATAACGGTCAATAATAGTGGTTGTCGGGGAGAAAGGGAGATAATAAAGAGGAGAGAGAAGAGAGCATTTGGAGAGAAAATTTCAGTGCGTTTTGACCTTTTGACGTTTACGAATTTGTTGCACGTATCATAGGGCATTGTTATATGCAATCCAGTATTTACTTATGCAGTCCGTATTTATTCATGAAGTTACATTAATACTTTCAGTATTAATTCAAAAGTAAATGTGATTTCCATAAATAAGGGTGTATCAGATACTTTAAATACAAATACGGATTGCAAATGTAATATTGGATTGCACCTATGAATTCCCTATATCATAATATTATCTAGTGAAATTAACGATAATTTAATATAAATATCAACAACAATCTAGCAACTTCAACCTTTAGTTTGGTGTAAGAATATATATCCCTATATTTCAATGGTAACCCTAAATTACCATACGCTCGACTTTATGCCTCTATGTTTTTAATTAGAATATCTATATTTGAAAACTAAGTGGGTTAATTAATTAATTAGAGGGGTTTATTGCAAAATAAAAGTAGAATTAAGGGTAACTTGTGGGACCAAGCAATGGCCACTTATAATGCATGCAAGCATTATCTTTCGAATAGGGTATGTATCCCCACATGTATTTTAAAATATGAATATGTGTCATTTTATGTATGTAATGTGCATTGTAGAATTTTTTACTTATAATTTATATAAATAGTATATGTAAATTGTTATCGATAGAATGCACAGTTAGAATTGCAGAACACACATAAAAAGTAAGGATACATACACCTTAGGGCATGGTATAAGAATGGACATGAATAATTAGGAATGGAAAATATAATAAATTGAATGAAGCTAATGAAGGAGAAAATAATTAATATTTTGCAATTTATCACTTTAGCAGGCATATTGTTTTCACATTTAATGGATAATGGGTTTGCCTCCGTTCACATGTATTTTCAGTTAAGGACGTGTTTTCTAAATATATCAAATATATCATCATCATGCCCACTTAATTATTTAAAATTAAATAATACCAACACAAACTTACATTTGATTTGAATTTTCGAAAAGTATTGAGTATTAGTTTGGAGATAGGTTTGTAATAAATCCAAACATTGTAATTTTAACCGAACATAATGATCTAATAAACTTATAATGCATTAAATAAAATTACAAATTTATTATGTGCATGATCGAATTACTTTTGCGGGATCAGTTTTGAACACAAATTCTTTTGTTTTCGGAAAATAGGTTTGAACAAAACTGCTCTCAATAATTTGGAATTATAATTTGCATTGATATTTTCGTCATTTATCATCAAAAATAATTTTACAAAAGTATTTTTTTCTTTCAAAAAACAATACCCTAAAAGTATAGATGCAGTAATGTTCTTTTTAATATAAATCCTGCTACCAAAGATTACTCGACCCGAGCTCATAACACAGTTCAGGCCGATTAATTTTTGTAATGTCTCCTACCGATTGGCCTCGAAAGCGGTTGCAAATAGACTCAGGCTGATTATGTATAGCATCATCTCGCCCTCGCAGTCAGCCACCATCTTAGGCCGTCTGGTTACGGATAATGTGTTGGTGGCACATGCGATTCATCATTCCATGAAGGCAAGAGCAATAGGCCGCAGAGGAGAGATGAGTATCAAGATGGACATGAGTAAGGCTTTCGACCGCATCTAATGGATATTTGTCATGGTGACCTTGGAGCGTATGGGCTTTCCTCCTGCTTTTGTGGCCTTGATACGAAGATACTTGTCTACAGTGCAATTCTCATTCATCTTGAATTGCGAGGAATTTGGGCAGTTAACTCCACGCGGGGTATTAGAAAGGGGGATCCTCTTTCTCCCTACTTGTTCATAATCTGTTCGGATGTGTTGTCTATGTTGCTATCGAATTAGGAATATGCAGGACGAATACATGGTGTGGTGCCTCCTATCGCGGTCCGAAAGTATCGCACTTACTCTTTGCAGATGATACCCTCTTATTTGGGGTAGCGGTCGAAGAGGCGAGGAGATTTCACTGGGCGTTGTCATCATATGAAGATATCTATGGTTAGAAGATTAATGTTGATAAATCAGGGGTATTGTTCAGTCCAAATATGCGATATACTAAGGGGATGAACTTAGGCCGCAAGTAAGCGATATACTAAAAATTAAAGAAGTAGAGTCGCATGGAAAATACCTTGGTCTAACTACTGTTATTGCCGGAGGAAAGGAGAGGTTTTTCCGTCTCTGAAGGACCGGATTCGGGAGAAGATTGATGACTGGAGCGAGAAGAACCTTTCGAAAGCCGGAAGGAGATCCTCATCAAGTTAACTTTACAGGCGATCCCCAGCTACACGATGAGCTGCTTCAAAATTCCGGAAACCACCATTGTTGAGATGCACAAACTTTTGAACCGTCTGGTGGGGAAACTCGGATACAGTGAGAAAGATCCCCTGGGTATCTTGGAAAAGGATGACGAAAGACAAAGATGTAGGAGGCATCGGATTCAGGGACCTCGGAGCCTTTAACAAGGCTCTTCTGAGTAAGCAAGCTTGGAGGCTCATAACTCAACCCCACTCACTACTAGCACAGGTTTTTAAAGCAAAATACTACTAGAATTGTGATATCTTCTCGGCTGTCTAGAACATTAGACCGTCATGGTCCTGGAAGAGTATTTATGGAGCACTAGACTTGATCCGTTTGGGGGCAGGAAAGCCATTGGAGCTAGGAGGAATACAAGCATATGTCATGATCCGTGGATACCTAGGCAGGGCGAGTATAGAATGAGAAATCTGACAGCTATCCCAGAGCATATATCTAAAGTGGCAGACCTTATTCACATGGAGGTGGTCGAAAGTCGAGGTGTTGGAGGAGTTCTTTACACCGGAAGACGTGGTTCACATCAAGAAGATCACGCTTCAGATGCTGGACTCAGCGAACCGTTGAATATGGCATTTCACCGCGTCTGACAACTACACAGTAAAATCAGCTTACCATGCTGTAGTGGAACATGCTCAAACTGTACATCAGCATACCTCGGCACCTGCTTCTGATGGTCCGGAGCAATCTTTCTGGAGGATGTTCTAGAGGATCCGAGTACCTAAGCGCACCCTTCACTTCTCTTGGAAAATGTGTACGGATTCTCTCCCCACTGTGGCCAATCTGCGAACTCGTGGAGTGATTATTGAGCCAACTTGCCCTTTTTTTTAGCATGAAGACTCTTCTAATCAATTGTTCTTTGAATGTAACTACGTACGGGAAGCTTGGTCGTCACTTGGCATGCTAAATAAATTACTAGTGCTAGTTGGCGCTCGCAGCGATATTTGGGTCAGAAATCTTTTGAAGGAAGATGATGCTGGGTTTTACAACTTAATTCTGGTAGTTTGCGATGGTATTTGGTTCCATCGTAACCAGCAGGTCTTCGACGAGATCCACATGGGGGCCAAAGAAATGGCATCTACGGTTACTGCCTGCCTGAGGAACTACACAGCGGCACAAGGATGGAGGGATGCGCAGTCCGATACTTTGCTACCGTCTGCTCTGCTGCGACCACCGGATACGGACCACTCTATTTACTATGATGCAGGGATTCTCCAATCCAACGCAGGCACTGGTGTGGTAGTTTTCGAACCAGGCGGAAAGTTCATGAAGTCTTATGCTCGTAGGTTTCCGAATGTCCAGGAACCAGCGATGACCGAGTGCCTGGCTCTTGAAGTGGCCCTTATGATGTCCGCGGAGCTACAACTCACTCGATAAACATAGTGAGAGACGCGTTACAGGTTATTTACATGCTACATGGCGAGATCGAATGTGTTGTGAATTGTGAATCTGTTATGACTAGAATCAGGAGTTTGCTGGAGAATGACCCTACCAGAGAACCCTACTGGGTACCTAGAAGCAATAATCATATGGCTCATTATCTAGCAAACTATGCTAAGACCCCTACTTTTTAACTCTTGGAACTCTCCTCTGAGTTTCTTGTCTTTCGTTTTTGGATGTTTTTCATAATCCAGAATGAATGCAAGCAATTTTTTCCTCAAAAGAAAACAAATCTGCCACTCTGGCCCAACCTAATAGGATACAACATAAAGCATAACCCTTACACATTGCAAATGATTCTAGATCGATATTGCCTCCTATAAATCTACCATGATCATCATCGCCTCCTCTCTTCGATTCAATTATTCGGAATGAATTGTTTTGGGGTTACTTTAGGTTATCATCTTCTCTTAGTTTTTGGATGGAATGGAGCAGTAGCAGTATCAAAGGATTGAGCATATAAATGGAGCAATATCAAATGATCTTGTCTCATGGAGCAGTGACATTATAAAATGGTGGTACATCTATACTTTAATTGCAGCATGCGAAGTGCGTGCGTCCAAGGTATCTTGGACCCTAAGGGACTGGTTTAAAGTGTGCTATAGAAGATGTCCCTAACATTAAAATACTGCAAGATGAACTAAGTCTTACAAATAATTGATAGACCATGCATGATTTGGACTTGTTGAGTATGGAGAGATCATAATGTTTTAGTTCACTCACTGATAAGTCCATGGTTCGCATTCTAAGACCTCGTTCAGTCTCGAACCAGGGATTGTGAAGGGTCAGGGGCTCGAGATACGTGAGGGATGGATCCACGGGTCCATCGGCCCAAATCCTTATAAAAAACGCGTATATTCTGAATGTCCTACAAGGAATACACTTCCTCTAAACATGGTAATACAACTGTTATCTCCATAAGAGCTGTATTCATACCATAATAATACGCCTTATACTTATAAACTTCTCTAATCCGTTACTAACTTAAGCATCGGAGAGTCTACCCCTGGGCCACCCCGAGGCTTTGTCTTGCAGGTTAGTTCATGAGCTGGGTTCATGATCAAGCATGTGTTCCAGACATCTATCAAGTGGCACACCTAGTGGGACATAAGTGTTAATCTTGATCAAACAAACTTTTGTCTCAGTTCAGATCGAACCCAGAAGACCAATGACGCCATGTCAGAATCTAACAACCAGAGGAGAATCGCATGGATTCACAGGAGGAATCCGGAGTCAGAAGAGAATCCTGACGCCGGACAGGCCACCGTGGACGTGGACGCGGGCGCAGACGAGGGCGAAGAAGAGGGAGATTCAAGTCACGTCTTGCCTTTGAACCACCGCCAAGCTCTGCCGTGGGTGCTGGAAACTTCGACGTTCCACTCACATCCAGTCCAAACCCAACCGCGTCCGGAGCACCCTCCTCAGGCCCTTGACCATCAAGTAGCCAACCTAATCCACGCTTCAAGCCGATTTCACATATAGTGATTTCATGGAGCAGGATGGACGCATCTCCGGAGAAGAATTCGGACGTGACAGCATGGACTCGATCCTTACCGAGAAAGAAAGGAGGATGAGGGACGAACGAATCCTCGCTCAGAGATGCGAGGAGGAGTTAGCAAGAAAACGCCAAGCCGTCGGTCCCTCTACATCAGGGCCCTCTACATCACAGCCCCCTACCTCAGACCTAGGGATATCTCAACACCAACAGTCAGGCCCGATCTCGAGCCATCTCCATAATTGCTCCGCCTCGATCCCTCAATCGGACGAGCTCCCTGAAGATATCCAGTGTATGTTTCGAGCCCTCTAAGTCTGATATCCCAATTGGATGGCCGGCCGACAGGCTAACCCCAACTAGCGCACCCATGCCAAAACGCATGAAGTATTCGCTCGGATGTCCATCCCTGGTATACCACCTCACGGGGCAGGAAGTGTATTTTTCTCAAACCCTTCTCAAGAACAGCAATTCTTAGACGGGTTATCTAGGAGTCTTCCACCACTCTTCAGTCAGCAACAGTTGCCGTCATTCCCGAAGACCGGGGTCAATGAAAATAATGGTGGAAACATGGGCATAGAAGAGCGACAAAGGCTGTGTATTCAAAACAGCCAAGAGCTGATCAGGCAAAAAAAAAAAGAGTGAGCCCAGACAAATTGGCCTCCGAGTCCTGACGCCTAGTAGCCCGCGGATCACGCGGGGACATATCAGACAAGGGGCAAAACGAGATCGACAGAGAATTGGATCGCCTCCTCGGACCACGAGGGCAAGCAGCTTGCTCCTCCTTTTCACGTCATATCGTGAAACTCCCCTATGATAGTACAAAGAAGGTTCCAGAACACCTTCCCACATATAACAGAACTAGTGACCCTCGAGAGTTCTTGTCTGTCTTCTACAAGACCATGTCGACCAAGAATTTCCACGAATTGGAGATCTGCAAAATAATCCCCAGTTACTAACGTGGAAAAGCCCTGAACTAGTTTAATCAGACCACCTACGAGAGCCTGTTTGATTACAAGGACTTTGCTCAATTCCTCCTCATACCCTTCTTTCAGAAGAAGAAGTTCACCAAATCTATGGGTGATCTTGGCCATCTCCCTCACAAGGAAGGAGAGACTGTGGAGGAACATTACCACGGGTACATGGATCTAGCCACCGAGTGCTACGATCGGACGAACATTCTCATGGTAAACATGTACCGTATGAATGTCGATGATGATGGGTTAAGGAGGAAGTTGGCATCCAAGAACCCCATGACTGTCCAGCATCTCCAAGCTATCGTGGAGAAGTACGCCAACCAGGTGAACACATTAACGGGAAAGCATGATCGCGACCCGTATGTAGATAGAAAGATGAAGGAGCCCATGCTGAAGGTGCCAAAAATGGAGAAATCTGAGAGCCATTCTAAACCCAGATTCGAGTCTTATACTCCCCTAAGTCGGACTATAGCTGAAATATTGTCCATCCACCGACACCTCCTCAAGGACCCCCCTGCGATATAGGAGTCGGCGGAACCTTAAAAGATCCCCTAAGTACTGCCAGTACCATAGCCACCGAGGCCATGATACGGAGGAGTGCTTCCAATTGAAGAATGAGATAGAGAAGCTAATCTTTCAAGGTCTCGTCCAGCAAACTAGCCCCTTGCTAGTTGTGGACAATCAAGGCATCCAATGAAGATATGGGGGAAAGCCTTGGCAGAAGAAGAAGGATTGACCGAGGAAAAACAACAACAACAACCAGGGGAAAGGGGGGAAATAACCTCCAAGATCCTCCGCCGCCGCCGAACGGAGCTAACCGGTCATTAACGGTATCAACAGCTATATGGGCGAAGAAGCCTCTCTAACTAAGCTAAAAGCTAGTGTTCGGGTCATACCCCACACCGAACCAGTTAACAAGAGACTTCGCCCTGAGGAGACCATCACATTCTCATACGAGGATGCCGTACCCAACCAGGTACCTCACTCCGACCCCCTCATCATCTAGGCAACCATTCATAACTCCCTGGTCAAAAGAGTCTTTGTGGATGACGAGAGTGGATTCGAAGTCATAATCTATGATTGCTTCGAAAAACTGGGCTTCACCAAAGACGATCTTAAACCCACCGGTCAGATCTCGGGCTTCACTTGAAATCTAGTGATACCTCTCGGGGAGATCACGCTCCCGGTCCAAGTGGCAGACGGACCACGATGTTTCACCCTCTACTGCATATTTGTGGTGGTGAACACAATCACACCATTCAATGTTATCCTCTGCCGACCATGGATGTGCCAAGTCAAAGCCATATGGTCTCCTTGCCACCTCGTGCTAAAATTCCCTACGAGTCAAGGGATGGTGTAGGTCAAATCAGGGAGTGGCACATTCCTGCATGATTACGATCATCTGAGACGCTAGGAGAGGAAGAAATGTCTCGACTATCAACTCTAACTCGGGAATTCTCTGGTAATATCCACAGATTGAGCAGCCTCTAGTCTTTCACTTTGACCCCGAGGCATATGATGAGATGACAATGTTTTGGCATAAACGCCGCTATCAAATCTTCAAGGAGGGAGATCTGGTAATGCCAGTAGGTCTGTGGTGCACGAATGGAAGGAGCATTGAAGTCAAAGCCTAAGGGGCCATACAAAATTTTCAAAGTCCAACCAGGGGGATTTTACCTCTTGCAAACTCGCGAAGGAGAGCATCTACACACAGTGATAATGACACCCTACCTCCGCAGGTACCACGGAGCTTGAAACCAAGTAGACCTTCCCAAATAAGGAGAAGCTACTTCAATAAGGCCTAAGGGCCAAGCTTCTTTCTTTCTTTCTTTTTTATATACCTAAACCCAAAACTCAAGGATGTTTTACACTTTCAATTTTACCGAGCTACGAGCTCGAAGAATCAAGTTATTCTTTTCCAATGATCTTATTTTATTTTCAAGTAGTCGTCATTCCTCTAACTAAAGAGATAGTATTCCTTATAAAGCATGAACACAATTGCTGCCTAAGTTAATACGCTTCTAACAAGCGTGTGATTGATGTTTATCCAATATAGGCTGCTCGAGCCACGCGTTCGAGCGGCAATCACCTTAGGCGAAATAAAATAAACTCAAGATGATATACTTTCAATAAGTATATGATGGATAGCTATCTAATATAGGTTGTTCGAGCTCCAAAGGACCTAAATTCAATCTTATTGAGCTCATCCCGAGATAGTGTGCTTAACAAAGTACACGATTGATGATTATCTAATATAAGTGAAATTGGGCTCTAATAGTCTAAAAATCAATCTTCTCGAGGATAAAAAAGTCTCCACAAAAGGCTAAAAGTGTGTTAATACACCACATTACATGATGTCAATACATCAAAATACTTCCTACCTATCAATTGGGTCCCTAGAAGTCAAGGCACGTCCTTGGCCGTGGGGGTAAGACGAGGTACGCCCTCGAGCACCTCGAAGGTTATGGCCCCGAGTATAATATCTGCTACTTGCCTCAAATTTGAGGAAATGACAGACTCTCCTCTCCCTTCTCTAAACACGGACCGAGAGGCAGGACCTGACATACCTCGATTCCCCGAGCCCCACGCTCCCTTATCTGCCTCGAGCTCGCAGTAGAAGAAGATTATCCTCTATCCTTTCCATGTTGTGTCCCTAAAATAGGACCAGACATTTCTCGAGGCTCATTACCTTGGGCGTTGTATCTTACCACTTGCCTTAAATTTGGAGTTGAGGAAGACTCATCCCTCTCCTATCCTAGCAGGGGCGCTGAAGAAGAGACGACCGCTGGAGTTATGGACTTCTTAGCAAATTGGGCCTTCAGCTGCTCCACTTCCGCCGACTTCTCTTTGGCTACACTCTCTAAAGCTTGGCAGGGAGCATAAAGTACCTTAACTGATCCATACATATGTATCATTCGGCCTTCCATAGACGCAACACCTCTACGGGAGTCAGACAGATCCTACCAATACATAAGGCATCCGTTAAAACTGCACCTACAAGAAATAGATACTAAACAATGGTTGGAGGGCATACCTTGCTGATTTCGGGGAACTCCAAAAATGTCTTGGACCCGTCACTCCCCGGGACTGTCTCAGCAAGCAGGGAATTATATTCCTCAAACCCCTTCAAGGGCTCGAGATTAATTTATAGCTTCTTAAATGCTCTCTCCTCGGATCCAGCAGACCCCTCGGTGGACTCCAACTCCTTTCTCTTCCTCGCTTCCTCGGCCTTCTCTTTCGCTCGTCGTTGAGCTATTATTTCCAATCCATTGACAATGTTGACGATGGAGGAAACCACTGCCCAACAGAAATTGACACATTAAGACAAAAAAGAAGCATTGCGAGTACAAAATACACATATAAAGAAAGGCTACCCTCGGCCGGAGTTTCTGCTACGACAAAAGATGTCACCGAATCATCATCCTCTCTCTTACCGAACATGGTACACCAAAACTCATTCGTGCTAGCTGACCGTGGAGAAGGAGACACATTTGTTGCCTCTTTTCTCGGACCTCGAGATAGAGCCTCCTCATCACCTTCCTCTTCAGAAGGATTTCGTGCCATTTGCACAACCACTAGCTCTACCACATCAGACTCCATAACAATCGGGGAAGATTTCCTCGGACCTCGTAGCAGCCTTTTAAAAGGACGCCGAGCATTTGCCATAAACCCGGAACGTCTTTCATTAGAGGCGACTATCGGCCCCTTTGAAGCGGCTTGCTTCCTCGCTCGAGCTTCTCGTTCCTCTGCAGCCCTTCGAGCTCGAGCTACCCTTGCCGCTGCAACAGGGTCTTGCTGATCAATTACAATGGACTCATACCACGTGATGTCAAAGCCATCTTTGGGCTGGTCAAAGTAGGCGCTCTTCAGATAGTTGCCATTCATGAGGATCCTCCTCGGCATTTATTCTAGCCATCTGAAGGTCCAAATAGGCCACAACCAACCCGTCTGATGGTTTCCTGGCACAAACTTGCCATCCTCGAGTTTTATCTTCTCCGCAACAAGCCTCTACGCAACCTCGAGCAGACGACGAGGTACCCGAAAGTCGTTCTTAGTCTCATTTTTTATGTTATGATTCCAGTGGGGCACGGGATACTTTGTTCGATCAAAGGTCAGTTTTACCTTGTCCCACTTCTCACTCTTAGTGGGAAGCTCGAACGCTCGGCCATCTCGAGGTGTCAAGGCTACCACCTTCTTCACAACAACAACTTTGTACAAGCTCCGCAGCAACTCAAGAATGGGGCTATAGCCCTTGCAAGAACACCAAGTCATCAGTGCCATGATTAACACTATCACATAGGCATGAAGCTGCTCAGGATGCACTTGATAATGATTCAAAAATTCATCCAATAATGGAGGAAAGGGGAACGCCAACCCATGCTGTATAAACCTCCCATTAACAACCCCTCGGCTCAGAGTGACTAGCTCCGAGGCGGGCACACCATCTTCTGCGTACATGAGATCGCAATCGCTGGGAATTGAATAATGGCAGCCAGCAACAAAAACTGCAGCAGCTGCACGTGCTTTCTGGTCCTTCACCGATATCAAGCTACTACCATCAACACTGGCTGACGGCATATCCTCTGGCGTACGTGCCGTCAGGGAATCATTCCTTTCCATCTGGGCCCGCCGTGCGGCCATCAACAAACTCTCCTCCTTACTCGAAGGTTTCCTTTTCAACTCCACGGGTCTTTTCCCATTAGTTATCTCTGCTCTCCGACGGTCATTGGAGCTGATCTTCTCAGCTAGAGCGTTGGCATCCTCTCTCTTATCATGTTGGGGGATGGAATTCGTTACACTACTACTAGACATGATCACAAAGAGTATGGGGGGAAATATATACAACGAGGAACAAAGAAATCAAAAGTGCAAACAGAGATAAAAAAAAAGGTCTGAATACTTACTATTAAAGTTGAACGAGAGTTTGGGGTTTCGTGAAATATTGGGTGAAAACGTCCTCTGCACTTGGATGGAAAGATCAAAAATGAAGAAGGCGAAAGTAATTATTTGGGAGATATAACCCAAATTAAACAGCATTAAAAAGATTAATTACCATGATCCGTGTTCCGATGCAAGCAATTGGAGAGACGGGGGAAAAACCGCCAGCGCCACCAAATAGCTACGCGACACGTGTATTTTGCTTCTGGATTGAAAAAATAATTAAACTCAGCCGTCCACGTGTCTAGATGGAATGCGAAACAACTAGAAAATAGATATTCCGAAGGGTCAGCCCGAGTGGTCAATCCAAGAGGATGCCCCGAGCTTAATACCCTGAGCTATCTCCCTCGAGTTATGGGCATTACCCTCGAGTAACAAGCTTATCATCATTCCTTCGAGAGGAGACCTCGAAATTCTGAAGATCTACCTTGGGGCTACTGATAAGTCCATGGTTCACATTCTAGGACCTCGTTCAGTCTCGAAATAGGGTCCGAGAAGGGTCAGAGGCTCGAGATACGCGGGGGATGGATCCACGGGCCCATCGGCCCAAATCTTTATAAGGAACGCGTATATTTTGAATGTCGTACAAGGAATACACTTCCTCTAAACATGGTAATACAACTGTTATCTCCATAAGAGTTGTATTCATACCATAATTATATATCTTACCAATTAACGGATTGCAGCTCTATAAATATCAAAGGTTTGATAGACCACTCTATTCATTATTGCACACATAATACGCCTTACACTTATAAACTTCTCTAAGCTGTTACTAACTTAAGCATCCGAGAGTCTACCCTTGGGCCACCCCTGGACTTTGTCTTGCGGGTCAGTTCATGAGTTGGGTTCGTGACCAAGCGTGTGTTCCAGACATCCATCGCTCACTCACAAGCTTTGCTAAATTGCGAATTAGTGTTGGGATTCTCCTCAAAGTTTCTTTTGACAATTAATATTGAGCAATTTACAACCATTTGAAACATTATATATCTTTTTTCATTAAGATATTTAGGAGTTATTGAGTTACCAAATACTTCTGTAGAATTGAAGAATTGTATCAAAGATATTCGGATAAATTCGTGTGTGTATATTCATGAGAAAGTTTACATTATATATGGAGGCTATGTCTACCTAACTATCGAATATACCGATGTGGGTTTAATGTACAATAACATAATTATAGAAGGAAAATGATAGTCTAACCTATATTCCATATACAATACTAATTTATATAGAAAACAAACATCTTCTTTCCTTAACACTCCTCAAGATGGAGCATGAGGATCCCGAATGCCCATCTTGCCAATCAAATCCTGAAATGTACGACGTCCAAGTGCCTTGGTAAAAAGATCAGCAGGTTGCTCAGTAGTACGAATATGATGAGCAACTATCTCACGAGACTGAATCAAATCGCGAACAAAATGACAATCAACTTCAATATGTTTCGTTCGCTCATGGAATACCGGATTAGCAGCAATATGTAGAGTTGCTTGACTGTCACAAAACAAGTTCATCGGCTGAGAATGCGATGTTAAGGAAAGAAGATGTTTGTTTTTTTTCAGATTTTTTTTTCGTTTTTTTTTTTTTTTGAGAACAGAAGTCGGTAGCAGAAATCAAAAGGAGTAGGAATGAAGATTTCGACAGCGGCAACGGTGGAGGCTCACGGCGGCAGCGGAGGAAAAAGAGATCAGAGAAAAATTGACTTTAGAGGATCGAAGGCTCTGATACCATGTAGAATTGAAGAATTGTATCAAAGATATTCGGGTAAATTCGTGTGTGTATATTCATGAGAAAGTTTACATTACATAGAGAGGCTATGTCTACCTAGCTATCGAATATACCGATGTGAGTTTAATGTATAATAACATAATTACAGAAGGAAAATGATAGTCTAACCTATATTCCATATACAATACTAATTTATATAGAAAACAAACATTTTCTTTCCTTAACAACTTTCCAACTAAAATGTATGGTTTGACTATTCAATGTCAAACTCAGACGATTATGACCACGAATATTTTTATTTAAATTTTTAACGAATATTAGATAATTTAAAATTTAAAATTAATTTTATTATGAATCTAATAATATTGTACACGATGATAATTTTACATGTTAATTTGTAGTAAAACAGTTTTGGAGGGGACGGAGAAATAATAACCAAATTTTACAAACTCTTTTGTGTGTGTCACAGCCTACACTTTCGCAGAAAATGCAGAATCATGTGTAGACAAATAATCTGAGGAATTGTTAATCATTTTATTTACAGCGCCAGCTGTTCTGTTGAAGATTGACGCTTCGTCGCGTGAACATCCAGGGGCGAATGCTGTAATTAGCGATTCACAATGATATATCATTTGACTAAGACCCTTATTTAATTGAATGTAAATACTTTTCTGTAAAGTAAATATCTGTTGTTGGCTGTACTCCATTATATTCATTCATTATGTTTGCAAATTGGCAAAAGACTGCGTAAGTAAAGTGACGAAATGGCCAACCTTTTTCACGTCATTGACGTCAAGTAGAAAGTAAAATATAAGCTAATCTTGTTATAAAATGTACGAAATAAGCTTGACTCACAAAAAATAGTTTCTATGATCTGAATTTAATTCATTGGTCCAACGAATATTGGAAAATAATTTATGGCCTCGTTGATATAAGTTCAACATTATTTAATTGATCTATTGTTTTCCTCCGTTGAGATTTTCACTTTCATAAATCTAATTTTATATTTTATATTTTAAAATATTTAGTATTATTTGACTATTTTTCTTGGACTTTAATTATAATCGTTTTAAAAAGCATTAGATATTTATAATTTTGAAACAAATTTGAAAATGAAATGGAAATGATGCTTCTAAGATTATAATTCTATTGGCCATCGGAAAAAGCTTTTTCACCGTTTTATCAGGGCTATGCAAATCAACACTCCAGTAGCCTTGATAAATCAAATTAAAGTTTTCTCAGAAAAAATAAAAGAATTGGTTGTGTTGTTATATGTAATCTAGTATTTTACTCTTCTAGTCCAAAATATGGTATAAGGAATAAAAATGACCTCACTTATTTGATTTTTTAAAAAATAGATAACTTACAGAAAATGATAGTGTCATTTAATTGGTAATTTACACTATTTTGAGTAAGATATTCAACTGTTGGTAGAACCGCATTAACTGGTAGTAGCGCATTGGAAAAGTGCATAGGAAGAGAAGCCGCCCAAGGCAAAGACAGCACAAGAAATATATATTTAGTAAGACAGACCAAGACTTGGACCTCCGTCTATATAAGAACACATACTTTCCACCTGCATAATTACATATATAAGTATATTCCTCGCTGCATTACAAACACACAGTAGTGAGGATAAACATGGTGATGAGCATGGCAGAAACATGGGGAACCTTAGGCTCCGGAATGGCGGCACTGATGTTCATCTGGACCATGTATCAGAACTACTTTCCTCGAGAGCTTCGCGCCTATCTCGCAGAATATACAAAGAAGATGAGATACTACTTTTACCCGTACGTTCAGATCAGCTTCCCTGAGTTTCAAGGAGATGAGTTTCAGCGCAGCCGTACCCGTGCTTACAAGGCCATTCAGAGGTACCTCGACAAGAGCACTTCCAACCATGCTAGGAAACTCAAGGCAAGCCTCGTCCAGGGCTCTGATTCCATTGTCTTCACAATGGACGCCAACGAGCAAGTCATCGACCAATTCAGAGGTATCAACCTGTGCTGGGTTTCCAAACACAAACTCCCTAACAGCCAGACCATCACCTACTCCGACAGGTACCACAAACTCAGACTAGGAATTTTCTACATTGAGATATTGTTATTTTAGTTCACATCTTATTGTTATTTTTGGCTTTATTTCTAGTAACAAATGCCCAAGTTTGATTTTCATCAATTCACTCAAAAGCTTGATAATTTGAAAATGCATGCTAAATAAACTTATTTAAAGATTTCCTTGGTATGTAATTTTGACTAAATGAACAGCTAAATTACAATTTTATATAAGAATTTCAGAACAGAGTATGTTGCAACATTGCCTTTATTTCAGAACATTAATTTAAATGCAATTTTTTAGCGAAGAGGAGAAGAAGTCCTTCGAGCTCATTTTTCATGAGAAACACCGTGAAGTAGTGACAGTGGAGTACCTGAAACACGTCCTTGAACAAGGAAAGGAAATCGCGGTTAAAGAAAGGCAACGAAAGCTCTACACAAACGTCAAGGTAGAAGGCAGGTGGTATGAGCGGCAGAGGATGTGGAGCAGCACCACATTTGAGCATCCAGCAAGCTTTGAAACCCTAGCTATGGATTCCAAGAAGAAGCAGGAGATTATGGATGACCTGATAAACTTCAGCCAGGCTAGAGACTACTATGCAAAGGTTGGTAAAGCTTGGAAGCGTGGATATCTGCTTTATGGTCCTCCGGGAACTGGAAAATCCACCATGATTGCTGCCATGGCCAATTTATTGAAATATGACGTGTATGATCTAGAGCTGACGTCTGTGAAAGACAACACCGATTTGCGCAAATTGCTAATCGATATCTCGAGGAAATCAATAGTCGTGATTGAAGATATAGATTGCTCCCTCGACTTAACAGGCCAGAGAGAAAAGGGAAAACCTGAGAAAAAGGATAGAGACGATGAAAAGGATGCCTCATTAGAAGAAAAGGTGAAGAAGATCATGGAGGAAAAGAAGAAGAGTAGCGAGGTTACTCTTTCAGGGCTCCTTAACTTCATTGATGGGCTGTGGTCATCTTGTGGTGGAGAGAGGATCGTCATTTTCACGACTAACTATGTTGAGAAGCTGGATCCTGCCTTGATTCGTCGAGGCAGGATGGATAAGCGTATCGAGATGTCTTATTGTGGATTTGAAGCGTTCAAGGAGCTCGCGAGGATATACCTGAACGCTGAATCACATGATTTGTTCGCAAAAGTTGAGAGTTTGTTGGAGGTGACTCAGATGACGCCTGCTGATGTTGCTGAGAATATGATGCCTAAGTTTGCAGGAGAGAGCGTTGGGTTTTGTTTGGAGAGATTGATAATTGCACTTGAGCAAGCCAAGGCAGAAGAAGAGGCAAAAGCTAAGGCAATATCAAAGGCAAGTGATGAGGAAAATTTGAAAAATGTGGCCAAAAGTTCAGGAGTCGAAATTGTGACTAAAAGTGAAATAACAGAAAGTGTGGTTGCTAAGTAAGTGAAGGAATTGAAGGCAAATTTCATAATGTAAGGTTGTATATATGTAATTACAAATGTAGCACTTGTGAGATCTTATAAATGCATATGTACAAATGTAAAAAGACGTAGCTCTTGTAATTTGCTAGAAATCAAAATATGTCACTTCTTGTAATTAATTATATCTTGTTCATTAATTAGATGTGTTTCATCTTCTTCTTGTAATTATCTAATTTATGATTTTGTCCAATGAAATAAAAGTTTTATTTGGGTTTCGTATAATGGTTGGACTCATTACAAGATTTTTATAACAATTAACAAACCCTTATATTAATACTTCAAAAGGAAAATAATTTAGGGTGTGTTTGGTTCGCAAACTTTTTGAGAGTCTGGATTTTATTTTGAATTTTTGAGAGTTTGGGTTTTTGTTTGAGATTTTGAGAGTCTGGTTTTGCAAAATCCTTGTTTGGTTGGGTTGAGTTTGTGAGTATAGAACAAAATCTTGATTGATTTTTAGGATTTTACAAGTCTGAATTTTGGAAAACTTGGTGAACCAAACAAGATTTTACAAAACTGAAATTGGATAGTTCAAGATTTGCAAAAACGTGTCCAACCAAACACACCCTTAACATCTTGGCATATGTGTGCTCATCATGAACATAAAATTTAGAAACTTTACCTTCATATCAGTTTCTCAAAAAAGTTAGAGAAAATTTTGGCATCTCTCTAGGAAAATGCTCCCCATTGTCCAGTAGAGTTCCTTACCCAAATTTGCTCTTTTAATTACGATTTATCCCTGAATTTGTCTTGAGTTTGACTTGCCCACCCCCGTTTCAATAAACAAATGTTGAATCCAAAAATTTGTCTTTATTTTTGAGTAATGTCTCACTCTTCGTGGTGGTGGTCAAACGTCTGAGTTTATGGATGGCGTGCCTTATTTATACTATAGTTTTTAGCACATTGTCTTGAAAACTATTTGGTACTTAGTGTAGATTTTAAATTTGATTATTTGTTCAATACTTTATGGGTGGAACTTGTAAAATGTTATGTTAAAATACGTGTTTTAGAAACTCTTGATGGAATGAGTAGAAGACCTTCGATGATCATGCTAAAAAATCAATGATTTGGAAACTCGGAATCGATAATTTGATCATAGAAGTGGTAGAAGGCCACCCATACTTAGGTGGTAGAAGTTGTTCAAGAAATGTCGCTCGTGCCAAGAAAAGTGTCACTGAACCTTGAAATAAGTGCTCGTTCGTTCCCAGAAAAGTGTCACTAAAGTTTGTAGCAAGTGTCACTGAAGCTTGAACAAAGTGTCGCTCAAACCCAGGAAAGCGTCTCCATTTGATGAAGAAGGGGTGCAAAGACCTAGTGACCAAAGGAAGCTCGCTAAAATAAAGTGTCGCTAAAATTACAGCAGTTTACCCCTCCAACATGTTGACTTTTGTAGGTCTAAAAACCCAACTACCCCAAAATAGAGGATCAGATTTTCACCCCAAAAATGTTTATCTTTTCATTTTCTTTCTGTTCGATTTTAAGAACATGTTTATGAATTTGATGATGATTGTAGTAGGGCTAAATAACTATTAGAAGCATTTGATGTAGACTTTCGATCCTTGATTTTGAGAACTTGATATGTATTGTCATGAGTTTTTCGATTAGCAATTGAATGTGGCGTTTTCATATGAATTTGATGCATGAATTGATTGGACTTTCTTTCTAATTGTAGAATGTGTTGAATGCTTGCTAAATCTATGAGTAAAATGCTTCTTTTACCTAATTGATGATTAGAGCTAAGAGGAATAGTGCTTTTTATGCTTTCATCCATTATTCCCTATCTATTGTTCAACTGCCCAGCTTACATGTTTATCGATTCTCACATCTAATGCCATCACTAGATTACACGTAGTGCTTTCACTTGTTATATCTAGAGGTGAGAACTTTGAAATAATGCTATGTTGTTTCTTAGTTATAAATAAGAGAATGGCTTAATTATTTTCGTTTTCAAAATAGTTAAATCTCGATAAGTAATCGTCACTAGTGGAATACCACGCAGAACAGGGCGGTTCTGTCTGTGTTGGATTACGGTTTGGTGGCGCCGTGCAATTGGCGCCACCGATGCATGGTGGTTATAACCGCCGTGTATTTTTTCGTTTCAGTTTTTGAGTTCGGAAATCTGTCCGGATGTCTATAAATCCGGCAAAGTTTAAGATTTCGGAAAGTTAGCCGGATAGAACAAAAAAACGCCGGCCAAATTGGCCGGCGAAATCAAAAGCAATATAAAATAAGTCTCACCCACAAATCATGGGTACTTGTGAATCGATTAGATCGTACCCCGAAATCCCAAAAACACATAAAATATCATTCTAATATATTGATTTTCGGCCTAAATCATATGAAGAACACATTAAATTTAAAGTCAACCTTTTGCTTAGAAGAAGGAGAGGGAGAGGGAGAGGGAGAGGGAGAGGGAGAGGGAGAGGGAGAGGGAGAAGGAGAAGGAGGAGAGGGAGAGGGAGAGGGAGAGGGAGAAGAAGGAGAGGGAGAGGGAGAGGGAGAAGGAGAAGAAGAAGATGGAGAGGGAGATGGAGAGGAAGAATGAGAAGGAGAAGACGGAGAGGGAAGGAGAAGGAGAAGATGGAAAGGGATAGGGAGAAGGAGAAGAAGAAGATGGAGAGGGATAGGCATCTGGTTAAGTTTCCGATTTCCGAACTCAGAAATTTAGTCGGAACTCAATAAACGGCGGTTTGATAAAAAGTCACGCGGAACCGCCGTTTATTGAGGTCCGGCTTCCGAATGCAATGCACGGCGGTTTCCTTAAATTCACGCGGGTTCCGGCCTATTTCCACTAGTGCGTAAACCCCAAAATGCAATGTGTTGTAGTTCAATGATTAATCTCATGTCGAAAGTTGAAGTCAAATGCCCCCAAGTCCAGTAATCTCATAGTTAATCTATCATTTATATAGTTCAGTTGTGATCTTAAACTCTAGTTTATCATAAATTTGTAGTGTTTTCTACAAACAATTCTCAAAATCCCCTTATTTACATCGCTTTCATATATTATTATATTATAAATATTTTAGTAATCCTAAAGGGAACTAGAAGAGTTATTGCTCCGGTCAATAAATATAAATTAATAAAAAGCATTAAAAATGATGAAACTACGTAGTTTTGATTAAAACCACCACATAACCACCGCAAGACCACTATATTCCGGCGCCTACAATTTTCATATATTCCTTTTTGGTTTCTTTAAATTTTATTCTTTTATTTTTGGCAATAGTACTAACACTATATATTCATGTATCTTTTTTTGAAGTACTATATTCATGTATCTTATTATTCTATGTTAGTGTATCGTATTATTATATATTTTTTGGAATGTTTCGGCGCAAATATATTCTTGAATGGTATTATTACATTTTTATGGTATTATTATATTGACATAACCTTAAACTTTTCCGTCAAAACAACATAGTATATGTTCTCAAGCTGTATATATTCTCAGTGTATTTCTCTCGCCATCGCATAAAGTTGTTTAATTCATATCCACAACTAAGTCTCCAATATCATATATATACGTCTAGCTTATGAATATCATAAACGTCTATGAATATCATATTTGTTACTATATGAATTTATGATTCTAAAATGTAGGGAAGTTTTAAATCATTTTGTATGCTTGAGTAGTGCTTGAATACTCACTGTCCTTTTCAGGTTGGGTTTGATAAGTTTGGTGAACGGATAAATTCAAGCCAGCAATCGTGAAGATTGGCCGAATCATATTTTCGCACAAGCAAGTACGTTGAGTCAACGATGTCTGAGTTTGATTCAAGAAAAATAAACATTCAAGTATTGGTGACTTGAAGGTGAGTTTTTGATTTCCTTCAGAAGCGCTTGGTTTAATTCCTCGGCTTCACCGGTAAGTTTAGTATCTGATTTGCCAAATTTCTGAGTTTTATTTTCGAAACATCAAGTATAATTTTCAACTGTATTGAATCATTTAACAGTAATACACGCCACTTTCTTGGTTCAAGATTTTTCCTCCATAAATTTATTTGATTCTTTTTCACTTTTTAAACGAATTAATATTCAGATCATGTTTCGCGTGAGAGTTTTTAAAAAGTTACACCGGATTAAACCTGCTACTATTTTTTTTCTGGCTTGAATCAAGTATATCAAATCATAATCTTTGATTAGGATCTCATGTTAGTTGGCAACATAAGATGTATGTAGGTTGTTTGTATGTATATATTTTCTTCTCCTTCTGGATTTTGATGATGACACCGAAAAAAATAGCATACTTTAATAAACCATAAAGATAGAATTATTAAGAATATGACTATCAAGACAACCATGATATATATACTAAGAATATTCACAAGAAAATATTCACGCATTTTACTTCATAAATTGGAAATTAAAACTATATATGATATATACTTACCTAATTAGGTGGATCATTTGGAACTAGTAATCATGATATTAACACGTATTTACCTAAGAATTAAATTGAATCCTTTGGAGAAGATTATATATATATATATATATATATATATATATATATATATATATATATATATATATTAAGGAGTTGGGAATATCTGCCTTCCATTTTAAAACTCAATTAAGTTAAGTTTATGTTAATTAAAAATGTAATCTAGTAAAGTATGATGACGATCGATTCAGCCTGTTTTCTTCTTCCTTTCGATCTTCTTCATCATCATCTGTTCCTCCCCTTGTCATCTTATATATTTCGTACAATTCTTGGCCTATATTATAACAAATTACATCAGGAAGAAGATCAGAAAATATTACAACGTCAAACAATGTCGGTGAGATCTGACCTGGGTAATTTAGAAATCTAGATCTTGAAGAAACACAGAGAGAAGTGACAAGGGTTTATGAAAAAGATGATGAAGGAAGGATAATATATATAGATGGGAAGGGAGACTAGGAAGATGGAGGGACTTCGACCCTCTGAATCGCTAGCAAATGGATCTGATTAATTAATAGTTAAATTTGACTGTTTGAATCCCTAAAATGGAACTGACCGATTTTTATTTATTATTAATTAATTACTTGGCCTCTTTGTATTCAAGAAAATTAGATAAGATCAAACTAAACCGGTTTCTCTTTTTTAAAACTGAATGAAAGACGGATGAATGGAATAGCAAGGGATTCTGGAATGACATGAAGAAACAGAGTGGTAGAAAACAGGCTAGGGTTTAAGAAAAATACGAAGAAGGAAAATAATATATAAAGGAGATTGGAAGATGGAGGGACTTTGATCTTATCCAATACAGACTTTGATCTTTACTGGAAACGATTGACAAAAGAATTCTTAACTGGAAAAACATATGGCTTTTGACAAGAGGGAAATTGACTTTAATTCAATCATGCCTCCTGTCTATGTCCCAACATATTTGGGCTGATATGGAGCCAACAAAATGGATCACAAAGAAAATAGAGAAAAGATTAGCCAGGGTTCAACTGAATCAGGTCCCAAAAAGTCTTGGAAACAATGAAAATCTATTTGCTGCCCTACTACTGAGAATGGATTAGGCATCAGATCATTGACAAAAACAATAAAAGCCTTCTCCTGTAAGGTTTGGTGGAAATACCAAATAGGCAAAACCCCCTGGACAAGCTTCCTGGCTTCTCTACCAACTACTCTTAGGGTATCTCAGAACTGGAAAAGGATTTGTGCAATTAACCCCTTTGCTGAGCAGAACTCTAAAGTTATTTTAGGAAATGGAAAGTGCAACTTTTGGTCATCCAACTGGACAGACCAAGGCCCTCTGATTGACCTATATGAGCCATCCATTCCTTCCATACTCAGTATGTCAGTGTCAGATTTTGTAGCTGATAAATCCTCCATTCTGCCCCTGCTACAGCTAGTGCTCCCAGCTTCTGTCATCACCATAATCTCAAATGATGTCGTCTCACATCATAGGGAAGACAAATTAATATGGAAACTGGAGCCACTAGGAAATTTATCAGTTAAGTCAGCATACTCCAAACTGAAGGGTAA
The DNA here is from genome assembly GCA_948330725.1 of Sherardia arvensis. NCBI lineage: Eukaryota > Viridiplantae > Streptophyta > Magnoliopsida > Gentianales > Rubiaceae > Sherardia > Sherardia arvensis. Next base: position 32,884,009 of record OX415236.1, read on the forward strand.
CTCAGGTACTTTCCCTGTCCTCAAAAAAATTTGGAATATTTTCACTCAGAAAAAGCTATCAGTTTTTATGTGGAGATTGATGAACTTGTCTTTTACCTTTTGATGATATACTGAGACAATTTGGTTTCCAATATGTCTCTAAATGTTGTTTCTGCAATAATTCAGATTCTCAAAATCATTTTTACAATGAATGCCATATAGCTATAGAACTATGGAAATATATGCACTTTCTATGTGGCTTATTGCATTTTACTACTACCAGCCTGTGGGATAGGCTTTTCACCAATTGGTCTTTTTATGGTTTATCTAAGCTGCACAATAGGCTGAACCATAGTACACCTATTATGGTTTGTTGGATTCTGTGGAGAGCAAGAAACAAAACGATTTTTGAGAATATTCCCCCAAATATTGATGCTATGAAAAAAGAGTTTCACCAATCCATTTATTTATCCCTTATCAAAAAGCCTAGTATCTCCAAAACTCTGTTGACAAAGATTATCTGAGCAGGGTTGTATTCCTCCCCTTTACATCCCCCCGAAACCAAATATCTCATTTGTATTTTGGAGCAAACCTGGTGCAGGTATTAAGATTAATACAGATGCATCTTGGAAACAGAACAAGGCTGGGATTTCCTTTATTATCAGAGACTGTCATGGGGAGTTTATTAAAGCAACTACTTTTTTCATCCAATCACCCTCCCCTTCGCATGCTGAACTGAGTGTCATTCATAATGCAATTAAATGTGCTTTATCTCTACATATCAATCCTATCTTAATAGAGTCTGATTGCCTTCAAGCTATATCCATGATCTCAAATTCAGATACTTGGAATTGGAATCTTTATAATCTTCTGGATGATATTCAGTTATTGCTTGGTCCTTGTTCATTACTGCATGTGTTGAGAGAAGGAAACCAACATGCTGATGTCCTTTCAAAAATGGCCTTCTCAACTCAAATTTCTCAAACCTTTGCTTGGTGTACTTTACCAAATGTAGTGAAAAGCCTACTTATTTTGGATGCTCAGAAGGTTCCCTCCACAAGGGTTCCTGAACCTTTGGCCTGATACTGCTAATTTCTTTCCTCTCTGTATGCAGGTCTCCTAATGGATTCTCTCACCAACAAATCAAAGCACCTCATGAGTTTAGCTCAACTCTACATTTGCCTCTCTGCCTGCTGAGTAACTACATGCACCGCCTCCCATTTGGCTGGAATTGTGACACCATCATATGTCTGTATTGGGTGTTGTTTTATTCCTAGTTTAGTTCATCCATTGGGTCTCTAAACTAATGCCGACTTGTGTTTTGTTTAACAATCCGCTAATAGGCTTTAGTTTATTTGAGACCTAGATGGATGGTAGCTATTCTTTTATTCTTTTGTGAAGCATTTCTATGCTTCTAGGGGTTTAGTGTCCCTCGGCCTATATATGAGATGTAATTTTGTCATCTTTGACTTTTAGTTAGGGGAGTCTAATATTCCCCACCTTTCATAGGTGTTTATTTTTTAAAAAAATAATAATTAAATGGACTGATTAATTGTTAAATTTGACTTTATTAATTTTGCGTTACATTCAAGAAATTGAAGAAAGTAGGATGTATAAGATCAAAATAAAAGAAGGGTTTCATATTCAACCTTGTAGTCTTCTTTGGATTCTTCAATTTCTTTTTTATCTGAGACAATTTTAAAAATTTGAAATGAAGGAAAATTGTTATTTTCTTTTGAGAAAAATGACGGATATTATGGTTCATTAAAAAAATAGTGAGTGACGACTACAATTGCATTAAGCACATCAACAATACGCGCCCCCAATAACCATGTTCCCAAACTCGGGGTTGTCTTTTATAATTTTACCGAACTCTCAAGTTCGAAGAATGCAATTTCTTTTCGATATATATCTTCTATTTTATTTTGAAGCAGTCCATACTCTCTAAATACAAAGAGAAACTATGCCTCACAAAACATAAGTAAAGACTGCTGCCTAAAGATCCATACGCTTATAAGTGTACGATTGATGCTTATCTAATATGAGTTGTTTAGACTACGTGTCTGAACTACAATCATCTTAGGCCAAAATAAAATAATATACTTATAAAAAGTATATGGTCAAAAACCAACAAAAAACGGGTCATGCAAACTCACAAGGTTTGAAATACGACTCTCCATGTGATACTCCTATTAAGGTACACATCACTATTTATTAAGGCTATTCATAAGCCTAAAGAGGCAATCTTCTCAAGGATTGCAAGATAAAGACATTTATAAAGGCAAAATCAAAAAAGTGTTATTACACACACCTCGTGAAGGTCGTTAAATATAGAGGTACGACCCCGACCGCGAGAAGAAGTAGAGGCACGACCTCGAACACTCTGGAGGCCACGGCCCCAATTACTTTCTTCTGCTATCCTCATCAACTGAGAGGACGTATGGGATCCACTTCTATTTTCTATAATTACAGGTCGAGCAGGAAAGTCAATAGAGCCACGAGCTCTAGGAGTAGGTGTCACCTCTCTGCCCCTTCCACATGGGATCTCTCGAGATACACCCCCTTGGACATGAGGCCTTACCAAAGGTCCTGAATATGGGACACCAGAAGGTCCACCTATCTCCCTCCTTGAAGATCATGAAGGTATAACAAACACACCTTGATCTTCTAGTTCCTTTATTTGGAACCTGCAAGCGTTAAACTCGGCCTGGCACATTCTCAACTCATCTATCCTGGAGGCAATCTTGTGATTCACAGTGACATTCTCATCTCGGAGGGTAGAAATACGAAGATCCTTCTCATGACTTTCACCCTTGACCTTCATTAAGTCACTCCTGACTTTTCTCCATTCTTGGTCATACTCCTTATTGGTGGCCAAAGCCTTGTTGAGCGCTTCTTCTAGATCCTTATACCTCTTCTAAAGATCGCTCAATTGCTGATTCAGTTCAGCTCTCCGCTCTAAAGATATCTTCAGCCCGCCACAAAGACTCTCACATTTTTCCCACATGATGCTAAAACAGTCCTTGGATTCACCCAAATCTTCCTCCAGTTTCTTGTTCTTCTGAAGGACATCTTCATACTTGACCTGCAAATCAGCACATGCGGCAGAGCAACACTGGACATAAAGGAAGGTAAAGACCAATTAATTCCAAAGACAAAGCACGTGTTCAGAATACATGAAACACCAAAATCTGGCGAAAAGAGAAAAATCTTGAATTAAAAGACAAGGCTCTAAGGAGTTACAGTCTTCTCCTGCCCATCAGAAGTCTTCGGGTCCTCAATTGAAGTTTCCGTAGCCGGCTTCTCCACCAGGAATGACAGCTCAGGATACAAATTGGACAGCTTGTCCTGGAACTCCTCCAGAGTTAAAGCCTTGTTCAAGGATTCCAGGCTAGTCAGTAGACTGGTCTCAAACCCCCCAATCTGGCTAAACTCCGCCCGAAACTCCTTCAAATTCTCCGGTACTTCCGACCAAGTGTAGGCAGGGGCAAGACATCCTTGAATCTCTTCATGGAGAAACCCCTTCAGAGGAATCCACATCTTCGAGAGCTCAGATTTATGGTAGAATTCACCATACTCTTAGCGATGAGCCTCAATCTCTGGACAGTTGAGGCAGAAATCTATTATCAACCGAACTAGCCGCCTCTGACTAATGGGATCAGCATACCGGTCTCTCTCCTCTTCCACCACAGCCATGTTCCTTTTCAGATCTAAGAAGAAACCATCAGACATCCTTTTTGCCTTCTTCAAGGCTTGATTCTCCTCTTCCAAGGCCTTTATTTTGGCCTTATCCTGAGCCATCTCATTTTGGAGGTGCTTCAGCATATCTGAAGGTTCCTTAGACCTTTTGGACATCTCCTCCTTCATCAGCTCGAGCTCGGACGCCTGCCCTTGAGAACGGTTGTACAGTGTCCGAATGGAGTTGTACATATACTTCATCTGATTCACAGACTGTAAAAGAAGATAAAGAGAGTTAGCTAACTACACAGCTAATCCTATTGAGAGCTAAGCCGAATCATACATGGCTAATCTTGGGACAGCCTGGTACCACCTCGACCAGAACCTCGGAAGGAGGAGGTGACACATATTTCTCGAACTCCTCCAATGGTCCGAGTTCGAGCCTTGGCTTCTTTGGAGACTTGTCCGCAGAGCTCCCTGAAGCCTCGAGATCCCTCTTCTTATCATTACTATTCAACGGCCCTCTGGATTCAGCTATCTTAGCCAACAAACTTGCTGCCCTGTTAGCCTTGGAAGCACCCAATGCATATAAAAGGGAAGAAGTCAGCGTAAAAAGCGATTGACACATTGTGGACGAGAATAAAATAAACAAGAAGAAATACCCTCTTACAACGCATCCGAATCTACCATAGGAGTTATCATCATGACCTCATCAAAATTATCAACCATGGTTGGGAGGACACTATAAGTCCGAGACACCTCCTTTCTCGGACATCGAACTAGAGCTGAACCCTCACAATGTTCCCATCGGCTAATATCTAGAAAACAGAATGTATTAGGTTGCGGCAAGTGAAAGAGTCTTATAGAGGCTCTTTCACTAAACCCTAGGTAATGGGTCCGAAAACAAACTTTCGGCCCAAGTCACCAACACCTCAATAAATAGGTAATTCATACCGTTGGGTCAGGGGCGCCCAGACCCCCAAGGTCAGATCTATAGACACTTTTCAAGGAGACAAGAAAGTAACAACTTACTAGAAAGTATTTTTATAAAATTAGTTTATTTGTGTTTACTTTATTAGACACTTATTATGATTATTTTAATTATATATTTATTTAATTAAAAAATTAAAAAATTATAAATGTGTCTAAACTCTAGATAATTAGTTCAATTCTTTGTGTCAATTAGCTCTATATTAGTGGGCTTTCATTCATTTACTAATTTTATTTATTTATATAATAATATAAATGAGTTAGTTGAGTTAGCCGGAATTGGCGCAGTCAGAATGATCGGAAAATATCCACCAACATGCATGAATCTTGAAAAACTGAAAAGGATTGCAAGTACAAACACTAGTTTAATTGAAATCAAGAGAAAATCGTCTCGGAATATTTTGGTAAAAAACGGTTCTCTAAAACATTAAAAAACTCTTAAATAGTAACTAGCGTGATTGGACCGTGCGCTGCACAGTATACTTAATTTTTTATTAATTTTATTATTTAAAAATATTATAAAATAAAATAACTAATGTGTTATTAATATCATTGAATTAGAAAATAGAAAATATATAACTAATATCAATTGGTATTTAATTCAGTTGTATTTGATAAAAGTTGTAAAACATATATGCTTTGTAAAAAACATACTTTTTAAAATCAAATTTTGGAGTTATTAAAAAATACTTAAAACTTGTTCAAATATTTTGTTGTCAATCAAAATTATTTTTCATATCAAAGATAACGTCGGTAATCAAGTAAAATATATTAATAACATAAAAAACATTATATGAAATATTTTTAAAGGAAAATGTGTTGGACTCAAGATAAAGGTATTTTTTGAAGTAAAATAAAATAAACAAAAGCGAAAACATGTGCAATGTATAAAAGGGAAAATAACGGCCAAACAGAAAGATAAACGGGTATACAACGTTAAAAATGCATAGAAAAGGAAAAATGAGTTAAAAGTAGTATTTTACATTGGGGAGGGAATTTATGTACAAAAGAAAGGAAAAAAAGCGGCATTACAAACGCGTGAAGCCAAAAATAAAAGAAAAAATCAGTAAAAAAATCACCTTATTTTAACATCAAATTACAATATATTATTATCATAATTATGTTATATGGAAGCAAACTAAATATATTATATATAGTGTTAATTGTATAAAATAAAAGGCAAAAAAAATTACGCAGATTTTTTATATGGTATATTACGATAACAATATGAAAAAAAAAATAAAAAGCGATTTTAAAGAATCATTTATATGGTGTAATTTTTGAAAGGCGAAAAAAGACATATGATAATTTACGGCTACAATCACCGAAAAGTCACGGTATTTAATAAAACTATGTAATTTAATGTTATTTTATTAATATATATTTATTGGAATAATAACTCTTCTAATTTCTTTTAGGAAAAATAAACTGAAGTTAAATAAACCGAACTGAAAAATACTAACTAAATTAAAAAACATTTTCCCACGCTCACTTTTGTATGATTTGCTAGGTTACATGTTACCATAATTAGGCATTTTTTATATAATAATCATTTTAAAAATTAGATAATAAATATTACTTATTTAGAAAAATAGATAATCTTTTCTTCTATAGAAACAGTTTAATATATATCAGGATCATCCTGATATTGGCAATATCAGGCACCAATTAAATAACGACACATCATCTTTAACAAATTTATGATTGGGCCACGTGTTCAATCATTACCTAGACGGGTTTAGGCATTCTAAATTAGGGTTTTAGAACTTTACTAAAAATATCCTAACCAATTAAAACATTACAATTGTACACGTGTCATTATCTTATTGGTGCCTGATAAGGTTTATATCAGGATCATCCGGATGAATGTTATTCTCCTATAGAAATGAATTGATAAGTTGATTCTACTGTAAATTTCTGCAAACTCAAAAACCTCAAGGAAGTATAACATTAAAACTCAATACAATTTATAAACTTGAAAGGGAAGAAATATACCAAATACATTACACTTTACACGCTTTGTTCACCTTTCTTCGTAAGAAAACACTGAGTTAGAAAACAGATTAACGCTCCTATGAACCTTGGCAAGATCGTTTATCCAACACTTGAAACTCGGATTTTGGAATGTGGGTTGGTCTTGATGGTGGCCACAACAACGTCAAAATTCTAGAAGACCACATCACGACACTTCAGACTGTATACCGAAATTAAAGTAGGTAATGATATCCACCTAGTGGTACTTGCTTATTCGACTGAAACGGGACCTCTCAAGATATAAGCGCTTTCAAGCGCCGCTCCCGCGTTCTACCGTAGATTCAAGGTTATTGAAAAACAAACCTTTTGTAAACTTCACCGACAATATAACTTTCAGAGTTAATGATGATTATGTACCCGTGATCACGAGTCAATACACAGTGACGAAAGTGACCTTTTCACCATCCTCATCTCCACCACCGGACGAACTGGCACCGGACCTTTTCACCATCTTCATCTCCACCACCAAACAAACTGGGACCTTTTCACCATCTTCATCTCCGTCACCAAACGAATTGGTACCGGAAGAATCGGCTGGGCTTACTAATAGTTATGTAAATTGAAAATTCTGTTTGTTAACATAAGAGGGTGTAAATTGAAGGTTTATATAGTAGTCAAGTATAATGTTGGTTTGGCATTATTGTATTCACATGAAAATAAAATATATACAGTTAATATATATACATAAATTAATTAAAACATGTGAATATGAAGGAAGCTTACGACAATATTGTTATGGCATGAAACTGCTGTATGCCAACTTGCGCAGGTGTAAAGAATATACATAACCATACTTACATCCAGTAATGATGATATATATAACCATTGCCTATTAATAATCACGTACGGAAAATTTGAATAACCGCATAGTTGTATACCACCATGGCTTTGTGAATTTTTTTTACATTGTAATATATGATATTATTTTATAAGAGTTGGAATGAGTTGTATTTGTGTTTAATAGTAATAAAATAATAAATATAGAAGGTGGAAATTTAAAGAAATAGAAAAAGAATATATAAAAATGGTAGGCGCCAGAATATGATGAACTTGCGGTGGTTATGTGGTGGTTTTAGTCAAAACTACGTAGTTTAAGCCTTTTTCATATTTTTTATTAATTTATTTATTGACCGGAACAATAACTCTTCTAGTTCCCTTTATGATAAACATGTAATTCTAGAAGGGTAAAAACATTAATTTGTAATAAACCAAAAAAAAAAAAGGCATGGCCTGAACGGTCTCAAATGAGCAGGACTATTTATTGTTCAATTCAACATGGGATAGACCTAGTCAAAATGGTTCTATTGACATCGAAATGCAACACTGTATGCAAAGTTATGGTTGGCACAGTTTTGGACCTACTTTTTTGCGTGGAACCAACGTGTCTTCAATGTCCCTGTCAAGTTCCTCTTATTTTCATCTTAACTGTGCTGAACTGTGCGGAAGTTAGATGAAATTTGTTGAACCATGCTGTAGTTAGCTGAATCACGCTGCAGGTAGCTGAAGCACGCTGAAGGTAGCTGAACTTAGCTGAAACATGTTGCGGTTAACTGAAATTAGCTGAAATTCGCTAAAATAAATTTAAAAATATAAATTTTTAATCTTATAAATTTTAGCACATAACTAAAAGTGTATTAACTTTTTTTATTTTTCCCCTTTCTTTTTTTAAATGCATTACATATATATATATATATTTTAATCTCAAAACTTTTCTCTTTTCCCTTTAATAAAATTCATCTGAATCATCTTAAAATCTCATGTATCCGGTACAAGAGCAAGAAAACATGTACTAGAGTTTAGACATGCACCACCTAGAGGTAAGGCGGAGCACTTTCACAAACGATATTCTTCATTTAAAATGAAAACCGAAAGTGCATTTGGATAATTGAAAAGTACTTGGAGAGTGCTAAAAAAGAATGCTTCAAATTGAACATTGTCATCAAATATCAATTATTGTTGCATGTTTCACGCTTTAAAAATTCATTCGAATGCAAGAGATTGACAATTCTATTTTAGATCACGGGTCTACACTAGGAACTAATGATTTCACTATATTGATGAACATCGAACAAGTGTTATGCAGAAGTGCGTGATGGTATAGATGAACATATTTGGAATTTGGTAGGTAGGTAATACTAGTGAAATTGAACGATTAGATGATAGCGATTAGTATTGGATGCAACCAATATGCATTTTGGGAATATTTGCTCAAATTGTTACTTTCGAGTATAAATTAATTTGATTTATTCTCGAGTAAACTAAACATATTGAAATAATTTTATTTGATAAATAAAAAAATATATGATTGATATTTGATAAAAAATAACTTTATTTCAAAAAATTTATAGAATTTTTTTTAGCAAGCTGAAATTAGTTGAAGTACCGCTGCATTCAGGTGAAACCAGCTGCAGGTGGCTGAAATTTGCTGAAGCAAGCTGCAGTTAGCTGAAGCACGCTGCAGTTTGCTGAAGCACGCTGCAGGTTGCTGAAAAAAAATGAAGTTAATTTAACTTAACTACAATTTGTAAAAAATAAGCTGAATTTGACAGGGTCAATATTCACTGTCATTCGTTCGGCATAAAAAGACACAAATTAAATTTATGAGAAATCATTCATTTCATCATACGCAAACTTAATTGTGTGTAAATAGTGTGACTTTTTTTAAATACTTTTTGGATGAATTGGTATAGCTTTTGTTTGATATTTAACATATTACGTCGCTTATTCTATTATCATATGTCTTCTAATTTATCTTATTCTAAACTGTTTCGTATTTCACTGTCATTAATCTTCTTAGTTCACCATCCCTTTCTTACTACTGTCGCATAATCCCATTACAACCTCTAAACAAACACCAACATCCTCCCGTTTTCGGACCCAATCCGACAATAAACAAATCTCAGTTCTCTACAGTTATACGAGCACATAACTAAAAATTTTGAGGCCGTTTGATTCAAAGTAGGAAAATAGAATGGAATAAAAAAAAGGAAATGAAAAGAAAAGAAAATAACTTATAAGGAATAGTACACTGTCATGTGTAGGGGTGATAACGAGCCGATCCGATCACGATCATCAATATATTCATGATCGGATCATTTAAAATTTGAGGTGATCGCGATCGAAGCGATCAAAATAATTCATGATCGTGATCGGCTAGTTTAAGAATCACAATGATCGTGATCGGCTCGTGATCAACTCGTTATAGATAATCGATCAAACGATCAACGATCGATAAGGATCATTTGATCAACTAAAAGGTTAATTTAAAAAAAGTCAAAAATACACAAATTAATAAAAATACACAACAAACTATAGACATACATATTAAAAAATATTTACCCATTATTATTAATGTATATAATTATATTACTTTATTTTTATCTATCGATCTCGATCACCTTATCGATCGATCATCTTATCGATCTGTTCACGATCATGATCGAGCTTTTATATTCATGATCGTTGATCATTCATTTAATAAAAGATCATAAAATTTTGATCATGATCGGTTTATTTATTAAATGAACGATTCCGATCCAATCCTTAACCGATCCGATCTCGATCTTTTTAATGAAATCTCGTGATCGTGATGGTCATATGGAGGGCCCTGCTAATAATCCCTATGGCATTTAATACAAATGATGGAATTTGCGTGGAAGGGATTGAGTTGCAATTAGTTAATTAGATCCCAGCCAGACCTCTCTGACAAATCATAGCCATGTATACTTAACCTCATGTGTTCTGTCTCGGAATGTCTTGAACGCACCAGCACCTCACATGGCCTGTTTGCTGCTTTCTTGGGTTTAATTAACTTTCATTCCTGGCTGTGACTGATCCCCATTATCTACTACTTTTAATTAATACACGTGATCAGAATATTGTAAACCATATTATCATTATTCTATTATTCTCTTTTATAATATACTTGTCAATTTTTTTAAATTTAAATCACTTACAAGTGGGGTGAAATTTATTAGGCTCACTACACCATATAAAACTTTTAAATGCAACTACTTTACAATTCACTAATCGAAAGATGATGAATTTATGAGAGATCCTTGACCGCACCCATGTTTAAATTCACAAGCATGTTAGATCACGTCAGAGCGAAATCCAAATCTGTCAATGAATAGACTCATTACTTGCAAGCATATTAGGATTTGCTATGAAATACCCAACTCTGCTGATAAGTACGGGGTTTTAAAAAATGACCTTTTTCCTTATTCTCTTCTCATGTCAATTGTCACAAACAGGTTATGTCACGAAAAAGTGATTTTCAATGCCAATAAAAAGATTCATAGCTCGCAAACATATTAGGGTTCGCAGATACTTCTCAATTTTATAAGCAATTATAATCAAATGTACAAGTTACCCTAGTTAAGAAGCATATTATATGTTGTGACAATCTTGTTCCGATCGCTACATTCTCATCGTGCGCTACTGCACTTCATGTTTGCAACTATCTTTTGCCGTCCCTAATTTCATTTTGTTAGATTGCTAGCAATGGTCCTATATATGTGTATCAATATATTATCGCCAGAAATATTAATTCAAATGTTAACACTTCATCCATCAGTCATTTTCCCGATTGAAAACATATAATTAAGTAATTGAAAATAAGAAATTACACATCCCACTATCCACATCCAAAGGTCAAGTGTAACATGCGAAGGTAATTTTCCTTCTCTAATCTCTATTATGCATTTTTACAAAGGTTGCTTATAAATTTGTAATATTTTTTTTAATTAATGCAAAAGCAATGTACTATCATTTCATTTTCTTATAAATCGTTCAGCATTGGCTGATACAAGAAATATTTGAGGAGAATTTCAAAAAATGGAAGAGACAACACAATATTTAATTAGCAAGCAAATATGTGAATCTGGACATTTTCAAATCAAGAAACCCAAAACGTCACATGAAAATTAACGTGATGTAGTAAATTCGGAATGTTATCAACAATCGAAATTATCTCCATCAGGTCCGGCCCAACTACTGATTCAAATGAATCTTTTGATTCAAACAAAAAAAAAGGTTAAAAATAAAGACCCATTTAAAAACCAGATTTTATATGTTTTTAAAATTTTTTTTTAAAACAGTATTTTTTAAAATATGGAATAAGTACCTTGTGTTTTTTTTAAAAAATCATCATGTTTGTTTATCTTAATTCTTTTTATTCTTTACAAATTAAATTTCCTCTTACCATTAAATTTTACCGAACTTTTTATCAATTTTTTCAAATGTTCGATTGATGCCCTAAATAACTAGGACCGAACTTAGTTTTCGTGAAGCAAGAAACACCACTCCATATTACCTGGATCATGCTCAAAGAATCTCCATGCATGACAAATGGTTTGCACCAAAATTTGGCTTGTTTCGTGTAATATGTGAGATTAATCATTTCCGCACGCCCACGTAGTTTACACACCATGCCTCGTTGACAGTTTTGTGTATTATTGGTGTAAGAAGAATGCCCCCAAAAGAATCCTTCATGGGCTTCCATGACTCTTCTCAGCAAGTTCAGAGAAGTATTTATTCTTCTCCATTATTACTTTCAAATTCATTTAACTTGATTTCTGTTTTACATTTGCGATATGGTTCGTGTTTTTTCAGTTGCTGTCTTCCTAAATGTCAAGTCACAGAACAACCTTTTTATTCCCGTCGTCGGAATGGTTCATGTCAGAGTTTTTATTCATTCAGTTTTTTCTCCCCATTCCTTTGAAACTTGACTTTTATTCCCCCTCTCGATCGTAATCACATGCACTTCAGTAAACTATACTCTCTAAAATACAGTCTGAGCATGAAGAAGATAATCAACAGAACAGAGTCGGTGGAAGACAAAAAGAGTAACAATTAAATGGGATTAATGTTAGAGGAACGAATTAAATTTTCTTAGTAAAATTATACTCTCAATTCATAGTTTAACTTACATAGTTGGAATAAATTGTTTTTATAGTGTTTAAGAATGAGATATTTCTAATTGTGACGAACAGTGTTTCTCCCACACATTCTCAAAAGTCTAATTTTTGATATTAACAATATTATCTAGCTCAATTTTAACTCAACTTATTTCTTAGACATGTAGCTGATTTTTCCAGAAATTTTCACTGAATGTGACCTGAACAGGCCCATACTATTAATTGTTGACTTCTTGTATATTACTATGTGTTACAAAATTAAATGTATACCATTCACCTACTTACATGATTTGATTCACATTTTAGTATTAATATAGAAATGTATGAAATTGGAATTGAATTAGTTGACACGGTTAGTAAGATTCCCAATCAATAATTATGATTTTAACCTGGACCACTGTTGATACGCTTAGCTACAAAGTTAAAAGCAAAAGGGCAATTGATAAACGGTTTATACAGGGAGAATATTATGACCTGTGAGAAATGGAGCAACCGACTCTTAGTACAAGTTACAACTAACAATCAAAGGATCAAATCAAGCAGTTGTTAATTACTAGTCACGAACTCATAAAGATTAGATGGTCAAAAAGAGAGATAACTGGAGAGCAGGATTGTAGCCAGCTCTAAAGGGTGAAACGAATGATTAGTCTTTATCCAGGCCCCAAAGCCAGAAAAAAGGCATGCCTGCTGGAATATAGCAGGGTGGCACCACCACCACTCTATCCATCTCTATCCTTAAAACTCCACCACCAAATCATATCGGAGCCTCCTACTCTCACTCAAAACAACGTTTAATCCCATATCAGATTTAGGATATGTACAGTTCTACTTTTGAGATATTAACTTGTCACCAGTAAAAATTACTTAACATCGAAGGAGCATTAAGTAGAGATGTATAAGAATGGTGTTGAAAACTAGTTGAAACTCAAGTTAGACATATCCTATAATCTATGATGTTACAAATTGATCTTGTACCGTTGAGCTGCTGACCATTCGTGCAAACTGTTAACTGCTCGTGCTAACTGTTAAAACTGCTTGAACTGCTAAACGTTTTTGAAGTTCGAACATATTTGGTTGTGAGAGTTTACAAGAAGAAGGTTAGGATTAAGTGAGGATGTTGAGATGATGAGGTGGTTAAATTAAACAGATGATAGTGCCTTACACAAGAGGTTGTATGGCAGATTCCAACCCCTCCATGTTACAAACCTGTCCCACTTCCTCCCTTACCCACCTTCCCAAACACTTCCCTCTTCCTAATATTTCACCATTTCCTCCAAATTCCATTCACAATTAGTACAATCAACATCCAATCCAATACATTAATTGTCTCTTGCACTTGTAATTTACTCAACTGCCCTTCCCTCCCTTTATATATAACCCCCCCATCATTTCCTAAACCTCGATCAAAATCAAACCACAACATCAAGCATACGCATAATTTCCCTCCCAAATCCAGACCGTAAACAATTATGTGTTCCTCCAAGACTAAACCTCAAGGCTCCCCTACCCTTTCCCACATCAATGGCCGCCCTGTCCTCCACCCCAACGCCAACCGCACCCCTCTTCTCGAAAGGCGCAACTCCCTCAAGAAACCCGCTGCCATCGTGGCGCCGCCGCAGCCATTGTCACCCAAGCAAAAATCTCCTCGTCAGCCAGCCACCAAGAGAGGAAATGGCGTCGGAAATGATCACTCCGAGAGAGTCCAAACTCCAAGAAGCATCACTGCAAAGCCATCTTCCTCCCCTGCTCCAATCAAGAAACCGAAAAAGGCTTCCGGTGGAGATGGTGGCGCGTTGAAGTACTCCTCCTCCCTCATCGTGGAGGCCCCCGGGAGCATCGCAGCGGCGCGTAGGGAGCAAGTGGCGATCATGCAGGTGCAGAGGAAGATGAAGATTGCTCATTATGGTAGAACAAAGTCTACCAAGTATGAAGGGAAAGTGGTTCCTCTTGATTATGCTGCAATTACTGCCACTGTCAAAGAGGAAAACAAATGCCATTTTGTCACATCAAATTCAGGTTTGCATATATTCACATTTTAGCGAAATTCAATTGAATGCAACATGTACAAAAAAGTATCTTACTTTTGTCTTCTCTTCTGTACAGACCCGATTTATATAGCATACCATGATGAAGAATGGGGAGTGCCTGTGCATGATGACAAGTAAGCTTTATCTTCTCTGCACACACACACCTCACAGAAATTAGAATGCCTGAGTATGTATGGGTTGTCTAATATTATATTGTTGCAGGATGTTATTTGAATTGCTTGTGCTTACTGGTGCACAAGTTGGATCAGATTGGACATCCGTTTTAAAGAGAAGGGAAGATTTCAGGTGGGTTACTTTTGCTCTCAATTAGGCTGCTAACATTTTACAAGGAAAATAAATAAATTTTGATCATGATATTATTGGAGCTGTTCTTGATGATGACTTTTACTTTCAATTTCAGGGATGCATTTTCAGGGTTTGATGCAGAAATTGTTGCGAAATTTAATGAGAAAAAGATGACTTCAATCTGTACTGATTATGGCATAGAGATGAGCCAGGTCAGGGGAGCTGTGGACAATGCTACCAAAATTCTTGAGGTGATCATTAAACAAATTTCTCATAATGCCAACTAAGTACTACTTTGTAATATAATAATACTAATCCTCAGTTAATGTACTTTGGAACTGTCTTATCTCAGTTTACTTTCTCTCCATGTGACACTCAATCATACTAGAAAAACAAATACTAAAAGCCCATGTGGAAACACATGCCATAGAACATGTTAATCATCAGAGCACTGAAATCCAAATAAAGCATGCATCTTTTTGAGGCTTACTAATTTTTTGAGGTTTTTTTGAAACAGGTAAAGAAAGAATGTGGTTCATTTGAGAAATATTTGTGGGGATTTGTCAACAACAAGCCAATTGGAACACAATACAAATCTTGCATCAAAATCCCAGTGAAGACCTCAAAATCAGAATCCATAAGCAAAGCCATGGTGAAGAGGGGATTCCGGTATGTCGGTCCGACAGTGATACACTCCTTCATGCAGGCAGCAGGGCTCACAAATGACCATTTGATCACTTGCCCAAGACACCATCAATGTCTGCAAGTAGCGGCACCTGCCCTGTAAAACTGCCTACCAATTCCCACATATGACCAAAAGTAAATGACACTTTAGGTGTAGCTAACAACAGAGCTCATAGTTAATGTACTTCTACAAAATTTGTGTGGAGTGGTTTGATAAGGTTGTGATTGATTGATTGATTAGTTAGTGTTGGGAATGCGAATTTCGTGTGAAATTGACCTTAAGAGTAATGGTGATTTAGGATGATGATTATGAAGAAGGGAGGAATAAAGGGGTGTGGGGGGACTGGTGCATGTGCATGGTGGGCAGGAAGAAATGTGTATGTCTTTCATTATTGAGGAGCATATCATTCCTTGGTGACCACAGTGCCCTTCTCCTCCATTATATTGGGATGCTTTTGAAACAGGCTGTTGATGAGGCTAACCTTAAGAGTTGGAGCACATCTTTTGGGGCCCTTAATCTCCTTTTCTCCATTGGTGTCTATCTACTTAGTTATTTAAGAACAACATATTAGGAAGAAAAAAGAAAAGTAAAGGTAGCTGATATTTGTGTTGCTATCCTATCTACTATAAGTTTCTGACTTGTATCATAAGATGATAGTGTGAGTTTTTTTATGGAGTGCTGTAATATTTAACATTTTTCTTGATTGCCTTTTGTGGATCTGAGTATTTTGGATCATTGGCTGGGTACATATTTTTAATTGAATTTGGTTGCACTTGGAACTGAAGGACATGATACTTAAAAGATGCCTTCTAAAAGAAGATATGCAAGTCAGGCATCTTCTCCATGTGTTGTCAGCATTTTGGTAGCTCCTATATGTACATAAAATATGAGTCATGGAGATATCGGTATTCCATGACCCGTTGGTGATTGGAATGTGGTGAAAACGAGCAAAAGAACTCTACAGTTGTAGCAGGGAAGCCCCTGATATGAGCAAGTTAGTGCCATTCTAGTAAGTATGTCAGAGTATTAGGTTCATGTACATAATACATCGCGTAGAAAATAGATGTTTGGTTTGGTTTGGCTTGGTTTTACTGGTAATGATTTTGGGATGGGTGGAGCATGAAATGGAGGAAGTAGTAATTACGAGATCCAAAGAAGTCAGTCTGGAGCAATTTTGGAACTATAATTCGATAGGCCACTGTTTTTTCTTCAGATTGTAACAGGATCATGAAAACTCAAATTCACATATGGATATATAGGAAAGGCTTTTTCTCAAGGTTGCGTATGAAGAAAGAAACAAGGCTCATCTTGTAAATATCTTTGTGAAAGTGGATGAATTTCAAAACAACTTACACCTTTGAAGGCGAGTCAGGCTTGCTGCCATCTTGCTCATTCCTGGCCTAGCTACTTAAAGATCATGGTGAATCCCTTTGAAGAAGCTGGATCATTCGCCGAACATTGGCAATGGTTGCCCCTTTTCCTATAAAAGCATAACAGATACTGAAGCTATAAAAGATACTGGCATTGGCAAAACCTTTTTGTAGAAAATATACAGACGAGTCACAATATCTACTAATTACAGTAGCAGCAATAAGTTCACAACAGGAGTGTTAGAATACAAAATTAAGTTAACATTCTGAGATCCAGTCCAATCACAAGATGAATTTCCAACATACTAAACAAACCTTACTCAAAGGCGAAACTATTTCACATGCAATCATCCAATAGAGTCTATGCCAACACCAAAGTGTCATCAAGAAATGTGGGATCATATTAAACATCTGACTGAATCCGAGTTAGCTACCACATTCAAATTGGAAGACTAAGAAACTAAACACATTAATAATAGAAGCTGATATATATATATATATATATATATATATATATATATAATATTCAACTGTCCTTCCAGCATTTATCATCAAGTACGCATCATGTAGCTGATATGAGTATTATCCAGAACTAGAATATGAGGGAAAAGAGCATAATCACGGGACTCTGGATAAGATGTTGCATAAGTAACCATTTTTATTTAGTGGATTGCATAAAAAAAACTAACTTAACTCTATTTGTCATATACAGACTACTTAACCTAATTACAGTGGTAATTATACAAATTGCCTGGCTTTGCACCATCATAAGAATATTCTCATCGAATCAGGACAAAGTTTGCAAATGGGGGACGAGTCGTTTTTGGCGCAGGCTTCTTCGCTACCATTTTAGGGTCTCCAAACATATTCCAGAATCTAAGAGTTTCATCTGTGCGTATGGCAGCAACAATCCTTATTTTTGGTTGTCATCGTACAAGTTCTAAGCGGATGACTCTTTCTGCAGGCAATCACAGGAGAAAAATGGAGACTACTCCAAGATATAGAAGTAAACTAATCACTACTACAATTATATGCTATTTAAGGGGTTGGTTGTGAATGTATCAAGGCGGACCTGCTATGGTTGTGTTTTAAAATCGAATAAGTGTTAAAGCAGTTCCTCTTCCGCCTTAAGGGAAACGGAGTACATTCCGAACTCACAAGTCAATTCTGTTGTGTAAGAAAATGGGCAAACAAGCTTGCAAAGTCTCAAGTCAATTAGGTTATGCAAACGGAGCAGCTTGCAAAGTCTCAAGTCAATTTTGTTGTGTAAAAAACCCTAACAAACGGAACAACTTGCAAAATCTCAAGTCAATTCTATTATGCAAACGGAGCAGCTTGCGAAGTCTCAAGTCAATTCTGATATAAAAGAAATGAGCTCTCCGATCCAAAATGTATCAGAGAGCTCTATAAACATCACTTTTTATTGAACAATTCACTAACTCAAAATATTAACAAACAATTCTTGTGAACGGAACAAAATACATAACACCGAAATGCCAAGGATCAAACTATATTCCTTTAAAGTCACTACTTATCTAAAATTGAAGGTTCCTCTATAAAGCATCCTACTTGTAGCTAGAATGATCGATTGTCACTGTACCATACAAGCAACATCATTGTTTAAGCAGATTTGTGTTGCTTAAGGAGTTTTTGCTATATATAATCGATTTGTCTTATCTCATTAGCCTGGAAACATGAAAAGACACACGAGGAAACCAGAGATTATATCTCTGACTTATGTAAAAACTAAAAATGTATATACCTACACAGAGCAACCAACCCCATTAAACTAAAAACGTTTCCCCACACACCATATTATACCATAACTATTTCTAAGCCGTCTCTTCACATTCCACCACATCTTGAACATAAACATTACAAAATTCCCTCACTCTTAATGCACAATTAAAAACTTGTTCTTTGGGCTTAGCTGCACTTAAGCTCAAGCTCATAGCTAGCATTTCAGTTTTTACAAACTAACTTTATTCAAATTTCATACTTCAAAGCTGAAGGATAAAATATATATAAACTCGGAGAGGTTATAGCTATCATTAGTAAAATCTATTCAAAGTCTCATGTTTAAAATTCTGAGAACAAGATTCTGCTACCATAAAAGTTCTGTAGGTTTACACTCACTTTTGTCACTGGCTTTTCAAGCAAATAAAAAAGAGTACTGATTATAAAGTTCAGTTCAATGTTTTTCAGATCACTACCAAACAAAATGTGCTTATCTTAAGTTAAGCTCGCTAGCCATCATTAATCTTAATAGACTAAATGCAGAAGTCTTGAAAGAAAAGTATCTCACTCATTACTTATTCATTTTCAATTATTCGAGGTTCTAAAATATAGCTTATCTTACAAGGATTACATAGAAATAAAACATGACAAAATCAGGGCTATTGCTTGAAAATTACAGGCTTTTCAAGTTTAGACTTCTTCTTATGCTACTGAAACAGAATAGTTAAAAGAGCAGAAGTTCAAAATTCTTTTTCACCCTCGTTTCTACACCAAATCAGCCGATTCTTGATACCATATAGTAGCTCTAAATCCAAGGTTTTCAAATAAATCATTATTACCCTGTATAAAGCTATGGATTCAAAGTTACAATCTTGTAAAGCTCCGTACTATGATATTAGCAAAGTTCATATTTTTACAGTGTTTTCATATACCCAATTCATCCCTTTATAATTTAACTTGCCAATCAGATTCAAAATCTACTATTTCAAAACTGCAATTCACCACACACCCCCTCTACAATATAAACACATAAGAAGAGATTCTTGATATCCCTAAGTTATAGCCGTAAAACATCAAAATCAACATTGAACCCAGAAATCGCTAGTTATAATATGAGTATCTAAAGAATACCTGGGGAGTGAAGCGAACTAAAGAGCAGCGGCACTGAACGAGCGGCGCGACCAAGCCCGTTTTAATAGTGTAGCCATGAATCTGTCTCCCCGGAGTTAGAGAGTCAGTAATGGCTAAAACGCTTGACGTGCAGAATTTTCAGGTTTGATTTCTCCTCGAAGAATTTCCCGGAATAAGTAGATGGCCCTTTTAAAATCTTTGGTTTGAGAAAATGTGGATAACATGGTATCAAACGTTCTCAGGTTCTGCACATGATCGCTCTCTAAAAACACAATCTCAGAAAACTCAAATGCTCCTATTTTTGAGTATGTATTCATCAAGGAAGCTTTCCCCACCGGGTCAGAGTAGAATCCAGCCTTAAGTATCCAACAATGGATTTGGAGTGCCTGTTGAAAAGCTTCAGGATTTGAACAAGCCAAAAGAACACTGCTGATAGTATATTTATTAATTCCCAACCCCATGTATCTCATCTCACTAAAGAAACTGATAGCAGAAGCAAAATCTCCCTTTTGCGCGAAACCAGATATCATCGCACTCCGTGAATGTACATTCCTATCAGGCATCAGCAAGAATTGCTGAACAACACCAGCCACATCCCCAGATTAGAAATCAAGAACACAAGTGCCTAAAATGACATTTTCCTGCAAACCACACTTAACAATCCATCCTTGAGCTTATCTACCAAACTGGAGACACTTAACAGCAGCACAAGCAGTCAAAAAGCTTGAAATGGTGAACTCACTGGGGATCATAAACCGACTGCACATCGACTTAAAAATATCAACAGCAGTCCAATACTTCTGGTTCTTCACAGCTGCAGAAATGATAGAGCTCCAAGAAGCCACATTTTCACATACACATCACCAAACACCCTTGAAGCATCTTCAAACCTACAACTCACCGGAAAAAAAAGTCCATCATTCCAGTCCTCACATAAGGACTTGAAAAGAACCCATCTTTCAAAAGAGCAAGTACCCCAAGTCAACACTCCGAACTTCCACACGCAGAAAGAATACTCCCATCATAAGTACACTCATCCATACCCAAACCCAGCCCGTGCATTCAACAAAACACCCTCCATGAATCCCCAAACAGCAAGTTCTTATTACAGCCCGAGATCAGTGCATTCCAAGAAACAATATCAGGTTCAGGAATTTTATCAAACACCTTGAACGCATAGTCGATGTTTCCAAATCGGAAGTAGCAGTTTATCAAAGTATACGCATCGTATACATCCCAATCGAGCACACTGGCCTTTCGCAGGTAGCCATGCACGATTTTCGTATCCCGAAGGCTGAAGCTTCTGGATAATTTGGGGTCCTTAAGGATGAAAAAAGGGTTGAATAGTTATAGCCGTAAAACATCAAAACCAACATTGAACCCAGAAACTGCTAGTTATAATATATGAGTATCTGAAGAACACTTGGGGAGTGAAGCGAACTAAAGAGCAGCGACACTGAAAGAGCGGCGCGACCAAGCTCGTTTTAATAGTTTAGCCATGAATCTGTCTCCCCAGACCCAGAGTTAGAGAGTCGGTAACGGTAGATTTTCCACACAAAATTATGTCTTTAATGGAATCACTTAAAATAATAAATTCTATTTGTTTATAAATTTTTTAAAGACAATATCAATGATAATGGTTCTGTCAAGTTCAGCTTATTTTTTGCACATAGTAAACTTAAGCAAACTTCATCTTTTTTCAGCAAACTGCAGCGTGTTTCAGCAAACTGCAACTTGCTTCAGCTAATTGCAGCTTGCTTCAGCAAACTATAACATGCTTCATCTAACTGCAATTTGCTTCAGCAAATTTCACCTGACTTAAAAAAAATTCAATAATTTTTTAAAATAAAGTTATTTTTTATCAAATGTCAATTATGTATTTTTGTTTTGATTTATCAAATAAATTTATTTTAATATGTTTAGTTTAGTACTCGAGAATAAATCAAATTAATTTATACTCGAAAGTAACAATTTGAGCAAATATTCCCAAAATGCATATTGGTTGCATCCAATACTAATCGCTATCATCTGATCGTTCAATTTCACTAGTATCACGACCTACCAAATCCAATCTGTTCAGCTATTCCTTCACGCACTTCTGCCATAACACTTTTTCAACTGTCCAAATGCACGTTCGATTTTCATTCTCAATGAAAAATATCGTTTGTTAAAATGCTCTGCCTTACCTCTAGGTGGTGCATGTCTATACTATGGTATATGTTTGCTTGCTCTTGTACCGGATACATGAGATCTTAGAATGATTCAGATGAATCTTATTAAAGGGAAAAGAGATAAGTTTTGAGATTTAATAAAAAATATGTAGTGCATTTTAAAAAGAAGGGAGAAAAGTAAAAAAAAAAAGTTAATAAACTTTTAGTTATGTGCTAAAATTTATAAGTTTCAAAATAAAATATTTTTAAACTTATTTTAGCGAAATTCAGCTGATTTCAGCTAACTGCGGCATGATTCAGCTAAGTTCAGCTACCTGCAGCGTGCTTCAGCTAACTGCAGCTTGCTTCAGCAAATTTCAGCTAACTTCCGCGCAGTTCAGCGTAGTTAAGCTGAAAATAAGCTGAACTTGACAGAGCCACTTCTATCTTTTGAGGTGCAACTTGACATTTTCTTGTATTAAATAAATGAGACATTAATCATCAAAAACTTCCCTTTTCTACTAAATTTATTCAAATTTAAATTAATTAAAACCAAGATAAATTTATAATGTAATAATATTTATTATAAATATTTTAATATATTTTATTTTGTATATCATACTATTATGTATAAATTTCAATTTTTATGTGTATGTTATTTGAATATTTTATAAAAATAGTAATGATTTCTAGTTATGTTTTTTCTAAATTTTAAATTTACTCGAAATTGGGTTTCAAAGGCTAAATTTTAAAATCATGTGGATAATAGTATATTATTTTGAAATAATTTTCAAGGAAAATTATAAACTAATCTCACTACTTTCAATTTTATTTGAAATGAAATACAAGTTAAATGCTTAAAATATTAATTGAACATGTCCAAATAGAAATTTGCATTAGAGATAAAATAAAATTTAGAATGTCTAAGTTTAAAGATTATTTGCTAATGTCACATTGAAATTCTATATTATCATGGCAATTGTCATCAAAAATTAAGGATGACATTCTTGGCATTGGAGATACTCTAAACTTTTTCTTTAAAGGAACGGAATGACCGAACCCCTAACGTGCAATTGAAAAATTTGTAAATATATCACTCAAAGGCTACCCAATCTATGGAGAAGAAGAGTGTGAAGACTAAAACAAATTGTGAATTCCAATTTTGAAAACATGAATGAATTTTAAATGAGCAAGAAAACGTAACAGAAATCAAAACATTGAAAGGGGAAAAACCCAAAAAATTCGGATGTAATGAGAGCTGAATCTTATATGAACCTGTGAGGTTGAATCATAGTGGTGAGTATCTGGAGGAAATGCCGAGTTGAAGCCACGTTACCCATGGTTTGTGCAGAGGGATACACGTAGCAATTCTAGTCTTCAATTTCAGCGCGAGGATGAGAAGTAACCAATCAATCTCATACCGGCTGGCTTATGAAGAAACCTGATGCGGGCCTCGTCCAACAAAACATAGAAGATGGAAGACGGGGAAGAAAAAGTGCAACGGAAACGGGAAACCTGGGGTATACCGACCATTTTGAGGACATTAACGCTTTCATAATATGATCATGTTCAGTGACAGATTAAGTTGATATATATATTGACAATGTCAGTGACCAAACTGAGGGACACACGCGTGATTAGTATGTAAAGTTGGCAATGAATTTTTGATAATTTATTTATATATGTATATATATGAGGATCATATATCATGTATCATATAATTTCGGCAATTTTATATATGTTTTTTTTTAAAATTAAACCAACATAGGTGGGGGGTTTTTATTGGCTCCCCAGTCCAAAAGGCCATTTCTGGCATATAAATGAGTTTACAAAGCTGATGCTAAACCTTCAGTCATTACAAAAGAGAATAACCTGCACTGTCTATTCTTAGTTTCTAATCCTATGGATTTTACAGAGCCATTCTTGATTCAAAAAACTGAGGGGAGCATGTTAGTGATTGAGCCAGCAAATGTCAAAGCACAAATTTGCCACCCTAGTAATGAAGGTGATATGGTTCTGGATTTCTGGTGTTGATTGAACTTCCCGCAAGGTGGTAACCTTCTTCTCAAACCTGCACAATGAGCAAAGTGAGCTCAGGCAGGCGGCGTTCGGCCGTCGCCCGCTCCGACGCCCAAGTTAGTTTTGGGGTGTTTAGAGAGAGAAAATCTGAGTAACGGGTTGAGAGAATCTGAGGAAAGAGAGAGGAAGCTCTCCTTCATGTATACCTGTTGGGAGCCTCATCCGGTGTGGGCGTCTCCATTGACTATGTTGTGTTCCTCCATGCGTTCTGTACGTGTTGAGCACGGGATCTCACGTGTGCGTACTTTGTGTGAGCTGTCATGCAAGTTGGGGGTCTTCATCCTGTGTGGACTACTTGACCTTGTATGGGCTTTATGGCTTATACCTATCAAGTCCCCCCTAGTCCTGTCCATGGTTCTCATGGTGCATGACTATTGCTGTGTGGTTGTAGGTGTCGGTATGATGTGGTAGGCGGCTACGGCCTTGAGGATCTCGTGATGAAGTTCCTGAACATGTTGGTGTATTTCATCTTGATGAATATTTCCTTTGCTTTTTTGCCGGTTCATTTTTCTTGAACGGTTATGTCGCTTGGCGTGTCTGAAGAAAAGACATGTCTTTTCCCGAGAAAAGGCATCATTTATTAGCCTGTTTTCCCATCAATTCATCATTGATGTGATGCGTCTTTTCATAGTGAAAAGGCACGCTTCTTTTCGACCTATTTAAGCTGCCCTTTTCAGCTTCTAATTTTTTCTTTTTCTCACTTCTCTTTTCTCTGCAAAATCTTCTTCTTTTCTCTCTTTCTCTCCCATGATGAAGAGTGCTATTGAAACCCTGTTCTGTACCACCACTGAGGCGGAGTTGTCACTCCTTCGCCGTCATTGTGAATCTGTGGCTTCTGTGCAGGCCAATGCCCTTCTGCCTGAGGAAGCGGACCCTGTTAAGGTAGATCTTGCTGACTGATTCGTCTTGCCGGCGGCTGACCAAGTTCAGGATGGGTTCTGCGTGCTTTACTTGGAGTGCTTTGACCATTGTGGCCTGCATTTCCCGCTTCCCCCTTTTTCCAGTCGGTTTTAGGGTTTTATGATTTAAACTTTTCACTCCTGACCCCAAACTCTGTCCGCATCTTAGTGGGTTTTGAGGTTTTGTGCAGAGTCCACAAGGTTGAGCCTACCCACCAACTGTTTCGTGCCTTTTACCATCCATGCAGGGAGCCACCGAGTTGGTTCTTTCTGAAGAATTGGGAGGGTTCCAAGGTGATAACCGAGTTGCCAACTCGGGTTGACTGGACCCGCAAGTTTGCATTTGTGAAGAAATCTGATAGGTCGTTTTTCTACCAAATAAACCTGCAAACAATTCGGTTTAAATTCAAGAATAGAGTAAGCAGGGTCGATCCCACGAGGAACAGTGTAATCAGATTCTTATATCTAAAGATACAGCTTTTGGTTAGAAACCACCTTTTATGTTGAAAGAGTTTGTATTAACTATCTAAGAACTAAATTAAACTAAACTAAGAAGCAAATAACAATTAAAATAAACAATGCAAATAACACGAAGACACTCAAACAATGCAATCCGGTTACGGGTAAATCCACATTAACAATTCATTCGATCACTGGCTCAGTAATTCATTAAGTTGTATAAACCAATCAGTTATAGACCTTCGAGAATAGCACACCCAATCCAATTTCTTCTTACTTTGTCGATAGCCGGCAAGAATAGCTAAACTGACTATTTCTCTAATCAAGATACAACCTAGCCGGAATAGCCTACCTAGATTTAATACCTCAACAGCATTAAGCACCAAAGAAACCCGATTCAGATAATTTATAATCAGAACAACTGTCACAAATTATCTACCCTGTATTCCCAACTATTGGCGTATAGTTTCGCCACTAATTGAATCTACCCCCTAGATACAGATAAATAGAGGAACTCAATTGGCACTATTCCAAATAACAGAAGACTGATCAGATCTCAAGCAATTCAGAAATAAACAGGATACACAGAGAATAACAAGGAATCCACACAACATAATTATCAAGCACATTTAGGCCTCACATATGAATCATAGTTAATGCTTCAAAACCCTTACCGGAAACAAACCTAGCTACTAAACATATTAAACACAAACAAATAATTAAACATGAAACTAATTATAAAGAAAAGTAAAAGAAAACTTAGTCTTGATCAATGATGAAAAACGTATGTGTTGGCTGGCTCCAAAGCCTATGGATGGCCTCCAAACTCCGGAACCCCCAAAATAATATAATGTCTAAGTATATATAGGTTTTAGGGTAAACAACACCCTAATCCGAATATTACAAGGAATTGGATTAATACATTATAAAATAATTGGGCCTTCAAATAAATCTTCATTGTCTTCTCCATGTAGCCCAGTTAAGCCCAATTTATTAAGACCGCGACTGCAACAATTTAGCCCAATACTGATATCTTCAAGAACGTATAGCTGATTAGTGATCGACATGTCGAAGCACAACTTAGCCGCCCGTAGAAAAAACCAGTAATAGAATTACATCTTCAACTAGCAGGCGTCTTCTTCTTCCCGGAATAATGAAATTGACGATCCATTATCCGTTGGAGCACACTACCTCATTAAAAAAACCTTTCGGAAAAAAGAGTGTAGTGTCTAGCTCCTCTCCATGGCTCTAAGTGCTTGATTTTGCATCTTTTTCACCACTTCTCCACTTGATTGTTTTCCACCATTTTTCTTATAATTCCTGCACCAAAAACACCTTCGTGCACATCAAATGGCAAAAGAGAGATATAAAATCATATAATTAGATGCATAAAATACGCCTGATCAAATATCCCCACACTTAGATCATGCTTGCCCTCAAGCATGTAATCATAAAACCATAGGCAAAATAAAACATTCCCACAAAACCAAACCAAGCAACATCTACTATGGAACCAACCATCTTACCACAAACCATTCCTCTTTGCTTATAAAACCACTTCATCCTCATGTCCTAGTCAAAAATGTGCAATCAAGTCCAGCCTCACCAAGATTCACTCATTATCTCTCAAATAATATGGACAGTCACACATATCACATATCAGCACACTCTACAACAGGAATTGCAATGCCACTCTCTCAACCACACAAAATAAATACTTGAGCATAATAATTAGGAATTTTATAAGGTAGGCTTGGGGTAAAGGTAGGATATAAGGTAAACGAGATATAATAATCAAAGACATATGCAAACATTTAAATTCACGATAATGTTTCTCAACTGTATTCATACTTCAACTTGTATAGATGCAGCAATGATAAGCACCGAAATATAAATATCATCACTTTCTGCGAACTTCTATGATTCTTCTTTTTCTTTTTATAACCTCACTGTCAGCTGCCCGATGTTTGTCTTGATTCTTTTTTTCTTTTCTTTTTTCTCTATTTTTTTTTCAAAACTTCACGAGTTTCAGCTGCCAGATTTTTGGTTTTTGTTCCGCAGAAAGTATGGGAATCAACAACTTCAAATTATACAATCATCCCATGCACTCGAACTCAACATATCATGAAAATAAATAATTTGCATACTCTCAGATGGGTAATATAAGGCTAAAGGCTTTGGGTTTAATATTTAGTAGGTTAATAACAAAGAAAAGGTCAGGTTTCAACGGGGTTCACTAGGGGTGTCGATATAATCGATATAAGGTGGGAAAATATATGTAGAAGCTGTGGGGTTTTATTCCTAATTGCCTACATGCTCAAACATCATTTAGCAGCTTTGAATCATGACATACAAACCAAGTAAAAATATACTAACATGTGATCACTCGGAAAGACAAAGAGCTATTTTATATAATGCCTATATTTTTCTTTCTTGGCTTTTGCTCTTTCTTGGGCTCAAATCCTCACAATATACTAGGTTAAATCAAATGACTCATTATTGCACTTTCATCGTTCCAGAATATATACAAGGACTACATGATTTCTTTCACAAAGAGGAATACATTCAATCTTACCACTGACCCATGTTCCATAGCAAAATCAGCTCAATTAAGTTTATAGGAAAAGTCTCACTCACCAAAAATCAAATCATATTGTGTTTTCTTTTCATATATTTTGAAAAATGTTCAAAATTTCAGGAATTAAAGCATCAAAGAAAAATCACAATAACATCCTCCCCACACTTAAAATCTTGTTTGTCCTCAAACAAAATAAAAGTGCAAAAATATAAGCATGCTTGTATAAGAAACAATTCAACCAAACAAAACAAACAAGCACACTTAATACATGCAGGCGGCACCAAAATATTAAAACTTGGATTAGAAAGAACCTGGTTACTGGGACCAGCAAAATTTCTCAGTTTCAGCAGCTTTTCGCAAACTGCACCCCGACGGTATGGGCATACGGTCGACCAGAATTTCTTCAAATCATTGAAATTATCGCCTCACCTGCATTTATAAAATTATCAGGACCAATATAAACAGGTAAATCATATTTTTTTTGATTTTTTGTAAAATATTTTTTTTAAATTTTTTTTTAAAAAATTAAAACTGAAATAAATAAAACTGCAGAAAAATTAAAACATTGGGTTGCCTCCCAAGAAGCGCTTTGTTTATAGTATCTTGTCTTTGTGTTGTTTATGTTGATATACGGCTATCAGTCTCTTATTTTGTTCTTTTCTTTTTGTAATGTAGTTTCTCCTACTCAAGTTGAACCTCCTGTCCCTACGGGATCTAGACGCCGGCCGTCTCGTCTGAGTCGGGGGCTTGGCAGAGGAGCAGGAGAGGGGTTGCCTGTTGGGGTGATTGATTTGATTAGCGACATACCATCTCACTCCAAGAAAAGGCCCTCATCTTCATCAGATGCTGGTGGTAAGCAGGCTCGTATTAGAGTAGAGAACGTGTTGGAGGAGCCCAAGGTGCAGGACATGCTGGAGGCAACCAAGTCTGAGGATGTGACAGAGGTGGATCAAGGTGAGTTGCGTCACCCTGCTAAGGATCCTCATCTGGAGGAATGTATAGCCTCTTTGCTGGGAGGACTTGGGCATGTGTCGGGAGAGAAACCTTTGGATCCTGCCCCTGAGACACAGGTTTGTCCTACAGCTTTCCTCCGTCAGCTCTTGCTGCAATCCATCCCTGATAGCCATATGCAATCTTGGCGCGCCAACCCACTCATCAACCTGTCGGGGGTGAGCAGCATAGGAGATAGGATGGCTGCTACAGCTATGGAGGTATCCCTTGGCTTCTTTAGTTTTACTTTGTTTTGTTCTCTCTGTGTCCTTGTTTTTTACTTTTCTTTTGCTTGTTGCACAGGGTCTGTGTGCTGCTGTTGCTATTCAAGCCTGGGAGAGGGATCTTGGGGGTGACCTTGGTAATGCGAAATAGATGTTTGACAAGGCTGATGCCAGTATTGCTAGGATTCGCGAGCTAGCCAGGGAGAAGGATCTTGCTCTTGCCCAACTTCAATCTGATAAGGAGAAACTACTCGAGACCAAGCTGGGTCTGAATGAGGAGGTTTTTCGGCTCGCTGATAAGAATAAAGAGACGAACGAGAAGCTGAACATGGCAATGAAGGCCAACCAAGATTTGGCGGCCAAGATCAAGTCTCTGGGTGCAGATTTGGAGTTGGAGCGTGGGTGAGTGCTTCTCTACGTCATCAGTTGGACCAGCATGACTCTGTCATTAGGGAGCATCTCAGGACAAGGGTTTGGCTCAGGGATGAGGGTTTCAGCAAGATTCGGGCGAGTGTGGATCAGATGAAGCCCTAACAGAAGCTGGCCATATCATGGCTAATGTGCCAGATGATGCTGAGATGAAGGTTCAGCTTGGTCGTGTGCCTGCTCCCTTCCAGCAGTACGACTTCCAGGAATACTTCTCCACCCTTGAACCTGACTTGGTCTTGGAGGATCTGAAGAAGTGGCAGCCTGACCAGCCAACTCCCTGACCTCCACGTGAACTTCTCCGGCGTTGGTGATGAACGCCGACATGTTGGTGATGAACGTGTGCATGTGGTCCTCAAGATCGACAGCACCGCTGTACGTGCCCAGGTTCTGGGGGATCTTGGTTTTGGGATCGGCCACAGCGAGCCGGATCTTCTTCACCCGCGGTGTTCCTTTCTCGATCTCCGGAAGGTGATCTTCATAATCCCCACGCCTCCTGTCCTCCACGTGAACTTCTCCGGCGTTGGAGTAAACATAGCCCGACTTCCACTCGTTGAGATCTGGATCATATCCTTTTCCTCCGTGCTGACAGGATCTGCGCCAATCTGATATGGCGGCATCGTTGTTGCTGCCTTTCTTCTGGGCCTGCTTCTTCGCCCGGAGGTGCGACGCCACTTCTTGCTCCTCGCCGTCGAAATTCAGCTTTGTCAGCGCGATCTTCTGGCCAAACTGTCGGCCTTCCTCCTTCTCTTCCAAGGACTTCAGTTTTGACAACACCTTTTCCTGGGATGCTAAGAACGGAGCCATCATGACTTGAAACATCTCCGGGGTCATGGGCTCTTGGTCGGTGTGCCGCACGGGTGGGTTTGTCAGCGGCGTGACATCAAGGATGGTCCCCTCTGCAACTGGGGTCTGCTCCATCGAATTTCAATCAGTGAATCGAGCTGCGTGAGCAAGGTAGATCAGCGCTCCCCATAGACGGCGGCAATGATATGGTTCTAGATTTCCGGTGTGGATTGGACTTCCATCGAGGTGATTATCTTCTTCTCGTACCTGCACAAAAAACAACGTGAGCTCAGGCGGG
This sequence comes from Sherardia arvensis, assembly GCA_948330725.1. NCBI lineage: Eukaryota > Viridiplantae > Streptophyta > Magnoliopsida > Gentianales > Rubiaceae > Sherardia > Sherardia arvensis. The sequence continues at coordinate 32,914,753 of OX415236.1, forward strand.
CGGCGTTCGGCCGTCACCCGCTCCGATGCCCAAGTAAGATTTGGGGTATTTTAAGAGAAAATCCAAGTAACAGGACGAGAGAATCTGAGGAAAGAGAGAGGAAGCTCTCCTTCTTTTATACCTGTTGGGAGCCTCATCCGGTGTGAGCGTCTCCATGGATTCTGTTGTGTTCACCCATGCGTTCTGCACGTGTTGAGCATGGGGTCTAACGTGTGCGTACTTTGTGTGAGGTGTCAAGCAAGGTGGGGATTTTCATCTTGTGTGGTCTGTTTGACCTTATATGGGTTTTATGGCCTATACCCTATCACTCGTACCCCGTCGTTTGTAACCATGTGACCCAAGAATCGGCCTTCTTAGACCCCAAACTGCACTTGAGAGGGTTGAGTTTTAGCCCTGTGCTTCGAAAGCGTCCCAGGGTTTCCTTCACATCTTCAGTCAGCGTGTTGAAGTCCTTGCTCTTGATTACCATGTCGTCGACGTAGACCTCCAAGTTACGCCCTATCTGCTCCTTGAAGATTTTGTCGACCACACTTTGGTATGTTGCTTCATCATTCCTGAGTCCGAACGGCATCATCCGGTACCCGAATGCTCCTCTCTCTGTAACAAAGGCTGTCTTCTCCACATCCTCCTTCTTCATAGGGATATGGTGATAACCTTTATATGCGTCAAGGAAACATTTCACCTTGTACCCTGCCAATGCATCCACCTTTTGATCAATCATTGGCAGCGGGTAACAATCTTTAGGACAGGCCTTGTTGAGACTGGTGTAGTCGATGCACATCCTCCATGATCCGTTTGGTTTCTTTACCAAGACAGGGTTCGCTAGCCAGGTGGGATACTTCACCTCGACCAGGATACCTGACTTGATCAACTCATCCACTTCCTTGTTGACTGCCTCGTTCTTGTCTTTGCAGAGTGCTCGCTCCTTCCGGACGACAGGTTTGTAGTCCGGTGAGATCTTGAGGGCGTGACACCCAATCTCCTCCGACACTCCTGTCATGTCGCTGGACTCCCATGTGAACACGTCTGCATTATTCCTTAGCACTGCGGCTAATCTCTCTTTCACATCTTCCGGTAGAGATACTCCAACCGGTACGACCTGGTTCTCCTTGCGCCCCAGCTCGACAGGTGCAGTCTCGCCTACCGGGTCTTCTTCCTCGCGTAGTGCTGCGGTCGTCACCATGGCCACAACACATCATCAGTAACCTGGACCTTCTTCTTCACCCGTGCCGTCTAAATTCCTCTTCTTGTTGCTAAGAGCAATGCGGTGACACTCCCTTGCTTTCTGCTGGTCTCCTTTAACCATAGCGATGCCCGCCTTGGTTGGAAACTTGAGTAACAGGTGCAGGGTCGACACTATCCCCTTCATGAGCGCTAGTGCAGGACACCCAAGTATCATGTTGTAGGGACTGCTGGCTTTCACCACAATGAACTCCACCTCGATGGTTTTGCTATATGGGTGTTCACCAACAGTTACGGGGATGTAAATTGTACCTTTCGGCCACACCTCCATGTCCGCAAAATCCACAAGAGGGGTGGCAGTCGGCTTCAGCTTCTTCTTTATGTCCTCGTCCAGTTGCATGAAACAGTGCCAGTACATCACCTCGGCTGAGCTGCCCCCATCCAGATACACCCTGTGAATGAACTTCTCTGCAATCTGGATTTGGATTACCACCGCATCACCTCCAGCTAGGGATGATCATGGGGCGGGTCTGGGTCTAATTTAGCTATATCCGGCCCCGATCGTAAAATAAATGTCGGATCCAAATCCGACCCATATCCGCAGGGTCTAAAATTCTAAAATCCGTATCCATATCTGCAGGGTCTTACGGGTCTAAGGGTCTTAAACGGGTCATAAATGGGTCTAATAAGAAATCGATAAATTCTTTAAATAGATGTTTGAGATTTTCAAATTGAATACAAATATGCCCGAATATGTTTATTTTTATTACCATAAGAACAAATGTTAGCATATATATGAATTATCAATCCACAATACACATCAAAATGCATCAATTTATAAAGATCGAAATTGTAATTTAGTACAAGAATGTAGTAGGTACAACGAAAAACGATATCTTCTATGGTGTAAGAGGTTAACTGGCCAAAACGCAGAAGCGTAGAGCGCACGGAAATATGGAACTAGAAATTGTGCGATAATGTGTTTCAGAATAGGGTTTGAGAATAAATAAAAGGTTTTTGCTTTTTTCTATATTGTATCGATTTCGGGAATTTGGAATAATAATAATTATTATTAGAGAAAAAAATGAATTAGTATTAAAAACTAAATATTATATTTATCACATAGTAATAATATATTATAATAGGTTAATGGGTCTGGATATGGATATGGATCAGGGTCTGGTTCTTAATACCTTATATCCGTATCCATACCCGTTTATTAAAACCTAGATCCATATCCGATGGGTCTAATAAAATTGGATCCAAACCCGACCCGCAGGATTTGGGGGGGGGGGGGGGTCCGAGACCCGTGATCATCCCTACCTCCAGCAGGACGATCCGGGATTGGGTCCTTTGAGCTGAACGTGATGACTTCATCTTCCACCAACTTCCTTTCCTTCGGTGTTGGTTCTGGTACCTTCCTACACCGAGCCTTCCTCTGGGATTCCGTCTTGACACCTGCACTTTCACCTATGATGGTGTAAATGTTGGTAATGGCTGACTTCCTTCTGCTGTCGTCCGGGGTGTCTTCCCGGTCTGTACGATGTCGCTTCTGGTAGTGCTCATCATCATCCTCCGAATACCTCCCTACTCGTGCCACATCCTTCCACTTGAAGCTGGGACGAGAGGGTTCTGGAGTCCGAGCCCTTCCTCTTGTATCTCTTTGAAAATCTGTCCGTCCAGATGCTTCGGTCGACCAGGTGGCCTTGTTGTGGGCTCTGGCCTCCTTGGCTAGGTGGGCGAGTTGACCGGATCTCACACACTTCTCAATTGCAGCACGCAAGTGGTAGCAATCATTGGTGTCATGTCCATGGTCGTTGTGGTATTCACAGTAGTATGCCTTGTTCCTCATGTTGGCTAGCTTCTTCATCCTGCTCGGAGCATCCAGCAGGTTCTTGCCAGCTACCAGACTGAGGATCTCACGTGGTGATTGTGTCAACGGGTTGAAGGAGGTGTCCTTCAACTTGTTGAACTTCTCACCTCCACCCTTATTTGACGGTTGTGCGTTGGAACCGGTATTCTTCTTGTTCTTGCTACGTGCAACATAACCGCCATCATCCCCTTCCAGGTTCATCTCGTCCACACGTGAAAATATTTCAATATGCTCCATCAACTCCTCCAGGGTTTTAACCTTGCGGAGATAACACTCCAACTTCATCTCCTTGTGAATCAACCCCTTCACAAAAGAATCAATCATCAGCTGCTCGGTGAGGTTCTTCACCTGGTTGGCCAGACTCGAGGCCCATTCGCAATACTTGAACAAACTTTCTCCTCTCTTCTGGCGAATCGACATGATGTCGGTGCACTCCTTAGTGAATGCTTCCTCTGCATGAACCTGCGCATGAACTTCTCCTCCAACATCTTGAAGCTGGCGATGCTGCCATCTGGTAGAGCCTTGAACCACAGACGTGCTGCTCCAGTGAGGGTGGTAGCAAACGCCTTGCACCAGATCGCCTGCGGGATGGCGTACGTCGACATGTTGGTGATGAACGTGTGCATGTGGTCCTCAGGATCGACAGCACCGCTGTACGTACCCAGGTTCTGGGGGATCTTGGTTTTGGGATCGGCCACAGCGAGCCGGATCTTCTTCACCCACGGTGACCCTTTCTCGATCTCCGGAAGGTGATCTTCATAATCCCCACGCCTCCTGTCCTCCACGTGAACTTCTCCGGCGTTGGAGTAAACATAGCCCGACTTCCACTCATTGAGATCTGGATCATATCCTTTTCCTCCGTGCTGACAGGATCCGCGCCCATCTGATCTGGCAACGTCGTTGTTGCTGCCTTTCTTCTGGGTCTGCTTCTTCGTCGGGAGGTGCGATGCCACTTCTTGCTCCTCGCCGTCGAAATTCAGCTTTGTCCAAACTGTCGGGCTTCCTCCTTCTCTTCCAAGGACTTCAGTTTTGACAGCACCTGCTCCTGGGATGCTAAGAACGGAGCCATCATGCCCTGAAACATCTCCTGGGTCATGGGCTCTTGGTCGATGTGCCGCACTGGTGGGTTTGCCGGCGGAGTGACATCGAGGATGGTCCCCTCTGCAACTGGGGTCTGCTTCATCGAATTTCAATCAGTGAATCGAGCTGCGTGAGCGAGTTAGAACAACGATCCCCACAGACAGCGCCAATGATATGGTTCTGGAGTTCTGGTGTTGATTGAACTTCCAGCAAGGTGGTAACCTTCTTCTCAAACCTGCACAATGAGCAAAGTGAGCTGAGGCGGGCGGCGTTCGGCCGTCGCCCGCTACGACGCCCGAGTTAGTTTTGGGGTGTTTAGAGAGAGAAAATCTGAGTGATTGGTTGAGAGAATCTGAGGAAAGAGAGAGGAAGCTCCATTGGTTATACCTGTTGGGAGCCTCATCCAGTGTGGGCGTCTCCATTGATTCTGTTGTGTTCCTCCATGCGTTCTGCACGTGTTTAGCACGGGGTCTCACGTGTGCGTACTTTGTGTGAGCTGTCAAGCAAGTTGGGGGTCTTCATCCTGTGTGTACTACTTGACCTTGTATGGGCTTTATGGCCCATACCCTATTAGAAGGCAAAAATGGATATCCATAGGACTAGGCTAGATTGCCAAACGAATTGCTAAAATCTAGATATACAAAATTTATGTACAAGAGTCAGGCTCTGACAGTTGTTGTAGGACTTGTTCGTGTGAGGCTGTCCATCTTGTATTTTCCTTTCTTATTGAGCCTGCATCTCCAAATCCTTTAGCTTCCCTGCAATCAAGAGATATCAGCAGTATCACATCCTTTCTTAAAATCTAAAGATTAAATCTGATATTAGGGATTCCCATCTTATCAAGCTGTAAAATTGCCCTCAGCTTATTTGGTACTAGGGGTGGATTCAACATATAGGATTGTTTAAATTCAGCACCCATATCAGAAATGTAATCAGCAGCTGTGTTACCTTCTCTCATAATGTGAGTTAGTGAATGCAGTGCACACAATTTGTTTAACTCATAGCACAGTGAGTAATATCTCCAGTCTATGGAGTTTTCTTTGTGTATTCCATTGACAGCCACTAAACAATCAGATTCTACTTGAAAGATACCTAAGTTCCTATCAAGTCCAACCTGGTATGCTTTTTAATAGCTATTAACTCAGCATGAGTAGCAGATGAACAAGTAGTGTGAATCATCTGCATTAAGACAGCATCACCATTTCTATTTCTTACCACTATTCCAATGCATGTTCCTCCATCACTTCTAAAACATGCATCAACATTAATTTTAAATCCATGGTCAGGTGGTTTCCACTTAATGATTTTAACTGGTTTTGGCCTTTTCCTATTAATGAAAGGGGCCAGTCTAATTTCCATAATAAAATGGTTCCTAACTGGATTACCAATTTATGGAGATGCAGTGAAATTTAGAGAAACATTTCTGATAATTTGCTGGCACAGAGTCTGAGAATTGCTACTCTTATTATCATATATGAGCTGGTTCCTCCTGTTCCACAGAAACCAGACCACCACCATTGAGGTGGTCCTTATAACAGTAGTATGAACTTTTGAGAGCCCCACATATGTCAAGTAATATTGCATTTTCTGATTAAAGATCATAAATTCCCTATGTCTGATTGCTGGCATGTTGTGGAAAAAGTTCCAAATTTCCAGATTGGTTGAGCAAGCATTGAAATAATGATCCAAATTATCACAGTTAAGGCACGGAGGACATTTAGATTGAATATTAAAGCCAAATTTCATAAGAATATCATCAAAAGGAAGCAGTTTATTCCTTATTCTCCACAATAGATTTGACATTTTTGGGGGGATTGGTTTTTTCCATATCTGCTTTAAAATGTTCACCTCTTCCTCCCTTTTCCTGAGGCTTTGATAAGCTGATCTCGCTGAGAAGTCTCCATTTCTGGATGGTTTCTAGATCAATTTGTCTGCATGAGAATGTTGGATCTGTGCCTCCTATAGAATAACAATTATATCAGTGGGTAAGAAATGTAAAAGTTGTGGTAGAAATATGTTCTTATCCTGAACAAATCCAGCCACAGATATGTCTGGGAATGGGATCTCCCTGTTGGCTGGCCATTTGTAAAACAATGCTCCTGATCCTATCCAGTTTGAGTTTCAGAATGAGCAGGTCCCAGTTCCATGACAGACCATAGACTGGCTATTGCAATGTTCTGTGACTTCACATATTCTCCGCCAAGTGTGTGCATTTTTATGTGTTTCTGGCAGTGACCAAATGTGTTAAGTCCATATATTGTCTTTTTTTTTGTAAATTCCACCACATCTTACAAGAAAAGGCCTTAACAAATGCTGCAAGATCTCTGCATCCAATCCCATTTTCCACCTTAAGGAGAGCGAGTCTTTGCCATTTTCTCCATATTTTTCTCTGTCCATGACTGGATTCACCCCAATATAATCTGCTAGCAATTTTTCCATTCTCTGAATGACTGTTTTAGGGGGCTACAACACAGAGAAATAGTGAACTGGAATGGCCAGTAGCACATGATTTATTAAAATCATTCTACCTGCTCCAGTCAGCCACACATTCTTCCAGTTATTTGTAGCTCTCTCCATTCTTTCCAGTATAGGCTGATAATACCTGACCAAATTTCTGCCTCCAAAAATTGGTATGCCTAGATACTGAAATGGCATTCTACCTCTTTTCATCCCTAATGTTCTCTTTATGGATCTGATTTTATGCCTAGTGGTACCTAAGTGTGTATAGAATTCAGATTTGTAGAAGTTGACCTTTTGACCAGATGAGCACTCATAAGCTTCCAGAAATGCTTTTATTCTTTTCATGTTTCTGAGCTTGGAATTGGCAAATATTGCAGTATCATCTGCAAACATCAAGTGAGTGATCTGTTCAACTCCTCTTGGCATTAGATATCCCTCAATATGATTTATGCTGACTAATTTTTTAAGGGATCTGGAAAATGCTTCTGTCACTAATATATAAAGGAAAGGGGAAACAGGATCCCCTTGCTTTATTCCTCTTGTGGAGGGGAATAATCCTGAGGCCACTCCATTTATTAGAACAGAAAAGCTTGCTGCTGCCTGGTTCTGCATTAATATTTTGACAAAAGATCCATGGAAGCCAAAATGAAGCAAAATATAATTTAGAAAGCTCCAGGATACCCTGTCAAATGCTTTTTGCATATCCAATTTTATTATCAAGTTTTGACTCTTTCCATTCTTACACAACAATCTAGCCATTTCCTTCATCTGAATAATATTATCTGTGATATCCCTGCCCCTAATGAAGGCTGATTGTTCTTGTGAGATCAATTTTGTCAGTAAAGGTTTGATCCTTTCTGCCAGAATCTTAGGGTACACCTTATTGAGGAAGTTAGATAAGCTTATAGGTCTGAACTCGGAAAAGGAGACTGGATTTGGTTTTTTGGGATTAGTGTTAACCATGTGCTTGATATAGCTTTAGGGATCATTGTACCTCCCATAAATTCCTTTACTGAATTTAGGAGATCCTCCTTGATTGTTTCCCATGAGCCTCTGAAAAAAGCACATGAAAATCCATCTGATCCAGGAGCACTATCTTTACTTAGATCAAAAACCACTTTCTGCAATTCTTCCTTGGAAACTTCCCTCAAAAGTGTTACATTCTCCTCATCAGTTACCAGTCTTGGTATTTGAGAGGTGAAATCCCTGAGAAAAGTACCATTATCACCATCCTATGGCTCATTTAACAGAGTTTGGAAGAAATGGATCCCTTCTTCCTTTATCACAGCTCTGTTACTCACTGGCTATTCCTATCCTGATTTTACAAATTCTTGCTTTCCCATGTTTTTCTTTCACTGAATTGTGAAAAAAACTGGTACTAGCATCTCCTTCCTGTAACCACTTTATGCTTGATTTTTTTGCTCCCAAAAAGCAGTTTCCTCCTTTATGGCTCTGTTGAGTGTTGTCTGTCCTCTATTTAGCTCAGCCAGATGCTCTTGTGTACCACTAATCTGATACTGCTCTTCCAACCTAGTTACCTCCTTTTCTGATTCCAGTATATTTCTGTGAACATTGCCAAAGTGTTCTCTATTCCATTCCTTCAATGCAGCTTTCAACCTTTTCATCTTAAAAACCATGTTTTGCATTCCATAAAACTGAAACTCCAGATTCCAGTTTTGCTCTACCAATGGTTTGTACTCCTCCCTATTCATCCACATCTGTTGGAACCTGAAAGGTTTAGGAGTCTGTTCACTATAATCTTGGATGGCAAGGAGCATGGGGTTATGGTCTGAGGATGTTCTGTTTAGTATGTGGATGGAGTTGTGGGGAAATAGGGAGTTCCATGCAAAATTGCTCAGCCCTCTATCTAATTTCTGCAATAATAGGTCTCTACCTGCCCTCCTATTAGAACATGTGAACTGGTTACCTACAGTACTAATCTCACTGAGAGCTAGACATTCTATAATTCTATTGAAGTTAGTGATGCTATTTACAGGGGGTCTGGTTATGCCTTTTCTCTCATATATAGCACTTACAGTGTTAAAGTCACCAATAAATATAGTGGGGGCCTGGGTAGGGAAATTAAGTCACTCCATAGTTGTTTCCTTAGTCTAGCTAGAACTTTAGCATATACAAAGATAGAATGCCATTTAATAGAGGTAGAAGAGTCAGTTATTGCAGTTAGCACATATTGATCAGATTGTGAAATGATGTCTATACTGAAATTATTTTTCCATAGTAGCCATATCTTAGCATGCTTAGCAGGGTATGCATTATTGAAATGGAGAACATGTTGAAGTGTAGTTATCATGTCATTGTCATGCATAGGTTCTATTACACATAGTATTGAAATGTTATGCATAACTATTAAGGTTTGAAGTCTGTCAATAGATGTAGCTAAACCCCTCAAGTTCCATACTAACATGTTACCAATGATTTTGTGACTGGTCATTTAAACAAGGTACTTGACTTTTTTCTTTGGTCTTGAAAACCTACTAACACTATCAATAGCATTAGTTTTTTTGGTTTTCTTCCTGAGATCATTATTGACTAAATCTTTTGATAGCATGTTATTTGAAATGTGTAAATCAGTATCTACTACTGTGTTCACATGCATATCAGGTTCAGACTGTATGAATTTAGATTCAATACTAGGCTGAACATCCTCTATTGACTCATCAGTGACATTCATATGGTTACCTGATTTACCTGAGGATGAGTCCTTTGTGCTGGAATTGGTCTTCTCCTTTCCAACAAAGTTTGGAACTTTATTGACTGGATTGCTATCATAATCATCCTCATCTTCTGAGGCCTCATCATGCCCTATCTTTTTACAATGCTTGCATTAGCTTGGCAATTGGTGGTACTCAATGACACACTCCTAATAGTTATCAGTTCCAATGGGGATGGATGTGATTCTTTCATCTTTGAGGTCTAATTCAACACACATTTTTAGCACAGATGGCCTGGTAACACCATAGATGGCCGAGTCCATTTTAATGAACTTTCCAATCTGTGATGCTACATCCTGAATCAAGGACTTATTGTAATAACAAATTGGCACATCTCGAACTGAAATCCATACCGGTACGATCGAAGATTCCAAATACGGGTTGAAGTCCTGGGTCCACTTCAAAACCTTCATCGTCGCTCCGGCGATGGTCCAGTAAGACTGCAGCCATAATCTTTGATAGTCCTCTGGGTCTTTGAACCTGATGAGGATGTGGCGGTAATCCAGCAATCCCACTTGGTATTGTGATTTGAAGTCGATCTTCTTGAAAGCAGCATAGATGTGTTCCATTGGGGGTTTACCACGGCTGAACTTGCCTATCAGAGCCTTCTCATAGTGAGCAGCAAGGACGTTGACTGAGTCGGGGTCGTAGAGACACGCCGGTCTACCATTCAGGCAAGTGATGGCTGGTTTAATTTCTTGGTTTGTAGGGAGATCGGAGAAGAGGGGAGGATTCCTGCTTGATAGGGCTTGAAGGAATGATTTTCCGGCGATTGTGCCGCCGTGAGGCGGCGGCGTCGCCGCCGTGAAAGAGTCGTTAATGGCCGTTATCAGTCAGAAAGATAGACGTTATTGCCAACAGAAAGGAAATAGGGTATTTTAGTGGGGGCGCGTGAGATTTCAGTTTAGAGAGAAGGGAGAGGAAATTTTTAGAGAGAGAAACTGTATATGTTAAAATAGAATAAATACCAACATTCAATTCAATTGAATAGACCAAAATTACATAATTAATCAATTCAATTGAAATTCAGGAAATAATTACGAAAACGAGTCTATTTGAATAAATATTATACATATAAAATCAAACAAAATCGTAAAATAACATAACTAAAAATAGTAACAAAATGGTAGGATTGAGAGAATAATTCCAAATAAATACAATTAAAACTAAAGTTACAAAATTAAGCACTAATTAAATCCTAATTAAATACGCTACGAAACTTTGTATTATTATTAAAATGTCAGTAAGAGACGAGATTGGACTTGAAATAGAGGTTTGAACATCCTGCCACGACCATATACTTTTTTCCTTTACAACGACCATATCCTAACTTATATCTTAACCTCACCGCAGTACAAACTCTTAACCAAAATACTTAATCGAATTGCCCATAACTCTCAAATGATATAGTGTAAAAATATACTTGATCATAAATCGTAAGAGTATGTGCTATCGATAGATTTTGATGGGTTTTTATTGCCCAGAATCAGGGAGAAAGGTAAATTCTATCCACTGTGGAAGATTCTCAACACATTACTTCTTGAGAAAGTCTTGGGTATGACCGTCCTACCACAAGTTTATGATGGGACTAGGGATTAATCTTGAACTACTGAAATAACATGACACAGAGGGACTAAACATGCAAGTTAGGAAACATTGTAGTACATTTTTTTTCACGGGTCGGTTTCGGGTTATAAGAATTTAAAACGGGTCAAAGGTGAATGAAGTGGGCACGCGTACGTCAGGAAGCGGGACGCGTACGTAGTTGGCTACATCTCTTCAAACGTAAACACTGCATGCCCTTTTATTTTTAAAACTTTATTAAATATTTCTTTGATTTGTTTATAAAACTTGACCCCTCAACTTTCTATCCCATGTTCACCTAGAATTATTATTTTGTAACTTTAAATTTTTTTTGAGTTGGTCTCTGGAGTGACCATCTATATTATACCTATAATATAGACCAAGAATTACATTAGAATATGGAAGGAATGAATTCCTTATTTGCAAAATTTGAAAAAGTACTGTTCACGGTTACTGTTCACGCGCACTGTTCACGGTTACTGTTCATATTTCCTTTTAGAATAAAATGTTTATTTTTTATATTGCTCTAGTTTCTAGCATAAAATGTTTGTTTTTCATACTATCTAAATTGTCTAGTTTTTAGAATAAAATGCTTGTTTTTTAAATTGTTCTAGTTACTAGCATAAAATGTCTGTTTTTTATACTGTCTAAATTGTCTAGTTTTTAGAATAAAATGCTTGTTTTTTATATTGCTCTAGTTTCTAGCATAAAATGTCTGTTTTTCATGCTGTCTAAATTGTCTACTTTTTAGAATAAAATACTTGTTTTTTATATTGCTCTAGTTTACAGTATAAAATGTCTGTTTTTCATATTGTCTAAATTTTTTAGTTTTTAGAATAAAATGCTTGTTTTTTATATTGCTCTAGTTTCTAGCGTAAAATGTATGTTTTTCATATTTTCTAAATTGTCTAGTTTTTAGAATATTTTTTTTTTTATATTGCTCTAGTTTCTAGCGAAAATTGTCTGTTTTTTATACTGTCTAAATTGTCTAGTTTTTAATATAAATGCTTGTTTTTTATATTTCTCTAGTTTCTAGCATAAAATGTCTGTTTTTCATACTGTCCAAATTGTCTAGTTTTTAAAATAAAATACTTAAATAATTGCAAATCACTAGCCTAATCAATTAAGTTTCCACAATCACCACAATTTTCAAACTAAACAATCAAGTTTCACAAACTATTTAGTATGTCAATGACCAGGCGGTTGATGGTCCTCTTTTTTTTCGCTTTTTCGCTCCCCCACCCTTTTCTCTCTCTCTATAGCCAGATCTAGAATCATCTGGCGGGGTGGCCTCGCCGCCGTACAGGCCACCCCTCCCTCCCCTCACCATAGATATCTCTATACCACCCAAATCCCCACCCCTAAAACCCGAAACTTCCTCCTTTCTTCAAAAAATCACAGCCCCATTTTGGACCTCTCGGACCAGCACATCACCGCCTGGTCGCCGCCGCGGCGGGTCTGCTCGGAGGCGTCTCCGGTTTACTCTAGACGTGAGATCTGGGCTCACTTCGGTCTATAAGGGTCACGACCGCCGATCCACGCGCAGGACTGCCACCTCTTGACAGGACAAACGGCGATGCAACGAGCAGCGGCGAACCCAGATCCCGATCTGACTGCCCGAGCTTCTTGCCCAGATCGGTCGGCTCGGCCGGTCCGATCGGTCGGCCCGGTCAGTTTGGGTGGTCGGTTGGGCCTTCTCGGTCCGGTTTTCACTGGTTTTGACAGGTTTATTGGAGTTGGCACCATTAGAGGGAAGAGGTTGTTTTACTTCTTTTTTATTTTTTTTAAAAAATTATTTCAGTCTTTTTAGGGTATATGTTTTATTGATATTTGTACTAAATTATTGAACTGGATGTTGATCTGCTAATCTTAGTTTTCTGACGGGTCCTTTTGCTCAGCTAAACTTTGATTAGCTTCCGATCTAGTTTGTACAATTAGGAGAAATCCAAGTCAAAATAGTTTAAATACTTACTTTTGGCGACACTGTTACTAGATTTGTAGACCGGTTAAGCTTTATACTTATACTGTGTTAGATTGCATTTGTTGTTCAATTTTTGGCCGCCAATCAATCAGACCAGGATTGGTTGGAATTGCTCTAGTACTGATATTAATTTACATATATCTGGTTTTAGTGGGATATGATTTGAAGTGGGTCTTTTTGCAAAATTTTCCTGGCTAATTTATGGAGTATCTTTGCCTATTTGTTTGTCATGTCCCTCCTTACCCATGTATTCGGCTGGAGGGAAGACCCTTTGGGTTTCGGTCTATGCATACAGTAGAGGAGAAATCCTAGTCGTTTGTAGGTTTGACACCTTACTAATGGCGTCTCTGGACATAGACTTTGAGTATTTTATACTGCGAGTTAAGGATATTATACCTGCCAGGTAGTTAGATACCTTTGGGTGTTAGACCTAAGTTTTCTTACGATGTATCCCTTTCAGTAGTACATGCAGCCACCCCGAGGCGAAGTAGTATACAGCTATGCTGAAATTACTCTGCACCTCACTCAAATTGCCACAGAAACCTCACAAAGGTTTTATGTGTATTATCGGGTTTACCCAAACCCGATCATGTATTTTATCGCTTTTATTAAGGGTTGAGGAGCCGTGAAGAATCCTCCCGTCCACTTGGATGGTTTTGAATTAAAAAAATATATATGTATATCAAGCAAATAATGTACGTTAGTTAAAGTTGGTGGTGGATGAATGTGCACCTGGATGTCGTTTTCTTGAATTGAATGCCCAGTGGCCAGTACATGCATACTCTTAAATTGAATAGCCTCAGCATTATGCACCAGCGTGCTGCAAAACCGCAGATGCAATGTGTAGGCGCGCGTGTCGCGCTTGAATAATTAATTAGGAGTACGTTTTAATAAATTGCAATATAAGGACCTCCTTCTCAATCTCTTTTATAGTTTAGTCCTTCCACTCGAATTTTCTTTGTAACTAGGTCCGGTTTATATCATAGTTATAATATAGACGGTCTATTTCAATACTAATCATTTTTTTTTGTTAAAAGCTTGATCATAATTTCTAAATTCACGAAAATTGATATTAATTAATTTTAGTTTAATTTTATAAGAATTACAAATAATTTTGAATAAACTTTAATTTCAAATTACCAAACTAATGATTCATAAATAATAACTCATATACACCAACTATAAATGATAACATAAGTTTAATTTATTTAATTTAGCATCAGATCACCAAGCAAATCAATTAAGATATTTAACCAATAATTCATCAATCATATATATAATTAAAACTTAATATCAAGTTTATACCATGTCATATTAAAACTCGCACTTCAAATCATTAAATAAAAGACTCATATACATGAACTAACTCGGATAGTAAATAAATTTGACATTTTGCTTTTACAAAAAACTACTAAATTATAGTAACTCATACATACGAACTAAAATTTAACATCAAATTCATACCAATATGATGCTATTATAATTTAGCATCCTATGAAAACTAACATTTTAAACCATTGAATTAAAGACTCTAACGGGAAGAGTAAATAAGTTGAATACAATTCTTTTACAACAAAGTAACATTTTAAACCAGTAAACTAATATTTCATGTACAAGAACTAAAACTAACATTACTTATATATTTTTAACTTAACAAACATCTTAAATATGAACTAACCTTAAGTCTTCTAGAAAATTAAAATTTTGAAATAATGTTTTAAATTAATTTAAATAATGTTTTTTAAGAATAAAAAGGTAGTAATTGATAAGATATTTATTTCAGATAAAAAAGGTAAAAAGAAAAATGAATGAGTGGAACGGATTAGCAAATACTACAAGGAATCAGTTTTGTGTGCGGAGGAAATGGGGCCATCGCGCTCTTCTGTGATGCAGGTGTACGCGCTTCTTGATGACCCAGATCAAGCTTATAACCCGGGACTATTGACCCGCGAAATTTACACACATATTTAAAATTTGCAAATTAGTCCTTCCAGGACCATGCTATTTTATGTTCAGTTATTATATCTAATTTGTACAATAAATATTACAGTTAAAGATAAGATACTATGACAGAAAAGGTTAGGAGGTTTTTATTCGGAGGATCTAGTTCTTCGAATTCATCATCTTATCCATCATGTAGCATATTATAAAGTCATGAAATACAATAAGTATTACCCAATCAAACTATTAATTCAATTTATCAACATGGAATATTAGAGTTTAGTAAAGCATACTCGATTAAAATTCATGAAGAAATACACCCAATGCATCAAGAATTTCAATCTATAAAATTACTTTCACAAGAAGCTATTAAGAAATATAAGGCTCAAAATTATAGATTTTTACATTTTGGTTTAATACAAATAGCTTTGCACCCATTAATAAGATTAGGAATAGATACCCCAATATTTATGGTTTTAAGAGATGATAGACTAGTTGAATATAAAGATTCAATATTAGCAATGATTCAAACTAATTTGTAATGGAACAATAAGATTTGATTGTATTCCAAATTATTCTGTTAGTTTAACAGATCCAAACATCATGAATTCATTAAAATTAGATATCCAATTAAAACAAGACAAGATAATGCATGAGACAGAACATTTTGTATTAATATATAGAGTATATTTTAAATTAATGAAATCCATGATTCCAACTGCATTAAAATTAAACCCAACAGAAAAAGAAGAATCAGTGTATGTTACTACAAATTCAGATAATACAAGAATAGAAACTCCAAAGTTATTAAAATGGAATGAAATAACTATTCCTGATGAAATAATAGCTGAAAGACCAGTAAGTATACAAAGAAATTTAAAATTAATAGAACCTTCAACTATAGAAGAACAGAAAGATGGAAAAGTATTAATAAAATTTAAAAGGTCTATGTCTAGTAGGTCTATGTCCAGTAGATATGCAGAAACACATAGGTCCTCATTAGATCAATCTAGCAACTATCAATTACCTAGACATTCAATATCTGATTTTCATGAGTCAAAACTTAGATTTTCAACTCCACTACCGGAAGTAATTCCGGATACTACCTCTTCAATAGGATCACCGACTTATAGCCAAATGCGAAATTCAGAATTAAATATGATAAATAGTGATGAAGAATTTCTAATAGATAAACAAGCATTAAACAAAGATTATTATAGTTCAGAGAATATTAATCATAGAAAATGGTTTGAGAATTTGGATATTCAAATTAGGGAAAATTTAAAACAAGAATTTTATAAAGAATTAAAAGAAAAAAAAATTTAAAAAATGAAATTCTTTATATGGTTATCATACTACCTACAAAAAGAAAGATTAGTAAATTCAGATCATATAGAAGAAATTCCATTCATTAATGTACAGACTAATTTATATAAAAAATGGAAATTACAGAATAATAATACTATTGTAACCTCTATTCATCCCCCTTTAAAAAATATCAGCATTAATTTAGAAGGTGATGTTATAACAGCATCTCCTTTTAAGCTAGGAAAAGAAGGAACTGAGCCTGCAACTGTAGAAGATATTAAAAAGGTATATAACAAAATAATTATACAAATCAAATATTACATACTATATCTAATCAAGTAGATTTAATTTCAACTAAGCTAGATAATAAACAAGAAGGATTCCCAAGAGAAATTTCAAAACCTCATTTTCAAGTTTCCTCATTTCCTAAACACCTGGAAAATTCAATGTCATTAGTTCAGAGAGATAAACCTGGTACATCTCAAAACATAGGAGTAATTTCACAAATAAATTCACAATATTCAAGTAATTCAGAATATTCTTCAGAATCTGAAGAAGAAGAGATAGAAAATCAGATAGAAGCAATAGAACAACAATTTGAAGATTACCCAGAAGAGAAACCACAATTAAAAATTAATAGAATAAAAAACCCTAGATCAAATAGAAATTGGGTAAATAATAGAACAAAAAATTACTATCTCAGACCTACGCCTCCAGATATTCAATATGAAGAACAGAATAATGCATTAAATAGTTATGATGGATCATCTTTATATCAATGGAACATAGATGGAAAGTCTGAATATCAAATATTAAATATATTACAAGAAATGGGTATGGCTAGGATGGCATACAAAGCCAAAACCACACATTCAGAACCTTTGATTGTTGGATTTCTAGTAACAGGTTTTACGGGTCAGCTAAAAGACTGGTGGGATAATCACTTAACAATAGAAGATAAACAAGCCATTATTAATCATGAAATAGAAGAAGTAAAAGAAGAAAGTAATGAAATACAATATGTAATGGTTCAAGATGGTTCAGCTTATTTAATATATGTCATATCTATGTACTTTATTGGAAATCCAGAAGAAGAATTAACTAGTAATAAAATATGTTTAACTAATTTAAGATGTCCGTCCCTTACAGATTTCAAATGGTATAAGGATTTATTTTTAACACAAGTATTAAGACGAACAGACTCAAATGCAGCATTTTGGAAAGAAAAATTTATTACAGGATTACCAAATTTATTTTCACAAAGAATAATCACTAATTTACAAAAAACATTAGGAGCAGACAAAATAAATTATGATGCATTAACATTCGGTCAGATATTTGCATTTATTAAGAAAGAAGCATTAACATTATGCCAAGATTTAAAAATTCAACATAAGTATGGATCTGAAAGAAAAGAAATGGGTACTTTTTGTCAACAATTTGGAATAATGGAGATTAAACCACCTTCATCTAAAAAGAAAAGAATATTTAGAAAAAGTAGAAAATACAAATATAATAGTAGAGATAATTATAAAAATTATAATAAAAATCAAAATACACAGAAGTATAAAAGAAAAAATAAATACAAAAATATTCAGTGTTATAAATGTAAGAAATTTGGTCACACTGCTTCACACTGTAAAATAGAGAAAAAGATAAATTCACTATTTTCAGAAGATAAAGAACTAAGAAATAAATTATTATCATTATTAGTAGAAAACTCAGATATAGAACAAACAGAATATGATTCAACATCAGATAGTTCAGATAATTCAGATGTGTGTCAATGTAAGATTCAAACAATCAATATGTTAAATAATACAAAAAATAATAAAAAAACTTTATTAGACATTATTGATAAAATAGCAGATTCAGAAAATAAAAATGATTATATAGAAAAACTAAAAGAATTAGTAACAGAAGAAGAAAAACTAAAAATACCACAAATAGAAGAAGTATTTAGTTTAAGTAAAACAATCACAAAATACGCTGAAATAGAAAAAAGAAAACCAATAAAAGCAGATGATTTAAAAACAGAAATTAATAAACTAAAAACAGAGGTTAGTTCAATAAAAAAAGAATTAAGTAGGTTAAAAGATAAGGATCTAGATTTAGAGTTCAAATTAAGCAACATAAGCCAAAATAATATGCCTAGTACAAGTATAGCTGAAGAAACTCCAACAGATAATCAACTTTTTAGTGCTATTAATAAGATTAATATGGAAAAATGGTACTCATTAGTAACTATAGGAGTTGAAGACTTTAGTGTCACAGTTATAGCACTACTAGATAGTGGTGCAGACCAATCATGTATTAGAGATGGAATAATTCCTACTAAGTATCTTGTTAAAACTAAAGAAAGATTATCAGCAGCAAATGGTACTCCAATGACAGTAAACAAAAAACTACCTAATGGGTTTATATGTAACAATAATTATTGTATTAAACATTCATTTCTCATATTAGAAAATGTGTCTTATGATGCTGTATTAGGAAATCCATTTTTATATCAGATTACCCCTTTCAAGAAAACTCAACAAGGAATTAGTACTAAAATATTAGGAACAAAATTACTATTTCCATTTATTGATCCTCCTACTCAGATAGAATTAAATTTATTACAGTCTAACTCCATATATCGAAAGATTTGTTTGTTAAATACTAAAGAAAAAAATATTTTATATTTAAAAGAAGAATTAAGTTATTCAAAAATAGAAAAACTAATTAATAACAATTTAATACAACAAAAGATTTCAAAATTAGAAGAAGAATTTAAAAATCAAGTATGTTCAAATCATCCTAATGATTTTTGGGATAGAAAAAAACATATAGTATCATTACCATATGAGAAAGAATTCAATGAACAGAATATTCCAACTAAAGCTAGGCCAATTCAAATGAACACGGAATTAGTAGAATTATGTAAGCAAGAAATTCAAAGTCATTTAGATAAAAAACTAATTAGAAAAAGCAAATCTCCATGGAGTTGCTCATCTTTTTATGTCAATAAACAGGCAGAAAAAGAGAGAGGAGTTCCTAGATTAGTTATAAATTACAAACCATTAAATAAAGTATTACAATGGATAAGATATCCTATTCCAAACAAAAGAGATTTATTAAACAGATTATATAATGCAAGAGTATTTTCGAAGTTTGATTTAAAATCCGGATATTGGCAAATTCAAATAGATGAGAAAGATAAATATAAAACAGCATTTGTAGTCCCATTTGGCCAATATGAATGGAATGTTATGCCATTTGGATTAAAAAATGCACCATCAAAATTTCAAAAGATTATGAATGATATATTTAATCCCTACTCAAAATTTGTAATAGTATACATAGATGATATATTAGTTTATTCTGATTCAATAGATAGTCACTTTAAACACTTAAATTTACTACTAAATATTATAAAGAAAAATGGTCTAGTAATATCGGAACCTAAAATGAAATTATTTCAAACAAAAATTAGATTTTTAGGGCATGATATTCATTTAGGAAAAATTAAACCAATACAAAGAGCAATTGAATTTGCAGATAAGTTTCCAGATGAAATAAAGGATAAAAATCAATTACAAAGATTTTTAGGTTGTTTAAACTACATATCAGACTTTTTCCCTAAATTAAGGATAATTTGTAAGCCTTTATATGAAAGATTAAAAATTAATCCATCACGTTGGACAGATAAACATACACAAATAGTCAAAGAGGTAAAATTAAAATCAAAATCATTACCATGTCTAGGAATTCCACACCCATTGGCGTTTATGATAATAGAAACAGATGCATCAAACTTAGGATATGGGGGTATATTAAAACAATTGCATTTAGAAAAAGAAAACATAGTTAGGTATCATTCGGGATTATGGACTGGGGCACAGATGAATTATTCAACAGTTAAAAAAGAAGTTTTATCAATTGTTTTATGTATTTCAAAATTTCAAGATAATTTGTATAATAAAAAGTTTTTATTAAAAATTGATTGCAAATCAGCAAAAGAAATTTTACAGAAGGATGTAAAAAATTTAGTTTCAAAACAAATTTTTGCACGATGGCAAGCAATATTATCAGTTTTTGATTTTGAAATTGAATTCATTAAAGGAAAGGATAACTCCCTTCCAGATTTTTTGACTCGAGAATTCCTTACAGGAAATCATGAGTAATATTCAAGTACACCAGCATCCTCAAATTCAAAAACAGCCAAAGATTATGAAATTCCACGACCATTAGCACCTAAAACACCTACTCCAGATTTTCCACCTCTTACTTATTCCACAGTTGCCCAGACTCCTTATTCAAGGTTGATTCAAACACCAGTTTTAACATCCAATTACACCATATTCCCTAAACCTAGCACACAATCCTCTACTCAACAACCAAAAGCCCCTTCCTATTTTGATAAACCAAACCCATATATTTTCCTTACTCATTTTCAAACAGAACCAGAAGTCCATCAGTTAAAGAATTTTGTATCCAAACATTTTGTACCTACAAGTCAATGGATGGCAGATGATATTCAAAAAACTCAACAATTTTATGAATTGATTCTAATAGACACCCAGTCAGTTGATATTCAACATATGAAAAATAGATCAGATCCCAACAGAATAGACTTTTCCAAAATCCAAATTAAAAATATTCTTCAGCCTACCCAGTTCAAAGATATACATTCCCCAGTTTCATTCACAGTTCGTCATATCCCTCAAACATTCAACTATGTAGATTATATGCAAGCCTGGTATAGAACATTTTATATTAGGTCATTTGATCATTCATGGTTCATCAATTTTCATTCATCCTTCGACGGAGAAATCCCAATGTGGTTCATAGATTGGTGGCTCAAATTGGGACCATCTGCAGAAATTCTACCACAACCAGTATCGGAGGCATTGGAAACATTCTACAGACTCAGCAAAGCAAAACAATTCGAGAAGCATATATTATTCCATGCAATATTCCGAGTACCATGGATATTTGCGTGGATTTTTCAGATAAGACAGATTCATGAAGGTTTGCCTTGCTCACTCATAAGGCAATTCAAGATAAAATGGTGGAGCAACTACAAAGTCCAGTTTTGTTCAACAGAAGAGGTGGCCCATTATCTTAAAACAGGAGAAAAATTAAGAATTCAACTCAGTCCAGAAGACAGCCCAATCAAAGGAGGCCCAATTCAACAAGCCCTAAGTATTCAGACCAACAGCAAAAGCCCAGTTCAGCAAACAATCAGCATCCAGCCATCATCTACTCAACAACAGCGATCAACTCAACAGCTAAGGATTTAACTGCAACATTAAGAACAAGTCAAGAAGAAGAAGATTTCAAAAAAATTTACCAGATGTTCAAGCAAATGAAGGAAACAGAAGTAAAACAAGAAGACAGTCAAGATGAAGATCCATTCGGAGGCCCATTAGCCCAAGATCCATACGAGCTATAATTCAACAAGGAGCAGCCCAATTCAAGATTCAATTAAATTAATGGAGAGCAGATTCCAAAGTGATAAAATTCAACAGACCGGAGCAAATGGAGGGACCAGACACCCAATTCAAGATTCAATTAATGGAGAGCAGATTCCAAAGTGATAAAATTCAACAGACCGGAGCAAGTGGAGGGACCAGACGCCCACTTCAGAAGACCATTTCAGATTCAATATAATTAAAAGATGAGATTATTGGAGCAACAAGCCAACGTGGAGGGCCCATTTCAACACTACAGATTCAAGGAGTGCTATTATTGAAGAAACAAGCCAACGTGGGGGGGCCATTAATCACTACTAATTCATCATTACACCTGAATAGTATTAGTAAGAATTTCCTATAAATAGACTAGCTTTCATTGAGAAGGAGGCATGCTGATTTCAGCCCCTTCTTACTCTCTACAATCCCAATCTTGAGTTCATAGAACTTCCCAAGCCTTGTACCCAAGCCAAGCCTTGTAAAAAATATGAACGCATATATGAATTTAATTTGAAAAAATATAATTTGATGATATTCAGGTAAATTTAGATATACTGATACACTGATCTGAGAAGTGTCTGAAAATATTACAATAACTAAATTATCCCTGTATCGATGCCGGTAACATGATATCTAGAAACAAATTTTCCTCCTTTTTCCGTGTATAGATATCACCAAGTACATCATTCTAGAGCTCCCAAGAATTCACAGTACCACTTTCTCAAAACCTAAACAGAGCACTCGTTTCTATTATAATAAATACTCACTACCTGAATCTCAACCAGAAACCCATCGAGTCTGGTGGCCTCTTGACCACCGGAATATAGAAGTTTTTACGAGTTTGGATAGTAAAGTAGTATGTAAAGCATACTGAATTATTCTACTTAGGCCATGATACTAATAAGAAAACTTTATCAAGAGTCTAACTAGATATTGCTATAAAGATTTCTTTTTTAAGGTGATATTATACAGCACAAAGTTAAGTAGAAAATCACAACACCTGAATCTAGACATATCTAAATGAATATCGGTACTAGAGCAATCCCAACCAATCCTGGTCGTAGTCGTATTGCCTGTTGGCCAAATATTGGACTGAGAAAATGCAATCTAACATGATATAAGCTTAAAACTTAACCAGTCTCCAAATCTAGTAGTTGTATCGCCAACAACAGTATTTAAACTACTCTAACTCGAATTTCTCCTAACTGTACTAACAAGATCGGAAGATAATCAATGTTTTGCTGAGCATAAGGACCCGTTAGCAAACTAAGATTAGCATATCACATTTAATTCAACATTTTAGTGCAAACATTAATAAACATACAGTGCCAGCTCCAATGAAACCTTCAGACATGGCCCAACCCGACTGACCCGACCCAGCCTGTACCAACCAGACCCGTACGAACTCGGCATATCCAATCCGATCCGTGCTCTGTAAAGCCCGCGCTCTGATCCATGCTCTGTACAGCCCGCGCTCCGATCCGTGAATCCTACCCCCTATCCGTGAAGACCCATGCTCCGATCCGTCCGGCAAGGCGGTGGCGACCCGCTAATGCCTGCAGAACCGCCTGAAACAATGGAGTCAGTTAGCGGTGCAACCCGTTCAAACTCCAGTCGGCGGGAACTGGGTGCTAGAACCAGGAAGTGCCGCCGGAGAAGGCCTCCCGTTGAAGTTCAGATAGAGTCAAATATAAATATCATAGATCAAGTCAATCCCAGGGCCAGTGAGGTCGTGGAAGGAGTAGATTTCCGGTGAGACTTAAAGTCAACGTTAGATGGGGTTTGGAAACTGTAGTTTTTCGAAGGAATAAAGGTGATTTTAAGGTATAGGATCTATGGTGGTGGTTTACTGAGCAAAAATCAAGGTCGTGGGTGGAGGGAACCGCTGGAGAAGAGGGCCCCCCAAGAGTTTCTCAGGCATAGGTTTTTGAAGTAGTTGTTTTTTATATATTTGAGGTGTTTTTATATTAATATATAAATAAAATTTATTTCTTTAGCTAATATGGGTAAAAGAATAAAACAATGCTATTGTAAAAACGCTTAAAGGATAAAATGTATATTTTTGAGTTATAATGATTAACTGGATAAAAAGGAAATATTGTGCTAAGTTTACATGTTTCAAGGAATAATGTGTCGATCAGTTAATTTTTTTTAAATCCACGACCGATGATTAAGAAATAAATTTGAAAGATAAAAATGAAACTTGACGTATAAACACTTCTCTTTCTAGCGTTTTCTTGAAAACAACTCATTGAAAGAAAAACTCTCCACCAAACACAGTTGATAGAAAATCTATTTTTTTCAAAAAATACAAAACGCTCGTCCAAAATGTTGCTTTCAAACGGGATCACGTATAGGAAATTTAAAGAATATTTTTTCTATTAAAATGCAAAAATCAAATGAACCATAAATTATAACACTCCATCATCGATTAAAGGGATCACCTATAAATAAAAATAATACACCAACAAAAATCAATCAATGAGAGGAGACTCAAATAAACAGACACTAACTATAGAAACAAGTCAGTAAATCATTGACTTAGATTTTACCATATATTGATGTAATCATCCTTGATAAGGCCGTAAAGGTGGGGCTTTTATAACCTTCTTAACGTTAATCATTGGTAAATAATATTAACGCAAAAGTCAAAGGCCAAAATATACATTGTTTCCATGGAGAAGTGAGAGCTTTCCATTGGTTACAAAGATATTCCTTAACTTGTTACAATAAAAAACCAATCATGAAACTATAAAATCTAAGTAACCGGATTCCACCTGGCTATCGTCATTGGGAGACCGAGGAGAATTGAGGGATTTTTTAATTTTTTTTCATTCACTAGTAGAGAAATCTCCATCTAAGACACAAATTTAAGACATTTAGAGTGCATACCAGTCATCCGCCTTAAAACATTAATTCCTGACTTGCCCTTCCTTTCAGTTTTGATTTCTTATGTATAGTGAAACTTGTAGTTCACCTTTATCTGGGATTTTGTGGTTTTTATGAATTCTTAGTTGACTTGTTTTTGAACTTGTTGAATTTCAGATAATATAGCATAAATGTTTGGATATTGTTCAGAAGTTTAGTTACTGTGAAACGGAAAGATTTTTTGGGTGTTTCAAACCAAATTACTGATTAGTTCCAACTTTGCATCAGAAGTGTACCTGGCTATGAGTTTTTGAGAATTGAATTTGAGAAAGTAGTTAATTTACTGTGATTTTCAATTACATTATGCATCTAAAAACATCCCATCCCATTTTTGAAAAGTGCTTGTTAATTTTTATTACTCCATTAAATTTGAGTGTCATTGTGTTTGTGTGTAGTGGACCTAATGATAGTAGTAAATGCATAGGGCTGGGGGGTCAGAACTTAAAGGGATGCAAAAGCACAAATGGGGGTTTTTTTTTTCCTTGGATGTCCCTAGATTCTACTCTTGTGTTTAAAGAACTTTCCTTTCCCCTGCATTTATATCATTTGAAAGAGTCTATCTCTATCCCTTTTATCACTTCTTTGTTTCTTGAACGGTACAATTATGCATGGTTCTTTATTTACTCCGCAATTAGAATTGTATCATTTTCGGATATTTGTTATTCTTCTCCTTGATGTTGTATGGTGAGATATGATATTTATAGCTGACCTTTCATACCATGATTTCTCTACCCAGACGGTACGAGGTCACCAGAAGCTAATTCATCTCTCTGCCGATTTCCATGACCAAACTTGCAACGTGTCTCTCCTTCAAAGGCATGGCCAACGTGGTTGTTGATCATCGGAGTCTTTCAGCCACTCAGCTCTTTTCTTCAAGCTGAAACTTTGTATATGACCCAGCCTTCATCATATCTAAAACTGTGTCCTTTCCCCTTTCAAGATTCTAGCCATAATTTTCTGGTAATATTTTCTACCCGACATTTTCTTTTCAAAAATTGGAATTCATTGTTTATTTTTATAGCTTCTGAGGAATTCACTGTATTCAAAATTGGGATTCATTGTTTGGTGTTATTCCAAACTATGGTCCTACAATTCAAAGTAGTGTTTTTGAAACCCATGGTTTGTTGTCTTATTTTCTACCAATTATCGGTTGATTCATCCGTGACAAGATGGCCAATTGTGTTTTTTGGTCTATGATTGATTACTAAGTTCACAGACTTTAGAGTATTACATCACTGCACCTGTTTTTGGTTGAATTGAACATCTGTATCTATTAGGCAAAGGTTTTATGGATTTATTTGACTGTGTTTTCTTGATACTGTTGGTTTAGGGTTTAGGCTTACATCTTCGTTGTTTTCTCTATGATATGATGTAATACAGCTTCATACAACTTCAGTCAATAATTGAATTCTATTATGTACTTATTTGAAGGTTGCTGCTATAAACCTCACATCTTTGTGCTTTATTTGAAATGGGGTTCGTTGCTCTGATTGTTTTAGCTGCTTGTTAATTTTTGCTATGGAAGTTGAGTGCCACTTTGTGTATGTGTGTAAGTGTGTGTAATGGTAGCAGTATATGCAAGGATTAGGGGGCCTGAACCGAAAGGGATGCAAAACCACAAATTGGAGTTTTTTTCTTTTCCCCTATATGTCCCTAGATGTTTGATATAATTGCTTTATTCCATTGTTGAGTAAATTTGATTTCAATAGAATTTCTTTTTCTTAACATTCTGTTCTTGTTTTCAAAGACCTATCCATTTCCCTGCAAGTATATCATTTGAAAGGGTATCTCTCTGCCCATTTTATCAATTCTTTGTTTCTAGAATGGTACAAGGTGTTCCAAAGATATAGTATCATTAAACACAGTTGATATTTATTTTATCCGCCACTAAAATTGCCATTCTTAGATAAATAGTGTAAGTCATTTGAGTTCGCTTACATAATGTGCATTTACAGAATCATTTGCAGATGAAAACTCTGTAATATGCTTGTGCGTGCCGATGAAAACTCTAATGAATTCTGGTCTATATTGACTCATGTTAAAAGTAAAAATTGTTTTATCCGGGCAAATATGTTCATTTGATGGATTTCCTTCTGACATTTTTGCATTTTTGTGCAACTTCCATTCATGAAACTAGCGAATATATATCTGTGACAATACGAGGTGGTTTCCACGAGAACAGAATTTCATGAACATGTTTATTCTTGAGTAGAGAAATTAGGTAATACATAGGTTCTTCTCTCTCATAAAATGACAAAAGCTAAAACAAAATTATTGTGTTCTTTGATAGGATAAATGCCGAGGACATGCATGCATACAACCACATTTTCAATCAAGAGATCAGAAGATTATCCCCCCAGGTATCTTTATTTTCCAAGTCTTTTAGTCAAAATATTTAAGGAACTTGCTTATGACAAAATTGTTTTAAGTCTTGTCTGAGATTGGAATCTTGTTTGTTTTAGGTTTTAATATTGAAATGGTGTTTGCACCCATGAGAGGAAATCGTGTTTGAATTGATCCAACATTTGAGGGGTAATGGTGTTGAAACCATGCTCGAAGGTATGAGAAACAACATGAGGAAAATGATTCAAGAGCAACAAGCCGTTTGTGAAGGTTATTCACCATACAAAATGTCATGCAGAGTGATGTATGGAGACACCATGCTTGACAACGAACCTGGCTCCACGAACAGATCCGCAAAACAAGGTCTCGGGTGTCCCGAGGGTAAGCACTCCGAGGCTCAAGTTAGTATGATGCGTAAGGCATATTGTATAAGTTATGAGATAGAAAAGGTGTACCAAACCTCTGGTATTTATATGGCTACAATCCGTAGATCACCAAGATATGTAATTATGGTAGGAATACAACTTTTATGGAGATAACAATTGTATTGCCATGTATAGGAGAAGTGTATTTCGGTCATGGTTGTATATATCATGTTTAGGAGGATGAATATACCTTGTAGAACATTCATAATATATGTATTCCTTATAAGGATTAGGATTGATGGACCCGTGGATCCATCCTCCGCGTAACTCGAGCCCATGACCCTTCTCGGGCCCTGGTCCAAGATTGAATGAGGTCCGAGATTACATACCACGGCTCCACAGCGGCATCATCTTACTCGGCCAGCTGGACGAGGACGGCTACGACACGAGGATCCAGCACGGGTGGCTCACGTTACGGGATCAAGGCGGGCGCTTGCTCGCGCAGGTGCCAAGAGGCCAAGGGCACCTTTACCTCCTTCATCTGAGTTTGGCACAACCAGTGTGCCTTGCGGTGCATGGGTGGCGATGGCACGCGAGATACGGCCACATGAACTTCGAGGCCCTTCGACGCATGGCCAGGAACAAGATTGTGGACGGACTCCCGCTGCTCGATGACGTTGAGCGCTTGTGTGACGCCTGCCTAGCTGGGAAGCAGAAACGCAGCTTGTTCCCAAGCCAAGCCAAGAACCGAGCAACCGAACGCCTTTGGCTCATGCACGCCGAAGTGTGCGGACCCATCGAGCCACAAACTCCCGGAGGTAAACGATACTTTCTACTAATGGTAGATGATCTTAGTAGATATATGTGGATAGTCTAGTTGACCTCGAAGGATCAAGCGGCGCACGCCATCAAAAGGACCGTGGCAGCAGCCGAACGACAAAGCGGGTGCAAGTTGAAGACGTTGCTGACCGACCGTGAAGGTGAGTTCATGTCTCAAGAACTCGGCGAGTACTTTGCCGACCACGGTGTGCATCGACAAACAACGGCGCCCTACTCGCCCCAACAAAACGGCGTGGTCGAACGCCGAAATCAAACGGTGGTTAGCATGGCACGTTGCCTCTTGAAGGCCAAAGGCATGCCGATGAAATTCTGGGGAGAAGTAGTGACAACGGCGGTCTACCTTCTGAACCGAGGAATCACGAAGAGCGTCAGCGGCAAGACACCCTACGAAGCATTGCACGGGCGCCGGCCGAGTGTGAGCCATCTCCGGATGTTTGGGTGCGTCGCCCACTTCAAGGCCACGCAGCCAGGGCTGAAGAAACTGGAGGACCGGAGCAAGCCGATGGTGCTAACTGGTTATGAAACTGGAACTGTGGCGTACCGCATCTACGACCCTGCCACAGACCGGGTGAGAGTCTCACGTGACATCGTCTTCGATGAAGACACGGCATGGGACTGGACCACATCGGCACAACAAAACCACGAGCATGTTGAGGGATCCAACTTCGACCGTTTTGTCTCTTTTGGTGTAGGCAGCGAACCAACCCAGAAAATCCTTCGTTCGGACAATGAGAATTTCACGAGAAGCATGCCTAGAAGTGAAGCTACATTGTCAAGTCCGAGAACCCCAAGTGCATCACCACCACCAAACGTGGAATTTGTGTCACCTCCAGCAAACGCATCGGAACCATCCTCCGGAGTTGAGGCACAACGGCGGTATCGAACCATGGAGGACCTTCTCAACGCCACCGAGAAGATTGAAGCTGAGGACGAGAAGCTTTGTCTTCTCACAGTCGACGAACCAACGAGCCTAGCTGAAGCCGAGAAGAACGAAGGATGGCGAACGGCGATGACGAGGAACTTGCAAGCATCGAGGCAAACCAGACTTGGCGCCTCACCAATCTATCACCAGGACACCGCGCCATCGGACTTAAGTGGGTCTTCAAGCTCAAGAAGGACGCGAACGGGGAGATGGTGAAACAAAAGGCGCGGTTAGTGGCAAAGGGCTACGTGCAGCAGCAGGGGGTGGACTACGAGGAAGTGTTCGCTCCAGTCGCGCGAATGGAGATGGTGCGGGTTCTGATCGCGCTCGCTGCACACCACGGTTGGCCAATCCACCACATGGACGTCAAGACCACGCTCCTCAATGGTGATCTGATTGAGGAGGTTTATGTCAAGCAACCGCCGGGTTTCGAAATTCAAGGCAACGAAGGCAAGTTTCTTCGACTTAAGAAGGCTCTCTACGGACTACGTCAAGCTCCGAGGGCTTGGAATGCCAAACTTGACAAGAGTTTTCGCGACTTGGAGTTTGTACGATGTGAAGCTGAGCATGCGGTATATCGCCGGAGCAACGGGAAGGAGCAACTGCTAGTTGGAGTTTACGTTGACGACTTGATCATCGCCGGAAATTCAATCGAAGAACTGACGAAGTTCAAAAAGGAGATGACGAATCTATTTGAGATGAGCGACCTCGGTGAACTAAGTTACTACCTCGGCATCCAAGTGCAACAACGGAAGGGTTTGGTCACTCTTTGCCAATCATCTTATGCAAATAAGCTTTTACAAAAGGCCGGACTGGAAGAGTGCAATCTATGTGCGGCACCAATGGAGGCACGGCTCAAACTAAGCAAGACGGGAGACGGGAAACCGGTGGACGCCACAGACTACCGTAGCTTGGTGGGAAGCCTCGGGTACTTAGTTCACACTCGGCCAGACATTACTTTTGCAGTTGGTTATGTTAGCTGATTCATGGACCAACCAAGAGTTGAGCATATGGCAGCAGTGAAACATATTCTACGCTATGTGGCGGGAACTCTAGAGTTTGGAGTTTCATATGGAAAAAGTGTTGGACCTTTACTTTTGGCAGGTTATAGTGATGCTGATTTGGGCGAAGACGTCAACGATAGGAAGAGCACGACGGGGCTAGTTTTCTTCCTAGGTCAATCTCCGGTGAGTTGGCAATCACAGAAACAACGGGTGGTGGCACTCTCTTCGTGCGAGTCAGAGTATATTGCAGCTGCCACTGCCGCTTGCCAAGGTGTTTGGCTTAGTAGACTACTTGGTGAAATGCAAGGTGAACAGCCACAAGCACCAACGTTACTGGTGGACAACAAATCGGCAATCGATCTTAGCCGAAATCCTGTGTTTCACAATCGAAGTAAACACATTGATATACATTACCATTTGATTAGAGATTATGTGGAGCAGGGCGATATTGACATCGACTACATCAACACAGAAGCTCAGCTCACTGATATCCTGACAAAGCCTCTCGGACGAGTTCATTTTCAGGAATTTAGGGGCAAAATCGGAGTTGCAGAGATAAAGTGATGACAAGATTACGGGGGTGATTTGTGAGATATTCTAGTCATCTTTCTTTTCCTTGTTTGTTTATTTTCTGCAGCTATTTCTAGAAAATAAAGATGCCAAGTAGCATCCGCAGGAAGTAGATATTTTCCTTTCCTTTTTCCGTAGGAATTAGATTATTACGTTTCCTTCTTCCGTAGAAATTAAATTATTTAGTTTCTTTCTTCCGTAGAAGCAGGTTATTTCGTATTCCTTTTTTCTTTCAGAGTTTGTGTATATAAATGATGATATGAATAGAAAAGCAGTATTAAGTTTTCTGCACAACATCATTGTTCTTCTTTCTCCTCTTCTCAGCTTATCTCTGTGAAAGCTAACAGTCTTTCTCTGTGTTTGTTTCCCGCGCTCTTGGAATGAACATAATATGATGATAGATTGGCATTCTTCTTCGACCATATGGTTACTCATGGGACACAGTTATCAATATCTCCAGATGAGAGGTCTTTAGCAGAGAGAAGAAGCTGATTCCACTCCACGCTGTAAATGTTTGAAAACTTTGTTGATAGAATCTCATTAAGGATACCTTAGGGTTCGCTCATGAAAACATTTCAAATCTCCACCTGTGAAAGAAAACAAGAAGCTCGACTCATGAAATACCTTGGACTTACGTCTATGGCAGAGATCTCTGCTGTTGCTACCACCAGGGAGGCACCCTTACAACATCGAGGGCTAATGAGGTTGGGTTGCAGAAAGTAACAAAGAATCTCGAAGTACACATAGTACTAAGGAGGACTAATGCCCACAAATTACTTTTTAGGAGGTTGTAGGTTACGCGGTAGATGTTTATGATGATGTATTCATTCATTGATTTGACCGTGTTGGTTTTTTGTTCCCACATTTATTTTCAAAATTGGAATTCTTCTGTTTGTTATGTTCTTTTGATTTAATTGTATGCTGAACAGATTAGCATGGAGGGTGTTAATTTCTTTCAGAATCTCTTGAATGAAGATGAATCTAACATATCTGAAAGATATCTTAATTATTTCATGGATCTCATCCCTAAAATTTTAAATGAAGAGGATAATGAGCAACTGTAGAAGCCAGTGGATATTGAGGAACTGAGAGTAGCAGTGTTTGATCTAAACAGAAATGGTGCACTTGGCTCAGATGGCTATTCAGGACATTTTTTTACTCACTGATGGGAGGGGATAAGTGCAGATATGCTAAGTGCAACACAAGAATTCATGGCAGGAGGGGTAATGCCAAGAGTAATGGCCAGTACTTGGCTTGCATTAATACCAAAAGTTCCACAGCCTAGCTCCTTTTCCCAATTTAGGCCAATCAGTTTGTCAAATTTTGTGAGTAAAGTTTACTCCAAAATTTTGATGGAAAGATTTAAACCTTTAATGGGAAAACTACTGTCTCAGGAACAGTCTGCTTTCTTAAAGGGAAGAGATATAGCTGATAACATTTTACAGATGCAAGAAATGTTCAGATTACTCAGCAAAAATGCAGATCAGAGAAACATAATCTTCAAATTGGATATGCAGAAAATTTTTGATAGGATTTCTTGGACCTTCCTAAACTCCATTCTTCTGGCCTTTGGATTTAATGGAAACACTGTAAAAATTGTAATGCAAAATGTTCAAGCCTCCTGGTACTCAGTGCTCATAAATGGAGTTGTAGTTGGTTGTTTTTCCATCTACAAGAGGTATTAAGCAAGGAGATCCACTTTCTCCATTCCTCTACAACCTTGCTACAGAAGCTTTCTCTAGGGGTTTGAAAAAACTTATGGAGATTCAGTACATACAACCCTTTACACTGCCATCTGGAGCACACATGGTGTCTCATTTAATGTATGCTGATGACACAACAATTTTTTCAAAAGACACAGAGAAGAATTTGAGAAGGGTTAAAAAGTTTCTCATGGCCTATGAAATCTGTTCAGGGCAGAAGATTAATTATGAGAAATCTGAATACTTTGTTCACAAAGAATTGTCAACTACAAGGCTGAGAGTTATAAAAAGGAAGACTGGAATGAGGCAAGGAAAAATGCCATTTCAGTACTTAGGAGTTCCAATTTTCAGTGGCAGAAACAAGGTATGTTACTATCAGTTGCTCTTGGAAAGAATGGAGAAACTGCTTACATGATGGAAGAATAGGTGGTTATCCTATGCAGGGAAGATGATACTGCTTAACCATGTTTATATTACAGTGCCTACTCATTATTTCTCAGTGCTGCAACCCCCTGAAACAGTTATAAAGAGAATGGAAGTAATGGGAGCTAGATTTTTCTGGGGAGAATCACAGATGGGGCAAAGGAAGATATGGAGAAAATGGAGTATAATGGTCTCAGCAAAGGAGCAGAATGGCCTTGGATTCAGGGACATTAGAGCCACAATGACATCTTTCTATTTCAAGCTGTGGAGGAAAATGCAGCAAAACAATGCTGCATGGACCTCATTCTGGTGGAATATACCCTCATCTTATAGGACATCACACTCTTGGAGGAGGATTTGCAAGGTTACTGAGTTCTGCAATTACCAGTCACAAGTAATCATTAGAACTGGGACAACTTCTTTCTGGAACTCAAATTGGACAGGGAGTGGAGCTTTGTATTACAAATGGAATGATGGGGTTCCTTTGCCTTTCCCAAAACTCAATGTGGCCAATTTCTGTACTAACAAATGCCAGGTCATGCCTGCACTGGAGCCATATATGGCTACCAATTTTTTCTCTTTTTTACAGCAAGCTGAGGTCTCACAATATCATCAAGACACTCTAGCGTGGAAGCGAGAGCTGGGAGGAAAATTCACAATCAAGTCCACATACAAAATCTTGAGACATCAGGAAACAGAAACTCATTCCATAAAAAAGGTATGGTGTAAATTTATACCAGTTCAAATGTCAATCTTTCTATGGAGAGTAGTTAATGGACTAGTTCCCTTTGATGATATACTTGTTAGAAATGGAATCCAGCTTGCCTCAAAATGTCCTCTTTTGGAAACTAAAGACAACTTATATGGAAACTGAAGACAACTGGAAAGTTCACAATCAAATCAGCATACTCCAGTCTGAGAGTGAAATCAGGTACCTTTCCTGTTCTCCAAAAAATTTGGAATTCTTTCATTTAGAAAAAACTCTCTGTATTAATGTGGAAACTGATGAACTGCCTGTTGCCGTTTGATGACATTCTAAGAAATTTTGGTTTTCAGAATGCCTCCAAGTGTTGTTTCTGCAATAACTCTGATTCTCTTCATCATTTCTATAATGATTGCCATATAGCTATAGATCTGTGGAAATATATGCATTTCTTATGTGGCTCTCTACATTTTTCTAGCACTAATTTGTGGGATAGACTTGCTACCAACTGGTCTTTTATAGGTCTATCTAAGGTGCATAATAGGTTGAATCATAGTGCTCCTATCATGGTCTGTTGGATTTTGTGGAGAGCTAGAAATAGAAAGATTTTTGAAAATATCCCACCAGATACTGACTCAACGAAAAAAGAACTCCACCAATCCATCTACTTGTCTTTTATCAAAAAGCCTATGTTTCTTCACAACTCAGTTGACAGAGAGCTTTCTGAGCAAGGTTGTATTCCACCCCTATATATTCCTTTAAAGCCCAACATCTCTTCTGTAGCTTGGTTAAAACCACTGACAGGGTTTAAGATAAACACAGATGCTTCATGGAAACATAACCAGGCAGGGATAGCATGGATCATCAGGGGTTCCCAGGGGGAATTCTTTAAAGCTGAAACCTTCTTTATTCAATCTTTTTCACCACTGCATGCTGAGTTATGTGGCATTAGAAATGCAATTAAATGTGCACTGGCTTTACATATTGGTCCCATTTGCACAGAGTCAGACTGCCTACATGCTTTATCAATGATTACAAAACCTGAGTCATAGCATTTTAAACTTGAGTCTCTACTTGATTCAGGTTCACTAATGCATGTTTTGAGGGAGGGTAACCAGCCTGCTGATGCCCTCTCAAAATGGGCTTACTTTGCTAAATGCTCTCAGAAATTTACTTGGCTTACTCTACCTTCTGTAGTGAAAAGCCTAATAACTCTAGATGCTCAGATGATTCCCTCCATAAGGGTTTATGAAAATTTGGCTTGATACTGCTAATCCCTTCTACTTTCTATACATGCAGGTCTCACAACTTCTCAAATCATGGTGCTGACTGGAGCCTACTCCCAACCACTGGAATGCTTACTGAGCAACAACATGCACTGGCTCTAACAAGGCTGGAAAGGGACACCCCTCAATTTTAGATGTTCCCATCTGTTTATGTTTTGTCTACTCCTATAGGTCACTAAGCTAATTCCGACTTGTGTTTTGTTTAACAATTCGCTAATACGCTTTAGTTTAGATGACCTAATTGGATAGTAGCTTATTTCTTTATTCTTTTGAGGAGCAGATTTCATGCTTCTGGGAACTTAGAGTTCCTTAGCCTATTTAGGAGATGTAAAATTTATCATCTTTGGCTTTTGGTTAGGGGAGCCTAATATATTTCCCCCACCTTTCATAGGTGTTAAAAAAAATGTAGATGCTCTTAATTCGATAAAATACTGATTGAAACGTCATCATGATAGACTTTTACACAAACACATGCCTCCAATGCAATCATCATTTAAGATAGTTAATCATACGTGTTAAAATTTTCAAGAGACAATGTGAATGACGGACTTTTATCTCAACTCTCTATCGTCTTTCCATTTCTTGAGACTCAACTTGACATTGTCTTGTAGTAAAGCAGCCATTAATTATCAAAACTTCCATTTGCTTGTAAATTTATCCAAATCTAAATTATTCATAACCAACATACTCCTAATCTACATCCTCAGACAGGTACATCTATGGAGCACAACATGAGCACAAGGCACCGCCTCTGCCCAATCAGGGAAGCTCACGCACCACAGACAAACCTCAGAGCCAAACCAGGATTGACTTGTACTCCATGCCCTCATCTCTTCATCTTGATGGCACTGGATTAAACTGTTTAGCCAAGGCCGCCCTTGACTTTACGGTTTCATTTGGCTTCCACGAACTGAGCTACTTCATTGGCACCAACACTCGGCACTGCATCAAGACGAAGACTAGCTCTGGAGAATTGGGCCTCATCACCAACCATTAAGGGAAGCACAATAAACAGAAGACAGTTCACTACAAAACTACTCAAATGATTTCACCACAACAACTACACTAGAGAAGAAGAAGTCTTTTCCACGACGGTGAACCTCTCGGCCCAAGCATATTTTATCCTTAGGGTCGAGAGTCTAGCCTGGATTAAAGGGGAAAACAACCTGATGTGTAGTTCAACTCAAGCGCATTTCCACGCACATAATCTGTTGTTTCTTTTGTCTACGGGAATATAAAAAACTGATTTTTGAAATAAAAAATAATTGTAAAAATAAAAAAGTTGAGTCGAGGATCACTCTTTCTTTAAGAGGTTTCAGCAACTTTTTCAAAAATTGTGCATATAATTAGTGCTGATAGTCCCCAGGATAAAACAACCTTTCAAATGTATAAAAACATACAATCACAATGCACCTTGTGATTGCTCAGAAAGTCACCCTCTAAAATACTGCTCAGCTTTTTCTTTCAAATTATTTTTGGTTGTTGTTTGTTGTGTATACTTTCTTCCTCCAATAATGTCTATACTTATAAGGTAAATTCCATGTTAATGTTTTAAGAATATTTAATAATAATAAGTAGTGGAGTGATCCTGCGCTTGATTGTAGCAACAATCAATAGATTAAATGCAGGAAATTATTTGACAATCAATAGATTGAATGTAGGGAATTATACTGACAATCAATAGAGTTAATGTAGGAATTATTCTGCATGATTGCAGCAATAGAGTTAATGGAGTAAATTTATTCTTACCCAAAATAATTTTTACCTTCCTTTTTTCTTATTTTCTTTTTCACGAAAATAACTCTTTAATCCTTTTTATTTTTCAGATTTATAAAATACATTATTAGGTTGAAAACCTAACAATCCCCCACTTGTATTTTTTAAAAATTAACTAAGTTGAGCAGTAATAAGGTTCAGCTTAAACAAAAGTGTTTTTCAACTTGAACTTTTACGTAGCGAAACAATTTAGATTTTACTAGAGTGACTCGTAGTCTTGAACTTTATCTCTAAAATGTATCACGCCAAACCTTTTCCAGGGTGTATTCACAATTTTGCCCGTGCTATGTATGGCCATGCACGTCTATCCCAGATAAGTGAACGCTCTAGAAATTTTGCCCAAATAATTTCATAGAGAACGGCTGCATTCTCACATTTACTCCGGTGAGTCTATCAAGAGTATTCCTTTAGCTGGATACTCTACTCCAATTGGAGTATAGAGCTCATTAAGAGTTACTATTAACTCAGCCTCAATCACTTCAGGAAATCATGTTTCAAAGAACAAGTTCATATCGCCTATCATCTCATAACTTGTTATTACCCATTGAACCTATTTCTTGGGATCTCCGGTCTATAGGTTGCGCAACCGTCATGAATGATTCTATTCCAAGGGCATAAGTCCCTTCTTTATAGATGTATCAAAAACTTTCTCTCTTGCTAATCCTTTCGTCAAAGGATCAGCCAAGTTATATTCACTTCGGATATGATTCACTCTAACAGCACCCTTATTTAAATAATCTCTGATGGTTCTGTGCTTACGACGTATTTGTCGTTTCTTATCGTCATAATAACGGTTCTGAACTTTCTTTATAGCTGCAGTACTATCACAGTGAATCAACACCGTTGGAATCGGTTTTTCCCACAAAGGGATCTCTGCTAATAAGCCTTTTAGCCAATCGGCTTCCTCACTAGCATTTTCTAGTGCTATCATTTCAGACTCCATTGTAGACTGTGATAGAATAGTCTGTTTCTTAGACTTCCAAGCAACAGCCCCTCCAGCGATGGTGAAAATATATCCACTGGTGGCCTTGGAGCCTTATGTATGAGTGTTCCAATCAGCATCGCTGTATCCCTCAAGAACAACTGGGAACCTCTTATAATGTATTCCGAGGTTCATGGTTCTTTTCAGATACCTCATGACTCATTCGATTGCATTCCAATGCTCCATACTAGGTCTGCTAGAAAACATGCATAACAATCCAACGACATATGCAATGTCGGGTCTAGTACAATCAGTGGCATATCGAAGACTTCCAATGATGCTCGCATATTCAGATTGTCGTACCCCTTCACCATCATGGTAATCTAGTTTTACACTTGGATCATAGGGCGTACTTGCAGGATTACAGTCACAGTAATTGTATTTCTTTAGAATTTTCTCAATGTAATGAGATTGATCTAAAGAAATTCCCTCATTTGACTTAGTAATCTGAATTCCCAAGATAACTTTAGCTTCCCCAAAATCTTTCATGTCAAAATTCTCATTCAACAAAGATTTCACATCGTTAATAACATGCATGTTAGGTCCAAATATCAACAAGTCATCCACATACAAGCAAATAATAGTGCACATGCCATTCTGTGATTTATAATAAATACATTTGTCACTCTCATTAAATTTAAAACCATTTGAAGTGACAAGATTGTCAAATTTAGCATGCCACTGTTTAGGTGCTTGTTTCAATCCATATAATGACTTGTCTGACCTACATACTTTATTCTCTTGGCCTGGTATGACAAAACCTTCTGGTTGTTCCATATAAATTTCTTCTTCTTTAATTCACCATTCAAAAAAGCAGTTTTAACATCCATTTGGTGTACTAAATAATTATTTATAGAAGAAATTGCAAAGAGTATCCGAATGGATGTAATTCTAGTTACTGGTGAATAAGTGTCAAAGAAATCTATGTTTTCTCTTTGTCTAAACCCTTTGGCTACTAAACGAGCCTTATATTTTTCAATCGTGCCATCGAGTTTCAATTTCGTTTTAAGAATCCATTTGCAACCAATAGGTTTACAACCAGGTGGAAGGTCTACCAGATGCCAAGTCTTATTAGTTTCAAGAGAGTCCATTTCATCGTTAATAGCTTCTTGCCATAAATCAGAATCTAGGGAAGTTAAAGCTTCTTGGATTGTAGAAGGATCATCTTCTACCATATATGTATAAAAATCTGAGCCAAAGTCCTTAGGGATTCTAGGACGTTTACTTTTTCTAAGTTCAGGCTCATTACCCCCACTATGGATTTCATTCCTAATCTCAGGCATATTACTAGATGATGCACCCCCACTATTTCTCAATTTAAAAGGAAAACGGTGCTCATGAAAATCAACATCATTTGACTCATAAATAACATGTGCATGCAAATCATAAAATCTATATGCTTTACTATTGATTGCATAACCAATAAAAACACATTCATGTGCACGACTAGCAAGTTTAACTCTTTTAGGATCAGGAGTTCTAACATATGCCAAACAGCCCCAAGTTCTCAAATAAGTTAAATTAGGTGCCCTTTTATACATAATTTCATAAGGTGATGTATTACTCTTTGACTTAGGAACCCTGTTTAACACATAGCATACAGTAAGCAATATTTCCCCCCACCAATGTGATGCAGCCCTTGAACTAAATTTAATGGCAACAATAGCTTCAGTAAATGTCCGATTTTTTCTTTCAGCATTACCATTCATTTCAGGAGAGTATGGTGCAGTGGTTTCATGTATAATTCCATGTAAATTGAAAAACTCTTTAAACATGCTTGATTCATATTCAGTTCCTCTATCACTATGAAATCGTTTAATTTTCCGACTAAATTGATTTTCAATTTCAGCAACATAAAGTTTAAATACGTTAAATGCATCACTCTTATTTTTCATCAAATGTACATAAGTAAAATCTGAGCAATCATCAATAAAAGTAATAAAATATCTCATGCCATTTCTAGTCAAGGTTCCATTCATCTCACATATATCAGAATGAATTAGATCTAGAGGATCTGTTACTTTATTTACTGATTTATTATGAGGTGATTTTGTAATTTTAGCTTGACTACGAAATTCACACTTTTCCATGTCATCAATGGCTATTTTTGGAATTAACCTTAAATTGCCCATATTTTTAATTATCTTTTTATTAACATGGCAGAGACGTGAATGCCAAATATTATAAGAACACAGAGAGTAAACTAAAGCATCATTCTTTTTCATGGCAGCGATTACATTCAACTTAAACATATTATCTGTTGCATAACCTCTACCAATAAAAACATTATTTTTGGACAAAGTCCACACATCACCACCAATCAGTTGGATAAAACCTGCCTTGTTGAGAAGAAAACCCGAGACCAAATTCTTACGCATCTCTGAAGTATGAAGAACATCCTTCAAAGTCAGAGACTTTCCAGAAGTAAACTTCAACTCCACAGTTCCAACTCCAGAAACTATAGTGGTGTGGGAATCACCCAACAACACTTTCTGATCATCATTCTTAGCAGCAATATACGTTTTAAACATATTTCTATCATAGCAGACATGGCGACTAGCACCAATATCAAGCCACCAACCATCAGAACCACCAGTCAAATTCACTTCAGTGATCATAGCAATATAAGGTTGATCTTCAACCAAATCAGCACTGGGAACCGGATTTTGCCGGTGCCAGCACTTCTTTGCCATATGGCCCGGTTTTCCACAGTTGTAGCATAGGAAAACCGAACCATTCTTTGGTGGTTGCTGCTGCACATTATTTTGGTTCCCAGAAGGGTTTCAAATCGGATTTGTTCGAACTTGATGATTCGGAGTTGGCTTTCTGTTCACCTTCTTGAAGTCTTTCTTTACAGGCTTTATAGCCATGTGCATTTTCTTTTTGATGTTGCTTGTTGAGACAGCAAACACCTCATCTTTTTGGTCTTGCCTGCGGGCTTCCTCCTCAATCCTAAGGCGGACTATGAGACTCTCAAGAGAGAACTCCTTAGTTTTGTGCCCGAGACTATTTTTGAACTCTCTCCAAGAAGGGGGTAAATTGTCAATCACAATAGCAATTTAAACTGTTCATCAAGAGCCATACCTTCAGAGATAATCTCATGAGCAATTTTCTGTAGCTTGTTGGATTGCACCTCGACGGATCGATCATAGGTCATTTGAAACTTCATGTACCTGCTCACATCATACTTCTTGATCCCTGCCTCTTCAGTGTTGTACTTAGTCACCAATGCATCCCATATCTCCTTGGCTGACTTCCCAACAATGTTGTATTGATCATACAACTCATCAACCAAACCATTAAGCATGTAATTTTTGCACAAAAAATCACTTTCTACCCATGTACTTAGATCACGGTTTTGTTCAGTAGTGGGATATTCTGGGAGAATGGGTTTGGTTTCAGTCAAATAGGAGTCTAGCTTTTTGGTGTTAAATAAAAAAGCATCTTCTGCTGCCAACGTTTAAAATTCTTTCCATCGAAACGGAAAGGTTTGTTTAGGTCGACATGGGCAGCAGCAGGAATTGCAGAAGACGTAGACATCTTTAAAACGTCTTAAAATTGTTGTTTCTTTTGTCTACGGAAATATAAAAAAATTGATTTTTGAAATAAAAAATAATTGTAAAAATAAATAAAACTGAGTCGAGAATCACTCTTTCTTTAAGACGTTTCAGCAACTATTCAAAAATTGTGCATATAGTTGGTGCTGATAGTCCCCAGGATAAAACAGCCTTTCAAATATATAAAAACATATAATCACAATGCACCTTGTGATTGCTCAGAAAGTCACTCTCTAAAATACTGCTCAGCTTTTTCTTTCAAATTATTTTTAGTTGTTGTTTGTTGTGTATACTTTCTTCCTCCGGTAATGTCTATATTTATAAGGTAAATTCCATGTTAACATTTTAAGAATATTTAATAATAATAAGTAGAGGAGTGATCCTGCGCTTGATTGTAGCAACAATCAATAGATTAAATGCAGGAAATTATTTGACAATCAATAGATTGAATGCATGGAATTATACTGACAATCAATAGAGTTAATGTAGGAATTATTCTGCATGATAGTCATAGAGTTAATGGAGTAAATTTATTCTTACCCGAAATAATTTTTACCTTCCTTCCTTTTTCCTATTTTCTTTTTCATGAAAATAACTCTTTAATTTCCTTTTTATTTTTCAGATTTATAAAATACATTATTAGGTTGAAAACCTTGTGACAATACAAGAAGAATTGGAGGACTGATTTATTAATTATGTATGTACTTTGTATATTGCACTTATGTGCCTAGGGTTTGGCTAGCTTCAGTATTTAGCTTTAGGCCCTTGTATGTAACTATATATAGGCATGCTCCTGCCTTATTCTAATTAAGCAATCAGATACAGTTTACATGGTATCAGTCACCTGACGTGTGGAGGTTTCGGGCACATCTCTAGGTTTTGTCCTTACTCTACACCAAGTTATGTGACTCCACCACCACAGCCCTATGGCCAGCAGCAGTACCCGACTTATGTTCCTCAGTCGGCACAGACTCCATCGGCTCCTCAGGCTCTTGTTGCTAAGACCTATGTTGCTCCGGTTGCTCCTGCGGCAGTGGCTCCTCAGCCACTTGTGTATGCACCGCAGTATGTGCCCTACCAGGCTCCTCAGACTCAGCCCGCTACTGCTCCTACAGCTTCAGACTGGTATCTTGATTCAGGGGCTACCAACCATATGAGTGCCACTACTTCGACCTTGACTGTTGTGGCTCCATATAATGGTAATACCTCTGTTTCTTTTGGTAATGGTGCTTCTCTTCCTATTACTGCTGTTGGTGATGCTAGAGTTAGCCCTTCTATACATATATCTGATGTCTTGGTTGTGTCTGCTATTACTAAAAACCTGTTGTCAATTAGTAAGCTTACCAAGGAGTTATGTGCTATTATTTCTTTCGATGACAAGTCTTTTATTATTCAGCACAAGCTCAGCAGGGCAATCCTGGGGCAGGGACACAGTGAGCATGGGCTGTATGTGCTGGACCGTGGTGAGGCAGCACTTCTTTCAGTGGTGAAGAAGAATAATAATAGAGCATCTTTTGAAGTGTGGCATGCTCGATTAGGACATGTGTCCTCTGCTGTTATTTCTTTATTGAACAATCATGGGTTTTTGTCTCTTACTTCTGTACTTCGAAAACCTGGTATTTGTGAACCGTGTGTTATGGCTAAAGGCCATAAACTGTCTTTTGTTGAGAACCCCAGACGGGCTAAGAATGTTTTAGATTTGATTCATTGTGATTTGTGGGGGCCATCTCCGGTTGTTTCGGGAAATGGTTTTTCTTATTATGCCTTTGTTTGTGGATGATTATTCGCGATTTTCGTGGTTCTATCCTCTACGTCGTAAGTCAGACTTCGTCG
Source organism: Sherardia arvensis (assembly GCA_948330725.1). Classification (NCBI taxonomy): domain Eukaryota; kingdom Viridiplantae; phylum Streptophyta; class Magnoliopsida; order Gentianales; family Rubiaceae; genus Sherardia; species Sherardia arvensis. The sequence goes on from OX415236.1 coordinate 32,957,585, forward strand.
ATGTCTACTTCCAGTTTGAAGCATTCGTAGAGAACCAATTCTCATCTCGCATTAAAGTTTTTCAGAGTGATGGAGGCACTGAATTCATCAACAACAGGTTGCAGTCTCACTTTGGAACTCGCGGCATTCATCATCAAGTCTCATGTCCATATACACCTGAGCAGAATGGTAGAGCAGAACGCAAGCACAGACACATCACGGAGATGGGCTTCTCCATGTTGTTTCATTCACATCTGCCGCTATCTCACTGGGATGACGCATTCAGTGCTGCTGTTTTTACTATCAATCGGCTGCCAACTCCGGTGATTGATAACAAGTCTCCCTTTGAAGTACTTTTTGGGCGTTCACCGGACTACTCGAACTTTCATCCATTTGGGTGCCGTGTTTTTCCCTATGTTCGGCCTACATCTGAACATAAATTAGTCCCTCGCAGTCTGCCATGTGTCTTTTTGGGCTACAGTGTGAACTACAAAGGATTTAAGTGCTTGGATCCTGCTTCTGGTCGCATTTATATGACTCGCCACGCTCGCTTCGTAAGGGTCACTTTCCATTCTCGAGAGCATCCACAGAAGCTCATTTCTCCTCTTTGGATGTCTCTTCTTTTGTTGACCCCACTGATCCCGATTTAGAGACATCTTCTGTCGATATCATTCCACCACAGCAGCCCTGTACGGTGTGTCATGAGCCTTCTTCGACTGCACCAGCAGCAATCGCCGATGAACCGGAACCAGTCACTCCAGCGCCCTCTCCAGTATCCTCGCGTTCATCCGATTCAACTGGTGATTCAGTCTCTCCTGGAAGTGGTCCTTTGACTCCTCCTGTTTCCATAGCTCAACAGGCTCCGGCAGCCCCCCCTGCTCCTCGAGCTCACTCGATGGTCACTCGTCATCAGGATGGAACAAGAGTAGCTCGCAGTCTTGGACCTGATTTTGTGGCTACAGGTTTAGTTGCTGAGTTGCTGGTACAGAAGGAACCGAGAAACTTCAAGGCTGCAGTAAAGGACTCACGATGGATTACTGCTATTGACGAAGAGATTGATGCACTTCAGCGGCAACAGACATGGCAGTTGGTGCCTTGCCCTCCACATGTTAATGTGGTTGGTTCCAAGTGGGTCTATCGATTGAAGTACAAACAGGATGGCTCTATTGAGAGGTATAAAGCACGTCTGGTGGCTCAAGGATTCTCACAGGTTCCGGGGTTTGATTTTGATCACACCTTCAGTCCAGTTATCAAGGTTGCTACTGTCCGAACAGTGATTACTATTGCTACTATGAGGAAATGGCCGCTTCATCAGCTCGATGTCAAGAATGCTTTTTAGAATGGTGTTCTTGATAGTCCAGTTTACATGGCGCAACCAGCTGAATATCAGGATCATGCACGTCCTAATCATGTATGTCTTCTAAGGAAAGCCATCTATGGTCTTAAGCAAGCTCATAGGGCATGGTTTGATCGCTTCAGTGCCTTTGTTAAAGGCCTTGGCTTTGTTGGCAGTTTGTCGGATCCGTCTCTGTTCGTGTTCACCCGTGGCTCAGTCATCCTTTACCTTCTCATCTATGTCGATGATATCATTCTTACCGGAAATGATAAGGTTGCTATTCAGAGTTCCATAGCTCGGGCTGATCGGGAGTTCTCTGTCAAGGATCTCGGATACCTCAGCTACTTTCTTGGCCTGGAGGTTACACCCACCTCTACCGGGTTGTTCTTGGGTCAAGCCAAGTATGCTGGGGATATTCTTCAGAGAGCTGGGATGTTGGATGCTACACCGGTCTCTACACCATTTCTTCCGTTGTCTCAGTTACACAGCAGTACCAGTGGACCATTTCATAATCCGAAGTTGTATCGATCTCTTGTAGGTGCACTTTAGTACCTCACCATCACTCGTCCTGACCTATCCTTTGCTGTCAACTCTGTGAGTCAATACCTTCAGGATCCACGGGATGATCACTTTACTGCAGATACTCGAATCCTCAGATATGTTCGAGGCACGCAACATTGTGGATTGACCTTTACTACTGATGGTGTTTCAGAGATACTAGCCTACTCTGATGCTGATTGGGCGCGCTGCTTGGAGATACGTCGCTCTACTTATGGATATGCAGTTTTCCTTGGTGGCAACTTGGTCTCATGGAGTGCGAAGAAGCAACCTACAGTCTCTCGGTCAAGCTCTGAATCGGAGTACAGGGCTCTTGCAAACACTGCTTCGGAGGTAGTATGGCTGTTACACATTCTTCGGGATCTGCGCTTCCCACTTCAGGGATCTTCGGTGCTTCTTTGTGACAATAACAGTGCTATCTTTCTTGCGGAGAACCCAGTTGCTCACAAGAGAGCTAAGCACATCGACATCGACTATCACTTTGTGAAGGAACTTGTTAGTGCTGGCAAGTTTCGAGTTGGTCATGTTCCGACATCCTTACAAGTTGCGGATATCTTCACCAAGGGGCTCAATCGTGTGCTGTTCGACTTCTTTCGATCCAAACTTCGCGTCTCAGTCAATCCGACGCTTCGCTTGAAGGGGGGTGTGACAATACAAGAAGAATTGGAGGACTGATTTATTAATTATGTATGTACTTTGTATATTGCACTTATGTGCCTAGGGTTTAGCTAGCTTCAGTATTTAGCTTTAGGCCCTTGTATGTAACTATATATAGACATGCTCCTGCCTTATTCTAATTAAGCAATCAGACATACACCTTTGATCTTTGGGAGTTATCCCTTACCTAAAAATCTAGGTACTTGAATGGTTGCTGTGCTAAATCATTACAGATGTGTGCAAATATATGGATGATGGAGTCGACGACCTGCAACATCAGTCATCAGGGAGAGGAGATTTACGACTGATGCAGGGAAATCCTAAGAGAGGAGCGATGTCTTGCAAATGGCAATTGCGTGTCACTGCTTATTGTGCCAAACAGTTTTATCACATTCTTCATTCACATTATTGACCTAAATCATTATAGTTTTTACACAGATTCACAATACAAAAGAACATTTTTCACCAGTGGTTAAGAATACAAGGATTTGTGCAACATTTTTCACCTAATTGAAGAAGAATTTTTTGCAAAATCTAGCTATCAGCTAACTATTGGTAATGTCTCCCTGCAGTAAGTTGCGACTTCAGACTAACAACCCAATGCAGATTATGAGAGATCAGCAAGCTATAAAGCTAAGGACCGCACATCATCCTGCTTCTACTTAAATTTATATTACTTACTGAATCAAGATAAATTTATATTTATATTAAATTTATATTATTTTAATTTCTTATAATTAAGAGATCAGGAGTCCATTTCTATCTTGGATAAAGGGGTGGAAATATTTTTGGGGTACACTTAGATTATTACCGATTTAAAGAAATACAATTTGTTATTTAATTTGTTAATTAATATCTGTATAATTTTCTGAATCAGATCTGTAGATCGTACAAGCTGGATTTTATTTCAGTTTTGGTGCGTTTGGACTGACTTTCACATGCCCTGAATTTGTGAAATTGTCTGGGAATTCTCTTACTTGAGTGGGTAATAAGTTAGCATTGTGACCTGGATTTCTCTTACTTGGGGAGGTTATGAGTTATTACCAGGACTGGCTTTCTGTTGCTTCAGGGGTTTTAGTTAGTACTGGATGAAATTGTAGGTTTAGGGAGCAGGTCCAATATTGATGATCGATTTGTGCTTGCCTTGTCAGATTCGGATTTGCCGAGAATGTTGTTGGTCATACAACCACTATGCTTATATATACCCCTTTCTTCTCTATTTTAGTTCAGAACTACATAGGCCACTACTGGTCTTTTTTTAGTGTTTTGCTTCTAGTTTATGACAGGAATAAGCCTTCGGGTATCATGTTGCTTCCGGTTTTAGGACTGGAATAGCCTACGGGCATCATATTGTACTAGCCTACGGGTGTTTCAAATTGCATTATGGGTTGAGGAGCCTTCAATAATCCTCGTTTTAACTTTTTTAAAAAAAATAATAATTATGTGATCAAATATCACAGTTTTTCATTTCTCTAGAATGAAGAATTATACAATGTTTGTTGTGATTATATTTAATTAATAATGTAATGCAATTGATTTGAATTCAATAAAAGTAAAATTGATTTCGGTTAACTCGAATATTTTAAATTAAGTAAAAATCTGATCGCTAAGATCGTTAGTGTAAAAAGAAATTAGAATTTAATTTTGGATTCAGTAAAATGGTAAACTAATGAAAATATAATACCATAGGCGAGAAAACAACGATATATATACGTTTTGAGGAAAAATGAAATAAACTATTTATTATGAATATGTTAGTAATAGCTATATATTATCATCTTTTAATTATAGCACAATATTTAATAATAAATTATCTTTAATCTTACTCATTCACATGTTGAAATAATTTTTTACCATGATGTGACATTTATAAGGGATTTTGTGATACTACTATACTTCTAACTCTAAAATTATCGACATAGTTAAATGTGACCGTTTCAAATCATTCTAAGTGTTGTTCTACTTATCATTATTTTATTGCACACCTCGTCATTAATATTTTAGTTACATTGGATAAAATTCTTGGAAATAAAAAATAGCGATAGTTTGTAATGGAAAAACTTATGTGTTGAATAGCACACTTGAAGTAGATAACATCATCAATCAAAAGACAACTTGATTAGGATTCAATTAATCTAATTTTTCTGCTATTTTAATATAAAAAATAACTTAATGTTTTGGTATGATCATAATTACGATCTAATAATTTTAGTTGGATACAAACTTGGTCATCGATAATGTTTATCTCACAATTTGAAAAGTATGAGATAATTAGTACAACAATTAGTAAAAAAATAGTAATAAGGCATAAATTAGTATAGAAAGGCAAACAAATAGTGAAAGGTCATTTTAGTTATGTCATAATATGATCATAATTACAAATCTCATCATTTAGTTATATACAAATCTGATCATTCATAATGTTTTATCTCACAAAATATGAAAATATATGAGGTAACACTAAGTATATAACAATTAAAAAAAATTGGTAATGCGAAGTGAATTTTACTAAATTAGTAAAAGAAGTAGGCAAACAATTATGGAAAATTATTTTTAGTTATTTTACACATTTTTTTTGGGAAAATGAAATAAGTTTTATAATTAGTAAAAAATTAGGCACAAAAATAAGATAAAGAAAAAGCGACACTTAAGTATACCAATTTTTAATATAATTATTATAATTTAGTATAGATGACAATAGTGATGCAAAAAAATACGTGTGGAATAGTACAATTAAAGTAGATATATATCGTCAATTAATCTTAAAGATATTTTCATTATATCTAATTAATCTTACTTGTTTTTAACTTTAATAAAAATATAATTGCATGTTCTGATGATCATATTTATTAAAAATATAATAATTTTAGCTATATATAAGAAACTTGTCATTGAATGTTTATATCACAAATCGAAAATAAAAAAACAACAAATCAGTGAAAACCTAGTAAAGCAAAGTAAATTTTACTATATTTAGTAAATATATTAGGCTAGTAATTAGTGAGAAATATTTTTAATTATTTATATAATTTTTGGTGAAATTGCCATAAATTCTAAATTTAGTAAAAAAAAGTTTTGACGGGAAATAAGTGAAGGAGAATGAGACACGTGGTACCAGTGCTTACTACTTTAGTAATTAGTATAGATTAGAACGCACGGAATTACCCAAAACTTGCTATGGATTAAAAGGAAAATATGTGGAACTGGCAATGAGTAGTTGTATCCATTAGTTACCTTGTAGTGTTAATTTATTATAATTACCCAATGATTTTAACTATGTTACACAATATGTCGCACGTGAATAATTAATTCAATCACAAATGTTAATTAAATTTAGAATTATTAGAGCATTTTTTAGAACAAGTTCACTGTCGAATACATTTAACCTTATATTAAAAACCAGTCAACGGCGAAAGTCAACGGCAAGGTCAACGGCCTGCAATCGAGGAAAGTCAACAGCGAAACGGACGAGCAATCGATGCCAGGAGCCGACTACACCGATCTACACGACGAAGAGCTCCGACCTTGGATCCGGTTTGCACCGTCCGGGAGGGCTCCGGGTTTTTCCTGTTCAGCACCGACAGTCGGGATTCGGAACTGAGCCGATCTTCACGCCGAGGGAGACCACGGATCCGGTCGATACTGACTCTGGAGGACTTCACCGACAAAGCCCACGCGCAGGCTCCGAGCAGGTCTTACAGGTGCTGTTTGAGGCTTGCCGAGTCAGTTTGGCCTGGATCCGACGATCTCGGGTCGGGTCGGCTCGGGTCGGGTCGACTCGGGTAGGACAGGTTTCAGATGGTTTTCAACTAGAGATGGCCCAATTAGGTTGAGATGACAGGTTATGGTCCGATTAGGTATCGTTTGATTTATGCCGGTCTTTCAAGCGCCGCCGCCGGTATTCCACGCGCCGCCGCCAGGCATACCAGTGTGTCCGTCAACGGTTGCCCCACACGGATGCTATCGCGCTACGCTGGAGTTTCCATGTGCTACGCAGGTTTATTCTGATGTTATCTCTTTTATCGATGCTTTCATATTGGACAGGATTGTAGGTTGATTCTTTTTTCTGCTTTCTTAGAGTTTTTAGATTTTAAGAGATGGGTGATTGGAACTTTGACTTTTTGCAAAAATGCTTTGACTAATTTATTGAGTATCCCTGCCCATTTGTTTGTCGCCTCCCTCTTTCTTTTGGGAAGACCCCTTGGTTTTCGGCGTGTGCAGTTGCAGTAGAGGAGAAATCCAAGTTGTAATAATTTCTTTAAATTTACTATCAGCGTCTCTGTGCATACATTTGTAGATTTGAGCATTTAGTGCAGACTTTATATTTCAAATTAGGGATATTACACCTGTCAAAGCAGTTTGACGCTTTTGTGTCGGTCTTTTAGGAATCTTTCGATTCATCTCTTTTTTAGGTACCACTATCGAAGTAGAGAATTAGTATGGCTGTATCTAGTTACTAAGGTTTTAGTTCCTGCTTTAGATACAGAGAAGATTTTAGAATAGTTGTATGTTTAGAAACCTCTCTGTAATTTTACAAATTGCCTCCCATAGAAGAGATCATTGTATTTTATTTTATGTCAATTAATGGTTTTGGGATGCCAAATATAATATCACTCCATCAATGGTGGTTTGCCCATAAAAAAATAAAAATCACGTGCCGTCTATTTTAAATATTATCTAAATTAGCACGCACGCACGCAATTACTCTAAAATTGGAAATATGTGGAAATGGCAATGAGTAGTGTATCTATTGGCTACTTACCTATTCCTTGTAAGCATTGCAGATAACTTTCCTAATCTAGGCAGAATGAGTAAGGTATCGGAAGCTTTTATGATGAAAAAGGGAGGAGTTCCATCAATAGGTATCTCACATTCTCCAAATGCGAAATAGGTTATGTCTCGCATTCTCTGAATGCGAAATAGAAAAACTTATATTTTGTTTAATTTTAAATCCAAAATCCATTGTGGATATTAAATGGGGCTTATTTCGCATTCTCCAAATGCGAAATAGAAAAAATATTTTTTCTTTAATTTTAAATGTAAAATTTTATGGGTCAAATTCGTTGCATATTTCTTGCATTTTTCAAATGCAAAATAGCCTTGTTTTGCAATTTCCAACAGCGAAATAGAAAACATTTTTTTCTTTATTTTTAAACCTAAAATTAACGATATAGTTAACGTGGCTAATTTCGAAATAGGCGTGTGTTTCGCATTTTTGAAATGTGAAATAACTCTGTTTAGTTTCATTTTTTTCTAGAATTTCATATCATATTCCTATTTATTTTATATGTTTCGATTTGGTGAATGTTGAAAATTCGAATACCATTTGAAATGATTAAATAAAATTTTTACTTTGTGCTTAACATTAACTGATCTTTTTAATTGTTTTTTCGTACACTTTTTTTGAAGTTAGGGCATGTTTGGTATATCAGTTCAGTGCTACACAATTGAACTTTTTTTAAACTTAGTTCAATTTAGTTCCGAAGAATATATATGTAACACTTTATTTTATATATATATATTTACAAAACTTCATATGTATATATATATATATATATGACTTTAGTTTAATTTAGATTTTTCAATTCAATTGAATACATTTATACTTTTCAGTTCAATTAAATACATTTATATTTTATATATTTATACATTTATACATTTAAATTCATTTAAATACATTTATAATTTATTTGTTTAATTTAGTTTTTGTCTCCTCATGTTTCGCCTTCTCTAAATGTGAAATAGATTTGCCACACATATACGCCACCTCATTGCCACCTCGTTACCAACTACTAAAAATATTATTCTGAAAATTATCTAACTGCGAAACACCTATTGTAGGAACACCGCCAGACATCACCCTATTATCTTCCACCAATTTATTTTTCATAATAAAACAGTAAAAAATTCAAGCATTGCAACGTTTCAAACACCATACGCTTCTTGTTGCCCTATATAACAAGCTACTCCGCCCTACGAAATTTCATAAAATTTCCATACATTCAAAGAAGTATCCCTAAGTCGGAGCAGGATGGACGAAGAACAAGAGAGGGAACCTCCGCCCCCGCCGCCTATGTTCTTTAAGGTTGTGCGAAATCTTTCGGACGATGGGATGGTGAGTATAGTTACTTTACACTCAGTTTCAGTGTGAATTTACTTGATCTGATTCATGTCACTGATTCGACTTTGTCCGTGAATCACAGGATTTTCCGGCAATATTTGAGCAGTGGTTTTCTGCTGAGTTAGGTGGTCAAACTCGTGCGAAACTTAGCGTTCCAGAGGCCGAACCTCAATTTCGTGTAACAATTGGTCGTGCCGATTATGGGCGGGTTTGGATTCACGAAGGCCTCCGGAGATTCACAGAATTCTACCGCTTGAGTGTTAACGACTATCTCTTCTTCAAATATGTGGGAAGGGCGACGTTTCACGTCACCATCTTTGACCGGTCGACGGCGACGGAGATCAACTATCCCGTCAGAGAAGATGGGCCGGCGTACGATCCTAGATACCAGCCTCAATTCTACCATGTGGTCGAGGGAGATGCCATACTCCAACAAGGACTTGTAAGCATATATCAATAAATCTTGAATCATAATACCAGTTTGTTTTGTGATTCAATTCATAAAAATTGCGCATTCTGACAGAGATTACCGGATCGATTCGTGCAAAGATATGGCCGGAATCGATTGAGAAGTGAAATGAAGCTAGTGGACCCGTATGATCGTCAAGGATGGCGGGTACGTTGCATAATGGACATTGATGGACGGGTATGGCTGACTGGGGCACGTTTTCGAGGATTCCTAAACTTCTATGGAATAGGTGACAACACTGTGTTGCTCATCAAAGCAATAAGAACATCGCGTCTGGAAGTCACCATGTTTAGAAATGATTTGGGATCCGAAATAGATTACCCGATGAGGACCCCGTTGGAGCGGGCGACCGCCTTTCGGTCGGACTACCCGTACTTCATCAGCGCCATAACAGAAGGCATGCTAGTCGACAGTGTGGTATGTATTTGAATCAGTCTACTATTCTTTAATATTCCAGAAGCATGTACATATGTAATCAATTTGGGTTGTATGCAGACCGTTCCGGTGGCATTTGCACGGGAGCATTTCGATGACAGAGTGGTTGGGCAGCATGAGATGGTGAGGCTCTTGAAAGGGAGAAGGGCGGGCATTCAGGTGAGGTTATCATTCGAACAACGGAAAACAAGGCTGAGAAGCGGTTGGCCACTGTTTGCACGTATGAATCATGTGGTGGCGGAAAATGTGTGCGTCTTTGAATGGCGCCAACACGAGGAGGCTTTCAGGGTCTACATCTACCGCTGACTCTCAAGGGCGCTACTGCTACATATTGAATGCTTAGATATTGGTATAGGGAGATTTATACATGGAACCCATTGCTAAGATACATATATATATTTTTTAATAATCCGTTGGTGTTGAATACATCAGAATTATATTAACCTCATTTAGATATATATATTTTTTTAATAATCCGTTGGTGTTGAATACGTCAGAATCATATCAACTTCATTTATATATACATCAGAATTATGCTTTGCACGCACGCACATCTGCACATAATTATAATGTACTTACTATTTATCAGTTTCGTACTCGTTATATTTTAACTCTACAGCTTCTTGTTAACTGTACCAGCCGTGGGATACATTTCATACAAATTCATACTTCCACTTTCTAATTAACCTAAAAAGAAAATGACATGGGAAAGAAGACAAGCATCATGGCCATCTCCCTTTCTAGTTTATACCTTTTGGTTCTCATTGTACATAGAATTGGATTCACTCCGTACCAAAATAAATTGCATGCATCTTTACATCTAAAAGTTTTTTCGCAATTTAACTTTTAATAATTTCCATTTTCAAATTTTAATAATGTATATAAATGGATATATTCATAATTATATCATGTATGATGTAATTAGAATTCTCTCAACATTATTTTGTCTTTTTTCTTTGATTATCTGCAATCATGTGTGCATAGGACTTCTTTGCAAGCATGAAATAGTTATTTGTGGGTACTATTACATTTCAAAATATCGTGATCAAAAGTGTGGTGGTACTCTACACAATAATAATGGCAAAAATTTTAAGAAAATTGGAAATGGATGCTGGGGATTGAGTTTAAAGGGGGAAAAATAAATTATGTGGTTGAAATTAATCTAAAACTTACAAGTGAAATTACTAGTGAACTTTCCAAAAAAAATGAAAGTGTGCCGGCATAAAATATTCAAGTATTCAAATTAGTTTGTTAACTTCTCATATTAGGTCAAATCGAATGTTGTTACGGCCGGGAAATTTCTCGCAAGAATATCCACGTCGTTAACGGTGCTGCTTGACCGTGGCCTGAACTATCGATCCAGACTGTGCTGCAGCGTTTCTTGATCCGCCTCGGCGACGGATGGATTCAACCTGCTAAGACCAAATGAACACTCACGGTCAGGGCGGGGCAGCTTTGTGCTGTTCCCGTTCCAATGCTTAAGTCAGAAAGCATGTTGGGAGTAATTTTGTAGAGAATAGTGAATGGTGAACATACATCTCTCCTTGTATATTAGTGAGGTATTTATAGAAGGGAATAGGGCCTAGTCAGTTACATCACGCCGTTAGGTTGTCTGGGAAGATGCTCCTGCCAGGCCAGGGGTTCTAATCTGCGATCGGGTCTGGCCCGGATGCCATGTGTGTTGGTTGGGTTGAGATTTTGTAAGTTTGAAACAAAATCCTTGTTTGGTTGGAGTGAAGTTTGGAAGTTAAATCTTGTTTGGACTTCACCTTTTACAAAAACTGGACTTTGTAAGGTAAAACATGGATTTTGTAAGACAAACTCTAGACTTTGAACCAAACAAGATTTTACAAAATTGGATTTGGAAAGTCCAAGTTTTGCAAAATTTTGTCCAACCAAATGCACCCTATGTGTCTTTAATTTTGTTGTACTTGCGTTTTCTGTATGTCAACTTTTAATTTTAGTTTTAGTTTTAATCTCATATGTCAAAGTAGTATGAGTATTCAAATTAGTTTGTTAACTTCTCATATTCGGTCAAATTGAATGCCAAATTTTTAACTAGGTTATTTCAACTTAATAGTTCCATTTCTTTAATATTCAAGGTAATTTATATACAATATAATTATTTTACTATATTAATCATTTTATTTTATTTTTATTGGTGGGTTAATCCATCTGGGAGTCCAGCTCAGAGATGATGTCAGTTAGAATGGTACCATCCAGGGATTATAGGGGCGTGATAACGATCGGTCTCTGGATAAGGTCAAAAGGGCAAGACCATTCCCATTGGCTGGACTCCCTTGGTCTTGCCCTTATATACATCACATCTAACTCAAGGAGAGGGGTATGCTCTATCAGACCAAAAACATAATCATACTATTCATATTCTCTCCGGTTCAAATGCTACTCTTTCATCATCACGTCGGCCGGAGTAATTACCCTCGGGGTATTTCCAGAATTTGTTTTGCAGGTCTTATGTGAGAGAACGCACAGACTTGGTGGTCTTTGGTTCGGGACCAGTTACTCTGTATGGAACCTGATCTAGCACATCCAGATTGGTAGCATCATTTATTTTTCGTGTGTACATAATAAAATTCAGTAATTGTTGATTTAATTGTATATGAATTAATTATTTTTAAATGGTTGACATAAATTCTATTGATTGTTAACCTAGAAAAAAGGGTGTATCACACTGTGTACAACATGCAAGTTTATTTCAAATATTTGTCACTAATCATACCATAATTGTTTATAAATTTTGTTCAGTTTTCTCTGATTTTGGTATTTTTTTGCTTATTTTGTTAAATTTTAGTCCATTCAAATTCATTCAATATTGGTATGTATTACTTAAATATAGTTTTGATTCTTTACTACTATATCATTATACAGTTTCCTGAGCATTTATAAGAAAAATATTTGTTTCCATTTATTTTATTTTCCGGTAAGGATGAAATAAATTTTTATAATTTATTGGTTGAGTGGTAGATAAGGGCGGATCCAGAAAAAATTCATAATGGGGCTGATAATACACTTACATAAATTAGTGACTAAATTTAGTGTTAGTTTTAGTAAAATATTTAAAAAAAATAGCCCAATTTATTTGAAAAATGGGGGCTTGATCACCCACAAACCTCCACCAAAATCAGCCTCTGGTGGTAGGTTGATTAAACTAAATGGGCCTTTTAAAAAGAAAATAAATTTCACTTTAGTGTTCTGGAAATCGTCCAGAATCGAATGACAAAAAACTCGGAAGAGAGTTTCATGCGTTAACTCGGCTTTGAGTTCCATATATTTAAATTGAAAATTATATAATAATCTCAAATTTAACTCTTTATCATTAAACTGGAAAAACAACTATTTTTTGGCACGTCGTAATATAATTCTCAATATTTATAATTATTATGTCAAGTAAGTTATTATGTATTTTATTCAATGTTTGGTTCAGAGACCGAAAGATAAGCTAGTTATGAAAAAAATATATACAAATTATTTATAAGGGAAAAATAAAGAAAAATGTGCATATTGATGTAGACGGACGGACTATAGTACTCCATTAGTCTCAATTACACATGACTAGGGATGATCACGGGTTTCAGACCCGCTCTATATCCTGCGGATTTAGACTATGTAGTTTGGGTTTGGATCTAATTTTTTTAGACCCATCGAATATGTATCGGGTTTGGATTTAGATTTTAATAAACAGGTATGAATACAGATATATGGTGTTAAGATCCAGACTCAGATATATATCCATATCCATACACATTGACCTATTATATAAGATTTAATTAATAATATATTATTACTATATGATAAATATAATGTTTAATTTCTAATTCTAACTCATCATCTTCTTCTCTCCAATAATAATAATTATTATTATTCCAAATTCCTAATACCAATAATTATGTTCTCCATAGAAAATATCGTTTTTTGTTGCACCTACTACGTTCTTGTACTAAATTACAATTTCGATCTTAATGAATTGATACATTTTGATGTGTATTGTGGATTTATAATTCATATATATATGCTTACATTTGTGCTTATGATAATAAAAATAAATAAATTTGGGCATATTTGTATTCACTATGAAAATCTCAAACATTCATTTAAAAAATTTGTTAATTTCTTAGTAGACTCATTTATGGTCCGTTTAATACCCTTAAATCCAGGGGCAGACGATATGGGGGGCCAAAAGGGGCCGGGCCCACCTCATAAATTTGCTAAATATAGCCTATATACAGTATTATTCTCTATTTAGTGAAAAAAATAATTGGTGGCCCACTTTACAAAAAAACCAACGTGTACAACTGTACAAATACATAATAAGGAGAGTAGAAATTTTACTAAATTTAGATTTCTAATAGAATTGGTGAATCATTAGCAGAGACCACACATTTTGTTAATTTTCTATTTGTATTTTATTTTTGTTTTTTGATTTATAATCCTTATAGGATTTTATATTAGTAATTTTTTAAAAAAAGAATATTAGTTAATCCTATAACATATCACTAATAAGACTAATGCCATTAGGATTTGCTTTTTGTAATTTGAACGGGCCTTTTCAGCCATGAAAATTGTGAAAACAAGTCTACGTAGTCGAATGGAAGATGATTTTCTGCGAGATTCTTTGATGCAATATATTGAAAGAGAGATTGCGGAGACCATTCCCATTGTTTCGATTATCGACACTTTTGAGATGATCAACGAGAGAAGAGTTAGATTCAAATACATTTTATATTTTCTTTAACAATAGTTGGTCTGTTATATGTATGATTCTTTTATTTCTAAATAAATTACTTTGTTATACCATTATTTTATAATATCAATAATTCTTTCGAATTTAAATTTTTATGATTAGTCCGGCCCCCTTGTCGGTTAAATCCTGGGTCCGCCCCTGCTTAAATCTATAAGATCCCGCGGACATGGGTACGGGTTTTGAAATTTTAGACCCTGCGGATATGGGTCGGATTTGGATCTGATATTTTTTTTTACAGATCGAGGCCGGATATAAGTAAATTAGACCCCGACCCGCCCCATGATCATCCCTGCACATGACACATGTATAATTTTTTTTAAAAATGTTACAATTTAAATTGTACACTTTAATTGAATGATAAATTTCTTTTATTTTTCACAACTCATTGACACATAAGATTGACTTGTGATAAAGTACATGTTATTATGTATTTAAAAATAGATCTACTTACTAATTTAGACCCAAAACTTGAAGAATTATACATGGTCTTATTATAAATCCGTCCTACACCTACCCATTTTATCTACTTTATTTTAATTCAATATTCACTCTTTACTTTACAATTTTAATGGAATCATTTTTACTGGGACGAAAAGGGCAGTAAAAGGGCACACGCCCTGCTCCTTCTGTCTCCCACCCATTTGACTCTTATCAGTGGAATGTACATCTCACTTAATTAATTAATTATTAAATGAATAAAAGAAACATAATAAGAAAAAGAAACCTCGTTTGAAAATGATAAAATTCGATGCTGTAAAACAGAAGAGGTACTCGAAAGGTAATGTACAACTTTACGTAGCATCCGCCCAAACAAATATGCACAAAAACGGTAAAGTATGAGAGTTAATCATTGTGTACCATAACATTATGGGTTATCACTGTGTGTAGTTATCTAATGGTCAAAATTTCAATTATTCGTACTCAATTACTATTGAAAGGTTATACAAACATCCATCATAGTATGATAAGTTAAATGGCTATATTAAAATGTACATAATATTAAAGATACTGATAAAATTGTCTCATACAATATTTGTAAATATATGTAACGAAATTCTCAACAAGTATGATTCTTTTATTAGTTACGTATTCAATTATTTTATTATTGTTTGATTAGGGAGAATAAGTCAATTCTCTCCAACGTAAGATGATTTTGTATTTTATTTTAAAAATAATTACACATCCTTCTAGTCAGGACTGTGAAACTTTATGATTTAATTTTTTTGATTATTTTTGACTGAGATGAGTCTGGACTAATCTTTTGTATTTTGAATCTTAATAAAAATCAATTACAAACTCTTAATTGTGTATTAATTGTTATGTTAGTGGAGTACATCGCTGGAATTTCGTAGTTTGATTAATATGCTTCATCCAATTGACCATTTTAAGGAATTGTTTTCATATAAAAGTCCGTGAACAAGGATTTGCGGATTTACCTTGCATTAGATGAATCCGTCCAATCTAATTATTTGTTCCTATAATAAGGCGTCGGCAAGAAAAATTATATTTCCTTTACTTTTTTGGATTTAATTTTTCAGTACATCATTTAATAGTATATTATTATTTTAATTAATTACGACATTTTCATCATTAAAAGAACGAAACCTCAACGTCAATAAATTTTATTAAAATTATCTGAAAATAATTATTTTTTCATACAACCATCGACATGAAACAAGAGAAAGACTTGAAAAAATCTCTAAAATAAATTTATAATGTTTGGTTTTAAAAAAATCTCATGAAACTGTGGATTATATAATAATTTAATTTAATTTATTATAATTATTATGTTTCATTTATAATAAAAAATAACATTTGATAAATTATATACATTTAATAATTAATAAGTAGTAAAATATATTTGTCCATTAGTATCATTTTACAAGATTGGTTACACAAATAACTATTATTTATCAGCTAATTTTACCAAACACATTTATACAATCAACTAGTTAAATCAGCCAGTCAAATCAGTTAATACATTCAACTAATGTAATCATCTATTGCAATTAGATATCAGGTAACAGTTAACAACTGATTGCCAAATACCCCAATATATAACTCTACATTACAAATTTTGGGTTGTTTTTTCCTTTAAAAAAATTAAAAATTATGGGTTGTTTTTACTCTCCTCAACTTGCAAATTACTTGCAGTAGGATAATTTGTTATTATTCAACATTTCCATAAATTTTCAAACAGGAATAGTTTTCATGTGCACACTCTCCATTAGATTGTTACTAAATAAATAATTACAATTATTGAATATTTTAGCTTATCGTAACAACTGAGTTTTGATATGAAATATATATTTTCATAATTAGTTTTGGAAGAGACGGTCATTATACAGTGACGGGTTTATATGCAAAAAAGTTTGGGACGGGAGTTTTTCTGCAATTTATGCAAATTGCATTCAGCATGCTTGAATTTCACACTTGAATGCTTATTTTTTAGACCGAACAGGTTGTTTTTTAGACAATACTTGCATTTCACAGTTAACAGGTTGCTTTTTAGAGTTCATATATTTTATTTTGAAGCAAAAAAAAAAAAAAAGGTTTATAGAGCATTGTTGAATTTCACCCTTGAATGCTTGTTTTTTAGACCAAACAGGTTGTTTTTTAGAACATGCTTGTATTTCACGCTTAAGAGGTTGTTTTTCAGAATAAAATGCTTGTTTTTTAGACTGTGTGGATATGTTTGATATCGTCTATTTTTAGACTAAAATGCTTGTTTTTTAGATTGAGTGAACAGTACGCGTGAGTGAATAGTACATTTTTGTCAAAATTGCAAATAAGGACATCTTTTCTTCCATATTCAATATAGTGTTTCGTCACTATACAGTGATCGATGGACCACTCTATAGGGGGGAAAAAAACCTCGCGCCATAGTTACGTTCAAAGCTGGCATGAATTGGTGAGGATCTTAAATAAAACGGTGAAAGATATAGCACCACACACTTCTCCAACAAACGCGGTCCCGCAACAAACCGACACACACAGTCCGGCCACCATAATTTGATGGCACATGATCATCACCATATCAAAACAAACCTTAACCATGATTAATTAACAATTAGATGGATTAAAGAATAATAAAATATAATAAAGGCATGAAAGAATTGATATGCACCGCTCCTCATTTTCTATACCAAATCATATACAGACCCCTCTTTCGTATTAATCTATACGCATATCCCCTATAATTATTTTCACCGTACCGACCGACACAAGGAAACTATCTTACAACGAACGGTAACAAAAAATAAAAGCACGTATTACTACACCAAAATTCACCGGAAAAGAATCGGACACACATCATTGTCTCGTCTTCTGCAGCGCCGGACCGATCATTTTGAGCTCGAATCTCTTCACGAATCCCGCGACGATCCTCATCGATGTGTCCAGGGTGTACGGCACGCCGTCCACGGTGGTCGCCGTCGTGTTCACCACCTGCCGGCACGGCTCGCGGCGGTTGGCGATGGTTCCGTGGTAGTGGAAGTACATGATCTTCCCCTCCGTCTTGTGCGTCGTCTTCCCCACCGTGTTCTGTGACATGTGGACTCCGGTGGCGAAGACGTTTCGGGGTTGCACGGCGTACTTCCGGTCCCGGCGAATCCCCTTCTTCACGTCCTTGTACACCAGCTTCTCGAACCCCCATTTCCTGGAACAACAGAGAGAATAATCAACTTAATTAATTCAAACATGGAATCTAGATTAAGCATTTGTTTAATGGTGATTAGTGACTAAATTATTGACTGATTCGATTCCATAGAGCATTAGCACAAGTCGGTCACATGATTAAGATTATATTCTACCGACATTAAGCTCTAAGCATTAATTGAATGAGTGGCGTCATTTGACAGGTGTTTGTTCAAACAAGATTCACATCAGTATCACCCTAAATGGCGACGAGGTCTTATTCTAACTAATTCAATCATGAGTCGTGACAATTCTTAACTTACTGGTCACCCAAACGAAAGCTACATGAACCGTGCTCTTTTATACGATGGTTTCCGACTGATTTCGACACAGAATATAAAAAGTGTGTTGCTATATATAACCCAATATTTTACTCGGGTAGTTCAAACTACGGTATGAATCTATGAAAATATCCCGAAATATATAGGGGATGATATTATAATTTCTATAATATTTTGGACAATGCTGAGCAAAATACCGGACTGTTTATAGCAGTCCCGTATAAAAATTAGGTATTTAACGTGTTTCCTAGCTACTACAAGGTTATACCAAACCCCACTCACAGTTGGCAAAACATATGAAGAGAATTGAGGCAAGAGAATCTACAGAATGAGATTGGCTAATGGTTCCAAAAACTCCTACCACTATTGACACCAAAAATCAAAATATGAACAGCAATGTTTAACCAAACTCAATTGAATAAGCTATCATCAATATCGTGTTCTTGAATGTGCTACCTAACATCTTATTCTTAGAAATTTCCCCAAGTAGTTTTAAACGAGTGATTTCATCATCTATATATGACTAAAAAGTGTAAATGGGAAATTTCTCCATGCATTAGTATAAGAACATGTATACATCAAATCACCAATCAATTACTAGTATCCTCCCTAATCAATAAAGCAACTAATTATGCACTACCTCCTTCAAAAAGATTAATACATCAATCAGAGGCATGGCATGAACATATCACCCTAATCAAAAGCAAACAACATGAGCAATTATGCATTATATGCTACTTTCCTATCATGTAAAAAAGTTAACAGTAATATCAAAACCATGCCAGAATGACAATAATGCTAAATTCACAACAACATTGTTCAAAATTCATATAAACAGGTAAATTTGCTGAGTACCTGTATGATTTGCCTGCATCCTCAGCTAGGCAGAGCTTGTTAGACATGGGCATCTGTTCGATGGTGAACTGGGTGTAGTCGTTGAGAGAATCCATGACCGTTTTGAGGGTGCTCTTCTTGGGCACGAAAATGAACTCATCCACATCAAAGAAGAACATCCATTTCGCCATATATCGATACCTATGCAGGCAATCGTTGACTACCAGGAACTGATTGTGATAGTATCCATCAAATCTCTCCTGCTCCCTTATGTCCTGCAGCGTCACGTACCCCTTCTCAATCCACGGCCGGAGCACCTCCATAACCCCCGGATGAACACCGCCGGCGTCGTGGATCACGAAATGTGATTTCTCGCCGAACAGCCGAATGTGATAAGCCAGCCATTCCCGAACTCGTTGAGGGCTCAGGTTCCCGTACAAGGAGGAACCGCAGTAGAGGTAGTCGTACTTGGGTTTTGATTCATAAAGCTGGTTGAATTCGGCTAATTCGTTCGGCGTTTCCGTTAATGCTTCGAAGGTGTCGGTTATGTTCAAGCTGGCGTCGCCGCCGCCGTTGGAGCTAGCGTGGAGGAGGAGTTTTCCGGCGCCGGCAGTGGCGGTCACGTTGGATGGAAAAGTGCAGTTTACGACCACCACCGTGTACACCCTTCCGTAGCCCCAATCGGGGAGGATCTTCTCGCCGTCGGTGAAGATCAGCGGCGGCGAATCGCCGGCGCCGTGCGGGACCCACTGGCATTTGTACGACGGCTTTCCGAAGACGTGGAGAGGCTTCGAGGCCAGGCCCATGACGGCGAACGTGTTGGGCCCGCCGCGGTACGCCGACATCAACACGAAATTGTACGCCGCGGTTCCGTACGGATTGAACGCCCGCTTCAGAACTCCGTTCTCGAGAACCCTGTCCTTCTGAACTTCCGGCACCAGCTCAGCTTGCTTCTGCTCCTCCTCCTCTCGCGGCGGCACGTCGGTGGCGTTGCTCGCGCCCTCCATCAGGGAGACGGAAGCTGCGGTGGCCAGGACGGTGGGCGCCGTCGGAGTTTGCAGGCACGTCCGCAGATCTGTGGCGGAGAGGGAGAATCGAGTGGGGAGAAACTGCAGAATGGTGACCATTGAGCAGAGGACGAGGAGGGCGGTGAGGAGGTACTTGAGCTCAGCTGCACAGTTCCAGACAACTCCGACGAACATTTTCCGATCTTTCTCCTTTTCCATGGTCATATCTCTTTATCTTCTTACTGTAGCGTCCTTCCTGCACACACAGTCACACACTATATATGTGCGTGTCTATATATAGCTATTGTGACGGGAGGCCTTCTATTTCTGGCAATTTCATAAGCAAAGAGCAAGATTAGGTGTGAAAATGCCGCAACAGAAATTTGCAGAGGGAATGGGAGAAGATGAGAGGAACAGAGCATGTGAGGAAATCCAATGTATAGGGGTGAGTTTCATTGATTGTTGTCCATAATGTGCTGGAATAATATGCTGTCTTGTAATTTTCTATAAACAAATGGGGCGAAAGTAAGGAATAAGAGAAAGTAAAGGGGCCGGGGATAAATAATTGTACCTAAGTCTGAAAAAGGTGGTGGCTTTTACTCGGGGATGGAGGAAAGGTGGCGTGGTGCTCTATGATTACATGCTCCATGGCTGTTTCTGGTTTTTATATTTTTTACCTTTGTGGTCCCTCTAGTTCGAGCATATTCTAGGATGGGGCTGGGATTTATCGGTTTTAATTGAATTTGTTTTTTGGGTTTATTTATTTTTCTGGAAATATTGAAATGTTGAGATTGTTTTTTGCTATTTATAAGTATTGCCATTTGTTGGCCTTGTGATCATCATCCTTTCGAGCTTTTGAATTCCACCCCCATGGATTTGTAGAAATCGGCTCCAAATGTAGCTTGTAAGCGAAATTTCATGATGGGAGTCGATTTTTCTTTTGTCTTTTGCTTTCTCTTTTTGGAAAGTGATTATTTATTTATTTCAAAGGCTACGTGGTATTTCAGTTACTTTATCCTAAATGCAACCAAATAGTTATTCATCCGGTCAATAAATAAATTAATAATAAACATTAAAAATGATGAATCTACGTAGTTTTGACAAAAGCCGCCACACAACCACCCCAAATTCACCATATTCCGGTGCCTATCATTTTTATATATTTATTTTTTTGTTTCTCTTAATTTTATTGTTTCATTCTTCATCGATGATGATACAATAACTTCCGTCTTTTATTTTTTCAAATACAACTCATTCTACCTATAAAATCCTAATTTACACGGTAATTTCAGTCCATCATGCTAATTAACACGTCTGCAAATGAAAAACATGAATGTGCGATATATGAAATATGCATGGAAATATTCCGTATTACTACAAGATCACCTTAGATTATATTAGATTATCAATATATATTATAGTGTTTCTATGTTAATTATGTTAATATTTATCTATTAATTTAATATTAACTAAAATTTTTCCATTTTGATATTAATATATATTATTTTATAATAATTACCTTTGATGAATAATCCGGCAATTACGATATGTATTGAAAATTTCATAATCTTTTGAAATTTGCCAGTATAACTTTGTTAAATATGTTAAAGAGTTTTTCTTTAAACACACTTCATGCTCATCTTCATAAATTTGTTCATAATATTTACAAAAAAAAATTAAATATATCGTACAATGCACGATCATATTTAGCTAGTTATTATTTAAAAGTGATTGTTAGCTGATATTACGTAAGTTTGTACATTGCACTCCTTAAAATACCTAGACAATTTTAAGTGATTTAAATAAATGAAATCATCTATGTGTTTAGAATGAGCATTTAACCTCTTGTCAAATTTCAGTTGTGTTTGTCTGATATTGACAAGTGACAAATACTAATATAAATGACAGAAATTTTACACTATTTATAAAATTTCGTCTATATCAAACTATTATTTTATTCTAATATTATTTTTTCAATGTGTTCAAACATTTTAATGGTGATGCCATCTAGAGAGTCTAATTGTACAATTTACAAAATAATGGTGTTGCTAAATTATACCCTGTATTTTTTTTACTAACGCCCTAATATGTATAAATATATAATATATTTATCTTGAGGGTAAATTAGTGAAATATTTACAACTGATTAATACTAAACTAATTCAACACTAATTTTTTACCGAAAGGAAATATGATCGGATCCGGCATGCTTGTTGCCGGAAAAGTTGTTGGTAAAGTCACCGAAAAAGCGGAAAATTTTCGACTGAAAAATTAATCGGAAAATTAATAAACTGAAAAAATTGATGAATATTTAGAAGTTGAAAATTTTCCGGTGACTTTTTCGGTTATTTTTCCGACAACGGGCATGCCGGATCCGATCATTTTTCTTTCAGTAAAAACTCGGACGAGTGCTTAGAAAATCTCATTACTTTTTATTATAATTAAATATGGTAAAATTTAAGAATAACTATAGTAATAATATACTAATTAAAAATATAAGGTAAATCTATGTATATTATATAAATATAGGGCGTTAATAAGAAAAATATTGGGCGTGATTTGCCATTCACCAAAATAAACGTAGAGTTGCGTGAAAAGTTGAATGACTTTCTTATATAGTTTGGAAAATTCTTACCAAGACAATTCCAACGTCTAAGGGATTATTCAAAAGAGGGGATGAAATTTCACCAATGTAATTAATGTGTGCCTTACTAGAGGGAATTGATTTTCCACTTATTTTATGGTGAACAATGTGTCTGGAGATCGAGCTCTTTAGATTCCGATTTTTCTTCAAGTCGATGGGCTTTCAGGAATTGGTTAAAATTATGGATTTACTGTGCTCCAAGTTTAGTTTTAATGCAACTATCCTTCTATGTCGTGTGATGAATATGGAAGAAACATAAACATAAAAGTATGGAGGAATGCACTACTCAAACCCATAAAAGTTGTTAGAGTACAAGATTGAATGGTTGAATTGCTCGCCTGAACATTTTTTTTTTTTTGCAAAGCCACTATGAAGTGGGGATATTTTATTGGGCATCCCAAACCGAAAAAAAAACATACAAGTATGATACAATAAATGTCTCGAGAACAGACATTTGTTGTACGGAGTTAAACTCCCAAAGCATTAGTAATGCTTTGCAAAAATAGGCACAAAGACACTATATAAAAATAGAGACATATGGATTTTAGAACCTATTAGAGAATTGCTAAGCAAAACTCAAGGCGATCCCAAAAAAATCATATACTCCATTAAGCTATGAGTGTTACTAAAATTTTTCAAACCCTAAATATTACAAACCTTAGCAGTGCAAGGGTGAAAAATAGTAGGAGCAGCTTCAGCCTGTGAGCTGAAAAGAACATGTTCACAAATTTCTGCTAGATGTAAGATTCAGATCTATCCAGCATTTTTGTTTCATCAAATTCTGACAGTACAGATGGAAAGTGAGAGTTGCTACTTCTTTAATGATCCAATTGTACCTGAGAGAGTAGTAAAGCAAAAGTGAGCGTAGTAGCCATTCTAGGGTGGATGTAATCTTAGTGAGGGAACCCCATTTTTATCTAATAAGTATAAACCTTTTGAGTGAGGGGGCAAAAGTGAGAGGGTTTGAAAGTTTGAAGATAATTTGGTTTGGACACGGTGCTTTGCCAAGGAGTCTGCCACTGTGTTACCCTCTCTGGGAGTGTACTGAATATTGTAATTTATTGCAGCTTCATGAATATCAGAAACTAAATTATATAATGTCCAGGGTGCAAGCTCAGGGTTTCTAATAATCTTGATAGCCTGCAGCCAGTCAGATTCTATAACTGAAGGACTATGTAGAGATGGTGCAATTGACAGGGCAAGACCTATAGCCAGTAACTCAGAGTGCAATGGAGACTGAGAGTGAGTAAAGACAGTAATAGCACCTACAAAGTTGCCAAAGTGATATCTAGATATTAAACCAAGCCCTGTTTCCTGACCAGTGGTTTTCCAAGAACCATCAACATTGATCTTGATTCCAGTTATAGGTTTAGACCAAGTGATTTTTTCTATGTTTGGCTTTGGAGGTTTTAACCACAGGGGAAAATATCCAATAGATGATAATTCTATGTCAGTGCTCAAATGGATATAGAAAGGGAAAGCAGCAAAAGAATCATAGACCATTGTCCTAATTTCATGAAAGATCTTTGTTGGAACTAAGGAATGGAATCAAAGATGTATCTATTTTTTACTTTCCATAAACTCCAACAAGTAAAGAGAGAAATATTGTGAATCAGGACAAAATGTATGGGAGTTCATGTCTAGATAGATAATGTGATATTCTACTCCAGATAGAAGCAAAAACAGGAGTTTGAATTCCTATGAAACTGTTAACCTGATCCCATATGTTTTTTGCCAATTGACAGCTATTGAAAAAATGATCAAGGGAGTCATGATTATTACAGGCACAACATTTGGAGACTATATTAAAACCATAAAAGATCTTGACATTATCAAAGGGTAACAGGGAGTTCATGACCTTCCACATAAAGACTGAGACTTTTTTTGGTATTATTTTATTCCATATTTTTGATAATGAGAGAGAGGTACCTTTCAGTGGTCTGAGCTTTTCATATGCTGATTTAAAGGTGAATTGACCTGTGACACTCAAATTCCAGATGAGCTTGTCTTCTCTTTGCACTTTAAGTGTAGCATCCTGCAAGAAATGGAGCAGTGCAGTATCAATGTTGGGAGATATAGATTGCAGGAAGACATTTTTATTTTGAATAAACTCAGCTACTGAACAGATAGATGGTATGTTATAATTTTCATGGTTCAGTAAGTCCTGGAGAGGACCCCTATCTGTCCAGTTGGAGGTCCAGAAACTGCACAAATCATTCCCATGAATGACTTTTGTGTGTCTTTCAGCAAATTCATTGACCTGGCAAATCCTCTTCCAGCATTGTGATGATTTTGAGGATTGAGGCAGTGAGGATATGAAGGTGGTCCATGGTGCCTGTGCAAGCTGAAATTTCCACCACAATTTCACAGAGAATGATCTAATAATAGCATATATATTTCTAAAAGCTAAGCCATTCTCAGAAATGGGATAGCATAGATCATTCCAATTTCTCCATGTTTTCTTAGGCTTATCATCTACTGATCCCCAGAAGAAAATAGATAGTTTCTTTTTAATCAATTTGACCGTATGAGCAGTGGGAATCAGAACAGACCAATAGTGTTGTGGTAGTGAGTATAGACATGAGTTTATCAGAACCATCTTAACCCCAGTAGATAGCCATTTATTTTTTTCAGTTATTGACTCTTTTATCAATCATTTCTAGAAGTGGCTGGAAATAAACATTTTTTGTTCTACCTACAAAAATAGGGACTCCCAGATATTTAAAAGGCAAAGATCCTTTTTTCATGCTCAGAATATTCCTTATATCAATAATCTGTGATGCAGAGGCATGTTTACTGACATAAAAATCACTTTTATCATAGTTGATTTTTGACCAGAAACAGATTCAAATGTTGCTAAAAAGGCTTTCATTCTGGTCAGATCAGTTTTACATGCTTGCATAAAAATTACTGTGTCATCAGCATATGAGAGGTGAGAAATATGATGTGCATTAGGGGGCAGATTAAAATATTGCAATTTCCCAGTCTCGTATATATAAGCTAAGCTTCTGGTAAATGATTCAGAAAAAATATTAAAGAGGAAGGGGGAGAGTGGATCACCTTGTTTTATTCCCCTTGTGGCTTGAAAAAAGCCAACTGGACTTCCATTTATTAGAGCTGAAAACCATGCCTGTCTGAGGTTCTTAATGATGGAGTAGATGAATTGCCCATGGAACCCAAATTTAATCAAAATGCTGGTCAGGAAATTCCAGCAGACTCTGTCGAAAGCTTTTCCGAGGTCTAATTTCAGAACACAGTTTGGATGTCTGGATTTCCTGTCAATAAATCTCATCATTTCTTTTAAATACAAAACATCGTCAGCAATATCTCGATTTTTTAAAAATGCAGTTTGATGGGGAGAAATAATTTTTGGCATAAGAGGTTTGATTCTCTCCTTCAGCACTTTTGAAAAAATTTTATTGGCCACATTAGATAGTGAAATAGGCCTAAAATCACTGAAAGAGGTTGGAGTGTCTACTTTAGGGATAATGGCTATCCAGGTACTAGAAATCCCTTTAGGAATATCAGATCTGGACATATAATCATTTGTAGCATTCACTATATCTATTTTAATGATATCCCAGGCTTGAATATAAAATTTGGAAGTGAAACCATCAGGGCCTGGGCTACTCTCTTTATTCAGTGAAAAAACAATATGTTTTAGCTCATCCATAGATACAACTTTAAGTAAGTGAGCATTGTCATGTGCAATAATTAAAGTGGGGATCTGAGACAAAAAATGAGAAACAAAGGTAGTCTGATTAGGATTGATTTTTGCAGAGAGAAGATCAGTATAATATTCAACTGCCTCCTTCTCAATTTCCACAGCATCTTCTATCCAAATACCAAGACTGTTTTGAATTTTAGTGATTCCCATTTTGCTCTTCCTTTCCTTAACACTGTGGTGGAAAAATTTTGTATTGTTATCTCCCTCTTTTAGCCAGTTAACTTTTGATTTAAATTTCCAAAAGTTCCTTTGTTCTTTTATGGCTCTAGTAAGGAGATCTTTAGCTTGTTTGAGTTTAACCAATTGTATTTCAGATTGATCAGAGTCATAAGCTATTTCCTGTAATCTAAGTCCCTCCTCAGCATTAGTAACATTGGAGTGGACATTGCCAAAAACTTCTCTGTTCCAGGTTTTCAAAGATTTTTTCAATCTAAGAAGTTTAAGGTAAAATCCAATCATCCATGTCTCAGTTATGTGAGTGGTCCAGTTATCACTAATAAGCTGTAAAAAAAGTCTCTTTTAAACCGGGTATTGAGAAATCTAAAAGGTCTAGGAGAAGATTTACAGGAAATTCCTATGCTTAATAAAAGTGGACAGTGATCACTAGATAATTTATTTAAAACTAAAATAGATGAGTCTGGAAATTTATTTTTCCATTGGGCTGTACACAGACCTCTATCTAATCTCTGGAGTGTGGGGGTTCTAATCCTACCACTACTGGTCAGAGAGCTGTCATGCAAATGCCTACCATTAGACCAGGTAAATAGATTGCTCACAGTATTAATATTTAGCAGAGGCATGGTATCCATAAAAGTGGAGAATGCTCTAATGCTACGCAAGTTAGGGGTAGACTGGCCCTTACATTCAGAATCGGAAGCAATAGCGTTAAAATCTCCTATGAAAATAGTTTCAAACTGGTTAATTTTTTCCAGGTCAATCCATAAAACTTCCCTACCTTTTCTAGTTCTCAGGCCATAGACAAAAACTTCTTCCATAGAAGATTGCAATTTTTGGCTATGGATTGAGACATGCAGAAACTGTAAGTTGTCTTGTTTAGATATGATCTGTAAATCATTATTCCAAAAAATCCAGATTCTTTCATTTTGAGCAACCATGCAATTTGTATATCTCAGTTTAACCATATAAGATGTACATTCAAATTATCATGCATAGGTTCAATGAGACATATTAGTTCAAAGTGGTGTTCTAGTATAAGTTCCTGTAATCTTTCCATAGAAGTTTCCATTCCCCTAAGATTCCAAACTAGGAATTTAATTTTGGAGGTTGTACTGATCATTTAAAAAGATTAGAGGGGCTTTTTGTTCCAGAACCAGACATAATGTGGTTTAGTTGGGTAAAATAAGTTTGAAGTTTGATAACTGGTGTATTTTTGCATTAAGTCTAGAGGATTTCCTCACCTGGGTTGTGCTTACCTGAGTAGTAGCGGTTGCTGCAGGAGTACATACTCTATCTGAGTATTCAGATTGTTGTGAAGAGGAAGCTGTGGTATGGAGGGGGCCTGAAATTCTCAATTCTTGAACTGGAGCTTCATGGTCTTCTTCTGTGTGCTGCAGGGGTTGAGTTTCAGTGTCTGTAACTTCCTCTTCATCATCTTCCAAGTCTTGTAGGGGGGTAAACCTGTTCTTTCTATTTTATCTTGAGAATGAAATAGAGTGATTTTATTAGTCATATCTGGAGCTGGCTAGGTCATAGAATTACATGTGGTGATGTAAACATCATCTTTGGCATACTGAGATGGTCTGTGATTGATCCATGAGCAGTCCTCTTGATGGTTTTGTGGAAGTTTGAGAGAGGAAAGGAGACTGTCAGTAATGGTAATCAAGGCTTCTGGAGGTGCAGTGTCTGGATTAATCAAAGGAGGTTCCTCCAGTACATTTTTCCCCTTGTCTGTGGTATTCTGAGCCTGGAGAGGTTTAGGTTTGTATATGAAAGTTTGGTTGGCCAGAGTCTTTTGTTTCTCTCTTGCAGTGACTCCTGAGGTTGTGCCTTTCTGAGGCCTGATTGGTGGTATCTTGATGGTATCAGTAGTGTTATCTTTATCTTGGTTCAGGGATGGTTGTGCAATTTTAGTAGGTGAGTTCTGATGCCTGAACTTTCTCTATTCATTCATATAAATAAAAGTTGTGCAACGATGGTAGTTAAAATAACAGACAAATATAAAAAATCTATAATCTAAATATGTTAACTAATATTAACTAAATATGCTAACGCTCACCCTTAGTCGAAGTAAGGTAGAGCGAATGCAAAGAACTAGACCAAAAATATAGAAACAAATGGGATGTAAGACGAAAGTTTATTCAGCAAATTGATGAGCCGTGGAACATGAACAATACGAATTTCCCCGAGAACCACCTTCTCGCGAACAAAGTGTATGTGAATCTCCACATGTTTAGTACTGAAATAGATATCGATCAGTTTCACAGTGTTCTTAACTAATATTTCTACTCTATCAAGTATGTTTAAACATGTGACAGAGTTTAAACACTAAAAGTAAGAACACAATAATTGGTTACGCAGTTCGGTGCTAAAACACCGACGTCTGCGGGGCCTTGCCCAATCTGAAAATCATCCACTAAAATAATTCAGATCAGTTACAATATTCTCCAAACAATTAACTATCTAAAATTTATCTTATCTGTGTGGATTCGTGAGATCCCCTCACTGCCGGTCAGCAACTCCTGTTGCTGTCTTGACCACTTTTCCCGAAGTATTAAGGCATGTAGATTTCAGACTCCTGGCGATGGCGAAGGCCTATTGAACTCCCTTCAATATGCTGCTCCAAATGCAAAGCTATTCTGAACTCAGAATACTTTTTCTCAAGTTGGATAGTAGTTGTCGCAGCTTTCTTCTCAATTTATAGTTCAAGGATGTGCTTCCGTGTTGATCTTCTCGGTCCTTCAATTACGGTAAGGCTGATCCTATCGTCCAGCACATCACAACAACACTTAGTCTTCTAGCTATATTCTACTTCTATAGCTATAGGATAAGAAATATATTCTTTCCTTATTTAAGACTAATTCTAAATAAAATACAACTCACAAATATATTCTTTATCTAATTAAATCAGATCCGAATCATTCTTCATATATCATCTTGATTCGTTCGAATATCTTGTTTGATTGCGTCTGAGTTGTACTTCACTTCAAAGACTATTGCTCGGTTTTTGATCTTCTTGAGCAAGTGTTTAAACATGAGAGCATGTTTAAACATAGTCAACTTCTACAAAATTGCCAACAAACTAATGCTGAGTTTTCTGGACTCTTCAATCTCCCCCTTTGGCATTTTGTGGAACCATAAACTTTATTTTGATGCATGACAATACATAACTCCCCCTTTCATTTAGAAATTCAGTCTTCATTCACATAAGCATCAATCATCAGAAACAGCATGCAATATCAACTAAGCTCCCCCTACTCACCAGATGTAGATAGAGACAATCATTCATGCTAACAGCCATACTATGTTCCAAAAATAAATGGACACATTAATAACTCAAGACATCCAAAATAAATGGCCAACCAATATCATCAAAATAGTCTCCCCCTTGGGAACATAAAATGTGCCAAATCTGCACCAAAAGTATCCCAACGGATAACAAAAACTCCAAAAATAAATGTCAAAACATTCAACCAAAGAAACAGAGTTCAAAAGACATAGAGAATAAGACTGAAAGTCAGATTTGTTGAGAGCCACTGCTTTCATCACCACTGTCATCAGACTCAGTCAAAGCATCCAACTCCTCTTTTAGGTCAATGATCTTGAGTCGATGAGCCTTTAACTGAGCCTTGATTTCTGAATTCGGATTTTAGCAAAATTCTTCTCTGCAGGGGACACATCAGAATCTTCCTCAGGCACAGCATCTGTCAGATCATTCCTCTTGGCAAGCACTGTCAGATTAACCCGAACCTCTGAGCACTGAATTATAGCATCATCCTCAGCATCCTGGACTCCAGCATGCCTTAAAATCCCAGTGATAAGTGCTGAATAGATGAGATATTCATCAGACTTCAAATTTCTGGCAATGAAATGAATTCTCTCATACAAAAACCAACCCAGATTGAATGGCTTCCTGGTTCGAATACAACATATGACTCCTGCCATTTCTTCAGTGACTCTGGAAACATTTTTGGACATTGCCCACATATTAGCCACTACCCTGTACAAACAGAAGTACTTCTGGGTAAGAGAAGAAGCAAGAATGGTTGGTGCATCACCCCATTCAGCCAGACTGCCACCAGATAGCTCCACAGCCACTACATCATAGTTCAGAGTGAACTCTTCAGGATAAGCTCCAGAGGGACTCCTTCTTTGATCAAAATCAAGAAACAAATTGATAATGAAAGAATCAAATCGATACAGCTTGCCTCTAATGTAGATCTTGCGATACTAAGGAGATGCAGGATCACTGTTACCCTTCCTTAGATTAGAATAGAACTCATAGACCAAGGTCTTATTGGCACTGACACAGGAGTTAGCAGGTTTAAACATGTTGATCTGTTTCATGAATTCCACAAAAGCTGGAATTTTAAACTGCCCAGTCAACCTTTTCTCCACATTAAGGCTCTTCTGCACCATCTCTGCATGCTTCTGAATTATCTTCTGAGAATAAAACTTCTCATTGTATGCCCTTAGCAGCAAAGGATCAGCATCTCCAACTCTCAGCTTGGACCTGGTGCCTCTAGTCTTCACTTTATCACTGCTTCTGGTGGAATCTGAGTGCACAGAATCATCACTACTCTGCACAACATCATCAGTGGTCTTGATTAGATCCTCCTCCTCACTGTCAGGGACAAGAAATTTCTCAGTGGCCACCTTCTTGGTTACCTCAGAAGTTGCAGACCTCTTCCTTTTCTTAGTTTCTGAAGGAAACACATTAATCAATGGTGGGAGATCATCCAATTTCTTCTTCTTTCTCTGCTGCTTCTTCTTAGTCCTCTTCTGCTTCTTCTTTTTAGACTTGAGCTTGGTTAGAGGCACACGATCATCACTGTCTGGGGACTCTTGATCCTATCTTCCACTGTTGACCAACTCTTGCTCAACAGTCTGTTCTATAACACCCTTTTTCTGACCTTCAGGGATATCACTCAACTCTGTCCGTCCCTTCTTTCTCTGATAAAACTTACCAATCTTGGGAACTCCAATCTCCTTCTCTGGTTCTGAATTATCAACACTCTCAGACTGAATCTCAGAGCTCTCATAAAAGAATTCCAGTTGGGGTTCACCATCAAAATTAACAACCACAGGAACTGTGGGATTCTGACTCTGTTCTTTCTCACCCACATCATTCTCAATCTGCACCTCATGAACTACAGTACCCACATTAGTACCACCCCTCTCAGGTTCAACAGTTTGGGATTTTGGAGTATCATTATCACTCATATACCCTTGCAGACTCAACAAGCTATCCAATACACCAAGTTCAACATCATTAACTCCCAAATCAGCCAAATCATCAGATTTAGAACTACCCATAGTGGTTTAGACACAGATACAGGTTCAAACACAGCACCCAACCTCAATACTACACAACCACCAAAATCTAACACTTTGCAAATTATAGCTGACTTCCTAGATCCCTGACACACAAGAAAAATCCAATCTTGATCAATAATCGAGGGTTTACCTTGTGCATGCAAGCACTTCACTGCTCAAGACGAGAGAATGGTGAAAACTCTGTGACTGTAACCCTGTGATTTGAGAATGCTGAAACCCTTGAGACCGGCGGCCGAATCAGCTTTGATCGGAGATCGGAAAGCTGTGTTGAAGCAAAAACGAGATTGCCGCTTGCTGGAATTGGGAACCTCGATGAGCAGTATTTGCAGAAATTTTTTTTCTTTTTCCCTCTTATAATTTTGGCTTTTCCAAAATTCAAATCCAAGTCCAAAAAAGAAATAAAAGTAATTATTTCTAATTGGTCCACTAATTTTCCAAAATTATCAATGGCCCCTCATAAAATAAATATGAGCCCAAGACTCTGTTTTTCAGCCCAGAAATCCAATTTATTTAGCCCACTTTCAAGGAGTTGACTAGTCTGGCCCATCAGACTATCCTTTTCAGTTTTGTCTAACTCTTCAGTGTTTAACCACACTGTTTCTCAGTGTTTAAACATCCTTTACTTCTTTTTGTATTTTTCTTTTTCAAAAATAAAAGACACAAAACAGTAAACACTAATATACAACAAATAAGAGGTGAGTAGAGGTACCTCAAATTCGACAAACACCTAAGTGTTGTCTTAGTGTCTCAAATGTTGCAGAATCCAGTGGTTTGGTGAAAATATCTGCAAACTGTTCAGCACTAGGAACAAATTCAATGGTCAGTTCCTTCATTTCCACCAAGTCTCTGATGAAGTGGTGCTTGATGTCAATGTGCTTTGTCTTCTTATGATCAACAGGATCATGAGAGAGATCAATGGCTCCCTTATTATCACATTTGATGAGTAGGACATCCTGCTTGAATCCATAGTCTTTCAACATCTGCTTCATCCATAGTAGTTGCTGACAACAATTTCCAGCTGCTAAGTACTCAGACTCAGTGGTAGACAGTGAGATAGAATTCTGTTTCTTGCTGTACCATGACACCAGATTCCCTCCTACATAGAAACATCCTTCAGTGGTACTCTTCATGTCTTCAGAATTCCCGGCCCAATCAGAATCACTGTAGCCAATAATCTCAGCTTGACATCCTCTAGAATACCAGAGACCATAATCAGCAGTTCCATGTACATATCTGATAATCCTCTTGACTGCTAATAAATGACACTCCTTAGGATCAGATTGAAATCTAGCACATAGTCCGACACTCAAACAAATATCTGGTCTGCTTGCAGTAAGATATAGTAGACTTCCAATTATACTTCTATAGAGCTTAATGTCTACTTTCACACCATACTTGTCATAAGTCAGTTTCTCTGTTGATGCCATTGGAGTTCACATGCTCTTGGAATCATCCATCCCAAATCTCTTAACCAAGTTTAAAGTGTACTTGGTTTGATTGATGAAGATCCCCTCTTTGTGCTGTTTGACTTGGAGCCCTAAAAAATAAGACAGCTCACCAACCATACTCATCTCAAACTATCTCTTCGTCATCTCTTTAAAGTTATCAACCAACTTTTGAGATGTTGACCCAAAAACAATGTCATCTACATAAATTTGGGCAAGCAGAATATGTTTATCATGTTTAAACACAAAGAGCGTTCGGTCTACTCCCCCTCGTCGATAGCCTTTCTGCAGAAGAAATTGGGTGAGATGCTCATACCAAGCCCTGGGAGCTTGCTTAAGACCATATAACGCCTTTTTTAGTCTGTAAACATGATCTGGGAGATAGGGATCTTCAAAGCCCTTAGGTTGTTCAACATACACTTCTTCATTGACTATGCTATTCAAGAATGCACTCTTGACATCCATCTGAAACAACTTAAACTTCAAAATACACGACATAGCAAGTAAGAAACGGACAGATTCTAACCTTGCAACTGGAGCAAAGGTGGCATCAAAGTCAACACCTTCAACTTGAGTATACCCTTGAGCTACAAGTCTGGCCTTGTTTCTGGTAATATTGCCATCTCCATCAGACTTTTTCTTGAAAATCCACTTAGTACCAATGACATTGACTCCTGGAGGTCGTGGAACAAGATACCATACATCGCTCCTAGTGAACTGCTCTAGTTCCTCTTGCATGGTTGAAATCCAGTACTCATCAGTCAATGCTTCATTGTGATTCTTGGGTTCTATGGAGGAAAGAAAGCATTGCAAAACACATGAATTCCAGCATTCATTTTGGCGTAGTCCTTCCATTCTTTTTGCCTCAGATTGTACGTGTTAGGTGGAGAGTTGACAGGTGCAGATGTATCAGATGTTGTAACATCAGATACAGTGGTAACTTCAGGAACGGTGGTAACTTCAGATGATGTTGTAACATCAGACGATGTTGTAACACCTGACAGTGTTATAACATCAGGCAGAGATGAATCAATATCTGAGCTGATTGACATATCAGGTTCATCTTCAAGTAGAATTCCACTGCTGATGTCCTTCATATCTTTAACGACCACATTGTTGGACTCCATCATGACATTTGTACGATTATTGAAAACCCTGTATGCCCTGCTATTTGGAGAATAACCAAGAAAAATACCAACATCAGCCCTTTTATCAAACTTACCGAGAGGCTCACGATCTCTGAGAATGTAGCATGCACTCCCGAATACATGAAAGTAGAAACGTTTGACTTCCTTCCTTTCCAAAGTTTATAGGCAGTTTTCTGAGTGAAAGGACGGAGATAGACTCGGATTATGGTATAACAAGCAGTATGAACTGCCTCAGCCCACCATTTCTTGGGAGTATCATTTTCTGCCATCATAGCTCTCAACATGTTGATGAGGATCCTGTTTTATCGTTCAACAATACCATTTTGTTGTGGTGTGATTGGGGCAGAAAACTCATGCTTGATTCCAAGTTTGGCACAGAAATCCATCATGGTAGAGTTAGCAAATTCATTCCCATGGTCACTCCTTACTCGAACCACTTTAAGACCATCATGTGATCTTTCAGTGTTAACTTGAATAATGAGCTTAATAATAATGCTTACTGCACCCGATTTTTCCTTCAAGAATTCCACCCAAGTAAACCTGGAGAAATCATCTACACATACAAAGATATATTTCTCTCCCGAAACATTAGTTGGACTGATTGGTCCCATTAAGTCCATATGAAGCAGTTCAAGACCATAGGAAGTAGTAATCTCATGGAGTTTAGAATGTGGTGACCTGACCTGTTTACTTTCGTGGCATGGGGGACAGTTCAAATCCTTTGTATAAGAAAGTAATGGTACTCCTCTTATTGCTTCAAGCTTTGTCACCTTAGATAGTGTCTTCAGGTTTGCATGACCAAGCTTCTTGTGCCACAGAATATTGTCGTCCACACTAACTTTGAGACAGCTTACTGAATCATCCAAAATGTAGCAGTTATCTGATGATCTAGTGCCAATAAGTACACCCCTTTCATCCTTCCTGACCGTACACACTTTATCATCAAATAAAACTGTCAGTTTGTTGTCACATAGATGACTAATACTGAGCAAATTTGCTTTTAGTCCATCCACAAGAAGTACGTCTTGAAATACTGGAAAGTTCTTGACTTGTAACCCCCCCTTTCCAGTTATTCTACATTTATTTCCATCTCCAAATCTGATTGTTCCAGTCCAGGGAACAATATTTCTCAACAACTCAAGAGTACCTGTCATATGTCTAGAACAACCACTATCGAAGTACTAAGCATCTCTGGCATATGAGCTATAACAGGTATGAACAACATAGCAGTAGTTGGTTTTGGGAACCCAAACCTTTTTTGAATTCTGAGACCTTTCTGGTTGAACCATATTGTGACATGCTCCTGTGTTGTAACCTGCTCCATTTATTGGTCCTTGCATCAAATATCTTAGAAGTCGGAAACATCGTCGCTTGTAGTGTCCTGGTAGTCGGCAATAGTTGCATGTTGCCTCCCATCGTGACTCAGATATGTTTCTCTGCTGATGTTAAGTAGGTCTATACCCTAGTCCATACTTTGGAGTTTTGATGAGGTTGATCGGAGCTTTGACAAATTGTTCTCTTGTGACTTTGCCTGGATTATGGGCTATCTTCCCTTTCGTCTGTTCGTTCTGGTTGATCACTGTTGTTCCACCATATCCTAACTCATGCTTGTCTCCACCAACTTTTCCCATGCCAAGAATGTCATCCAAGACTATTGTACCTTTATTTAGCTTGGAAATGGTTCCTTCAGCAACTTCTGCTCGAGCAAGGGCTATCTTCAATTCTTCTCTCATAGCATCAAGAGTGAATTGCATTTGCTCAACTTATTCATTCAAGTAGTGGTTGTCTTTTTCTAAGATCTTGTTCTGCTCATTTACCTTGACCCAGAGTTTGTGGAGTTTGTCATATGATCCATGAACGTCATCAGAATCCATGTTTAAACTCTCACCGTCAGAGACTATGGTAGCACCGAATGCAACGTAGATCTCTTCATCTTCTTCATCACTTTGTATAGTAACTGCTCCAAACGCTACATGATTACTAACATGCTCTTCATCAGACTCATCTCCATCACTCCAGGTGGCATTGTAAGCTTTCCCTTTCTTGCTAGATGATCTACTTGGACATTGTGATTGAATGTGTCTGTAACCCTCACATTCTCTACATTGAATTTTACCAGCATGTTTAAACACAGACTTAGATTCTGTTTGCTCATTGTTTGTCCTTCTACCAAAACTTGAACTTGAATTTTGCTCTTGTCCATCAGTTCTTCGTCCTTGAGATTTTCTCAGTACTTTAGCAAAACTTCTTGAAATTTGGGCAAGCTCATCTTCGTCCATATCTTCATTGCTATTTCTGGTTGAGTGTTTAGACACAGTACTGTGTTTAGACACAGTACTGTGTTTAGACTCTTGCCTTGCAGTAGCTGTGAAAGCCAGATCTTTTTGTCTCACTGTAGCCTTTTCCTTCATCTCATAAGCTGATAGTGCTCCCATGATATCATCCAAACTTCTCTAAGAAGTATCGCTTAACTCCTCCATAGCATCAGTCTTCCCTTTAAACCTAGCTGGTAGAGATCTCAGCACTTTCTGTACCACATCATCTTCAATAAATGGTTTCCCTAGTTGCTCGGCAGTGTTGACCAGATCTATGATCTTTCCGTTGAAGTTTGCAATGGTTCCGTTGTCTTGCATGATCAGCGTGTCAAATGATGATTTTATC
Organism: Sherardia arvensis; assembly: GCA_948330725.1. Taxonomy (NCBI): domain Eukaryota; kingdom Viridiplantae; phylum Streptophyta; class Magnoliopsida; order Gentianales; family Rubiaceae; genus Sherardia; species Sherardia arvensis. The sequence goes on from OX415236.1 coordinate 32,994,859, forward strand.
ATGTGCATTTTCTGTCGTATCATTTTGGCATCTCCTTCATAGCTGGCTTTCAGTCTATCCCATGCATCCTTTGCTGTGCTGCAAGTTGAGATTAACCGGAAGGCTTCTTGATCTACAACTGAGTTGATACAGTTAAGGGTTCTTCTGTTAAGACGTTTGTCCTTTCTTTTCTGCGCTGTCAGCTTCTCCTTGGTTTTTAAAACCCCTTGCGGTGATTGTTCTGTAGGTGGAGTTCTGGCAGGTTTCCACTCGTTCTCAACCCAGTACCAAGCTTTCTCATCCAGTGCATCAATGTAGTGCTTCATCCTTGCTTTCCAATACCCATAGTTGTTCTTGTCCAACATGGGCGCACGCGTGTGAAACGAACCATCTTTCTCCTGGTTCGACATGATCGATAAGGATCTTTACTGGCCTTGTTAAAGGCATAACTCTGTAAACAAGCTCTAATACCAATTGAAATAGATATCGATCAGTTTCATAGTGTTCTTAACTAATATTTCTACTCTATCAAGTATTTTTAAACACGTGACAGAGTTTAAACACTAAAAGTAAGAACACAATAATTGGTTACGCAATTCGGTGCTAAAACACCTACGTCTGCGGGGCCTTGCCCAGTCTGAAAATCATCCACTAAAATAGTTCAGATCAGTTACAATGTTCTCCAAACAATTAACTATCTAAAACTTATCTTATCTGTGTGGATTCGTGAGATCTCCTCACTGCCGGTCAACAACTCCTCGTTGTTGTCTTGACCACTTCTCCCGAAGTATTAAGGCATGTAGATTTCAGACTCCTGGCGATGGCGAAGGCCTATTGAACTCCCTTCAATATGCTGCTCCAAATGCAAAGCTATTCTGAACTCAGAATACTTTTTCTCAAGTTGGATAGTAGTTGTCGCAGCTTTCTTCTCAATTTATAGTTCAAGGCTGTGCTTCCGTGTTGATCTTCTCGGTCCTTCATTTACGGTAAGGCTGATCCTATCGTCCAGCACATCACAACAACACTTAGTCTTCTAGCTATATTCCACTTCTATAGCTATAGGATAAGAAATATATTATTTCCTTATTTAAGACTAATTCTAAATAAAATACAACTCACAAATATATTTTTTATCTAATTAAATCAGATCTGAATCATTCTTCAAATATCATCTTGATTCGTTCGAATATCTTGTTTGATTGCGTCTGAGTTGTACTTCACTTTAAAGACTATTGCTCGGTTTCTGGTCTTCTTGAGCAAGTGTTTAAACATGAGAGCATGTTTAAACATAGTCAACTTCTACAAAATTTCCAACAAATTAATGCTGAGTCTTCTGGATTCTTCAAGTAAGTTGATGGTGTACCGAATTAAACGAAAGGTACAAGGCATAGATATTGTCATAGTAGACCAACATAACTTGCTGAAGATAAACACGCGATTCACAAAGCAAGTTGTGCAACCAGCACGTTTCGGCAACTGCGTTAACTACACCTTGATACTCAGACTCAACACTGGATCTAGAAATAGTGGGTTACCACTTGGAAGACCAGGAGACGAGATTGTCACCAAAGTACGTACAATAACCAGAACTAGACCAACGAGTGTTCGGGCAATCAGGCCAATCCGCATCTGAATAAGTAGTGAGGTGTGAGGTTATAAATGACTAAAGATGAAAACCTAGAGCAACATTCATATTACAAAATCTTGTTTACCACATGGTTCAACAATCGTTCCCATGAAAGAAAGGCATATTTTCACTCCAAAGGAAGCAGTTGGAATTGTACACGATACCATTTGTTTAATGTTGTCTTTACAATTATTAATTTCGTTAAGGTGTCGAGAGACTCAATGTTAGATATGCATATATTAGTGTATTCTTATTTTTCTTCTCAACCCAATAGAGGATGTGTATTTATACATACATTTTTATACTAATGTTAAGTGATGTGTTGACCTTTAATCGTTTGCCTTTTTAAACTGTAGATTTTTAATAGTATCGGTGCAAATTATTCATTATTTTGCTTCGATTGATTTTAGTTATAGATCAGATTTCTCGAACGAAATTAAGCGATTTTTGATTATTTTAACTATGTTCTGATGTTTTGTGTGATCTATTTTTTGTTTATTTAATTTATTTGTGCTATTGTTTTGTGTGATCTATTATAAATGGTTTGGAACATATACTAATTGTTTAGTAATGATTGAGTATTATCGAATAGAGAGATGTGCGAAGAATATTTTGATGATGGAAAGTTTTCCCTATTTTCCTTATTTTAGGTATTGATTATTATATTTTGCTGAATAGAGATTGTTTATATACCTTCTTTGGAGTTAGGAATTTTTAGATAGTAGGTAACTGCAATGATACGACTTTTCAGTATTCGCCATCTTTGTAGACATGTGATGAAATTGTTTTTTAAAGATAATATCAACAAAGGTATCTTTAAAGTACACAAATTATACCATACATCTGGGGGTATATATCCCCAAGTGCATTCTAAAATTTTATTATGTGCATTTTTATGTGTATAATTGTGCATTGTAAAATTGTTTTCTTACAATTTCTATAAATAGTATATGCAAATAGAATGCACAATTATAATTGTGAAACACACATCAAAGGTGAATCAAAGGTGGGGATACATACCCCTTGGGTATGGTATAATAATTGCTTTAAAGTATTGTTTAGTCCATGTATTATATTCAAAATACATGTTTATGTGATTATGAATTAATTGCAAAATTGAACGGGTACATGCATTAATATTTTGTGAATTTTCCGATCATATTTGTGTTTAAAATACACCGAATATTAAACATTTTAATCACCATGCCCTTTCTAATATATTAATAATATCAGCTCTATAAAACCCAAATTAATCATTACAAATATTATATCATCAATAGCGTATATTATTTAGCTCTAATGTATGTGGTGCGTGCATTGATATAGTGCTGAATATATTTAACAGATACGTGAACTATTCTTGGACATACATTCATGATAAATATGTTACACATTTATTGATGAACAAATGCGTGTAAAAAATCATTTGACATACACGATATATATCTTGGTTGAATTTTTAAGATAATAATCAATTGTACAATTTAAATATGCATTAACACTTTGGGGAAATTTTGTAACAAATGTTAAATACTTGAAAGAAAATGATAAACTACCAATTGTAATTGGAAGGCAACTAAAGATCAAATATTATAAGAGTACATTTTTACCTTGAACTATTCTACTTCTTTCAAACCATTGCATTTTAACAAATAACTTAGTACGTAATATATTCATCTTCTTTCGGTTAGATATTGCATTTTGTAATAAGATAAGTAGAAGAAGACAGTGAAGTCAATTCTGAAGTAAACATGAAGTTAAAAATAAAAAATTGAAGGCAACAATTTACCTTAATTAATGTGACATTTTTTTAAATTTCTATAATATAAAAATTTAATAATTTTAAATAAATACTTATATTTGGTACATTAAAAACCGCGCAACGTGCGGTCCGATTAGCCTAGTACATACATAAAATGAGGTGTTGATGTTAAAAAAGAATTGCTTAATAGATGAAGCATGACAAAATTATAAGTAGAAAATTAGAGAATACTTAATTTATAATAAGATTCGGTAGTTGGAAACAAATCATCAGGATGTCATTTAACTTTTAGGCGCCAGGAATCAATTACTAATCAAACTATGACTTATTAATTATTATGTAGTTGGAGGAAGCCGTTAGAGAAATATTCAAATATGTCAAAAATTTAAAAGATGTATTAAAATACTATTTGAGAGACGTATTTAGGATTTCTAGGATGTAACCATGTGTGAGAAACAATTAGATAAGGCAGCCTTATGTTAAAGCAGGGGTCTGGAAATCCATGCTTTAATAAATTTTGGGGTTAAAAACTTAATATTATATTTTCGGCGCCACAGTATAAAAGGCTCGTAACTCCAGGGACTAAATTGCAAAATCCAAATCATTTATCCCAAAAATTCCCAAATCAGATGTGATTCCGATCTGCTTCGGTCTGTAGCTCTGCTCTGCCGATTCCGGTCTGTATTCCGAAGACGTCGCCGTCAGATATTCGCTCCTCACCTTCTCTGCGAAAGCATGATGGATTCCTACAAATAATAGGAATTTCTTACTGGGCTTCTTTTAAATGCTGCACATTTATACTGAGATGGAGGTTCATTCAAGGAGTTTAGAACCTCTCACTCAAAGTAAAAGAAGGAAATTATGTTTGAATGGAAGAGATGTTGTTATTCAATGGAACAGGATTTAGGGCTTATTGCCAACTGTAAAGGCACCCGGCTATTTCATACAACCTTGCTTGAGTGAACTTGCTTGTCGGGAGTTTGCAAATTCCGGTTATTGTAGCAGGGTTCCTGACTTTACTGCAGGAAGGCGTGGTTACGGGCATGTTAGGTTTACTGGGAGACTGATGTTAGGTTCTTGGATTTAGATCAAATTGTCAGGCTCAATAGGCACGAGGTGTTGTGTATGAAGATGAGGGTACCAAGCGAAAATCTTGTTCGAGCGATTGCTATGAGAGTCAGTCTGACAGGATTGCGGAGAGACTGAAGCTCTGCTCTGAAAGTCAAGGAGCTAAATTTTTGTCGTTTAATCCTTCGACTGGTGAATTAAAGTTTCTCGTTCAGCATGTTAGCAAATTTGGTTTGAGTGATGATGATTATGGATGATGCATCTCCTTTTCAAGTTCAAAATCATTTAGAACGCCGATGATTTGACGATGAACGACGATGATTTTACGATGAACGACGATGATTTGATGATGAACGACAAAATTTGATGATGAACGATAATGATTTTGATGATGAACGATGAAGATTTGATGATGACGATAAATATTTGATGATGAACGGTGAAAATTTGATAAAAACGATGATTTGATGATGAACGTCGATGATTTGACGATTAACGACGATGATTTGATGATGAACGACAAAATTTGATGATGAACAATAATGATTTGATGATGAACGATGAAGATTTGATGATGAACGATAAATATTTGATGATGAACGGTGAGAATGTGATAAAAACGATGATTTGATGATGATCGTTGATGATTTGGTGATGAACGACGATAATTTGGCAATGAACGATGATGATTTGACTATTAACGACGATGATTTGATGATGAACGACCAAATTTGATGATGAATGATAATGATTTGATGATGAACGATGAAAATTTGATGATGAACGATAAATATTTGATGATGAACGGTGAGAATTTGATAAAAACGATGATTTGATGATGAACGTCGATGATTTGGTGATGAACGTCGATGATTTGATGATTAGCGACGATGATTTGATGATTTAATAAGGATGATTGATGATGGTAACGAGGAATAAGGAGATTAAATATGTTATATATTTTTATTGCAAAATGATCCCTGTGTTTTATTTAACATTTTAAGTACTGGCAACAAAAAATAAATATTTATATTATAGCCCCTAAAGTATTTTGCCCCTGAATCTAATACCGCTTGCCTTACCATAAGGCTGCCTTACCAGAAACTTTCTCACCATGTGTTTACTGGCGCTGATTTATACGCAAGGAAATATTAAATTTTGAAAACGAAAAGTATCATACTCTTCCTTAGTTAATTATTATTATTAAAGATAAAGAAGAAAGAAGGGAAAATTCTCACAAAAAGTGTAGTAAGAGTTGAAATTCCTACTCAGGGCGTAAAACTTTTAATATTCCTACCAAGGCCATTCGATTACTTTTAAAACAAATTTACCCCTTTTATTCTTTTTGTAAATTTAGGTTCACTTAATTTTATCATGTAAATTATTATTTATAAGATTTTTAACATGGATTTCTCTTCATGTATTAAATTTTATCTTTCGTCTCCATATCCCTGTAACTGTTTAATTCAATATACAAACTTGCAGGATGTTACTGGGATACAATTTCATCAGAGGTTTGGTCTTAATTTATAGGGGATTTAGGGTATATTAGTCAAAGTTTATTTTATATGTAATGTAAATTTACATGATAATGTTATATATTTATATTAATGTTAGCTGTAAAATTCTTATTCTTGATAATTTACATGATTCAATTTCCATGATAATTCTTATTGATAATTCTTGATAATTTATTACATAATAAAATTTCTATGATAATTCTTATTCTTGATAATTCTTAATCATTTACATGATAAAATTTTCATGATAAAATTTTTATACATGACTAGCTAAATATCATCGTGCGTTGCACGATATTTAATCTTTTTTTAATGTAATTATTATGAACAAACTTATGAAGATGAGGATGAAGTGTGTTTAAATAAAAACTCTTTAATTAAGATAATTAACAAAATTATAGTGGCAAATTTCAAAAGATTATGAAATTGTCAATATATATCGTAATTGTCAGGTTATTCATCAAAGTTAATTATTATAAAATAAAATATATTAAGATAAATATGTAAGAAATTTATTTAATATTAAGTTAATAGATAAATATTTTTATAAGTACACATTTTAAAGAAAAAATGCTAGCGATCCATGCACAATTAACATAGAAACACTGCAATCTATATTCATAGTCTAATATATTTATATAATTTATGGTGATCTTGTAGTAATACAGATCGAATATTTCCATGCATATTTTATATATCGCACATTCATGTTTTCCTTTCGCAGACGTGTTAATTAGCATGATGGACTGAAATTACCGTGTAAATTAGGATTTTATAGGTGGAATGAGTTGTATTTGAAAAAATAGAAGGTATAAGTTTCTTAAATTAAAAGAAACAAAAAAAGGAATATATAAAAATGATAGGCACCGGAATATGGTGAACTTGCGGTGGTTGTGTGGCGGCTTTAGTCAAAACTACGTAGTTTCATCCTTGTTAATGTTTTTTATTAATTTATTTTTTACCGGAGCAATAACTCTTCTAGTTCCCTTTAGGAATAAATCTATAATTTTTAAAGGAAATACATTTTTATTAAAGATAATAATTAACTAAATTGATTTTTATGGTCCCAACAAATGTTAAAAGATCAACTTTAAATCCTATAACATATAAATTATACAATGTATAACTCCAACAAATAAATTTGATCAATTTATAACCCCGGGACCGGTATTCAACTATCTGTTAGAGCATTTTTGCAGTTTCCTATTTACTTTATTTTCAAAATTATATTTAATGAAAAGTTTTAAAATATAAATAATGTTGGAAAATTACCATAAAAAACCTGGGATTATTTTTTTCAAAAAATGCAATTTTAAATTAATTTTTAAAAAAAGATAACTTCAAAAGCTAAAAAATTCTCTTCAAATATATACATGAAATATGCATTTTTCATAAAAAGAATTTTCAGATTGTTGTATTATTCCTGGAAAAATAATTCTTTTAAATGTTAGATATTAAATTATTAATAAAAATAATAAAAATAATAAAACACATTTACATGAAATTAATTTTTTAAACCTAATATATGGCTCCGGGCCTATAAATTAATCAAATTTATTTGTTGGACCTATAAATAGTGTAATTTATATATTGGGACTAAGAATTTTTCTTTTAACATTTGTTTGGGATATAAAAATCAATTTAGCCATAATGTTTTGCAACTGTTTATGAATGACCAAAATATTCTTTTAACGAAGTATGAATTCAAAAATAATAATGTCTTATCATATGTGTCCATAAATAGGATACATTATTTAATAAATAATGAAAGGAAAATAATATATTATATCAATGCAAATTCTGAATGGAAATTTAAATTTTGACTAACATTTTCTTCTGAATAAATTCATGTATATTTTCATGTATATTGTTTGTTATCCAACTTTCAAAAGTATGAATATATATATTTCATAGTTGAAATGTGAATATGCGCAAGTGTGTAATTTAATTTAATACATTGTAGTTTGAAGAACAGGCAAGGCAATCAAAGGAATAGATTAATAACTTTCACATTATTATATTTGTTAATTATCTTCACACATGACTATATATTCTTAAATCTCCCATACCATATAAATTTTAAGGGCAAGAAATATTCTCATACAAACTTTCTCTAATTATATATTGTGTTTGTACTCTAAGTAAATAAAAGTGTTACTTTAAAAAAAACAAAAACAAATCACCAAAATTTCCTATGTTGAGTAGTATTTCATATTTAAACTTAGATGAATTAAAAATAAATAAATAATGGATGTTGAATGTTAATAATAAGCATCAAATATTATGGAAATAATATATGTGCAAATATTTAAAAGAAAATACATTTTTATTTGCTTAAAATAAACACTAATCAAAATTCTAAGAAATATACACTAATCAAACGTATTCTTATGTGAATCATAACACTATTACCAAAACTATTATATTATTTTTTCTAATTGATTTTTGAAATATAGGAACAATCCAAAATTAGTAAAAATAAATGCCAAAGTGATTAAGAACATGATTCGATTAAATATATATATATATATATATATATATATATATAGATATGTTAAGTATCAAATGGGGTATTTGGAATATAGTTTATTTGTGTTATATTATAATTATGATGATTATGGAATGTGTTTGTATGTAATTGTCACTAATATATCAAGTTAATTTACTAAATCAAAACTTTACAACACTTTCCACCAATAAAAAAATTTTCAAAATGGAATCCAAATATTACAATTTACAAGTCTGCATTGGCCTACGGACAGTTGTGAAATATTTTGTACTATCATATTTTAGTAAGAAAAAACGAACGAAAAAAAAAACAAAGTAATACCACCCTTATTGTTCACTTTAAAAAGAGAACCATCATTATGAAACAAATGATTCATGGTTCTGGAAAAAAAAATCCCTTTTTTCTTCCTTCTTTCTCCAACTAATTAGCTAACAAAACTTCCAAATAACCTGGATGTGGGACTCAGGGTTTGGTTTTAGGGCATGGACCATATCAGGTAACTTCATTCCATCCCTGATGAAGAATACTGGGAAATTGCTCTCAACCATATCAAGATTTCCCTGATCAAAACAATCATTAGTTACCATTTATTTGCTTCAATAAAAAATGAAATATATTGCAGATTGAATAAATACCTCTCTGGTGTAGAATTTGACAGCAAAATTCCTACAGTCCCTGAGAGTTTCAGGGCTGCCCCTGAGAAGTTTAACGTAGGGTTTCTAACTTTCTCCATCAAACCTTCTATCTTCTTCCTCATCTCACTCTTCCCTTCCATCACTTCTTCGATTTGCTCCGCCGCCACCAGAACCGGATCCCTTCATGTAAATGTAATCCATATTTATCTACACCGCGATCCCCAGCTCCTTCACCAGCGAGAATGCATTCATCTGCTGCTCTGCCACGCCACCATGGGAACCCCGGACCACACGCTTTCGCAAACCGAATCCACCCGCAGTGCATGATGAATCCCCCAATTGATGGATGCCCTAACACATGCGTCTGCGGTGCCCATCCGGTGCCGGAAGTTTGCTAGAGAAACCTTCTGGTAACACGTGATCGAAATCCTCGTACTCGCTCGGCATTGCTAGGGCTTCTTCATTCAACTGGGCGGCTTCGAAGCAGTCCATGCTCTCGAAGCATAAGAATACCACTGATGAACTTGACTGATCGTCGAGCCAGTTCATGATGGCGTTGCTCTTTGGGCCTGACGGGAGAAGAGCCACTGATGATGATCTACCCCGTCGGGCCACTGATCGTGATGTGAATACGGTGCTCTCTTGTTCAGCCACACCGAAGGACAGAGCTTTGAAGGGACGGTGTTGACGTAAGTCGCCGAAGAAAACTCCGTATTAAGTGCAGATTCATTCAGAACGGTATGGACATGGTGCCGCAGGCCAATCATGAAGGCGGTGGATGTGTAGAAGGAGTGTAAAAAGGCAAATATATATACATACACGTATGGTAATATAGTATATTGCAGCTGTTAAACAGCTAATATAAGAAAAAATGGCAAAGTAAGTGGGTGGATCAATGATAGGTTTAGGATGGTTCTACGAATATATATTGTTTTGGATCAATTACAATACATTACTACCATGATAACATGCGATGATAACAAAAAAATAATATAACAATACTATAAAAGTATAATAATTATATACATAGCCGTTTACACATAATAATACAATAGATAAAGAATATTTTCATGCATATTTCATATATTGCACATTCATGTTTTCCTTTCACATACGTGTTAATTAGCATGATGGACTTAAATTACCGTATAAATTAGCGTGTAAATTAGGATTTTATTCGTAGAATGAGTTGTATTCGTAAAAATAGAAGGTGGAAATAATAAAAGTAAAAGAAATAAAAAAGATTATATGGAAATTGTAGTCGCCGGAATATGGTGAACTTGTGACGGTTATGTGGCAGTTTTAGGCAAAAACTACGTAGTTTCATGTTATTTAATTCTTTTAATTAATCTATTTATTGACCGGAGCAATAACTCTTCTACTTCCCTTTAGGATAATTTACATGATAAAATTAAGTAAAACTAAATTTTAAAAAAAATAATAAAAAAAGGTAAATTTGTCTTAAAAGTAATTGAATGTTCTTAGTAGGAATATTAATACTTTTACGCCATAAGTAGGAATTTCAACTCTTATTACGCTCTTTGTGGGAATTTTCCCAACAAAGAATAAGTAATTGTTTAACGTTTAAAAGTAAACAACCTACACCTTGAAAAAATGACTAAAAAAAGTATATTAACAAATTACCCCACATATAATAAATAATTAATTAATTACCAAGATAACGTTGAACCATTCGGCATCGCCATTTGTTTCTTCTCCACCATTCTTGTTCTTTTTTGTTGATCGCAGCAAAGCAACAATTTTGTGTTAGGAAAGGATGACATTTGCCGGCAAGGGGGCGAAATGCAAAAAACGGATAAAATAGAAAGTAAAAGAGAATTATTTTACTGGAAGAAGTGGGGTCCCCAAGTCTTCATGGGTGGGTATGGAAGAGACGCCTGTCTATTGTGGTGGCCCACCTGGTGCCACGCTGTACTATTTGTGGGGCGTGAGCTGTTGTCTATTGTTTTCCGGAATTGTCCCTGCCCGTGGCCGTCGGTGCTGATAAGAACAGTAGGTTCTGGAGGGAATCCTAAATTTAGGAGTCCGGAGTAGTACTAGTAACATGTGGGACCTTGCTACAAGTTTGCATTACTGCTCGGGGAGGAAAATAAGCCAAACAGTCAAACACTTTGATTCGTTGATATGGGCCTGTGGTGGCCCAACGCTATAGGAGCAATTTAGCATGTCTTATTCAATTTAAATTGAACTAAATTTTACTGGAGTATTGTAGTTGAAATGAACGCAGAGGTACTCATCCTATTATGAATAAGAAGTTACATCAGTTTGTCAGATTTAAAGTACTGCAGCTGAAATGAATTGAAATGAATTTTATCCCTTGGTCTAAATTATGGTGGAGTCGAGGGGGAGAGCGACGAGGTGAATTCGGTGGGCGGAGATGGTGGTTTTTGGATATGGTGAAGCTGAATCTCTGTGTCATGAACGACAGCATCACGATATGCTTCTGGTTCATTTCTCGAAAGGATTATGAAAGGTGCTCCATTTTCACAAATATTTGCATAAGACACAATGCAAAGAAGAAGCATTTACATGGATTTGATTTTGATTGCAGGAGACTGAAATCTAATTAGAATGAGTTTCTATTTTAAGTAATAAAAAAAGCAAATCAATGGCCCATATTCGACAGAATTGAAGGTTGAAATTTGAAGTGAAAATGGAGTGTAAACAAGGGAGTGTCTTTGATCCATTCCCTGTATATGGCCTTGTCCAGTTGAGTTGCCAGATGCTTGTTCCCAGACGTTAGGAGTCGCTTGAACTACTATTAACTGAAAGTTAATGTTGTGAGATGAAATTATACTAATAATTATTATTAAGTTGAAATATGATACCAACAAATTCATACGTTTACACGGATGAAAATTTAAATAGAATTGTACTTAATTTTAATTATTTTTGAATAGTTTTACTGTAGTTTAGAATAAACTACCATGAATGAAATATAAAAATATGCAATATGGATAGTAAAACGGAAAAATATTTGCATAAACATAAAGCACGTGTTGACGAAAAAAATGAAAGGATATACCGGATGTTGTTATATAATTATAAATATTTATATGTGTAGATAATTTTTTTTGGATGAATATTCGTATGTGGTTTAAGTGTAATTAGAAAAGTTAAAAGTTATGTTTTGATTTTGAATCATTTTTTGAAAAACACTACTAGTGCAACTTCATTATATTTCACTAAATTAAGAAGCACTATTCGACATACATTATGTCTGAGTGTAGATAAATTTTATTAAAATTTTCTATGAACAATACTGAAACACTTAATCTGAAATGTTATACATGATATAGCTATTAAAAATAAACAATATTTCATTGATAAAAATTAAAATAAAATTTTTTAATACTAAATTTCAATTTTTTTAAAAAAAAATACTAATCAGATGAAATCAGTTGGTAAAACTGCTTGAGCGGCTATGAACTGCTTGAGGTACTAGCTGATAAAATTCATGTTATAAAACTGAACTGGACATGTACTATATATTAGTTTAATAAAAATAATATTTTATTCATCAATAATAAATGCATAAATTCAAATGTATACGAATTTATGAGGATTTGAAAAATGATTAGACGTTTGACACAATTTATTTATTAAAATTTTTTGTTATACAAATGCAAGTGATATATAAGTATATTTTATTTCATATTTCATAATCATTTCATATGCAAGTGAATTTTACGCATCAAACCACACACGTACACCACACACACAAAACACAACCGTTTACATGTATATATAATATTTATGGCTAAATTCAATACCAGTTAAAAGTATTCAATAAGATAATTAAAATATTAAGGGAAAATTCCATAAAGGGCGTAATAAGAGTTGAAATTACTACTTACGGTGTAAAACTTTTAATATTCCTACTAAGGGAATTCAGTTAACTCAAAAACAAATTTACCCCTTTTATTCTTTTTGTAATATTCCTACTAAGATTCCAAGTGTTGTTTGAGACATACTTTCTCTCTCTACAAAACTAGAGAGAGGCGTGTCGTTTTGGGCAAAACACCCGCCAGACATTCGCCGGAGTAGGATCGGAAAGCGACAATTCACAAACAAATCAAGGAATCTATCTGCTATCATGTGTGAAAAGAAGGAGAATAGGATCATCAATACGTGTGGAGATGGCGTGGACAGGGAGTACCTCATTCCAAGCAAGGAATCTAGCGCATGAAAATAGGGGCACGGAGGAGATACGGTGGCAAAATCGCATGATTGGGGAGTCAACAGCCACGCGTGCACATCACGAACACTAAATCTATCTTTAAAATTATTGTGGGGAAAGGATTATTGGAAAATCAAGATCGGAAAAGGGAAAAGCAGCAACTTTTTAAGAAATTCAGGTATAAAAAGGTGAACTTTGGGCAGTTAATAGGCGGCGCAGTGTGTAGTCATCTGGGAAACATGAATTGCCGTGTCAATAAATTAAGATCAGATTGGAAATCGAAAAAGCATAAATTTTGGAGCAAGGATCAAGAAGGAATTTTAGGGGATTGGAGAATTAAGAAGGCTATAAATAGGAGTGAAGTTAAACATGCAGAATCAACTCAACAGTCAATCAAAAACAAGTCACTCCCAAATACAAAACAGAAATGGAGAGCAATCCAGTATCTCTCAACAACCCAGTTGCATACTTCATCCCCCCTGGATCTACCAACACAGAGGAGAGAAGAGTTACCAATCCATGCACTGCTGAGTTAACGGACATCACCAGGTCGAGTTGAAGAGGAGGAGTGGTGAAGCTCAGGCAGGAAGACATAGCAGACGCGGTGGAAATGGAGAGCAACTGCTTGCTAGGATATCGGATAGATTACAGAAATTTCAGTATGGAAAGGATGAATGAACACTTTCAACAGTGTTGGTCAATCAAAGCAGTGGCGCAACACTGGTGCCATAATTTCTATGTCATCAAATTCGAAAGCAGGGAAGAAGTTTTGGCAGCAATGCAGCGAAGCCCTTACAACATAGATGGCGGCTTGCTAGTGTTGAGGCGCTGGGGAGCAGGGATATCACTAAGAAGGGTTCAGGTAGATAAGATCAAGATGACAATGCAAATCCATGGACTTCCAACAGAAGGATTTGTACCCAAAGCAGCAATTAAAGTTATCAACATGGTGGGAGAACCGGTAGATGCTGACATCGACACTAGGCCGGCGCCAAATGTCAAGTTTCTGAGAGCACAAGTGTGGGTGGATCCTCAAGCTCCACTTGTGAGCGGATTCTATGTAGAAATGCCAGATGGAGAATACATATGGTTGGATTTCCGCTATGAAAGGCTGTTTATTATGTGTAGAAGATGTGGTATAATGGGTCACAACATGAACCAGTGCCCCATAACTGATGACATAAGCCTGGAGAACTTTGTGGAAAATTTCGTGCAGAAGCATAATGCAGAGAGAAAAATTGCCTATAACAAAAACATAAGTTGTAGTAGTAGATATTTTACAACAATTAGTTAGGTGGATGTTATAAGCTCTCTTGTAAATAATATTACATCCACTTTTAGTGGGTCATTGTAATTGGTCTATTACAAGAACATATGTATGTGTTGTAAAAACTTCTATTACAACAACTTTATTTGTTGTTAATGACTTCTTCAAATTCTACATCCATTTTATTTACAACCATCAAAATTATTGTAAGAACACAATTTACAACATACTTCTATGTTGTAAATAACTACTAAGTATCTAATAATAATAAAATAAAAATTAATATTGAATGCTAGAATGATCATAAATAAATAAAATTAATAATTAATAATTGATTTTACAAATGCCATTTTAAATTCAACACAATGTTTGACTACAAAACAAGAGTAGTTTTAGCCTTCAAAAAAACTAGTTCTCTTTAAATAAACTCCCGCCTCTTATAAGTATGCCATCCATGCCCAGAAATTGCGAGTCATATACACCGGCAGAAGATAGTAATGGGAGGCGGAAAGATTCAGCTGAGCAAAGGGTATTCATGGTTCCAATTACATTTCTTCAATATTTGCAATTGAACTTCTCTTTAAACTTGAAACTCCTATAACACCTGAAAGATCACAAGAGCAGGAAAAATACATTAGACATAAAATTGCAATATCGAATTCGCTACATGCAAATTGCTAAAGAAAAATCCAACAAAAATGACCATTAGAGAAGGAACGTGTTTGTTTCCCTCAAAAAATCTTAGCAAATTCACATAGAGAGCTCAAGTTTTAGGTAGGTTGTCATGCAATACTTTACTTTCGCAAGGTTCTTATTTGGTCGGATTTATCATCATTACTCACGAGCGGCTTGTCAGAATAAGAAAACAGCTGATGAAGCATCCAATTGCACAGACCACCAGGTATGTGTAGTCCAATACTACTCATTTGCAAAGTAGCTCGCAAGAGAAACTATGATAGCAGAGCTTGATGTTGCTGCACCAATCTTCGAAAGCCATATAGCCCACTCTGGAATCTGGATATCTCTGCAAGTAAATTGCCCAGTTAAAGAACATTAGAACCCTAGAATTAACCGAACTAGAGGTCATCTCTCCAGCAGCAGCCTGCCCCAGCACAGAAACAAACATCTTATTAGCTTCCCTTCCTAAATTTTATTATGTCCAAACAAAGTAAAACAGAACCATTATATTGAGCAAGGAATCAACTGACTTGGGATGCTGCTTCATCAATTTATCCAAGTTTCTGAGCATTGAAATTGACTGGTAACCCTCTCTAGCAAGTATTTCTGTTGCCTGCAATAAAAGTACAAAGCTTTAGTAGTCTATAAAGCTTATACTTCATACAGATTCCCATTTAAAAATTTTACTTTTTTTTACCAGATTCTGGCAACCATTCTCATTTATTCCCTCAATTCTATAATTTTGTAAATTTCAATTTCTTTCACCTTTGAATTTTTGAGGCGTTAGTATTGCATTTTATTTTATATAAACTAACTCAATAACATTCTGGTCAACTATTTTGAAAAAAGAAACAAAACGTTGGCATTAAACATTTAATATTTCACATTACTAAAATCTTAGTAAAATGAATTACCTTCAGTAAAGCAGTGTCCAAGCTCTATGACAAGAAATATGGTGTTTCTGATCCTCTCACCGGCAGCAACTTCCCAAGAAACTGGTCACAAATTTGCTCATAATTATAGCTTCGAGTTCTAAGATTACTTGAGTCTAAAACTTAGACAAAAACGAAAGACAAGTCAAAAGAAAATCATTACAAACATGGCCAGTAAAGTCGGCACATACAACTCCCAACCAAAACCAAAGCAGAATCAGCATATGGAACCTAAAATTTTCCAACCAACAAAACAAGTAACAAAATGCAGTTCAATCATCAAATAAGCAGGAAAAGCCATAACAAATTGAATCACTAAATGCCAATTAAACCCTAAAATCCCAAATGCAGCATTCAACTAGCAACAAAAACACAATCAGCGAGTGGGAAAAATAGTTTTTAACCTCAAGTTTCCATCTTTTGTAATCGTCACTAGAACTATCATTCATACCCACAGCCTCTAAAGTTATATGATTGAACACAATCACTTACCATTAACAAAGACAAGAGCGAAACCATGAAACGACGCCGCCAAATTGAGCCACCCTCCCCAATCAGAGAAGCGGCCGTCGCCGCTGGCCGGTATAGTTGAGAAATCCGGCGAGCTGTACAAATCGAGGCCGTAGCTATCTAGCTGGAGTTTGACATCAGGTGCCGTTCGAATCATGACACTACTCCGTGAACCCGTCGATGCTTCGGTGAGGAAATCGGATTACTATGAATCGCCAGAAACCCAATCGATGGTTTGACTTTGATAAGATGAAAATTCAGGTAGGTGTGGATAGGGTTTTAGCATTTATTTATATAGTCATTTGTATTGACGGACGAGATTCAATTATCTGAGAAGATTGAGGGTTCAGATTAACTCGAAATTATTAATATTAATACTTTAGTAAAAATTAAAATATACTTCAATTTTAACCATTAAATTTCTGTAAACTTTTCCAATATATGAAATTACAATTATCTTTAATAAAGACCGAAATTTATTATTTATATTTCAATAAAATTAAAATTTCCCTTAAATATAAAATTAATTTTTCTGTAATCAGGACCTATATTTTGAAGGATTTTAAGTTACAATACTAATTTCTTTAGAACTTTTATTAAGGTTAAAAAATCAATAATTATAAAAAGTAATATTGATTTTTTATTATTTATTATTTTGAAAAGATGAGAATAACATTCATCCGGATGATCCTGATATATGCCTTATCAGGCACCAATAAGATAATGACACGTGTACAATTGTAATGTTTTAATTGGTTAAGATATTTTTAGTAAAGTTCTAAAACCCTAATTTAGAATGCCTAAACCCGTCTGGGTAATGATTGAACACGTGGCCCAATCATAAATTAGTTAAAGATGATGTGTCGTTATTTAATTGGTGCTTGATATTGCCAATATCAGGATGATCCTGATATATATTAAACTGTGAAAAGATTACCTTTTAATATTAAATAAACTCAAACTAATCATAGTAGTATTTGACTTTTTACATTGTCATTTTATTGAAAGTCGAGTGAGATATAATCTTTATTATAGTTAAATCCAATTCAATTATCAATGTTGTTGTCAAAAACAAATATCAGTATTCATACGAATTCGAGTAAGATTTGACCTTTTGTAAATTCAATTTAGTTTCTAATGTTGATTGGAATTCAAGTAACATAAAACTCAATTTCATAATTTGTTTAGATTGTCAAGTAGATTTGATATTTCACTCGATGCTTTAATTACTAGTGTTCTTAGAAATTCAAGTAATATTTGATCTTTTATAAGTTAAAGTCATTTAATTAATAATGTTTTGTAGTAAGATTTGATCTTTCAGTAGTTTAATCAATTTAGTTACTATGTATTCACAGTCAAGTAAGATTCGACAGGTTTTAATAAAACTCAATTTAGTTACCATTGTTCATTGGAAGTTGAGTATGGTTGTTATTTAAACTTAACTTTAGTTACTATGTTTATAATAAGTCAAGTAATATTAACCTTTCATTAGGTACGTTCAATTCAGTTGATAGTGCTCATAAACATTAAGTTTTAATAGACCCTCTATTAATTGAACTCAATTTTATTACTATCTCCACAGATAAACAAGTAAGATATAGTCTTTCCTTAGCTAATTAAACCCAATTAAATTACTTGTATTTATTTAAATTCAAGTACAATTGATGATTTATAAGTAATACTTAATTTGCTTAAAGTAAAAGTACAATATTACACTAAATTAGTTAAACTCAATTAAATAGTTCTGTATATAGAAAATTATGATATATTTTTTTTATTTGAAAGATAATTAAGAAATACTTTTTAGTTTGTTAAATTCAGTATAGTTGTGAGAGTGTTTTTTTTTTGAAAGGAAAATTGAATATCATACTCAAGGTGCTGGAAAACGTCCAGCAACGCTTGACAAGAGAAACTGTGGAGTGTAACTCCACTCTACATAATCCGAGCTATTATATTTCCCTATGCTAGCTACCAGGTGGGCATTCGTATTTTCAGTTCATGGTATCTAGCATGGCAAATTAAGGCCTTGTTGCACAAATTCTGCTCGAATCTCCTAAGTGATTGAGTGGCATAACTCCGGGGCATCCAGGTCTCCATGTATGATCTACATTAGGCTCAACGAGTCTCCCATAATAGCAACATCGGTCCATTGGAGATATGCCGCCATTCTCAGTGCTTCTCTCAGAGCTTTTTCTTCCGCAAACATGGGGTCTCGTACATCCATTATGTTTCTGCTCATAGCTCGAACAAAAGACCCATCCGCATCCACTGCCACTACCCCCAATCATGCGCAGTCCCTTGCTATACCAACATCAAACAGAATCCTTCTTCCCACCTCTGGTGGTCTTAATAAGTTACCTGTAGAAAGGACTTCTGAAACTCTCTCAGGCCAAGCATTTGCATCAGCAAAGGATATCAAGGTTGAACGAATTGATGCAACCAGTAAACTCGAGTCGATGCTCTTGTCTTGAAACAACTTTGTATTTCTCTGGAACCACACCCCATCACAGACCATTGCCACTAGCTCTCTTGTCTTATCATCGTTGTCGATCAGCAACTGTCTGAACCATCCATCACCTCTTGCTCTTTCACTCCCCAGTATTTTATGCTGTAGACCTAGAGCTCGCCATACTCCTTTTGTATATTCACATTAAAAGAACAAGTGCCTTGTCGTCCCATCCTCGGTATCACAGAGTTGACATTTTAACGGGAATTGTACCTTCCTATACCCGAGGTTCTGCGATGTTGGCAAAGAGTCCATGCATAACCTCCACACACAGTGTTTTGCTCTTGATGGTATGCGCATTCTCCATAGTCTCGGCCAGAAATCATCAGCCACTATCGCCGGACCACCGTTGTTGTGATAATAAGCCGATCCCTGGTTCTCTTTCAGTGTATGGTACATGGATTTCATAGTGAACTTACCATTATGGCCATTATTCCAAACCCAGACATCTCTCCCTTCTTTCCCCCTTAGCTGGATTGAGAGTATATCATTTGCGTTCTCCGCAACAAAACTATTTCGAACAAGCGGGATATTCCAACCTCCCGTGACCTGGTCGATCAGGTCGGAGACATGTTGTATGTGTCCTGGCACATGATCCGGATCTCTGATTCCGAAGTTGCTGGTTGACGGTAGCCATGGGTCCTGCGTGATGCAGGTATTCCTCCCACTTCTGATGTGCTTCCGGCTCCCTAACTTCAACGCCTCGATGCCCTTTGAAATTCCTCGCCAAGCAGCAGACTGCTGAGACCCCTGGACGGCCTCCATGATTGTGCCGTTGGAGAAATATCTGTCCTTGAAGACTCGTGATATCAACGTCGTTGGATTAGTTAACATCCTCCATGCTTGTTTACTGAGCAGCGCCATGTTAGCTGCCCTCAAGTCCCTAAATCCGAGTCCTCCCCTATTCTTTGCTCGAGTGAGCTTCGGCCATGAAATCCATTGTATCTTTCCTCTCGAATTCTGCTCTCCTCCCCACCAGAACTTGCAGATCATCACTCTTATCTCCTCAAGTAACGTTGCAGGTAACTCAAAACAACTCATTGCATAGCTCGGAATGACTTGCAATACTGATTTAATCAAGATCTCCTTTCCTTCTTTGGAGAGATGCCTTTCACTCCAGCCATCCAACCTGGACCGGATTCGTTCTTTTATGTACTGGAGTGTGTTTAAACATTCAATTGTGATTTAACCTTTGATAGATTTAACTTAATTTAATTATCATTATTTTTAACTGTTGATCAGTTAAATTATTTTAGTGGGTTTATAGTTTAAAATTTAGTGGGTTTAGAGTTTATTGAATTTAATTAGCCCAATTTGAGGTATTACAAATATAACCCATAAACTCGGCCCAAGTCAAGGCAAGATGAATCCAAAGAAATCCAGCCCAATAATCCAAATAATCAACCCAAAATCAGCCTACAAAATAGTCTAATTAATTCATGCTCCTAATCCATGCGTCCCACTCTATACATTTACGTCATAAAATGTGGTTGTAAGGTTAAGTTAATTATGGACTAGGAAATGAAGATCTTTTACAACACCTTGTCCACAATTTGCAACCTTTTCTTTAATTCTTGTAATGGCTATTACTACCTTTCACAATGTTTTCTTGTAAATGCAATTTTTTACAACCTTTTTCTTGACATTTTGTAAATTTTGGTTGCTAAAGGTGATTTTTCTTGTAGTGGGAGCAGGTCTAGTGTATGATCCTAGTGGCAATATGTTCCCAGTCACCATGAAAGCATACCTGCATCTCGATGAGAAGAGAAACACTACCGCCAGGATACATGGAATCTAGATGGCATAGATATGGAGCCATGAGTGATGAAGAGGCGCATCAAGGCTTTATAATATCAATGCAAAGAGAAACAGATCTCTTTAGAAAACGATTTGTGGGAGGAGTTGATGGAGAAGGAAGCTCAGGGCATGGAAATGGCGGGAATGGACCTCCATGCAATACAACCACACATTTAAGAAGATTTGAAGCTTATTTTGGGAGTCAATAGATACAAGGCCATGCACATGCACAGGCCCAAGGACAAGTGATGGAGCAAGATGATCCAGAGATTCCGGAGGTGGAGATGGAGATAGTGGAGCCTGAAAATGTAGCGGTTCCACCTGAGCCTTTACCTGACATCACAATGCAACAAGCAGTTGAACAAGGATTGCTGGAGGCACAGGAACATGAAGTAGGAGGCTGGATAATACAGCATAATATATGGGATGTAGTTAGTCAGGAGCTACAGTTGCAGATATAGGCAGGAGGAGGAGCATGCAACAACCAGGGCATGAGAAATGGCCATCAAGCCGTGGAACCCTTTGAACAAGCTGCCATCAGAGGACAGGAACATCAACGGAGCTCAATAGGAGAACTTTCCAGATTAATAGGTGGAGAACAATCTGGAGGACCTAGTAAGCAAGCACTAAGCCAGTCAACAGAAGAATCATCCCTACCAGAATTAGTGATCATCCCCTCAGACAGTAGTGAAGATGATGATGCCACATCAAGAAGGAGGACTAAGGGAAAGAGTAAATTGATGGAAGTAGTAGAACAAGAAGGAGAGATAGGATCTGAAGAGTATGAAGCAGAAAGCCACAAGAAAGTCAAGTTAAGTGAATACACTTTCTCACTAGGACAGTCTGGGCTCATCAAAACAACTTACAGACACTCAGGCATCTAACAGAAGCAAGCTGCAACAAAAGGAAGCTCCACAAGGCAAAGAGTGAGCTCAGAAACCAACAAGCAAGGAGGAAGAATAGAGGAAATGATGTGGAGGGAGAACAGGAGGCCTACTGTTTGGATCAGAGGTGCAGAGGATCTTACAGAATCTGAACCCACACTGAACATACCAGAGACACTGATGAAGAAAAGGGCCAGCTCAGTTGCGGGTTTTGATGAAGACATTATGATTTACACGGTAAAGACTCCATTGAACAAGCTCAAGTTCAACTATATCAAACTAGGAGCAGCAGATGGACTTGTGGAGATGGACAAATCACCAAGATCAACTGAAGAGGAGGAAGAAAAGGGAAAGGAGAAAGACAGCCAAGAAACTGAAGGACAGGACCTTAGATGCAGTGAGGCATTTCTAAGCAAGGGCACAACACTGCAGAAGGAAGAAGATCAAGGAGCTGAGGCCCAAGGTATGTTGAGGCCTATGTGAAGTGAGCCAAATCACTTCCCCTTTTCACCCTGAGTACATTAGTATGGAATTGTAGAGGCTTTAACAGAGCCTCTACACAAAACATGGTCTGCCGACTGATTAGACAGTGGAAGCCAAAAATCTTAGGCCTGATGGAGACTAAGGCAAGCAGAAACACTTTAGAAAAGTGGAAGGACAAAACATCTTTTGTTGGCATGGAGATTGTAGAACCAGTTGGCAGATCAGGGGGGCTAGTACTCTTATGGGATAACTCAAAAGAAGTAGAAATAGTTAGTGTGTCTTTAAATTTCATCTTTGCTTTTGTTCATGACCACAGCTAGACCAAGTGGTGCATGGGTTTGATGTATGGTGCACCTGAAATCCCCAATAGGGCAGCAGTTTGGAATGAAATTAGCACCTTTATGTACATCAACACCCTCCCTACAGTGCTCATAGGGGATTTAACTAAATCTTAAGTCAGCAG
This sequence comes from Sherardia arvensis, assembly GCA_948330725.1. Taxonomy (NCBI): domain Eukaryota; kingdom Viridiplantae; phylum Streptophyta; class Magnoliopsida; order Gentianales; family Rubiaceae; genus Sherardia; species Sherardia arvensis. Next base: position 33,017,680 of record OX415236.1, read on the forward strand.
GATAGAAAAGGAGGATCTGCAGCACCTAACTACATGGTTACTGGCTTGCATCAGATTCTGGAGAAATTCAGAATGAAAGAAATTTAGAATAAAGGATCATGGTTCACATGGTCAAACAAAAGAGAACCACCACATACAGTCTTTGAGAGGTTAGACAGGGCCTTTGGAAATGAGGAGTGGATAAACACATTTCCTGATGCTCTGGTAAACAACTTACCAATGCTGCTGTCTGACCATGAACCTGTGTACTTAGAGATGAAACCACATCACAGAAGCAGAAGGAAAATAACAAGATTTGAAGCATTCTGGGCAAAAATGGAGCCACCAAAGCAAATAATGGAAAAAGCGTGGAGAGAGATGAAAGCAACAGAGGGATCTTCAAGGCCCTTAACAGTTGAACAATTGGATGAAGGTCTGTCAAGGTCACTAACACACTTATCAAATTGGCACAACAAGACATTTGGAAACCTAGAGAAAAAGATCAAGCAATTGATAGACAGAATTGGGAGGCTTTAACAACATCATGACCCAGTATCACAACTGTAGTCAATAAGAGGTTTAGAGTTTGAGCTACAGGATCTGCAAGATAAACAAGCTGAGTATTGGAGACAAAGGGCCAAGCTAAAATGGATGACTGTGGGGGGGGGGGGGGGGAGAAAAACACTGCCTTTTTCCACAAATGGGCAGTAAAGAGGAAAAATAGCAACACAGTGCAAGGAGTACAAGATCAGCATGGATCCTGGATGACAGAAGAGAATCAAATCTTACAAATATGGACAGACCACATCAAGGAAATCTTTGTACAAGATGAGTGGTACCCTCCAATGATAACATGAGATGTCAATAGAGACACATACATGGGAAGAAACAGCAAAAAGATCTCTCCCCTTCAGAAAGCCAATCTGAACAAGGATTTTACAGAAAAAGAAGTATGGGAAGCTGTAAAAGGAATGAATTCATGGACCTCACCTGAAGAAGATGGGTTACCAGCAGGGTTTTACAAACAATATTGGAAAATATTAGGAAAAGATCTAACTGCAACAGTACTGAAGTGCTTGCAACAGGAAGAATTTCCAATGAGTTGGAATAAAACACAACTGATGCTTATCCCCAAGATAAAAATGCCATGGAAACCATCTGATTTCAGGCCTATTGCACTTTGTACTGTAAAGTACAAGATCATAGCAAAGGTAATAACACACAGACTCAAAAAGTACATAGGCTCACTGACCTCTGAAAATATAAATGGATTTGGGCTAAGTAGAAGCATTGTAGAAAATGCACTACTTGCACATGAGGTTATACACCATCTGAGAAAGAAAAGAATGGAAATGAAGGGATTGCAGCCATAAAACTTGACATGAGCAAAGCATATGATAGAGTTTCCTGGTCATTTCTGGAACAAGCATTGAGAAACATGAACTTCCAAGATAAGTGGATCAATCTGATCATGTGGTGTGTGCAATCAGTATCATATCAAGTCACAGTCAATGGGAAAACTTCAGAGACTTTCATTCCAAATAAAGGACATAGACAGGGATGTCCACTATCTCCATATTTGTTCATCATTGTGTAGCAGTTCATGTCATCCTGGTTAGAGTATAAACTTGTAGAGAACAGAAGCCTGGGAGTTAGAGTATCAAGAAATGGACTCGTCATAAGTCATCTTATGTATGCTGATGATATTATACTATTCACCAAAGTAACACACTAGTCTGCATTGGATATGGCAAAAACAATAGATCTTTATTCCAGATACTCAGGACAGAGACTGAATTTTGACACATGTTCAATACTATTCAGCCCAGACACTCCAGAGGATATGAGACAATACATGATGTATACTTTACACATACATCAGCAAGAGCTTGAAGGAAAATATCTAGGAATGCAGGTAAATTTTCAGGAGCAGAAGAAGGAATTATACCAAGGACTGATCAAGAAGTTTAAAGAAAAATTTGGGACATGGAAAGCCAAGCTATTATCTTTTCTAGGAAGAATCACACTGGCAAAGCATGTTCTAACCTCCATGGTTATCTACCCTCTGAGCATATTCAGAATCCACAAGTCTGTACTGAAGAATCAGATCAGCTCACAACAGCTTTTATATGGGGAGGGGAAATGGAAGGAAAAACAGTACACTGGAAATCCTGGAAACACATCATCAAGTCAAAGGAAGAAGGACGGCTAGGAATGAGATCCTCATTAGGAATGAATAAGGCTCTACTGGCAAAGCAAGTTTGGAACATAGTCAATAACATCTCCTCACTTCTTACCAAAGTTTACCAGGTAAAGGGAAAAGACCTCAAGGACCTAAAACCAAAGCCTGGGGACTCATGGGGTTGGAGATCAATCATATGGGCAAATGATATAATCACAGATAACCTAGCTTGGCAGGTGGTGAATGGAAAAAGTATCAAAGTCACAGAACAATGGATCCCAACCATCTCAAACCCACTGCAAAGGAACCATGCTGCAATAGAGCACAAAAATTCTAAGAGTGGAGCACTTAATAACAGTATAAGGACAGTGGAGGATACCACTAGTGCGTGCAATTTTCCCAGCTAAAGTGATTCCACACATACATGCAATACATATACAACAACAAAGAGAAGGGGAGGACAAACCTGTGTGGATGCTGAACAAAAATGGGAAATATTCTGTCAAAAAAGGATATCATTGCAGCATGACACCATTGGGTGCCTAGATCTAAGGAGAAAGAGGTTGTGGAACAAGATATGAAATCTAAAGGTCACATATATAAGATAGCAATCTTTTTGTGGAGAACAATATCAGGTGCTCTTCAAACTGCAGTAAGATTCTAGCATCCAAAATCTGCTCCAGATGCCATGCAATAGAAGAAACGGAGGTACATCTATTGCTAAAATGTGCAGAATCTATTCAAATGTGGAAGGAAGCAGATATGGAACAGGCAGTGGACGCCCAGGCACAAACCAAAATGACCAATTTTGGTGAATGGATAGAGTTTTGGGCACAGACTATAGACTTGACAAACCTAATCAAGTCTGCCTTTTTCTTATGGGAAATCTGGACCATAAGATGCAAAAAGGTAGTAGGAGGTTAAAACACATATCCAATTGGGGCCATAGCTTTAGCTCTGCAGAAGCTCCAGTTAAATAAACAATTGATACGTAGCCAAAAAGAAGCAAGTATGGAGGAAACAATGGAGCATCAACAGCAACAACATCTAAATGATCTGGAAAATGAAGACATCACAGAAGTAAGAGTGGATGGCTCATTCCAAAGGAGAAGGAAAGTAAGTGTTGGATGGTCGATAAAGGTACAAAGACAAGAGAACTTCATGCAGATTACAGGCTCCGATTTCTTCGTACACAACACCCCTCTACACAGGCAGAAGCTATTGCAGCCTGGAGGGAAATCAGAGCAACGGCAAGGACCACGAGTCAAAACGTCCGAATGCTCACAGATTCGCCAACCAGACAATGCGCCATGGGAGATCAAAAACCAGATGATTTTAATGCTTATATTAGATCGAATTTCCTTTCTTTCTCTATTGTAAAAGACAGTCGAGACGCCTTGACTGTAGAGCATAATATTGCACTGAGTCTAGGTCGAACAATTTGTAACATTTCTGGTAACAAATTTATAGTGTTTTCCTCAAAAAAAAGTGTTGTTTGGCGGGTTAAACTTCGAAAAAGAATTTAGAAACTAAATTTAGAAGAATAAGGGGTAAATTTGTCTTAAAAGTAATTGGATACCCTTAATAAGAATATTAAAAAATTTACGCCTAAATAGAAATTTCAGCCTTTATTCCGCCGTTTATGGGAATTTTTTCAAAAATTAAGCACAAAAATGGGGACTTAAAAAGTTGACCCTTCATTCGTTTATTAGTTTTTACATATATATATATATATATATATATATATATATATATATATATATATCTAAAATCCTAACATTGAATGCATAAACCTGTCTATGTAATGATCTTACACGTATTCAAATTATAAATTACTTTTTCGTGAATTATTATACATATTTAAGAGGGATTCTATTGTCATTTCGGATTTAATATTGAAATGTAGAAGTAAAGTTGACCTATATGGAACCAACCAATATTTTAGATAACCAATTATAATTTTTTAAAAAGTTGAACCTTAAAAATTGCTTGAAGAATCTTAGGGTTGAGTCGAGTACAACGTTGGCCTCTCTTCCTTAAGAGAGGACCACCCCTGGAGATGGAAGAGATGAAAACCCATCTAAAAACCATTCTCCACTATCATAAAAACTTTCACCCACTTTTCACATCATCTCACTCATGGCCCATCTCAATATCTCTCTCATCCAACAAATTATTTTTTTCTTTTACATTATCATTATTATTGTATCTATTTACCATCAACAAAATACATTGCCCATAATAAACATATGTATCAAAAAAAAAAAAATATATTAAAAACAAAAATGTTATGAACTAATATACGACTTGAATATATTGCTATTATTTATGTCACTTGATTTTTATATCAATTATTTATGTCCCACCTCAATTTCTCTCTCATCCATATAATCATTATGGAAAATATAATATAATAATATTCTAATACAAATTAGTAACATGTAAATATTATATATGAAAAAAAAAATATAATATAATTTATTTATTTAATATTTATTGAAACCGTAATATATGTTATGTAATGTTAATGGAAAATTAAATTTAGTTTCTCTATATTCAAAATTGTTTAGTATAAATTTAGTTGCTTAAAATTATTATTACCTAATTATCAATTACCTTACCCGAATTAAAATCAATGAAGTGAAACTCCCCAGATTGAAGTGACTAAATTCATATACGGACGAAATAGAGGCCTATTAAATTGATTAGCTGGTCCCACAAAATGAGTTTCTGTCCGTGATTCAAGGGCAATGATCCCAGAAAAACTCACCATAGTGGTATAAAAACCTTTCTTCTGTGGATTCTCTCTCTCCAAAACCCAACAAAAAATCTGCCATAACATATGCGCTAAAAATAACGATGCATGAGGCGTTAATAAAAATGAAAAGAAAAACATTTGAACAAGAAGCCGAACAAAGCTTATTAGCTAGAATATGCATTTCTCGTAATATCATGTATAGTTATATAACTCCATTCACATGTAAAATTGGTACACGTACGTGCACTTAAATTAATATATATTGATAACAGAAAACAATAAGCATAAAATTGCGTGCGTGCAAAAATAAATATTTTGATGTATATATAATTAAAGTTGCGGTTTAATTAAAAATATGTATATATATCTAAGCAATTGTTTTTTTATTTGGAACTCCCTATATATACCAATAGTTAAGCAATGTTTTGGATGACCACGTTCACACACACAGTAGCAGTAGCAGTAGCAGCCCTTGAGAGTCAGCGGAAAATGTAGACAGTGAAATCCCGGTCATGATGGTTCCATGCAAAGACGCACACATTTCCTGGCACCAATCGTTGCATCATCGCAAAGCGTTTCCAACCGCCTCTCAGCCTTGTTTTCCGTGTTCCAAATGTTAACGTCACCTGCATGCCCGGCATGTGCGCATGCCACAGCGTCACCGACGCTCTCTGCCCAACCACTCTATCATGGAAGTGTACCCGTGCAAAGTTCGCCGGAATGGTCACACTGTCTCCTATAATGCCCTGCGTCATGATGCTGATGAAGGAAGGACCTTCCATTTCCGTCCGAAGGGCGCGCGCTCGCTGCAACGGGGTTCTTCTCGGGTATTCGATTACAGTTCCCGAGCCATTTCTGAACATAGTGACTTCAAGACGGGATGTACTTGTTGCTTTGAAGAGCAACAGAGTGTCGTTCCTTATTGAATAACGCTGTAGGAATCCTTGAAAACGTGCCCCAGTCAGCCATACCCGTCCATCGGTATCGATTATGCACCGTACCCGCCATCCTTCAGGATCATACGGGTCCACCAGCGTCATTTCGCCTTCCAATCGATGCCCATATCTTCGCAAGAAACGCCCCGGAAATATCTGTCAGCACGCACCATTATCATGAATTTAATCACGTAACAAACAAGCCAGTACAATGTTTCAAGATACATATTGATAGTCTTACAAGTCCATTGATGGTGTCTTCAACGACCCGATGGTAGAATTGAGGCCTGGATATAGGGTCGTACACCGCCCCATATTCTCTGACGGGATAGTCGATCTCCGCCGTCGAGTGGTCAAAGATGGTGACGTAAAACTCCTCACGTCTCTCATATGTGAAGAAGAGAATGTCGTCGACCCTCAATTCGTAGAAAGCTGCGAAGTCCCGGAAGCCTTGGTAAATCCTAACCCGCCCATCGACACGCCCAATTCTTACAGGAAATCCATATCTGGCCTCTGGAACCCACAGTCTCGCACGAGTTTCACCACCTAACACACCAGAAACAAATCTTGCCGGAAAATCCTGTGATTGACGGAGTGAGTCAGATCAAGTAAATTCACACTGAAACAAGTGTAAAAAAACTATACTCACCATCCCATCGTCCAAAGGATTTTGCACAACCTTATAGAACATGAATGGCCTCTCCTGTTCTCCGGCCATCTCGCTCCGACTTAGAGATACGTCGTTGTACCCAATGAATTAGACGTAGTACTTCTGTGTAAGTATGAAAACGATAATAAGCAAAAGCAGAAGCAGAAGTTAATATTGAAATATTGAAGGGCGGAGTAGCTTGAATATATAGGGCAAGAAGGAGCGTATGGTATCGAAACGTTGCAATGCTTACAAGGAATAGGTACGTAGCTAATGGATACAACTCATTGCCAATTTTAGGGTAATTACGTGCACGAACGTGCTAATTTAGATAATATTTGGTTTAATTAATGAAAGGGTAAATGTATTTGACAGTGAACTTGTTCTACAAAATGCTCTAACAATTCTAAATTTAATTAATATTTGTGATTGAATTATTCACGTGCAACATATATATGTGTAACATAATTAGGTAAATATAAAATTAATTAAATATTACTACGATGTTATATACCAGATGATTAATTAATGTGTAATTTTTTGGATTAAAAATCAGTCAGTAATAACCTTGTTGCACCTAAGGAGTTAGGATTAATATATAAATTAATTGTGAGGATATGCACTTTTTGATTGAGTTGTCTTTGGTTCATTTCATTTTAGTTTAGCAAAGTCATGATATGAATAGGGGCATATGCTAGATACAGTACGCATTTTGCTTATTTTGCGATTCAAAATAAAAATACGTCTTCGATATATATGTTATGATTCATAATTATGTATATCAAATATATGCATCATATATATTAGTTCTATTGCATACAATAGCAAATCAACAATGCAGCATAACTATTGTATATAGAAATGCATCTTACTGTACATCTGACAGAAGCATTATAGAAAAATTGCCAATGATCATCCTGTCAATGTTCAGATATTTTTACTTGTTTTATGTCCTGGTTTTCAAGATTGCATCCACCGTGAATCTTCATGAGGGTTTGGTTTCATATTTTTGGCAACAAGAGAATGCATTAAGCTTGCTAAACTCCCTGATAACAACTCTGACCAAGTTGAAGCTATACTTCTTTTTAGCAATAGAGTTGCAAAGTTACTTGGACCTGAAATGGCAGCTAAGGTTCAATACAATCCCTCCAAGTCACTAATATTCGACACACCTTTTTTTCCCGAAAATTTACTAATAATATCATTTTTTTTTTAGTTTTAAATTATTCTCGATTTACTTTTCCCTCTGTGTTCAATCACTACCGGTCCTGGGGGTGTGCGACCGGTGCGGTCGCACAGGGCCTCAAATTCCCAAGGGGCTCAAATGTTAATTTTTCACTAATTAATAATGTGATAAAATTAATATTTAAAAATAAACAAAGTGTATGTGTGATTAAATACATAGAAAATTACGGAAAATGATCTGATATATCGATGAAATTTGGATTGCAGATAACTGTGAGATGGATAACGGAAGAAAAATATTTATTTTAGGAGATTAGTTTGGAAATAGTTATATGTTATATATGGATTCAGGAATTAACAATTGTTAATTTTAATATCTTCCTTCATTACTTGGTAGAAATTAACATATTATTATTTTAATCTTCTTAAAATTAAAAAGATTAATATTGTGTAATATTCCGTGCTACTAATTTTTTTGATATGAGTGCAAAATATTATTTTAAATATTCTCTCACTTTTAATAAGAATGTTGAAATTAATGTATTTTATCACCACTAAAAATATATAATTATATAAATTAAAATTTAATAATATAAATAATTTAGGGCCACAATTTTAGTTTTCGCACAGATGTTCGAAAATCTCAGGGCCGGCCCTGTGTTCAATCTCCCTTGGTACTGAACTTCAATTTGAAATTTTGAATACCATTGGTTTCTTGTTATAACCTTAACAAACAATAATGAATAGTATCCACTATAATTTCATGGTTCTCCAGAATTATCTTATCCTTGGACGGTGTTGGATAAATTCATCAGTTCCCTGCCTGAAATGACAATGCAGATAGTAACTTAAAAGGCAAAACAAATTAAAGAAAGGAGAGATATATCAGAAAATGAACCTCCCTGAAGATATAGTATTCCAGATCCTCTCATGGCTCCCTGCAAAATCCCTGATCAAATTCAAATGCGTCTGCAAATCATGGCACGCCCTTCTCCAGGACCAGACCTTCATCTCCAACCACGCAAACAACACGAAGCGCAGGAATGATCAAACTCACCTCCTCATAAGCTGCAGAAACAACGGCACCAGCAAAAACGTCATTTCGATGTCCACAGATTCAACCCTCCAGAGCTTCACCAACCAGAGCATTCCACCGCCTTTCGCCGACAAATTCAGCCGCGTTCGTCTCGTCGGCCCCTGCAACGGGATCATCTGCCTCTACGGCTACCCAGATGACATCGTTTTATGCAACCCTTCAATCCGCGAGTTCCGGGTTCTGCCGCGGTCCGACATTCCCCGGCCGGCGGAAGGAAATGTACGGGGAAGCGACGTCGGGCTAGGGTTTGACCACGTGAGCAACGACTACAAAGTTATACAGATTTTGTTCTTCATTTCTCCTCACCAGGGTTGTCAGTATTTAGCGGAGATATACTCCCTGAATGAAAATTCATGGAAGAAATTCGATAAATCCTTGGTTCCATCGATTGTGATGAATACTAACCTGTGGAGCGCGGTTTACAGAGACAGGACGTTTTGCTGGTGGGCTCAGCGAGACGATCAGTCTGAGGTGATTCTTTCGTTTGATACTCCTGAAGAGGCTTTTCAAGAAACGCCGCTGCCGCCCGAGATTGATGTACTCGGGGGCAGCATGAGGACTACGAGGGCAATCATGCCGTTTGGGGATGATTCGATCGCGGTCGTGGTGTACAAGATGAAGGAGGTGGACAAGGTTTTTGATGTTTGGGTGGTGAATGAGTTAGGGCTCGAATCCTCGAGGTGGACTAGGTTATTGAGAATTGGCCCTGTTGCTGGGGTTCAGAGGCCTCTGGGGTTTTGGAAGTCAGGGGAGTTTATCCTGGAGACTTGTTTTATGGAGCTTGCTCTGCTTCATGTGGAGACTGGAAAGATTAGAAACCTTGGACTTTATGGGATAAGGGATAGATTGGAGGCTCTTGTTTATCATGATAGCCTGGTTTCCCTTAAATCATAACAAATCAACTTATACATCACTGTCTCATAGATACAACACTCTTGTAGTATGAAATTTTCTTGCCTAAGCTTAAAGGTATTTGAGTGCTAAGAATGAGTTCAAGTCATCTCTAGCCTTCTGCTGGCAATCGTCGACGGTTGGTGATGGTGGAGACGAAGTTGAAAACCGAACACGGCGTGGAGAATCAAGAGGTGCTGTTCTTGATGAACTTTTCTTGAGGACGCCTTTGCGGTCCTTGTCGAACACAAATGCTGTTGTCACTGGCATATGTGTGTCATTCACGCTAGATCGAATCATTTCCAGGGGAAGATCGAAGAATAGATTAGAAACATCTTTCTGATTCTCACCTTCATCCAGTATAACTGATGACCTCCATGAACCACATTCAAACTTTTCCAGGGAAACCCTCTTTGATACCACGATTTCCACCTTTTCTGGCTCCTGCAAATGCACCATATCCTTAGGCTTATCCTTTCTTGGAGTGCCTGGTTTTGCAGCCTTCCCAAAGCCTGGTAGAAACAAGCATAGAGCTCCACATGTAACCTTCTTCTCACATGAATCCTCTGCCGTGTCTTCCTCGTAGCCATAGCTTTTCGTCCTCTCTAGCTTGGCTTCATCAATCTTTATGGGGGTCTTTTGCTGATGACTTTCGACACTAGATTTCACCATCCAAAGATCCAGCTCTTCGGGTGGGGAGCTTCTTCTTCCTTCGCCACACGACCTGCTCTTCAAGCGCTCAAGGTTAGTGAGAGCTACAGAACCAGCAGAAAGGGGAGAAACTTGGTTCAGATTTCGCGACTTCTTTGAAGATAACAGAGAACTGAACTTGGGCGAGGAAGATTCCGAGTTTGGTAGGCTGTGGCTGAGAAACTTGTACTTTGATGGCGGCCGAAGGGGTGGCAGATTGAGGACGTCGGTCTCCTGAGCTGGCTCTTCAAGGGAGAATGGATCTACTGAGATGTTCTTCTCACTGCCCATACTGTCCTGAAACATGAGAACTGGCTTTCCAGTTTTAAAGGAGAAGGATGGAGAATGCATGTTTTCAGCACAGACATGAGCATCTGCAACTTCAACAGAATAGCCAGGCATTTTGTGTTTGTGTTCAAAAGTAATGAGAAGAAGTTCTGGTGATTAGAGGAATGATTTGTGCATTTTAAGAACTGGAGATGGAGCTTTAAACGTGCATGGCATTTCTGTCGTGATTCCCATGTTCTCAGTTGACTTTACATCAACAAAGTCAGGTTGACTGAGATGCAGAGACACATTAGTAGAGGCTCACACAAGCACAACTTTTTTACACCAAAATGTTTCTCTACACATATACATGGAAAAACTGCATTCTGTGTGTTTGTATTCGCACCTGTCTAAACTATCGCCGTATCACTGCAGAGAGTTATAGAAGAGAATCAGCACAACAGAGACACCGATTATGACTGGAAATGCTGTGACCAAGTAAAGAGCTCCGTATCCCTACACAAGACAAAATGGTCTCACAATCAGTTACAAACTCAAGACATAGCAAGAAAAAATAAGGATTCAACTAGAGTAGCACCAGGGGGGTTTTCAAAACTTCGGTGCCAATATTTTTGTCAACAAATTTGTCAATGACTTCTTCAGATGGGGTTTCTACTGAATCAACAGCCTATTAATTTGCATCAAAGATTCCTTTTTTAATCGGACTATACTATTGGCACCAAGAACTGGTTAACTATTTATAACGCAATTACTATAAAGAGATTGCGAGGTTAGAGACTTTAGACCATTCATATAGCCATTAGTCAACAGCCAATACAACTTCCAACCATCCCTAGCTTTTCAAAATTCCAAAGAAGCTCACAAAGATGAAATTGAGTATTTATATAAATGAAGGGACTAACGTTAAAGTATTGAAACAAAGATAACAGGTAATAATCAGTGAAGCGGATCAAACCACTGCAGGAGGCACATCCGTGTCATCACTATCATCCTCTTCTGTAATTTCGGCAGCTTCATCCCAATCTATGTTCAGTCGCTTAGCAGCTTCTTTCGGATCAATACCAGTATCTGTGGCTTTTGCATATAGTGATTTTCCACGTCCTTTCGTCCTTTCTATTTCTACCTACAAAATTAGCACTGACTATTATCACAGACAAAAAGGTTACAGTGAAACTTATTAGAAGGAATATTTGAATATCCTACAAATACAGCGTATAGAATATTTGAAATGATTTAATCAAAAAGTAGATTCAAAGAGTAGCTCCATGGCAATTGATCTAGCCATCCATCAAGGTTAGCTGGGAAAAGACAGAGTGGACTAGCAACATACAATTTGGTTAATTACTTACCACAGTCATTCAAAATCACGCATGTATCACTCATTCATTGAAAGAACATGCTGATTTATTTCTTTTTGAAAAAAGGATACATTTCGGGCTACACAAAGTATATATACATCATTGCTCTCCAAATTGATATTTCCTTTATTCTGTCGTCAAATATAAAGCTCAGTGCAGTGATCTGGAAGTGCTGTTCCAAATTTAGACATAATCATTTCAACCAAAAGCACAACATTCAGCTGCTCTATTATATTGAAGGCAATAGGATCACGTTGCAAGTCAAATATCTAGGAAGATGAGAAATGATGGTAGTTTTGCTCATCCATAAAAAAATTCTTTAGTATGGAGAAGCTGAAGCAAATACAAGCAATAATTTGGCGATAACAAGTCAACCAATTTAATAACCAAGAAAAGGAAGTTGACAAATCGACTAATACCTCTAAATTTGGCCATTGCGTTAGTTCTTCTGCCAGTAGCTGCAAAGCAACCCGATCCTCAGGAACTACACCTTTATTCACCTAAAATCAGGATGCACAAACCATGAAACCCATGGACAGCTATGAACTATCTAAAATTCTAAATTGTGCAACCAACTAATAGTCATTGTGCTCAAGCACATATCATATTCATATTTGCAGGAAGTGCCATAACTCAGAGCTAAAATGAGTGCAGTTTACTTCTTCTAAAGTAGTAGCTAAGTCATCCCTCGTTGGAGCAGTTTCATCATCGATACCAAGCAGCCGCTTCCGCTCAACATCTCTGGGATCTTCTATCATTATTGTTAATTTGACCTGGCAAGCAAGCAAGAAATCCATGTAACAAAGTAGTAAAAGAAACTAATTGAAAGCAAACGAGCTAATTCTATTTGCTTCACCCTCAGCCACCACAACCCCAGCAGCCCAGAAGGCTAAAAATATTTAGAATAAACAATCATGCAATCGAATTATAAGGTACACCTGACCTACATCCTTTCAAGCAAACCCAAAGAATCACATAATATCAAGACTCTTTACATAAACGCATTTACAAAAAACAAAGAGGATAAGGATAAGACACACCTCATTAAAGGTCATATCTCTGTTTCTCTTAAGGAGATCCAACACCTGCAGAAAATCAAATCATCAAGACAAAGGGTTCAAGGATTAAATTCCATAAACAAAACAAACAAGCAAAAACCTATAGTTACCCTTTTGATTTGGGAGATATATTCCAGGACTTGGGGATCTGCTGGCACTGCATCAGCAGTGTTGATACTGACTTCAGTGTCTTCCCTGTTACTCACAAACACAGCCATTTTATTTTTTCTGCTGCCACTATTTCCAACTCTTCTCCACCTCTCCTTGTCATAGTCATAGTGTACGCGGATTAAAGATGATGCCTTTCTTTGATCATTAGAAACTGGGAAAAAAAGGGTCTTCGGAGAAAATGATAATGACACGATTGGTGAGAGGAGCTGCTGAACTGAACCCATGAAAGAAAAACTTTCTTACTTCAATGCTAGAAATCTAGAATGGATTCATACCATTTCAGAGTAACTGAGTGATCAAGTAACAGTGTTCAGGATACAATTTTCGGTGGCTGTAAAAAGAGATTGAGAAGAGGGTCATGCTGGATTTGGCTTTTATTGTGGGCGCCATATAACCAACTCACGGCCAAACCAAAAGGTTACGCGTTTCGATTTCTCGATTTTCTAACTGAATTTCTTTGTGAAATTATGAGATTGATTTCCCCTAGCATAAAATGCTTCTCAAAGTTTGTCATTCTTTTTATAAAATGTTCTTAATTAATTATTTCTTAATGCTTAACTTAGTTGATTTCAAACGTATTTAGCACAAGTGTCTAAGACAGTAGTAAAAATATTATTTAATCTTAAAATATTAAATGATAACAATAACATAATGATTAGCAAAAAAATTGGTTAATTTTACATTTATAACTTGTGATTTTCTAATTACTTTACACATATCATTATACGGGACATTCTAAAGTGTTAGATCGCTCGATTACGCATCTCAGAGTTTATGGGTGTAACAATTAGGTACAAATCATTATCAATCAAATCATTTTTTAGAATTATTTTATTAGTATATGTTTTTAAAACATTAGATTAAGAAGAAAACTATGCTAACAAAAACTATTGCCACCATATTTCAAAGTTCAAATAAAATCTTAATTATTAAAAAATAAAAAAATAAATTATTTTCAAATATATATACTAATATTCAGACTTTTTATCTTGTTAATATATAAAATAAGGTCAAATTCACTTGCATGGTTAGAGTTGAGAATGATTTCACTGATAAAATACTTGTCAATTATTCAGATGTCATGGGTTTATAGTACAACCACAACAACTACCTAAAATCACAATTAACGACATCTAGGAAGTTTCTGAACGAGGCAAGGGAGGTTGTGGATACTTACGTAATCCAGTCTTTTATTCAAAGGTTGAGGTATTGAGTGTCAAAAAATTTTCACTGTGTGACGGGTTATCCTAAAGTGCTTTTAGATTTGACCAAGAAGATTAAGAATATCACTGTTAAAAAGAATAAGATGAATAAGGGAAAGGTGAAGCATGATTGTGAAGCTTTGCATCATGAGAGGCTTTCCTTCTGATAGGTCAAGAACATGCTAACAAGGTACTTGTTGTAATTCAATTCTAAACGTTTACTCATCAAGATCACCTCAAATGAATGGTTTATGTGGCAAATTTTTTCGTTGATTTTTGATATCTTTTTACATGGCTAACATTAAAATCTAGATTTCAAATTTTTTATCACAAATTTAGGATTTGTTATTTTGACTTTTTAATGCAGATATATGCCTTTTGAGTCTATCATGATGAACAAATAATTTTACTGTTGTTAAATGTGTTAGTTTGCTTCTTTGTATGTTGATTGTCATTCCTTATGGTTCATTTTAAAAATTTAGGCACGATTTTGGCATCATACTCAAAAGTCCCCCAAGGTTGAGGAGGAGAATGTGATCAAATTTGATATACCATCTGGAGATGTACAAAAACTTCACACAACAGGATAAGAAAATATCTGATATTATATCAATTGTTGGAATGTTGGGGCTGAAAATGGAATCGGCAAGAAAGGTTCTCAAAGAGTCGAATGTTAATTATGAGTATTATAGTCTGAGCATTTGTGTATGTTTCAAAAGATTATAATAAGAAAGAGGTGCTTCTCAAGATTCTGAATTCTTTCACCGAACCCGGTGAAGATGTGAATGACATGGATGCAGGGCCGGACCAGACGTGGTGTGAAATGTGCGATCGCATAGAGCCCGAAAATTAGAGGGACTCCAAAATTTGTTTCTTGAGTTGTACTATATATGTATTTTAAAATTTTAATTTGGAAATGTAATTCAATTTTTTTGAAGGGCCTTTTAATTTTCAGCATGACCCTTTTTTCCATCAACCTTCTAAATTTATTCTTATCATCAACCTTCTAAATTTATTCTTATTATATATTAAATGATGAAATTTATTTTAAACATATATAAAGGCTCGAAATCAAATTTTGCATAGGGTCCCAAACTGAATTGGACCGACCCTGCATGGATGAAAACCTATTAGAAAAGTATCTTTTCAAATAGTTCGAGAAAAAACAATACTTGGTTGTGATGGAGGAATTTTTATCCTAGTGAATGGGAAATTTTAAAAAATTGTTTCCTAAGAACAATAAGCGGTGAAAGGTGTTATTGACTAACATGAATTTGAAGATGGCAAAGCATGCAAATGCAAGTCCAACATCTTTGTATAAGTTGGATTTATTATAAATAGATGAGCATTGACAACTATTTAGATGGAGGGTGTTTAGGAAGGACTATTGCCCCCAAGGGTTGAGAGAGTATGAGGTCAGAATTGCATGCAAAATGTGATGGCTTGCCTTTGGCTATAGTTTTTATTACCAATATCCTAGTGATGAATTACCTATAGAGAGTAGATTGGTAGATGAAGACTCATGCGAGTGCATAGAGTTACTTTGTTAGGGATATAGAAAAGTAGGCAAGTTATTTGATGTGATGTACACGCATTTGCCAAACCACCTAGTGATGTGTTTATTGTATCTTTTAGTTTTTAGGGAGCATTTGGAGATTAAAGCATGGAAATTAATAAGGTTATGAATTTATGAAGGGTTCACACCGGCTAAGGATGGGGATTTTTTGCTTGTAAGACCAAGACCGACTAAATCAAAATTAGCTCATATGCATGATATTGTGCGTGAACATTTTTCCAAAAAATTAAAAGAGCTAACCTACACTAATATTTGTCTTAAAATCCCGCATTGATCGTTGTCTGATCTAACAAAAATCTACTTTTTAAAAAAGAGCGAAATGCTGCTACCAAATGGACCTGAGAGTGACTTCAATTTGAGCCACTATTATATTAGCTTTTTGTCATTAAACATGCAAATCAAATGCTCTTTAAGATAAATCATCAATCAACTAGATGGAAGATGATCAACACTGATCTATAACTCAATGGTATCGCCATCGATGATTACTTTTTATGATGATTCCTTGATCAAACGAATGCTTACCAACACTGATCTTTGTTATAGTTTTATGCATATAAATTTCCAAAAAAAAACTTACAATCCACTTGGTATTCAGTTTTACATTAATTAGCCATTTTTCTTTCTTCAAAGTCCATTTCAGAATTTCAAACTTCAATTCACCATTATATAAATATAATGTTCAACCAAGTTATCGGTACAACATAATCTTTTTTATTTATGAAATAGGTAAAACATAAGTTATTCAAATGACTTTTGATTACATTCCCCAATTAAATCTCAGTTTAATATATTGTTATAATTAATCTAAATTCCAACATTCAATTCCTCTAAATATAACAATGTCATCAAACTTGCCTCTTTACTGCTTTCTCTAGACTCATAAAACTTGAAAAATATGAGGATAACTCTTACAACTGTACACTTAATATATCATTAGGCAGGCAACTTGTGAACCCACACGTTATGCATTAGTCCAAGAAGTATACACGTAAAATGATGCAAAAAAATTATTTGTACTTTTCAAGTAATTCACAGTCACAAATACAAACCAAATAACATGTTCATCATCTTAAATCTCTAAAAGTAATCATAGATCTTGGTAAAAGATCGGATGTGAATTGTATAGTATATTATGATGCGATGATATTTTACATTGCATGGATGAATTTACTAAAAATATTTTCCCCATTAAACTAAAAATGTTTTCCCACACACCATATTATACCATAATTATTTCTAAACCATCTCTTCACAGTCCACCACATCCTGAACATATACATTACAAAATTCCCTCACTCTTAATGCACAACTAAAAACTTGTTCTTTGGGCTTAGATGCACTTAAGCTCATATCAGGTCAGTTTTTACAAACCAACTTGATTCAAAATTCATACTTCAAAACTTAGGGATAAAAAATATATAACCTCAAAAGAGGTTGTGGCTATCATTAGTAAAATTTATTCAAAGTCTCATGTTTGAAATTATAAGAACTAGATTATGTTGCCTAAAAGTTCTATAGTTTTACACTCACTTTTGTCATTGAATCTTCACTAAAATAAAAAAAAGAGTATGATGTTAAAGTTTAGTTCATTGTTTCTAGATCACTACCAAACAAAAATCAACCAAATCAGAGTCTCCGTCAGAAAAATGTGCTTATCTTAAGTTAAGCTCACTAGTTATCATTAATTTGTAATAAACTAACTGCAGCAAGGTTGAAAACCAATAATCTCACTCATTACTCATTCGTTTTCAATAATTCGAAGTTTCAAAATATAGCTTATCTTACAAGGATTACATAGAAATAAAACATGACAAAATCAGAGCTATTGCTTGAGAATTACGGGTTTTTGATAAGCCTTAAATATACTCTTATTTTATGGAATTTGAGAGTTAGTTTGGGTAATATTTTGTACCAAAGTCGAGAGCATTAGAACTAAATCCTCCATGGTCATTTAGAAATTAATGTTGCGCATTTTAATCTGAATTTGCACTGGTAATGAGTATTTGGATGAAAAGAGTTGAAAACCTTCTATGATCACACCAAAGAGTTGAACATTCGAAGCTAAGAAGTTGATGAATTGGTCATAGAAGTGGTGTGAAGGCCACTCTCATAGTTGTAGAAGCTGTCGGGAAGAGTGTTTCCAAAAGTCCAGAATTGTCGCCAAAATCCCATAAAAGCGTCACTGGAGTTTGAAGGACATGTCGCCCAGATTGAAGAAAGTGTCGCTAGAATACTGACATAAGTAAATGTGGAGTGTCACTAAGCCAGCGGCTTCCTTGCCTCCTTGAGCTGAATTTTGGGGTTATAAATACCCCCTCTTATCTGACCCTTTTGGAGAACGCCTCTCCTCATGTAGAAACCATATGTTCATCCTCTTCCTTTCATTTTCTTACTTTTAATTCCTTTAGATAAGTAGTTTGATTTCATGAACTGTAGTTCATTTTAGTTTAACTATTGGGAGCTTCCATGTAGACTTTCAATTATGGTTTTGAGAAAGTGATATGCATTGTATAAGGGTTTTTCGATTAGGAATTGTATGTGATATTTTCATATGAATTTGATGCATAAAACGATTGGGCATTCCTCATAATTGTAGAGTGTACTGAATGCTTGCTAAATCTATGGGTAAAATACTTTCATTTGCCTAATTCATGATTAGAGATAATAGAAATAGTGCTTTGTATATTTTCATACATTATTATCTATCCAATGTTCAATTTGCCTTACTTACATGTTTATCGAGTCTCATATCTAATGCCATCAATATATTAAATATAGTGCTTACACTTGTTATATATCTAGAGGTGAGAATTTTGAAATCATGCTATGTTGTTTCCTAGTTATAAACGAGAGAATGGATAAATTATATTCACTTTCGAAATAGTTAATCTCGATAAGTAATTATAAACCCCAAAATGCAATGTGTTGTAGTCCAATGATTAATCTCGAGTCGAAAGTTGAAGTCGAAAGTTGATTAATCCTTAACTAATGATAGTCTAGTTTACTTTCATTGTATAATTCAAAACCAATCTCATATTCCCCATATATATTTACATTGCTTTCGTAGTTTCATGCTTATTATCTACTTTAAAACACTCTTACAAGTCTCGTCTCCGTGTGGTTCGACCCCTACTTCCCACCAACTACTCTCTAGTAGTTAGAAGTTGTGGGTGATTTATAAATATTGTTTTGATCTCGCGGGATTCCTATTTACGATGTGGGGGAAAACGCTTGCCAGCTTTTCAAGTTCAGACTTCTTCTTATGCTACTGAAACATAACAGTTAAAAGAGTATAACTTCAACATTCTTTTCTCCCTCGTTTCTACACCAAATCAGTCGATTCTTGATACCATATTGTAGCTCTAAATCCAATGTTTTCAAATATATTATCATTATTCTGTATAAAGCTATGGATTTAATGTTACAAGTTTTTAAAGCTCGGAGCTTTGAATATTAGCAAAGTCCATATTTTTAAAGTGTTCTCATATACCCAATTCACCCCTTTATAATTTAACTCACTAACAGAATCAAAATTTACTCTTTCAAAATTGCAGTTCACCACACACCCCCTCTACGATATAAACACATGCGAAGAGATTCTTGATATCCCTAAGCCATAGCTGTAAAACATCAAAATCAACATTGATCCTAGAAATTGCTTATAATATGACAATCTGAAGAGTACTTGGGGAGTGAAGCGAACTAAAGAGCAGCGGCACTGAGCGAGCAGTGCGACCAAGCTCCGCCCTGAGACAGAACTGACGGCGGCGGGACTGAATCGGAATTGAGACGGTCGAATAGCAATTGAGGTACTAGTACGATAAGACGGAGAGAGAAGTGGTTGATTGCGATAGCGATGCGGGTGGAGTGGAAGGTTCAGCGTGTTTAGATTTAGTAGAAAGACATGAAACTCTTTATTTTCATCTTTTAAAATATGTAAGAAACAGCTAACGAGTTCGGAAGTTACTCTTATATAAGGATAATCTTTTAAATACCTTAAATACCTTTAAAAAGCGCTGTAAACCTTTTTTTTAAAGGAATGGAATGAAGCTGTGAGTTCGGAATTATGTTTTAAGACAGATGACAGACCACGCATTGTGAACGCCTTAAATTTGTGTTTTAGATTGAGACTTCTCTACTAGCGAGAACACGTTTTTCCACCTTATTTTTGAGTGAAAATAAACACAAGCCAATGTGATAATTAGTAGTATTTAAAATCGGATTTTTAGGCATCGTGGCTTTAGATAAATATTACCATAATTTTATGATATGACTGTTTATCCTACATATTTATTAATGTAATTTATGTGTTTGTTTCATCTGTTTTATTTTATAATATATTATTTCTTTTTTAAAAAAAATAAACATGACTTTGTAGTTAATTGACATGTTTGTGTGTCATTTGTTTGCGGTATGTTTTTTTTTTAAAAAAAATTAAAACTACTATAAGTGGGGGGAATTAATTGGCACCCCTAACCAAAATGGCAATGCCAGAGTTAAGTTACAGATCAAATAAAAGGGGGATTCCCTTTGAAGAATCTAAGCTTCCAAAATTTATAGTACTAATTTCTAACCACTGGATTGTTTATAGTCAGATGTAAAATCTAAAAAGAAGAGCATTTTAGTGATCGAGTAAACAAATACCGAAGCACAACTTTGCCACTCTTTGATTTGTACACAGACAAATAAACCAAAAACAATGTATTTTGCAGTAAGCCTAGTAACCATATAGATGGTTCAAAAATGGCTCAAAATTGCTTGTAAGCATCTGTGATTGGTGTTCTGGTTGTTGTTATGTGTTGCACCTGTGGCCTGAGCAGAAACTTTTTGTTATAGTCCTTCCCTGCTGCATCAGCAAAAGAAATATCAGCAGTATCTGACTCTCTAAGTTGGATAAGTCCTAACAGAATGAATTCCCAATTTATCAAGCTGAATATGTCCTTTTAACTGTATGGGGGCCTCCTCAAATAGAAAATCAGTAGATAAAGCATCAGAAAGAGCATTTTTTGATAAAAAGTCAGTTGAGATATTTTCTTCCCTGAGAATATGAGTCACATTATGTAAACAGTGGAGTGCATTTAGTTCATGAGTCATAGAATAAAGCTTCCATTGGGAACTCATTGGATTCATGACAGCAGAAACAGCCTGGCTATAATCAGATTCAATCATGTAATTTTGAAGGCCAAGTTCCAGGGCTGCCATATATCCTAATCTAATATCAATCAATTCAGAGTGTAGTGCAGATGAGCTTTGTGAATATACTTGTCTGAGCAATCTAGTATTGCCCCTTTGATTTCTTACCATGATTCCAACTCCACACTGACCATTTTAAAATGATGCATCCACATTTATCTTAAATCCAATATCTGGGTGGTGCCATTTAATGATCTTAACTCTTTTAGGCCTTTTCAGTCTAGTGAAAGGAACCATTCCAGAAGTGATCAAAAAATTATTTCTTTCAAGATTTCCAGACACAGGATGAGCAGTGAAAATATTACATGTGTATTTTTGAATCATTTGCACCAGTGTTATAGTGTTAAACTGCTTATCATCATACAGTAGTTTGCGGTATGTGTTATATAACTTCTTTTGTTTACTCTGTTTTTATTAATTATTAATGAATTGATTGATTAGAAAACATAACAAACATTAACATCAATAATATTATGGTGTTAGAAAAAATAACAAACATTAAAAATACTAGCCAAAATTTTGTACCACCTATATCTCAGGCTAATCTGTACAATTGACTTTTCAAGTCAAAGTTAATAAATTTTGACGGTAATTTAAAATAAAATATATCTTATAAATCTATCAAGTAAAATATTGTTAAATATACTTTCCAAAAGTAATTTTATACATTTTCTTATTTTATGTAATATAAAATATTAACAGTCAAATATGATCGTTGAAAATCGTGAAAAATCTATTATATAGATTAATGTGAGATCAAGGGAATAATGTTCGTCCAGGCTCAGGCTCCGCCCCGACTCCGCCCAGGCTCCGCCCCGGTTCCGCCCAGGATCCGTCCAGGCTCCGACCCGGTTCCGTCCAGACTCCACCATCATCCCGAGTCCTAATCCGGCCAGGTATTTCAGCGTCTGCTGTTGTCCACCATCGGGAGTAGGATAAGGAAGGAGACTAGAGGGCTGTGGGTAATTGATCGGTGCTGTTGTTGATGTCGGATTCGGTGATGGATATCTGAAACCATAGCTTTCTGAAAACCGTACCCTTTCTTCGTTTCTCTGATCTCGTCGGCGCTGCCGCATGGAGGAACCACCAATCACTTTTCCAGCCCCTCCTGTGACCAATGCACAGGCGGTGCACAATCAGTTTGTAGCACATAGGAACCCGAGGCCGATTGGAGCTTCCTTTGATCCAAAGCCAAGAGTTGACCATCTGGGCGAGCCCGGTCTGCACTTTTCCGATGAAGAGTGCGACCGGCTCGAGGAGCCCCTGAAGCTCACACTTGTGGGCAAATTCTCAAGGGCCCGACCCAGATTGGATAAACTTAGGCGAGATTTTCAAACGGCTGGGTTCAAAAGTCAGGTTGAAATTTATTTACTAGACAATCACCAGGTTCTAATCCACTTCTCTCTTGCAGAAGATTACTACAGGTGCTGGATGCACAAAATTTGGAATTTTGGCTCATATTCCATCAGAATCACTAAATGGAGCCCAGACTTTGATCCAAACGCAGATTCGCCAATCATACCGGCATGGATAACTTTATATGGTTTAAAAAGACAGTTTTTTGATGAAAATACACTATTGTCTATTAGTAATCTTGTTGGAACACCCGTTAAAGTTGATCAAGCCACCTTGAACAAGACAAGGCCTCATGTGGCTAAGGTCTGTGTTGAGGTGGACATTACCAAACCCCTTACTGAACGTATTTGGTTAAGTTTTAGAAATATGGGATATTAGCAAAGGATTGAGTATGAAAGTTTGCCTTTTTATTGCACAGTCTGTTCAAAAATTGGTCATACAAATGATTCATGTAAAAGTGCACCCAAACCAAAAAAATATTATGCCATGGAGACCAACACTTATTGATAGCAATATAAATGATCAATATGCTTCATCCTCAGCCTTGTCTAATAAAGATAAACAAGTGATTGTTACTGATATTGCTGGTACTAACAAAAATGTTGAGAATATCTCCTTGGAAAAGAGAGGTCTTGATGCATGTACAGGTCATAGGATTTGGAAGGAAAAAGCTCCAGTTATTTTACAGAAAGAGAAGCCCCAACAGGAGAAGCCAATTGAAACATTGGATAATTCACATAAGGTTATGTCACATGGAGTTAATACAAACATAGATCATGAAATTAGCTATAACCCTTCTGACCTGAATGCAGTTGTTACTCCATTTATCAATATTGTGGAAAACATCTCTGATCCTAATTTTCAAAGTCAAGATACTAGTCAGAGCTCCTTTGACACACCCTCAAAAATGCTCAATGGTAATGAAAATTCCAAGCTGGTCAATTCTAACAAATCTGTAGAGATTGTTTCAGGTTCACACAGGAATGTAGAATCAGGACAACATTCGAGTTCAGAAACTAAGGAACCTGAAGCACGGAGCCTGGCAATAACATACAGGTAGTGAAGGTAGTAAATTCCTCTCTCTCTGCTGATGATCATATTATGCTAGATAGAATATCTCACATACCAAATATGCAGTGGTCTCAAGAGAAAAAATCTAGAGAGGAAGGAGATTTCATCCTTGAACCTATGGAACAGGGCAGGTTTGAAAAATTGTTAAATGAGTCACACATAAATACTAGTAGTCAACTGGTATCCACTAGAAAGAAAAGAGGCAAAAATAAAGACTACACTAGTACTCAGAAAACAGTTTTAACAAGGTCTCAAATTGATCCTAAATCCCTAGTTTAATCAATGACTGACATCAATTTCTGTATCTGGAATGTGAGAGGGATTAGGAAAAAAAATACACAAACTAGAGTCTTGAATATTAAGAGAAAGAATAAAATTGGCCTTTTTGTTATCACTGAACCTTTTGTGGACAGTAGTAAAATTTCTTCTATTGCTTTTCACTTAGGTTACAATCACTACTATGCTGGTCCTAGGGGCAAGATATGGATTCTATGGAATGATGAATTTTCAATTAATGTACAATCATTGCATGATCAATATATAAAGGCTGAAATAACTCATCATTTATCTTCATCAGTATGGAATGCATGCTTTATTTACGCTAGACATAATTTAGTAGCTAGAAGGGATCTCTGGGCTAAATTGAATAATTATAGAGACCATGCTACTATATATGTTGGGGATTTTAATGTTATGAGATTTTCTTCTGAGTATATAGGACAGGCAGCTCCTAATATGGACTCTATGATGGAGTTTAATGAGTTTATAGAGGACAATGCACTTACTGAAATCCCTTGTACTGGAAACCTTTATACTTGGACAGGGAATAGAAGAACAAGAAATGGGGTTTTAGGTACAGTTTGGGAAAGGTTGGATAGGGGCTTAATAACCTCAGCTTTTCATGACATGTTTCCTAATACAAGCATAAGAGTCAAGTCTAGAGTTGGGTCTGATCACTCTCCACTGTTAGTCAAGCTTGAAAATCAGGGTTTAGTTAACAATGTTAGGTCTTTTAAGTTCCAACATTGTTGGTTAACTCATTCTGATTTTTTAGATGTAGTGAAAAATAGTTGGATGGTTAATACTGGTATTTATGGAATGCTAAATTTCTCGGTTAAACTTAGGAGGCTGAAGCTGAAGCTTAAAGAATGGAATAAAACAGTCTTTGGAAATGTGCATGATAATGTTAAATTAGCTGAGGAAAAGATGATTCAAACTAAACTTGATTATCAATCTAATACCAGTGATCAGAATAGAGCACTACTTCATCTTGCACAGGCCGAACTGACACAGGCTCTAATCTCTGAGGAAATATTTTGGAAGCAAAAAGCAAGACTTCGATGGCTACAGGAAGGAGACTCCAATACAAAAAATTTTCATGCCACTGTTAAAGCCAAACATTCCAAGCAGAAGATTGCTATGATTAAAAATTCAGAGGACTATTGGATTACTGATCAAGAAGAAATTGGAAAGAGGCTGTGGAGTATTATAAAACATTACCATCTGATGATTTGTTAGTTGTGGATGACAGTTTTACAGGTGAATTACTGGAGCATGTACCAGAGCTGGTCACAGATGAGGCAAATCAAAGTATTATGAAGATGATAGATTCAGAGAAGCTAAGAAGACTGGTTTTAGCAATGGATGGGGAAGCTGCACCAGGACCTGATGGATTCACAGGTATTTTCTACAAACACTGCTGGGACATTATTAGGGATGATTTAATATGTGTTGTAAATGAGTTCTTAGTTGGAGTCCCAATGCCTAGAGCCATCTCAGCAACATTCATAACCCTAATTCCTAAAAGACAGGTTAATACCTCTTTCTCAGACTATAGACCCATCTCACTCTCAAACTTTTGAAATAAGATCTTTTCCAGAGTGATTACAGAGAGGATTAAGCCCTTAATGCCTCATCTGATATCCCCAGAACAATCTGCATTTGTTCAGGGCAGGGAACTAGCTGATAATGTGCTATTAATGCATGAACTCACTGATTTTTTTAAACAATAAAATTGGGGGTTTTAATGTATTTATGAAACTTGACATGGTGAAAGCTTTTGACAGAGTATCGTGAATATTTTTAAAAAGGCCTTTATGCAAAATAGGTTTTAGTAATCACATAGTACAAGTAATCATGGGCAATATTAATGCAGCTCAATTCTCAGTCTTAGTAAATGGGAAATCATTTGGTTTTTTTAAGGCTTCCAGAGGAATAAAACAAGGAGACCCTTTATCTCCTTTTTTGTTTATATTACTCACAGAAACTTTTACAAGATCAATTGGTTATCTCTACTCTAATGCTAAGATTGATTATTACCAACTGCCACATTCTGCCAAGAAAATTACGAATCTTAGTTTTGCAGATGACACTATTGTATTCTTAAAGGCAAATAGACACATTTTGGAGAACTTATGACTTTTCTTGAGAAATATGAAACTGTGTCAAGACAGAATAAAAATATAGAAAAATCTGCATATTATTTGTCTAAGCATGCCCCTACTGCATATCACAGAATGCTACTGGAAGTGACTGGAATCCCCAAAGGTTCTTTTCCTTTTAAGTACCTTGGTTGCCCTATATTTGTAGGAAAGAAAAAGCACTCATATTTCCAGCCCTTATTTGATAATATAGTAGCTAAACTTATTACCTGGCAAAATAAGTGGCTTAATCAAGCAGGAAGATTAGTGTTGGCTAAGCATGTGCTCTCAGCTATACCCCTTCATATTCTGACAGTGATAAAACCAACTAAGGGAGTCATAGACAGGTTACATGTAATTTTTGCCAAGTTTGTATGGGGAAGATCTGAGTATGGACGGAATAAAATTTGGAGATCATGGGAGAATATGTGTTATCCTTACCTGGAAAATGGTCTTGCATTTAAAAATCTTCACACTTTAGTTGACAGCTTTTCTCTTAAAATTTGGTGGAAGCTTCAAATTGGAGAGAATTTGTGGTCTACTTTTATGTGGTCCTTGCCAGGTTACAGGAGAAAATCAAAAATTTGGAGAAGATACAATGAAGTGAATGTCATTGCTCAGGAAAACTCTTGCATTCAGGTTAGGTCAGGTAATGTATCCTTCTGGGAGAGTAATTGGCTTGACGTTGGATTGCTTATAAATCACTGGAACTCTGATTTAGAATTGCTATATCCTGATCTGACTGTTAATGAATATTTTTATGATCAGCACCAACTTCTCAGTGATTTAGTACATGGCTTTCCTCAAAATATATGTGATCTGCTTCAAAAAGATTTTCCAATTTTTGATGACTACAAGGATATAATGATATGGAAATTGGAACCTCATGGAAATTTCACTATTTCATCTGCTTATGAACTGTTAAGAAAAAAGAAATCACTTGTGACTTCTTATAAATTCTTATGGATGAAGTTGATTCCAAAAAAATTATATGTTTTTAACTGGAGATTGCTGAATAGATTGCTTCCTTTGGGAGAGATATGGAGCAAAGATCATTTTTTATGTTTATTTGCAGCTTCTGTGGAAATGATGCTGATGATTTACAACATGTTTTTCACAACTTTCCTATGATTAGGAATCTCTGGAATTTCATGCACATATTGCTTGATTTAACTCCTGAAAATTTCACAAACTTCTGGGACAGGATATTTCACTATTGGAACATTAAGGTGAAATCTGAGCTGCATAGAACTATAGTCAGAATGATGCCTGTTTTTGTTACCTGGACTGTTTGGTGTGCTAGAAATAAATTCATATATGATAATGTCAAACCAACATTCCAGATCATGAAAAAACAGATACTTGATCATTTGCAAAGTGTTTTGAAAGTATACAGGTTATCTTGGAAAGCTTCTGAAGAAAGAACAATACATCCAGACTTACTCCAGTTGGCACCAGTATCAGATGTTATCAGAAGACCAACAACACAAATTGTTACATGGAGAGTTCCTAGAAATACACATAAGCTCAACTCAGATGGCTCCTCTCTTGGTAACCCTGGTTTTGCAGGTGCTGGTCTTGTAATCAGGGATGGAACTGGACAAGTTAGAATTGCAAAAGCTATCTTCCTCAACATACAAACAAGTCTGGAAGTTGAAGCTTTAGCTTTAGTAAAAGGATTGGAGCTTGCTTATTTTGAAGGAATAGAAAGCCTGGAGGTGGAAACAGATTCATTAGTATTGCTCAAGCTGATCAGAAGGGAGTATAAAATACCTTGGAAAATTCAACATATCATCAGAGCCATTTGGATGCTACAAAGTGAGTTCTCTATATCTTTCTCTCATGTGTATAGGGAAGTTAATTCAGTAGCTGATGCATTGGCAAAATGGCAAGCAAAGAAAAACACAGTTATACTTTTACACAATTAACCATGCCTAGAGAAATCAAAGGATTGGTTAATCTGGATGCTAGACAGTTCCCTTACATTAGAACTTAAATTATGAACATCTTACTGCTAGCATTTATGTTTTTGTATGTAGGCGCAAGGTCTGGACCAGATGCACCTGAAAGAAAGAGGATATCCAGTAAGCGGCATTGGATCAATCCAACTACACTATAGATGATGAGCAAACACACACTTTTGGAAAAGAAGATCAGTCTAAGACATCTCAAACACAAAAGACCACTTTCTCTGAATTCTCTGGAAGTATTCTCAAAGGAACAACTTGGCATTTCAAACTAATTTTGTTGAACCCCGTGCTTGTCGGCAGAATTAGGTTTCACATAGCGATCCTTAACTTGCTTGCAAGTAATGAGTCCTCCTATCGGCAGAGTTGGGCTTTGCTTAGCGATCCCTAAAATGTTTGTAGGAATCGACATGGGTGTAGACAAAATTATTAGCTTTTTTCACATGGTAGTTTTTAAAACTATATGTATGATACTTTGAATTTTTCCCCTTTGGGTTTTTTTGGAGTGGTGATCCTAATAAAATTCACCCCACTTAAATAAGTGGCTTTAAATTTTTTTTTTTTTTAAAATGTTCGTAGTAGGAAGGAGAAAAGTATGTAAAGGTCTAGGAAACTACTTCGAGGTAAAGTATTTAATTTCTCAAAAAAAAAAAATTTGAAAGGATTAAATTTCTCAATTTTATTTAATAAATAACTCACTGAGGAATTATAATTCTTTGGATTTAGATTTTATTTTTACTTTTTATGATAGTGAAGCTAACTAGAATCTCCGCCATCGTTCCTCCCAAATACTCCACTGTAAGGCGCCTCCACAACTCAACTATGTTGCAGACAAGAACGTTAAAAAGGAACCAATAGTACACGATTCATGTATATAAATTAATAAAATATATTATACTACTCCAGGTGCTTAAATTAACCAATAACCACTGGGATGAAAATGATGTTTCTCCACTAATTACTGATTACTAATCACCATCAATTTAATTAAACAACAGTTTCTGGTTAATTAGAGAATACACTCCACTGCCATAATCTCACAGTCACACATCAGGCACAGTGGGAATGTGACTGTGTACAACCATCTCCAGAGTGGCGCCGCCACCATTCGCGGTGGTCCTAACTTTCTCCGCCTCCTCCTTCTGGTCGTTCTTCCTCTTCACGTACAGGCCGTAGACGTAGGAGAGGAAGCCCCAGAGGCAGAGGACGGTGGAGATGGCCTTGACGCCGCCAAAGTAGTCCTTGTACACCACCACGCCGCCGAGCACGTTCACGGAGAGCAGCGCCGTCATGCATATCCCGCTCGTCAGCGACGTCGTCATGAACACCATCCCCGCCGTCCCCATGAACACCAGCTGCCAAGTCACCACGTTTCCCCACAGGCTCCACCAGTACGCCGTCTCCCCAAGGTCGAACTCGTGGCGGCTCTCCGCCCTCATCGCCGCGAAACCCCCTCCTGCCGCCATCCCCACGGTGGCCAGCGCTGTCGCCGCCACCTCCATCAACACCTGCATTTCCACCACCATCGCGTAGCAGTCCACCTCCCTGTTATTATCATCACAGATCTAGAATTACAAAACTACAAAAGTAAAATGTGAGACAATAAAATGTAAAATTTTAGAAATTTATACATAAAAATAGAAAAATAACATTTTTGGTAATAATTGCCACCTTTATCAGGCTCCCCATGCTCAAAATATCAGGCCATAGCTAAATTCATACGTATTTCCAAAATTACAAAAGTAATTGTTCGAGTACTGTTAGACAGAGCAGATCCAGAATTACAAAATTAAAGGAATTAAATTACAAATATTACCTGCATTTTATTTTTGTAAAATGGTAGGATAAAACTGCAATGTTTAGAAAGTTTAACACATAAAAAGCAGAAAAACAAAACTGGGTGACAGTTTCTACCTTTTTTTATCAGCATTCATTTTCTACTTATTACCGATTGGATGTTACATATATATATACCTGTATATGAGCTCCATTACAGGTAGGTAGGACGCGAACATGAGCCCCGCGCCCACCGTGGACGCGAAGCCGATGAAATACTTCCCTTTCGAGAGACCGTCGGATTTATCGCTCTCCGATCCCAGCGACAGCAGGATAGAGCTGAGCGTCAAGAGGATGACACAGTTAACGTTGTTGAAGGTGATCCTCTGCTTCACGATCAGCGCTGAGAGAATCAGCGTGAACGCAAGCTGAGAAGAGAGCAACAGCGACGAGGTTGAAACCGGGAGGTATGAGTTCCCGTAGGAGATCAACAAGTTGTTGACGCCGAGCAGGAGGCCGATGAGGATGGAGAGGAAGAAGAGCTTCGGGGTGAACCGGGTGAACGGTCTCCTGGTGGTCCACCCGAAGCAGTGGAACGGGAGGTATATCAGAGGGATGAGGATGGGAAAACCGGCGGTTTGGACCCATGTGGAAACCCACCGGTTGTTGCCTTTGTGGATGAAGTAGAATTTGGAGAGGAGGCTTGAGGAGAAGGAGCCCAGAAACATGCAGATGTAGCTGGCCACCAGCAGCTGCATGTACTGGCGGCGGTTCACGGCGGCGGCCGGCGGCTGAGGGGCCATGGATTCGGATGAGAATGAGCTTTTTTTTGGAGAGAGTGTGATGTGGAGGTTGATCCGGAGTTTGTTGTACGTTGCAAAGCTAGTCTTTTTTGTGATATGACATATGAGAGTGAGCTTTTCATTATATATTACCTTTTCATATTTGTGGATTTCACAAATCTAGCTTAATTTGGGTAGAACGGTTTCGTTCGTAATTTGACCGTAATTTTTAATTAATTAATATCATACATAATAATACAATTCATATAAATATCTGTAACATATATTGTCAGTATATTATAATTATACATTAAAAAAAGTAGTTGAGAACATATTTTATCTAATAACAGAAGATATAGATGAGACTGGACAATTCTTGAATTGACTTTCATTATTTTATATTATATATATATATTATTGGTTGGCGTATTTTTGACTTTTAAATGATATTTTTATAAATGAGAGATTCAGACAATCTGATTTTGAATATACTGTTATGGTACATTTTGAATTGTACATGAGGGATTTTACAAATTTGTGAGATTTACAATAATATATTTATGAGACAATCTGATTTTCAATTTATTATTGTTATAGAATGGTACATGAGGGATTCTGCAAATTTTGTGAAATTTACAATATAGAATTGAGGGATAATTAGGTGAGTAGTGTGATTAAGAAGATAATTGTACTAGTTTAATTTTAACTAAAAGTTAGAGAATTTAGGGAAATGTTTGACTTCATGAAGCAATTGATTGCTCTAATATTCTAACATTATTTTTTGAGATAAGAGGTTCATAATTCTCTAGCTAATCTTAGATAAGAGGTTGATAATTCTCAAGCTAATCCATTTTCTAAGCATGCATTAATGCAAACAAAAGCCAAAAATCTCTACATTAATTAAATCACAAAACATCACCAGAGAAAAGCCAAAATTGGATATTAGTTAAATGACCATTCAATACTTGATTTGAGTAGCAAACAAAAAATAAATGGAAAATTGAGAAAATGGTAGGGGAAAGTACAAATTTAAGATTTCCGTTATAAAAATGAAAATCAAAAGAACAAAAGCAAAAGAAATTTCTTCTCAGAGCTTCCGCTAAGCATGCCAAATTTTACTTTTTATATGTCTTACTCTATCTGAACTGAAACCTGGTGAACATGTGAAACAATAAATTAATAAATCGAATTGAATTTAAATTGTTAAATTGAATTGTACTAAATTGTTATTAATAGGTTGAAGTGGAAATGTTTTTAATGCTATAAAAATAATGTTAGAATACACTATACAAGTGAAATAAAAGAGATATTATAAGTTTTATTGATGTACTTTAATCTTACATTGATGCTTTTTATCAGAATTTTATTATGTAATTGAAATGATGTGATATATTTATTTTTATCTTTATTTTAACTACATGCTATCACATAATGATAAAATTCCGTTTTGGTAAAATTACCGATTTTAACAAAAAAAAAAACTTATATGGGGTGTGTGTGTGTGAAAAGTTGGTTTATTTCGTTTTTCTCATTTTTGATTTTCATCTTTTCATCATAATGGAAATAGGGAAAGGGGGGGAATGGAGTAAACGTGGAAGGATGTAGTAGATAAACAAGGGCGCACTGTTGGTTGATGCATCGGCATTTACTTCTCTCCTCTGCACTATTTCTAACACAATTTCAGCTTCTGTTTCATCCTGTGCCTCTATCCATTTCTGTTCATTTAAGTTTTCTTTTGTTCATCTATATATTCATTACATATTTCAAGCTTATCCGTAAAAAAAAAAAAAAAAAAAATTTAAATTGAAACGAAGATAGCAGAACTTCATTACTGCATCCATACACCTCTTTCCTTCTCTCTCACACAGTCACACAGACAGACGCACAGTACTTCCACCAACAGTAAGCTTTGCATTGAATGCCGGCAACTGCATGCACTGAGTGTCTGGCGATGGTATCCGATTCACAGTCCAAAACGTAGGACTGGGAACTAGCGCCTAAGTTATCTATAGCATGAAATGAAGTGAAAACTATAGCATTTTGAAACTCACCATATTT
The DNA here is from genome assembly GCA_948330725.1 of Sherardia arvensis. Lineage (NCBI taxonomy): Eukaryota > Viridiplantae > Streptophyta > Magnoliopsida > Gentianales > Rubiaceae > Sherardia > Sherardia arvensis. The sequence goes on from OX415236.1 coordinate 33,050,324, forward strand.
GAATGTAATTGTTGTAGGTAAGAAATTGTGATGTTGATATTAGAGAAAAATTTGTGATGTCCGAATAAATGGACATCATGCATTCCGACTAGAGTGTCGAGCACAATTTAGATTTTTGATAGGAAGAACAATGTCGACGTCCTTGATATCTATACATAGTCCCTACGGTTTATCGATCAATTAGTTAAATATAACTTTGTTTATCTGATTATACCGATTTATTATTTTTTTGATTATTGATTTTGAATATTTTTAATAGTATAACCGATCAGATGACTATTTCAAACAATATATATCAAACCTATTAAATCTTTATAGCAGACAAACTACAACTATAATTTAGAACCATAATTTCCAAATTTGTACAACTCCGAAATATATTGGTGTTATCATTTGGTCAAGGGCGGAACCAGGGGGTTGCCGGAGGTGGCGGCGGCAACCCCGGGCCCATATTTTAGGGTTGAACAGTTAATTTACTGTAACTCATGTGATAGTATGGTGGAATTGTAATGGAGAGCAACCTCCATGCCACCGATGTGTCGAAACATAGCTATTCAGCAAACTCGTGAATTCCGGTCTTGTTCCACCACTGCGTTTGGTCACCCAAGTACTTTATCTATAGTCACAACCGGAGGCTGGACATGGTAATTGCAACGAACTGAGATTGACTACTTCCTCTACCAAAAATATATATAAATACAGAAAATATATCTTTCAACTATAGGGTTCCATTGGGAGCAGAAAATACAAGAGAACAAGTCTCTAGGGATCCAACTATCTAAAGGAGGTTCATGTATAACACACATCATGTATGCAGATGATTATATACTATTCACTAAATGCACTCAGGAAGCCATAGTAGTATTAATGGCAAGGACCATTGAAATATATGCTGAATTTACAAGACATAGACTAAATAATGCAAAATGTTCTGTAAAGTTCAGCCCTAACACTCCTCTGGAAATGTAGCAATTTATGAGACTGAGATTGAACATACATGGACAAGGCATAGGAGGCACCTATCTAGGGAGCACAATTTTGTTTGATCAGAGGAAGTCACATATCTTTAGAAACCTGCTATAGAAGGTCAAACATAAATATGAGTCTTGGAAGGTCAAACTGTTAAATTTTGCAGGGAGAGTGACATTGGCCAAGCATGTGCTCCAATCACTCGTTATCTATCCATTGGGGATATTTAGGATTCCTATTAAAATTCTGAGGAAATTGGATGCTATGACAGCTCAACTTGTGTGGGGAGGGAAATTAGATGGCAGATCAGTCCACTAGAAGGCATGACATGTCATCTGCGAATCAAAACTAGAAGGAGGGTTAGACATGCGTTCTACTGTTGGAATGAATAAAGCCTTGTTGGCCAAGCATTTTTGGAACTTGGTATCTAACAGTGACTCCTAACTACATAGGGTATATAGAGCCAAGTATCTGAAGCATGAAGATATATTATCAGTGGAATCTAAACATGGGGACACATGGGCATGGAAATCAGTGGTGTGGGCTAAAGAACTTGCTGCCCACAATATGCATTGGAAAGTGGGAAATGGTAGAATTATCAAACTGCATGACCAATGGATTCCCAATGTGAATAATCCCATCCAGAATTCCACAGTTTTGTCTACTCACACAAACCTCTGAGTTGAACATCTAATTGACCAAGCAGCAACTCTTGGAGACTTCCACTACTCAGAAACATCTTTCCACCGCAAGTCATCCCACGTATCCAAGCCATCCATGTAGATCCATCTAATCGGGATATTTCGTTTTGGAAATGGACAAAACATGGAGCTTATACAGCTAAAACTGGATACCATGTGGCCATGCAATAAGACAGACTCAGCACATCTGAACGAAAGTTTTGGAGCAGGGTGTGGAATCTCATCATACCGCTGAAATTACTAACCTTTGTCTGGAAAGCAGTTAGTGGAAGTCTAGCCATTGAGGTCAACAGAGGTCGACACATGTTGGGTATGTTAGTAGCATGTATTTTGACTTCAAAATGATATTTTGTATTGGTTGTTTTTTCGATGTCGCATTAAATGGAATGTGTAATCCTCAGCCCTTGCTATCTAGCATATTTGCTTTTCATGGATATCCCCTCAACCCTTTCGTGAACCATAGTTCCTTTACAAATAATTCGTTCCCCATGAGTATTTTGAGAGGTTTTATGAATAAATTTGGACCATAATAATTTATTGGCATAAATTAGCTCTTCTTGTCCATTTGGATAAGTATTGTGAGATTGTATTTGCTAGTTAAGTAGAACAAGTACTTGCATAGCAGAGGCTCACTAGACTAATTATTTACTGGGTAACTGTAAATGAAATGTGTCATATTTAGTGATAAGTCCATGGTCCGTATTCGGGCCTCATTCATACTCGAACCAGGGCCCGAGAAGGGCCGTGGGCTCGAGATACGCGGAGGATGGATCCACAGGTCCATCAATCCTAATCCTTACAAGAAATGCGTATATTATAAATGTTCTACAAGGAATATACATCCTCTTAAACATGGTAATGCAACCATGACCGAAATACACATCCTCTATACATGGTAATACAACTGCTATTTCCATAAGAGTTGTAGTCATACCATAAATATATATCTTGGTGATCTACGGATTGTAGCCATATAAATACACACAAGGTTTGGTACACCTTTTCTATCTCATACTACATACAATACGCCTTACGCCTCATACTAACTTGAGCGTCGGAGTGTCTACCCTCGGGACACTCGAGGCTTTGTTTTGCAGATCAGTTTGGGAGTCGGGTTCGTGATCAAGCGCGGCTCGTAGACATCCATCAATTAGAAGGAGTGAGAGTGAAGTTTTAAAATCAAAATACCATTCCAATAATGTGGCATAATTCAAACTTTGCACACGAATGACAAAGAAGCCTAAAAATATCACTCTAACGTTGTAATTTCACACTTTAAGCAAACATGCAACGGAGAAGCCTAGATATAACAGTCCATAACGTTACATACTTCACACTTCAGCCACTGAAATGAATTGAATTTAACTGAAAAATACTGAATTGAAAAATATTTAGATAAGTTGTACTAAACATGCCCTTAGTCGTCTTTGTTGTAACATGTTTTTATTAAACCACACTTGCATATATTCACCCCCAATCATTCTCCTCAAATATATTTGGCGCCCAAGTCAACCAAACACCATCCAAAAACTCGTTCAGATACAGAACTAGGATTTGTCTCCAATAAACAAAAACACGCCAGAAACTAACCATCGTCGTGTCCAGCTTGCATTCACCCACAATAGTCATCATGCCCAAATGGCATTCAAAGCACACTGTTTTGTGCATATGGCTTCTACTCCGATTGATGTGAGATCTGCGCAAGCTGAAACGAATGGGAAAATTGAGACAAATGATTAGGTGGGTAGTAGAAACATAACACATAACCATGGAGAGGAAGAGAATTGACGAAAGTTGGTAATAAGAAGAAGAGGAATAAATTGATAGAATATAATTAGCGTAAACCGTAAAAAGGCTGAAAAAGGGTAAAACGAAACTTTGGACGCTAGTTTTGAACGAAAATATGTGCATAGGTTTGGATCTTAAATCATTAGAGAAAATTATTTCACCCTATGTAGTAGCTCTTCTATCTTGATTTTTTTCCCAATTTTCACGTTTTACATTTACTTGATAATGATGACCATTTCATAATCATACTTATAAATGTGGCTGTCTTTTCCCTAGCTTATTATTAAACACAATTTAGTTATTTATAATCGTGGCTATCTTTACTTGAAATTATTTAAACTAAATTAAGTTAATTATATCATTATCGATGATGTAAGGATCTGATACAGAGCCTTAGGGATATATATATTTTTTTGATGAACTCATTTTTCATTAATAAATTCAGTCCAACTTACAAAAATAGAGGCCTTCTCTCCCAGCCTAACTAAGCCAAACTATTCAACAACTAGAAAAACATAAACTAGAAACAATACAGCAAAAGAAATCAAAAACTTTTGCACTCTGCACTAATCTGAGCTACCAAAGTAGTGACTGGCATCACAGAATGCTGAAAGATAACAATATGATTACAATTTCAAGCTCGAATGAGCAGATTTGATTACAATATGATGGAGAAAGATAACAAGAATGGAGGTTGGAAGAAAGCATCAAAGTAGAATTGGGGAATGGGAAGAATATCACAAGATACCAGTTTTACATTTCAGTTGATATCTAATTCTCTCCCTAAAACTAGTATTTATATATTTTTGAATTCCTATCATGGCCGGAGTAGTGTAGGTTTTCTCCGGCTGAGCTCGTTTGCTATCTTCATAAGACGATTTTGCTATTGGGCCACTTCCAAGATCACGACAAACCCCCACCCTTAAATGATGCTTGTCCTCAAGCATTGAGTATTCGGAAAAGAAGCAAGTTGCCTTCAAAAGAGTTGTTTGAACTGTTGTTCTATATAATTCGTGGAGTTGCTTGGGTACCAAAAAAATCATTTGATGACATGTGAGTTTAGCTAAGTAGTAGCTTCCTTGGCTCAGTTGTAGGATACACAAAATCACCGACACTGCTGTTGTTAATTCCCCACAGAATGCAACTCCAAGAGCTAATTCAGCTACTGGATAGTTCCATGCCATTAACCAAACAAATGCCTGACCTTTTTCCTTAAATTCCTCTTCACTTGCAACAATTCCATGTGCTCCTACCTCCAGTGCTTCAAGTTCATAAGAATAAAATGCGAAAACAGCAAGGGTAAAGGTCTAAGAAAATCCCTTAACAAGTTCCTGAAGCTCAACACCTCCATGAGTGTTGCAGGTCTTGACATTGCTGTAGCAGTAGATATGATCATGTAAACCAAGAGCATCTCATCCTTCTTTAAGCTTGAATAATGAAGAGTTTGAATCTGAGTCTGTGAAGCATTATATGCTGTATTTTCTGAGCTGAAATTCAGCATCACCCCTAACTGAAAGCGTATATGATAAGAAAGCTCTTCAGTCCCAGTAAATTTCAGGTTGCTAGCTGAATATCTATTAAAAACAAGAAGCACAATTGAACATAAAAATTCATGAGCATATGCTCCCTGAATGATGAACAACCCCATTGGCTCCTGCAAGCCCCCTTTCCTTAACCTCAAGCTTTTCCTCAATCCTAATGACAAAATGACTGAAAAACTACCCCAAGTTGTCTTCTGCATTCTCTTATCCTCATTTCCCAATGACCAGTCACACTCCATTCTGAATTCCATTGAGTTTGAAGCAAGCAAAAATTGCAGAAAAGCATTTTCGACACGTGTTTCATGAGTTGTGAAAAAGTGACCTTCCATTTTTGTCCACCTGTGACATGTCTTTTTCTCGAATGCAGCTCTGAAGAATTTCACGTCTTTTGAATTTTCAGCACAAAAATAATTAGTTGCAGCCTCACTTTTAGCTTGAGGTTGTGCCATCTTTAAGGTCTGCTCAGAAACCCCCATCACGAAACCATCATTCTCCTCCATTTGAACTTCAATCGAAAGACTTGGTAAATTCTGTTGAAATATATGAATCTGTCGAAGTACTGAGATACACAAGGATTCCAGAATATCAATCGAAGAACCTCCTAACTGGTGCTCGAAAGAAGAGCTCGGATCTCTAACCCAGCCTGCCAACTCATACTTCAGAGAAGCGGTCACAAACAGAATGTGATCGTAAGACACACTTGTACCACCCTTAAATGTACTCACCATCATCATCCACGGTTTGCATAATCCGGACAATGGTGCTCCACCGCGTTCACTTGAAATCAGCTCCAAATACTTCAAATACAATGTTTTCTGATTGAAAACTCTTCCAAGACTGAATTTACCATGTCCTAAACTTTCCAACCATGAGATGAACGTAGAAGATCCACTACCCTCACAGGTTATGTTCCAGGATTCTTTTACAATGTTATGCTCGGTAGATAACAAATACCAGTATCAAAAGTGCAAAGTTGAACTACTAAGGAACTCCAGCGTCACGTCATTCCCTTGATCAAATGATCTACTAGAACCATTCAATATGCTGCACTCTCCCTTGTGACACTGATCCTCACAAATAGTCTTCACATTCTTTACCGAATACAAACCACTCAAATCACTACCAAACCTCGCCTTATTCTCTATGTCTGCACTGTTCCATTTTCTTTCCTTTTTTAGACTAAACCACCATTGGTGGAGGGATATTTTATTAGACATCCCCAAACCAGAAAATAGACATAAAGTAAAGTACAATGATCTCCTTTAGGGAGACAATTTGTGAGATTATAGAGAGGTTTCTAAAGCTATAACAATTCTAAACTTTCTCTGTATCTGAAGCGGCAAGTATTAAACTGCCCGTAGGCTTACATGTGTTTCCCAAATGCTATATTCCAATCTGAATCGGAAGCAAAGTGAGATATCAGAGAAGTATCTGATGATATAATAATACTAAATCTTCTATGTATCGATGACGGTATTAGCATATCAAAAAGCAGATTTTACTCTTTCTCTTACGTATAGACATCACCGATTACAACATTCTAGAGCTCTCAAAAATTCACCGTCCCACTTTCTCAAAGCATAAACAGAAAACTCGATTCTATTATAATAATACTCTCTACCTGAACCTCAACCGGCAACCTATTGAGCTTGACCACCGGAAGATAAAAAGTCTTTACAAGGTTGGACAGTAGAGTAGTATGTAAAGCATATCGAGTTATTCTATCTAGCCATGATACTAGTGAAAAAGATCCATCAAAAGCTTAACTAGAGATTGCTATAAAGATTTGTCTTATAAGGTGATATTCTACGGCGCAATATTAAGAAGAAAATCACAAAAACCTAAAAGTAGATATATGTAAATTAATATCAGTAGTAGGGCAATCCCAACCAATCGCGGTCTGACTGGCTGGTGGCCAAATACTGGACAAAGCAAATGCAATCTAACATGATATAAGCATAAAGCTTAACTGGTCCACAAATCTAGAAGCAGTATCGCCAAGAGTAAGTATTCAAACTACTTTGACTCAGATTTCTCCTAACTGTACTAACCAGATCGGAAACTAATCAAAGTTGACCCAACCCTGTTCGTCGACGCGACCGCCGATCCGACACGTTCCGTCTACCCGACCTCCGATCCGACACGTTCCGTCGACCCAACCTCTGATCCGACACGTTCCGTCGACCCAACTGCCGATCCGACGCAGTCCGTTGACCCGACCTGGGCTGGCCAAAATGTCCATCCGGTCAGGGCTCTCCGTCATTGTGAGCATGGGCTCTACCGCAACCAGCCCACCTGAATCATGCTTGCCGGATTCACATGAGATCCGCCGATTCAGTCGCCTACCAAACCGAGGCGTGGCCATGATCTCTTCCCAGCGTGCGGTGGTCCGGCGTGTTGTGCTCGTCTGACCGTGGAGTAGATTGGACGCGGATGGGGGGCTTATGAATGGGGCTGTAAATTGTCGAAAAAAAGGAGATTTTTGGGTGTGAGATAAGGAGAGGAGGTTTGGGGACTGAAAATAAAGGTGCGAGGGAGGCCGCCGGCCAGTGATAGCACCGGTGGCCTCTGAAAACTAGATATGGGGAAGCTTTTTTGGGGAGAAAAAAGGGGGGAGGGGAGCGAATTGCACGAATCTGCACTGTTATCAACACCAAACTATAAAGTAAACTCTGAACTTCCAACTTCAATTTCATTTAACTCATTCTTCCAATTATGAAAAGGATAGTGAATGCAACAATTCATACTTTTAGTTGAGTCACTGTTAGAATTTATAAAATCACATAGCAATCCCGAGCTTTCCACAAGTAAAGCCATGACACTCTGGTCATCTTCAAATATAGCCATTCCAGTTCCCACATGAGTTTTTGAATTCCCATACTTTACACACACACACACACCAAGGTCTAAACACTTAATAGCTTCATCATATTCCACATTGTTAACAGTCACTTCTGATAACTCTACCATATTCTTAGTATTAGAGAATATTTAGATTGATCATTATTGGTTACTATTAATTGTATATGAGTTGTAGTATATTTTGTTTTAGTCATAGAATATTTGATTTCCCTGTATTATGGGAATTCCTTTTGTATTACTATTAGGACATCCTTGTATATAAATAGGAGTCCTGAGTTAATGAAAAATCAACCTTTGCAGTAATCTTTTCTCTGCAATATTTATATGGTATCAGCTTAACACGCGGTCATTACCGATGGCCTCATCTACGTCTTCCGCTTCATCGATATCATCTGCGTCTTCAGTTTCAGCGCACAATCTCCTCATAACTGCTGGCGGAACCACCACCACCCTCCAGCTTCCCACTCTTTCCATTCGCCTAGACCACAGTAATTACTCTCTGTGGAAAGGTACTGTGCGCTCGGCTCTTGAAGCCTTCGAGCTTGATGATCACCTTCTCTCCGACCAGACTCCGGCCAAAACCATTACACCGACTGGAGACTCGGAGTCAACCACGCCGACCCCTAATCCGGCGTACAAACCTTGGAAACGAAACGACAATTTCGTTCTCCTTTGGCTGCGTACCACTCTCACCATTCCGATACTTGGACATGTTGCTCGTGCCACCTCTACCACTGATGTTTGGACCATGCTTTCCCAGATGTTTCAGTCTCAGACGCGAGCACGCCAGAATCACCTCAAACAGCAGCTGCAGTCTCTCCCCAAAGGCTCCATGTCCATCATGGAGTATGTCGAGAAGAAACGGGGCATCTCCGATTCACTGGCGGAATGCCTCTCAGCCGTCTCTGATGATGACTTTGTATCATACGTCCTCTTCGGCCTGGGTGCTGAGTACGCCGCTTTCAAGACGGCGATCAGCATGCGTGATTCAGTCACCTCCAATGAACTCCTCGGCCTTCTTCTCCAAGAGGAACAACGAATTCTAGATTCGTGTGCTTCCGTGGCTCCCTTGGCGCTCGTTGCTCACCGCCGTGCCTCTACTGTCTCTGCTCAGCTGTCAGAAGGGGCAGCCGCCGAAAGTAATCCACCTCGCACTGTCTGTCAAATCTGCGACAAGCCCTATCACTCTGCTAAGAACTGCCACAACCGCTTCAACGATGTGGACTATCCACCTACAAATCGCCGATCAGCGGGACGTCAGAAGCAGCGCAATCCAGCTCGCAAGCAGGCTCATGTGGCATACACCAGTCCATCGGCTCTCACTGATCCTTGGGTGATGGATTCTGGAGCCTCTCACCATGTTACAGCGGACCCCGATGCTCTCAATCTTCAATCTCCCTACACTGGCACTGACAACTTGGTTGTTGGCAATGGTAAGTCCCTTCCCATTACTCATATCGGTACTCATAATCTTTCTTCGTTGCATGTTGCCAATAAACCTCTTTCTCTTAATGAAGTTTTAGTTGTACCCAAGGTTTCAAAAAATCTCATCAGTGTTTCAAAATTATGTAGAGATAATAATGTATCTGTTGAATTAACTGCGGATCATTGTTTTGTTAAGGATCCTCAGGGTCAAAAACTTCTCAAGGGAATTGTTGAGAATGGTATGTATTGTCTGAATTCCCCATCATCTCCCAGCCCTAGAGTTTTTGTTGGTGAACGTGCGTCTGTTGCTTGTTGGCACCATCGGTTTGCTCATCCTCACGAGTCTGTTCTGCGTTGTCAGCTGTCTGCTTTTAATCTACCAGTTTCCGCGAATAAAACTTTACCTCTTTGTAGTGCTTGTCAATTAGGCAAGAGTCATAGATTGCATTTACCTTCTTCTCATGTGTCATCAAGTGAACCTTTTGATTTAATATATTCAGATGTTTGGGGTCCTGCGTATGTTCCTTCGTTAAATGGTAATCACTACTTTGTTTTATTCATTGATGATTGCACTAAATTTGTGTGGATTTATTTTCTCCAAACTAAATCTCAGGTTTTCTCTACCTTTCAACTTTTCAAAATTATGGTCGAAACTCAGTTTTCTGCAAAAATTAAGGCTTTTCAATCTGACTGGGGTGGTGAGTATCGTAATGTATCAACTTTTCTTCAAACTCAAGGAATTTTACATCGAATTTCTTCCCCTCACACACCTGAACAAAATGGTGCTTCTGAAAGGAGGAACCGTATTGTTGTGGAAAAGGGTTTGGCACTGTTAGCTCATTCCCATCTTCCTATAGAATTTTGGGAACAAGTTTTTCACACTGCCATCTACTTGAATAACAGAACCATCACTCCTATTCTAGATTATAAATCTCCCTATTCTTGCCTTTACAAACGGGAACCTGATTATCAATTTTTAAAATATTTTGGGTGTTTATGTTTTCCCTACTTGAGGCCATATAATAATAGCAAACTTGAGTTTCGTTCCATTGCTTGCATTTTTTTTGGGCTATAGTGCTAAACACAAAGGTTATCTTTGTTTTCATGCTCCGTCTTCTAAGACCTATATAGCTCGCCATGTTGTGTTTGATGAATCCCAGTTCCCATATACTGATCACATAGCCCAATCCCCATCCTCAGTTTCTTCAAACTATGACCTTTCTCTGTTGGATTCTGTCTAGTCTCAGTTTTACTCCCAATCCCCTCAACCACCTACTGGGCACGGCCCTATCTCCTCACCAGATGTCGCTGAGCCCCGCCTGGTCTCCTCACCAGTTGTCACTGGGCCCCGCCTTGTCTCATCACCTGCGGTCACTGGGCCACGCCTTACCTCCATCTCCTCGGCTCGATTGCCTGCTGGAGTTCCGTCGGCTGGAGAATCGTCGGCCGAAGTTCCGTCTGTCGAAGTTCTGCCCGCCAGAGATATGTCCGCCGAAGATCTGTCCGCCGGAGATCCGTCGACTGTAGCCTCGCCCGCCGGAGATCCGTCGACTGTAGCCTCGCCCGCCGGAGACCCGTCGTCTGTAGCCTCTTCCGCCAAACGTCCGTCACCGTCGAAGTCCTTGCTCGACGGAGGTTCGTTGCCGCCAGAGTCCTCGTTCGCCGGAGGCTCGTCGTCATCGGAGTCCTCGTCCGCCGGAGGTCCCTCGCCTGCAGGCTTCCTGATCGCCGATTCTGCTGCGTCCTCGGCCGGGTCACATTCAAAGCAGCAAACCCATTCTTCACTCTTCTTTGACCAGTCAACTTCTGAGTCATCTTCCTCTTTGGCCATTATTCCTTCCCCATGTGTCCCTTCTTACTTCAGACAATCAGACAATTCTCAACATCCCATGACCACTTGTGCAGCCACCAATTCTCTTAAACCTAAAGCTCTAATTGTCACCAAATATCCTGTTAATCGTGACTCTACTCACCCTGAACCGAAAACTTTTAAACAAGCTGTCAAACATCCTCATTGGCAACAGGCAATGCAGTTAGAGTATGATGCTTTAATGACTAATGGGACTTGGGACTTAGTTCCAAGGCCCTATACTTCTAATGTTGTTGGTTGTAAGTGGATTTTCAGGGTTAAAACGAAGGCTGATGGCACTGTGGAACGTTACAAAGCACGGTTGGTGGCTAAGAGATTCAACCAAGAGGAAGGTGTAGACTACTTTGATACATTTAGTCCTGTTATCAAACCTACTACTATTCGTCTTGTACTCAGTATTGCTGTCACTCGGCGCTGGACTCTTCGTCAGGTGGACATCAACAATGCTTTTCTGAATGGGGATCTTTCTGAGACTATGTTCATGCAACAACCGCCAGGGTTTGTTTCTTCTTCACATCCGAACTATGTGTGCAGGTTGAAGAAGTCTCTGTATGGTCTCAAATAGGCTCCCCGAGCTTGGTTTCAGAAGCTCAGTCATGCTCTGCTCCAACACGGTTTCAAGCAGTGTGTTTCAGATACTTTCCTCTACATCAAGTCTCATGATGGTCATGTCATTTATGTGTTGGTTTATGTTGATGACCTGATTATCACCGGTTCTCATTCCAAGTTCATTGATGAGTTCGTTCTCTACCTGAACTCAGTTTTCTCTCTGAAGGATCTTGGTCGTCTTAATTTTTTTCTTGGCATTGAAGTGCACCATCTTTCCTCAGGCTTACTTCTGTCTCAAAGGAAGTACATTTTGGATCTCTTGGATCGTAGCAACATGACTGGTGCTAAGCCAATTTCTTCTCCAGCTACTCCTGGCTCGCGGCTCCAGACTTCAGGTGATCCTTATCCAGATCAGCATCTTTATCGCAGCATTGTTGGAGCTCTTCAGTATGCTACCATCACTCACCCTGAAATCTCTTATGCTGTGAACCGTGTCTGTCAGTTCATGCACAAACCAACAACTGAACACTGGCTTGCTGTCAAACGCATTCTTCGCTATCTCAAAGGCACTATCAATGCTGGACTTTATTTCCGCCCGGCTTCGGATTCTCGCCTTGTTTGCTATACTGATGCTGGATGGATTTCAGATCCCGATGATTGTCGTTCTCAGCATGGGTTTTGCTTGTATTACGGTGGCAACTTGGTGAGTTGGGCATCTAAGAAACAAGGTATTGTTGCTCGCTCCAGTACTGAAGCCGAATATCATGCCATTGCGTTTGCTGCTGCTGAATTAATCTGGTTGCAACAGCTTCTCAAGGAAATGAACATTGCTCTTTCTGGCCCTCCGACAATTCTTTGTGATAATCTAAGTGAAACTTTTCTCACAGCTAATCCTGTTCTTCATCACCGTTCGAAACACATCAAACTAGATTTTCACTTTGTTCGTGAACAAGTCTGTGACGGTTCCCTTGTGGTTCGACATGTTAGCTCAGTTGATCAAGTTGCTGATGTTTTTACTAAAGCCGTTGGGACGTCTAGATTCAAAGACTTGCGTTCCAAGCTTCTTGTTCGTGCCCGAACATGAGCTTGCGGGAGGGTATTAGAGAATATTTAGATTGATCATTATTGGTTACTATTAATTGTATATGAGTTGTAGTATATTTTGTTTTAGTCATAGAATATTTGATTTCTCTGTATTGTGGGAATTCCTTTCCTATTACTATTAGGACATCCTTGTATATAAATAGGAGTATTGAGTTAATAAAAAATCAACATTTGCAGTAATATTTTCTCCGCAATATTTATACTTAGGGAATATTTCATCAGAATCTATAGCGCAAAGACCAGTAATATCCTCATCACAATAAAAAGCTGTATTGAATTCTATACTCATGAGACTATATATCAAGGTCATCTTTATCTGGTTCCAATTTATCAATAGGACATCTAAATATCAATTTATCCTCAATTTCCGACTGCAGATTATCATTATCATCACAGTTAGACTTTATAGCAATCACATCTTCATAACACAAATGAGAACCAGTGGAGTTAACAGAATTACCCAGAGTAAGAACAACTGAATCGAACTCGTCTGGTTGTCATTGTAGAAACCTCTCTTGTTGAATGAATTTTTCATCAATTTCATTTTAGCTATGCGTCTCTTTACTAGGATCTCTCACCCTTCAATTTTCTCTTGATGGTTGAGTTTTAACCGTCACCTTAGTCGAGTTCTTCCTCATTGGCGGCATCGCCGAAAAAACGAGGCATCTCAGTTCCGGCTTGAAAATCACCGAAACTCCGGCACTTCTTATCGTTCTCGTCCCTGTGGAGTGCATCCACGCCGTGCGGTTGAGCTGTAACCGCCACCAAAGTAAGATTTTCTGGAATCTCGATGAAAATGTGAGGTAGCTTGATTCTTGCATCGAATCCTCCAGTTGATCTAGCCTCGCGGTCGCTCTAATCGTAGTTTTCTCCATCAGAATCCTTTCCAACTGCACCAGTTCCTAACAATTGATCGATAACCGTCGTCAAAATTTGAGTTGTCGTCTCACCTTCAATTGCTGCTCCGATGCTCGAAGGTGGATCTTGAATTGCCTCAAAGATTGTTCTCCTTAGTTGAGCAATCTTCTCCGTTTGCTTCTCAAATGCCTCGCTGGTCTTCTTTCCAATTCATGGCTGATCAACGCGAACTTTGTGTCTATTGTGATGCGATGTACAGATTGACACCCAATTTGGTTGGTGGAAAGCATGCCAATAACCGTCGTCGTGCCGCCCAAGAACCACCACGCTCTGAGAAATTTCAGCCGGAGGTCGCTGGCTTTGATACCAAATGTGTAAGGATCCGAACAGATCCTTAGGGATATTATTGCAATTTCAAGCTCGAATGAGCAAATTCGATTACAATATGATGGAGAAAGATAACAAGAAGTGGAGGTTGGAAGAAAGAATCAAAATAGAATTGGGGATTGGAGATACCAGTTTTAAATTTCAGTTCATATCTAATTCTCTCCCTAAAACTAGTATTTATACATTTCTGAATTCCTATCATGGCCGGAATTGTGTAGCGTGTGGTTTTATCCGGAATTGTGTAGGTCGTTTGCTATCTTGATAAGACCATTTTGCCATTGGGCCACTTCCAAGATCACGACAGATGATGTAACGGACGGGCTCGTTAATTAAGGGCAAATCAGAAAATATGACCGGAAATTACATAGAAAATGGGTCAATGGTGTGACTCGGAAAAGTACATAAAAACTAAACAAATATCAAAGATTGTGATCCGCACCAATTGGATAATCATCCTCTCTACACTACCAACATCTATAGTTAGCAAATCAGTGAGTGTACCGCTCTCTAACGGCCAACACGCCACCAAGGTCCTTTGTACCATTTTGTTACCAGTTTTGAACCGCTGGCATTCTCATCCACATTGCCTTCTCTGTCTGAATTTACTATTTTGCCCTCAATGATTGAGCTGCTCATGACAAACCATCCCCCTAAAGTGAACTTGTCCTCAAGTTCAGTAGCTCTTAAGACCTTCATGAAGGTTCTTTGAGCTGTGCCTCTTTGAAATATTGTCACCACCTTATCCCAAGGGTTTGAAAACTGTAGTGACTCAGAATGCATCTCAAATATCTAGCCAAGTGCAGAACCAAGTGCTTCTCAATTATGTATGTTGAGATCGAGAAGACTTCTGCAATGACAATATCTACCTTATAATCTGAGCTCATAATCTGAACCCTCAAGCATCTCTCATCAAGGTTATGCTTCCCAAAAATTACCATGTTTTTCTTCAAGGAACATGCGTCTAGAAAGTGATCATAGATCTCCCCTTCCATTTCCTCTTATCCTCCAACAGCTGCAGCAAATTTGAAATGATCCCCAAAAATTGATTTTAGGAGGTCTGCACTTGTTAATGTCATCTCTAAGAGCTCAGATTCTTCAACCCCAAAAATGAGTAAACAAGATACAGAATGATTAGTCAACCCACCATTTTCTTGCAATTTATACCTCTGAAAAATCTCCTCAAAATTCTGCTCATAAAGAATGCTATCTTGAGTCGAGAAAATCTGAGTCCTTTCACATTTTTGAAGCAATGATCTCCACAGAGATTGAGCCAGGTGATTTTTCAGAACATAAAGCCCCTCATTGTCCTCAAGCTCAGGAATTTGACCCTTGAGCATGCCTCTGTCCCCACAAATTCCTTGAGAATAATATTGCAGCGTCATGCTGAACTTTGGATAACACAACCCTTGAAGAATATTGGCACCTCGTTAAATATTCTGTTGGCTTCAGTTATAAAAAGCAGCAAAATTTCTTACGTCCATTCAGGCTAGCTGCAAATGGTTGTGATATCTTGCAACCACTGAAAGTAGACGGTAGATGGCGGAGCTTTGGATTTGCATCAACCAAAATGAAAAGGTATGATTCTGCAGTTGGTTCAGAACCCTCTGTCACAGAATCAATCCCATACACATGAATCTGGCATTCAACCAGCATTGTACTCCAGAAACAGTTGCACCAGAAAGCTATTAGACCTTGTTGTAAGATAGGATACCAACAGCTTTGACACTTCTTCTCTCTTGTTGCTGGTGTCGCCTCTAGCTTCAGAAAAATGCAATTCTACTGAATTTAATTTCTACACATTAGAAATGCAAGAACCTCAACTTCCAGTTTCCAGACCCCTAAACTTGTCTCATCAATGAAATCAGTCGTGTTTAGTCCAGCGAGCCAATCTATACCTAAACCATATCTTTGATACCGACTCATTTGACAAGAAGGGTGCCAACTAATCACTAATGACCTGTGATCTAAGTTCTTCACCACAACAGACAAAGCTTCCAATCTTCTTATAGTAATATCCGCTGCCACAACACCACCACCAGTTTCGGTATTTAGAGAGCTTGACAAAACTCCATGGATTGTGCCTAAAAGATGATAGAAACCTTCTCCCCAACTAAGGTCAAAGCATGAATTACCATAAGATTTCTCTAGAATACCAGGATCAAAACATTGAATTGATTCTACAAATTCATTGTTATCCCAGAAACTCAGTTCAACAAATCCCCTCAACCATTTCAAAGCTACATCCTTACCACTCTCACCTAATCTCATCATTGCAATATTTAAAACCACAACTCCCACACCTCTAATAGGGCACAGAATTATACCAGGTTCAAAACAAGGTACGAGTTCATCACATTCCATGTTGTCACTGATCATTTCCACTTTCATTATCTGAGATCTCTTACTGACTACATCCAGCTTTGAATATCCTCTATCAACCCTTATACAATCAACAAAACTACCATATTGATAAGTTTGAAAGTATTACGCAGGAAAGTTTACAACCAGAATCAACTTTTATCTTAGGCTCAATGTGATTTTCATCTAAACAACTTCACTAATCACTGACATTCGAAAGTCATTTGAATATTTCACTTCCTCGTCAAATAATGTTGAAATATTAACAACCATGTCATGATCATAGCACATAACAGGATCAACACCACATGTCACAGATTTAGCATTAACTTCAACCTTATCAGGAAAAATGAGACCAACATCACCCGAATATGGTTTGGCGAGAAAAATTGCTGGATAATCTTCGCCAGCAATTGGTGTCAACACCTCGTCATGCCTCAGCTCACGATCACCATTTTCGTCTGCTACTTCATTTCTTTCCCCAATTCTCCTTGTGCTTTCAATGACTCTCCTAACAAGCTCGTCTCTAGGCACTGTTTCTTCCACCAATCATTCCACTCTTCTCGTCGGCAATCAAACTCTTCTAGAGTTTGTTTCAGCCGGCAATTGGCTTGTTTCAATCGACGTTCAGATTCTTCCCATCGACGTTCCCTACTTTCTTGCATCAACTCCAATTTATGATTCCACTCCCAATCAGATTGGAATAGATTTTTGATAGCCGTCGCCGAGAACCATCGTTGGAAAATGCCGATACTGTCGCGCCCGAGATTCGAAGTGAGTTGAGTCTCCCCGAGAAGGCTCCCCCACCGGAATATAGTGATAAACCTCCTCCGAATCGTAGTCCGGACAGTTCATTGAGTGATCTTCACAACACGACTTCTCATCTGTCGGATTATACTCTAAGCCACTGTATTCGTCAAAACATGCACTTTTAGTATATCCTACACCATCATCGATGTAAGACCGCCGTTCATCTTTGGATCGCAGCGCCGCCGTGGCCACTCCCAGTATTGAAACGCCCCTCCGCATGGACGGTAGCACCGCCGAGGTCGCAGCTTGGGTCAAAAAGCCAGCCGAGATCAGCACCGTCGTGGACGTCACCGTTACGAGCTTGCGCAAAATTCATCGCATCGCTGCTAGAGTCGTAGCCAAACCCCAATTGCCATCCACCATGCTCGGCGTCGGCGAAACGACGTTGTAATTCACTGTCAAACTCCACTGGTTGACCGGAATACCTCGCTCCCAGTCGTGGTCGTTAATCGGCTTCGATTGCCATTCGTCATGGAGGCCGCTTCGATTGACCGGAATACCTCGCTCACCACCATCGTGCTCGTCGCCATTGCCGGCCGCAGTTCGTCTTCCCCAATTGACTTCGCCGTCGCGGTCAACAATGAGCCACGTTCCACCGCGGTCGTCGCCTGTGACCGGGCATCGCTCAAATCTGATCGGGTCAACGTCGGGCTGCTCATGACAGATGACCACTAAACAAATTGTCACACACTCAAAAATCAAATTGGACCAAAATAGTACTTTGCTATTGAATTCCAAAGAAGAGGGAATAATCCCCTTGAGATGAGAGAGTAAGGAAGTGAGATGAGAGAAAAGACATTTAATCAAGATTCTAACTAATCTGATGATCCTTCCCTTTTCCCTGATCAGCTATTTCTACCCTCTCCCAACTGACTAACCATCCCAGCTAACAGACTAGCTAGCTAACCAACTGTAGCTAACTAACTAACTAATCTCTGAGCTAACTGTTGTTGCAATGACTAACTTGCCCTTCATTTACAGGCCCATTCATGACAATCCCCACTCCTTAAACTCAGCTTGTCCTCAAACTTGAAAATTAGGAAACTGAGTAGTAATGATTTCAGCTAACTCCCAAGAAGCATCCTCAACTGACAAGCCTTGCCATTCTATCAGCCATTGAGTTTTGTTACCTTCCTCAGAGTTGATGAGTCTTCTATCTAGAACCTTTATGGGAACAAGATATGGAATGTCAGGTACCAGTTCAGTAGGTATTGCAGCCAACTGAACAGGAGCTTCTCCTTCATGTTTTTTAAGTAATGAAACATGGAAGAATGGGTGAATTCTGCTTGTCACTGGCAATTGTAATCTATAAGCAACTTCTCCTACTCTTACCAAGATTAGATAAGGTCCATAGAACTTAGCTGCAAGTTTTGAATTCTGCCCTTGTAATGACACCTGTCTGTACTTCTGGACTCTCAGATACACCCAATCTCCCACTTGAAAAACTCTGTCAGACCTCTTCATGCAAAATATTTCATTCTAGTTTGAGCCTGTTGTAAATGTTTCTTTATTAGTTCCCTCATTTCTTCTCTTTTCTGCAACCAATTATGAGCAGCTGGTATCACAGTGTCACTAATATCACCAAGTGGCAGAGAAATAGGCTGAAGTCCATACAAAACTTCATATGGAGTCATCTGCAAACTAGTATGAAAAGAAGTAGTGTACCACCATTCAGCCATGCTCAACCATTCACTCCATGTATCTGGCTTTTCACAGCAAAAATTCCTTAAAAAATTCTCCAGTACCTGATTCACCCTTTCTGTTTGTCCATCAGTTTGAGAGTGATAAGCTGTACTATAATGCAACTTAACCCCTAATTTCTGTAACAACTCCCTCCAGAAATGGCTAGTGAACACTTTATCTCTATCACTTACAATACACTCAGGTACTCCATGTAATTTACATACCTCCTTAAAATAGGTATCAACCACTTGACTAGCAGAGAAAGGATGTTGTAGGGCCAAGAAATGGCTATACTTAGTGAGCCTATCCACCACTACCAACACTGTATCCAAACCTTTTGACATGGGTAATTTTTCAACAAAATCCATGGATATGTGAGTCCATGGCAAATTGGGAATTGGCAAGGGCTGCAATAATCCTGGCACATGACAGTGTTCAACTTTAGTTTTCTGACAAACTCTACATTTTCTAATGAACTCATTGACATCTTGTCTGAGGCCATGCCAAGTAAAAGTGATGGAAATCCTTTTTAAAGTGGCTTGTTGTCCTGAGTGTCCTCCCAAGGGTGAAGAATGTAGAGCTTCTAATATCAATTACCTCACATTGTTAGCTTTTCCCACCACCATTTTTCCATTCTGTCTTAGTATTCCATTAACTATACAATACTGAGGAACTTGTTGTGGTGATATAGCTACTGATGCCAGTAACTCTTGCATTTCAGTATCATTCTCATAACTGCTCTCCAATTGTAACATCCAATCAGGGACTAAAGAAGACTTAGTCCTTAATATAGAACAGATTAAATGATCCTTAACCTTTTCTTGAGATTCGGTGTTTACCTCTTGAATTGTCATCAACTTCTTCTGCACACCTTCAGTCATTTTCTGCTCTTCACCTCCAATATCTGATGCAGTATTTTCTCCCTGAATTGCTTTCAACTCCTTTTGCAATCTTTCAGTCATCTTCAGTTCTTCACAGCTAATCTCTGAATCACTTTCATCTTTATCCCATTGGATTTCATCTTCTGAGTCACTGTCTCTTTTTATCCCACTCAATTTTATCTTCTAAGTCACCTTCTTCTTGGCTCCACCATATTTTGTTCCCTGATTCTGCACTTTGAGAATTTTCTTGTATCAATTTTGTAAGCTCTTCAACAGGTCTTCTTGACAGTGCATCTGCTGCCTTGTTTTCAGAACCTTTTTTATACTGAATCTCAAAACTTAATCCCAGTAGTTTGGTAATCCATTTATGTTGTAAGACATTGGTAAGCTTCTGTTCAATCAAATATTTCAGAGACTGATGATCAGTCCTAATAATGAAATGGCTACCCACCAAATAATGCTTCCATTTATCCACTGTCATAACTAAAGCCAATAATTCCTTTTCATATGTAGAAAGTCCTTTATTTTTAGCACAAAAGGACTTGCTCAGATAGGCAATAGGTCTTTTATCTTGCATCAACACAGCCCCCATTCCTATCTCACAAGCATCTGTTTCTATGACAAAAACTTTGTCAAATTCTGGCATTTTTAGAACTGGTGCAGATGTCATCATTTTCTTGAGGTTCTGAAATGCCAAATCTGCTTATGGACCCCATTTGAACCCTTCTTTCTTTAATAGATCATGCAAAGGCCTGCATATAGCTCCAAAATCTTTTACAAACCTTCTATAATACCCAGCCAACCCAAGAAAACCCCTCAGTTCTTTTACTATTCTGGGAGTAGGACACTTCACTATACAGTCTATTTTTGAACTGTCCATTTCCACTCCACTGCCAGTTATCACATGCCCCAAATATTCTATTTTCTGCTGAGCAAAAGCACACTTGGATTTTTTTGCAAACAATTGATTCTTCCTCATTAAAGTCAACACTTCAGACAGGTGAGTAGCATGATCTGTCAATGTTTTGCTATACACCAATATATCATCAAAAAATACTAAAACACATTTCCTGAGTAATTTCTGAAAAATCTGGTTCATTAAGCTTTGAAATGTAGCTGGAGCATTAGTCAATCCAAAAGGCATTACTAAAAACTCATAGTGACCACTATGTGTCTGGAAAGCAGTTTTATGAACATCACTGTCCTTAACCCTTATTTGATGATACCCTGCTCTTAAATCCAATTTCGAAAAATACACATCTCCAAAGAGTTCATCCAACAATTCATCTATGACAGGAATTGGAAAACTATCTTTTACAGTCTGTTTATTCAAGCTTCTGTAATCTATACAAAGCCTCCAGCTACCATCTTTTTTCTTGACTAAAAGTACTGGTGAAGAGAAAGGACTTGTACTGGTCCTTATTGTTTTCTGCTGCAACAACTCCTCTACTTGCCTCTCAATTTCATCCTTTTGGGCATGTGCATACCTATAGGGCTTGATCTTGACAGGCTCAGTTCCTGATTTCAAATTAATTTGATGGTCAATACTTCTAGAAGGTGGCAAAGAGGTAGGAGTGTCAAAAACATCAGAAAAGGTAGAAATAACCTGATGAATAAGGTTTGGAAATTCTGGTTGAAGGGGCAGTCCTCTCAACTTAGTCACTTCATCTGATTCCCCAGCCTTTTCCCTCAGATTCATCACATGGCAGCTTCCTTTTGTTACAAAATCATACTGTTCACTGGTATGCTTCAGTTTCTGAGGTACACTGTAATTGTACTGTAGTTTCAATCCTTCCATTTCTTGAGCTTTTCTCTTCCTATACAGAAATAATTCTTTGGCTTCAGCTCCCTGTAACCTAGTGAAACTGGCATCTTCAAAATTACCTTTTAAGTGCCAAAATTTGCTACCAAAGTGCAGCCATACATCTTGAGTGTTGAAATCAAAGGCAATGAGACTGAACCATTTCATCCAATCCACTCCTAAAATAATGTCCACATCTCCCATTTCCAGAATTCTTAAATCAAAATCAAACTTAGAATTCTGAACACTCCACTCTACACTTGGACTGTAAGTATTACCTTTGGCTATCTGACCATTAGCCACGGAAACAACAAACTTCTTTGTGTTTAATACCTTCAGTCCCAACTTTTTAACCAACTTAGGACTAATAAAACTTCCAGAACTTCCTGTATCCAATAAGAATTGCACTTTAAAACCTTTAATAAGTCCAAGTAAAGCTATCAGATCCTCATAATCTTCACTGCTCTATGCTCTGGACACCAACTCCTCACAGTCTTCATTTTCCACATCCTCATTTTCTAACTGTTTCAATTTCTGTTCCTCTTTCTCCATCACCCAAATTTCTTCCTCCTCATCTACTGTACCACCAGTAATCAAATGAATTTGTTGAAATCTGCAATTGTGTCCCACTCCATACTTCTCTCCACATTTAAAACAAAGTTCATTATTCCTTCTATGTTGTAACTCTTGAGGTGATAACTTCTTATAACCTTCAGGTGCAACATAAGGAGATTTCTTGAACCTCTCTTGACTTGACCGTTGTTTCTAGTTATTCTTATCCCCTCCCAGCCTGTTTTGTGTTGATCCAAAATGTGGAGAAGGTTTCCATTTCTTTTGCAACACTTCAATATATTTTTCCTCCATTTTAGCCATTTCTATCACATCATCTACACTTTTAGGCCTTAATCTCTTGACACCAGTCCTTATTTCCTCTTTCAAACCACTCAGAAACACAGACATTACATAATTCTCAGACAGTTTAGAATCCATGCTCTCCACTAAAACTCTTAACTCTTCAAAAGTTTCTACATATTCCAACACAGATCCTTTCTGGAAGATTTTACTGAATTCTTCTACTACATCTCTATCTCCCATACTTGAAAACCTTTTAACTAGAGCCACACAGAACTCTCCCCAAGACAACTTCAACTGTTTTTTATTTCCAAACCACACTTCAGCTTTCCCTTCCAAATAGATTTCAATGATGTTCATTATCTGATCACATCCTATTCCATTAAACTCAAAATACTTTTCACACTTTCTAAGCCATTCCTCAGGTTTCAAACCATAGAACTTAGGCAATTCAAGCTTACTGGCATTCCTGTCCACTAAATTCTTCCAATTCACAGGTACTAAATCTCCTATTTGATTTACAGAACCAAATTCAGGCATATTATTCTCAGTTAAAACTTTATGAACATTAGATTCATGCATCAATACCCTAGGATTTATCAGAATTTGAGAATTTTCCTTCTGCACATTCACAGGTTGATTTCCTAACACAGTTTCAGGTGTAGGTAATAATGGAGATTTGGAGGTTACCTTGCTAGACTGTGGAATCTCTAAGATAGGCAAAGATGAAAGTTCACTTCCAGATTGATGCAGAGATTGAGCTCCTAATTTGGCTGTCAAGAACATCATCATTCCTTCAAACCTTTTATTCAACTCCTCAGAATTACTGCGTTTCCACTCCTCAAAACGGTTATCCAGCCTCTGAGCATTCTTCTGCTGACCTGATTCAATCTGATCTGACATTGCTTCCATCCTATTGGTGAAACTCACACTCAAACCTTCCAACTCCGTTGCCAGCTCCGTCACACGCGCCGCCGTCCGGTCAGTGGTGCTCCTCAAATCTTCCACCATTGCTTCTGCAGCTTCCAGTTGAGTAGCTACAGATTCTACCGAGCGTCGAGCCATGGCCGGAGGAACGCAACGCTGCTCTGATACCAATTGTCACACACTCAACAATCAAATTGGACCAAAATAGTACTTTGCTATTGAATTCAAAAGAAGAGGGAATAATCCCCTTGAGATGAGAGAGTACAGAAGTGAGATGAGAGAGAAGACATTTGATCAAGATTCTAACTAATCTAATGATCCTTCCCTTTTCCCTGATCAACTATTTCTACCCTCTCCCAACTGACTAACCATCCCAGCTAACAGACTAGCTAGCTAACCAACTGTCTAACCAGCTAACTAACTAACTAATCTCTGAGCTAACTGCTGCTGCAATGACTAACTTGCCCTTCATTTACAGGCCCATTCATGACACAAATCTGCAGATCAGAGGGCCTTAATGAAAACAGAGGGCCCAGACCCGAACGCCCCCCTAAATCGACCTGTGGAGAACCAAACTCAGATTTCCCCTCTCTAAAACCCCAGCAGGCACCGCCAAACTCAGATTCCGGCCGCAAAACCTCTCTAAAACCTCAGCAGGCACCGTCGTAGATTCTTGTCGGCTTCCCCAATATCCCTGTGTTGTACGGAAAATGTCGTTCAAGTCGAGGGAGATGGTGAAGAAGGTAATCAAGAAACTAGGGGCTGAGAAGAGCCTGACCCCTGAAGCCAAAAATTCGATAAAGAGATTTGTGCCGGACACCAAGATAGTGATGGGTCGAGCTAACCGTGGTATCTTCGGCGGCCGCCACATCCAGTATGGCAACCGAGTTAGTGATGATGGGGGCAACAAGTAAGTTCACCTTTTTCTCTTACACTTAACATATACTATGATGATGCTGTTTCTCTGACCATTTCATACATTGGATACATAAACATGAATCTATTGATATGAACCAATTCAAATATAGACCACACTTGCAACAGATAAGGAGATCAAGACGTGTTTTTTTTGTGAATGTTTTTAAAATTTTGGTGGTTGATAGGTCAAAGAGATACTGGAAACCTAATGTACAGGATAAGAGGCTTTTCAGCTATGCCTTGGATCGTCAAATTCGGTTGAAAGTGACGACACATGCGATGCGTTGTATAGACAAGGCTGGGGGACTTGATGAATATTTGGTGAAGACGCCGTACCAGAAGATTGACTCTGACACTGGTCTTTATTGGAAAGCAAAGATTGAGAAATTGTATGAGGAATTTGGGAGAATGAATGTCCAGTTCTTTTCCCCTTCAGAAGAAGCAGGTTCCAAGGAAGATGGCAGCCTCGAAGAAGGAGGCTCAGACTCGGATATTCACGAGCCCAGGGTTGCTAGTGCCTGAATGTCTTATATTATCATTTTGCTTCTTTTTGTTCCAAAATAAGACTGCTATGTGTAAGAATTGCATTTTGCAGTTCCAGGATATTGACTTAATTGCAGCTTAATTACAGTGTAAGAATTACACAAGTTCTCCTCACATGTTTAAGAATTACGTTTTTGCAGTTCCGGGATGGGAGATTAGGCCGACAAGTTCATGCACAAGCGTAGAAATGGGCTCAGTTTCAATGGCGTTGTAGAGAATTTCCTGCTGGATATGTAGAGAATTCAAGTGTGGTGACATCATCTTAGCTCGCAAGGTGTTGGATGAAATGACTGGCAGAGATCCAATTGCATAAGGTTGGGACAGGTGAGGAAAGCGAGGATGTTGTTTGAAGAGATGCTGAATAAGACTATCGTGTCATGGACGTCGATGATTACCTGGTACTCAAGAATCGGGTGCTATGCAAGCAGCTGGAGTGAAGACTGGCTGGATTAGTCTGGCTGCAGTTCTGCCAGGCTGCTCTCATTAGGAGCTTGGGAAATGGATTCACTTTTATGCAGAGAAAAACGGGTTCTGAGGAGAACTTGTGTGTGATTGAAATGTATGCAAAGTGTGGATGTGTGGTGGGTGAGGCTAAGCAGTTGTTTGAAAGGGATGTTATCTGATGGAGTACGATGATCTCTTCGCTAGCTAACCACGGGAGAGCACAGGAAGCTATACAGTTGTTTCGAGAGATGATCAAGGCAAAGGTTGAGCCAAATGAGATAACTTTTGTCGGTCTTTTATCATGCTGGTTTAAGGTACTTTGATTCTATGCAGAATGAAGGCAGGAATAGAGCATTATGGCTGTTTGGTTGATCTGCTTGGGAGAAGAGGGCGCCATGCGAATGGTGCCAGATTCAGCAATCTGGGGCTCCTCGCTATTGCTGCATTGGATCATCTCCTGGAGCTTAAACCAGACGACACGAGCAACTATGTGCTGCTTTCTAATATATACGCGGATCTTGGGAAATGGGACGGGGTTGGCTGCGGTTCAATTGAGGTCAATAGTGTGGTTCAGGAATTTGGATCAGGATGATCTATTCCAGATACTGAATCTATTTGCACTGCATCAGACTGAAACTGACCATCAGATTGATGCCATCACTGAGCAAGAGGGTGCTGGCAATTGTAGGCGCAAACACAGTGCAAAAAGTATATACTTCTCGCAGTATGCATGTATGTAGAACATTAGAACAGATGACGATGAACTTTCATAATATGAAGACTGTATTACCAGCATAAAAGGAGCCTGATATAGAAATACATGCAACTATGCAAGTGAGGAAAGGATCCTAAAAGAGGAACAAGTTCAACTCTTATTTTGATGAACAAAATGTCAAATACAACTATTAATCATCAGAAAGAAAAAAATTAAGGCACAACTACACCTTTGCATGTGACTTTACATGCATGAGCTGTCAAATTTTAGAGATGAAGGGTTAATTTACGGTAGTTCAGGCGGTAGTACGGCGGAATTTTAATGGATGGCAACCTCCACGTCGACACATAGGCCTATTTAGCAACACCATAAATTTCCAATTTCTGTCTAGTTCCGCCACTGTTTACATGTATGATGGTAACTACACCTTTGTATGTGACCTTACATGTATGATGGTAGTATTTGACCTTACATATAAGAAACTTTACCAAAAACATGTTTTTTAAAAATAAAAACATTTGTGAAAACTTGGTCGGAGAGAAATTTGAGAGTTGGACTTAGATGTAACATTTTAAGAGTTTAAGTTTTTTTTAAAGATTTTTTAAGATATTGTATATTCAAAAAATACATTGTAATCAAAATAATTTATAAAACACCTTGATTCCCAAAACATATTGAAAACAAAAAAATTCTAAGTATTTCTCATTAGTCTAGTTAATATTAATGAAACAAAAAACAATGACATATCAATTATATATAAAAGTATATTTTTACTATTTAATTATATTTAATAGAAATATTAATATTTATTAATTTAATTACCTGAATGAATTATGCTAATTCATTAATTTAAATAATTTTTTAAGGTTAAAAATAACGATATTTAATATAACTTATCTCAAATATAATATTAATACATTTTATTATAATAAATCGAAAATCAAAATTTAGACAAAAACTTGTGCAAAATCCAAAACTTAGCAAAAACTTCGGAAATCTTGCAAACAAAACAAAGATTTACAAAAAGTGAACTCTCAAAGTGCTCGTACCAAACACAACCTTAATATTTGTGTTCGAAAAAAAAATAATAATAATATTTGTGTTCGAAAAGACCATTGATGAACTATAAAATGTAGAAAAAACCAGGTGTGCGAGAAAGACCAAAATTGTTTTTTTTTGTGGAATTATAAAATAGAAACACCACGTCATCAAAATGGCGGGAAATCACGAGAAGCCCTTGACATATTCCCGCCAAGCTCCTATCCCCATCTTCATAATCGCCTCCACCAATCAGCCCCTAAACCCCACATTTCATCTTTCTCTCGCCCATCTCCTTTTCCATTCGCCGGAGTTAATTGAACCCAGACAGCACCGGAGATGGACGTCTTCGGCGGCGGAGAGTACTTCGTGGACGAGAAAGCCGTCCGCGTGGAGACCATCTTCCTAGACTTTCTCAAAAGGTAATCTCGCCCCACCATCTCAATCTCCGTTTGATTCTTTCAATTGATGATTCGCCCGTTGTTTTCAGTTTTAGGATTAACGGTAATTCCCGGGAGCCGTACTACGAAGCGGAGATTGAAGCGATGAGGCCCAACGAATCCAACACCATGTTTATCGACTTCTCCCACGTCATGCGCTTCAACGACCTTCTCCAGAAGACCATCTCTGACGAATTTTTAAGGTCTTGTATAAAAAAACCACCCTTTTTCCTGTGATTGATGTAGTGCTACGTATCTTATTGCAGTGAATTGTAGAATGATTCATCTTATTTTTCTTGAATACATCTTTAGATTTGAGCCATTTTTGAAGAATGCTTGCAAGAGATTTGTGATGGAGCAGAAGCCAGCCTTTATTGCTGATGATAGTCCTAACAAGGACATCAACGTGGCATTCTACAACCTTCCATTGATCAAAAGGTACTGTATTATACCATGCTTTGAAAAGATGACTGCTTTGGGTGTTTTTGTTTGATTTGCTTGACATGTATGCTTGTTTGTAGATTGAGGGAACTGGCAACATCAGAAGTTGGGAGGCTGGTCTCAGTTACTGGAGTGGTCACACGGACTAGTGAGGTCCGCCCAGAGCTTTTGCAAGGCACTTTTAAGTGCTTGGACTGTGGGAATGTTGTTAAGAATGTTGAACAGCAGTTTAAATACACTGAGGTAAGTGAATGTTTTTGAATCTATAGAATTAAGTTTGTCAAACATGTTGTTTAAAACCCATTTCTCAAAGTGGTATGTGCATACGACATATGAAGTTTCAACATTCTAAAGAGATGAAAATTCCTTCTCTTTCACATACATGCTGTTCGGCAAGGCTCCTGTAGATTAATCTTCACTATGTTGAAGCTGTAAATCCACTGAAAAATGAGTTCTGTAGGCTATACGCTTCCAGTTTTCTAAATTGACTAATAATAGAATAGCACCAAATACATTCTATTCAAAGAGAGAAAAATATAAACTTTTCTATTAAAAAGTGGTGCATTTACTAATGAATCTTTTAAATCTGGTTTGCAGCCAATTATATGCGTAAATGCAACATGCCAAAACAGATCAAAGTGGGCATTGCTTAGGCAAGAGAGCAAATTTGCAGATTGGCAGAGGGTCAGGATGCAGGAAACCTCCAAAGAGATACCTCCAGGGTCGCTTCCAAGATCACTCGATGTCATTCTTCGACATGATATCGTTGAACAGGCTAGAGCTGGTGATACGTAAGCTTCTTAACTGTTTGGATCACACTCTGAACCTAGAAGTTGGTTTCAACTGACTTGATATTTATCCTTTTGTTTACGTGGCAGTGTTGTATTTACTGGAACTGTAGTGGTTATACCAGACATTATGGCACTTGCTTCACCTGGTGAAAGAGCCGAGTGTCGAAGGGAAGCACCCCAGCGCAAGGGTGCCACCGCTGGTCAGGAGGGAGTTAGGGGCCTTCGATCTTTAGGTGTAAGAGACCTATCCTACCGCCTGGCCTTCATAGCCAATTCTGTACAGGTTAGCAATCCCTTTAAAGTTTATCTTTAGTTATGAGTTTGAATGGTTCATTTCCTCCTCTCCCCTGCAATAGTTTGTTAAAACTCCATTTTTGTTTAGATATGTGATGGAAGAAAAGACAATGACATCAGGAATAAGAGGGACAATGACGAAGATGATAATATGCAATTCACGGTACAATTCTCTGTCATTTTAATATTTATACAGTGGAAAGTTATCTTTTGAGTATCACTGTTTTACGTAAATGGAAGTATTGTCTGATGAATGTGTAATCTCACGCTGCCCATGTAAGCCTATGACCTTTCTGAGTTTTTCTTTTGAAAATACAGGAAATAGTTGATTCAAGAGTATCACTAGATTGATTGACTGCATCTAAGTATTTATCTGTGTACATTCCCTTTTAACTGCTTGCCTCTGGTACTTGAGCTTCAAATTTAAGCTAGTTTTTCCCAGTCTAAACAATTATATTTGTATATGCCTCTTTTTCAATAACCATGTGCTGATGCGCAGTTGTGTATTTTATTGATTGTGACAGCCTGAAGAGCTTGATGAAATCCAACAAATGCGGAATACTCCTGACTTCTTTAAGAAGCTCGTAGATAGTATTGCACCAACTATATATGGCCACCGAGATATTAAACGAGCTATTCTCCTTATGCTTTTGAGTGGTGTGCACAAGTATACCCATGAAGGAATCAACCTTAGAGGAGATATCAATGTCTGTATTGTGGGTGATCCCAGCTGTGCAAAATCTCAGTTCCTCAAGTAATTAATTATATATATGTTTTTTTCTTGTTTCTATTGACCCACCTATATGCTGCTAAACACAGCTGTGCTCAATTTAACTTCTTATACTGCAGGTACACTACAGGTCTTGTCCCAAGATCAGTTTATACATCTGGAAAATCCTCATCAGCTGCAGGTTTGACCGCAACAGTAGCCAAAGAACCTGAGACTGGTGAATTTTGTATTGAGGTATTGTTTTATGCAGAAACCCACCTCAATAAATTTGCATATTCACAATGAAAGTGGTACACAACTATATTTCTGAGTGTGATAGTAACTCAAGTTGACTTCATTGTTGCATGTGAAAGTTTAAACCTCTGTTTTTGTTAGCTTATGTGAGACTTGTATAATCAGCAAGCCTTATAAATAGTAAGAGAGTAAAATAACTAGTGGCTTAGATGGTTAGACCAGGAGTTCCTTCAAACTTTTTGACATTGACTGATTTTAACTGCTATAGAATACTAGCTCACATCGTCCAAAGTCTTGGGGAAGCTGTTGAAATGTCTTGATTGCTCATAGGTAGAGTGCAGTTTTACTGGGTTTTATGCTTTCTAGTTGGTTTTGCGGAAAACCAACAAATATTTCTGCCAGTGCTGTTTGTTCCTTATCAATAGTAAGAATTAGAGTTTTACCTTCATATTCTGATATGCTAAAATAAAACAGGACTTTACTTTTAGATAGGATACTTTTGTTCTTATATGTACGTCTATTTGGTCTAATGTATATCTTCTTTCAGGCGGGTGCATTGATGCTTGCAGACAATGGCATCTGTTGTATCGATGAATTTGATAAGATGGATGTGCGGGATCAGGTAAAATGAGGACTCACTTATATTGCTGATGACTGTAACATGTCATTACTGTTTTTCCGTTTATATAATTTGTGCTATATCTTAAATGTTTAAGGTTGCAATCCATGAAGCAATGGAACAGCAAACAATAAGCATAACTAAAGCAGGAATACAAGCAACATTGAATGCTCGAACATCAATATTAGCTGCAGCCAACCCCACCGGTGGGCGTTATGACAAGTCTAAACCATTGAAGGTGCAGCTATGTTTCACAAGTAGTAATTCCAGAAAGTAGACTAAACCTTGTCATATTGTTTTATGAGATGTAACCCTTCATGATTGTCTTCTTTTCTGCAGTATAATGTGGCGCTTCCTCCTGCTATTCTTTCAAGGTTTGACTTGGTCTATGTTATGATTGATGATCCAGATGATCAAACAGATCATATGATTGCAAATCACATTGTGAGAGTGCATCAAAAGCGAGAAGATGCTCTCTCTGTTGCTTTCACTACTGCCCAATTGAAGCGCTACATTACATATGCAAAGACTTTAAAACCAAAGGTTATATGTTTATCCATTCGCTGTGCTGAGTACGCAGTTGGAGATGCATGTAAGTGTTTTTGAGTTTAATGGAATTTGCTTTCATGCAGATGACTGCGGAAGCTAGAGAACTTTTGGTAGAATCCTATGTCTCTCTTCGGAGAGGTGATACAGCTCCAGGAAGTAGAGTGGCTTATCGCATGACTGTGAGACAGCTTGAGGCACTGATTAGGCTCTCCGAGGCAATTGCTCGAAGCCATCTGGATACCCAGGTGCCCCATCCTTACTTTGATAGAACCTGCCTTGCACTTCTCTTTTGGAACTTCAACTGATATTTCAATGTGGTTAATTGTGATTAGGTTCGAGCCGCATATGTTCCTGTTGCTGTGGATCTCCTAAGGAAATCAGTAATCAGGCAAGTAACCTTACTTTAAAAAGTTGATCTCCTGGACCTACCTACTACCAATCAACCAGGATTGAAAATTGATGAATCTCATTAACTCTCACCGTGCAGTGTTGAATCGGGTGATATTGACCTGTCTGATTTCCAAGAAGAATTTCGAGAGGATGTGGATGGTGGTGATCCAGCCCAGGAGGAAACTGATGCTAATGATGCAACAACTGAACAAGTTCCTGCAAATGCGGGTTGGTCCACTTTTAGCTTGACCTGTGAATTTTCATAATTTGAATGAATTGTAGTTCTGAGTTTCACTTTGTCCAGAAAATGGAGCAGAGGCTGCAAACAAGCAAGCAAAGAAACTTGTCATGACTGACGAGTATTTCCAGAGAGTTACTCGGGCCCTTGTAATGCGTCTCAGGCAACATGAGGAGACTGTGTTGCAAGAAGGTGATTCTAAGATTCTTTACAAATTTATTGGCCACTACTGTGTGTTTAACCCCCATCTTGAAACACATAAAAATAAGGAATCAAAATTTTGTGGCTAAATATTTTTACAAGATAATTAAGAAAGTGTTCAATTTATATACGCAATCTCCTGAAATTGTACGTTAATGGGCTTCTTGTGTTTTCAGGTACTGGCTTGGCTGGAATGAGGCAGAGGGATCTTATACAATGGTATGTGGGACAACAGAATGAGAAAAATAGTTACACTTCTATGGAAGAGGCAGCAACTGAAGTTACTAAACTGAAAGCAATTATAGAGGTATGTGTTAGATTTAAAGATATATTAGATCTGCATATGATATAAAGCAGCTTTATTGATACATCAAGCTATCCACTGAAATGCAGAGTTTAATTAGAAGGGAAGGATATCTGATAGTTGTGGATAATGGTACTGCACAAGTAGCAGAAGATGGGCAGCAGTCAGCTCCCGTGTCAAGAAATGACAGAATTCTGGCAGTGGCTCCTAATTATGTCATTGATTGAATGTAAGTACGTATTTCAAACGATTAGATCAAGTGTATCTGTACCCAAAGGTGTAACATTGCAAGGGATAGTATTCCATTGATGCAGAATTTTGACAGAATTCAACCAAGCAACCAATGAAGGTCGTGTGGTTGAATATGCATTTTGTTGATTTGTGTCAGTCAATGTCTAAACATTTTCAATAGCAGAAGTATCTGTTTGATGTAATATGATGGAGACTGGAAACATAGTTGAAGGTTTCTCCCAAATGGACAAACAGGAAAAGTATGGAGAAGTTATGATTTGTGTCCAATTATGCTTTGTGCAGAAGTCCGAATTTATCTCCCTAATCAAAATTATCCTTTATTTAGAACAGGATACTTTTACTTAGTACGTGTCAAATTTTGTTCAAGGATCTAGAACTAACATACTTTTAAACATGCATCATTCTACCTGATGATATGAAAATTATGCATGACACTTTTCATCCAACTATTCTATCTATATTTTTTTATGCCAGACACTATTATTATGTGAAATTTAAATTACAAATGGTTCTTCCTAGACTGAGAGCAATATTATGCACTTCGATCAGGGAGTTTCTACAAACTTTTACAATTGAAAAACAGGAAAATTGCAACCTTACATAATTAACTATTTCTTCTACCATACTTCTAATTTTCAATGGCGCTACATTAGAATGATTGAGTGCCGCCACTAGTTCTGATGAGTCAATTAGCATACCGACTTGTTGATTTGTTGTTCTGGCCGTTGCTTTGAGAGCTCTCCAACACGCCATTGCTTCTTCTTGGAGAGGAGTGTTGCACACAAAGAAATCAGACCGTGTGTGTTGGGATGTGTTTCCATTAATGTGTTTCTTGATTGATCATCCCGCACTTCTAATTTTCCTTGAGCTTTGAAACGAGCCATCAACTTTGACTTATTTCTCTATTCTCTGGGATGATAGTTTGTTGCTCCTGACCAGTATGCCATTGTGTCCCAATTATCTCCTCCAGGTCTGCTTCTTTTTGCATCACTATCAGCTGTTGATTGATTGAGCTGAAACTTTTGTTTTGCCAAAGAGATGCCTCCCGATGGGTCTGTTGGTTGGCCTGCTACTGCCTTCTTACATCTTTGGGACCATATTTCCCACAGAAGAAATGCTAACTTATAAAGACTGTCAAGTCTGCTTCTGATCAATATTCCATCCCAAAATCTGACATTTTGGTCTGTCCCTATTGTTTATTGCATGTTCCATGTTAGCTCCTCTCCACATTTGGACAGTTTTTAGGCATTATAAGAGTAAGTGGACTTCATCTTCATCTCTTATTTGGCACTTGGAACAGATATGGGACTGAATAATTTTCCACTTCCTTTAGTTTGTTGCAGTTTGTAATGATCCACTAATTGCTCTCGAGAAAGATAATTATCTTGTATGGAACTTTCAGATTCCATATTTTGTTTCACAATTTTCTTTCTTCCCGGATCTAGGCATCCAATATTTGTCATCCAGCAGCGGTATCCTCTTTTTACTGAATACCTACCATTCTTGTATAAAGTACATAATGGCTTATCTTTTCCTTCCCTCCGTTGTTGCTGGATGTGTATGGCTTGTATGGCTAGCAGTCGTACTTAATCTTCATTTGAAGTCGTACATTCATTTTGATCGAAGTCGTACATTCAATTTATATACACAATCTCCTGAAATTACAGAGGTAATCTACTTATTCTTAAGTAATATTCATTTGACATACTACCTCTGTTTTGTTTTAATAGTAGACACACACCTCTGTTTTGTTTTAATAGTAGACACACTTATTCCTTATGTTTGGATTTTTTTTATTAGCAGACATCACTTTTAGCAATTCAATATTTATTTTAAAGATCAATTTAATAAAATCATAATATTGCTATGGAGATATGAACTTATCTATCGTGAAAATCACCAAAATCATTTGGGTAACAATTTTCTTCACTCAATCAACTTAGACAAGATTCAATATAAAATTGTAATTAGTAATAAATTTTATAGGTGAACGTTCAACAAATCATGGAGTACTTTTTGGGTGGTTCAGGATTAGGGACGAAAATGAGTTGAACCGTTCGTGAGCAAATTTCGAAAAATTCGGTTAAAATTCGAGTTCGAACTCGGGTTGACCAATTTCGATTTCGATCTCAAACTCGTTCAATTGTATAACTAGTCGAGTACAAATTTATAAATTGTATCTCGATAGATTTGACGAGCTTATCGAGCCAATGTGCATAGTTAAAAATATTATTATTATTAAGGGATTTTTAGGAATAAAATAAGTTTAGTCCTTACCAAAATTAAATTTAGTTTTAGTCCTTTATATTCATGTGCATTTACCTTTTTAGATTGGTTGTTACTATATTTTTATTAAAGTTTATCAAGTTACCCAAGTTAATTTGGTTTGAAATTGAACTTTTTGAGTTTAAAGAGCTCACTTGACTTGAGTTTGAGCTCGAATTCATTGAGCTCGTGAGTCGGTCTTGAGCTCATAAAAAATTAACGTGTTGAGTTTGAGCTCAACTTTTATGTTCGAAAGAGTTTGTAATCAAGTTCGATCTCGCAAAAATATATAACGAGCCGAGTTTGAACACACCCATGTTCGGTCTCGACTCGACTCATTTACACCCTAAGCATGACCAGTTTATTTCCTCAAGTCCAAATTAAACTTGAAGTGACAATAATATCCTCTTAAATCTGTAGTATAATTTACAAAACAATAATTTATGACTTGGACATATATTTAATCATTATATAGACGAATTTAGACATTCAAGATTAGAATTTTAAAAATATATTTATTAAAACTAATGAATCAATGAAGGTCAATTATAATATTGCCCCACACTTTCATTAGACCTGATAAAATAAAATGTACCTGTATATAATAAGCCCTACTTGTTTGTACGCTTGTTTCAATAGTTTTCTTATAAAATTAGTTTAGTTTGTAATTAATTAATTTAATGATGTGTCGAAATGGACTGTACAATAATTTTACATAAGAGTGTTATCATTTGAACAATATCTGATTGATTAATAATCATTGTTGTATTTTCCACTTATCCGCGGTCCTTTTCGGAGAATTTCACACTCAAACGATAAGTTACGTTATCATCTATATAATCAGCTATTTCAACTTAGAGAGGCTGACGAAAACATCATATGATCCACTTATTGCACTCGTGAAACTGAGAATTAGACCTACAGAATTAATAAAGCAATTTTCATTTGCCAAAATTAGAGCATTAACAATGTCAATAATCTTGAAGTTGTTTCACTACATAATTAACCTAGGTACTTAGTCAAAATGGGCATGACAAGGAAAATAGTGGAGAAAATGGAACGGGGAAAAATGTAAGATGTGTGAATGAAAATAACCTAAATCTATCATATATTGAAAGCACGAATGTCCCCAAAATGGCCGGTATAGTCCCAGTTCCCAGTTTCCCGTTTAACCTTTTCTTCCCCAATTTTTATTCCCGTCATGTCTTTTCCACCGCCGCCGTCGTTTTCTTTGCCTCCCAGACGATACGAGGTCACCCAACTTCACAGCCGATTTTCATGACCCAGCGTGCCACGTGTCGCTCCTTTCATACCCATGACCAACGTGGCTGTCGTTCCGAATTTGTTCTTGCCAACCACCTCTCTGCTTCAGAGTCGGCGTTTCTACAAACCAAGGTTTCATGCTCACCTCCACCGCCTTGAATTGCGGCACCCCACATTGACCTCTGCGTTCTGTTTCGGCCGAGCCCAAGTTTCGAGCCTCCAAATTCATCCCGGAGATCGAATCTCCAGCTCCACTCACTCACATCACTAGATTTTCAGTACCCAATAAGGTAATTTGCTGGAGAAACACTTTCTTGGGCTTTCTCTGAGTCTACCTTGATTGGTGGCGCCGTTTGAGCCGTCTACCATGGGGAGGCCGTGGACGGGGTGGAAGCCGCTGCCGGCGAGTAAGAAGAAGCTGCCGGAGTTTGATTCAGTATTACTTTGATTTATATTTTATTGTTCTATAATATAGTTTCCAGGCTTAGTTAAATTTGCTCGCTTTGTGGTCGTATAATGCAGACCGTTCTCATTTGCAACTGGTTAGTTCCTCAACCTGTCTTTGTGTGTGCCTTTTTATTACTCCTGAATTTGCACCTTTGATTAAAACGTATTGTTATGATCAGAGATGCCTATGTTTTGATCATTAGAAACTTGAATTCTTGAAGGATTACCTAAAAATCATACTATTATGAGATTGAATGTATAAAACCGAATTGATGACCCACTATGATGCTTTTAGAAGAGGTAATTGTAGATGATGTTACATAAGGAGATTGATTACCAAAATTTAGGCATCATTATACTGCTTGTGATCAGTTTGACTATTAGTTTCATAGAGGAAAATTATGCTGGAAATGAAGCTCTTATGGCTAAGGTTTAAAAAAATTAGACATTGAACTTCTGCTACGATTTTAATCATTTCTGAGGAAGCAAATGTTCTAAGGAAGATGATACATCGTTAATATGGGTATGCATTGTTTTTTGCTAAAGTTATGAACTTGGGATGTTTTTTTGAAGGATGAGATGGTTTCACTCACAATATGTTGGATACTATACATGCTCATTGGAAGCGCCGGAGAGTGTGCAAGATCAAATACAAGGGTGTCTGTACTGTCAACATGGCGAATGTTCGTAGACAGTTAGAGGTTGGTTCTTGATATACCTTCATTTTGTTTTGTTGAAATTGTTCATTATTCTTCCCAACGTTAGGAGAATGTTGCTTTTGTATGATTATAGTGTAATGTCATAGCTATGTATAATGCCTGCTTTCTTTGGTGTTTGGTGTTTGGAATTGTTTTCGTTCTCGCTTCCTTTAGCATCAGTGGCCTTTGAGTCGTATGTTTACAAATTATTTAGTTGCAGGTTAGGTGTTCGATAAAAGTCTTGACTCGCCCTTCCTTTCAGTTTTGATTTCTTATGTAGTGCTGTATTATTGCAGGAAAAACTCTATTATTCTAACCAAATGTGAACCTGTAAGATTGATGCTCGACAAAAATCCCTCATTCACACCTCTAATTCAAGATGTAAAAATACCTATGTACATGCCAAGCCCCATGATTGTGCTCCCTGATTTAACCATCATGTTCTCTCCACGGCCCGTTAAAGAGCTCGATGCTGTAGTAGTTAAGCTTCAGAAGGTTTACAAGAGTTACTGGACTCGAAGAAATCTTGCAGATTGTGCTGTTGTGGTTGTAGAACTACGATTAGTTGTGAAACCATTGATCCAAATCAAGCTCTAATGTTATGATCATTTGTTTGTTTCAGTTTACCTAACTGTGTTTTGGTTGTGTTTTAGGTGGAAGACATTGGACTCCGTGGCTCTAAAGCAGGGCTCTATTTCGTTCTTCAATGATGACAAGCCAGAGACTGCTCTTTCACGATGGGCTAGAGCGAAAACTCAAGTAGCAAAGTTGGGAAAGGGTTATCCAAGGATGACAACGCTCAGAAACTGGCTCTGCAACATTGGCTTGAAGCTGTAAGTATTATAACAGCTCCTCTTATTTAAGTTGTTAACTTGGTATGATTTTTTTTGAAAATGCTTTCTCTTCAATGTCTGATTATTTTGATTCTCCTGCAGATTGATCCACGCCATTGATATGGACATAATTTACACCTTTACTATGATTTGTTGTTTAAAAACGAAAGCGCTCAACGTTTCTTCTTTTGGTGAGTTTTCCTTCTAGAACACAACTTTCACTTGAGTACTTTTATTAGGCCTTTCTTGCTGATGGGATTAGCTCTGGATTATTATATAGGTTGGATGTTGGAGATGGAAAAGAATTGAGGAGAAGTGCTCTAGAACAAAACTTCAACAGCAATGCATCCAATATCTTGGACCAGTAAGTTGATAATTTGACTGTTCTATGTTTCATCTGTTTATGTGATGATTTTTGTAGCTTTACTCATTCATTTCTTGTTATTCTTCCCTTTATCAGAAAGAGAGGAAATTCTTTGAAGTGGTAATCGAAAATGGTAAACAGGTGTATATAGAAAGTGGAGGCTTTGTTGATACTATTGAGGGCTCAAAGTGGATATTTGTGCTCAGCACATCTAGGGCTTTATACGTTGGACTGAAAAAGAAGGGCACCTTTCAGCATTCAAGTTTCTTAGCTGGTACAGCAGCCGGTAGACTTGTTGCTCATGGTGGAGTCCTTGAGGCCATTTGGCCATACAGTGGTAATTATCACCGAAACCTTAGTCTTTACAGTCCTTCTTAGGTTGCCAAATTCCCTGTCGAAACCCGAGAAAACTGCTCAGGCTGAGGCTGTAATAACTCAGCTCGGGTTACTGCAGTATAAGAACAGCATCATTGGGAGCCACTAGGTTAGATTTAGAATGGCCAACTCCTGCCTCACCATTTATGGATCTGCATTTCTAGGGATTTTGCTCGAATTAGAGGGAAAATGAAGCTGAAGATGAAGGGGAAGAGCGTCGCCATTCTCACGGCTAAGCTCTTCAAGTGTCTGCTGATAGGATTGATGGTGTTTTTGGGGCTGGCTTGCCTGTACAATGCCGCCTGTACAATGTCGCCATTTTGAATTATTTTTAGGATTAATGAGGTATTGACACATCAGCATCTTATTTTCCCTTTTACAAATATTATTATTTACTTTTAGTT
Organism: Sherardia arvensis; assembly: GCA_948330725.1. Lineage (NCBI taxonomy): Eukaryota > Viridiplantae > Streptophyta > Magnoliopsida > Gentianales > Rubiaceae > Sherardia > Sherardia arvensis. The sequence goes on from OX415236.1 coordinate 33,089,480, forward strand.
AGACTAATAATCATACCTTTAACTTCCACTTAATGATCATGTATTGATTTTTTTTAAAAAATTTTTTATAAAGAAGAAACAGTTTAACATATATCAGGATCATCTTGATATTGGCAATATCAGGCACCAATTAAATAACGACACATCATCTTTAACTAATTTATGATTGGGCCACGTGTTCAATCATTACCCAGACGGGTTTAGGCATTCTAAATTAGGGTTTTAGAAATTTACTAAAAATATCTTAACCAATTAAAACATTACAATTGTACACGTGTCATTATCTTATTGGTGCCTGATAAGGCCTATATCAGGATCATCCGGATGAATGTTATTCTCAAGAAGAAATGGTTGAAAGAATTAAAAGTGACTTTATTCACCATATTAAACATCTATTTAAATAGTCATTATCTGTGTAGTATAGTATATTACTCTTCAAAACAAAAGAAAATTTGATGATGTGTCTTTTTACAATTTTTTGAATCTATAGTTTTTTTTTTTTTTTTGAAAATTTGAATCTATAATACTCTTTAAAGTAAGATGATAATAGCTGACGTGTCATTTTCTAAGCATTTTGAGTAGTTTTTACAATCAACTACAATTTGACATGTGTCAACTCTTTTTGAAATTTTTTAAACTTTTTGTTCCACTCCTTCTTAAAATTTCTCCACTGATAACGTGAAACACTGATACATTTTTTTTAATAAACTGCTCCATAACAAATATGCTCTAATTACTTTTATAAAGAAGAAATGGTTGAAAGAATTGAAAGTGGCTTAATTCACCATATTAAACATCTATCTATACTATACTTTAAAAGAGGATGAATTCGAATTTTATAAAAATTTTGAATTATTTTTAGAATTAATGAGGAATTTACACATCAGCATCTTATTTTCCCTTTTACAAATATTATTATTTACTTTTAGTTAAACTAATAATCCTACCTTTAAGTTCCACTTAATGATCATGCATTGATTTTTAAGAAAACGTTTTTTTATAAAGAAGAAATGGTTGAAAGAATTAAAAGTGGCTTAATTCACCATATTAAACATCTATTTAAAAATAGTCATTATCTGTGTAGTATAGTATAGTACTCTTCAAAACAAAAGAAAATTTGATGATGTGTCTTTTTACAATTTTTTGAATCTATAGTATTTTTTTTTTTGAAAATTTAAATCTATAGTACTCTTTAAAGTAAGATGATAAAAGCTGACGTGTCATTTTCTAAGAATTTTGAGTATTTTTTACAATCAACTATAATTTGACTTTTTGAATTTTTTAAAACTTCTTATTCCACTCCTTAAAATTTCTTCACTGATAACGTGAAAAACTGATACATTATTTTTTTTAATAAACTGTTCCATAACAAATATGCTCTAATTACTCCAATTACTTCTTAATAAATCTGCTCTAAATCGTTTTCTGCTCCTCTTTCCGAAAATTTCTCCAGAATAAAGTGAAACATCTATATATTAAATTCCATATACTCCAATTACTCCTTAATAAAGTTGCTACATTTATGGACTCATATGTTTTCACAGTAAACCTTTCCAAATTCTCTACACCTTTGTCATTAGCCCTCTCTATAAATTATGTTCTCTAAATTCTAGTAAAACATCCCTCAGGTATGTATGTCTTGCTTAAATTAGTGTGTTTGTTGTTTAGTATGTAAATGATTTACAAAATATCTCAAAATGCTGAAAAGATCTTTTTCTTCAGAATGTGATCCAGATGTTTCTGCATGAAGACAAAGGTGTATCAATATTATTGATAAGAAAATATCTTCAAAATGAGGACGGAGTCTCCTTATTATTTATTTTACGAGTTTTTATCATTTACTTTGCATGTTTAGTTGTTCCTTCTTCTCTTTTTCATTGTAATGATTTGTTCCATATTAGCTCTTGGTTTTTCTGTTTACAGTAGTTGTGATTTTTTAAAGCTACGAACGAAATTTTGTTATGTTTAAAATTAGTTAACAGTTTAAAGGTACATTTTTCTGGAATTCTTTTACCTTTTTGCTTCTCAATTTTCATATGTTTACAATTTATGTTCTACGACACAACTTTCCTGCCAAGTTAATCAACATTCTGTTACTAAACATCAATTATTACAGATATTTTAACAAGTCATTTCAATTCAAGTTGATTAAACTTATCTCAATTTATTTTTCAATTAAAAAAGGTTAGCTAATTTTTCTTTCATTATCACCATAAATCATCATAATTGTCTCTTTATTATATTTATTATAACAAATCACATAATTAATCATACTCATCACCACAAATAGATATTATTGTCTTCCATCCAGTAAAATGTATTAATTATCAATTTTGTTTGTATTAACATTCTCACATTGTGAACATGTGAACATTTAGACCTATATTGGAAGAATTCAATCAATTTAATATAATGACATGGTAGGTAATATATTTGGTATATTGGAGATATATCATTAGTGAAGAATTAAAATGTAATTTTTCATGAATTAAATTATTAATATTCGTGCATTATTAATTAATATATGCATATGTAATTCACCAATGAGCCCATATTAATTCGGTGCATTTATATCATTTTGGGGCCCCTCAAATATACTCATTCGATTAAATTTATAAAAAATTATGATGAATGTGATCATTTAACGAGCAAGAAAAATATTTAAAATTTCACTCATATTTTCGGAAAATTTCAAACATAATGCACCTTTATGTTACTATATCTCTCCGCCCAACAGATGTGTTAAGAATGTAAGTGAAACAATTTTATATTGTGTCATGCCCATAGCCTCCATATACATCATCATATTTATCTTCAAAATCCAAGCAGCACACACAGAAAATTAAAACATATGTATTCTGAATTGCTAAAATATGGCAATTACGAAATTCATAGAAACAATAATAATTGATTACCTTGTTTTAGTTTCACCAAACTTGAGCATATTCAGAAGATTGCAATTTTTTTGGATAAACAGAGACTTGCAGAGCAAAGAGATGGAACTTTAGAATTATTTTCTTTGATGAAATTCGGATTAGTAAAGTTGAGAGGTCTCACCAAGATACCACCACACCGACCACAGACGCAGGTAAAAAAGAATTCAAAAAAATCACCGTCGGTACTTGTCGGCTATGCTATGGTAGACGAATGATTTTTATGAAATCTCACAAATTTGGAATTTATTTGAGATTTATAAAATTTATTTATTATTTTTAGGAACTAATTATTCATTTACCATAAAAGAAAAAAATCCAAATATATATATATATATATATATATATATATAATTAGGGCTGTACAACCGGGTCAACCCTGCCTGACCCGGCCCGGATTGACCCGAACCCGAAATATCAAAAATTCTTGAACCTGGGCCCGGCCCGGTTGGACTGTTTCTTGGACCGGACCCGGTCCGGAATTTTTTCGGATTTGACCCAGATCGGACCGGTTGACCCGGTTAGAACCTCTTTTATACTTTTTTTACAAAATTAAAGTGCTTCCATTAAGAATTGTACTACAAACCATTGTATAACAATGTTCTCACCACTAGACCACATTCATTTTTGATAATAAATCGCTTGATTAATAAATATATATGATGTTAAACTTATTTTAAAGAGAATAACATTCATCCGGATGATCCTGATATAGGCCTTATCAGGCACCAATAAAATAATGACACGTGTACAATTGTAATGTTTTAATTGGTTAATATATTTTTAGTAAAGTTCTAAAACCCTAATTTAGAATGCCTAAACCCGTCTGGGTAATGATTGAACACGTGGCCCAATCATAAATTAGCTAAAGATGATGTGTCGTTATTTAATTGGTGCCTGATATTGCCAATATCAGGATGATCCTGATATATATTAAACTGTATTTTAAAATCAAAACACTAAGTAATGTTTTTAGTGAGATTTGAACTCTGGTTGTTAACTACAAAACAGCAAGTCTTACCACTAAAACAAGATTAAATATGTATAAAAATTGTAAATCTATTATATATAACTGGGCTCCCTGGTTGACCCAGAAAATTCCTGGTTTGACCAGGATTGGCCCGGAATCCAGAATGGGCGAAAAAGGTGACCCGGGGCCAGGCCCGGAATGCAAAAAATCCGGGTCCGGGTCACTAATTCCGGTCCCGGGCCGGGCCATTTTTCCGGGTTGACCCGGCTCATGTACAGCCATATATAGTAATAAAAAATTGGGGGCCCCAACAGTACAATTGCACGTACTGCACATGTCAATGAACGGCACTGGTCATGTCCCTCCTAACCCGTGTATTTAGTGGGAGGGAAGATCTTTTGGGCTTAGGTCTATGCATGTTATGCGTAGACTGTGTACATGACTTTGAGTATTTATACTGTTAGTTAAGAATATTATACATGTCCAGTAGTTTAGATACTTTCGGATATTAGACCTATGTTTTCTTATGACGTATTCTTTTTTTAGTAGTACATATAGTCACATTGAGGCGGAGTAGTAATACGGCTATGCTGAAATCACTCTGCACCTCACTCAAATTGCCACAAAAATCTCAAAAGGGTTTTATGTGTATTATTGAATTTATCCAAACCCGGTCATGTATTTTTTTTTATGAAGGATTGAGAAGGCGTGAAGAATCTTTCCGTTCATTTAGATGGTTTTGACTTAAAAAAAATTCATTTTCACGAAGATGATGATATCTTAAGTGTGAGCTTGCTCTCGCGCGGCACCTTGTGATTGTTACATCCTTTTAAGAGATCTGTTCAATTTAACTAATTTTTTATTTTTTAATTAAATTCAACTAATTTTCATATATTAATAAAATATTTTGAAATTTAGTTATCAGGAGAGCCCATATCGGGCCTTATATTTTAGTTCAATACTTAAATATGGGATTTGCTCTTGAGGCAGAGTACGTATAATAGAGCACAACAACATATGAAAACTAACTATTTCTTCTCTCTAAGGGAGTAGGGTCTCAGAATTAGAAAGTGCATTTTATCAAGAAGCAAAATGAATACTTGTGGGATCAGGAAAAAAAAATTATTTAACGAGATTATTCATTTATCGGTAAATGAAATTTTATTCATTTAGATAGTATTAAAATAATGACATTAGTAGTACATGAACTGTATGTATGTGGACTAAGTACAAAAATAAAAATGTGACGATTATTCATTTATATTTACATAGGGTGTTTAAGTATTTCAAGAAAATTATTCATTAATGTATTTAGCGAGACTATTCATTTAGCCCCTTAGCCCAAGTCATGACTGGAAAATGTTATTCATTTATCGAGATTATTAATTTATTGAAATTATTTATATATCGAACATTCATTTATTGTGATGTAACTGTATACCCTCTAAGTATATTCAGGATATCCAAGGAGGTTTGGCTGCGTTGTTTGTTTGGAAGGGGGAAATGGAAGGCATAACTATGCATAGAAGTCTTGGAAGAAAATAAGCAACTCAAAACTTGTAGAAAGATTGGGCCTGAGATCTGCAGAAGGCATGAACCAGAAACTATTCGCGAAACTATTCGCGAAACATGTTTGGAATATCATCAGCACCAAGAATTCTCAATTGTCTTACGTATACAGAGCTAAGTAATTGGCTAGGACGTGAACATTAAAATTGACAGAAGTATTGTAGTATTTTGTTGTTGAAAACTACCCTATTTAAAATTTTGGGCTATGTAATTTATAACTAAATAAATAGTTAATGACCAGTGAAATGACCTATCCCAATGAAAATGTGAGTATATCTAAATTTCATCAAACTATCCTCTTTGATCAAATATCCAGTTACGGTGATTTGATATTATAATGTCTTTGCAGTATTGGATATTATAATGTCAAAATCGCGGAATATAAATAACACTGCAATGGGCAACGCAGTTCGTTCACCTACTCTGCGGAACTGCTCTGCCAAACTTGAAAGATTCGCTAGAATGCCCGGTAACAGTACAATGTTTCTCTTGATGTACTAAATTCTGAATTTAGTGTGAGTTAAGGCTACAACTTCTCAAGTTTTTCCAAACACGAGCTGCCTTCTTTGCTTGATTATCATTGTCGATCGGTTGAGCGAACCTCAGAACTGGCAAAGCTTCTCCGTTGATTCCTTAGACCAAAACCTCAACCACGGTTTATGTTTCTGCTTCAATGCTTGTTGAATCAATGTAGAATAACATTATGAGGTCCTTGCTTTAATAGACTAGTTGCGATTCATCTTCTAGTTGGATCCAACTCTCACCTTCCCTTTCTAATCTGATTCCTATAGTTACAATAGTATAGAAAAGGGAAGAAAATGTTCTATTCTAATTCTAATTAGGAAACAACATTATAAATCTAGATACCCTGACGTGTTTCAATCTACCGATCTAAAAAAATATTTAGAATATAGATGAACACGGCTGAATATTACACTATCACAATAATCCGATCAACCATAATAAGTTTGGACTTCCCTTGTTTCTGAACTCTACGCAGGTCATATTAATGTCTAAAACTGATGAACAGCGGAACATACATTATAATGTTAAACCCGTTCGTTCATAAAATATGCCAACAATATTTTTTACTTTACACCTAAAGCTTTAAAAATCCTAATTACCAAAATCATTTCTTATGTTCTTTATCTTCTTTCTCAAATTATCATGGGAAGATGGGAGGCAAACATTCATTATTTTTTTTAGTTTTGTATTTGAATAAGTGCGAGTTGTCCACATCAGTTAGTTTCGCTATTTAATAAGTGTGAATTGTCCACATTGAATTCACATTGGCGACCCATCTTCGTTTCCCCTCTTTCACTCACCCACTCCCCTCTTTCTCTCAAAACAACCCCAGATCCATTCTTGAGAGGGATCGCCGGTGGCGACATTGCCGCTGAGCTAATCACATTTCCCCTCTTAAACCAATAGTAGATCAAAACCACCCCTTTCTAACTCCGAACTCGAAAACCTAGATCACCATCAAAAAAATATCGATTTTCCCCAAATATGGTCTCCCAGAACACCTTTTTTGCTGCCCATGTTGTCGGTGAATCACCGGCGTTTCAGATTTATTGCGCTGGTGTCCTACTTATTAAGTTCAGGGGAATTGACGTCGAAACCCAACAATAGATGCAGTTTCAGCTCCTCTCGCCGGCAGAGTTTGATGGAGATGACTTCACAAGGGAGATCAACCGGATAATAGGGTCGGACAAGAGAGATGGGCTGATATCGACGCGCCACCACGATGCAAGGGATATGGGAGATCTCCGTCAGACGCGTTGGACATGCGTCACCGTGACTGCGCCTCCAGGTCGCACACCATCCACGCGCCGGTCACCACCTTGTGCGTACATCCACTTGCCTCAGCAGTCCCTCCCAGGAGATTGGTTTCATGGGAACTCTTAACTGATCGGGTTTTCCTTTCTTTTCCTTTTTTAATTCATTTATTTTCATATTTATATATTTCCAGATGAATAATAGGGTATATCTATGAATTAGGTTTTTTGATATATATTGTTTTGGTCTGTTGTTTTCCAATGCATTTATCCAACCGGTCCTTCTGTTTGGATAAATACACCGGATTTCGATATGATTCAATAGATGGACAAGAGAAATCCTAGTCAAGAAAAATTTTCACTATCACTTTGGCGATTCTGTCTAAATCATATTTCTAATCTATGCGAGTATATGTTTCTTTAACATTTCGGCTTGATACAGGTGGACAGCTCACCGACGTCCTGATAATGTGTGATCTAACTAGAAAGTCTCTTACTTTCATAGAAAGCCATACCGCGAGAAATGAGATGATGTCCTTCTTGTAGCTATTACCGGTAATGGGGAACAACGATGTATGAGACAGTCTCATTTCGGCATAAATAGTATATAGCAAGGAATGATACTTTCTAGGAACTGATTATATTATGGGGGATGTCAAGCCAATACTGTAGCCGGTGTGCAGTGGTTTAGTCAGATTGGGACTTTCTGATAGTTCACCTAGTTACAACCATGACCTTGTTCGATCCCTTCTTTCTAGTTATAGGATGCATAGGCTATTACCTGCCAGCTATTCATGGTGTTAATGCCATTGATGCAGAGTATATCTTATATGCTTACATTTTCAGAAAATTCTCTGTAATTATTCATATATGGTATGGAGGAGGCACATAAATAGACATAGTTTTAGAGTCTCCTCCTATCCCACAAACTGCCTCCAATTTTTTTGTAGAATATTTGTACTGTTTGGTTCCATTCAGGATGCGGTGAGCCTATGTATTTCCCTCCACTATGTGTGGTTCAATTAAGAAAAAAGTGAATTGTCCACATTGGTATCGTTCTTCGGTTTTATCCGGTTTTAAAAAAATGATGTTCTTTTCTCAACATGATTGTAAATGTCGTGTCTTGCTCTCGTTGGTTTACAAGTCGTGTTTTATTCTCAGTCTGGCTTAGCAGTTGTGTTAGTTGGTCTTTTGTATCTTTCAAGGGTGTAAGGAGTTTGGAGAACATAGATCTTACTCTATATCAAGTGGTGTTGAAATTGTAGCGTATCCCTACTTGGTGTAGGGATTGATGCACGAGAAACTCCTATTCGCCAAACAGCTTAGGTTGTTTTCGCGACAACAAGTTAATATCCTCGAGGGCTGTAATACAGTTTTATTGAATTAAATATCTAATTTGTGATGATACAAATGGTATCGGTGTGGTTGATATGTAATTCAGTTACCATTGTAATATACTAGTTTAATTGGATGTCAATTTTACTGTAACGGGTAGTGGGCGTTTCTAAGCCATGAGTGAATTTCGAAAAAAAGTGATAAAAATTGAGCTAATTGAACTATGTAAAGAAAATAATTTTATATATACCCTTTGAATTAATATAATGGTATAGTTTGACCATATCAAATAGTATCGTCTAATTTGACCATCAATAATTTTAGTTACGCATATTAATTAAATTTAACCTTTTTTTTGAAGTCTGTATGTTAAAAAAAGGGTACTTCCCTCTGTGTCAAGCAATTTAAAGTGTCTAGTTTGATTTTCAGAGTCAAATTAAGACGTTTTGGCCACTAATATCTTTGTTAAAATGTCTAGAAAAATTGTGAAATAAATATTTTTTAAAAAAATATACAATATTATGAATTCAAGAATGTATTACATGATAATAGTTTCACATATTAACTAATACAAATTTTTAGTTAAAATTGTATCTGTTTGAGTTTGAATAATCAAACAAGGAGTTTTAGGTGAGACGAAGGAAATATACAGGATAATGATATTTACTTATATAATATTTGAAATTCATAGTTAAAATTGTATTAAAATTTATGGTCAATAGCAACCAAGTCATTATATTAAATCCTTAGTGGGTACTCCCATTCAAATCTAAATTGCACTCTTTTCTTATTTGATTATCTCAATCTGACGTGCACACTTTCATCGTATGACATTGTAACTTATTTTCTCTACTCATTTTACCTTTTTTTTAGATCAAATTCAATCTCATCAATTTATTTTACTATGATTAATTTAATTTTCATTTTCTTTCTCTGCAACTTGAATCGGAACAGAGTTAGTATAATACAAGAAGTATAATAACTCTCTCTGTCCTACTTTATATTGCACACTTTCTTTATTATTTTTCTCTACTCACTTTTCTTGTATTTGTTTCCTTATGATTTTTCTCTACTTATTTTACCTTTTCTTTTCTCAAATACAATTTCATCAATTCATTTTATAATGATTAACTAAATTTTCATTTTCTTTCTCTACAATTTGAATCGGGTTGGAGGGAGTATAATACAAGAATTATTAGAGTGAATTTTATTTTTAGTAAATGAACTTTTATTAAATACAAATTTGATCACTGAACTTTAAAATGTATATTTTCAGTCACTGAACTAATAAATATACGCAAATTTGATCATTGAACTAATAAATGTGCACAATTTTGGTCACTCCATTCATTTTCACTGTTAACTTACTATTTCAGCTCCATTTCTTCATTTTGGAAGGGGTAAATGCGTCCATTCACTGTTATTTTCTTGATAACCAAATATAAATGTTTTAGAAATATTCTCTTTTTCAAACATTCCACTGAACTAATGAATATTTTTCACCCTAACTTCTCGGCGTAAGGAGTTCAGACAAATGTTTGAAGAATAAAACTTTTCTATAACATTTTTATTTGGTCATCAAGACAAGAACGAACAATGAATGAGTGCATCTTTTACTTTCAAAAATGCAAAAACGGAACTGAAATATAAGTTAATGATGAATGTTGACGGAGAGACTAAAATTGTGCACATTTACATATTTAGTGACAAAAAAAGGTAAGCATATTAAAATTCAGTAATCAAAATTATTATTTTATAAAAGTCTAGTGGCCGAAAATAAAATTTACACGAATTATTATGTTGGCGTAGGCTTGATTGAGTGGCAATTTAGTGGTTCTGGGGAGGAAATGAGGGCGAACTGAGAAGTGGAGCCCTTGACGGCGTGATTGGAGAACCAGCGAAGCCACGTGAGAAGTTGTGTTGGTCAAGTGAGAAAGAAACGTTTGTTACAGATCACCATCCGGTCCCACCTTACGATTTTGCCACCTCTGAATGATTTATTTGCCAGCTGTCACTACTCATACGAGTTTCCCTTTCTACCCTCACAACAATTTTTATTCACCAACCCAATAAATACAAATCATTTTAATCATTTTAAAATTTTCTCCTCACCCAACCTTTCTTGTTGCGGAACTGTGGAGGTAGCGTGGCAGCATTCTACTATGCTTTTGAATTGACTAGTTTGCCCCGAGTTGAATTTTCTAATTACACTATATATTATCATCCATAATCAAATCAAAGAACAGATTGATATGAATGACGAAAGGTGGACAAACTATTTAACACGGAAAGTCAATTCTACACACTATTTACAACTTCATAATTAATTCTATCACAACTTCATGTAAACTTCTTGTGTTTTTATGGCATGCCATACGCAATCCATATTTTGCTTATTTTACAGTCCAAAATAAAAATACGTCTTCGATATATGATATGGTCAATAATTATGTATATCATACATATGCATCATATATATTATTTCGATTGCATACACTTGCAATTCAGTTATATATCAGAATCATTGTATATATGATTATTAAAAAAAATACGAACTGCAAATAAACAAAATATGCACCGCGTATAGAAGACCTGTATTTTTAAGATGCCTTTTATATCTTCTAAAACTACACGTAGGCCCCGTTCTTTGAAATTTGTAGTTCATAAGTTTTTAAAAAATATAATTTAATTTAAATTAATTTTAATCATACTAATTTTATTTTTAAAATATTAATTTCCACTCATTAAACACGAGATAATTTAGGATTTAGGGTTTTGATTTGAGAAGAATATGACCTTATGCCTTTTGATTTTATAACATTTCAAGGCATTAGTATGTAGTTAAGTTAGCATCGAGCATAACTATTTGAGGTTCTGTTTAGTTGAGCTTATATGATTTTATACTGTACTGATCAGTGATGTGTAGTGTACTGTGCTGAAAAGTGTTAATCTTCTGCTTAAAGTGCCGAATAGTATGACATACTTATATAAGTTGAAAATTGATGAGATAGTTGAAATATGATGAAATAAACTCAACAACATTTATAAGAATTCACTATACAAAATTAGATGATTTTTTTGTTAAAATTCACCCAATTGTAATGTAACCATCAAATTAAATATAATGCTAACATTATTACAATATATTTTTATTTTGTCTTGAAATTTAACTAAATTGAAAAGTATTTATTAGTGCTGAAACTTGGTGAAATGTGCTGAAAAATATTGTGCTTAATACTTAGCGTTGTGATTTACTGATAAGTGTTGTGATGTGTTGATGAGTGTTGTGCTATGATGAAACGTGGTGAAATAAGTTGAACTGGACGGGCTTTGTGTAACTAAAGAAATAAATACAAGATATAGGGGGATATTTGATGTTGGGAATACATGTTTATTACCGAGAGAAATTCTCTTGAAAGTCCAATTTTCATGACTTTTCATAAGAGTCTTTATATGTTTTAACTTATACAGTGTACCTTTTAATTTGAACTGTAAAATTTGTTATTTGAATTTTATTAATATTTTAATATAAATTCATGAATTTTTGCATTAAAACATGTTTTACTATATGTTCACTTTGATACTATCAATGTTTTAACACAAAATAGTATCACTTGACCTTAAATATATAGTGATAGTTCCATAACACTTAGAAAAGTCGGACTTTCTAGAGAGTTTGCATATTACCGAACTTAGAAACACAATCGAAAGGAAGATAGTATATGTCATTTTTGAGCTGTTCAGAAGCCATAATTTACGATGTAGCATATTTTATGTTTCATATCATTGAGCATTCTACATTTCTGGGTGTGAGTTGGATGTGTGAGGATTGTTTTTTCTTGATTAATTAAGGTAGAACTAAAAGGAATAAAATGGGGTTTCGGTGGAATCATAATTTAGAACCTAACAGCAATCATGAATTAATTCAATCACGCAAACTAATTAGTAGGACAACACTACTTGGTCTCCGGGTCATCTCAAAGATTCCAACTGTACTTCATTATAATATAATAATAAAAGATATTGTTATACGCAATACAATATTTTACTCTTATAATCAAAAATACGGTGTAAAAGTGTGAAAATATATTCAACTTATTTAATTTTTGAAAAATTACTCAACTTACAGAGGCGATAATGTCATTTCATTGATATTTTAAATTACGCTGAGTAAAATACTGAAATTGTTATAACACTCTAAATTATAAATTCTGATACATAATGGCTTTTATACTAAATCCGTATGTTATGTTGTTTTTGGCCGAGTTTATATTTTTCTTCAATTAATTGACTAAGATCCAGCTGAAATTATTTGGTGCCGTGATGTGATGTGTTAATCATTAATGTGTTGTGATGATGAGTATTGAGTTGTGTTGATCAGTACTGTGCTGTGCTAATCAGTATTGTGTTGTGATGATTGTGCTGAATAGTGCTGAAAGTGTTGAATAATGTATATTTGAGCTGAACAAAAAATATGTAATGTTAATTACTCAAGAAATAATAATTTTACTTAATCAACATTAATTTTACAAAACGTAAAATAGTGTCCATTAGAAATTAAATGTGCTGAGCTGAACAATGATGTGCTGATAAGTGATGTGATGTGCTGATGAGTGACGTGATGTGCTGATCAGTGAGGTGTTGTGTTGAAATGTTCTGCAATAAAGTTGAATTGAACAGGGTCTACGGTTATTTTAAGATTATATTCGGTTCAACTTTTTTAAGTACGTTTCAACATATAATCAACCCATCATGAATCAACAAAGCATCTTTTAATGCAACATTTTTTGACATAATTAAGCATATATCAGCTCCGATCAGTACTTTTTAATTTTGCTCAATTTCAAGGAAATTTAAAATACATATTGACAATTATACATATATATATATAAATAATTAAACTGAACATTAGTTGAATGTGCATATTAAATTAAAATTAGCGAACTTTAATAATAGAAAAAAGTGCTATTGTACCCCAGTATTTAAGTAAGTGTTAATATACCCCTATGTTTTTCAAAAGTGCCACAATACCCTCAAATATATAATTTGGACAGAATTTTCTTTTGCAAAATGTAAAATGTCAAGAATACCCTCACTATTATTTAATGGTAAAAAAGAAAAATTTTAGGACGAAAATGACCCAACCAATTCCGTTACTTCATCAGATGAATGCGTTTGAAACCGAGGGGACCAAAACCGCCGTACCTAGAAATTAGTGTGAGTCGGGGGGACCGAAACCGCCACACCCAGTAATAATTTGCGTGACTAGCTCAAATTACCAAATGAGAGAATAGAGTTGGCGAGATTATGGTAAGTTCATCAATGTTTTCAATTTATTGAGTTTTTGGATATAAAGGTTAACTTTTTTCAATAATAATGTGCATTTATTCTGTAATTCAGTGATATCGGTTTCTTGGAATTTTTTTTTGCCCGTGGGCATTTGGATCAGGGAAAAAAATAACCCAACAAGTGAGGGTAAATTTGTCTTTTAGTTCAAAATGCTGTTGAAAAATTGACTTTAGAGGGTACACTTCTTTATTTAATGTAATTATAAGGGTACATTATCACTTTTAAATTACTCGGGGTACATTGACACTTTCTTATAAACATAGGGGTACCTCTACTTTTAACCCTTAACAATATCTATCCAAATAGAATAGTTGAATTCAAATTATTATTGAATTTATTTTCATGAGAAGTGGTGTTGGGAGTGACCTTTGGGGTGTGGTTACTATTCAGCATTTTTCACGGCATTATTATTTCAGTTTAGCAGAACAGTTATCAACACAACATCACACACACATCATCAGTACAACACTATTTAAGCTCAGGGTCTAAAATGCAATCGTTAAATTTAAGTATTTAAAAATATGGACATGGAATATAATACAATCTTGGCATATGAATATGAAATATTTATACAACAAATCCAATGTATAAAGTTATACTGAATTTGATAAATCTAACTGAATATATAGAGTAACAGACAATTTAGTTTGGGAAATAGGGGTACCAATCACTTTCTTTTTAATAGTAGAAACTTGAAAATTAATGAAAACAAAAACCGACAATAATATAAGGGCAGCGGACGTCATGTATTAATTGGCTGGCTAAGAACAAAATTTCCAAACGTAGAAGTAATATATAAATAAAAATCCAACTGGAAGGGGCATATTAATAATTAGAATATATATAAAAATATTATATGTGCTTAAAAAAAAGGAATAGGTTGCTGACACGCATTAAGCTCTCCAAGTATTGGGCGCCTTATATTTGGAAGCACAGTCGCCAAGTTTCTCTATCCATCATAAACAAGCAAAAAGGAGCTCAGCCAGAAGAAGATTCAGATTCATAATCTCTCTCTGTTTCATGTAAGAATTCTCTTTTCTTATCTTTTCTTCTTTTGATCAAGCATCATGATTTTTCTGCAAATTATAAGACAGACAAGAGAGTTTTTGGATAATACTGAAGTCGCTTTCATGCATAGTTGTTCTGCGTTGGCATGTTCCTGTATATGATTGTTTCTGGTTTTTGATCATCATCTAAGCTTTTTGTTTGTTTTGTTTGCAGTTGCAGAACTCTTATGACAATGAATATCTGGAAAGAAAAGGTTGTTCCCAAATTCAAGAAGATCTTCGAGACTAAACCTAGCAAGAAGACTCTTGCTGCTGAAGTCATCAAAGCCTTCGATGAAGCTAAGGTAGTTTTCTTTTCTTTTATTTGCGAGTTTTTGGACTACGAAAAACTCACAAATAATCATTACTTTTGTGGATTCTTAATTCCTCAGGAACATATTTGAATTCATGTTTTTTATTCTTCTTCTTCTTCTTAAATGAACTCAGGAACAATACACCACTGCGTTTGAAGAGAAGAAGGGTGAGCTTCAGCCTAAAGTTGTTGAACTCTATGAAGGTTCACCTGCTGAGATCAAGGTCAGCAGCTAATTATTATCATTATTTTTTATTATTATATTATATTTCCAAAATAATATGAACTTAATTATGAAATTTATTTTTGTTTATAGTCTTTGGTTAAAGACCCCAAGCCAGCAGGAATTAAGAAAAACTCTGCTGGTGTCCAGAAGTTGTTGGATGAGCTTGCCAAGCTTGGTAATTCATTAAGCATGTTTTATATTCAATCATTTTGTTTATCATATTTTTTTTACAAATAATAACTTTGTGTATATGTACATGTATAATATAGAGTTCCCGGGATCAACAGTCGTGGCAGAGGCAGCAACCAAGTTTGGGCCGGCGTACTTGCCGGGGCCGATAACCTTCTTGTTTGAAAAGGTGGGGTCCCTCTTGCCGGAGGAGGTTAAAGAAGAGGTGGCACCACCAGCAACCGAGGCGGCGGCGGAAACGAGCACCGCCGAAGTGGAGGTCAAGGATAAGGAGATAGCCGTCGAGGCAGAGGTTGCTCCGGCAGAAGTTGCTCCGACGGCCGTCGAGGAAGAGAAGAAGGTGGAGGAGAAAGCAGCGGAGGTGGTGGCTGAGCCACCAAAGGCTTGATTGAGTGTACATGTTGATGGGAGGTGAAGTCATTTGGTATGGTACTTTATAGTTTATCTATGATGAAATTTGGAGTGGGAGATTAAATTTGTTACTTCTATTTTTATTTTTATGTGAATTGTAAGTGTAAGTGTAAGAAAAACGAATTGATATATTTGTTATTCTTTGTTTTGTAGCTGGGTTTCATGTCTATTCCATCACCTCATATTCCATTGTAATTTTTATCCTGGAATTATATTCTTATTGTTCATCTAAGTTTCCTGGCTAATTAATTGGCGAAAACAAAAATGATGATGTAATTTCCTTTCTCTTGATTGTGATGTCTAATGTTATGGTCTTGACAAATTTGTATGTATCGTGCAAACCAATATAGCTTGTAGTACTTAGTGAATGAGGTGATCAAGAATGTATATACCAAATGCATGGATAGGAGACTATTGCGTGTGTGACAATTAGTGAGAAGCACTATCATGATTTCATCACAAGTTTATACAAATAATACTTCTAAATCATCACATAGTTTTAATAAGATAAGTTTTTTAAAGTTGTGTTCAGGTTCAACTGTTCTAAATTGTTATAAATTTTACATCTTTGTTTGAAAGATCGTAACTTGGAAAAATGCATACAACAAACATCTTATTATAGCAATAATCAAATTATATGTTAACCAACTATCAATCTACCAAAACAGATTATACGATTTAATAAAATTATAATATTACCTTCAATGATAATAACTCCATCGACGAAGAATCAAAGCATCGAATAAACAATAAGGCGACGATGGTGATAATTGTTTTCAAATGAGTAATCAGTAATCACAATGAACAATTAGATCGATAATAAAAGATTGGATGGACAGTCAGATGGAAGAAAATGTGTTTTCCCCGTATCTCCCTGTATCAGGGTAGATGGAGAATATTTTGAAGTCGGGATAAAAAAAAAACAAAGTCGGAAGCATCCATTTCATAAGAGACAAACGGAAAGGCCTGATTTGAATCTCTCACGCTTTCATTCATGCAACTTCTGTCCAATTTGATGTCAAAATTCTAAGCCCTAGATGTGTAATATGAATAATGTAGGTCTAACTGTCTAAGTACACTTTTTTTTTTCTCGAGGGAAGTGAGATAATTTATCAAGAAATTAGTTGTTGAACTTGAGAAAAATGGCGAATGTAATTACAGCCTATAAAACGTCCAAACTTTGTGATTATTGATGTATAATTTGAACTAGCAGCTAATTTATAAAAATGCATTAGAAAACGTGAGATTGTTGTTATTAGCTGTCTGTTTGGGGCTGGGGTATCTATCTGTACAAAATTGAAGTAACTTATCCGACGTCCCTTGCCCACAAACACATCTGTAACTTGTACCTCTTTCTAACCACATTATTATTATGATTCATCAAAACCAAATGGAGAACTTTAAAATGATGATGATCCAGACGAGCTTGTCCTCCTGTATTGTTATTGCCAGCCTCATGAGTTCATTCTCATAAAATGATTTGTACCAACTTTTTTGACAGATACACGATTCCTAATTTAGTTTTCAAAACTTAAAAAAATAAAACAAAACTGAACTGTTCAAAATTACAGTTGGTCCTGAATAATACCCTTGGATGCACCATTTACCCTATATACTCCTAAATCTCAAATAAAACACTGTCCAGTACTCTCAGCTATTTGTCATTTCTACCAAAAGACAAGTGAGAAAGCAGAGACCAAATACCAGTTTTGTTCACTTCATTTGCCTCCAGTAGGAGCTCGGGGTCGCGCCAGAATTTAATAATATGTAGACTCTCTTCATCTGTCGATCTCTGCAAAACAATTCGAGCATCGTAGCCTTTCTTTTTCATGTCCAGGCATATACCTGAAGGGTCATTCTCAGTGAGCGTAACCATGTATAACCAGCCCTTCTCAGATAAAAGCTTGTCTGCTATCGGCAAAATCCTGTCAATAACACGCCTTCCATTCTCCCCTCCGGCCCAAGAGGCGGTCACCCCATCACCGCCAACTTCTTCTTCAGGCGTTGGCACGTATGGTGGGTTCACGACTATAACATCCACCAATCCTGCCAAACGAGCCTCTAGCCCTGATGCAATGTCAGTCTTCACCAACTCTGCATCAACTCCATGTGCTTTAAGAGTCTCACTTGTCACTCTCAATGCATGAGGATTGGTGTCGGTTGCAACAAAGTAGGATTCTCTGGCCCCAAGTATAAGGGCAAGTGAAGTAATTATGTATCCACTGCCACATCCGATTTCTAAGCAGATATTGGGAGAATGCTCGAGTAAGTGATTTCGATCAGCTAGCAGTGCATCCACCAATGCAAATGAATCGTCACATGGTTCGTAGACTTCAGGGTGAGAGCTTACCAGACGTATTTGGGCAATTTTGTGAGGCATCGTTTGTCAATCTGCTAGAAATCAATACATGAATCTTCTACACTTCTACTGGCTTCAAAAGTATAATCAACACTACAATAGATAAACTACAAATTAGTATTTATTTTGTACATTATTGCAAAAAAGTAGAAGGCATGGACAAAGCAATGAAATAAGTTCCTCAAATTGATTATAATTTTCAGTTGGAAAAATTTTGCTCTGTGAATGAAAAATAAATAGATAAGCATATTAATAACAAAAAACCATTATATCTATATACAATCTTTGAGGAAAAGGTTCGATCCACTAAACAGAAAAAGGAGGTAAGTTTCAGTCCAAGTGCCTAAACATGCAAAAGAAAAAAAGATGGCTATGTAGAGTTTGGGGGAAGGAACATCTGCATGAATTGAGGATTTCTGTGATCTCTGCATCAAACTTATGCACAATAGTTCTCAATACTGCAGTCATTCAAAAATCAGTTATCTTGTTCGTTTCCTAGCCAGACTGTCATAATCTTGATTTGAAATCATAGTTCAGTTTCCAAGGATTACATCAGTACAAAAACCATTCAAAATGTAGTATCAAGTTATCAAGTAAGATCAACGCAGAAGTTTAACATTCGGTTTTTTGCTCATTTCTTATCCAAATTGATCCATTCTTGTTTCTAACTCGTGATACATAGCAGAGTTCTATGTTTACCAAAAACGAGTTACAATTGTTAAGTTATGAACTTTTTAAACTAAGAGCAGCACCTGTGCAGAGATTTTAAAAACCCTTTTCTGGGTCATATCTTAATCAAACTGGTTCATTCAATCTTGATTATTGTTCTGGATTATAGAAATTAATGCCATTCAAAATTACAGCGAATGAAACATATGATCATCCTAAGTTAGATAGGTCTGAAACTAGTATTAAGCACACAAAATCACACATACAAAATGGCATACACAGCCATGAATTCGCATACACTTAAAACTCATACAATAGCGGACTAATTAGAGGCTCATAATGATGGCATGCACAAAATAAGAGGCTTACGATTATGTGATAGAGTTAGGATCGGTTGCCAATGAGTCCAAAGCTTCTTGAGCGGAACTCCTTCTTCTTAACACTGAACCACCCAGTTCCCGTTCGAGCAGCGTTATGCTTCCTATTAATTCTTGCCCAACCCCTCTCGGCCACCGTAAGCCCATAAATTCCATCTCCTTTATTTATCCTTAAAGCCTCACAGGACTTTTCTATTTCGAATTTCACCCCCAAGAAATTATTCTGAATCAAACAATAGTGAATATGATTAATTCATAATAATAATAAATTAGAAGCTCAAAATCATTTCTTCAAACATCATAATTAAACATATATTCACGGCTTTCGCAACAGTAACTCACTAAAATTTGATTTTCTTTTGTATATATAGATCATTTTCAAAAAAAGAAAAAGATGATGCAGACGTAACCCACAAAACTTATGGTTACAAAACTTATTAATGTTGACATATCATATGTAGTAAATATAGTAGAAAGAAGAAAATCGCGTTGGACTGTTTACAGGGACACAAACGATGTTGTGTCACCGTATAATATAAAAAAACCTACTACTACTTTCAACACCCAAACTAATGGTCTCAAAAAGGAAATAATATATAAAGCCAAAAAATACATGCTCGGGTGAACAAAAGAGGCTAAAGTCAAGAGAATATGGCTGAGAATGAGAACAAACTCACTACCACATCCACTAAAACAATCCGCTTCTACCTCCCACATGCAAGACCTTCCGGAATTGCTAGCCGCGGGGATGTAGCGGCCGTGAGATACAAGTCCAAAATCGGGTGGACCTGTATGTGCAACCAATAAATGCTGGCACTTCAGTGAACCAAATGCAATCCTTACCCCCAGTTGGTAGATAAGACCATGTAGACGACATACGAGCATCTGAGAGTGATCTCAGGTCTTGCCATTGTGTACAAGGTTATCTCAGATTAGAGAGACCCTAATTAAAAATTAGTAAGAGCTAGGTAAGGGCGAACCCTTAAACCCGTGGTCAATTTGCAGGCTAGTTGACTAGACATTACATAATGTATAGTGGTGCATTTGAATTAGGGCGAACCCTAACCAGAACAAAGTAAGAGCTAGGCAAGGGGAAACCCTTAAACTTGAAATTCTTGGTTACATGTACCGCTCGGTTAATCCATAAAAATCCTTGGTCACATTAACTCGGTAAGGAGTACCCCTAGCCTGCAATCGCCCAGCAAGCCAAGCTAGTTACATAGGACATAATGTACCAATACTTTCCTTTACTTTGAGCAAGCTCTAAACCAAGGAAACTGATGCCGTCAAATCTAAGTTCCATACTCAGCCACGGTGTTCACTAGGGCGCGAGCCCTAAATCTCATCTTGAAGCTGTTTCGCAACAAATCAGGCAATGTCATCATCAACTCCATGGTGTAAAGACTCTTAATGTCTCTCTGATACTCAGTAGAGGTTCTCCTCCGAGAACAGGCGGTTAAGCACCAAATAACAGTAATGAATGACTAGCTTGCAGACCCGAACGGACTAGGAGAAACCCCTCCATTCCGCACCTTGTTTCTCTCGTTCCATAGATGATGAATCAACATGAGAAGAGCCAGAGGACCCTTTTTCATCCGCAGTTTTGGAACCAGTTATTTGCAACCTGATCCATTTCTCGGCGCAAGAGATAGATGGAGGATGTCTCGTTAGACCAATCAAGTTCCTCACCAGATCCCAAACAACCAGCGAGAACTTGCATTTGAAGAACAGATGAGCATTGGTCTCTACCTCGAGATTATATAGGATGAAGATCCTATCAGTGGGGTCATCTCCACCCTCCTCCCTGAATCTGTCCTTGGTATGCAGCCTACCAAGTGTAGCATGATGTGAAGGAGAATCGAGGTGGTATGAACCCTCTCTAAAGATACCTGTAGAGTATCCCTCGCGTCTGGTCCAACTCGTTGTATACCTGTGGTTTGGTCTGTTTATGTATGAAGTCATTAGCCTTAGATGTGAATTTCTCCGAGGATACCCAGCTTCGGAGGGTGGCGATCATCAACCCTGTATCTCTTTCAAACATGCCTTTCAACTAATTCCGCAGGTTGCAGATGTCTCCAAGATGACTGGAGCATTTATCCCGCAATCTTTCATTGGTGATCCTTAGGTGTAACCACATGACTACATCAAGCCGGAAGTAGAATGCATGCATCCACTTTACCTAACGATTGTCTTTCTTCGAGTGAAGGTCCCACAATTCATGCGCCATAGCCGCCCGATTTCAGGTGGGAAAGTTTCTGATCCGTGGGCCTCTATTTGATTTCGGCGATACCTTGGTATTCTTTAATGCTGTCTCAAGAAATTCGATGCACTTACTCTTCAGCCGTTTCATTACTGTCACCGGGATGATGAAGTTCTGAATCCAGAATCCAGCAATGTCTCCTTCAATGGATTTCACCAGCTCTAGCTTGCTTGCATATGACAAAGTGTGGGCATTCCAATTTGCAATTTCATAGTCAACTATATCCAATAGTATATCGAACCGAGATACCTTCAGCTTGTTGGAGTCGAGAGGAACACCAAGATATCGAACCGGAAAGGAGGGCCATGAAATGCCTTTGAAACTGAGATCCTCCTTGATGCCAACTCCAAATAGCTTAGACTTCCAAGCATTAATAGTGAGGCTAGATGTCCTCGCGAAGTCATTGAGGATCGTCGTGAGTTTATGCACTGACTCGGTATTCACCTTAAAAAACAACATAAGATCAACCACGAAGGCCGGGTGGGTGATCTTCAACACATCACATCGTGGGTGATAGGTGAAGCGACATGAAGTTGCTCAAATTTTCAGAATCCTGGAGAAGTAATCAATGTAGGTAACAAAGAATAAAGGGGAAAGATGGTAGGATCCCCTGGAAAATACCCCGCTTACCATCAAAATGATCGCACAACAAGCCATTAACTGTTACAGAGAATGATGAGGTAGAAACACAAGTCGTGATCCTGCTAACCAGAGTGTCCGGAAAGCCAAGTCCAACAATAACCTCTTGCAAGAACTCCCAAGAGACTGTGTCAAAGGCCTTAGCCAGGTCAATCATACATTTGGGGGAATTGCATGGACGGATTTGTTTGGACGGATAATACTACTATTCTGATAAACAGAAGATGTTTAGTGCACTTGAAGAAAGGTAGATATTCAGATTATGTTTGGTGCGATGGTATACCTATGAAGATTACTCATATCCTCTTAGGTCATCCGTGGATAAGGGATCGAAAGTGGTGCACGATGATCATGCCAATACTTACTCCTTTGACTTAAACAATATTCATATTTTTTTAAAGCCCTCGAGTCCGGAAGCTATGAAGAAGTTAACAAAGCCAACAAGCTCTAAGGTAATGACTAATAAGGTTGAAGCAGTCGAGGAAGATACAAAGTACAATCAACCTTTAGAGCATGTAAAGGTTACAGAAGATGGTGAAGAGAATACAAAGTGCAACCACATCTTTGAGCATGTCAAGGTGATTGAAGATGTTGAAGAGGATAAACAATGTAGTCAAACCTTTGAACATGATAAAGTGGTTGAAGAGGATAGGAAGTGTAGACCAACATTTAAGAAGACACCTGACGAAGAGGCTTTCAAGAGGGAAGAAACGGTGGCGGAAGAGACAAATGTTGAAAGATCAGCTACTAATTCAGTCCCGGAAGTTCAACTTTTTCTTGGTCCAAAATTATCATGTGCAAGGTAAATCAGAAAGCTTCATACCAAATTGCTTGAAGGAGAGGGAATGAAAATCACTAAATCTGCAATTAGATCTTTTTAAGCACTTAAGAAGATTACTGTAACTCAAGTGAATTATCTTTCCTGGATGCCTAAGGCTGTATCTACAGTATCTAAACCAAATAAAAAGAGCCGTCAGGCTCATTTTGTAGATACAATTCTTTATAGAATGTGAAGTGAACTTGTATGTATAATGAATTTGCATTATAAATGTAATATTTGTGCACTACAAATATGTGTATAGAAATTACAACTAACACAAGAAGTTAAGAATGCATTATTATACATGAAACAATGCACATTTGTTTGATTTGAAATGTTGGGGCTATGTACCCTGGTGTACCTTTAATAGCTTAAGAAGCGTTTCAAGTGCATATCGTGAATGTGAATAGTAGTCGACAACTAGACCGCCCATATAACACTAAAAACATTTTGCTAAGCTATCTAGGCAGTGCGAGTATATAAGAATAAGGTCGTTCTTATAGTTGTATAATTAGTGGTACAAGACGACAAACTTGGAGAGATGTAAATGAAAAAGACTTTTGTGAATGACATTTATGATAAGTCCATGGTTCGTATTCGGGCCTCATTCATACTTGGACCAGGGCTCGAGAAGGGTCGTGGGCTCGAGATACGCGGAAAGTGGATCCATAGTTCCATCAATCCTAATCCTTATAAGGAATGCGTGTATTATGAATGTTCTACAAGGAATATACATCTTCTCAAAGATGGTAATACAGTCATCCTAAACATGGTAACACAACCATGTCCGAAGTATACTTCTATTATACATGGTAATACAACTTCTATTCCCATAAGAGTTGTATTCATACCATAAATACATATCTTGGTGATCTACGGAATGTAGCCATATAAATACCCTAAAGGTTTGGTAGACCTCTCCATCTAATCTCACACTACATACTTTACGCTTTAAGCAAATATACTAACTTGACCATCGGAGTGTCTACCCCCGGGACACCCGGGGCCTTTGTTTTGCAGATCAGTTCGTGAGCAGGGTTCGTGATCAAGTGCGGGTCGTAGACATCCATCAATTTGGCACGCCCAGTGGGACCCGCATGCTAATCTTGATCTACACGACCTTCAAACTCATGGCTGATCCGGCTGAAAACCTTCGTGGGAGTACACGAATCCGTTTCTCGATCCCGACATGAGTAAGAAGCATCAACAACGATGAGACGAGTCATGCCAACAACCAGGGAGCAGGAAGGAACATCAATGGTGTGCATCGATCGGCACAAGAAGCCTCTCCCCGGGAATGGGAGAGCAAAAGATATCGCTTAGACGGAACTGTTACTTTTTCATCTGAAGATGCGGTTCCTAATCAGATTCCCCATTCAGATCCCCTAGTGATTACGGTTGACATAAACCATAGCATGATCAAAAAAGTTCTGGTGGATGGAGGAAGCGAAGTAGAAGTCATGTTTCTCAATTGTTATGAACAGCTGGGATTGGACAAAAGTAATCTCACGCCCACAAGCCCTATCTCAGGATTTATTGTGCAAGTGAGAGACGGTTCTCGGAGTATAACCCTGCGTTGCACCTTTACGATCATCGATTCCAGAGCGCCATACAACATAATCCTTGGAAGGCCTTGGATGTACAAGCAAAGGCAATCTGGTCCCCTTGCCATTTGGTGATGAAGTTCCCCACCAACAAAGGAATTGCCACAGTCCGAGGTGATCAACAATTAGCTCGAATATGCACAATTCAAGCTATCCGAGAACCAGAAAAGGAGAATCTTGAACCAGCCAAGTACTCCGAGTCCGAGCCGATGCAGCTCGGAGAATCAGGAACCGTTGAGGTTGGAACTCTCTTACCTCCCGAGATAAAGGCTAAACTACGAGATCTTCTCAACCAGTACATAGATGTCTTTTCTTGGGACACCAACGACTTGGTGGGAGTATCCCTCGCCTGGCAGAGCATTACCTGAATATCAATCCCTCGCAAAAACCTATTAAGCAGAAACGACGTATCTTCGCACTAGATCGAGTTGAAACCATTGGTGATGAAGTAAACAAGCTACTTAAAGCCCGTATAATCGAAAAAGTGCAATACCCCGAATGGATAGCTAACCCAGTAATGGTCAAAAAGGCAGAAGGGAAGTGGAGAATGTGCATCGACTTCACTAACCTGAACGATTGTTGTCCTAAAGATAGTTATCCCTTACCCTCGATCGGTCGATTAGTTGAAGCGATCGCGGGATACCAAGTACTAGCCTTTTTTGATGCCTTTAAGGGATATCATCAGATCCCTATGGCAGAGCAAGGTAAAGAAAAAACGTCATTTATAATCGACAGAGAAACTTTCTGCTACAAGATGATGCCTTTCGGATTGAAAAATGCCGGAGCTACTTACAAGCGACTGGTGGACAAATTATTCAAATCTCAGATAGGGCGCAACCTGGAGATTTATATGGACGACATGGTAGTAAAGAGCCGCAACTACGATGCCTTCTTTGAAGATCTAAAGGAAACATTCGACACGTTACGGGTCTCCAACCTAAAGCTCAACCCCGCTAAATGTACCATAGGCGTTGGAGAGGGAAAATTCCTGGGATATATGGTATCCAATCGGGGAATCGAAGTAAACCCCGAGAAGATAGAGGCTTTGCAAAATATGCAACCTCCAAAAACCGTCATGGATGTGCAGAAGCTGACAGGGTCCCTTGCAGCCCTTAGCCGTTTCCTATCCAAAGGAGCGGAAAAACATCTACCCTTCTTTAATATCCTTAAGAATGCAAACCAGTTTGAGTGGTCGCATGAGTGCGGAGAAGCTTTCCAAGAACTTAAAAACCATGTTCGACAGCTTCCGACACTGTCAAAGCCAGATAAAGGAGAGACTCTTTAATTATATATATCTGCATCCCAGCTAGCCATCAGCGCTGTATTGATCAAGGAAAAGGAGGGATCGCAACATCCCATATACTATGTTAGCAGAGCCTTGCAAGGGCACGAGACCAGATATACTCCTCTCGAGCGCTTGATACTAGTCCTCGTGCATGCTTCTCGGCGGTTGAGACCATACTTCCAAGCACATACAATAGTCCTTCTAACCAACTACCCGATCAGGCAAATCCTCCAGAAGCCTGACGCTTCGGGACGGATGATGAAGTGGGCCATCGAGTTGGGGGAACATGACATACAGTACAAACCTCGGACAACCATTAAGGGCCAGGCCTTATCTGATTTCATAATGGAGTCTGTTGAACCAGTGGAGATCGACAAACCAAACCCAGCTCCGGACTCCGGAAAATGGCAACTATACGTGGATGGATCCTCCAACTCGGGGGGAAGCGGTATTGGAGTCTTACTCACCAGCCCCGAGGGAAAAGACCATCCTTACGTTCTCCATTTTGATTTTCGAGCCACTAATAATGAAGCAGAATATGAAGCCCTCACTATGGGGCTAAAACTAGCAAAGGACCTTGAGGTCGGGGACCTCGAAATCTTCAGTGACTCACAGATCGTGGTTCAACAGGTTAAAGGCGAATACGAAACTCAAGAGTACAGTCTCCAGAAATACCTCGAGATAGTTAAGCCTCTCCTAAATCAATCCCGACATTATGAGCTGAATCACATCCCCCGAGAAGGTAGCCATAAGGCTGATGCACTTAGTAAACTTGCCTCCTCGGACCTCAACATAAGATCTTCTCAAGAATTGCTAATGGAAACCCTTGCTAAGGGAAGTTACGAGAGATTAGCATCATGGTTGTTGACATTTCAGACACATGGATGAACCCCTGCATTGAATACCTCCAAACGGGTACCCTTCCCAAAGACAAGCACCTGGCACGGAAGGTCCGAAATATGTCATCCACGACAGCATCCTATACAAGAAAGGATACCTCCAACCTTTACTCAAGTGTGTTGGGCCTTCCGACGCTGAACACTTGGTACAAGAAGCACATGAAGGAGTTTGCGGTAGCCACCAAGGTCCACGTACCATCACCCGAAAGCTCCTGCAAATGGGTTATTTCTGGCCTACGATGCTTCAAGACGCCAAAAGATATATAGGTTCTTGTCACCAGTGTCAGAGAT
Source organism: Sherardia arvensis (assembly GCA_948330725.1). NCBI lineage: Eukaryota > Viridiplantae > Streptophyta > Magnoliopsida > Gentianales > Rubiaceae > Sherardia > Sherardia arvensis. Next base: position 33,116,802 of record OX415236.1, read on the forward strand.
TTTCTACAATGGTCCACGTGCCACAGGAGAATATGATTACCATCCAAGAATTCTGGCCATTTGTCCGATGGGGCATAGATCTCGTCGGACCTTTTCCTACGGCCCCTGGTAACTTCAAGTACCTCATTGTGGCCATTGATTAATTCTCAAAATGGGTGGAAGCTGAAGCCTTGACCAACATAACTGGCAAGATAGTTATCAACTTTTGCTGGAAGAATATCGTGTGTCGCTATGGCATCCCGAGATACATAGTGACCGATAATTGAGCTTAATTTGCTAATGATCCCTTCAAGAAATGGTGTAAGGAATACAACATACACCAGAAGCTCACCTCGGTATACCATCCTGAAGCTAATGGCCAAGTAGAGGTTACAAACCGAACTTTGGTAAGCGGCATCAAGAAGCGCCTCGAAGGAGCTAAAGGAAACTGGATCAAAGAACTACCAAGCGTGATCTGGACCCATAGAACCATACCAGCCACAGCAACAGGAGAGACTCCTTATAGCTTAGTCTATGGGTTCGAAGCGGTAATCCCCATGGAGATTGGGGTCCCCTCTGCCCGTACTTCTCAACCAGATGATGAAGATGGCACGACCAACGAAGAAAATCTTCATCTCGACCTTGACCTCCTAGAGGAGAAGAGAGCAAATGATACAATCCACGAGGCCAAGGTAAAGGAAAGAGTCAAGCGCTACCATGATAGAAGAGTCTGCTTGGCCACTTTCGTTAAAGGAGACCTTATAATGAGGTTAAATGAAAAAAGCCAGAAAGAAGTGGAAGGGAAGCTAGCCCCGAACTGGGAAGGTCCATATCGAGTCCTAGAATCTCATCCAGGGGGAAGCTACCTCTTGGAAACCATGAAGATGGAATGTGATTAACTTACGAAAGTATCACGGAAGATAAAAACTCAAGGGAGAGCCTCAGAAAGGTTCGAGATCATCAAGAACGTCCGAGAAGTCTCATCAAGGCCCGAGACAAGTATGCTCTAGCACAAACTGAAATTTACTATCGATCAGTTTCAAATAGTTCTCAACTATTCTTTCTATACTAACATGTATGTTTAAACATACGACAGAGTTTATACATAAAAAGAAAGAACACACAAATTGTTTACGCAGTTCGGTGATGAACACCTACATCTGCGGGGCCTTGCCCAGTCTGAAAATCATCCACTAGATAATCAAGATACGTTACAGAGTTTCACACAACAATTAACTATCTATGACTTATCTCTTGTATGGATTCGTGAGATCCCCTCGGTCAGCAACTCCTCGTTGCTGTCTTGACCACTTCCCCTGAAGTATTAAGGCGTGTTGATTCCAGACTGCTGGCGATGGCAAAGACCTATTGAACTCCCTTCAATAAGCTGCTCCAACTGTAAAGCTATTCTGATCGGCAGAATACTTTCTTGTAAGATGGATAATAGTTGATGCAGCTTTCTTCTCTATTTATAGTTCAAGGCTGTGCTTCCGTGTTGATCTTCTCGGTCCTTCAATCACGGTAACGCTGATCTCTCATCCAGCTTGTCACGGCTCCATTTAGTCTTCTAACTATATTCTACCTCTATAGCTAAAGGATAAGAAATATCTTCTTTCCTTATTTAAGACTAATCCTTTCTAAGATACAACTCTAATACATATTCTCAAGCTAACCAAATCAGTACGAAATCAATCTTTACTTATCATCTTGATTTCTCGAATATCGTCTTTGATCTCATAAGAGTTGTATTTTTCCTTCAATTCTCTTGCTTAGTTTCTGATTCCAATTCAGCAAGTGTTTAAACATAAGCATGTTTAAACATGATAACTTCTACAAAATAGCCAATTATATTATGCCGAGTCTTCTGGACTCTTCAATCTCCCCCTTTGGCATTTTGTGGAACCATTACACTTATTTTGATGCAAGGACAGTAACTCACTCCCCCTATTATATAGATCTTCATACTTCAATCACATTTGCATCAATAGATCAGAAACAGTATATATATGACTTCAAAGCTCCCCCTATCAGCCAGACATAGCTAGAGCTCATAACCATTTCACAACAGTTTTCCAAAATAAATGGACACAACATCCAAAATAAATGGCCACCAAGGCATCAAAAATAATCACAATATTCTCCCCCTTGGGAACAGAAAATGTGTCAAAGTACCAAATATCCAAAAAAAACAAAGCAAACATCCAGAATGTATCAAAGTACTGAGTGCAAAAGAGAGAGAAAAACATAAGAACAATAGATCTCAGAATGCATCAGAACCACTGGTCTCATCCTCAGTCTCTTCAAGAGCTTCCAGCTCCTCTTGAAAGTCCAGCATCTTCTGTCTATTATATCGGATTAGCCCTCGAAGCTCCTTCTTTCTCACCACAGCATAGTTGACCTCAGCCGGTTCCTCCTCTGAGTCTGCCTCTTCTTCCCCAGCCACAGCAGGTAGATCATTTCTCTTCCTGAGAGTGGACTTGTTAACTTGTAAGTCATCACAGAAAGTGATCTTATCATCTAGTCCATCAACCAAGACAACATGGTATAGCAAGCCTGTAATAAGGGCAGGATAAGTGATGTACTCATCAGATTTCTGATGCTGAGCCACTAGCAGAACCCTATCATATATAAACCATCCCAGATTGAAGGGTCTCCTGGTGCCAATGCAATACATCAAACATGCCATCTCCTCAGTCACAAGAGAAACATTGGTCGACATGGCCCATAGGTTAGCAACAGCCCTGTACAGACAATAATATTTCTGAGAGAGATAGGCTGCCTTGAGAGTCTTGTTTGCCCCCCATTCTCCAAGTGTGCCCCCTGTCAGCTCCAGTGCTACAACATCATAATCCAAAGTAAAGCCTTCTGGATAAGCACTGTTTGGGCAGATGGAATCATGTCTCCCTGTTCCTAACACCTGATTGATGAAGGGAGCATCAAATCTATAGAGCTTGCTTCTGAGATAGATTTTTCTGTACCAGGCAGAATCTGGAGCACTGTTTGTTCCTCTCAGGTTAGCATAAAACTCCAGCACCAGAGAATGATTGGCCTTTATGCAGAAGTTTGCTGGTCCAAACATGTGAATTCTCTTCATAAAAGCCACAAAACCAGAATGTTTAAACTTCTCAATCAATCTCTTTTCCACATGCATCTTCCTGTTGACCAACCCTTCATACACAGTCATCACTCTCCTGGAATAAAAGATATCATCCCAAGCATTTTCCAGTAGAGGATTGTCATCTGGAAACACTAATGGCACCTCAGCTGCCTCATCACCCTCCTCAGGCTCAGATTCAGAGCTATTATTCTCATGATCTTCTGCAGTTGGCTCAATTGTCTCATCATCCTCCTCAGAATCAGATTCAGAGCTACTGCTCTCAAGAACTTGTGCAACTGGCTCTGCAGATAGTGCTTCTAGTAGTGGAGCTTCTTCAAATTCCAGATTAAGCTCTGGAACTTCACCCCCCATCTGCTCACTAGGGAAGACTTGAATAACTGGAGGAAGGGACTTCTTCTTCCTCAACTTCTCCCTCTTCATCTCCTGCAACTGCTCAAATTTTATAGTCAGATGATGGCTATTCTCGCTATCTGGTGCTGTCTCTGTCAGAGGCTCCATCATAATTCTGACATTTTCCAAAATCCTATCCACATCCACAGCCTGCTCAGCTTCACCAGGCTTCTCCTGTGACACATCTCTTTCCACTAACTGCTCACCTTCAGCAGGCTTCTCCTGCTCAACAGTCCTTGTACTGAACACTCCCTGACCCCTCTTCCTCTTCCTCTGATAAACCTGCTTCACTCCTTCTCTTAATGCTACCTTTTCTGAACCCAAAGTCTGCCCAGGCTGATCATCAATCTCTGAACTTTCATAGAAAAAATTCAAGTCTGGTCCCCCTTCAAACTCAACCTCTACCCTAGCTGTAGGATTAATCTCATGAGCCACAGATTCTGGTGTGGCTCTAGGGAAATTCAGACCCAGCTGTTCAGCCAGAAGTAAATCTTCCGTAGTGGGGATAGAATCAACAGGCAGGTTGGATGGAAGATTGCCCAAGATGGTTTAGACACAACAATAGGTTGAAACACACAACTATTCACAGAACCTTCACAAATCCCCAAATATCACAAACCCTAGGTGCGGCAAGCACTCTAACTACTAAATCAGCCAGGAAAAACTTAATCTTTAGGTAGTTTAGAGCTAAATACCTTGTGCATGCACTGATTTGGGGTCGAAACTCCAGTCGGCCAAAACACCAGATTTTTCTTGTTCTTAGACTCTCGATTTGACAATGTGTTGCTCAGACCAGATTCCGGTTGCGATGAGAGCCGATCGATGCACTAGTTTGATGGTGAGATTTGATCACTCACCGGAGGAGGTTGTCTTGAAGTGGGAACGACGGAGCTACAGTAATTATGAGAAAAAAGGACAAAGATTTTCCCTCTTATATTTAATATTTTCAGAAATTCAAATCCGAACCCAAATTGGAAAATAAATCCATAATTGCACAATAGTCCCCAATTTTGATGGACTCACTGATTATTCCCATAAATATGTAGTCAAGATTATGTTCTCAACCCATATGTCTATTTTAGCCCACTGATATCCACTCTTCCAGCCCATTGACTAGTCAAGCCCAATAGTCTGTCTTCTTCATTTCGGCTAACTCTTCAGAGTTTAAACACACTGACTTTTTAGTGTTTAAACATCCTTGACACCAACTTCTTTTTGTATTTTTCTTTTTCCAAAACTAAACGAACACAAAGCAATAAACACTAATATACAACAACCAAGAGGTGATCAGAGGTACCTTAAATTCGACAAACACCTAAGTGTTGTCTTAGTGTCTCAAATGTTGCAGAATCCAGTGTTTTAGTGAAAATATTTGCATACTGTTCAGCACTAGGAACAAATTCGATGATCAGTTCCTTCTTTTCCACTAAGTCTCTGATGAAGTGATGCTTGATATCTATGTGCTTTGTCTTCTTGTGATCAACAGGATCATGGGAGAGATCAATGGCTCCCTTATTATCACATTTTATAATTAAGGCATCCTGCTGGAATCCATAGTCTTTTAACATCTGTTTCATCCACAACAGTTGCTGGCAACAACTTCCAGTTGCTAAGTACTCAGATTCAGTGAGATAGAATTCTGCTTCTTGCTGTACCATGACACTAGATTCCCTCCTACATAAAAGCATCCTCCAGTAGTACTCTTCCTGTCTTCTGAATTCCCAGCCCAATCCGAATCACTGTAGCCAATAATCTCAGCTTGACTTCCTTTAGAGTACCAGAGACCATAATCAGCAGTCCCATGCACATATCTGATGATTCTCTTGACTGCAGAGAGATGACACTCATTGGGATCAGACTGAAATCTTGCACATAGTCCAACACTCAAACAAATGTCTGGCCTACTTGCGGTGAGATATAATAAGCTACCAATTATACTTCTATACAACTTGATATCCACCTTCACACCATACTTGTCATATGTCAATTTCTCCGTAGATGCCATTGGAGTTCGCATATTCTTAGAATCGTCCATTCCAAATCTTTTAACCAAGTTTAAAGTGTACTGGTTTGATTGATGAAGATACCTTCCTTGTGTTGTTTGACTTGAAGCCCCAAAAAATATGTCAATTCGCAAACCATGCTCATTTCAAATTCACTCTTCATCATTTCTATAAAACTATCAACCAGCTTTTGAGATGTTGACCCAAAAACAATATCATCTACATAGATTTGGGCAAGCAGAATATGTTTTTCATGTTTAAACACAAAGAGCGTTTGGTATACTCCCCCTTGTCGATAGCCTTTCTGCAATAGAAATTGGGTGAGACGTTCATACCAAGCCCTGGGAGCTTGTTTAAGACCATATAACGCCTTTTTCAATCTGTACACGTGATCAGGCAAATACGGATCTTCAAAACCCTTGGGTTGTTCCACATATACTTCTTCCTTGACGATGCCATTTAAAAATGCACTCTTCACATCCATCTGAAACAGTTTGAACTTCATAATACAGGACATAGCAAGCAAAAACCGAACATATTCTAATCTTGCAACCGGAGCAAAGGTTGCATCAAAGTCGACACCCTCAACTTGAGTATATCCTTGAGCAACCAGTCTAGCCTTGTTTCTGGTGATATTACCATCTCCATCAGACTTGTTCTTGAAAATCCACTTAGTGCCAATAACATTGACACCTGAAGGTCGTGGAACAAGATACCATACATCACTTCTGGTGAACTGCTCCAGTTCCTCTTGCATGGTAGAAATCCAATACTCATCAGTCAATGCTTCCTTATGATTCTTGGGTTCTATGGAGGAGAGAAAACATTGCAACACATGCATTCCAGCATTCATTTTAGCGTAGTCTTTCTGTGCCGTCTGCCTTAGATTATACGTGTTAGGTAGAGGATTGACAGATGTAGCTGGATCAGAGGTTGTAGCTTCAGATACTGTGTTGCTTTCAGAATCATCAGATGATGTTGGAACATCAGGCAGTGTTATAACATCTGACAGTGTTGTAACATCAGATAGAGATGAATCAATAACTGTACTGATTGGCTTCTCAGGTTCATCTTCGAGGAGAATTCCACTACTGATATCCTTCAGATCTTTAATGACCACATTGTTGGACTCCATCATGACATTTGTGCGATTATTGAAAACCCTGCTATTTGGAGAATAACCAAGAAAAATACCAACATCAGCTCGTTTATCAAACTTACCGAGAGGTTCACGATCTCTGAGAATATAGCATGCACTCCCAAATATATGGAAGTAATAAACATTTGGTTTCCTCCCTTTCCAAAGTTCATAGGCTGTTTTCTGAGTGAAAGGTCGAAGATAGACTCTGTTTATTGTATGACATGCAGTATGAACTGCCTCAGCCCACCATTTCTTTGGAGTATCATTTTCTGCCATCATGGCCCTTGACATGTTGATGATGGTCCTGTTTTTGCGTTCAACAATACCATTTTGCTGTGGTGTGATTGGAGCAGAAAACTCATGCTTGATTCCAAGTTTTGCACAGAAATCCATCATAGTAGAGTTTGCAAACTCCCTTCCATGGTCACTCCTTACTCGAACCACTTGAAGACCGTCATGTGATCTTTCAGTATTAACTTGCGTAATGAGCTCAATAATTATTCCCACGGCATCAGATTTTTCTTTCAAGAATTTCACCCAAGTAAACCTGGAAAAATCATCTACACATACAAAGATATATTTCTTTCCCGAAATATTAGCTGGACTGATTGGCCCCATCAAATCCATATGCAGTAGTTCAAGACCATGGGAAGTAGTGATTTCGTGAAGTTTAGAGTGTGGAGACCTAACCTGTTTACCTTCATGACATGGTGGACAGTTCAACTCCTTTGTATAAGAGAGTACTGGTACTCCTCTTATTGCTTCAAGCTTTGTTACCTTAGCCAGTGTTTTCAGATTTGCATGACCAAGCTTCTTGTGCCACAGAAGAGTATCATCCACACTTACTTTGAGACAACTAACTGACTCATCCAGAATATAGCAGTTATCTGATGATCTAGTGCCAATAAGAACACCCCGTTCATCCTTCCTGACTGTGCATACTTTATCATCAAATAAAACTGTTAGTTTGTTGTCACATAGATGACTAATGCTGAGCAAATTTTCCTTTAGTCCATCCACCAAGAGTACATCTTGAAACACTGGAAAGTTTTTGACTTGTAACTCCCCCTTTCCAGTTATTCTGCATTTCTTCCCATCTCCAAATCTGACAGTTCCAGTCCATGGAACAATATTGCTCAACAACTCAGAAGTACCTATCATATGTCTTGAACAACCACTATCGAAGTACCAGGAGTTTCTGGCATATGAGCTATAACATGTATGAACAACATAGCAGTGATTGGTTTTTGGAACCCATGCCTTTTTAGAGTACGGAGACTTTTCTGATTGTACTATGTTGTAACCTGCTCCATTTGTTGATTCTTGCATCAGATCTCGTAAAAGACGAAAGCAACGTCTTTTGTAGTGTCCTGGACGTCGACAATAATTGCACCTTGCCTCCCACCATGGTTGAAACATGTTTTGCTGATGATGATATATAGGTTTATAACCTAAACCAAACTTTGGAACATTGGTAGAGTTGTTTGAAGCTCTAACAGGTTGCTCTCTCCTTACTTGACTTGAACTCGGTTGCATCACCTTCTTGTTGACTGATCAGTCTTGTTAGTCACTTCTATTTCATCATACCCTAATCCATGTCGATTTCCAGCAACTTTTCCCATACCAAGAATTTCATCCAGAGCAGCTGTTCCTTTGTTCAGTTTGGTGATGGTTCCTTCTGCTACCTCTGCTCGAATGAGAGTTATCTTCAATTCCTTTCTCATTGCCTCAATAATTATCTGTTGTTGCTCAATTTCTTCATTCAAACTATTGTTTTCTTTCTGTAGTGCTTTATTCTGTTCAGTCACACTGATCCAGAGTTTATGGAGTTTGTCGTAAGAGTCATGAACCCCCTCAGAGTCTAAGTTTGGACTCTCATTTTCTGAAACGACAGCAGCACCAAACATAACATAGGTTTCTTCTTCACTTTCTTCATCACTTTGAACAGTGATTGCTCCAAATGCTACATGGTTGCTGACATGCTCTTCCTCCGAATCTTCACCATCACTAAATGTAGCATTGTAGGCTTTCCTCTTTTTGTTTGCTGATCCACTTGGACACTGTGATTGAATATGCCCGTAACCTTCGCATTCTCGACATTGAATTTTTCCAGCATGTTTAAATGCCGGCTTGGATTCTGCTTGATCATTATTTGCTCTTCTATTCATACTCAAACTTTGCTCTCTTCCTTCATTTCTCTTATTTTGAGATTTCCTCAGAACTTTTGCAAAGCTCCTTGATATATGAGCAAGTTCATCTTCGTCCATTTCTTCATTGTTGTTTCTGGTAGAGTGTTTAGATATGGAATTGTGTTTAGACACTGAGTTTTGTTCAGCCGTTTTATGTGCAGCTGCTGTAAATGCCATATCACTCTGCCTTACTGTAGCTAACTCCTTCATTTCAAAGGCTGACAGTGCTCCCATGACTTCATCAACTGTCATCTCAGATGTATCATGTAGTTCCTCCATTGCAATGGTTTTACCCTTGAACCTTGGTGGAAGAGACCTCAATATTTTTTGAACAATATCATCTTCAACGAATGGTTTTCCCAACTGATATGCTGTGTTGACAAGATCTCTGATTTTTGCATTATACTCAGTAATCGTCTCATTATCATGCATAATCAAAGTATCAAATGCTGTCTTCACTGTATGCATTTTTTGTCGTTTCATTTTTGCATCCCCTTCATAGCTTGCTTTGAACTTTTCTCATGCATCCTTAGTAGTGAAGCAAGTTGAAATCAACCGAAACGCTTCTTGATCAACACACGAGTTGATGCAGTTGAGTGTTTTGCTGTTTAGTCGCTTATCCTTCCTCTCTTGAGTTGACAGCTCTTCTCTGCTTTTCAGAACACCTTCGACTGCCCCTGCTGTAGGTGGATGTCTGGCTGGTGACCACTCATTCTCAACCCAATACCATGCTTCTTCATCTAAAGCATCAATGTAATGCCTTATCCTTGCCTTCCAATAACCGTAGTTATTTTTATCCAGCATGGGTGCACGTGTGTATATTGAACCATCCTTCTCTTGATTCGCCATGATCGATAGGGATCTCCACTGGCCTTGTTAGAGGCACAACTCAGTGGACTAGTTCTCATACCAAATGAAATTTACCATCGATCAGTTTCAAATAGTTCTCAACTATTCTTTCTATACTAACATGTATGTTTAAACACACGACAGAGTTTAAACATAAAAAGAAAGAACACACAAATTGTTTACGCAGTTCGGTGATGAACACCTACATCTGCGGGGCCTTGCCCAGTCTGAAAATCATCCACTAGATAATCAAGATACGTTACAGAGTTTCACACAACAATTAACTATCTATGACTTATCTCTTGTATGGATTCGTGAGATCCCCTCACTGCCGGTCAGCAACTCCTCATTGCTGTCTTGACCACTTCCCCTGAAGTATTAAGGCGTGTTGATTCCAGACTGCTGGCGATGGCAAAGACCTATTGAACTCCCTTCAATAAGCTGCTCCAACTGTAAAGCTATTCTGATCGGCAGAATACTTTCTTGTAAGATGGATAATAGTTGATGCAGCTTTCTTCTCTATTTATAGTTCAAGGCTGTGCTTCCGTGTTGATCTTCTCGGTCCTTCAATCACGGTAACGCTGATCTCTCATCCAGCTTGTCACGGCTCCATTTAGTCTTCTAACTATATTCTACCTCTATAGCTAAAGGATAAGAAATATCTTCTTTCCTTATTTAAGACTAATCCTTTCTAAGATACAACTCTAATACATATTCTCAAGCTAACCAAATCAGTACGAAATCAATCTTTACTTATCATCTTGATTTCTCGAATATCGTCATTGATCTCATAAGAGTTGTACTTTTCCTTCAATACTCTTGCTTAGTTTCTGATTCCAGTTCAGCAAGTGTTTAAACATAAGCATGTTTAAACATGATAACTTCTACAAAATAGCCAATTATATTATGCTGAGTCTTCTGGACTCTTCAAAACGGGTACTCAAACTCAAACCCACTATTTACTTTACTTCTATTCTTAAAGTTATAAATTTAGATTGAAGTCATGATATATTTATACCTATCCTTATAACAAGCAATCTTAAATTCCTTTTCTAAAAAGAGAATTGTTGTCTTAAGTATAACATTGATTGCTATTAAAAAAAAATACTTTATAAAGTATATGATTGGTCAACTTATAAGTTGTTTGGATCCAATATTCAAATACCAATCGTTTTGAATAAAAGAGATAGGTTCGAGGTAAAGTACTTCAAAAAAGTGCTTGATTGAGGTCTATAGACCAAAAGGGCAGACGTGCTCGAAAATCAATCATTTCAGCATAAAGAGGAAAAACCTCAAAAATAGAAGTTAAAATTCATATCAAATGTGTTATTACATCAGAATATGATACTTCTAAAAAGTCCCTCAAAAGGGCACATAGGGGAAAAACCTCGAACATAAAAAGTTCATATCAAAGGTGTTATTACATCAGAATATGGTACTTTAAAATATACCCATAGGGTTTCCTAGGACTTCACCAGAAGTGACACTTGAGAGATGGGCTATTATCAACTTTTCTGCACGCTGTGACATTAAAGGCCTTGTCGAAGGACACCCAAGGAAGAAGCCAAACAACATTAAGCTCGCAAAGTGTTCATCATGGATAATTGCGAGAACTTAACAACCAAGGCTGGTGCTCCTTTCCAGTAAATCATGAGACCGAGGCTGACGAGAAGAGGCCAGCAAGTAAGGTAGCAAACCTGCTGGGATTACTCAACCTTGCCAGTAGAAGGATTAAACACCTCTTCAAGAGAAGGTAATTCAGGATACTTGGCTCTAATAAGCCTCAATAAATCTCCTGATGTTATTATCTTATCGGAGGGATTCAATGCATCCAAAAACTCGGCCCCAGGGATCCAGCACCTCTTCAAGAGAAGGTAATTCAGGATACTTGGCTCTAATAAGCCTCAATAAATCTCCTGATGTTATTATCTTCTCGGAGGGATCCAATGCATCCAAAAACTCGGCCTCAGGGATCCAGCGTTTAGCAGTCAGAGCAGAAAGCTTATCAACGGCATCTGGATGAGAAAAGATCTCCCCCATCACCTTCACCTCCTTCTCGGATTGACATAATTGCAGGACGCCACCCAAGATCTCATGCAGCTCAGAGGAATGGAATAAATCCCCATACTCCTCCCTATGGCTCTGAAACTCGGGGCTACAAGCAACGAAGGCACTCCAAAGCTTTAGGAGTCGTTTGGACTCCTCCGGGTCCTTCTCCGCGGCTTGATTTTGCGCCAGCTCCTCTGCAACATCCCGATAAGTCTCCAACTCTTTATCCTAGAATTACTTTGCCAACAGCAGGTCCCCTTTCTCGGCTTCCAGCTGTTTTACCCTGGCTTCCAGTTGAGTCACCTCCGATGGAGCCTGAACATGAGGAGTAACCGCGGCAGACTTGGTTGTCATGGTCAAAAGGGTGGCCTCCATCTCCTCCTTCTTTGCCCTGAAGGCCCGACACTTGACATGTAATTCCATCACAGAATTAGACAAGTGCCGGATCACATCATTAGCTCGACATCCCAACGTGGACAGATCCGTCATCAACTATAATGTGGAAGACATATAAAAACCTGATATTTGGGAAACCCGTATAACATAAAGAGAAAGATGATTACCTCAGTGACGAAGGAATACTTCTTAGAAGACCTCCGAGAAGCCTGACCATCCTCTTCCTTTGGGCAGTTCAGATAATACTTCAGTTTCTTCAGAGAAGTATCTTTAGATACCACCAGCTCAAGGTCAGATTCATCATCATCTGAAGACTCTTCAACCTCCGGTTCCATCTCCTCTACCTCCTCATCTATGGCCTGGAGATTGGCCTTCCCTTTCTTGATCTTTTTCTTCGGAGGAGAGGCTGTAAACATAAAGAAGAGCGTAAATATGCTAAGTAGAAGAAATATACCAGACAACCACGATGTTTCGAAACAGAAATTACCCGAAGAAGATTGGCTGGAAGAAGATTCACCCTGATTTCGGGGTGACTTCCTAGAAGCCCGTTTCCTGGCCTTCTTCTTCTCTCCCTGGATTTTATCAGGGAGGGTCCAATCTCGATCCCTTTTCAGGAAGCTAGACGTGGATTTGGACTGTGGAACATCTAGCATATAAGAATAGGTGATATAAGGCCACTGCCACACCAAGCCATGAGCCCCCCGCACAAATCCTCCCTCTTGGAAGACGATCTTCTCCATCACGAGCTTCTCAACGATGCCCTCCAGGTGAGCGGGAGTCTCAAAGACATCAAGAGGCACAACATCCTTCGGCTTCGGATTCCAGTCAGGAACCTCATATTTGGTCCGATCAAAGGTTAGCCGAACGTCCTTCCACCCGCCGCTATTGTCAGGAAACGTGAAGACCTTACCATGCCGAGGAGTGACGGTAATATGCTCACGCTCCTTGAAACAGAATAGCTTGAACAAGCTCCTAAACAGATCCAAGCTTGGCTCATAGTCCTTCCGGGAGCACCAGGATATGAAAGCCACCATTGTCACCACCACATTGGATTGAATCTGACAAGGGTGAAGCCGATGATGCTGAAGAAACTGTGAAAACATGGTGGAAAGGGAAAACTCAAACCCTGTTGCAAGAACCTGCCATATACCACCCCTCGAGTGGGGCTCACAAGATCTTTGACCGAAGTGGTCTTGTCCTCAAGCCTCAAATCAGCCTCGATGGGGTACGACAACCTGCATGACTTCAAAAATTGCAGGGTATTTTCGTCGACCACCTTGGTGACATCATACACGCCACCGGCGACCGGTACCCGTTTATCAGCTCGGGGCTCCGTACTTGGGTCCATACCCGACCCAGAGGCACCATCACCCGCCACTATAGTTACAGCTTGCAGCGGTGTAGCAATGGTCACCCCCATCAGCTCCCCAGATTCAACCTCCAAGAACAAGGTATTCAAATCACGAGCAGCTGGGGCTCTATTTTCAGCAACATTCTCGATATTGCCAGAGGGAACACTAGAATTTGCAGAAGACATGGCAATTTAAATAATGGGGGGAAGTGAATATATATGAAGAAAAGAAGACAAATTTTAAGAACTCTTTCTGAAGGCGGAAACGCAGGATATTTGGATGAAGATTGATGATAAACACAAGGAAAATTACTTGGTTATATAACCAGTAATTAGTATGCATTTAAGTGGAGTAATTATCTCGACTCGTGAAACGATACAGGCAATTGGAAGGTTGGTCCTCCTCACCGCTAGAAGATACAATGAATCAAGACCACGTGTCAGTCCCTTCAGAATTTCAGAAGGCAGATTCAGATCCAACCGTCCACGTGTCCTGATGGAATACAAAAGAACTTGAAACTAGATATTCAGAAGGGTAAACCCGAGAGGAGAATCCCCGAAGGACATCCCGAGCTTAACACCCCGAGTTAGTCTTCCTTGAGTTATTGGTCTTCCCTCGAGAAGCATGTCTCTCCTTCAACCCTCGAGATGAAGTACTCTATATTCTGAAGATATATCTTGGGGCTACTGATAAGTCCATGGTTCATATTCGGGCCTCATTCATACTCGAACCAGGGCCTAAGATACGCGGAGAGTGGATCCATAGGTCCATCAATCCTAATCCTTATAAGGAATGCGTATATTATGAATGTTCTACAAGGAATATACATCTTCTCAAAGATGGTAATACAATCATCCTAAACATGGCAACACAACCATGTCCGAAGTATACTTCTATTATACCCATAAGAGTTGTATTCATACCATAAATACATATATTGGTGATCTACGGATTGTAGCCATATAAATACCCTAAAGGTTTGGTAGACCTCTCCATCTAATCTCATACTACATACTTTACGCCTTAAGCAAATATACTGACTTGAGCGTCAGAGTGTCTACCCCCGGGACACCCGGGGCCTTTGTTTTGCAAATCAGTTCGTGAGCAGGGTTCGTGATCAAGTGCGGGTCGTAGACATCCATCAATTTCAATGTTTAAAAGAGAGTTAAATGCCTACACAAAAAACATTTTGAAGCAAAAGTGTCGAAACTCAAGGTATTTTCAAATTGAAAAAATATCCACATAAAGATAAATACTTCTTTTGCACCTTAATTTTCCACAACTTGTTTAAGAGTAAGGGTCTGTTTAGTACAATTTATCTGAATATTTTTCAATTCAGCTCAATTCAGTTCAGTATTTTCAGTTCAGTTCAATTCAATTAAGTATTTTTCAGTTCAGTTCAATATTTTTCAGTTCAGTTCAATTCAGTTCAGTATTTTTCATTTCAGTTTAGTTTAGTGCATTATACTTTTAAAATTTTAAAAACAAATTATATGTTAATAATTCAGTTCGATTCAATCCAATTCAGGAAAATATAATTAATTTCAATTCAGTTCAACGAAAATATAATTTAATGATTTTAAGTTTATACTGAAAATTCACTTCATTTCAGTTGAATGTAGTTCAATTCAGTTCATTTCAATTAAGTGTAGTTCAATTGAGTACTATTTTCTATTCTTGAGTTTCAGTTTCTCTACCACTAGGTAGAGATTTCAAAGTCTTGTTACTATATCCATTTGATTTGGTTGTAATATCCATTCGATTTCAAACAATGCATTGATTTGTTTCTTCAATTTCTTTTTGTTTAATTAAGTTCAGTTCAATATACTTCAGTTCAATTTAGTTTATTAATTTTGGTTTTGATGAAGTATGATTTGATAAAATACAACTTCATTTAGTTATATTTATGCATTGATTGTTTTCTTCAATTCAATTCAGTTAAGTTTACTTCAATATGATTCAGTTCAATTCAGTTTCATAAGTTAGGTCCAATTTGTTAAGTTTAGAATTGATGAACTATGATTTGATAAAATTTTGCTGATTTAATTGTACAAATGAATACTTTTGTAAGTTCAGCTAATTAAGTTCGGTTTAGTTCAATTCATATGCTTCAGTTCAATTATGTTTATCAAGTTAGGTTCGATTTATTAAGTTTGGTGCAAATAAAATTAGATTTGATAAAATATAACACAATTTGATTATATCAATTCAGTTTAATAAAGTCTAGTTTAGTATATTTCAGTTCAATACTGTTTAGTATCTAGGATAATTTTATCAAGTTCAGTTCTGATGACGTATAATTTGATAAAATTTAGCTAATTTAGTTATATAAATGTAGTGATTTGTTTCTTCAATTCATTTTTGTTCAATTAAGTTCAATTCAATATATATTTCAATGCCTTGTTTTGTAAAAAGCTTTTTAAATATAAATATATTTTAAATAAAAATCAAATGAATTTAATTAGTTCAGTCTAGTATTTTTCAGTTCAGTTCAATTCAGCCGTATTAAACATGCCCTAATAAGGTACTTTTATGATTTTGAAGAATGTAGTAGTTGATTGAAACCTGCAATATCCTTGTGAATTTGGCTTTCACATGAGCCTATCTTCCATTGAGCTTAAATCACTGAATCCTGCATAACATTAGACCCCAACAAAGGTGAAATTTGTGGAATGATTGATATTTTGTTTGCTATAGACTCAACAACTGTACATAATAGAGATATACTATTAAAGTTTTGGGGGTAATGATATTGTAATGGACCAAAATTAGTCTAGTTAACTACCAGAAATTACATGATTCATCCCATGGATGACCCTACTAAAATTCTCACCGGTATAGTTTACAACACATCCCTTTTCAGGCCTAAGAGTTTCTAGGAGTTGGAGGGACAGAGGAAACGAGTTCAAAAAACTGTAGACATTTAGAATTTTCACCATAACTTAACTGAGCGTGTAAAAAGGATTATAGAAAAGAATCTAAACCAAGGCCATTGTACTTTACCTTGAAGCATAAATTGTACTACTTTGTCCAAATATGATAATCAATAAAAGGGACGGGTTCGTAAAAACATCCATCACCGACAGTTTGATTTTTTCAAAAGTCAACTTTCTCGAGACATACTTTGCTCATACTAACTCCAACCGCCACCGACCAACTTTATTGAACCAATTTGTAAGCAATTAACATCAACATAATGTGAATGTCTGGTCAAACCACTTATGCAAGTCAATGAATTGGCAACCGACAACAGCCAACTGCAGATTATCGTTCATAACCATAATCTTTATTAATTTTATTATAACTAACACCGACCTAAATAAAAATTCATTCTAAAATCAAGTTCTAACAATTTAAAGTTTAAACTCACTTTATTTTGAAAAATAAAAAAGAAGAAGAAGGCAAAATACAATTTTAGAGTTGACACTTGACACACATACACAGAGTTGACTCGTGTCTTTATTACTTTCCCCATATTTTGTTGTTGCTTTCCTCAGACTGACCTCATATCCGGTTACATACCCTTTCGCTTTCGGTTTCACATTTCAGTCTCATTTCACATATAAGTACGGAAGATCCAGGAGTGATTCAAATGAAGTAAAATTCTTGTTGGGAGCACCACTAAACAACAACAATGGAGGATTCCCCGGAGCTAGAAACCCTGAAGCAGTTACGCATATCCGATGATCCGAATCCCCAAAGCGACGCATCGGAAAAACCCCAATTTCGAGAAACCCTAGAGGAGGATGCAAAACCCCAGTCGGAGATCCACGACGAGGATGGTGATCGGGAGTACGAGAAGGTCCTGGAGGACGAGATTCGTCAGGTGATTTACACAGAGAGTTTGAATGAGGCGGTCATGAACTTCACCCTGCAGGAGAATGCCCGTCAAGCTTCACAAGGGAGCGATGATGGCGATATGAGTGGAAATGTGGAGGCTGAACAAAGCTATGGTCTTGGTGGTGGTACCAGCTATAATAATTATAACAACAAGCAGTTCACGTATCCCATCAGGATGGAAGCCGATGACTGTTCGTTTTATATGAAGACTGGGCACTGCAAATTTGGAATGACTTGCAAGTTTAATCATCCCAAGAAGCGCAATCAGGTTTAATTAGTTTTTTTGTTTTTGGCACAAATCTAGCATTGTTCCTGATGTGTCTGATGCTTGTTGGATATTTGATGATCACATGTTTATGGTAGCATCTACAATGTGGGTTTTGGTTTCTGACTCCGCCTATTTTTGAAAATAAAATTTGCTGATTTGTTACCACATTTGTTTAAATTACTACTCTTTTCGTTGTGATTATTGAACTCCAAAAGCTCAGTAGTGTTGATTGTAGTCTAGTACACTGCCTGATTGTCAATGTTTTCATAGTGGTTAAAAGTCATCTTCTATATGCTATGGATTGCACAGCATTTACCTGGTTTCCCATGCCTTCTCACAGCCTGCAAGAGACAGATCAAAGGTCAGGGCTGAAGACTCGGAACGCTCAACACAGACTCAATGCAAGGTAGTGAAACAATATCTGCGCATACTTACTGTTCTGCTTGTCTGTTTTACTTTAGGCCTAATGGTCATTCTTCAATATGGCAGAATTAGTAATTTAAAACTCATTTTTACGAAACAGTGTGTGCATTTCCAGTTTAAATTTGTTGATATTTGTTTCTGATTTTGTCTCTTTAAATAGATGGATATTGTGTAATCTCCAACATCTGAGATAATTTAGCAATTCATTGAAGCATTAATCTTCAACTAAACAGTGTAATTTTTAAAAATATTATACTATTGGTTTTAAGGGGACAGTGAATACTTGTTTTGAGGGGTGAAAAGAGGAGCTTAATGTCTAGGAATGACGTGAAAAAAGAGAGTAGTGATTTGATGGAATCCCCCTTTCCTCTACATTCTATATCTATATTGCAATTAATTTATTTTCATATTATTTTTTCTGCTTGTCCTCTGTACAGTATAGATTTTCTCGACTACTTGTTTTCCTCTCCTTTATACTAATTTGCTTACTAATATCATCTTTATTTTCTTTAGCTTACATACTAATTTGTGGTATTAATGTACCCTCTCTATCCCAAATAATGGTTTGCTGGGCCCATATTTGAGAAAGAAAGGAAGAATGGTGGAGGTTCTAGAGATCTTGATAAATTTGTGATAGAAATGAGAGGAGAAGTGAGACAAAAAGTCTAAGAGGAGTGTGGGGCTTAAAAAATAAGATGGGATTAATTTTAAAAGGTGGTCTCTGTTTTATGGGTTGCTTTTGGGATCATATGGATTATTCAGTCTGTCTCTTTTGTTTACTCCATCGTTTGCTTCTTGTGTCAGTCATTTGCTAAACACAATACTGAAAACTGTAAGGCGAGGGTATTTTACACATCGAATACCTTTTTTTAGGCCTCCTCCTAATGTATATGGTGATCACAGTTAGTAGTACTTTAGTCCAGAGAGTCCGTACAGTTGGTCAAAAGATTTTTTCAACACGGTCCATGTATGCAAGGACAAGGTTTTAGTCACTTGCTGATTGCAGTGGTTCTTAATGGACCAACCATCCTTTATTCAATCAAATTGAGTCACCTTTAATGCTGTTGCTTCTTGTCGATTTCCTTTTTATGGAACACTCTTAACTTCGTATGAGAGTATATATCTTACGCATATACAACAGGAATCGTGTCGGTTTAATCATAGGAAATCCACTGACTAATTTTTCTCGTTGTTAAAAATGGTACAAATACAGCGGTGGGAGTAAAATAAAATATCTCAGGGAACTTTCATCTGATGAAGCATGTTCCCTTTCAATAAAGATGGTAAATTAGAATGTTTTAGGCATTACAACTTCCCGATGGATATAGTATTATTGTTAACTTTTGTTAGACAATTAAGTTCCTCTTCCTTATATTTTCTTCTTCAATACTTGTATTCTGGATATTATAAAATTGTCCCATCAATGGATACTTGAGTGATTCCTTCTGAAAAGTTTGGGTACTGATTAGATTTTCTCAGCAATTAGTTATTAAAATAAAAATTTCTATTTTCAGCATATAGGCCGGTACTCGCTTTATTTACTGTTAGAAGACTGCATCTTGATATGATATTATTTTGAACTTTTGTTGCAGTATTACCTGTCAACAGCTGGCTGCAAATATGGTAATGCATGCAAGTTCAGTCACGGACGGGGTGCAGGGTCACCTATTGTTGAGTTCAACTTCCTGGGACTGCCTATTCGACCGGTACTGAGATTTATAGGACAGTTGATTTACTATATTATACAGTATTCTGAAGTTTATTGCTTCCTAAACAGGGAGAAAGAGAATGTCCCTTCTACATGCGTACTGGTTCCTGCAAGTATGGATCCAATTGCAAGTTCAACCATCCTGATCCTACACCTGCTGCTGGAAATGACATGGCATCTGGCTATGCTAATATAGGTTCCAGACATGGTGCTGCCCAGTCAGCTGACACCCCGTGGTCGTCTTCACTTCCACAAAGCCCGGTCATGCCAGCAACTCCTGATTGGAATGGATATCAGGTAGTTTTTTGCCCACTTTCACACATAGAGTTCAACTTTCATTTTCTATTTCTGCGTAGTTATGGTTAAGACTTGGCTGGGCATTAGTTTGTGTTTCAGTTGTTATTTTGATTTGCTTCACTGGTAAGGATGTTATATTTACATTTACATTTATCTGCTATTGTCTTTTATGCATATTTGGTGTTGGTACAATATGGTCGAAGTTGAACAATATTTCTGATCAAGAAATGAAAATGAACTTTATAGGATTATGGATTATGGGAAAGAGAATGATAGTGATAATAGAGGGAAATGATGACAGGGAGAGTGATTATAAATGTGTTGTTTGCCTGAATGCAAGGATTGATAAATAGCATTGAATATAAAGAATATAATACAATCAAGCCTGTTACCCCAAAATGGAGTGGAATGGTTCTTTGGTTAAATGAAAGTACTTCAAATGAATTAAGGTGTGATGGTTAGAGTAGGGAATAGAAACATATCAATTGTAGGTAAACTTAGCTGTGATGAGAGGGTCTTTTTGCCCAGTTCTTTTTAAATGAATATCGAGTCTAATTCAGACAAAGAGGAATTCATAGTGTTGCGGCTGACAACACGTAGAGAAATGTATGATAAATTATATATATACTGACTGCTATGTCACGTCTAGACTAGATTGGCCATCTGCTGTTTTCACGAGGCCTGATCTGCAGACTGGGCATAATCATCGTAACTTTTAATTACAAATGCGTTGTGATTTTGACATCGTCTCCCACTTAAAAATGTTGCATAAATTTGATATTTCAATCTGGTTGCTGATGATCTTTTTATAATTGTTTTACTGTCTGTTTTGTTTGGGCACATCATTCATCACTTTAATAAGTAGATTATGATATGCATGGGTTGAACTTGAAAAACATATTTTGGTTCACTTTCTGAAGTATGGGGTTTTCTCATGTGTGTTTGTTTTTATGATTGGGTTGAGAATGCGAGCTACACAACGTCAGAGATGAGTTTACCTACACCTCCAGCATTTGCCATGAAAAATGCAGCAACTGAGACCAGATTGTATGCTCAGCACCAACTTCAAACTCCAGCTGATGAATTTCCTCAGCGGCCTGGACAACCTGAATGTAACTACTTCATGAGAACTGGAGACTGCAAGTACAAACTCAATTGCAGATTTCACCATCCAAAGCTTCAAAGTTCCAAGCCACCAACACCTTGTGCTTTAAGTGACAAAGGCTTGCCTCTTAGACCTGTAAGTTGTTTTAAAAAATAATTTTGAATTCATTTTCAGGAACATGTGCTCTTGCATTTGGTGTTTTTACTTGTGCCACTTTTGCTTAGTTCTGCTAGGCACATAATCTAGGGTTGATATTCATGAGTGCATCTAGATCCTATGATTGTCCTCTCATTCAGGCATCATGATGTTTATTTAATATATTATATTTATTGCATGCAGGATCAATCAATCTGCTCATTTTACAACCGTTATGGCATTTGCAAGTTTGGTCCTGCCTGTAAGTTTGACCATCCTGAAAACTGGGGAAAACCGCCAAATGGAAGTGAAATGGAAGCTGGTTACCCCTTAAACTAACCATACTCTCAAGGTCTCATGTAATTCTAGGGTCAGACTATCTAATCTAGATGGCAAATCTTTTTTTACTTGGACGTTTGATAAATTCTTTAGGTTATGTTTGTTGTGGGGTTTTGTTTTGGAGAAGAACCTGTGTATGAAGCAGCCCCCTTGTGCTTAGCATATGGTGGCTGAAGTGCAAGCAAACTAGTATGTGTAAATTTATCTCATCTTATACTATAAGAAGTCTAGTTGCTGTAGCTTTCGCTCAAGTGTAATTTGCTAAAGCTCATACTCCATTTTATAGCAAATTTAATAAAACCCAAGACCACCCCCCTTTTCCAACAGAGCCCTAGTACTCCAATTGATTTTGAGTACTTGAGAAGTTTTATTCATTCCATACCCAATTGATTTTGCAGTTACAGTTGCTTTGCCTAGAAAGGAAAACGACTTGATGTCACTCGACAAATCGAAAATTTTGTCGATGGAACTGACCTGATATCGACATTGTACAAGTCATATGTGTTGTGTAACAGAGTTCAAGTAGAAAATGAGATTCCACGAACAACACATATGCATAGCAACTAAATAAGCTTCAAACTTTGATCCTTGAAAACGTACCAATTAGTTTGTAGTGGCGGGAAATGGATAAGCAAGTCGACCGCCTTGCCACGTCAGCGGGAGTTTGTTACGCAGCTTTTGTACAGTGTAGCCTAGGCACACGGTAGCTAGCATGGACCCACCTACCCTCTGATTTGTGTATAAAAGCCCCATCGCTTCTCTTTCTCCCCAAGTAAAATTCAGTCAATAGCTTTCTCACTATGTTCTTCTCTTGTTCTTCCTCGCACAGCCATTTCTGAACTTTGAGTTTCCAGGAATTTCTCCAAGAAGCGCCATGGGCGATGATAACGCGAAGAAACGTAAGCAGGAACATGAACTGGATCTGAATTCAGTCCCGGTTCTTGTTGATGACCAATTCGGAGATGATTTTGCAGACTTGTATCAATGGCTTTTTGGGGGAGATGCCAAAAGACACAGAGGTACCCTTGAAAACTTGTGAATTACCTGAATTCATTCTGGGTTGTAGCTTCAAGAATTCGGTTTTGATTTTTGCAGGCATCCCTGATTCTCCCCCTAAACCCTTGGACCCGAAGCAGAAAGGTAAATGATTATTATTTGTTGATTAATCAGTTGAAAGGTGGTCTTCTTGACATTGATCTTTTGCAGGTGTTGTGATGAGCCATGAATTGGAATATGTGGAAGGACACCGCATCGAGTGGATGGAGATGGGCGACTGCTCCGTGCCGCTTTTCTGCGCCGTTTGCACTAAAGATGACCACCAGCTCATGAAATTGACCCCATGCGGCCACTGCATCTGCCTGAAATGCCTCGCCGAGAATATCGTCAAGGACCTCAAATGCCCTGTTCGGAACTGCGCTACTAAGTGGACGCCGGAGCAATTCCGGAGCCGGAATTACGTTCCGAGAGAGCTGTGTGACCGGTGGCTAAATGCAGCGAGCGAGGCCAGGGTTCTCGAGAACCAGGGATACTTTGTGTGCCCTGTTTGCGACGCGGTGCTGATGGACGACGAGAGAGGGTTCTTGATCAGGGCCTGCACAGAGTGCTGGAGGATCTTCTGCGTCATCTGTAAGGTACCGTGGCATATGGGTGTTGCGTGCAACGAATACTTGGAACTCACAGATGACTTGCTGGATTGTATTGTCTTTTAGATGTGCTGAACCTGGATTTTGTAGAATAGGGTTTCTTGTTCTTGACAGTGCCCTAACACAGCTTTAAGATTTTAGCATTGTGGTAAATCATGGTCTAAGATTTAGGAATTTTGGCTGATTCAGCAATACAATGCTTCTTGTGCTTCTTTGTGGATGATCAATCTGATTTTTGAAACAATGAATTCTCCGGTTCCCTTCATTTTGTAAGTGCTCACCTCTTTCTTTTTCACATTGGACTTTATATCGTATGGCGGAGATGTGTCTAAATCACTCTCTAAACTCCTCATTTGATCTTGTGAAGTTTGATGTTAAAATCTGAGTAATGATTAGAAAATGATTTCAATCTGGCTTACTTGACTCACACTTGGAACAATCTAGGAATTTGAATATTCTCATCTCCACTAGTTAGGATGGAGTACATTGACAAGAGCTAGAAACAACCAAGCATGCTCCCAGGAACAAAGCAAACTACAAGACCAGAATCCCTCAAATATATCACTTTCATGCAACCAATCTACCTTACAATCCTGACCAGAATCACACATATAATAATTAACTCAGCAATTTGTAACATGAATTAGTTGGCTAGAGCATGTTGAAAGTGTTTGGCTGCTTGGCTTGAGCAAGCATCTGAACCACTTCTCTCATGGTAGGCCTCTGGATGCTGTGTTCTTGAACACACAGCATAGCCACAAAGAAAACCTGCATTGCCTCATTCACTGGGATGTTCTTAAGCCTCTGATCTTGGATCTTCACAACCCCTTCTTTGCTCCACTTGGTCTTTATATTTGCCCACTGAACAATATCCAATCCCTCTTCCCCAAAATCACCCACCGGCTTTCGCCCCGTCACCAGCTCCAGCAGCACCACTCCAAAGCTGTACACATCACTCTTCTCATCAACCTTGAGTGTGTAAGCATATTCTGAAATCATTTCCACACAAAAACTTCAATTGCCAATGGAAACAAACAAAACAGTAATAATTCCACAATCCACTCACTCTTCTTTTACACTGAAACCATGAGTATGTACTTATTCATAAAGGGAAAGTTGGATGTTTGCTCTTGTATTTCTATTACATGTCTCTCTTTATGGGGTTTGTCTTTTTACTGATACCAATTATTTGGATTCTAGCTGTTTAATGGTTCAGAAAACTGGCTGTTAATACTTACTAGAAGTCTTGAGTGAGCTATTATCACTTGTTTACTTTAAGGTAGTGGTGTTGGATATTTTGTGACGTTGCTGTGATCCAAAGCAAGGAATATATCCTATCCATTCCACTCTCTAGATTTATTTCGAGGAAAAAAGCAAGATAATTTTGGTTCTTCCTACTAGACAAGATTACAAGTTATTCTTAGATTCAATTATTTCCAGTTAATAAAATGAATGCATCATCTAATGATAAACTGAAAGGGGAAAAAATAATACCTGGAGCAATGTAGCCATAGGAGCCAGCAATAGCAGACATGCATTCAGATGTGCCATTATCTTGTAAGAACTTTGCTAAGCCGAAATCGGCTACATGAGCCTCGAAGTCTGAACTAAGCAGGATGTTATTTGACTTGACATCGCGGTGGATTATGAGAGGGGAACAATCATGGTGCAAGTAACAGAGGCCTTTTGCAGCTTCCATAGCTATCTTGAGCCTAGTATCCCAATGCAAATATGCTCCACTTTTGCCATGAAGAACCTCACCCAAGCTTCCATTAGGCATGTATTCATAAACCAGCAAGTTTGTCTCTTTGTTAGAACAAAATGCCAGCAATCGAACAATGTATCTGTGCCTGATCTTCCCTAGAGTCTGGATTTCAGCTGCGAGGCCATGATCATGATGACTTGAGCCTTTGTTTATTCCCAGCTTCTTCACTGCAACTTCCTCTCCATTCGGCATCACACCTTTGTACACAGTTCCTGCTCCTCCTCTTCCTATGATGTTGTCTTGCTTCAGACACTCAAGAACATCCTCGCTCCCGAATCCCAGCTTTTGAAATGCTGTCAGCTTCCATGATCTTGTGTTCTTTCTCACATTTCGAGTTTTGATGATTGCCAGTGCAGCAAAAACCAGGGAACAGACTAATAGCCCTAATGCAAATATGAGCTTGTACTTACCTGGAACCTTAGCCTTTCCATCTGTTTGGTAGCTATGCTCTAAACCATTGCAAGGATTCAAGAAAAACCCACAAAGATGAGGATTTCCTATGAAAGATGTGGAGTTTAAGATGGAATATTGCCCGGTCTCAGGCACAGAACCACTGAGATTATTATGTGAAAAATCTGCAGAGGTTAAGCTCTTGATGGTGCCAATTTCTTTAGGAAGGCTCTGGCTCAGCAGATTCCATGAAACATTCAAGTAGTTGAGTATATGAATCTGAGCTAGCTGGGCAGGAATCGGGCCCGAAAATTGGTTCTGGCTCAAATCAAGATAAGTGAGAGATAAGCAGTTACCAATCTCAGGTGGAATATTGCCTGAAAAGTTGTTCTTACTCATGTCTATCTTCAAGATGCTGCTGAGGTTGCCAACTGCAGAAGGGACATTCCCTGAAAAGTGGTTTCCACTCACTATAAAATTCTTCAGGCCAGAGAATTTAGCTATGGAAGCAGGAAGAGAACCAGATAAGTTATTATTCGACAGATTCAGAGCCTCCAGCGCGCTAGACGCTGATGAGCCATTTGTATCTTCAACTCTGCCACTTAGAAGATTGTTGTGGAGCTCCACAAGTGAGAGATGAGGCAAGTAAAGGAATCCATTCGGGATGGCGCCACTCAAGAAATTCTGCCCCATTCTCACTCTAGAGAGGCTTTTGCAGCTGCCAAGCTCATCAGGCAAAGGACCAAGAAGGAAATTGTTGAACAAGATCAAGATTGCTAATCTCCCTCCATAACACAGCCTTCTTGGAACCTTTCCAGTGAGCTTGTTGGTGGAGAAATCAATTGCTGAGATCCTACCATTTTGGCCGAGCTCAGAAGGGATTGATCCAGTGAAGTTGTTCTTCCACAGGTTCATCGCTTCCAAACGAGGCAGATCTTCAAGAAACCGTGGAATTTCACCATGCAGCTTGTTCATGAACATGTTGAGAAGTGCCAGGTTTTGAAGCCCTGAGAGCTCACCCGGGATCTCACCAACAAGAGCATTGTTAGAGAGATCAAGAGACCTTAAACTGCTCAGATTCCCCAGTTGAGGAGGGATTGAGCCACTGAGCTGATTTGTTTGCAAGAAAAGAGTGTCTAAGTTATTCAGATGGCCTAATTCAGGTGGAATAGGGCCATCTAAACCACAGCTTGAAAGATCTAAATGCACTAAATTTCTCAGCCTCCCGATATCGCCTGGAATCCCCCCTTCAAATCTGTTGAAATACCCCACAGACAGCCATTGCAGATTGGTAAGGTTACCAATCTCTCCTGGAATGAAGCCCTCCAAACCATTCCCAGCCAGGGACAGATACCTCAGCTCCTTCATACCTCCATAGCTGGTAGGTATCTGCCCCGAAAAGTAGTTCCCTCCCATGTTTAAATGCTGCAGCCTCTGAAGCTGAGTGACACCATCGGGAAGAGGACCAGAGAAGTTATTGTTATACACATCAAGAACTTCAATTCCCTGCATTTTTGAAAAATCCCAGCTCAGATTCCCACCAAAAACATTGTTTGAAATGTTGAGCAGCCTGAGATTCTCCAGCTGGTAAACAGCCGAAAAAACGTCTCCGTCGAAGTTGTTTCCGGCCACCGACACATTCCTCAAAGATGGGAGCAGGTTCAGGACAGGGGAAAGAGTGCCGGAGAGGTTTAAATTGGATATGTCTAAAGAAGCTACTGATCTGTATTCATCACATTGGATGCCATCCCACATGCAGAGGTACTTGTAGTTTGACAGGTTCCAGCTTTCAAGGGGAGGGCTTGAGCTTGATGGATCAAACTCAAAGCTTTGTTTCAGATTAACAAGAACATAGGCCTGCCTCCTAAGAGAAAGATTGTGTGATGCAAAAGCACTCAAAAAACATGCTAGGAAGATTGTAAGATAAAATGGCAAGAAGGATGGTTTGATGATCACCATAGTTTAAGGATAGTTTAGGGCAATAACATGTAAGGGAAGGAAACCATTGATTTGTATGGAAAATGGGGAGTAGTAGTGGAGGTCCTTGGATACTTGAATATAGCCTTGGATGCAATTTCCTTTATATTGTGGATTCATCATCTTTGAATTAACTTTATCAAGAAAAGAAAAGCAAAAGCAAGGTTCATCAAAGGGATAAAGATGCATCTTCCCAATAGGGTAAAAGACCATTTCACAGATCAACCAAACCAAACCAAAGCAAGATTCAGTACCACTTTATTCCTTAGGGTAAGTAGTGTCCGGCGGTGTCGAACCAATTTGTATTTTGTGATGTATTTGACATATCATATATCAGCAAGATATGTTTATAATGTGTATGGCGAGCTGTTAAAATATAAGCATATTTTAAAAGTCACATACATTTTAAGAATGATTCTCTATTTATTCTGAGAACATGTCATTTTAAATTACAATTACATATACATAATATAAGTCGAGTTAGTACACATCATACTCTGAATAATTCAATACGTATTTAATAAAATGGTGTGCGACGCATGAATTGAGAATGTTAGTAGTATGTAATTTGAAAGGTTTCTCGCTAGTCCACATTCCAAATGATCCTTAAACATGGTTGATATAAACAATACGTTGTTCGAAAAGAACAAAATCTACTTAGGACTTGCAAAAATGCGTATAAAAAAACCTCAAGTTTTGTGCTTTCTATGTAGCATGTTTAGGGCACCTCTTTTGCATGGAAAGTGAAGTGGGCAATTTTAAGGAGCCCGCCCCTTCAACTTTAGGTCTCTCCAAGAAAAAGCAAAAGCCATTATGCTCACATTTTAAAGCTTTGCATGGATCCATACTTTAATTAAAGTTTATGTTTTACCCACCTTCTTCTTCTGGGTTCCACTCCTTTGTTTTTCTCTGTCACTCAAAATTTTCAAATAATTATAAGATAGAAAAAGAGGAGTGATTGGGGATGATTTATTTTTCTGAAAATTAATAAATTGGTCAATTTGACTTCAGACTGCTGCAGAAAGCAAACAAATCTGTCTAATGACCTCATTTCGGATCTTAAAATGAAGCTAATCATCATCTTCTGATATTTTTCTAATAGTACAAAAGGGCCTGCTCGACTGTGGGTGGATGTGAGTATCACATGAACAGAAGTGAAAATGAAAGACAAATTATGTGGTTTAGATAGTGAACTTGAAATGTTATAACATGATCGGTGGTGTGCACACTTATAAAATTTATTTACAATTTTGCAGTTATAAGATAAATATAAATATTTATTTATCATTGTCTGGTTATCTTAAATTGAAATGTTGCATCAATTCAGAATTCAATATTTTTATGATAATGTGCGTGTGCCAATTAACACAAGAGTTACTGTAGTCGTATTATAGTTACTACATGAAACTGCATTTTGTACGTACAGTTAATATTATCTTATTCTTTCAGATATTTGGTTGATACATATGCAGTTGTCTGTAAAGAGTCACCGCACCGGTATTCTTTCAGATATGAATCATACGAGTATGACCTATAAATATATTTCATTTACCGTTAACACCATTTCATTTCGTTTCACCAAAAAATGTTCATCAGCACGGTGCGCCCTTGCAAGGATAATTGTGCTCCAACTTTCACAAATAAATCTAAAGGCTTTTTCTATCTTATTTGGATATTTTGTAGTTCACTTCATTTAAAAAATTTTAGTTTAGTTTACTAGTTCAATTCAGTTGAGCCTGGATGAAATTCAATTTTATTTGGTTATATACTATGATTATTTCAAGTTATAACATTTACTTGACTTTAGTTCACTTTCGTGAAAATGCTTTGTGAAGTTTATGCAATCGCACTTCAAAATAAAATAAAAAACTTAATAATAAAAATAATAAAATAAAGAGGTTTAATTTAGTGAAGTGAAAAGAAGGTAAGTAAACATTATGTAATAGCATGTTACTATTAAAAGAAGGTTTAATTTAGGTTTATCAAATTATGTAATAGCATGTTACTATTTTTGTGTTTCAATCTGTTCGTTACTTTACTATTTTTGTGTAGGATTAATGAGTTGTGAATAATTCTCCCATCTAATTAGATGACTTTATATCTTAAAAAAATTAGGAAAACAAACCAGATGCAAGATGCAGTACAAAGTATAAACGCAAGAACGCTCCAATTACAAAAGTTTAAGGGTAATTCTGCACATCTTCCCTAATTTTAGGGTACAAGAGATATCAATAGATTTTTCAATCTGTTCGTTACTTTATAAAAACAATTTTAGGGTATATATGGTTTAAATTAGAGAAAATAGGAATTAACAAGAGAGAATGAAATGAAAAATATAATTTTTTTATTCTTATTTTTATTTGGTTCAAGTTATGTAACAAAATCAAATTTCCTTTATTTTTTATAATTCTTATACGTTCAAATCAAGTTGAGATATCAAGTTTTTGATGGATATTCTTACCAATAACAAACCGAGAAATTCTCAAAAGAAAGCGTCCAAATTATAGACTTGACCAAATTAAAAGAAAATAACACGCGGAGTTTTATTGCAATGACACCAAATAGGGGAGGTTTTTACAATTTCATAAAATAGTTATAGTATAAATATCAAAACTCTCTTTCTCTCCCCACTTTTTCATCTTCTCCAAAACCACTCCAGTTTTCCCCCAAAACCGATCGCTCTCGTTTTTCCCCAAATCCAAACCCTAAATTTCTTCTCAATCTGATGCGATTTTCCAATTCCAATAGCGATGGGAATGTGCGCGCTATCAAGTAAATGTTCTAATCTCTTTAATTTCGTCTGCTTTGTCGATCTATTCACGGATTTTGTTTTTTGTTTTTTGTTTTTGATTTGTTAGTGTTCAATGCCGTATATCGGAGCGTCATGGTGTTGATGTTCATGTTTAGATGTTTAGATGATTTGATTTGTTTGGATGTTCGTGTTCATGTTTGGAACTATAATGTGGACCTTATGTGTTTAAAACCCCATGTTCTGGTCTGTTTGAGGTATGAATGACCATATATGAGGTTTGGCGTGTGAAAATTGGCTAGGGTAGCATGTGTAGATGTTCGTATTCATGTTTGTGCCTATAATGTGGACCTTATGTGCTAAAATCCCCATGTTCCGGTCTGTTTGAGGCATTAATGACCATATGTGAGGTTTGGTGTGAGAAATTGGTTAGGGTAGCATGTTTTGATGTTCGTGTTCATGTTTGTGCTTATAATGTGGACCTTATGTGCTAAAATCCCCATT
The DNA here is from genome assembly GCA_948330725.1 of Sherardia arvensis. Classification (NCBI taxonomy): domain Eukaryota; kingdom Viridiplantae; phylum Streptophyta; class Magnoliopsida; order Gentianales; family Rubiaceae; genus Sherardia; species Sherardia arvensis. The sequence goes on from OX415236.1 coordinate 33,147,411, forward strand.
TTTCGGTTTGTTTGAGGCATGAATGGCCATATGTGAGGTTTGGTGTGTGAAAATTGGCTAGGGTAGCATATATTGATGTACATGTTCATGTTTGTGCCTATAATGTGGACCTAATGTGCCAAAATCCCCATGTTCCGTTCTGTTTGAGGCATGAATGGCCATATGTGAGGTTTGGTGTGTGAAAATTGGTTAGGGTAGCATGTGTTGATGTACATGTTCATGTTTGTGCCTATAATGTGGACCTTATATGCTAAAATCCTCATGTTCTGGTCTGTTTGAGGCATGTACGGCCAGATGTGAGGTTTGATGTGTGAAAATTGGTTAGGGTAGCATGTTTAGATGTTCGTGTTCATGTTTCTACCTATAATGTGGATCTTATGTGTTAAAATCCCCCCGTTCTGGTCTGTTTGAGGCATGAATGGACAGATGTGGAGTTTGGTGTGTGAAAATTGGCTAGGTAGCATGTTTAGATGTTCATGTTCATGTTTCTGCCTATAATGTGGACTTTATGTGTTAAAATCCCCAATGTTCTGGTCTGTTTGAGGCATGAATGGCCATATGTGAGGTTTGGTGTGTGAAAATTGGCTAGGGTAGCATGTTTAGATGTTCATGTTCATGTGTCTGCCTGTAATGTGGACCTTATGTTTCAAAATATCCATGTTTTGCTCTATTTGAGGCATGAATGACCATATATGAGGTTTGGTGTGTGAAAATTGGCTAGAGTAGCATGTTTATCCGTACATGTTTATGTATGTGCCTATAATGTGGACCGTATGTGCTAAAATCCCTATGTTCCGGTTTGTTTGAGGCATGTGAGGCCAGATGTGAGGTTTAGTATGTGAAAATTGGCTATGGTAGCATGTGTAGATGTACTTGTTCATGTTTGTGCCTACAATGTGGACCTTATGCGCTAAAATCTCCATTTTTCGGTCTGTTTGAGACATGTATGGCCAGATGTGAGGTTTGATGTGTGAAAATTGGCTAGGATAGCATGTTTAGATGTTCATGTTCATGTTTCTGCCTGTAATGTGGACCTTATGTTTCAAAATCTCCATGTTTTGCTCTGTTTGAGGCATGAATGGCCAGATATGAGGTTTGGTGTGTGAAAATTGGCTAGAGTAGCATGTTTATCCGTACATGTTCATGTATGTGCCTATAATGTGGACCTTATGTGCTAAAATCCCCATGTTCCGGTTTGTTTGAGACATGTATGGCCAAAGAAGGTTAGGTTTGGTATGTGAAAATTGGCTAGTGTAGCATGTGTAGATGTACTTGTTCATGTTTGTGCCTATGATGTGAACTTTATGCGCTAAAATCCCCATTTTCCGGTCTGTTTGGGCATAAATGGCAATATGTGAGGTTTGGTGTGTGAAAATTGGCTAGAGCAGCATGTTTAGATGTTCATGTTCATGTTTATGTCTGCAATGTGGACCTTATGTTTCAAAATCTCCATGTTTTGCTCTGTTTGAGGCATGAACGGCCATATATGAGGTTTGGTGTGTGAAAATTTGCTAGAGTAGCATGTTTATCCGTACATGTTCCGGTTTGTTTGAGGCTTGTATGGCCAGATGTGAGGTTTGGTGTGTGAAAATTGGCTATGGTAGCATGTGTAGATGTACTTTTTCATGTTTGTGCCTATAATGTGGACCTTATGTGCTGAAATCCCCATTTTCCGGTCTGTTTGAGACATGTATGGCCAAAGAAGGTTAGGTTTGGTATGTGAAAATTGGCTAGTGTAGCATGTGTAGATGTACATGTTCATGTTTGTGCCTATGATGTGGACCTTATGTGCTAAAATCCCCATATTCCGGTCTGTTTGGGCATAAATGGCAATATGTGAGGTTTGGTGTGTTAAAATTGGCTAGGGTAGCATGTGTAGATGTATATTTTCATGTTTGTGCCTATAATGTGGACCTTATGTGCTAAAATCCCCATGTTTAGTTTTGTTTGAGCCATGAATGGCTAGATGTGAGGTTTGGTGTGTGAAAATTGGTTAGGATAGCATGTTTAGATGTTCGTGTTAATATTTGGTACTATAATGTGGAACTTATGTGCTAAAATAATCATTTTCTTGTAGAAACAAATGCAGAGATCATAACGCGGGCCGCCCCGTGAAATTAGCTTAATCGCCTTATAATCCCCTAATTTTTGTATTTGCAATGTAGTCTCTGTCTATATTATAGACGATCTCCTCAAAAACTTTCTCCAACAAACCCTTCCAACATTTAACTTTTAAAAATATACATTTTTTATAAAATAATCAAACAAATAAATTAAATATAAACAGAGAAAGTACAAAGCAATTTAGTCATTCCATTATAAGTATGAGACAAACAATTAGATAAGACGGGTTTATGGTAAGACATGACTTATTTTATATTTTAAAATGGGCTTTATTACTAATTTGGGTCCAAAACATGAAGAATTAGACAATTGTCTTATCATAAGTCCGTCTTACACAAGTGTTTCTCTAAATATCATACTTCGATCACTATGATTTGTTTTAGAGACACTTTTGATAAAATATACTGTTTGATTACATATTTAACCATCAATAAATTTTGTTACAATATATTAATTATATCTAAAATTTTGGTTGAAAAAACAAATCAAGCACATTGATACACTCATATAATTCTTCAATTTTTTATAGTCAAACATCTATAGATAAATCTATAGATATATTTATTAAAATATAATTATACTTGCTTATTTGTCTTTTTCTTAAATTTTTAGAATTTTTTCGCTTCACCGGCAAAAGTATTTGTCTTTTTCAAGGAGAAATGCTCAATAACTTCATTAGTATTTACTGCTGCTTTAGCAGTTCCAAAAACATTGATTTTGTTATTTCTATTTCAAATAAAGTAGGCTTCCAGTAATTATGCATCTATTTTTGGCATTTGACTCCATATAACAATCAGATTCAAAATGACCTAAAGTAGAGCATTTTATGCAATAATTTGGTACTCCCTCTAGGTACTGCCAGAAACCTTTATCCCTATAACCTATCCATACTTTTTCTTTAAGTGGTTTAGAGACATCAATATCTACACACACTTTAGCTACATGAGGCCTGGTTCTCTTAATTGTTGCTTTATCTACTTTGACAGGGTGTCCCAACAAATTACCCAGGCTCAACATTGCAGATTCATCAAAAAATTGTTGGAGAAGAATATAAAAACTTACCCAGTTTGGCACCACTGGAGACACCGCGTTCGGATTAAAATCCGAGCTCCACTTTGTGATTCTGATCGAATAGAATCCAAAGTTCCACTTAATGCATCCAGCAACGATAGTAATACTTTGCAAGCTAAAATGAATAAAAACATGACGACTATCAAACAGAAAGATATCAAATTGTCCCTTAAACCCAGCCGTATGAAAATCTCGCCGGAGGCGATCAAGTCTAGGTCTGAATTTAGGGAAATCTCCTACCTGAGTAAATCTCAGTGGGGCCTCCAATTTATCACATTCCTCAAGCGAGAAATGGATGTCTGGTTCCCCCAAGTGATTGATCTAATCTTTTGGATTGAAGGGTTCTCTGTTTTCAGATCTGATCGAATGGATAACCAAATGCGATTAGCTGTTGTTTAGGGCTAGGTGTATGATGTAGGTGGAGAATATGAGAGGTGTACTAGTGATGGGTCACCAATCGGAGACACCGCCGTCATGGCGGTGCCGATCAAACAACGGAGATGAAGATAGTACAGACGTCGTAATCAAACTAATCATCTATTTCACCAAAACCATGGGATACTTCGGGAACGTGATCTTCATCGCCACGCCGATGGTGATCGCCGGTGACCTGGAGTCGAAGATGGTGTGGTACGGCGCGAGTAAGATCCATGACGCGCTGCGATCAAATCCCAAGCTCTAGAGGGTTTTGTCGGCTATCGGAAATGTAGAATGTGTATAAATTTGAAGAACGAGTCACTGTTTTATTCTGTGTTTCTATACCGGAAGTAATTAGCAACATCATATGAAAGTCATGTTCAACAATGAGAACCAAAAAAGGACGTTCTGTATAGATCTCCACATCTGGAACATAATTATGGTAAATTTAATAGCTAATTATGGGTACCTTCAAACAAAACAGACGCGGGGCCCGAATTGATATCTGCTTCAGGAAGAACAAATCATTACAAATGCTAAATACCAATACAGTTGTTACACTGTCGGAACATGTATAGATAACAGACTACTTACATTGAATAGGAAAAAAACCCTCCCAGAGTGAATACAGTCAACTCAGGGGCATATTCCACACAACATACAATGAACAATGTAGAGTTGGGTAACATGAATACATACATAAAGACTACGACACAACATAATAGTTTCATGTGTGAACAAAAGATTGTATGAGTTACAACCGCAAACTACAAATTCAATAAACATTTGATGGAATTACAAAGTAGCAATAGCAGAAGAGACATATGAAGATCATTTCTGTGAATCCTTAGCCATGTTGTTTGAGGAAGCGACAGATGTTGTTCGAGGCGCTGGAGAATTGAGAATATAGTTCACAAGAGCTACATTCTCCCTGTGAATGTGGTGATTCTCTAGCCTCAGTTCATTTAGCTCAGCCTCCATGTCCTTCATTGCCTCGAACATGTCCTTGATCTTAGCAACTAGAGCTGTATATGAATTTATCGACAAGTAGCAAAAAACTTTGACCATTACATGATATAAAAACAGGCAGAGTTATTGAATGTACATATATTGAATTAAAAAAGGATGAATGCTTACCCTCTTAAGGTTCTTGGCTATCTCTAGTATCAACCGCAGGCTTCCTAATCCACTTGCCCTCATGCACAAGCATCTTCCTACGAAGGAAAAACATTTTGTTGTAGTACTTCCACAAATTTTCCTCATTCACAAACGTGTAGTTTAGCTCTGTCTTCAGAATCCTTGTGATTAGATTTCCATATGGAAGCTTCTTCTTGTCTCGGTTGTACTCGCGAATGAAGAGCATATGCTTCATAATAGCGTGGCCAGGATTGATCTTGTGCTCGCTCACAATGTAGTAGAACATCATAATCAACGCAATGGTGGGTTCAGCTACATGGCCTGTGGTTGGTATGACACTCCTACCTACAAACTCAAAAAGGATCCTGTCTTCAAGAAACATGTGTTCTAGTCGGTAGGTGTGTCGGGATGACCTAAATGAACCCCATCTTTCCTAAAGTATCTCTTTGACAATGGTAACGGGTTGAGTAGGGGAGGTTCAACATGAACAGGCCATGCACCACTATAGTAAATGTTCAAGGGACCATCTGGCTTGTTGGGGTAGCAATCATTTAGACTAGCATAAAGACATCCTATGTACTGGTTCAGTTTCCAGGGATCAAGTGTGATTTTTCTACCATTCACCAGAGTGGTGAAGAAACCCTCTTCAACCGTTTCAATGTTAGCAAAAAAAACTCACAGGTTTCTTCAACATAAGCAGGCTCATTCATGGTAAGCAAGCTAGAACAACCCTGAAACTCTAACTTTGCAATAAACCGGGGGCCAAAGCAGACACAATAACCTCATCTTTATCTAAGGCATAGACAGAGACCAACTTACCCTCACTGGTTAGGTCCTTGTACTCTGCCTGAGCATCGTCGGATACAAATTTTTTTATTGGTCGCCTACGCTTGGCACCTCCTGCTCCGCCGCCGCGGCTCCCACCAGATCCACCACCGTGGGCCCCTCCCTCTCCGTCATCCCGACTCCCTCTTCCGCCACGACCACCGACCCCCTTCCTCTAACTCCACTGCCCCCACCTTCACCATCACCACGACCGGCGCCACCGCTGCCATGCCCATTCCCATCCCCATCCCCACGACTGCCTCCACTGCTCCCACCTTCACCATCACCTCTTCCGCCGCCTTCACGACCGCCATTTACGGTGCCACCACGACATCCACCACGAGCCCTTACCATTCTGCAATTTGGGAGTGCTGAGAGACGATTTGAGAATTTTGAAATTTAACTAGATCTACAATCAATGGAAATTTAATTTAAGGATATTTATTTCTCAGCAATTTTGTATTTATAATGGGTCTCCATAGATTCCGTAGTCGGAACTGTAATAAATCATCTAAGTTAGATTTCTCTAAACTGAATCACAAAAAGATAAGCATACAAGCTTCCATAGGTGGAACTAAATATCTAGTCATGTAACATGAAATATATTGCTTTCGATACTAGAATATGGATATGGGATTATATAATGCTAAGTTGTTAATTATTTTTTTTACATTTCAATAAACAACATAATGTTTTTATACAAATTTTTAAAAATCATAATGTGTATGATTATTGCTGACCACATTTAGATTATTTTTTGCAAACATTTTTGTGTATAACTTTAATAAAAAAACTAGTACCAGTTAGTTTCGTGTGGAGGTAATGTACTAGTTTATATGCGAAAATGTGAATAAATGTAGCACATGTACATGCTTAAGAAGTACCGCACATACCGTTACTTAGAATATCATATGGCCCCTAAATGGGGAAGCGTCGTAGTCACAAATCTACGATATAAAAAAGAAACTTCCGGGAGCATCACATACTATGTTCACTAACCGCTCGAATACTAATCCAGAACAACAACCTTTGGGAGCATCACATACGTCATACCTACAATGGATTTGATATATTTTAAAGCATAGCCGGTTAGTGCGTGGAAATAAGCACATACTATGTACTATACGGTATAGAATAATGGTTCTTAAGGATGACGATGAGTACCTAATGCAACAGAAGAGTAACAGGTTGCTAGTCTGAATCAGTAGATGTGCTTGATTGTACAAAATTGTAAGGCGTGCCTGATCATACAAATGTATGTGTCTGACAATAAGTTTTAGACATCTGTAACATCAAATAATTGTCGAGTTAGATGACAGATGTAACAAATTGTACGCATTTGCACCTTCAATTTCCACGTACATGCATGCAAGTTAAACATCGTCTAAATATATATACGGTCAACATTTAAAATTACAATATCAAACATGTTTTACTTAGTAATTTGATCGTCGGCGAATTTGGTAATATTTTAATGTCTACTTAATTGGTTAATTTTTTAATTTATTTGTCTAACCATTCATATTTGGTTAATTTACTGTTCCGATATCAGAAATTGTGAGGGTTTTGGGTTCAGGGTTCAGGATTTAGGGTTTAGGGTTTTAGTGTGCGGGTTTAGGGTTGTTGGGTTTTGGTTCCGCTACTGGAAGATTATGAAGTCTATCTGGTTCCACAATCGGAAACATTATTCACATACATGTTCCAAACACAGAACCGCCCATGTACAAAGTTCCAGAATCGGAACATAATTAGGTAATTTTGGTCAGTGACTAATTATCAACTATTTACCCATCCAGTTGCAACTGGATTCTCAATGTTCAACATGCAACTGCAGTAGGAATTGAAGTATCAGCCAAATACATTATGAATTCGAGGAACTTAACCACAAAAGATAAATGTTATATGTTTACCGAGGCCAAAATATGTTAGTGCGCCTCTAATCCTACCCACCACCCCTCTAATCCTGTACACCCAAATCTGGATTCTCAGGCTCCTGCTGCAAGTTTTTGGCGTGTTCCAATGATGATGGAGTTGGATCCTTACGAGTCTCTGCCTCAGGAGTCGGTTCTTCTTCAATATACCGGCTATCAAATTCAGGAATTGTGTCATCTTCGCTAAGCTTTAACGCGATTCCCTCCTTCTCTAGGACGGAATGCAACGCAACACGATTCACTCTCACTTCAGTTAAGGCTGCCTTAACCTTACCTTGCAATACAGTGGTGAATTTGCTCAGCCTGTCAACCCATCATCCATTAATTCTGTCAAATACAACAGATGTTAACATTATATTTATGCACCACAAAAGACAACTCAATTTAGACATAGGCTGTGAAAATGATGGAGCAATGCAACTGAAAGCAATGTTTTAATTTGAATATTACCTGAAACTTCCATTGCAGCGGCTCTGGCCTTCTTCGCTGCTGAACCAGGAACAATAGTCGGCTTGAATTTCTGTTCAGCGATATCATACACAATGTGCTTGTGTTCCAACCAACTCTTGTTGTAGAACTCCATCTTCTCGGGAGTGCTCACTGGCTTGCAGCCTCTCTTTTCCATCATAGCAGTCACAACAGCTCCATAGGGGAACTGCTTGTGATCATTCCCAGCAGCCTTCTCCATGTACTTCCAGATTGCGTAGCCAGGATTCATCTCAATTCCTTCCATGATGTAGTAAAATAGCATCAGGTTGCCAATAGTACACTCACTCGGATGACCTCCCGGCGGTTTCAGATTCATCCTTTTTCACTCATACACCATCATGTCCTCAATCGACAAACGAGCCAACGGATACTTATCTGCGCTCACTTCTCCTGAACCAGTGATCCTGAAATACTTCTAGCGCATTTCAATGACATCAAGAGGGTACTTATGCTCCTCTTTAGGCCACCCTTGTTGGATCCATACTTCTTTAGGCCCATCCTCCTTAGCAGGTTTCAGGAAGCTAGAGTCTACGTATGGGCAACCTATGGCTTCATTTATGGTGAACTTGTTCACAGGAATCACTACGCTGATGCTACCAGCTTCTAGTCCCGGTCCGGATACAAGGATGGTCTCCGGTCCGGATGAGACTTCGTCCGTGCTCCGCGCGCTCTCACCTAATAGGCCTGCAAAACAACGCCCCGGAGTATCCCGAGGATAGCTACTCCGGCGTGATCATGACAGAGGGGCCTTTGAATAGGAGAGAGAATAAGAATATATTGAGAGAGTTTAATCTGATAGAACATACCTTTCTCCACAAGTCCAAAGCTGTATTTATAGGTGTGAGTGATCAGCCCCCAGCTCAAAGGCTGTGGTCCTGCCTGTTTGTCCATATCCGGGGACAGGTCGTATTTATGTCCCCTTTATCCCCGGATAACACCATTCTAGCTGACGCCACATGGACCGGACCGCTCTCTGGGCCAGAGCCTGGATATGGGCCGGAGCCCATATCACCACTAGCCCCCCGAGACATGGGATCCGTCTGGAGGTAACCAATCCGGAGGAAGGGTCCCGTGTCTCATCACGTCTGTTTTCTTATCAGATCCGCCCGGAGGCATGCGATCCGACCCGGAATTTTGTTCCTATGTTACGTACCCAGATGCGTCTGGGCACGCGCTGGGCGTTTAATCTTCCCCCGCGCGTGTTTGCAAGCGCATTTATGAAGCGTGTCGCTGCGTCATAAATGTGTTGTCAATTCGAAAAATTCCGTTTTCCCTTTTCAAAATAAATTCTACTTTCTTTTCAAGAGAGAAATCATATCGCCTTGGGACTCGCTCTCTTTTTCGCCAGCCTTATCTCTATAAATAGTGAATCTTTTCAATCACTTTCACCTTTCATTTTCTTGCTTTGTTCGTCTGTTTTTTTCTTCCTCCTTCATATTCTCTTTCTTCTTCAAACTTTTTCCTTTCTAAACATCATGTATGCTGATGGCGACGATGTCAAAATAGGGTTGAACCCCATCCCAGAGAAGGATGATCCGAATGAGGGAGAAACAGTGTGGATATTGATACCACTGTGAAAGAACTGGTCCGGTCCATGGTGGCCCCACGTTCCATGATGGTCCTACCGTTGCGGCCATCCCATGAAGCCATTTCTTTTACGGGATTACTTTTCCTCTCCCCCAACTTTTTCTTGACATATTTGAACATTTCAGCATTTCCCCTGCCCAACTGCAGCCCAACTGCATTGCTGTTATCCGTGCTTTTCTGCCGAACTGCTATCGGTGTGGTGTGACTCCGTCCCTTGACCTTTTCCGAGCCTTTTATCATCTGGATGACACCAAGGACGAGGGAATCTTCACTTTTCAGAAACGAAAAGGGGTGAAGGACTGTTGCCGGGGCCGTCGTGACTATTATGCGAACTGGCAGAAGCACTACTTTACTTTCAACACGGAGAAGTATCCGTGTCCCGCTTGGAACTCTACGAGGGAGAAGGAAGATAAGTCGATGCTCCGTCTGGAGGGTGTGGATGAGGCAGATATAGACAAGCTGAGCTATAACCAGCTTGACGTAGGCAAGTTTTGGAGTACCGGGAAGTTCGTCTTCCCTTTAATGGCGTACGAGGAGGATGTGTTCACTCGATGTTGCTATTACGTCCGTCGGGACGATACTAGTAAGTCCTTCCTCCTTCTGTTTCTCCTTCCATTTTTGTCATTCTCGTGTTTATTCGTTCCGTGTGACTGCAGTGTTTCCTCGAATAGAGGCGAGTGTGAATCCGCCCTCTAGTGGCAATCCGCCATCCGGGTTAGCTAAGAATAAGAACACGGAAAGTAGCAATCCGCCATTCGGATCAACAAAGAATAAGAACACGGAGAAGGTAATAACCGGTTCGGGGACCGGCATGAACACCCCACCGACTGATGTTGAGAAGGAGAAGGAGAAAGAGAAGGAGAAGAAACAGAAGCGCGAGTTAGCGCGTCTTGCGGAGGAGAGAGCCAAGGAGGAGGCTTTGAAGAAGGCAAGTGTGACGCCTAGCAAAGCGGCGGCTATAACACTTGACAATCCTCCGTCGTCCGACGATGAGGATGACCTTCATGCGCTTAAAAAGCAGCGTAATGTGAGGATTCCCAAGGTGCCACAGAAGGCAGAATCGGGCCAGCATTCCTCCTTGAACCAAGAGGACGGATGAAAGATCACTCCGAATACCCCCACGGACAAGGAGACTACTCAGAGCAGTAGTCATAATACTGGCAGGGTAAGCCACGACCCACTCCCCCCCACTTTTTTTTTCTTTCTTGTGCTTTGGGTGCATCGTCTCTGACCTAGTTATTTACAGGACTTTGCCGCCTACTTGCTTTCCTCTCCGGGCATTTCCGAGGCTATCAACAAGGCGTACCACACCCAGCACACGTTGCTATCTCAAAAGCTCAATGGGCAAGAGCGTAGCAAAGGAAATTTGACCCGTGACCTTGCGGCGGCGGAGGCTTGGGCAGCGGAGGTCGAAGCCCGGGTTAGGGAGTTAGAGGAACTCTCGTCTCCGTCCGCGCAGCGTGACTTGTGCATGGCGTTTACTGATAAGGTGCTCCGAAGTAAAGCCTTCGAGGAGAGCTTGAACAAGTTGTGCCTTGAATCCAACAAGATTGCCGCTGATCAGGTCTACCGGAGGATGAGAGGTTGGGTTCCGGAGGCCCGGCGAGGAGCGTTTGCGAAGTGCTACTATCATCCGGACGCCGAGGCTCAGTACAATTACGACCTTGATCAGTTTTACCGCGGCGGAGTCGAGGAGATGCAGCCCTCAGTGCTGACGCTGTTTGAGACCCATCCGGAGGAAGAGCCGATTCCTGTGTCGGCTGAGACAGTCCGTGCCTTCGACGAGGGTTCGGTGAATTTGGAAGTGGAAGTGCCTCCTCCCCAGAAAAGGACTGCTCCGGAGTCACCTGTCAAGGCCAAATACTTGGAAGTATTCAAGATATATGGCTTTCCGGACGCCAATGATGGTGATGATGACGACGCCGGTCGCGGGGATGACTCTGATGGTGGCTATCATGAAGATGACCGCAACAGCGAGGACACTGATGTAGAGCGAACCCCTTAGCTTTAACTTTTGCAATCTTTTGTAGTTGCTTCCGTCCTACTAGGTCTGATCTTCTTTTGTTTAGTGTAGGAAGGGCGGTAGCGATGACTCGGATGGGGATGACAACCCTCCAGATAATGTAATCCCCTATTTCTTTTTCTATGAAACAGATTTTTGATACATCCATCTCAATTGTCTTGAATTTTTTGTTCATAACTTCGTTTTTGCAGCCTCCAGGTGAAGGTCCTGTGCTCCGATCCGGAGATGCGGGTAAGTGTCCTTCAACGGCTAGCTCCCATTCGACGAGCCCTCCGTGCCCCAGATGTGTGGAGCTGGAGACGGAGCCGTCCGGGTGGACAATGGAAGGGGAACGGACACGCGAGCTTTTCGTCCGTTCCGGAATGGAGCTTCTTTTGGAAGAGTTCCCTGACATTCCGTCCTTGGCTGCCTGTCTCAGGGAAATATTTGAAGAGTTTGGTACCTTGTCTCAGTGTCAAGAGTTTGCTCGCGAACGGATCAGCGCGACCCTGGACGCGGATGAAACGATCTCCATGTTACAAGCCGAACATAAAGATTTTAAAGCCAAGTTGAAAACCGAACTGGATCTGGTATGGTCTGTGCTGCCCTTTTATAGTGAGAAGTTGAAATGGTTGGCGAGCCGGACGGACTTTCAACGAGACTATCTGAGACTGGAGGAGGAGAATCGCGAGCTTGTCGGCCGGGTGATGGTCCTCCAAGATAATCTGATGACTTTACAGCTGTCATATCATTTAACCGGAATACGGCTCGGACTTGTCGCTCCGACCATATACCACGACTTTCCTCGTGAAATGAGTGCCTTGATCGTCCGAATGTCCAAGTTGGGGTGGAACGACCGGGAATCTAGATATTGTCTGGCGTTCGAGGAGGCTGTAGAATGGTGGAAACGGATGCATGCCGGTAGTCCTCTCCCTCCCTCACTTACGCTCATTCCGAGTCAAGTAGCTGTGGACTTCATCTTCGAGAAGTATTCTGGTATCCAAGTGTCTGTTGATCCGGAGGAGTCCGCTCGTCGCGTAGAGCGGCTTTGGCAAGACGCTTCTATCATCCGTCCCTTTATCATTAGGGAGTTGCCCGAATTGGCGAGGCGGCGGCATGCTCGTATCTGGGGTCGGGGTCTTGGCAGGGGAAGGAGGGGAATCCAAAGAGATCTCCAAGATGCCCGTCGCGGGAATAGTCGGAACCTCAACTACCTTCTTAATAGAATGGCAAGGGGAAGAGGTGCCCAACAGGTGGCGAGGGGAAGAGGCGCCCAGCCGGCGCGGCGTCCCCAAGTTCCCGTACGGATTCGTTCTCCTTCTCGGTACCCCAGCGTGATACCGTTCCGTCAGTCAAGGCCCGGCCCTTCTACTAAGGGTAAGGGAAAAGCCAAAGTAGTGCAGTCCTCCGACTCTGACTCTGATGGCATGTTCGGATCCGATCCGGATGCAGCAGGTCCATCAGAACTTCCGCCAATCCCTCCCTTTCCGTACCGGGGCCAGGTGGGTCAGACCAGCGATGCTGTAGTCCAAGATCTTGATCATGATACTCCGGAGCGGATTCCTACCACAGGGAATCAGGACGGGGTCCTTCGAGATTTGAAACCTCTTTCTCCGGAGAATGGTGCCATGATACCCTCTCCGGAGCCTTCTTCTCCGGAGCCCACGTCTTCTCCTATCAATTGGGACATAGATTGGCCCAAGTAGATAGGTTCTCTTGTTTGTTTGTATCTTAGTCTGTCCGGACTTAATAGTTTATACTATTGTATTTGCTGTTTGTATACTAGTCCGTTCGGGCCTAGTTTGTACATTTAGTCCATCCGGACCGTTGCGTTGCGTGTTGCATTCAAATGTATCCTTTCCTTTTAAGATTTAGCTTGTTCAAGCGCCCCATCTAGTTGTTTGATCAAACTGTAGTTTTTATATTTGCTTACCCCCGTCAGTTTATTCAAACGATACGGAAAGGTTTTAATCTTGTTTTTATCTTTGCTCACCCCCGTCAGTTTATTCAAACGATACGGGAAATATAATCATGCTGAATTTTTAAAATAAACAAGTACAAATTCTGCAAGCTCTTCATTCATTGAACCAAGTGGACTTCGGCCAGACATACCGTTTGCCGTTGGGGGCCGAAGTCAAATACATGGCAATTAAAACAAAACGGGGACCTAGGCTCAGCCCTAACCAGAGGACCCGGAGCTACATACTCTACCGGAAAGCAAGCTAAATGAAACGCTATCGGAAAGCATACCTACTCAGGACGCTTCGTAAAACCTCTGAAGGTTGGTGATGTTCCACCTCCTAGGGATAGCCCGTCCGGACTGGTCTGCCAGCTCATAGCTCCCACCCGGAAATGAAGCTGTGACTTGGTATGGCCCTTCCCAGTTCGGTGCAAGCTTGCCGGTGGCCTCTTGCAAACTTTTATCGTTCCTCCTCATCACCCAATCTCCGGGGACGAATGACTCCTTTCTGACGCGTTTGTTGTGATAACGCTTCACCCGTTCCTTCACTTTGGCCTCGTGCAGCGCTGCTTGCTCTCGTTTTTCCTCCAAAAGATCCAAGTCCAACAGGCTGCTCGATCCGAGTGGAGAGCTCCGTCCGGCTTGATCTTCATCCCAAGTGAGGGTTCAGAGACTGGGAACTCCCACCTCGGCTGGTATGACTGCCTCCGCTCCGTATACCAAGCTGTAGGGTGAATCGCCCGTGGCGGATTCTTCAGTCGTCATGTATGCCCAAAGGACACTTGGCAGCTCGTTAACCCAGTTCCCCCGCGTCCCATGCAGACGGGTCTTCAATCCGTTCACCACCGTCCGGTTTGTAACTTCAACTTGACCGTTGGCTTGCGGATGGTAGACGGAGGTGAACCGCTGTGTAATTCCATACTCCTTGCACCAGGAACGAAACGGGTCATTTTCAAACTGAGCTCCGTTGTCCGTGACAATATATTTGGGAATTCCGTAACGGCAGATGATGTTCTTCCAACAAAACTTGACGCAAGTGTTGCCACAGATGTTCGTGAGGGGTTCCGCCTCTACCCATTTGCTGAAGTAATCGATCGCAACTATCAAGTACTTGAATCCTCCCGGGACGGAGGGGAAGGGTCCCACCAGATCAATGCCCCACCGGTCAAAAGGCCATGACCCGGTGATCCCGACTCTTTCCTCTTGAGGAACATGGATGAGCGGAGCAAACCTCTGGCACTGCACGCAGGAGCGAACATATTTTTGCGCATCTTCAAACAAGGTCGGCCAGTAATAACCCGTGCACATTATCTTCCTCGCGATGGTCCAAGCCCCTTGGTGAATGCCGTTCGGTCCCTCGTGCATCTCCTTCACAATCCGATCCGCCTCGTCAGAGTCCACGCTTAACCATGGTTGGAGGTATCCCCGTCTGAGCAAGGTTCTGTCCACAACGGTGTATCACGGCGCTTTCTGTCGGATTCTCCGCGCCAATGCCTTATCCTCTGGGAGCTTTCCATGTTGCAAATACTCAAACAAGGGCATCATCCATGATTCCTTCGAAACTACCACTGCTACCACCTGAGGGATGTCGTAGCTCCGGGCGGACAGGGTTTCCATCATCAGGTTGTTCTCCGGATCTGGTCTGATTTCAGAGGAGGCGAGTTTGCTCAGGGCGTCCGCCTTGCCGTTATCTTCGCGGGGGATCTGTGTCACGGTAATACCACGGATTGGCCAATAATGGTTTGACCGCCTCGAGGTACTTCTGCAAGCTCCGCTCCTTCGCCTCGTATTCTCCGTTCACTTGCTGGACGACTATCTGAGAATCGCTGTATACTTCAACGTCCGTGACCCCCACTTCCAATGCCAGTCGGAGTCCGGCTAGGAGCGCTTCATACTCCGCCTCGTTGTTTGTCGCACGGAAGCCGAACTGAATTGCATATCTGTGTTCTGTTCCTTGCGGACATGTGAGCAGCACCCCTGCCCCACCTCCACTTGCATGAGATGATCCGTCTACATGCAGCTTCCATCTGTCGGAGGGTGGTTCTGATCCGGACGGATCTTCTAAGGGTTCAGTCATTTCTACCAAGAAATCTGCCAGGGCTTGTCCTTTGATGGCCTTCCGAGGCTGATACTTAATCTCGTGCTCTCCAAGCTCCACTGCCCACTTCATCATCCTACTCGAGGCTTCTGGCTTCATCATGATTTGCCTCAACGAGTGATTTGTCAGAACCGTGATCGGATGTCCTTGGAAATATGGCCGGAGGCGCCGGGAGGCGTAAACCAATGCCAATATCAACCTCTCAAGAGTAGTGTACCTCGTCTCCGGACCTTGGAGGGCCCTGCTTACAAATTAAACCAGACGTTGAACCTTTCCATCCTCCTGGACCAAGGCAGAACTTATAGCATGTTCCGTTGCAGCTATGTATAAGAAGAGCTCTTCTCCGGGCAGTGGCTTGGACAGGGTAGGGAGGCTTGCTTGGTGGACTTTCAGATCCGTGAACGCCTGATCGCATGCCTCCGTCCACTCAAATGGTTTGGCCCTTCGGAGTATATTGAAAAAGGGGAGCTGCTTCTCCGCCCCGGAGCAAGGAATCGGCTCAAAGCGGCCAGCGATCCGGTTAGCTTCTGCACGTCCTTCACCCCCCTCAGAGGTGGCATCTCCATGAGCGCCGATATCTTTTCCGAATTGACATCGATTCCTCGAGCTGATACCGTGAAACCAATGAACTTCCCCGCTCCGACCCTAATGGTGCTCTTTCCGGGACTGAGTTTGAGGTTCACCGTCTGGAGCACGTCGAACATCTCCCGGAGGTCCGACAAGAAAGACTCGTAAGTCTGGTTCTTAACCACCATGTCGTCCACGTAGACCTCCAGGTTCCGTCCCATCTGGTTCCGGAAAAGCTTGTCCGCCATCCTTTGGTACGTTGCACCTGCATTTTTCAGTCCGAAGGGCATTTTCCTGTAGCAAAAGGTACCAAAGTCAGTGATAAAAGATGTTTTGGGACGGTCATCCTTGGCCATTGTGATCTGGTGATATCCTCGGTGCGCATCAAAGAATGCCAACACTTGGTAACCAGTAATGGCCTCGACCAGCTGATCAATGGATGGGAGCGGATAGCTGTCTTTCGGGCAGCACTTGTTCAGATCTGTGAAGTCGATACACATTCTCCATGAGCCATCGTGCTTCTTCACCAGAACTGGGTTCGCTATCCATTCTGGGTAGGATATCTCCTCCACGATTCTGGCACTCAGCAATCTTCCCACCTCCGCTCGGACTTCCTCCACGCGTTCCGGAGCGAGAGGTCTCTTCTTCTGCCGTATAGGTTTCAGCTCTGGGAAGACATTGAGCCTGTGAACGGCAATCTCTTCCGGGATATCAGTTGAGGGAGAGGAAAAGTAATCCCATAAAAGAAATGGTTTCGCGGGATGGCCGCAACGGTCGTATGATCCCCATCAAACAACATCAGTCTGGAGTCGATGGAAAGTGGGACCACCATGGACCGGACCAGTTCTTTCACAGCGGTATCAATATCCACTATTTCTCCCTCCTTCAGATCATCCTTCTCTGGGATGGGGTTCAACCCTATTTTGACATCGTCGCCATCAGCAACCATGATGTTTAGAAAGGAAAAAGTTTGAAGAAGAAAGAGAATATGAAGAAGGAGGAAGAAAACAACAGACGAACAAAGCAAGAAAATGAAAGGTGAAAGTGATTGAAAAGATTCACTATTTATAGAGATAAGACTGGCGAAAAAGAGAGCGAGTCCCAAGGCGATATGATTGCTCTCTTGAAAAGAAAGTAGAATTTATTTTGAAAAGGGAAAACAGAATTTTTCGAATTGACAACACATTTATGACGCAGGGACACGCTTCATAAATGCGCTTGCAAACACGAACGGGGGAAGATTAAACGCCCAGCGCGTGCCCAGACGCATCTGGGTACGTAACATAGGAACGAAATTCCGGGTCGGATCGCATGCCTCCGGGCGGATCCGATAAGAAAACAGACGTGATGAGACACGGGACCCTTCCTCCGGATTGGTTACCTCCGGACGGATCCCATGTCTCGGGGGGCTAGTGGTGATATGGGCTCCAGCCCATATCCAGGCTCTGGCCTAGAGAGCGGTCCGGTCCATGTGGCGTCAGCTAGAATGGCGTTATCCGGGGACAAAGGGGACATGAATACGACCTGTCCCCGGATATGGACAAACAGGCAGGACCACTGCCTTTGAGCTGGGGGCTGACCACTCACACCTATAAATACAGCTTTGGACTTGTGGAGAAAGGTATGTTCTATCAGATTAAACTCTCTCAATATATCCTTATTCTCTCTCCTATTCAAAGGCCCCTCTTTCATCATCACGCCGGAGTAGCTATCCTCGGGATACTCCGGGGCGTTGTTTTGTAGGCCTATTAGGTGAGAGCGCGCGGAGCACGGACGAAGTCTCATCCGGACCGGAGACCATCCTTGTATCCGGATCAGGACTAGAAGCTGGTAGCATCATACGCCATTCACCATAGTCGATTCAGGGTTGTTCTTATCCATTCCCAGGTTAGCATAAAACTGAATAACTTTATGACGGTAGGTGGGTTTCTTAAGCGTGATTAACTGGTCAAAATGGGATTTTTCAAACTTAGTTATGACATGCTCAAGGTTCAAGGGCTTAATCTGAAGAGGGTCAAGTATCTTACTCTCAACGATTGCTTTGTTAGCCCAGCGGACGTACCTATCCTCTGCGGTCGTGCTGAAGAAGTCGAAGCTCGCCCCCTCCTCCATTTCCGTCGACGGATGGCCTCTCTTTTCGCGTGAAATTTTGGCCTTCTTCCAGCGGTTGAGAGGTACGTTCTCGTCCAATTCCTTGTCGCCCACGGCGGGATTAGCCTCGGGAACGTCTTTGCTGGCAGGGGCCATGGTCAAAATGGCCGGAAATCTGCTTAAGATGAACGGGGTTTTTGTGATTTAGGGTGTTGCGTTTCTGGGATCGGAAGAGCTAAGCGGAAGAGGATGGGTTTTTTAGATCTGATGAAACTGGTGATGGTTGACTTTCTGTATTTATACCACTCCACATAGTCTATTGAGTTCCGGTATAGGAACAAATAATACTCTCGTACATAGCACACAATGGATTATTAAATGTTAAAAAGCCAACCACATTACTATATCCCGATTTCGGAACAAGTTTAATTGTGATTCATCACAGAGCACTCAACATTATTTTAAGCGTCACAAAACCCTTATATGCTAGTTCAGAATGCGTAACTGTACATTTTATTGTTTAAAAATTAGCTCGCCCAATATAAGGACGACAGCTGCATATGGGAGCATAAGGATTGGTCTGCATCTCTTGGCAATGAATGTGCATCTCAAATTGGTTGGAGTGATAAACCCATTCTAATCCATCTCCCTCTCTTTCATCTACATAGCAATATCTAACCATATACATCTCCAATCTAGTGAATCATAAGGTGGATCTTGTTATCTAGATTCTACAAGAACACCTAGGTAAGAAATTGGTGAAAACTATGATTTATGGATGCTTGTGTTTGATGTTTCTAGATTTGGTCCGGGAATATAGGAATATATGTTGTTATTGCTGCTCACAACCATAAAGGACATCAAAGGTTTGATCTTTCCTTTTTCTTTTTGTTATTGTTGTTGTTGTTATTAGAGTTTCATAAATCAATGTTTTTGTTGTGTTCATGGGTTGGGGATATAAGAAATGCTAGTCTTATTTTATCTATTTTGTATTCATTTCCTCATTCATACATGCTTGCATTATTTTCTTGTACTCATGACAAATGATGCATTATGCTTATTTACAAGTAATTGAACATGTTATTGACTATATCAATATAATTTGTATGAGCACTAACTTGTGTGTGAAGTAGTTGAAGGAAAATTATAGCGGTTACACATAGATGGGTAGACCTATGCGAGGAAAGATTAAGGATAGCACCTTGGAAGAAGAAGACGATCTTGTCGGCAACTTAAGTGGTGATGATGAGCAATCGTTTGTACCCGTTAGAGATAGGACTCATTGTATAATTCTAGAAAGAAGGAGGATTAATGGAGTCAAGACTAAGCTATCTTTCAATAAACATGGTGAGCCGATCTCCGACGAGTATGCTAAATGGGGAAGTTTGATAGGGAATGTAGCTTAAACAAGGGTACACATTTTGGTGGAAGATTGGCGAAAAGAAGACGTGAAAGTGAAGGCTAAACTATGGGAAGATTGCAAGGTAATCAAATTCGTCCTATATATTCTCCATCATATTATTTCTAGAATTTCAATCACATGTGTGCTCCATTGTAGGATCCCTTTGAAATATCCGCTCCCGATATGGATGAGGTAATTAGAAAGTGCATGATGAAATTGGGCAATAGAGTAAGGGATTTTCGAAATAGCCTATCTAGAAATGCCATGCATTGGATTGATCCTCTACATTTTCCAACATGCAAATCCATTATTAATCTCATCTTAAAGGCACTTACCGATGGCAACACGAGAAAATCGATTTCCGTTGAAGTTATTGAAGTTAAGGTAATTTTCGCCCCACCTACTATTTTTGTGTGGTTATTTTAGCAAATGCTTATCCTTATAACATACATAAATATGACTTGTAGTTCAAGAAGCAAGACAATGGGTGGGAGTGTGGGTATTACACGATGTTGTATGCAACTCATTTGATGCAGATTTTGCTACCACACAACGTTGCCATCCATAATGTATGTCTTTTATTTGTTGTTACACATATTCTACTAAATGATTGCAAATATAGTATGAGAACTAAACCATGTGTTTCCGTAGCTTTTGCCAAAAGATACCACACCTTACTCATTGGTGGAGATGAATGTGGTTAGGAACAACCTCGCGCACGACATGGTCTCCATTTGCGCAAATGTGATTGGTAATCTCATCGTTTGAAAACATGTTGAAGGTGCATAGTGTTTACTAGTCTTACTTTTCAATTTCCTATCTCTTTTTGTTGTTCTAGACATGATTGTAGACATTCCTATGTCAAAGATATTGAATATGCATGTTTAGAGTTCACTTGGATGGACATGATGTTGTAGGTTTATATGGCATGCATTTTTGTGCATGCGAATTGAATTTTTGCTCTATGATACCATTTTCCCTTATCTTCATTCCGATATCGGAATTACATTGCATTCTCAAAATATATGGGTTCCCATTCTAGAACTTAATTATGTGACGCTGAACACAAAATGGGAGATTCAAAACTACATTTCAAGGGGTTAAGACCGAATAAGTACCCGCTTAAGGAACATGTTTGCATAACTGCCGTGGTGGAGGGAAAATTCAAATCTAAAACACCGTCGTTCTGTACTCCATAACCAATGTCCATATCCGGAACACAAACAGAATATCTTTAAAATATACAACTGGTTCCTACATCGGAAACAAACCAGAACGTCAAAATGGTTTATTCATTCGCTTCCTTCCGAAACAGGAACGTTAAATAGCTTACACATGTTTCTCACGCGTAACTTGGTAACACTATTGAGATTTTACAATCACGTTCCACTGTCGGAATTAATAATACTCGAATCAAGTTCCCCACCCGGAATTCGTTCATTGACACGCAATTATTCTCTTCACTTCCGGTAACAGAACCCTAATTTTCAGACACAAGCTCCTAATCCGGAACACATTTTAGTTTCAGACAATCATAACATATGTTCTGCTATCGTAACGTTCGTGAACCTAATAAGCCTCCGAAATCGGAAAACATTCAATATGCAAGCCTTCCGATTGTATTGTTCAGGTTTCGGAACTGTGCATACAATCAATGTACTGTCATTTCTGTTAAGGCATTGGAACCCTTTACCTTATTCAACCAAGTTCCGCCTGTGGAACGTTCAATTTCAACAGCTTCCTTGTCCTCATTCGTTCCGCCATCGGAACGTGGAACCTATACGGCGTTTTGCCGGAAGCGCCGTGGCTGATTTCTGTGTTTACGGCGTGACCTCCAACGGCGGGCAGTAGCACCGTGGTAGGGGGTCAGACGCACCGTTATAGGCCCAGGCATCCACTAGTGCCTCTTACTCCACCGCCCAAATCAAATATGCAGCTAGACGTCTCGACTTCGGATCAATCAAGAACTTCCATTTCATTGCTACAACTTTGATAAGGTAATTCGTAATCCTTACTTATATATGAATTC
The DNA here is from genome assembly GCA_948330725.1 of Sherardia arvensis. Taxonomy (NCBI): domain Eukaryota; kingdom Viridiplantae; phylum Streptophyta; class Magnoliopsida; order Gentianales; family Rubiaceae; genus Sherardia; species Sherardia arvensis. Next base: position 33,169,141 of record OX415236.1, read on the forward strand.
CTAATCTCCATTTATAGTTCTTCCCAAACACCCCAGATTAATCTTTTGTGTTATTAAATTGGGTTGTTGAATTCAATCGATTTGTTTCTCTCTTTCTTGTTTATCATTTCGATTGGTTCATATCAGTTATGTGATATGAACATGAAATTCAATAGCTAGGCTAAAAAAAATTCAATATCAAGAAAAGTCATTTTTTTTCAACATTGATAATAATTGTATACTTTGAATAACACAATTCTTGCAGAAAATAAATTAGTGGCACAAAAAAACATCTATTGAACTTTTGATAAATTCTAATTTCACCCCTTTAGATTTTATACTCATTTCAAAATGATAATATGCACACTACTCACTTAATGAGGAATGATAAGTTCCGACATATCATTTTAGTACATCATAAATGGAAGGATTATTCTATTTACACCTACCTATTTGATATATACACTTACCTGGCTCACTTTTGATGAAATTAAGGTGTATTACTTACCCCGCTTGTTAATGTAAAGTAGATATTTACTACTTTTTCTTAATTCTAGACATAAATAGTAATATTGTATAGTTAATGTAATATGGTATCTTGTTATTTTTGTTCAATAAAAAAGTAACGGTAATAGAAATTATACATTTCTAGAAATATTTCAATTAGAATAGAATAAATGATAACATCTAAATTACCCTTCAATTATAAAAAATATTGATTTATATCGGAATAAAATATACTCAAAAAATTTTATTTTTACTCCAATGTAACATGATCAAGATAACAATTGGAGAGAAGATGCGTATTGTAAGTACTAATACGACTCAAATATGGAGTAATCCACGCATCTGCAAAAGGATACATGTTTGGGTCCAATATGAAATAACATTAGGCATCGGGTACCCTTCTCTCAATTTTTGTAATTTTTTTATCAATTTATTAATTTAACATATATTTTTATTAATTTTCCATATTAACGGGATTTAAAATGTAGTATCAAACAAATTTTGATCAAAAACTATCCGATAATACATAATTTACCTGAAATAGATAGTATAAATCATCATAATATAATAAGACACACTTTACCATACACGTAATAAATATGGTAGGTGCAAATATCATTTCACTCAATTTACACCACTTTGATCCACCAACTTTTTATTATAACGAAGTTATTTTCACCACCAGGTGGGTGTAAATAGAAACACCCTAAACGGAATATTATCATATAAAAACAAACTTTTACTCTCGATAATGAATGTTCGAATATTCATATGATCAATGTGAATTCATGGACTTTATGTTAGAATGTCTTAGAAACACTCAAATATGCTTAATTTATTGTAGTAATGAAAATAAATTGATCACAACTATGGTTAAAATATAACTCTAAAGTATGCATACTTATGTATCAATTTGTAGTCTTAGTGCTTCTTATGTTTTTTATGCTAAAGTTTTCACTACATGTACCTTGTATTTTACTAATAAGAAAGTACGTTTACATAAAAATGTCCATACATAATAAAATTTATATAATCATCAAAAAATTCTGGTTTAAGAGTAAAAATTGACATCATCATACTAACTGTCTTTTTATGCAATTTTTCAAAAACTTTCTAAATCGGACATTCATATCAATGTTATTTCATGGAATTTATGTTAGAAAGTCTCGAAAAAACAAAAATATACATAATTTCAATTAGTATGGAAGTAAAATAATCACAACTATGGTGAAAATATTGGTGACTGTCTAGAACCCGCACTTGATTACAAACTTGGCTCACGAATTGACCTGTAAGACAAAGCCCTGGGATTGCCCAGGGGTAGACACTCCGGCGCTCAAGTTAGTGAATAGCTTAGAGAAGCTTATGTGCATAAGGCGTATTATGTATGTAGTATGAGATAGAGAGGTCTACCAAACCTTTGGTATTTATAAGGTTACAATCCTTAGATCGCCAAGATATGTAATTATGGTATGAATACAACTCTTATGGAGATAATAGTTGTATTACCATGTTTTAAGGAAGTGCATTCCTTGTAGGACATTTAGAATATACGCATTCCTTTATAAGGATTTGGGCCGAGGACCTGTGGATCCATCTCCAGCGTAACTCGAGGCCATGACCCTTCTCGGGCCCTGCTTCGAGACTGAACAACATCCTAGAATGCGAACCATGGACTTATCAGTAGTCCCAAGGTAGATCTTCAGAATTTTGATGTCTCCTCTCGAAGACATGATGAGAGGCTTGCTGCTCAAAGAAAGGCCGATAACTCGAGGGAGGTATCTCGGGGTATTTGAGCTCGGGGCATCCTCTCGGATTAACAACTCAAGTTGACCCTTCTGAAAATCTATCTTCAAGTTGTTTCGCATTCCATCAGGACACATGGACGGCTGAGTTTAATTCCCTTTTTTATCCAGAAGCAAAATACTTGTGTCGCGTATCTATTAGACGGCGCTGGCGGTTTGTCCCCCATCTCTCAACTTGCTTGCATCGGAACGTGGATCAAGGTAATTACTCGCTTTATCTCTGTCTATTTTGGGTTATATCTCCCAAATAATTACTTTTGTCTGCTTCACTTCTGATCTTTCTATCCAAGTGCAGAGGACGTTTTCATCCCATATTTCACGAAGCCCCAAACTCTTGCTCAAATTCAATCAGTAAGTACTTCATCTTTTCTTGTTTGATCTGTGTTTTTTATTCCTTTATTCCTTGTGTATTCCCCCATCTCCTTTGTGACCATGTCTAGTAAATGAATTCCATCCCCCAACATGATGATAGAGAGGATGACAATGCTCTAGCAGAGGAGATTAGCTCATGTGATCACCGTAGAGTAGAGATAGCGAGCGGGAAGAAACCCGTAGTGCTGAGGAAGAAAATATCTAGTAAGAAGAAGAGTTTGGTAACAGCTGCGCGGCGGGCCCAGCCGGAAGAGAGTGGTGCTGTTGTAGCGCGTACGCTAGTAGGTGTGCCGCCGGCCCATGATGAGGGTAGTAGCAAGAAGTCAGTGAAGGATGAGAAGGCACGTGCAACTGCCAAAGTCTTTGTTGCCGGGTTGCGGTATTCCATTCCCAGCGACTGCGACCTTATGTACGCGGAAGATGGTGTGCCTGGCTCGGAGCTGGTTACTCCGACCCGAAAGCTTGTTTACGGCTGGTTTATACAACATGGGCTGGCCTTTCCCTTTCCCCCGCTATTGGAAGAATTTTTGAATCAATATCAAGTGCATCATGTGCAACTTCATGCCAATGTGATAGTGTTGATCATGGCTCTAATGACTTGGTGTGCCTGTAAGTGTTATAGCCCCAGCTTCGAGTTGCTGCGGAGCTTGTATAAAGTTGCTGAGGTAAAGAAGGTTATGACCTTGATGCCTCGAGATGGCAGACCATTCGAGCTTCCTACCAAGAGTGAGAAGTGGGGCAGGGTGAGGTTTACCTTCGACAGAACAAAGTATCTCGTTCCCCACTGGAATCACAAGGTGAAGAACGAAGCTAAGAATGACTTTCGGGTTCCTCGCCATCTGCTCAAGGTTGTACGGAAGCTTCTTGCTGAGAAGATAAAACTTGAGGATGGCAAATTCGTGCCTGGAGACCATCAGATGGGCTGGTTGTGGCCTATCCAGACCTTCAGATGGCTAGATAAAGTGCCAGGGAGGACCCTTAAGAACGACAGTTATCTGAAAAAGTGCCTACATCGACCAGCCCAAGGATGAGTCCACTATGATCAAAGAGCTCTTTCTCAAAGATACGAGGATCTGCAGGTCGGGAAAGATGACTTGAAAGCATTTTCCAGCAAGCTCCGAGGAGAGAGGGACCTGCTCCGTCGGCAGTAGAAATATTATTTAGATCGGAGGACTGAGCTGAGGAGCCAACTAGATGAACTCTAAGGGAAGTATACCCATCTTCAGACTGTGAAGGACGAGATTCTGAAAGCCAATGAATATCTCACTTGTGAATTGAAGAAAACCGTGAGCGGCTTAAGAGAAGCCAAGTCTGAGGGCCATAATAAGGACACCCGTATAATTGCTCTTCAGAACAAGGCTTATGATGTTAATCATAAGTTAACAGTCGTTACTGATGAATTAAGGCAATGTAAGATGGAGCTAGCTGTTTGCAAGGTCCAATTTAAGGAATTTGAGGCTCAAGGTGTATTTTCTATGACTCCAGTGGGTGCTTTAATGCCGCTGACAAGAGGGGAGATAGGTGAATCTTCCTCAGCTCCGAGTTCGAGTTAAATGGTGAGGTCTAATGCTCGAGGTGGTGGGTTTCAAGGAGTACCAAACCCTTCTGCGGGGATATTGCGCGGAAGAGGAAGAGGAGAGTCTTCCTCTACTTCTAGCTCGTGGCAGATGGGCGAGGAATCCGAGGGGTTCAAGGCGTAACAGTTCCCATTCCTCGGCCCGTATCTAGAGGAGGGAGAGGGGAGTCTCTCATATCCTCAAATTTGAGGCGGATGTCCGAGGAATATAACAATCGGGGCCGTAGCCTCAAAGGTCTTCTTCCTCCCGCGGTCAAGGACATGCCTCAACTTTCAGGGACCTATTTAGATGGATAAGAAGTATTGTGATGTATTGACATCCATTTAGCCTTTTGTGAAGACTTTTTATCTTCGAGAAGATTGATTTTTAGGCTATTATAGCCTAATTTAACTTATATTGGATAAGCATCAACCATGCACCTTTTAAGTACATTATCTCGGGACAAGCTCAAGAAGATTGACTGTCAAACTTTTAGAGTTTGAATGACCTATATTAGATAGGCATCGATCGTATGCTTATTGAAAGCATATTATCTTGAGTTTATTTTATTTTTGCCTAAGGTGATTGTGGCTCAACCGTGGTTTAAGCAGCCTATATTAGATAAGAATCAATCACACGCTTATTAGAAGCGTATCAGCTTAGGTAGCAATCGTGCTCATGCTTTATAAGACATAATATCTCTTTAGTTAGAGGAATGGCGACTGCTTGAAAATAAAATAAGATTGTTTACAAAATAATAACTTGATTCTTCGAGCTCGTGGCTCGGTAAAATTGAAAAAATATAAAACATCCTTGAGTTTTGGGCTCAGGTATAAATGAAAGAAATAAAGAAAGAAGCTTGGCCCTTAGACCTTATTAAAGTAGTTTCTCCTTATTTGGAGAAGGTCTACTTGGTTTCAAGCTCTGTGGTACCTGCGGAGATAGGGTGCCTTCATCACCGTGTGTAGAGGCCTTTGCGAGTCTGCAGGAGGTAGAATCCTCCTTGTTGGACTTTGAAAATCTCGTAGGGACCTTTAGGTTTGGACTCCAATTCACCTTCCAACTTGCTCGTGCACCACGGGCCTGGCATTACTATATCTCCCTCCTTGAAGGCTTAATGGAAGCGTTTGTGCCAAAGCTCTGTCATCTCCTCATACGCCTCGGATTCAAAGTGAAAAACTAGAGGTTGTTCGATCTGCGGATCTTGCCAAAGAATTTTTGAGTTCGCGTTGATGGATGAGACATTACTTCCTTTCCTGGCGTCTCGGATGGCCGTAATCATGCAGGAACACGCCACTCCCTGATCTCCCTTTATGGATGCCACCTCTTAACTCGTAGGGAACTTTAGTACGAGGTGGTAAGGAGACCATATGGCTTTGGCTTGGCACATCCAAGGTCTTCCGAGTATGACGTTAAATGGTGTAATTGTGTTTACCACCACAAACATGCAGTAGAGGGTAAGGCTTCGAGGTCCGTCTGCCACCTGGACCAGGAGGGCGATCTCCCCGAGAGGTATCATTGGATTTCTAGTGAAATCCGAGATCGAACCCGTAGACTTAAGGTCATCCTTGGTAAAGCCCAATTTCTCTAATCAGTCGTAGAACATGACCTCTACTCCACTGCCATCATCTACGAAGACTCTTTTCACCAGAGAGTTATGAATGGTTACCGAGATGATGAGGGGGTCGGAGTGAGGTACTTGTTTGGGTACGACATCCTCGCCCGAAAAGGTGATCGTCTCCTCCAGCCGAAGTCTCTTGTTAAATGGTTCGGTGTGGGGTATGGCCCGAACACTGGCTTTCAGTTTATTCAGAGAGGCTTCTTCGCCTGTATAGCTGTTGATTCAGGAGGGTCTTGGAGAAGGTGTCGATGGATAGACAATATCAGCTCTTGTCCGAGTCAAGGGGGTATAAGATTCGAAGCTAGGTTTGGAAGGTCCATCAGACTTCTCTATTTTCGGCACCTTCATCTTGCTAGCTGCATACGGGACGCGTTCATGCTTTCCCGTCACTGCATTCACCTTGCTGGCATATTTCTCCATGATAGCTTGGAGGTGCTGGACCGTTGTAGGGGTTTTAACCCGTCATCATCGACATTCATACGATACATATTGATCACGAGGATGTCTGTTCGATCGTAGCATTCGGTTGCTAGATCCATATATATGTGGTAATGCTCTTCCACAGTCTCTCCTTCCCTACGGGGGACATAGCCAAGGTCACCCATGGATTTGGTGAACTTTTTCTTCTGGAAGAATGCTAGGAGGAGGAATTCAGCGAAGTCCATGTAATCAAACAAGCTCTTGGGTGCAGTTTGATTAAACCACGTTTGATCTTTTCCACGCTAGTAACTGGGATTATTTTGCAGATCTCCAATTTGTGGAAATTCCTGGTTTCCATGGTTTTGAAGAAAACAGACAGGAATTCTCTAGGGTCGCTGGTCCCGTCGTACGTAGGGAGGTGTTCAGGAACCTTCTTTGTGCTATCATAAGGGAGGTTCGTGATATGACGTGAAAAGGGAGAACGGGTTGATTGTCCTCTTGGCCCGAGGAGGCGATCTAGCTCCCTGTCGATCTCGTGCTTTCCCCTCGTTCGATAGGTCCCTTCCTTGTCTGCGGGTTGGTAGGTATCAAAATTTTATTGCCAATTTTTTTTGAGTCGTTCCTTTTTCTGCTACCTCATCAGCTCTTGGCTGTTTTTGATGTGCAGTCTCTGTCACTCCTCCACGCCCATACCTCCGCCATTGTTGTCGTTGGCCCCCGGTGTTTGGGAAGGGCGGGACTTGTTGCTGACTGACGAATGGTGGCAGACTTTTGGATAGCTCGTCCAGAAATTGTTGTTCCTGAGAAGGGTTTGAGAACGACACACTTCTAGCTCCGTGAGGCTGTACCTCGGGAATCGACATTTGATTCGGAGCTCGTGCGTTTGGGCATGCACGCATCGGTTAGGGTTAGCTTGTAGGCTTGCTATCAAACCAGGATAACGGGCTTGGAGTTCTCTCATCATAAGCCGGACATCCTCAGGGATCTCGTCTAATGGAGGGATCGAGACAGGATCTATGCGGGGATGGTTCAAGGTCGGGCCTGACTGCTGATGTTTAGATGTCTCTAAGCCTGATATAGGGGCTGAGATGCAGAGGGGCCTGAAGTAGGGTTTGAGGCCGGTAGCCGAGATGAGTTAGAGGGACCTGCGGTTTGGCGTCTTCTTGCTAATTCATCCTCGCGTCTCTGGTTGAGGATTCGTTGGTCCCTCATCCTCTTTCTTCTTCAGTAAGGATCGAGTCCTCACCATCATATCTGAATTCCTCCTCGGCGAATTGCCCATCTATGAAATCACTGTAATTGAAATCAGTCTAGAACAAGGTTCGTGGATTTGATTGGTCGTTGGAGGGAGGGCCTAAGGTGAGCGCTCCGGACACGGTTGGGTTTGGACCGGAGATGCGCAGAACGTCGGAGTTTCCAGAACCTGCGGTAGAGCTTGGCGGTGGTTCGAATGGACCTGCCTCTTTCTCGCCCTCGTCTATGTTCGCGTCCACGTCCTCGAGTGGCCTGTCCGGCTTCAGGATTTCCTTCTGGCTCTGAAGTTCTTCCTTGGTTACGTGCACTTCTCCTCGGGTTGTCGGATTCTGACATAGCATCGTTGGTCTTCTGGGATGATTGTTGGTACAATCAGATCGGAGAATTTCACTTAATCAATATTAACACGCGAATCCCACTGGGCGTGCCACTTGGTGAATGTCTGGAACCTGCACTTGATTACGAAATTGGCTCACGAACTGACCTGCAAGACAGAGCCCTGGGATTGCCTAGGGGTAGACACTTCGACGCTCAAGTTAAGCTTAGAGAAGTTTATGTGCGTAAGGCGTATTATGCATGTAGTACGAGATAGAGAGGTCTACCAAACTTTTGGTATTTAAAAGGTTACGATCCGTAGATTGCCAAGATATGTAATTATGGTATGAATACAACTCTTATGGAGATAACAGTTGTATTATCATGTTTAAACAAAGTGCATTCCTTGCAGGACATTCAAAATATACACATTCCTTATAAGGATTTGGGTTGATGGACCCGCGGATCCATCTCCCGCGTAACTCGAGCTCATGACCCTTCTCGGGCCCTGGTCTGAGACTGAACAAGGTCCTAGAATGTGAACCATGAACTTATCAAATATATGTCCAAATTATATATATGTAAGTAACCATCGATAGTCTTAATAGTGCTTCTTAGGTTCTTAATACTACCGTTTTCACTACATGTACCTTTTATTGAGCTAATACTAATGTAAATTAACATGAAAAGTGCCTTATACATTTAAAATATATAAGGTTTAAAAATCAAAATTTGATGTTTTATGACATGTGCCAAATTTTACTGAATTAGACATTTATATCAATGTTATTACATTGACTTTATGTTAGATAATCTTGGAAACACTCGAATGTACTTAATTTTATTTACTATTAGAAATTAGTTGGTCACAATTATGGTGGAAATATGAGTCGAAATTAAGTATATATACTTACGTAACAAGTTATAATGTTAGTAGTGTTTCTTAGATTCTGGATACTAAAGTAAATTTATAATTTTACTGAATCAGACATTCTCACTACACGTATCTTTTACTCAGATAAGATCGAAGTAAATTTACATGAAATGTGTCTTGTTGATGTCCATATCTATACCAGGCACAAAATTCCAATCTATTTAATAATTTTGTTATCGACCACTTCTTATTTGTAGATGCTCATACTGATCAGTTACCGAACTGAACTAAATGTACTTCTGAAAATAAATGGGTCCTAACACGATAGGCATGCCCCGATTGATTAATTGATCTCAAGTAATGAATACATTATCTTGTTTTTCTTTGTTGCTAAAGTACATAATATCATTCACAAACATGATTTGAGATAGAGAGGCTAAATGTTATTATGCATTCGTGCAACCAAAATATATATGGCTCAGGTTGAGACTTTTTTGGTTTGTTGCCAGCAGTGGCGGACCTACGTGCAGAGTTATGGGTGCAATTGACCCCACTTAATCTTTATTTATCATGTAATAATAGCGTAAATTTTATGAATATTTTACTTGTTGAAGTTAAATTGACCCCGTTAAATGTAATTAGTGATGGGATCAAACAAATTTTACTCGAATTTAATTATTAATTTCACGAATTTTTGACTTTCTACGTGCAATTAATACGATTCGTTGGATGAATTTAACGATGAAAGTTTTCTTTCCATTATTTTTTCTTCACTTGTAAAGGATATAATATTAGGTTTATACCTATCATATTTTGGTAAATTTTAAGTTTAGATATGTAGTATGTTTTTAAATTTGTTCTCTCGTCCATCCACTACCACGACCGATGAACAAATTATTTTATTATATTGTTGTAGGTTTGTGATTTGTATATAGTAGTTTTTTGTGGATGAGTGTATCCATAATCAAATCAAATTATTTATGAAGCAAAATCAATTAATTTTATATAAGCATTTGTGTATACAAAGTATATAACGGTTGAATATTATATATGTATAATTCGTTTGCAAAATTTTAAATTTTAAATACATATATTATTTTGATTATATTAATGATTTAATAATTATATCATAGTATTTAAAAATTATTAATTTATTAATTTTAATTTCATATACAATACTTATATAAAATGCACCCACTAACCTATTATGCTGGCTCCGCCACTGGTTGCTAGAACATATTTCAAATTAACATGCTGATGGAGATGCTTTTCTACAGCCAACATACTGAGTACGCAGCCTGCGTATGTTGTAGTAATAACGGTACTCATAGTCTCAAATTATGATTCATCATAACTGTTCATATGCATTGGAATTGAGCCTATTTTCCTGCCTCTAATTCTATTTTTGGTGTCCCAACCTATGATCATGTACTTCAGTTCCACTACGAGATAAGAGCAAGTCCAACAGCTTTACTATAATAGCAAATTTGCTCAAATATGGAGAATTTAATCCTTTTTTGAACTCCAACAGATTCTTCATACCATTCTCCATAATAGAAAAATTGAAGGGAGAGAAGATTTGCTTCTCCAAATTTAGAGAATGAGGGAGAAGATTTGGAGAAGCAAAATTTAATGCTAGTTGCATTGATTTTTGTTATTTCATTCATTAATTGTTTCTCTTCAATAATTTTAAATGATAATAACTCAAAATAATTACAATAAAATTTTATCAAAAATACATATTCTAAAAATATGCATAAAGACGATTGTAATAAGATCTCATATGACTATTTTTACATGTACATATCTATTGATATTTAATAATCATATATAATCTACTTTTCAATATAAATTTACTAAATTTTAAGTTCATAATTATATTTATTTTGACGTTTGTTAGTCATAACGTCTAAACTAAAATTTTCTTTTGGCAAACATTTTATTTTAATGATTGAAACAAAATAACTTGTAATAAATAATTAAAAAGAGATGAGTCTAATTATTCATAATACTATTATAATTCGTAATGTGTTATTTTTATAAAATATATTTTTATAATTTTATATTATGGAGTGAGTAATGTCAAATATGAAATGTTATTATAACTTTTATTATAAGTTCATTATTTGTTTGTTCATTATTATTTGAACTTATTAAATATATGACTTTAGAAATAGAAGAAAATTGGATAAATATGTAGTATTAAATGTTAGTTATAAATTTTAGGGAATGAAAAATGGAGAAACTGTTGGAGTTGAGGCAAAAAAATATAGGGAATATGAGGTTTGCTTCCCTATTATGGAGAATGTGAATAGAGAAACTGTTGGACTTGCTCTAAGGGTGAGTTTGACATGTTTTTTGCTTTCAAAAATATAAAATAAAATTCACTAAAGCAGAAGGGAGCATTATTTTATTCTCGAAACGTTTATAATCTATCTATACTATTAAAACAACAACTCTTGAAAAAGTCAAACCTACTATACTTGCGCAACATCAACTTTTGAGCTCTCCTAAAAAAGCGCCACGTCAGCTTTTGAAACCCTACTAAAAAAGCGCCACATCAGTTTTTGGAGCTCTCCTAAAAAAACATATTTTCTTTTTCTTTTTTCATTCTTTACGCAGCTCTTTTTACATAGAATCCGAATATTCTCTATTGTTGAAAAGTTAATGTAATTAATGTGTTTCCTTCCCCGAGAATTCCCAGCAAACGTAATTCTTTGAGAAGATTCACAATTTCTTCGGCTTCTTTCTTTCTTCATAGTCTCTTCGGCTTCTCACACTCGGATTCTCCTTCAGAAGGAGAATCTATACAGTGAATATTGGTGATTAGCATTATCAGATTAAGGTTGAAGGTAGATGAGGACGAAGGTCTGGTGTTCGAGACCTCTAATGGCATGGAGCCCATCTTGAGCTTCGATGAGATGGGTATCAAAGAAGACTTGCTCAGAGGGATTTACAACTACGGCTTTGAGAAACCCTCGCCTATTCAACAGCGCGCCGTTCTCCCGATCATCAAAGGCCGTGACATCATCTCAGCCCAGTCTGGAACCGGGAAGACCTCCATGATTGAGCTCACGGTTTGCCAATTCGTCGAAACCAAATCTTCAGAGTAAATTGTTATTCAAAATTTGTGTTTTAGGGTCAATATCAGAAATTTAGCTCAATTTGTGCTTACGTTAGCACTTATTTTATGTTTATAAGGCTTATTAATTTATCCTGCTTGGGTTTTACTGTATGAAGCTATGCATGGAAGGCCCAGGTACAAATATTGATTTCTTGGTCTCAAAAGACGTCTGTTTTTGGTTCATAAAGAACAGAGCTTGGTTTCAAATATTCATATTGTTTTACTAAGGTGTTTGCAGTTGTCCATGTTTGGTTCAATAGTAACAATTTGTGCTATGATTGGAGCTATAACTAGTGGAAGAATCGCGGATTTCATCGGCCGAAAAGGGGTATTTTTCTTGATGACATCCTTAATTGATCAGAAAATTTTGGACTTGAGATCTCCTTATGATGCAGTTTTGATGCTTAATAAATATATTTTTTTGTTTTGTTTTGGTTAGGCAATGAGGTTGTATTTCTGGATGGCTTGCAGTCTATTTCTCAAGGTAAATGTTCAATCTTTTTTATCTTATATGATGTAATGTTAGGGCATAGAACTAATGCCAGTTTCATCGAATTCTGGTACAGGGAGCTTTCACACTTGATTGTGGAAGATTTTTTACTGGTTATGGGATATGAATATTCTCTTACGTTGTAAGTTCTGAATTCAATCTGTTTGTGATTGTGTGTGTATTTTGAGGATGCCTAATTTACATGGTTGAATGAGTAGGTTCCTATCTTTATAGCTGAAATTGCACAGAAGAATCTTCGTGGAGGGATAGCAACCTTGATACAGGTAAAAAGACTGTTCTTTTAGATTTTCTTACAGGTATAGTATAGATGCTGAAATTGTTAAAATCAAATAAGTAACGAGTAAAGTAACTAAAGTCTAAGTCTAAGTCTACTGCATTTTGCTTACAGCGGAATATGGAATTTCAGTGAACTCAACTTTAAGATGATCATAGCCTTTTAACTGTAGCCTCAATTTCAGTGATTTTTATGTCTTTGTAAACCTGAGAGCTTTTCAGAAATCAAGAATGAATTCAAATGCTAAGAATTAACTATAGAATCACTGATGCTTTGATGTGCAAAACCTGGTTTTCTAAGTTTCTACACACTGATTTTAAAATAATCATATATTGATAAGGAAGGAAAGGTCAAGGTTGATGAAGAAATAATAGAAGTGCTTACTGTTTTTCTTTGTGGCGCTTACTGTTTTGTCAACTTAATGAGGATGATATACATGCAACTGGAAATATTGTTTTAGAAATTGATCAAATTTCATTCTCATATTGTATGTAAGTAAAATTTCCCTCATTATAGTTAGGCTGCCTTATATGTTTGATAATCCTGGACCGCAGCCTGGAATAATCTAGCCCATTGGAAATGCCTTCTAGGGTGCTAGAGGCTTTTAGAAATGGTTTAGGTGCTTATGGAGAGAGAATTTTAAGATCAAGGCATCAAGCTCAGGGTATATTCAAAGCATGTTAGTGTTATCATAAAAATGTGTCGTTTCTTAGGAAGTTATCGTGAAGATAAATGACATGAATTTTTTAGGTTGTATTTCATTCCAGCACCACCTTACCCCCGCTTCACCATTGTTGAGAAATACATTTGCTGGACTGAAAGTTGTGACAGATCAGGTACAACTAAAATTTACTTTAGTAGTTATGCTTACATAGAGCCCCCATAGAGCTTGCATTTTAACAAGTTGCTGGATTGACCTTGATGGTTTATAATTTGTGTGTGACTACTAGGTCATCCATATCTTTTAAGTCTAGATTGAGAAATGATATAATCAGATATCATCTATCTCATATGATGTTTCATGTCAGGTGGAAGAATATTGAAAATTTAGGGGTTGCCACACGTGTACCTTTGTTAATCAAATTTTATATGATATGATAAATAATAAACAAATCCGTGCATGTGCACGGGTATCATGTAGTTTGTCATCAAAGTACCACCCAGTCGAAAACAGGTAATCCTTGGAATTGATGAAGTAATGTCTTTATGACCCTCGTTTACAATAAGATTGCAAGCAGGGGAAAATTTAGGGGTTGCCGGAGGTGGCGGCGGCAACCCCAAATTTTAGGGAGCAGCTAGAAATTTACTGTACTTTATCGGTGGTGCGGTGGTGATGTGAGAAAGCGGCAATCTCTAGTCCTTGAGATCGCAGGTCTATTTTTTCTATTTTTTTTAATGTTTCACTTCTCAAAACGACGTCTTTTTATTTTAATTAAAAAATAAAAATGGTGTATCCCTAAATAAAATCTGAATTAAATCACGAGAAAGTCTATGGAATTCCCAACTTTCATGACTTCATGAAAGTATTTATACGTTTTAACTTATACCGTGCACCTTGTAAGTTGAACTGTAAATTTTCTAACTTAAAATATTTTAATTTTTAAATGAAATTTCTTGATTTTTTACATTAAAACATGTTTTAACATATGTTTACTTTAAAATGATCAATGTTTTAAAACAAAGATGTACCATTCGAGTTTAAATACATATTGATAATTTCATAATATTTAGAACACTTGCAGTGGGGGTTTTTTGAGAAGGTTTTATGACAAAAAACTCAATTTCCACTCACAGTGGTAAACTTTTAGTTGAGTTTTTTAAAAATTCAGGAGAGAGAAAAATTGTTGGGCTGAAAAAATACAACCTATAAGCTGTTTTGATTTACCGACAGGCCATTGCCATGTGGCAGGCCATTGCCCTATCTTGATTTGCTAATCCACGTAGAAATTCCTGCATTCCTTCTTCGATGGTTTCTTTTTATATATATATTTCTTTTTCCTTTTTTATTTTTATTAATTTTAACTTATAATATTCATTTTTATAACTTTACATATATCTATTCAATTGGTTTTAATTTAATTACTAAAAGTATATATTATTATTATGTAATTTGTATTTATTATTATATTATTATATTATTTAGTCGTAATTCATACAAGCATGATCAACTCAAAGCGGATTTGGTTGATCATGTTTGAAATCATCGCCGCAATCACAGACCCTAAAAGTTGAATTTGCACGCAACAAAATTTTATTCTATTGTATTCTAAGTTTGGAGAATGTTTCATTAAGTTTTGTATTTCAATCGTTTAATAAATTGTTGTTTTATAGTGTAAATTTGTTAGAATACAAGAATGAATGGAATTTTTAATATACATTGCTATTATTTCTATGATATATACAGTGACTTTACCATTTTAAAATTGAGTCTATTTATATATATATATATATATATATATATTATTTTGACGCTAATTTTTTATTCGGACCAAACCTAGAATCTAATAATGGCATTTTTTATACTAAGTGTGTGAATGTAATAAATTCAAAAAAGTAGAATTAGTATATAAATTATCAACCAGATTGTATTACTCATGTTAAACATAAAAGCATTTGTTAATTTTTATCAACTTTAGTTTCTTTAACTAATCAAAATTAAAGCATGTAGCCATTTTTATTTTAATATTTTAAAAAATTAATGAATAACATAAATAGTGAAATTAATTAAAATGTTTGACACGATTAAATTAAATAACTCTAAATTTGTTGGTCTTTAAAATTATTCAAAAAAACATTGTTGGAGTTCAAAAATATATGATGTGTATATAATATGATGACGTGGCAGATTGTATGACAGTGAGTAGAAAACTGAAAAACTGTAATAAACTCAGCCTTGAATTATGAACGGAACTGTCAATTTACAACAAAACGCCATGGACGGTGGTTACCAACCAGAGAATATGAATTACAGGAGAAGATAAAAGATAATCTTTAAAATGTCTAACTAATTCTATTTATTTTCCCAAATCTCAGCTATGAAATTACTCATATGCCCTCGGGCTCTTTCCCGTTCATGACAAACCCTCCCTCTAAAATAGTGCTTGTCCTCAAGCACTTCATCACCCACAGCACAAAGCTTAACAAAGTTCCAAACTTCCCACAAATCTCATGGACATTTTTAAGTAACAAGCTTCTGGCATGCAATCCATCAAAACAAAAATTGCATGGTATAAGTCCTGGGAGCTGTTGAAATGCTGGATGCATGACTTGATTTTGTAAAAAAGTCTCCAGTTCCACTTTAATTCCCCATGCAATCAACCAAACAAAGTGTTGGTGTTTTCCTGGAATTTCCACCAACCTGAAAGATAAACTCAAGCTACAACATGACATTGACTTGGATGATATTCTACTCTCTGGTTGTAGCAGCCTCACTAGTTCATAAACAGTAGAAAACCAGTCTCCATTTGTCCAAATTCCTCGAGTTAAACCTTGAACTCTCCTTCCGAAATTAAACTTTAACTTGATAACCATTGAACTGTTATGAGCACTGAATAGAATCATTCAATACCAAGATATCAACCAAGCTAGGGTGTGATCATTTCTAGGATTCAGAACCGTTTGTAGCAGCATTACGTCCACATGGTATAAACAAAGACTGAATTTCAAAGTAAATGTTGCATCAAACAGCATTGTCATCTCATCTATCAGAACCGACTTTACCCTTCCATATCGCAGTTTTTCGTTCCAAAACTTTCCAATTTTCCAGCTGCTCATTAACATGCTGTACAACCTGTACAGGGTCAGTACTTCCAGGATGTTTCAAACATGTTTTAACAGTTTGAGAGAGAGTGTTGTAATCATCTTTCCTTGAGCTAATGTACCAAGATAAAGTGCACCTGAATTCAGAAAATTACATTCTGGTTGCAGCAACACCAAGAAGCTCACTTCAGCAATGTAAATGCTAAATCTTTTGAGAACAAGTGCTGCATGATCAACTCCACCACAGTGAACACCATCTGAGTTATTCAGGAGTTCCCCATTCTCCTTAAAGAGAAGTTTGACCTCAAGCTTATAATGAAAGTAGCATGCATCAGAATTGTAGTCAGGTACTTGATCATGATGCCATAGCAAATTCAGAACCTCAATTCCTATAGCAATAACTATTCTTGCTGATATCCAAAGCTCAACTTGATTAAAACATTTCAACTCCTCGAATATAATTCCAGGATCAAAGCATTGAATATAACCTATCAATATACTGTCTTGACCAGTTCTATGCTCATCAAGAATAAGCTCTCTACAGATCTCAAACTTCAGCTCCATATCATATAAAAACTGATCAACACCCAATATCATTCCATTATCTGCTCCCCTCGTACCTGACTAGCCATAGTCGTCAAAATTACTGACATTAACTTAATCCAAGTCAGACCTCCTTGCCTGGTAGAAAGACCTACATCTTTATAGCTCAGAAAACATGATTCTCCCAAACAACTAACTCCAGTTGCACCTCTACAGATTCTCTTTAGTATACCAGGATCAAAGCACTGAATGAAGCAAATGTATTTGCTGCACTCTTTAGTCAAGTACATGTCAGAAAAAACCTTCACAAAAACAGGATCACTACAACTCTTCAAATGATTACTCCAGTTTTTGTTCCCATCAGTAAATTTCAGAAAATTATCATCTGAATCTCTACAAAATTCAGGTTCAAACAGCTTGAAACTACCGGAAACTCCATAATATTCATAATGTTCACTTTCAACCATCGATTTCCCGGGATCTACCTTCAACACCATACAATTCTCAGAAATATCAGAGGGATCACACCAATTTTCTTCCCAACTCATACCACGACCTAGATTCCCATATGAATCAACATTACCACCGGTTGGCCTAAAGTGCTCAGCATATTCTGAATAGTTAAGCTCTTCCTCCAAACAGATACCAACTCCAATTACACCTCGACAACGTATCTTTGATATGCCAGGATCAAAACATGTAAACGAATTAATCCATTTAGTGCACTGTTGCACCTCACAGTCTATGTATGTATGCAAGACACAAAAGTCTCTAACAGTGAGATTATTTCCGCTCTCTTCAGCCATTAATAACTCACGATTAACATCATTTAAAATTTCTTCATCACCTTTATCTATGGACTGAGAATCCAAATAATCCAGTAACTTGTATTCCATCTTCTTAGCAGTACTTATACCAGGGTCAAAATTCTTACAACACATAGAACACTCAGAATTTTCAACACTGTATTGCTGACCACAAAAATTCTCAAGATATTGACATTCAACTTGGAAACCAGACTTAATCCTAGTCCTAGGATCAGGAACATGTCTATCTTTATCATCTTTACTTCTAAATAGGCTGGATTTCTCAACACATACTGAATTTTTAGTCTCTTGATCCAGATCACTAACAAGACATGATTTATACTCCGGTTTCTTAATAATGCCAGGGTCAAAATGCTTAAAACAAACAGATGACTCGTGCTTACAATCACCCAAACATTTTGTGATTTCCCTACTTTCAGTCACATGTTTCTTGGCATTCATTTTAACAACTTGTCCCTCTCTTGTCACATGTTTATCAGCTGCTTCTATCAAACATTTAAATCTTGCTGAACATAGATTCATTTCATCAACATCACCTTCATCTTTATCATTCTCATTCTTAACTGATAAACATGAACTAGTCGAATTTCTCACAGATTTATCAACACTCACTTCAACGATTCCAGGATCATAGCTCTTAAAACATACAAGAGGTTCATCAATTTCAGCTCTACCATTGCTCAATGTAGTCACATGAATCACACAAGACTCAGAGATTTCAAAATTATCATGCTTACAACACACACAATCTTTATCATAATCAACGCCACCTTTAAAAATCTTGGAAGTTCTTAGGATATTACCCGATAAAGAAGTTGATGATCCCTCACAATAATCGACATCCCCCTTGGATGGAAATTGCAGCTCATTCCTAGAGCCTTGGTTTTGGGATTTCTTTTCCGACAAACGAGCGGCCTGCTTCAGACTATTGATCAAGCAGCACATCAATCCTTCTACTTTTTGTATCATCATTTTTGCTCGTAACACTTTATGTTCCTGCCCCATTCTCTGCCTCCAAAACCCCAATGTCAGTTCCCAACCTCTTAATTCGTCCAATACGTCCAGCAATTCATCATTCATCTCTGCAACAGATCGAGTTTCCTCAACTGGAGATGATGCTAGCAAAGAAATTGGCGATCGCACCGGAGTTTCCCCTTGCACCCAATTCAAACCGCCGCCTTGAACCGTCGCATTTCCGCCTCTATGGGAGCTCTCTCCGTCCGCCGGAATCCTCCTCTTAGGTGAAAGCAACGTCCTCCGCTGCTGTTGAATCTGAGTGGCGATTCTCTGCTCCCGCGACCACCAACTCTCCTCTAAAGCCCACTCCAATGCCATCTGTTGCTTCAACGGTTGTTCCTCTTTCTTGGTCGCCATCGCCGCTGAGAATCGGCCAGCTCTGATATCAAGTGTAACAAACTCAGCCTTGAATCATGAACGGAACTGTCAATTTACAACAAAACGCCATGGACGGCGGTTACCAACCAGAGAATATGAATTACAGGAGAAGATAAAAGATAATCTGGAAAATGTCTAACTAATTCTATTTATATTCCCAAATCTCAGCTATGAAATTACTCATATGCCCTCGGGCTCTTTCCCGTTCATGATAAAAATCTGAGAAATTATGACAAAGTGGGATATGTAGCCCAAATTTAAATTTTACGATTGCAATTGCTGTTAGGAAAGTCGGAGAGTTTGTCTTAAATCATAAACTCCCAAATCCCGATCTCTCTGCCCCTCTCGTCTCCCTCACGGTCACGGGCTCACAATCACAGCCTCACCCAGTCTGGCAGTCACCCGCCGAGTCGCCGACCGTCGCCAATCCGAGTCACCTCCGCCGATCCTGCGACGCCGCCACGCCTCCAGACGGTGGGCGGACGACTTCAGTCCGTTCGGTTCTTGCGCTCAACTTCTTCAACTCCAACTTGCAAGTACGTATTTGAATTTCAAATTTTTGTGATCAGATGAACGTTTTATAATTTTGAAGGTTTAGAGCAACTTTAAGTCAATTGTAAAACGAAAACGAGTGGTTGCATTAGAGTGATTAAGTTAGGGTTGCTTTCTGAATGTATTTGTGTAATTTGTATATTCTGGTCCTGGTCTTGTTTGAGCGCTGACAATTCACCATAAATAATGGAATGGTCTTTGGTAAGATATGACCATGGAGACCAAGGGGAGATGTTAATCCAATGATTCACCATTAAGCTTATCTACTTTTGATACAGTTGTTTACACACTGGATTATACTTGGAGTTTTTATATGATTTATTTTTAGGGTTAATGGTAAATTCAGTGACCAATCTAAGAATTCAATGCAGAGATAAACTTTTTAGGTTGGTAGTATATGCAATGACCAATATAAAAAGTCTAGTGTATTAGAAGAATCAGGAAAAAGGGAGCGTAACATCAATCAGACTTGGTTAGAGAAGTGGAATGATCAGGGAAAGAATGATGTGAATTACATTAGAACTTTTGATATTACTGGCACCAGAGAAGGTGACTCTTGGCAAACAAAAAATTTAAAGCCTAGCTAGTTTGGTATGGCATGAGGAGAAGATGTTTGTTTCAAACTTTGGTGTTTTAGTATATATAGTAAAACCCCTTTGGTTAAAACTAGCTATTACAAAGTATACATATTAAAAACATAGTTTTAACCTGCTTCTAAACAACCCTTTTTAATCCATACCATCTCACAATGGTGAAAGTGCATCATATTTTGGATTAGAGTACAGAATCCATTGTGCATTAAAACAATGCAAGAGTTGCTCCAGTTGTACTGCTTATGCTGTGAAGTCCATAGATAAAATAGTGTTTTTTGTATAGAGTAAATCCAAATGTAAAAGGAATAGTGAATATTTTCCAAGAGCCATAGGAAATAAGTCATTAAGAGTATGGAAAGTAATTAAATTATTTAATTGGATGAATAATAATAATACTGAGAGTTGATTAAGATTGAAAATTTCAGTAGAAGTATATTATTAAGCAAAGAAGACTAGTTTTGATGAGTTATTACTAATACTATCTAATTTTGTCCCTAAACACGTGTCACCAAGAAAGCTCAGCACTTTCCCAACTTCTCCACAAGGATCTTATTTTCATTTTTTCTTCAGTCCATTGAAAGCTTCAGAAAACATTAGAAACCATTAGAAACGATGCCCATCAGAAAAAATTAGAAAAGAACCCTCCTTTCCGATTATCAATCAAACAACAAAACTCATTTAGGAAGCAAAGTTTCGTCTTTGAGGAAGAGAAGAGGAGGAGGTCCATCGATCAGCATCACCCTGAGGAGAGGAGTTAGCGAGCCATCAAGTCGGAGGAAAATTAACAGCTTTAACTTATTAAAGGTAAGTCATACGATTTTGAAGATTAGAGATACGATTAAAGTGTGTTAATTTGTGGAAAACCCATGTGAATCGGTATTGTATGCATACATGTATCGAACATGATGTTGTGAATGGTTAAAGGTTTAAGGGAAAACTGGGGGTAGAGGATTTTGAAAGCTGGAGTCTTTCCCGAAAGATAAACTTCTGAACATTAAAACATAGCCTATAACTTTAAATCCGTAACTAGTCTCAAAGTAAGGAAAATATATATGAAAACCTTGGATCATGAGCTTCAATTTGATATGAAGAATGGACTTATTTGGTTAGGAAACGAGCAATAAAGAGAGCATCGAATTTCTGTCCTGCTGCACATGTTGATGCAGCAAAGTAACTGAAACCTGAACTTTAAAAGGTCATATCTGTCAAACCCTAGCTCCGTTTTTGTCAAGTTGTATACCTATGGAATCCTTGTAGGATAGGCTATAGTCTAGAACCTGAAATTTATTGAAAACAGATAAGTAATGAGTGAAATAATTGGCTTCCAAGACTGCTGCATTTGTATTTTTACAGATGAATGCATTCTAGCAAACTTAACTTAAGATGACCATATCTTACTAACCGTGACTCCGATTTTGTTGATTCTTGAATATTTATGATATTGGCACTCTGCTCTACGATTTTAACTCAATAGTTGTTCGAATCCGTTGATAAATCAGTATCACAAGTGGCTGTAAAGTTACAGCTGCAAAATCCAGTTTTCAGAAGTTATTAGTACCTAGTTCTTAACATATTTTACTAATGATGACAATAGTCTTTGTGATGGTTATTTGTTTTATTTTTGATATTTGATGTTTATTTGAATTCTAATTTTAAATCAGATATGGACTGATTTTACAAACCAAACAGTGAAGAATTAACTTATAAGTTTACTGTACTTAAATTATTGTGGAAAATGGCTTTCGACTTGGTATGTTCATAACTTAATGACTGCATATTTGTAAAACATAAACTCTGGACTATACAGATCCATAACTTATTACAGAAATTAAAACAACATGGACAGAATGGATAAAGGAGTTTTGCACTGTCCGACCTAACTCTTAATTGAAAATGCTTAAGATGAACACATCTTTCATAACGTCCCTTCGATTTTCATAATATTTATTTTTCTTACAATACTGAGAATGATAATATTAATCTAAGCTAAAAAATGAGTTTAAACCAGTCCAAAGATTGAGATGGGGACTTTCTGTTATGTTGCTACATTAGGTACTGAACTTTAAACTTGTAAATCTTGCTAACTCTAGCTCTCTATAGTTTATGTCTCCGTATATGAAATCCTGAAATTTCGAACTTTACACTAGGATTTAAGATTCATTAAAATTAGTCAAGGAAGTAAGAAACACGAAGTTTGTTAAAATAGAAACTGATATTTTAATATTCGATTCCAAGCAGATTTGGATTATCTACTAGGGTTGGAATTAGTGTTGACTGTTTTGAACTCAAAACAGGTGAATGTTCTCACTCTTCAATATTTTATATCAAAAGATATAAAATTTTGGGGCTGCCATGCCTATGTGCTAATTTTTTTTATAATTTCTCAAATCATTTTCATCTTCCTAAGAATATTTCTATAGTAGGGCTTAACAGAGGATACATCTTACGATTGATTTTAGAATACACTGTTTGCTTGTACACTATGTGCTATGTGAGAAGCCCTGTGGCTTACAACTTGAAGTTGGATTCTCTGTTATTTGCAAAGCTTGAATTTCCAGGTGAACTAAGCTTTATCTGAGCTGTTTTGCTTGCACCATCTTTGAATTAGTTTGTTTGATATGATTGATGATAATGGGTGATTGAAATCTGAATTGCTTGTCTACTGGTGTACTTATCTGCACAATGCGTTTTTATCGCACTTGTCTGTTTATATGTTAAATTGTGGTGACAATGGTCTGGAGAGATGGAGTATATTGGCGTGGCAGGTGGATTAAAATCCTGCGATGAAGATGATGGTGTATTGGCGTGGCAGGTGGATTAAAATCCTGCGATAATGATGATATATTGGCGTGGCAGGTGGATTAAAATCCTGCGATAATGTGTATTGGCGTGGCAGGTGGATTAAAATCCTGCGATGATGATGATGATGTATTGGCGTGGCAGGTGGATTAAAATCCTGCGATGATGATGTATTGGCGTGGCAGGTGGATCAAAATCTTGTAATGATGTGACCTGTTTGAAATATCTTGTTTGACTTGAAGAGATTGATTCTGAACTTGATGTGAATGAACTTATTTTGCTTGACTCGCTAAAAGTGCTTTCTTGTTAATACGTGTTAGTCAAATTTGATACTTTTATGATTCATCCTTGTTAATGTGGCATATTACTGATTGCTTGCTTTTCTGAATTTAAATGGCATCATTTGAAGCATTTTATGTATGCTGTACTTTTAGTTAAGCATGAGTTGGTGGTTGGTGTTCTGTATTAAACATATGAGCAAATAAAATCTGGATATAAATGTATATATATAGGTGTCCTTCTAGTTTCGTTGTGCTATTTCAGTTATGGCTGCTTGCATGTAGGTGTTTTGAATTATTATACTAAATGTAGTGTCTTATGTGTATATGCTCTCATGATGAGCTTTTGTAATTCCATAGGAATTGTGAGAAAGAAATATAAAATGGTGTTGCTTCTGTGTTTGTTAGTTTATGTCAGTACTACTTCTCTTTTTAACTTAATGAGTTCTGGATTGATATGTCATATAAATTAATCTCTTGAGCACTTTTGTGTTTTCTAGCTTTCTTTCATTTTATATTTAGATAAGTCCTGGATGTGTTAACAAAAACAAAACAAAGTTTTCCTGATGTGAAATTAAGCATGTAGTTATATTTTACGGAGAACATCATTGAGCAAAAGCTCATTATGTGTATTGTGTGTGGCATGGCAGTACTAGAGGATTAAGAGGGCTAACCAGATGTCAGAATCAATATTATCAACGATCAATACAAGTTTTCTGCACCAGCAATTACCTTGGGTAAATATAGGGAGAGATGAAAGTATGCTAGCTATATATCTTTAGATTGTTTGGAGTTGATTACTGAGAGTTTGTTATTGAAAAAAAAAATGTATACACGTGAATATAGATATATATAATTTTATTAGATTATATATTATGTTTTTGTACCGTTAGTCCTGGTGCGAACCAGGCATACACTTCAACTAAAACTAAACCCGATGAGTCGGTATTTTGGGTTTTGGTTGGGGTGTTACATATGCAACCTGAAACTTGAGGCTAGATAGGTTGTGTTTTTCTGTCCATTAAATGGACCTATTGTCTTTGAAGGCCTTTGTGGTTTTGATCCTTGCTATGTCTTTCTGTAGAGACCTTTGAAAATGAAGCAATCTTTGGATCCTTTTGCGGTAGCATTTGAGACAGAAGAATCCCCACCTGAATCACCCATCCTCGATGATAATGATGCTCAAACATTAGCAGTTGGTAATGATCAGGGAGATGAGGCAGGCACAAGTTTGCAGCCATCCAATCGTCCCGCTATGCGTACCACAACTGTAGCTGGGACTACTGGACCAGTTAGCAAGGCCAAAGATGACGATGAAGAGGAAGAGGATGAGAACATGGATATTGAGCTCTCAAAACTTCCTAGTGGCGATCCTGAAAAAATTGCCAAAATGCAGTAAGTGTTACAGAGGTTGAGGAGAACTTATAAATTATAAAAGAATGATAATACAGATAGAAATGGCAAGATACATGATATGCCAGTGAGTATACAATTTATTTGTTTAAATACTTATTACTAACACTCTTCTATAGGAAGAATCTCAAACTTGGCCCTTTGAAAGTTCCTCCTCCTAGATAAATGTCCTAAACAACTGATCTTTTTTTAACAAAAGAAGCTCATGTGTTTTTATCCACACGTTTACACTGGAATGATAGTTTCAAAGATAATGTAGCTCATGCTGAATGTAGGAAGACTTAGTTACCAGGCTTTTGTTTTGAATTTAACAACACAGCATTGGCGACTTAACTTTTGATGTGCTTGAATTGTAGGTTTAGGGTTTGAAATTTTTTCCCTCCTCTTCTTGTCATCATTTTCTTTGTGATAGGATGATATCATTTTGTTATTGTATCTTATCATTCTGTAATTAAAATTGACTCACTCTCGTTTCTAAAGGTCAATATTATCACGGTTCACTGAAGAGCAAATGAATAGATATGAATCATTTCGGAGATCTGGGTTCCAAAGATCTAACATGAAACGGGTACGTAACTTTGATGATCTTAAAGTATCTCAATTCATGTCTAAGTCTTTATGCTTTCTTTTGCTCTATTGAGTTATGTGTACTCTATAAATATTTTTTTAGTGAAGGACATGAAATACTCTAGGAAAATATGAGCCTGGTGCCTTCTTAACTTATCAAGAAAACATTCTTTGTATCCATATTCCTTGATCATTCATAAAATCTGAATGCACCTTAGTTGATTCATTAGCATCCTCTATAAGTCATGTTTCAGTATTTGTGGCCTTTCATGAATGCAGTTGTTAGCAAGCATCACTGGAAGCTCAAAGGTTTCAATTCCTATGACTATTGTAGCATCTGGTATAGCAAAGATGTTTGTAGGGGAACTTGTTGAAACAGGTAAGTGCAAAGTTGAAGTTCACTTTACATGATTTATCTCTTCTTTAACCACTCATTTTGGAAAATTTTGAGTAATGTATTTTTGCTGATTTTAATTGTCAATATTGTTACTTGCAGCCAGGCTTGTTATGTCGGAAAGACAAGAGAGAGGGCCAATTAGGCCATGCCATATCAGGGAAGCATATAGAAGGTTAAAACTCGAGGGCAAGGTGCCAAAAAGATCAGTCCCCAGGCTTTTCCGCTGACTTCCAACATTATGCTAAGTTCACTGCTTTTAGCTACGGTGCCATGCTAGGAATTTCTATAGCTTCTCAGTGTCATCATCATTAGTAGGATTTGGCCTCTAAGTAGATGTATTGGGTTGTAAACTGGTGATGGAAACTGCTCTTAGCTTCAGTTTGATGAAGCGGAATCGGCTCTTGTCCTTTACGAATTTCTTTGGTTAAATTCTTGGCGCAATTTAAACTCCCTGTCTTTACACTTTGGTATTTTCAAAGGAAACTAATACATCACCAAATAAGACGGTCGCTTATTTTCGTGCCCGTTCAAACGAGACTAGTAGAGAAAGATGTTTAGGCCAAATTTGTAAAGAAGTTTATACTCCAGGTTATGATAAAACACACAAAAACCGGTTTTTTGTTTTTGTTTTATTGTGTTCTGAAACGACCCAAAAAGCAGTTATTGAGCAAAAAAATGGACTAGTATATACTAAATTTGAGGAGCAAGTTCTAAATTTGATAAATTGGCGACATTGTCTTAAAATAAAAAAGGGGCGCACATTTGAATGATGGAGTTAATGGTTACCGGCTAGTACAGGTTCATCAGCTGCTTCTGTAGTCTTCTTAACTTGTCAATAACCAGATTCTCGTTCTTCTTCCTTATCAACATTCATTGGCAGGCTTCGTGATGCCAATATATCACTGAATTTGAATCTTAGTGTTTGGAGACGATTCAGCTCGGGTTGTCTTTATAAGGGCCCCTCAGGTGTTCGACAAAATGCTCCACACAAAATCATGCTGAATTGCTCCATTTTCTGCGCTTCTCTAAACATTCTTGTCCTTTCTGGTACCACCACTCCAAGAACAGGCGTGGTTTTGAAGGCTCGGCCTGACCATCGTAGAAAACCTCCAAAGAATCTGCGTTATCCGCGAAGAACCAAACTCCCACCTGATTCTTGCATTCATAGCAACCCTTTCCCTGATGACATCGTTCAAGAGCACGACACTCTGTCTGCTGCAGCAGCTGATGATGATGATGAGGACAACAATGATGACTATGTTGATGATAATGGAGAAATTGTGTGGCAGCAAGAGGAGATTGAAGCTATCTCCTCTCTTTTTCAAGGAAGGATTCCTCAGAAGCCTGGAAACTTGGAGAGGAGGAGGTTCTTTCCGCTCCCTATTCCCCACAAGAAAACATTCATCGGCCTTCCAACGCAGAAAAAGATTTCAAGAAGAGCGCTTGGCCTTGCTAGAAAACCTGTGTCCAACCAATTCTACAAGAGCCCTGCATTTTTAGTTGGTTTAGCTAGAGAGATAAAGGCCCTCCCTCCTGAGGAGATTCATGTGTCTTCAGTCCTTGACAACTGGGCTCAGTTTATCTGTAAAGGGTCTTTATCAATGACTGTTCGCGAGCTAGGGCATATGGGATTACCTGAGAGGGCTTTGCTTGTCTTCTGCTGGGCTCAGAAGCAGCCCCACCTGTATCCAGATGATCGCATTCTTGCTTCTACTGTTGAGGTCTTGGCGCGATCACACGAGCTGAAAATGCCTTTCAAGCTGCACGATGATAGGTTTATGAGCATGGTGAGCCAGAGTGTGTATGAGGCAATAGTGAAGGGTTTTATCAGAGGTGGACGATTGAATGCTGCTTGGAAGCTCCTTTCTGCAGCTAGGCGGAGTAATAGATTTGTTGGCTCTGGAGTGTATGCCAAGTTAATTCTTGAGCTAGGTAAAAATCCTGACAAAGAATCACAAGTCATGCAATTACTTGAAGAGCTTGCAGGAAGAGAGGATCTCAATTTGAGCCCCCAAGATTGTACGGCAGTCATGAAAACTTGTATAAGGCTTGGCAAGTTTGAAATTGTGGAGGGACTCTATGATTGGTTCAACAAGTCAGGTCGTGCTCCAAGTGTAGTCATGTACACCACTATGATACATAGTCGTTATTGCGAAAATAAACACAGGGAGGCATTACGTATTGTATGGGAAATGGAGGCTTCAAACTGCCTCTTTGATCTCCCAGCTTATCGAGTAGCAATAAGACTTTTTGCTGCTTTGGATGATCTTCCAAGAGCAGTACGCTATTTTATGAAACTTAAGGAGGCAGGTTTCTCTCCAACTTTCGACCTGTACATGTATATTATCCAAATGTATATGGCTTCCGGGAGGATAGCAAAGTGCAAAGAGATGTGGCTGGAAGCAGAGATGGCTGGTTTAAAGCTGGATGAGCAAATAAGATCACAGTTGTTTGAACCAGGAAAACGAGTTGGGGTTGAACTGCCAGGTGACCTTGTATAGTTTTCAGCACTTTTGTCCCTTACTTGTGATATAAAATTTAGAGTTATGTATGTGATGTATTTTGCCTACAAATGGTGATAAAAACATTTTTCTTGTTATTGTCTTGCATTCCACTATTTGCTGAGGGTTGAACTCATTAGCCACCTTTGGCTTGACTTCCTGACTGGCATACAACCTACCCAAGTCTCTAGGATAGACTGTCTCTACGTATGGTATAATGTTGAAATATGTTCATAGAGCTTATGATTGTAATTGAGAAACTTAGCCATTTACAAATGGGTTTATTAGCTATGAGTGCCTATGAGTCTATTGCTAGTAATTAAAAAGGAGTTGTTAGTAATTAAAAGTAAATAACTAATTCGTATGAGCACTACTGTGCGAGTACTTGTAATCAAATCAAATTCTTGGACACACCAAATTTGATAGTCCAGTATTATGAGACTTCTCAGATTTGACTTAGTTTTAAATTCTGTTTTGATTAAATTAAATAATCAAGTTTTGACTGGGTAAATTAAACGTGGAAGCTTATCCTACGTTAGGTTGTTTTGACTTGGTTTTGACGTAACTTGATTTTACGGAGAAAGAGAAGATTATTCTGTTTAACTGATTCCCACGATCTTCCAGTATTTGTGGGAAGATGGTTAACTTTAGTGCCTATAAAAGGAGAGGACTAGAGCAGTTCAGAGATACAGCAAATACCAATCTCTCTTTCTCTCTATTCTACTCTCCTAATTCTCTGAGCAAATAAATTGAGTTCCACCTTAACTTGAGTGCACAAGTTAGGGAGGCACTGTGGTACCTTGGGAAACGGACGCCTAGTTGAAACCTGCACTACGGGTTTGGCGAATTTTGTTTCAAAGTCAGTGATTTATCACGCCCACAGTTTCTTATTTCTAAACTAAATTATTACTTTCAAATACTGTTTTTCTTAGAAACTCTTTTGAAGATCGAGTGACCAAACATTGTTTCTATTATTACTATCTATTTTTTCCAACAAGACTTGTAGTTAAGGGATACAACCAAAAATATGGGGTTGATTTCTTTTGTACATACTCACCTGTGACTAAAATTGCTACAATAGTCAATATGTGCTTTATTTGCCTTGGCTTCTATTCATAAAATGTTGGTACATCAAATGGATGTTAAAACAGCTTTCCTAAATGGTGATCTTGAAAAGGAAATATATATGACTCAACCTCCAGGATTTACCGTTGCTGGCCTAGAACACAAGTTATGTAAGCTAAATAAATCATTGTATGGTTTGAAACAAGCACCGAAACAATGGTATGAAAAATTCCATAAAACTATTTTAAGTTTTGGATTTGTTGTGAATGGATCAGACTCATGTGTGTACTCAAAACTATTTGGCTCTAACTGTGTGATCATTTGTCTTTACGTGGATGCTATGCTTTTATTTGGTACACACATTGATGCTATTAATGAAACCAAGAAATTCTTATCCTCTTAATTTGAGATGAAAGATTTAGGAGAGTTGGATGTAATTTTAGGGGTAAAAATTACTAATAAGGATAACGGTTTCATTTTATCTCAGTCACACTATGTAGAGAGGGTGCTGAGAAAATTTAAAAGCTTTGATGTAGCTCCAGTAAGGGAAGAGTGTGTCACAAGGGGAGTATGCTAAAATGGAAGTTTAATGTTTCTAATGAATTACACTCGACCTGATATTGCATAAGTTGTGAGTAGACTTAGCAGGTACACACACAACCCTAGTGGAGAGCACTGGGTTGCCCTTCAACGCTTATTAAAGTACCTAAGAGGCACAATGGAGCTGGGACTTCATTTTGTAGGGTATCCTGCAGTTCTAGAAGGGTATTGTAATGCGAATTGGGTGAACATCAATAATGAAGTAAATTCTACGAGTGGTTATGTTTTTACTGTAGGAGGAGCTACTATTTCGTGGAAGTCTAGTAAACAGACTTGTATAGCGAGATCCACTACGGAGTCTGAATCCATTGCTCTTGACTTGGCCGGACAAGAGGCCGAATGGCTACGATCTCTATTAGCTGATGTCCCCTTATGGGGGAAACCTACTCCACCGGTCTCTCTCTTGTATGACTCTATGTCTGCCTTAGACCTTGCTCAAAATGAGTCTTATAATGGCAAGAAGAGACATATACACATAAGGAATGGATGTGTGAGAAACTTGATAGAGACTGGAGTGCTGGCTTTGTAGTTTGTGAGATCGGAAAGAAATTTAGCCGGTCCATTTACTAAGGGACTAAGTAAAAGAATAGTCCAGGACACGTCGAGGGGAATGGGGTTGAACCCTGTTAGTTGAGAAATTCATGGTGGAGACTCGGGTTGTTCTCTTGAACAGCTTGTAGTCAAACGAAACTATGAAAAGACTCATGTATGTACGAATATGCCCATTCCTACGACAATCATACTGTTAATTTAGGATGAGCTTATAAGCTCTTAAATGAATCCAGTTAAGTCCGAGTTGAGTCGGACATGACAAGTGGGATTTACCGCAAAAGCTGTGAGGTTGAACAGAAAGTGTTCTTAATCTTTCATAGCCCTAATAGGGTGGTCTAATGAGACTTGATGAAATACCTTCTTGAGTGTAAAGGATTGGCCTCCTTTTATGAATGACTGAAAGGGCAGTCTTCTAGAGCATTCATAAGCATTCCCAAGGAAACTATGTCCAATTTTAAGATGTTGATTTATCGCGGAACTCGTTTATTGAAGTAAGACATGTGTTCTTGATTGATCGAATGCTTTCGGAGTTCCAGACTAGTTCACTCCGGAAAAGGACGATTAGTTAAGTTCACTACGTATTAGTTCAATCGCAAGATACTAATACCTAAGTGTCTTACTTTTGTTTATGCTCAATCTAGAAAAGAAAAGAAAATATCCTTTTTAATTAGTGGGGGATTGTTAGTAATTAAAAAGGAGTTGTTAGTAATTAAAAGTAAATAACTAATTCGTATGAGCACTACTGTGCGAGTACTTGTAATCAAATCAAATTCTTGGTCACAACAAATTTGAGAGTCCAGTATTATGAGACTTCTCAGATTTGACTTAGTTTTAAATTCTGTTTTGATTAGATTAAATAATCAAGTTTTAACTGGGTAAATTAAACGTGGAAGCTTATTCTACGTTAGGTTATTTTGACTTGGTTTTAACGTAACTTGATTTTACGGAGAAAGAGAATATTATTCTGTTGAACTGATTCCCACGATCTTCCAGTATTTGTGGGAAGATGGTTAACTCTAGTGCCTATAAAAGGAGAGGACTAGAGCAGTTCAGAGATACAACAAAAACCAATCTCTCTTTCTCTCTATTCTACTCTCCTAATTCTCTGAGCAAATAAATTGAGTTCCACTTTAACTTGAGTGCACAAGTTAGGGAGGCACTGTGGTACCTTGGGAAACGGACGCCTAGTTGAACCCTGCACTACGGGTTTGGCGAATTTTGTTTCAAAGTCAGTGATTTATCA
The DNA here is from genome assembly GCA_948330725.1 of Sherardia arvensis. Classification (NCBI taxonomy): domain Eukaryota; kingdom Viridiplantae; phylum Streptophyta; class Magnoliopsida; order Gentianales; family Rubiaceae; genus Sherardia; species Sherardia arvensis. Next base: position 33,200,837 of record OX415236.1, read on the forward strand.
CGCCCACAGTTTCTTATTTCTAAACTAAATTATTACTTTCAAATACTGTTTTTCATAGAAACTCTTTGAAGATCGAGTGACCAAACATTGTTTCTATTATTACTATCTATTTTTTCCAACATCTATGACCCATATGGAAGTAATGAAACTTGTTTTTACCCTGTATCTATATGCTTATTTGTGATTTATAGGGACATTATGAGTTCACGGTGATGCTATTACTCATGGCTTCCCTTTTAAGTACCTAGGATGTCCTATATTTTTAGGGAAAAGAAAACATTCTTACTTCCAACCGGTATTTGACAAATGCATGTAGATTAATTGCAAAATTAATCACAAATGGCAAAATAAATGGCTGAATCAAGCTGGTAGATTAATTCTTGCAAGACATGTACTTTATGCTATCCTTTTACATATTCTTACTGTGATCAAAACAACTAAAGGGGTAACAGATATGCTACATGTAATTTTTGGAAACAAAATTTGGGGCTGCTGAGTATGGACTGAATAAAGTATGGAGACCATGGGAAAATATAAGTTTAAGCAAATAGTTTAATGGGACTGAATATTATATTATATATGCAAATTCTTAAACCTTTATAAAAAATATATTCGATATGACACTCATCGTTAATTAATACATGTCTTTTTTTCCGAAATAATACATGTCAATTAATACTATTTTCTATTCTCCGGTTGAGGATGAAATTAAGTTTTTATAATTTACTGGTTAAGTGGTAGGTTGAATTAAACTAAATGAATGAATATTTTCTTATATATTATATTATAATCTCAAGTTTAACTCAATATCATTCATATTAAGTACTAGTTATCTAGACATATTATATTATAATTCTCAACATTTATAATTTATATAGTTTTTATTCAACGTTCGACGCATTTGTCCCGAAAGCTAACTAGAATCTAGTATCCCTGAAATTTGTTGGACTTGCTTTCATACATATTCAAGTATTAATAACATAAAATGAATCAAATAAGCATACAAATTGACCATAAAAATGTAAAGAACCTATGACATGGTGAAAGACTTTCTCTAAATATTGTAACATCACCTAGTATGATATAGGACGTTAATGAGTTGAGCTTTTCATGAGCAAATCTCAAGAAACTCAATTAAAACTCGAATTCGATTACGGGTTGACCAAATTCGATCTCGATCTCGAACTTGTTCAATTGTGTAACGAGTCGGGTACGAGTTTATAAATTTTAGCTCGATATGCTCGATGAAGTTATCGAGCAAATGTGTATAGTTAAAAATATTATTAATCGAGAAATATGATTTTTTTAGAAGTAAGACAAGTTTAGTCCTGACTAAAATCACCAGAATGTTTTATCCAAGATGCATCAACATTACATTTAATTCCCTCTACTGGCCTACACCATGTAACTGTGACAATGTTCTGGTGATTTTGGGCTTGGTATTATTTTTAGGAATACTCAAGGGTATTTTGTATCTGCCAAATGCATTTATACTCATGCTCTATCTTCTTTACATGCTGAAATTCTAGCAATTGGGCTGGCCCTGTCTGTATGTTCTTTTTATGATCAGAAAATTACTATTGAGTCTGATTGTGATGAGGCTATTAAAATGATCACTATTCCAAATCTTGCACGTTGGAACCTATTCAATTTGGTAGATGACATACATCAATCTCTAAATGATATTTCTTTGATTCACACTCCAAGAGAAGCTAATCAGGTAGCTGATTCAATTGCTAAACATGCTTGTGAATCTAAACTTGCTGAGCAATTCTTGTGTGTTTCTCAACTCCCTCCTCTATCAAGAGGTCTTCTTTATCTAGATAGAATGCAGACCCCCTCATTGAGATATCATCACCCATAGTGCAGCTGCTATGCTCATTTGTTTCCATTCTCATTGCAGATGTTATGGAAGCTAAGGCAGATCCAGTAAGGATAACATTCAAAGTACCATTTCCAACAAAGGCAGCTCCTCACTCACTTCTCAACCAGTACATTGATACTTCTCATAGCTATATGGTAATTAATCAGATCAACCAAGCTTAGTGCCGCATTGTGTTTTGTTTATCAATTCGCTAACAGGCTCTAAATTTGAATTGACAGACTATAACTCAATCAAATTTAGTTGTACTATAATAGTTAGGTTCCACCATTTTTGAAAACATTCTATGCTTCATGGCTGCTTTGTGTGTGCCAATTATGTCTTTATTCTTTTGATTCTCACTGCATGTAGTGAGAATGTCTCCAAAAAACTACAACCAAAATTCACAATTTTGGTTTTTTATCAGGTTTGGGGAGTCAATAAACTTCCCCCCACCTATAGATGGTTTAATCTTTAAAGAAAAAAAAAAGTTCTAACCAAAACTAAATTTAATTTTAGTCCTTTATATTCACGTGTTTTAGTTTTTTAGATCTGTGGTTACTATATATCCCTATGTTAATACTAAAAAGTTATTCTCACTTTTTTTTTTGGTACCAAAATTTGGTACCCTATTTTTTCTCCCTATTTTCTTGGGCAAATTTATAGCCTTTCTTTATAGAAATTTAATCCCTAATCGACTTCAAACTTGATTCCTAATAAATTTTTAATATATTTCTTCTTCCTCCTCCTCCTCCTCCCCCTCCTCCTCCTTAATAAAAGTTTTTTGTCCTTGTCCCGATTCAAACAAGATTAAAAAATTTATTCCTATAGTTTATTGATACTTAAGATTTCCATGAACATAAATGTTTAATTCTATAGTTATCAATTTCTGTGGGCTATTTCTCACTGACCTGAACTGTATTGAATAAAAAAAATGTAAATTAATTAATATATTGTAAAAAATAATGGGAAAATATTGATTAAGGGCGGTATAAGTTTTATAATTTGAAAGTGGGGTGTAACTTTTACATAATTTCTAAAAAAGGCGGTGATTTATTAGCTTATATTCTTTTAATTTAATTCTTGTATGAAAGACATTTATACCCTGTTTTGTAGTCTAAATTTTATTATAAATTGAACCCATTTTTGTAGATTCTAAACTTGATTAAAAAGTAATTCATCCCTGGCTATAACTTATAATATTTGTTGAATTCCAATTTAGTTGAATTTCAATTTAGTTTAATTTTTCTAAATTCCATAAAGTTCATTTTATTAAAATGTTGGTTAACTTAAATCAAATTGAGTGTTCCATCACAATTTTAATAATTTTGTTCAGTTTTATTAAGTTTGCAAAATTTTGATTTAAATTCATTAAAATAATATTTGAATTTTTAAAATTGAATTCGAAAAAACTTAACGAAACTAAAATTATACAAAATAAATTTAATTTAATTTAACTTTACAAAATTCAATGAAATTGAACTGAACTGAATTTAATCTAAAATATTTAGATGTTGCTGAAAATAATCTTAATTGAATTAGAGTAAGTTAGTGAGATAAAACCAAACTGATTGAATAGAATTAAATAAAAATGAAATGAATTGTAACTTTAAAACAGGGGTATTAATGTCTTTCATATAAGAATTAAATTAAAAGAATATATGCTAATAAATCACCGCTCTTTTTAGAAATTATGTAAAAGTTACACCCCACTTTCAAATTATGAAACTTATACCGCCCTTAATCAATATTTTCCCAAAAATAATTAGTAAGTCTATCTAAATTTCATTAAATTATGTTTTACTGAATTGAATTGAACTGGACTGAATTGAACTAATCCACTTAATATTAATTTCAATTTTATTTAACAAAATTGGTCTCGATCAAAATAATTTTTCTAAAATATAGCCTCCATTTTATTAAATCTTTTAACCATGAATGTACGTATGTAACAACGTAAGTACCATTTATTAGATTCCGCTAAAGAATTTTTTCGAATTTTAGATTCGCTTATTACGAATTCCACTTATTATGGTTTGGGACTTCTATAGAATTTTAATATGATATTGTTTTATTAACTTATTTTAGTTTAATTTATATTTTACTTAGTGATTTGTTTTGTATTTATACAAACTTGTATCATATGTTAGTTTTTTTAACCGTCAATTACTTTAAAACAATTTAATTAATTCATTAATTAAAAACTTTCAAGGCGTGAGGTTGCGAGAAGTTCAAGCCTGAGCTTGAATTTTATGTAAATTAAATGAATAAATTAAGTTCGTAATTAATCATATTTAGTCAGAAGAATCCAAATAAATAATTGCACATCACGCGGTACAACCAAACTAGTTTTTATTAAAATTTATTAAGTTAATTTATTTAACTTTGTTTGAAATTAAACTTTTTGAATTTAAAGAGTTCCCTTGACTCGAGTTGGAGTTCGAATTCGTTGAACTCGTGAGTCGATCTCGAGCTCATGTAAAAATTAACAAGTTGAATTTGAGCTCAAATTTTTATATTCGAAAAAGGTCGAACTCAAACTCGATCTCGCAAAAATATTTAATGGAATCGGTTTGAGCAAACTATTGTTCGATCTCTACTTAGACTCACTTAGAGTATGACCAACATTTACTCTATAATCGAGTTTTTGGTCAAATTTACCATTTTGTCTATATTATGGCTTCCCTTCCAACAGCTACTATATCCCATACTCTACAATAGATATACATGATAAAATTGGAAGATTGAAAAGGCATGTGGGCATAATTCTTTCATACTCTAAAATTTAATGTTATCATTGATTCTTATCTTTTCTTTACTTTTTTTATTCTATACTTTCTTAATCATCATTCATATCTTTACACACATAAATATATTAAAATCATAAATTTGCAAATAAAATTAATACTTTGTTTGCTGTAACTTATAAATAGAGAAGTTTAGTTTAATTCAATTCATTGCAATTTAGTTTTATTCAGTTCAATTCAATTCAGTACAGTAAAATATAATTTGATCGAATTCAAGTAAATTTTATCATAAATAATTTGATTATTTCTAATTCTAATTTTCAAAACATAAATTTCACTTCAGTTCAGTTCAATTCAGATCGGTAAAAAATAAACTCAGACAAACAGGCCTTAATTGTGTGCTCTTGGATGTCTCAAATAGAATTAATTATAACTATTATATTTATGCCAATAAGTTCATGGAATGGTAAAATAGAGCAACTGTTGGATGGGGACAAAATAATTATGGAGTTTTTAGAATTTGGTACTCTATTATAGAGATTGTCTTAGAGTAGCTGTTGGGCTTCTCTTACACTGATATGTAAACAATGTTTCTCTATGAAATCTGATGATGTTAGGGCTGGCAAACGGGTATACGGGTAAAATATGGGTCAGGTAAAATGAGAAATATGAAAATATAGGTATGGCCCGTTTTTTACCCATTTTAAAAACGGGTAAAACGGGTTGGGTAAAATACGGGTCACTGAAAATACGGGTTGGGTAAAAACTTGCGGGTAAAACGGGTAAAAATTATATCAAAACGGGTAAACCCACGGGTTAGACCCGTATTTTACCCGACCCGTTTGGACCCGTATTTTAAAGGGGCATGCTATACGCAGTCCGTATTTTGCTTATTTTGCAGTCCAAAATAAAAATACGTCTTCGATATATATGATATGATCAATAATTATCTATATCAGACATATGCATCATATATACTACTTCTATTGCATACACTTGCAAATTAGTTATATATTAGAATCATTGTATCTATGATTATTTAACAAAAATACGGACTGCAAATAAGCAAAATACGGACTGCGTATAGAATGCCTGATTTTAAATTACCCATTTTACGATACCTGTATTTTACCCGTACCTAAATTTTACCCGCATCCACATGAGTAAAAAAATAAGTTATCCGTTTACCCGCGGGTAACGGGTAAAAATTATCAGGCCTAAATGATGTGTAGTTGGGGGTAAAATAGAGAAATCGGCCAAGTAATATTTCTTTCTTTCCCTATATCGCAGCTTCTTTCTCTCTCGCTTCTTTGTCCTCTCCCCCTCCCCTCACTCTTCTTCGTCTTCTCTCCTGCTCTCTTCTCTCTTCTCTCTTTTCATTCCTGTCAATCCTGTGTTGCCATTCCTGTATTTCCATTAACAGTAGGCTTCACATTGCTGAAATTTCAGAGAATCAAACTTTCCGAACCGGCCACTCACTCACTGATGGTGGTTTTGTTAGAACCAGAGGATAATGAGATTGAGTGGAGCTGATATCCTGCTTTCTGGGCTATCCTGATGATCATGAGGTGGGGTGAGGAGGAAATACCCTTCTTATGTACAATTCTGTCTCTCGCGTTCTTTCATATTTCTCCAAGTTTGAGTGTAGAGATCGGGTCTTTTTCTGTTCATATCTTTCTGGGATTGAGCAATGATAAAGATCCCATTTTGCTTTGAATTGGTTTTCAGTTGGAGAAAGTGATCAACAGAGCACGTTTTCATCTAACATAGTAGAAGAGAGTTCTTCTGTTGAATTGTTCATCCTTCGACAAAAGATGGACAGATTTAATAATGATACAAATCAGTTTGAATTGTTCATCCTTCGAAATTAGTTTTTGTTCCTTGTTTTCTTTCATTCTGGATTCTTATACTCACAGAATGAGAGATTTGGAGTATGTTGTAGTATTGATCAGGTCAATTTTAGTTGCAAAGATCCTATCCTTGTATTTTGCCTCTCTTGTGTTTTTGAATATTTTTTCCTCGTACTGCGTGTGATGTGGCTTCTTGTACAAATTGCAGTTGCAGGTACAATAGTACGATGCCGGATAATCAGATTCCCAGCAAAGGAAGAAGAAGATGGAAAACCGCCAAGGAAGATGAAGATGGAGAGGAAGCTGCTGACAATACATTAGTAGAAGGGAAGGGGATTTCAAGATTTAGATCTGAAGATGATGAGGATGATGAAGATGAAGGTGGAAACAACCTGGACAGTAGCAATGGAGGAGTAGGTGGTTTTTTGCAATGGGGGCACAGAAAGAGGTCAAGATGCTCAAGAGGAACATCTTTGGCTGATGAGGCCTCCTCATCTGTATCCACTCTTCAGCAGCAGCAGCAGCCTTCCATTCCCAAGCTACAAAGGCGATTTTCGTCCAGTGCGGATGCGATGCCGCCTCCTTCCTTCAATGGAGCTTCCAGAGGACCTAATCTCAGGTCTCCTACCAACAACACCCCATCTCCATCTCTTGTTACTAGGTAAATATAATATGCTTTGTTTTGGAACAATTGTATTGTTTTCTTGTTACTGCTAAGTATTTAGGTAAGCCTTTTCTTTTCTTACATTTCTGTTGTTAATATGATTAAAATTTAACCATTTGGGAGTTGGGAGCATAAAGATTAAAGAGGAGCATCAGATCTCACCTACAGCTATATGGAAGTGTAAAAAATGGATTGTTGTATTGTCCTTTTTTTCTGGTTCTTTTTGGGGTGGCTCTTTTCAAAATTCTTCCTTCCATTTTACAAGTTAAGGTCAACCCTATTGCAGTTTTAGTGCTATGTTTTCTTTTCTTTGTATGGTGGTTTGCTAGTGCTTGCTGGGATTCTTGGTTTTGTTGTTCTATTTTTAACCTCTGTTTGAGGCCAAAGTGGTGTTTGGGAAACTGGAAAGACTTTCTTTTAGGATGTGATAACCCTCTTCTACCCTTTAAAAAGTGTATGAATAAAATCCTATTAATATGATGTATTTATACAAGTTGCCAGTCAATCATATTAGCCACCTCCTTGTTTCTTAGGTTGAAAATACCATCAAGAAAGAGTAGTCCCTCCTGAGTTTCTTCCACTTGTTATGCCCTTTTGCCTTGACACACGTGACTTTCTTGCTCTTGTGATGCAGACTGGAATTTCCAGGTGCAAGTACTTTACTTCTCATCGTTAGTTTGATTTTATTTGCTTGCCTCTGTGTTGATCTTGACCTTGATTCTCTGTTTTGTGTGTTTGTGTGTGTGTGTGTGTGTGTGTGTGTGTTTTGGGGAGAGTTGAGTGTGTGTTTTGTTATTCAAGAATTTTGCATTGAATGTTATCTACTGGGGGATAGAGTAAGAGGAGAGCAATCGGTTTCCACTTTGTAGGTGGGGCATTTAAAATATGTAGTTTTATTGTCTTGATATTATTCACTCTGCTACAATTTTAGTAACTATTAATAGTAGAATAGCACTACCATGATATTGTAGTATGTAGCTGACTCTGAGGCATGCCCTTTTGAGTTTTTCTCCAAACAACTCAAACATATCTTTCCATTTACTATTAACTTGTGTGCTGTGTGATTTTTGGCTATGAACAGAAAAAACTCAGAAGATCGATCCCTTGTGAGGAGCAAGTCTCCGCCTAGCAATGGTGGCGGGATCAGGACGGTGTCTTCTAGATCTAGAGTAGCAAAGAGGCTGCCAACTACTGACAAAAAGAGCCATGGAAAACTGAATGGTGGCTGCTCCTCCTCCTCTTTGGTACAAAATCAACATCAAGAGGTTGCGGGTGTGAATCATCGTGTGGTTTCTCCACCAAACCGGAATGAGAGTAATGGCGATAATAAGGCGGTGATCAATAGTGGTGGTGGTGGTGGTGAGGTGAATGAGTGGCCGAGAATTTACATTCCACTTTCAAGAAAGGAGAAAGAAGAGGATTTTCTAGCTATGAAAGGGACCAAACTTCCCCAAAGGCCTAAAAAGAGGTCCAAAACTGTGGATAGATTACTCCAGGTTTGCATCTCTCTTCGCTTCTGAGCTTTTGCTTTATTTTAATTATCATCATTAGGGTAGTGTTACGTTATCAAAACACTATTAAACATTTCAAAAAAAAAATCAAAACACTATTAAAAGCGAAAGATTAGTAGACAGAGATATAAATGATTGATTATATGAAAAGGCCAGCCAATCCAGCTGCATTTGGAGTCTTCATCTTTCTGCCTATCTGTGATGAATGATGTGATGATACATCTCACCTAATGTTTTATTTTACTTCTGTTTAGGCAATCAAGGAATTACTTTATTATTATCAAAATTTTCTTTTTAAAGGCTGCTAATTTGAAACTATCATTTTGTTTTTTGTTAGTATTGTTTCCCTGGGATGTGGCTTTCGGACTTGACGCGGGGTCGTTATGAAGTCAGGGAAAAGAAGTGTCCTAAAAAGGTAAATACCCTCAAGTATTTTTTAAAACTGATTATCTGTTATTAATTTTTTTAGGTGCTTGCTATATGCAGGTCCTGTTTGCTTTTGCAGGTCCAATGAAAGTTAGAAAATATCATAATTACCCTTCAATCGTTTATCAATTTTTACAAATATATTCTAAAACCCTAACCTTGAATGCATAAATCCGTCTACGTAATGATTGAACACGTGTCCAAATTATAAATTATTTTTTTGTGAATTATAATAAATATTTAAGAGGGACATTATTGTCATTTCAAATTTAATTTGGACCTGCAAAAGTAAAGTGGACCTGCGTTTAGCACCACCCTTTTTTTACTAAGCTTGCATTTAAAACTAACTTCATCCGTCAGAAGACTTATTACAAATAATGCTCAAATCTTTATTTCTCATTCTCAAATTATTAGTATAACAAAATATTTGCTTACTTCAAAGGAAGAATTAAATCCAACTTTTAAAAATTTCATCATTGGTCCCACGTGAAATGCGAGTGTCGGATGGTGTGCCCTTTTCCGCACGCATAAAATATTGCATGTTTGACTAAGTCAATATTTGCAATTTAGTCCCGTTTCTTCTCTAAAACTCTGATTTTTACGAAGAAATTTTGCATGCAAACTAATTTTGAACTTGAATTTTGCAGCAACAAAAACGAAGGGGACTGAAAGGAATGGAAAACCTGGACATGAGTGATTCCGAATAACACTATACACTTAGGATAGTTTTGAGTTTGATCGTCGTCTTCTTCTCAGGCTGATTTTGATATCCCAGCATCAACGGTGCAGACACTATACCGTCTAGAGTTACTGTGTTCATTGACATCTTAAAAGCATTTTACATTTCTGTACATATATAGTCTTCTCATCTTTTGTCTGAGTTTGTAATCTTGATGTATTTGTGTGCTTGTGCAATACAAGGCTTACTGCCATTTCATTTCTTCTTCCTTGATGAAGATCCTAGTGCCATTCCTGCATTTCCCGCATGAGACTAGGAAGAAAACTCATAAACACGAATGCCATTTGATTGAATAATTGTATCCATTATAAACAAGGACAAACAATGGGAAATTGGGCTCTTCTATCTATATTGAGCTCCTCCAACAATGAATTGTTCTTTATGCTGGTCTCTCCATCAGATGCAAAAATATTCTCCTAATAATCGGGGTAGAAGTTTATAACATTACAAAATTCACATACAAGGCACCTAATATGAACTCATCCACTATGTCAAGTAAGAGACTCTTCTTAAATCTCATTTTCGCGATTTGAAACTGCTCTTTCCGTCCTTGAGGCTCTACATTGAAGCAAGGAAACATAAAGGAATGCACAACACATTTAAGACATAAGTAAAGGAATTAGGGTGACAAGCACTTAATTTTGATTACGCACCAAACGCTTGAATGATCTGGTTTTGGGAGTTTCAGTTGGTTCCTCCGAGCCCGGTCTGGCACGGTCCAAAACCTGGCCAGAACAGAAAACACATTGTTGCTATAGGCACAGAAAATTGATTTCATAGTTGCAATCACTGGCTGACTGGCTGTAACTCTGAGTGCTATCATGAGGAAACATGAAATAAATAAACATATGGGTGGGTAGTCCAGAAAAGCTGAAAAGTGTGGATAAATTAACTCCGTTCCTATCCTTTGTCTAGACTAAACAAAAGAAACTTGGCTCTAGCAAGGAGAAGACTAATCTCCTGCTCCACTGGATCAAAGCGCCAGTAAGGCAGGCAGTAATACATCAGAACCAGCAACCAATGAGTCAATCCCTTTAAGAGCACTCAAATTAATCTCTGTTTTCATTATTAGCTAACTAACTTTAAAAGTTGACAACAATGTCGAAAATAGTTAAGGATCCCATACTTTTTTATCCACATTCAGATAAGCTAATACCAAGTAGTTTAAAAGCACTGTGATATTGTCAGGAAATAAACCTGCACTGCGAATTTGTTACTTGTGTGTCCCCCTTCACTAAAGTAATCTAATTCTCATCCTATTCTATCAATCAGGCTTTTAATAAAGTAATGGACGAATCCAAAAGCCAATAACGTGCTGGTTACACAAGTACACTTTTCGATGTTTTACATGTTTCGCAGAGCATAAGTTTTATTATTATATTTAAGTGATCTTGATTCTTGAGACGTTCTAGACACGTGTTCAGTAAGGTTATCAATAAAAATATATTTTTCAATAAACACATGCGCATACAATTCCAAGTGTGATGAAGTACTCGTCTCCTTAGATAGGCATAACATCCAAGTCCAACGGCATTCACTTGACCATGACTCAGAGTGTAAAAGTGCATAGTCTAGAACAAAAGTACACTAAAATAATGGGAAGGCATAACTAAAATAAAACTGTGCCAGTACCTGAATCAGTGACTCAACCCTGCGTCTCATCCGTGTATGCATAAAACCTTCTGAGCACTGTTTGCAAAACATAACCAAGTAGATTTAGAAATTCGAAATCTAGCAGGCAGAATGTTCTCATGCCCAAAATTTTAGATTAAAATTTACCATACAGAACAAATTCATACAATAAAACAAAAACTGTAATAAAAAATTAAGTTGAAATTGTTTCAAATGATAAACAAAATCAATATCATTCAAACTAAATATAAATCTACACAAAGCTGCCAATTCTTAGATGTGCAACAAGAAGATCAGAGGCAAAAAAACTATCTTACAATTATTTCAAATGATAAACGCACGCAATATTATTCAAACTAAAAATAAATCTACACAAAGCTGCCAATTCTTAGATGTGAAACACGAATACCAGGCAAAAAGTTGAATGCAGGAACAAAAGAAATAACCAACACTAATCATTCTTTTTTCCCCAGTCATGAATACCCCAAAACCATTCTTTTAAACAAAAATAAGGAGTCTTTTTTTACATACAAATATCTACTTTCATATACCTAGCTACTACTTGAAAGCAGCTAAAACCTAACATTTGGCTTGTCACTTTCATTCTTTAATAATAAAAAATACGCATCTCACTCTTCTAGAGTCTAGCTTAGGCACAATAGTAGTTGATAAAGATAAATATGTTTTCAACAACAAAAACTGTGCAACTGAACAACAAGATCAAAAGCTAAAATAGAGCTTGATTGAATGGCCATCCCCAAACAGCCCTTTTACACATCATACAGAAATTCGTGCATGACTTACTACCAGCCAGAAAATACAGTAACAGGCAACAATTATCCTCTACACTTGTAAAAAGAGAAGAAAAAGAAAAGACATTATGAATCTTGCATACTGATAAAACTGATACTAAAATCCCAGTCAACCTTGGTCAAGAAGATTTTAAGGTATACCCCCTTTGCTTTTCTAATAATGACAGACTTTCTATTTTTATATGATTCACTAACAATATGGCACATAGCATTCATCGCAAGAACCGAACCAATTATCATCTACTCACTTTACTTTTAATTCTAGTGCTCTCAGGTACCAATCTTATAAAGTATCTTAATTACATGTGTACCAATCTTATAATGTATCTTAATTACGTATGCACCAATCTTATAGTGTATCTTGAATACGTGTGTACCAATTCCAAGGCATCAATTCAAACCAATGACATATGTACAAGGATAGCTGAAAGATATATGAGACACAGGTTATCTAACATATTTGATGATCTCACCTTGATGTGGTAACTCACAAATGCATGGAATGTTGATAAACTCCAAACTGTTCTGTCCAGTCTTCTTCCTTCCACGTGGCGAGGGGAAATGACTGTATTTTAGTCAAAGATGCAAGTTGTCAAACAAAGTGGGGGAAATAGAAACAAAGAAACTAACTACAACCAAAAAAAAAAACACACACACACAATTACCAAAACTAACAAACCCAGCATTAGCAGATAATGCTTCAGAAGGAGCATCTTTCAGTTCTTGAGGTGGTGTAGGGGACCACGAACAGAGAGGGGCATTGCCAAGCCCAGCACCACGCCTGGCTTCAACAAATTCCTAAAAAGGACATTAACATAAAAAGAATGAGACCATATTGACAAGAAATAAGCAGTGAACATAAGTTGCTGTTAAGTTATAAATATGGGACAGAAAAAGGGCAAAAAATTGTAGATCATAAAAATCTAACACAATCAAACTTCAAATATTAGTGATCCTTAAAGCCCTTTTTCTCCTGGAAATAAGAAACAACTAAAACATACTTTATTTTCCAATCAAACTAGTACCCTCACCTGTAGGAAGGAAGTTGCCAGAACAACATCTGTAGAATCTTTGAATCTCATAGGGAACACAACAGTGGCTTTATCAACCTTCAGCAAACATGCACAGCATTATTCATCAAAACGAGACAACCTACATAATACTGATCCAACGGTTTCCAGTCTCCCCCTACATTATTATTTTTTAATTTGCAATTTTTTTACTCTATAGTCTATACCACAGTTTTACACGCATTGCGAATAAAATTTGCATGTGATTATCACTTGATTAGTTCAGAATCATCAAATCATCAGTTTAGAAACTACAAAATCAATCACATAATCCATTAAAATTTGTAAGGAATAGAATACAAATGAACTTTATGATATTGTAGGATTAATCAAAATTAAAATGCGATTGGGGCACCTTATTCACCACATAGGCAGGTTATTAGGCTAACAAGCAGAAGCTAGCACGAGGGCGATGGGTTTTGACGGGAAAAACTATTAGTTTCTTCTTTAGCAACATGTAATATGGAAATCCCAAAGACACAGCCAATGGAGTGAGAGAAATTTATGCAGTGGAATGATTTAGGTATTTTTATCCATTAAGTGCAATCCAAAAGCCAAGATTTCGAATATATTTCTGAGTAAAGATAACAGAGTCGCACGCACACACACCCTCTCACACACTGTGCAGGTCAATGAAGCAACAGGAATATCCTATCAAATCAGAACTGGATTTACATGTTAGGATAATGAGAAGAAGGATAATGATCAACACAGGAACTTCAGGAATTAAAGGACATGCATTCACAAGACTCGGTCTAAACTCTAAACAAAATCTTATTATTTCTTACACAGAGTCCTTTGATGACAACCAACCTAATCTAAGTCTTTCATTAGGTTTTATATGCAGCAACCATACTGTCACTAGGTTAAGTAGTCAAAGAGTTTTTACCGATGCTCAAGAGAAATATTAGTCAAAAGTTCAAAAATAATTTCTAGGCGGGGAACATATATGCTTAGTATGTACCTGAGGAATAAGAAAAAATGACTCCATAGGCCGATGTACCAGAGCAACAATCTTGCCAATGTCTGAAGTGACCGACCTTGATGCTAAATGTTTACAATACACTCTTAATGGAGCGCCCATTACAAGTTCCCTCACAGATGAAACCATGATCAAAAGCATGTGTTTTTGCTCTGCAGGATTTGCATTAAACAGATTAAATAATCATAGTAAAACAAATCAAAGAGCACATGTTATCAACATAATGGTGTATTAAAGACAGGGAACAGTCTAGAATAAAACTCCATAGATGCAGAGAAACCATGACCTGCAGATATATTAGCTAGTTATGCCAAATAATATGAGTGTGAAGGATTGTGAAATGTGTCCATGTGAAAAAAGCAGAAGGAAAGGAATCCAGTTAATTAGGCATTCTTTAAAAGCCTTAGGAGTAGCACATCTCACGATTAAATAGTACTTCATTAGCAATTTAAGCCATAAAATTCAGATGTTTGTTTATTTCTGGGCATCAAGTTATGTCATTGACAATCCAAAGCACCGTATGACTACTATAAGTAAGTGTAGACAATATCTAATCAAAGCCTTCAGACCTGATGATATAGATACGAAAAGAAATGGGCATCATTCAGAAATAAAGATAGACAATATGCAAGATATGCACATGCAGGTATAAATGAACAATGACCCTCTTTGTTACAGCACAACCATAGCAAGCTCATAATGACCTTAAAAGGAACACGTTGAACCTTCATCCGGAGGAAGCTTTGAGAAGTTCAATTTCAAAGTGAGACTGAATCCATCTCTTGGAGGATCAAGAATTTGCGCAAACACTCCATATGCTGATTTTATAGCATCTATGGCCCCTGGTGGTAAGCCGCCAAAAGATACAGTTTGTGGGGGTGGTGCTGGTAACAATACTGATAAGAAAAGGAGATTTGGACTCTTCATTGAGGCCTGAAAAGTAGTGGACAATGATAAATATATAATACAAAAGAGTGGTATGAACTAGAAATTGCACTTGGTCATCATCTATTCCTTCTATTATATGGTGCTAGGCGTACCTGCATATGATATCTAATATCACCAAACTCATTCCAGTGGCAATCAAGCTCAATTCCTTTGTCAAGACTGTGAATGAGGATACATTGTTTGTCAACATAAATCCCCGTTGATCCATAAATTTGACAAGTCTAGAATCAACGTACAAAAATTCAAAAAGAACAAGCATGCATATGCTGCTTGTTCATTTTTATACTACATCAAACTCATTCGTGACAATAGAATGATAAACAAGGAAAATGTTCATCGCTCGCCACCGAAATCAGTTGAGGAGCACAAATATATTTATAATAGAGTATCAACTCAAAAGGGGCCAAAATATAAATAGGCAATACATGACTTAGCCTAACATAAAGCTATTTTTCTAATGTCGTGTTTTTTGCCCAATAGATTTTACAAAACAGTAAGATGGATGCATTCTTTTCTTTCCCTTTTATACAGAGCTCCACATGCAATAACTGGAAAGGTTATGCGCCATCGGAATCATACAGCTTACTTTTAAGATCAAACATCGGCAAACATGAGAATTCAAATTTATAGTAAGAATTACTGACAAAAAAAGGAACTGCTTCATACTATTATATATAATTCTTCTTTCAGAAAAGTTGTTTATCTGGTACACAAAAATGCAGCAATGTTAAAGTTTTAATGACCTTATAAATTCTCTTTTCTTGCCAAACACAGAAAGAAAGAAAGAAAAAACGGAAGTCCAAAATTTCAACATCAGATTCGTTCAGTGGCACGAATGAATACGGAACTCTTAACACATTTTCTTTAAAATTCATATGTCCTATAAGGAACTGAATGTGGTAAAACAAGTGATGGAATATGTGATACTGCTTTAAGCTCATAGAAGTCTGAACATCATCAATCAATCCTCAATTTGCCATGGCCCAAAACAAACTAGATGAAACAACAGAGAAATTAAATCCAAAAATTATTCGCTCAAGAGGACAGATTAGATGTCAATTTTTTTTCAAAAAAAGGGACAAAAAGTGTACATACTTCTCAAGGCGGGTGGTCAAGATCTGCAAGAGGTACTTGGATGGAGATTGGAGCAAAATCATCGCTTTATGATGTCACCCCCAATTCCGATGTCTGGGTAGCGATCACTCAACTGGAATATGCAATGGGATGTCGGGGGAACAAGAATCTGAGCTGAAGCTGAAACCAAGTTTTGTTCTTACTTTTGTTTCTTAGGTGATGAATCTTTTTTAGTACAGACCCCTAATTGTTATTAAATTCTTGCAATTTGCACCTCACAGTTTCTTCTGTTCAAACTTCAATACTACCACATTTGTTTTTTGAACAAAAAAAGCAAGTAAAATTTGAAGCTAGAAAAAAATTCAAATATAAGACTTTTTTTTTTAACGAATCTGAGCGACAAATGGCTGAATCTCAGAGGATCGTGGCAGCAAGGCCACTCTGCCCCTTACAATACCCCGTTGCGTATTTAAGTCGCATGCAAAGGATTCTACCCACCGCTCGGTGCAATTGTAATTCAAGGGAGACGGCCCGGCGCTTCCGCCGAACCGATTCGGCCCATGACACATGCCCTTGGGGGCCAAAAGGCCCCTACTACGGGTCGCCAAATGAGCGGCGGGAAATTGCGTCGGTCTAACCCGGATTCTGACTTAGAAGCGTTCAGTCATAATCCAACGCACGGTAGTTTCGCACCACTGACTTTTCAACCAATGTCGATGACCAATTGTGCGAATCAACGGTTCATCTCGTACTAGGTTGAATTACTATTGCGATACTGTCATCAGTAGGGTAAAACTAACACACATGTAGGTCCAAATATAAGACATTCACTTCAATTTCCACAAATGTGTATTAACTTCTCTCTTTCTTTTTTTTCCTTTTTTTTTGTTTTGAAAGCCAATATATTTAATAATTATAGGCAATTATACAGAGTTATGCTTAGTTTTTTAACAACTGAGTGTTCTCTGAAAAGATAACTTCTTAGAACTTTATTTAAAACAAAAGACGAGAGCTTGCTAGATAAGACTAGCAATGTCTTCTACTATACTCTTAATCTCTCAAGACAATTTTTCCACCTCCATAATCGCCAATTGAAAAATATATGAGTTTGTAGAAATGTTGGTGGCTTGTATTTGGAGAAGCATAGCAGACTTGACTGTCTTCCAACAAGTTCCAGCCTCCGATTGAAGCGATGAAACACAAACAACGAAATTTGACCCTATTTCCAAATACTTCTATAATTTGAACAAAAAATGATGGGCCGGCTGCAGTATCCAGAGCAGAGATGTATTCTCTCTAAGAACCATCAACTTTAATATGTGCCAGAACTTCTGTTGAAAAATCCATCAGTTACTCCATGATTCTATTTACTGCTGGATGTTGAACACCTTTCTCATCCGCTACGTGATATTGTCTCACATTTGGTTCCTTACCATATATGACGTTAAAGTTATTCTCAAGGTTTACCTACTCCCGACATCTTATTCGATCAGTAATTTGATTCTCCATTGCCTTCTTATTTCGCTGTTTCCATATCTCCCAAATGATTAAAGTTGATAGCTGAACTTCAGTTGTTGATGACGCATTGAGAATCCACCTCTAAAATCAATCGATTTTTTTTGTAAATTAGTTCAATTCATGTCAGTTTAGTTTCAATTAAATTTTTTAATTCAGTTCAATTAAACATATTTATATCTTTTCGTTTAGCACAATATATTCAAATTTATTTATGCAAGAATTAAACTCACGAAAAACACGAGATGAGATTAAGCAATGCACTTCGTTTATATTTAAAATGATGGATAGGTATCCGATGTAACAAATAAGTTACCCATTTTCTCTTAATTTCAGTTAATTATTCTTATTTGAAATGAAAAATAGAAATTGATAAAAAAGCTAATCTATCCACACCCTAATCCCAATACAAGAAAATGTGACTTATGTCATTCACACGATTTTATGCATCATCTACATAAAAATAACTCGACATCACATACTTTTGTTCACATAATAAATATGCAATAACAATTTAATACTAAAATTAATTTATTTTTTTAACCATGTGGACTAGCCCACGCGACTCACATGTCTAGAGATAAGAATCTCGCCCAGCGGAGATCAGAGGCTCGAATCCCCTCTAGAACATCATTTCCAAAATATTTTCTTTGACCTCCCTAATCAAGTCTTCCAAGGTGCTCTGATGCCTCCTTCAAAAACAAGAAAATTTAGTTTTTTTTTACCATACTCATAAGTAATGGGTGTCTATTATGGTGAAATTTTGAAGATGGTAAATAATGAAAAACATGCCAAGTGAAAGTGGGTTTAAAAAACTCCAAACAGCTACATACGCCCAATTCTGCTGTCAGTGATGGAAGGAAGACGGTGGCGGCGTTTGGGGAGAAGCCACAACAACAGTGAGACCATTTTGCCATTTCGAGTTGCCCATTTTTCCAACACAGTCTCTTGTTTGTAAGCCCTCACTCAATCAATCTCTCTCTCTCTCTCAACTTTGAATTCCTCAAATTCTGACCCGCCTAACATCACAGGTATTGCGACTTCAAGACCACCGTCTTCAATGAGCCACTCTTTCGTATTGGCCGTCGTCATGCCAGGTTTCCTTGGACAAATTTAATTTCATATAAGCACTCTTCAATTTGGATGCCTCTTTCCTTGTGTTTTGTTAAAAATGCAATCTTTCCTTGATTTGCTTTAGGTGTTTGAGGATCTGGTTTGCAGTCGGGATGGGCTTTAGTCTCACTCTGCTGGCTGGAGTCATTCTGGTTAGTCACAGACTCACAATGAAGAGAAAATGACACCATTTTTGAGTTACTTTTCACCATTTTTATTTTTTTGCAGATTCTGTTTTGGGAATTGGCTGGAGCTTTGCATCTGCATAACTTCAAGGATGCCTTTTCCAGTTTTGTGAATGGATCCTTGGTCGAGTTTCACTCTTCGGTGAGCCTTCTTGTTAAATGATCTGATGTCCCGTTTACACTGAGTCGGGTGGTTTTTGTGCTGTGATCACATCTTTCCTTTTACCGTGTTGCTTGTCTATTCTGCTCTTGTGTGTGTTAGTTTATTCTCTATATCTGAAATATGGCTCTACATGTAATACAAATATATTACAAACCATGGGTAAAACGTATTCATTAGCTATTGGGAGAGACTCTTTTTTTTGTGTGTGCATAATTTTACTCTGGATAACAATGTAACAATTGTTTTACATTTGAATTGTCTTATGACTCTTTTGCAGATATTAGGTGGAATGATCTCCTTTACGGGTGTCAGCTACATCTTTGTATCCTCCATTGTATCTATATTCATCCACGAAGTTGGGCATGCTCTTGCTGCTGCAAGGTTAAGATGTTCTTCTATATTTATTTTGTTGCTAGTTTATGTCATCGAACAATTGGCCTTTTATGTCATCATACAGGCAGGGAGTTCTATCTTTTTACATGCATAGTTATCTCTTTCCTGAAAGTACCGCTCAAAATTGTTGCCTTTTTTTTTGGTTTTGGGAGCTGAAGTCAACTTATATGTATTCATTGAAGTGTATCAAATAGTGCGCCATTATGTCCTTATAAGAAAAAAATTCGTTGTTTTCAGAGCTTGGGTTGCAAAATTTTCTGAAGATGAGCTTGCATTATCTTTTGAACCTCACGCTTATAGGCATGTGCATATTTTTTGTCAAATCTTTGATGGGATCTTGAAAAATTTGCTTATCAATTAGAGTAAAAGAAAATTCACTTCGGTCTCTAAAGTTGTAACTGGTGGATACCACAGGTCTTCAATCTATCTATCAGCACTTTGTTTACTGCTTTCAAGCTAGTTGTCAGTCCATGATACCCGGTGGTTGCAGATAGTAGTTGTCTCTTATAATACAGCCCCTCCACCTTAGGCTTAGGGACTGACCAACTCACTGACAGGTTTCAGTCTAGTCTGCATCTAGCAAAGAGGATTCCACCAAATGTAAGAAGCTCAGACTTAGATTTTCTGCAGGAAGATTTCTCAGTAATTCTTTCAATATAGTGTATCATAGTCATCATATCCAAACAAATAGACCCAGGTCAGGCTTAAAAGGTCCTCTTGAAATACCCACTCAAACCTCTACATTAATTGGTCCTTAAGTGTCAAATATGATAGACAATTCTCTTTCTAAGACACGCGACACTTGACACTTGATCAGGAAAGCCAGCAGATAAACATCAAAGCTTTTGTTCCTGGATATTCTTAATTCAATTAAAATTAAGGAAATGTAATCTAAATTAGAACTCCATACCTATTGAATAAATAAGGTCAGACCGGTTGGATTCCCAAAATAAAACATTATGTTTTCTACTATGTAATTGAATTTTTCATTTTTTACTCGGAGATATTTTTCACCATTTTCCATGTTTTGAACTTCTGTAAATGATTGGGTGTATACCACATTACCTTCGCCTTTCTCCGGAGCTTGAGTGCAAAAGCTGTTCTCAAATAGTAGGTGTTCTTGATTTCTACCATTTTCCAGTTGGAAAAGACATCTTAGGCTAAGTATGCCAAACTCTTTAACTTCCATGTTAGAAACTTTCCAGGTTGAAGCTAGTTCTTTTGGGTAAATATTCTCGGGATTTTCAACCCTTGTAACTTTGAACTCTTAGTGTAAAATTTCAAAAAGAAAAGCTTGCGTGCTAGTTCCAAAGCTTCCACATTGGAGACTCTTAGATCATTATGGAAAATAGTGATCAAAATCTTGCTTGGCGTGTTTTGGGGATGATGGTTTTTGAATTTGGTATTCACTGGTTCATGCTATGGAATCTGATGCTAGTAAATTGCTAGTGCATTTGTTGAAGATGCTGCATTCAATTATTTGTCAATTTGATACGGAGGATGATCTCACGTGTTGCTGTAGGCACCACTTAATTGTGAAGCAGTGAGGGTATTCAGATAGAATATATTGCAGTGTTTTTGGCGGTGTTATTTCCAGGAGCTTTAGCAGCTCTCAATTCTGAGCTGTTGCAGGCATTAACTCGGAATGCTTCTCTCCGAATATATTGTGCTGGGATTTGGCATAATGCAGCTGTATGGTTTTATAATTAAATTTCCTTCTCGAAGTTTTGCCATGTCATTTTAAAAATTCTGTAAAAGTAAGGAATTTTTTTTACTTTTCTGCAGCTCTGTGCGGTTTGTTCTTTCTTCTTGTATGCCCTGCCATTGTTGTTGCAACCATTTTACATATATGGTGAAAGCCCTATGGTAATTTTAGTTTTTACTGATACCTTTTCAAAGCTTGTAGAAGTTATCTGTCTCAGCCTAATATTTGTTCTCTTCCCGCTGTAGGTCCTAGATGTCTCTCCCCAGTCGCCTTTGACCAGCTATCTGTCTCCTGGTGATATAATTATGTCACTGGATAACTCCCGCATACACACTGTACAAGATTGGAAAGAGAAAATTGCTTTATTAAACATGGAAATGTTGCAGTTTGGCAATTCTAGTGACTCGAGTGGTGGCTCTTTAGCAACTAAACAGCAGACCAGGTATTGCATTCCCCCTTCACTTATTGGAGGGAGCATACAGATTCATGCACCATGGGAAGGCAGAGATATAACTTGCCCTAGTGAATTTTTTCCCTTTAAATCTGTTCCCTGCTTTGACTCCCATAAATTGGAGGATGTTACTTGGGAAGATAACTATCTGGAAGGAGCTGGAAATATTTATTGCCTCAACCCAAAGGATATTATCAAACTCAAAAAGTGTGATAGTTATGACAGCAGCAGTTGCTTGTGTTTGGGGGTACGGAATATGTTAAAATTACTTTGTTGTCTCTCTTTTAGCACCGAAATATGAATTTGGCTGACACACTATTGATGCAGGATGAATCTTGCTTCAGCCCAGTCCAGATGCCAGGTCTAGCATGGGTTGAAATTACATATTCAAGTCGGCCCCAGGGCTGTTATAAGATGCCTTCTGCTTCTGGAGAAATGAATTGTACATCAACCTTCACTTTCCTTGGGGACATAGTGACATTAGGACATGGACTCCATTTGACCTCATATCTTCCTCGGTGGTCAGTCAGTATTGGTACATCTCTTCCAAATGCATTCGAAAATCTCTTCGTCTGTACCTTTCATGTGTCTCTGATTCTTGCCCTTCTCAACAGCTTTCCAGTAAGTTATCTAACTTAACAATCTGTTGAATTTGCTTCTCAAGGAAGTAAGGTTATAATATGCTCGCCATTTGCATTGTCAGGTATATTTACTTGATGGTGAATCCATCTTAGAGGTGATAGTGCAGAATTTCGCTTTTGTGAAGCTAAGAACGAGAAGAAGTGTTGTAAAATTGTTTTTGGGTGGAGGGACTTTAGCCACTATCCTTATTTGCATGCGAATGTTCTTCATCACGCCACGGGGGTAGTAGAGCTTAGTTTAGTGGTCCGACATCGAGGAGCAGGAGATAGATAGATCTGCATAGGGAGGGAGGGCTAGTTGCAGTTTCTGTTAAAGTGTCCAACCGAACTCAGTCCATTCTTCAAAATAAAGCAAGACTAATATGAATTGCAGATGTGGATGATGATGGTTTGCTAACACTGCTCAAGAACTACAACATAGGAAATCTTTCAGCCTTGTAACTGTAGTATTATACCTTGGTTTTGTTAGAATATGTACTATCAGTATTTGTAAATATATTACTACCTTTATTTAGAAGCACTATTGCAATGGAAGACAATATTATATCTCAGAGTACCCCTCTCGCTTAATTTGACGGTCTGTTAGTAAAAAAATTCTGATAAGCATAGTTTGTCCAATCTTTCTTTTTTTCAACTACATGGATTAACCGCGAGGTAATACTTATGTGTAATTTGATATATCCTACTTGTTAAATTATTAGCATGGAGGATTATAAATCATTTAAACTGATACTCTTGGCGAAATTTAGATTTTGGCCATATTTCTCCATATTTGTGTTGATGGAGATCGTAATCAAAGTAACAAAATATTAAATTTGTCCCCAAAACATCAAAGAAACTAAATAATAATAAAAATCTATGCAATCTTCCCGGTTTCTCAACAGTTATTAATTTATATTCATATTTGAGTTCAGTTCAATTATAATCGAATATAGGGAGAACTAATAAACCAAATCATAATTTTATTTTATTTTGTTTTGTTTTTTTGAACCAAATCATGATCAAAATATAAAAGGAAAGAAGAAGAATATATTTAAAAAATTAAAAATTGATTAGGAATTAAGTTTGTATAAAATAAATAAAAAATTTACCCAAAAATATGAGGTGGACGAAAGGAATAAATATATTCGAAATCGATTAGTAATTAAGTTTGAAATCTATTAGGAGTTAAGTTTGATGAACAACTGTATGATGAACAAGCAATGGGGAAACAATTTATATGTGAGTCTGTTGTGAGAATGACCAGGAATATTTTTTTAGCCCAACCACTGACTGGGAACACAGATAGAAATAATTTTTTGATCACAAATGGAATGGTTCCTTTTATTAGGAGGAAAAGGCCCAAACTTATTAGGATCATCAAGTGGTTTCCTCCTGATTATGGTCATAAAATTAATATTGATGCTGCTTATAACAATAATCAGGCAGGAATAAGGCTTTTAGTAAGAGACAGCATAGGCAAAGTAATTCTAATGAGATCCACTGCAGTTTCATATCTTTCTGCTATACAAGCTGAAATAATAGCTATTACAAAATGATATCAGTTAGCTATGGAAATGCAATTGCATGCATATACTGTGGAAACTGACTATTTGCAGGCACTCAAAGGCATCAGATCACCTGACAAAGCTAACTGGGATATATACTCCTACTGCACTCAAATACAAGGGTGGCACAATAAACATCAAACAACACATATCCACAGGGAGGGGAACATGCCAGCTGATTTCTTGGCAAAACTTGGACTGAATACACAGATCACCCAGGAAATCAAATGGACTGAGGCCTCATCAGAGCTTAAATGACTACTTGCAATGGACATGCTAGGTGATGTAGCGGAAACTTATAACAAACGTAACCAAAGTAACCCAATAAAATCAACCTATTTAATCCTGCGAATACCTAGGTCGAAAACGCCTTCCAAATCTATATACTCAAAGAATATCTAGAATTTAGGTTTAAAATTCATCTATCGAAAGAGAAAACTCTCAACAAACTTTTATAAAAACTCAAAAACCTATCTATTACAATGGTTTGATGCCCTATTTATAAGAGCTCACAAATTCTATTCTATTACAAAACATGTAAATATTTTCCTTAATCCTATTTAGAATACTAGTTATAATTATGGAAATTAACCAGAATCCATATGAAAACGAGTTAAACTTTTCCAATTTGCTAATGAATTGATAACGGGCCTTACTTCTTGCAATTCCAATGCTCCATATTATTAAGCCCAATCTCATCTGCATCATTCTCACGGGGTTTGACAGAATTCATCCTCGAATTCGACCTCGTATGAATCCATGATCAAACAACATATATTTTATTAATCCAACCTGCATCATTCTCCCGGGGTTTGACAGAATTCGCCCTCGAATTCGACCTCGTAGTCCTCCCTCGTCAAGAAATACATATCTTTTCTCAGCAGGTCGAAAACATGCAGAACTTGCAGAGCCACAAATCTGTTTGTTTTTCTCCAAAATATCACATAATAGATCATTCCATGAAATTTTGGGATCTGATTGTTGTTTCTCAACAATTTTTGCAGATGCGATGTAAGAATAAACTGATTGATCTACTATGACTTCATGCTGCTCGTGATCAATATCAAACACATGAATCTGAAAATGTTCCTCATTGCCAATTTCACCAATCTTGACATCAATGACATTATTAATATCAATATCAAATACTGATGGCCTTGAATATTCTTCATCACCATAAGTATCAAATATTGGAGGATTTGAATATATATCATCCTCACCAGCATCATAATCTTCTTCGTCATCTTCATCATCGTCTTGGAAATTTTCTGCAATATCATCATCATCATCATCATCATCATCATGATTTTCTACTTCATCACCATTGTCATTGTCGTCATGATCTTCTGCTTCATTATCGTCGTCATCGTACTCCATAACATTATCTCGATCACAAATAACAGAATGCTTATCATCTGTATGTGACTGAAATTGTCTTTTTAAATGAATGTGATGGTGAATCTCTTCATCAAACTTTGTTTCTCTTATAGAAAAACTATTTTTGATGCGATTCTGATCCACACAATATTGTAACATCATCACGAAGTTTTTTAGATGTTTCGCACACATAAGTGATCATCGCTCTTCACGTTTTCTTTCTTCATTGGCGATATACTGCTCCAAACGCCAATACTCCATCTCCTGCTCCAATGCATAATCCTGTTGAATAATCTTCCCCATAGGTCGTGTTTTTGGTGGTATTATTCTCCAAAAACAAACCAAGCTCTGATACCAACTGATGTAGCGGAAGCTTATAACAAACGTAACCAAAGTAACCCAATGAAATCAACCTATTTAATTCTGCGAATACCTAGGTCGAAAACGCCTTCCAAATCTATATATACTCAAAGAATATCTAGAATTTAGGTTTAAAATTCATCTATCGAAAGAGAAAACTCTCAACAAACTTTTATGAAAACTCAAAAACCTATCTATTACAATGGTTTGATGCCCTATTTATAAGAGCTCACAAATTCTATTTTATTACAAAACATGTAAATATTTTCCTTAATCCTATTTAGAATACTAGTTATAATTATGAAAATTAACCAGAATCCATATGGAAACGAGTTAAACTTTTCCAATTTGCTAATGAATTGATAATGAGCCTTAATTCTTGCAATTCCAATGCTCCATATTATTAAGCTCAATCTCATCTGCATCACTAGGTATACCCTCCATTAGAACTCATCAAAATCATTTGCAAGCATAAGAAAAATACTGCTGTCTGTTTCTCTTATGACAGGTACATCCATGGTGAGCAGGGACTACTGCAGCAATCAAAATCAGTCTTTTTAGACAACCAAAATGAAGGCACAACCAGAAACTCATGTGGAGTTTACTGCTGTAAATTTTGTATTAATTAGATAGCAATTTTTTGGCAATCTAGACTAGCAATATGGATAACCATTCTTGATATTAATTTCTGGGTGGCAAAATTGTGCTTTAACCTTTGCTGGCTCAATCACTAACCTGCTCCTCGGAATTTTTGATTCCAGAATGGTAATCTTTTTCCATATTGTTAGTATCTCAGAATAGCCACACTAGGTTATTCATTTTGTCAGAGCTTTTCAAGCTTTGAAGAGCAGATGCTCTATTTTTGTAAAACTTTATAAGCCTACAAGGTTTTTTTTGGTTTGGGGTGCCAATTAATTCCCCCCATCAATGGTGGTTTAAATTTTAAAAAAAAACGTTAAATTTGTATAAAAAAGGCTAAACATTTGCCTAAAAAATAGCAAACCAAAATTTGGGTAAAAAAAGTGAAAATAACTATTTAGTATTAACATAGGGATAAAATAAATATAATTTCATTTCAAAACTCTGAAAAACGTCCAGAATCATTTGACAAAAGAATTGTGGCATTTTTAGCCATTCATCAGTTCTATATTCACTATTTTTGCAATGCGAGTTAGAGTATGTGCCCAAACATTACTATTTTTCGATACCCAGTATGTATTATTTAAATTAAAACTGCTTATCAGGTGTTTCAACTTTGAAATCAATGTCGCACAAAATGACGGTCCTGCCTCCTCACGAACCAATTGTGATCAGTTGTAATGCATCGCTGACTAACTGTAAATCCAAGGTTAGTTCAGCAGCAACTTTTAGAACCTTTCATTCGGTCGTTAAAGGATGTATAACACCCATGAATCTACGCGTTCTCTCACGAATGAAAATTCCATTTTCATCCACAAGTACGACGTCGACAACTGCGCAGGCATCAACTATTTCAGCATCAAACATGATTTGTTTTTTCCGTGCCGGAGGTGAAAACAACGAATTTTCCGATAGAACTTCAGAAATCCATTCCGACCACGAATTAGCGGTTTGAAATTATTGAAAATACTGTATTTTAGTAATTTTTATTAATAATACCGTCAAATTCACGATCAATAGGTGAAGGGTCACAATGTATAGAACAAGGATCAAGGATAAGACTATGACATTTGGAGAACTCAAAATTACAACAAGATTTATTAAAAAAATTAAGATTACGAGAGAGTTCGATCTTTTACGCAGAAGGAATTTCATGGCATTTTCAAATCTTAATATTGTAAAAAAATAAGATGTATATTAATCATAATATAACTTAAAGAATGGACGTTAGACAAGTCGAATTTCTTCCTAGGAACCGAAGAAAACGAAAGCTACTGCAGGATGTGTGCATGAAATAAATTGAGAACCGAATAGACAAGTTGAGTTGGTGATGATGTGCCTGGGAAAAGATGAACAAAGGGAAGACAGAATATGCGAATTAAGTGACAGACTGACATGGCCATCCATTCCGTGACTATATATTTCCATCATAGTTTCCAATCACGCCCCCCGTCACTGCAACATGCATGTATGCATATCTATCTCATCACTCAGGTGGTACAGCGTTATCTTCTATTCCGTTGCGTTCCCAGCTGATATACCATAATTCATTCATCACACACGTTCTCTCCTTACACTAGTCCGTTAAGTTCAAATGAACTGAAATTAACTTAACTGAATTTAGCTGAATCCACTAGTAACATTGTGAATCTCAACTGCGATCTCAGCGTACAAAGCTTTCTGTGCGTTTTTCATGTTTGTAAGCAAATAGATTGGACCTGGCCCATGTTGAATATGCCCATTTATTACCAAGCTGGGCCTCAAATAACATTCCAAACCACACTCAACCCATTCCGAAGCATACTCAGTCCAAAAATATGTAACATCTTTCAAATTTATATTTCACGCGATTTTTATTGCAGATTACTCTCCCCGCCCAACTCAACTTACACAGAACTCTTGATTATGAAGTATTTTTATTTAGATTATAAATTTTGAGCCGATTCAAGACCGAATAAGAGTTTATTCAAATTCGGTTCATTACATATTTTGTGAGTTTGAGTTCGAGCTCGAGTTCGAGTTCTTTCAAATTAAAAAAATTGAATTCAAACTCAACTCGTCAATATATTATGAGTTCGAAACCGATTCTCGAAATCAATAAATTCGAGCTCAGACTCGAGTCAGAGGAGGTCATTATACTCAAAAAGTTCAATCTTAAATAAACTTAAATTAATTAAGCTAATAAATTTTAATAAAATATAATAGCCACCCATCTAAAATACCAAAATACATGAATTTAAAGGACTAAATTTCAATTGAGTTTACTTACGCCTAAATTATTTTAATTCCTAAAAATCCCTAATATTAATAATATATTTAATTATAAGTATTGGTTCGATAAGCACGTCGAGTCTATCGAAATAAAATTTATAAACTTGTTCTCGATTCGTTGCACATTCTAACAAGTTTAAGATGGAACTCGAGTTTGGTCATCTGAACTCGAACTCGAGTTTTAATCGAGTTTCTCGAGATTTACTCACGAACAACACAACTTATTTACACGCTAGAGGAAGAAGAAGGTATGTATATGTTACAATGACATTATTAACTTTTAAATTCTAAATTAAAAATCAACTATTAACTATTGACTAAGTTTACGTGCAATTTTCCTTTACAAAATGACAATTAGTTGTCCCAAAGAAGAATTAACATAATCAGGTAGATTAAAAAACATGTTATCCGCATACAAATTCTTACTTTTGACCACTGTCAAAAAATAAAAATGTTTTAAAATCAAGTAGGGGGTGAAACTTTTGAGATTTGAAAATAAAAATAGTAGTCTAGGAGGAAAAGGGGCGGCAAGAATCTCGAGAGGCGGTAGAGCATTAGCGACAAAAGTGTGTAGATTATGGTCAAAATTAGGACCCTTGATTAATCTTTATCCAAATCCACCAACTGCCCAATCTCTACAGAACAAATGTAATTTTATTTAATTAACTGAATCAACCGTTGTTGGTTAATGCTTGGTTTGACATGTAGTGTACATGTGTGTGTGTTTTATTTACCAATCTTATTGTTTGACCAAAACCATAATTAAACATATGTTGATCAGGCGTTAATTACTAGATAAAGAAGATGGAATTATCGCCCCCCGCGTAACCATGTCGGCACTCCACCACTGTAGGGTAAGCTTAAGGGGGGTCCAAATGTCTAATTTCTCATTATGTTCTTTTCAAAATATTTTCTTTTTTTTTCCACCGGAAATAACTCTCGGTTTTGAATTTTGTAAGAGACGTGTATAGAATCTCGAAGAAAAAGACATTGGTTGCTTAAAGATTGTTGAATTTTCATACTGCGACTTTACCTGCCTTTAATTTGCGTTTTCTATTCTTTTTGTGCGTGTGTGTGTTGTATTCTTCTTTTAATTTATTTTATTTTCCCGCTAAAGCATCGGTGGAGGGAGTTTTTATTTGGCATCCCCTGACCATAAATGACAGAAAATAAATATAGATAATTCTCAAAAAAGAGGTAACTTATGCGATTACAAGAGAGTTATAGAGAAACTCTCTCTATATTCTAACAAAAAATACTAAGAGTTGGTAATATGCCATCTAAATCCTACCTAAAATAGAAAAAAATATAAGGAAAATATTAGACTTGTGAATATAGTCGCCATCAGTAACTCTTTCGACCAGTCCGGGTTCGAACTGCCTGACTGCACACTAATAATGATATCGGACGATTCTCTAAAATAAATCATGTATACTAGTAGTTATTAATAAGATAGGATACATAAAATGTTATCTAAACTGATGTCAGTATTATACTCTTCATCCACTCAACTATCTTTTACTACAAATAATGAAAACTTTTACTATTAAATTACTTTTACATCATCCTTGCCAAATGAGGGTCATTGTGTCCTTTCGGGACTAAAACTGATCCCATAAAAGAAATATGATCCTACGAGTAGAAAATCCGATAATAAACTAGTATGCATGTAAATGGAGGAAGTTATTTTTCTAGCGAGATGCAAAACGACCTCCTTTCATTGGAAAAATAATTTAGATCAAGAATAGTTCAGTTTTATCTCATCTTATTCTTACCGCCTCAACTACATCACATTTTTTAAATAGTTAATAAATTTCTAGACGATTCTTTATAATTTCAAAACACTAATTTGAGGAGAAAGCCCTTTATAAGGTAAACATTATTAAAAGAACTACTTTCTCTAATTCGCATTAATTGATACACTTGCAAAACAAGAAAACTTCCACGTCGATTTTGATGTTTTCTATTTTTGCATCTTCATTTAAAAAAAGATCAGTTTACTTTATTTTTCCTTCTACCTATTTTTAATCTCCACTATCAAATTTACTTCTTAGAATTGATGATTAGTAAGTGTTTATTAAGCACATGTTTCCCAGGTTTAATTAGACTAAATAGAGTTGAATTGAACTAAATCAAAATGTATTAAATTGCAGTGAAAATTTATGCAATAAATATACTAACTTATGAAACTTAATTTTATCAATTATACCAAAACTTATTTAAACTAAAATAAGTAAATTAAACTAAACTTAAAAAATAATCGAATAATGTGGAAAACAAATCCTCCTATAATATCTGGTAAAACTCTGTCCAATTCAACTTTGTCACAGTAGTTTTAGCACCTAGAACCTGTCCGGTTAAGCTTTATCACAGCTGTTTTAGCAGCTATCAGTTCCAACCTGCTCAAACAGCTCACAGCAGTTCAAATAGCTCACATCAGTTCAAGCAAGTTTAGCAGCTGATTTCATCAGACTTGCAATATTGTTTATTTTTAATAGCTATATCATGTATAACATTTCAAATTAATTGTTTCAGTTTCGTTCATAGATAATTTTGATAAAATTCATCTACACTCGAATATAATGTATGTCGATTAGTGCTACTTAATTTAGTGAAATATAATGGAGTTACATTAGTAGCATTTTCCAAAAATGATTCAAAATCGAAACTTAACTTTTAACTTGTCTAATTACATTTAAACAACATACGAATATTCATCCATACAAAATTTATATGTACATATCAATATTCATAATTATATAACAGCATCCGGTATATCCTTTCATTTTTCTTCTCTTCAATACGTGCTTCATGTTTATGTAAATTTTGTTTCCGTTTTACAATACATTTTATGTTTCATTCGTGGTAGTTATTCTTATCTCCAGTAAGGCACTGTCCAGTTCGACTTATTTGGTGTTGTGCTGTACTGTGCTGCGTTGATCAGTGATGTGCTACACTGTGTTGATCAGTGATGTACTGTGCTGATCGGTGTTGTGATGTGCTAATCTTGTACTGAATAGTGCTGAAAGTGTTGAACTTTGTTCATTTGATATGAAGAAAAAACACAATGTTTATTACTCAAGAACTAACCATTTTACTTAATTAATATTATTTTTACAAAATATAAAAACAGTGTCAATTAGAGTTGAAATCTGCTGAGCTAAACAGCGTTGTGTTGTGTTGATGAGTGATGTGATGTGATGTGCTGACCAATAATGTTGTGTTAAAATGTGTTGTAATAAGTTGAATTGGTCAAGACCTTAAAGCTATTCGAATAATGCTTAAAATTAAATACAATTCTATATACATTTTTATGCGTGTGAACGTATAAATTTATAAATATCATATTTCAACTTAAATATATATTAAAATTTCAGGTCATAGCAATTAAATAAAAGTTATAACAGTTATCATCAGATACAAGTAACTCCAAACAAATCAAACAATGTTAACAGTTAGCAGTTCAACTGGGCAGGTCTAATTTTCCCATGGAATATAGAATTATAGAAAGCATCTTTTAATTAATCACACACATGACACAACCGAAAATGATGGGGACCTATTGACGGAATCATCTATTTCCGAACACCTATACAAAATAAAAAGAAGAGAAAAGAAAAGTAAAGAAAGAAAAATAAAAGTCATTGGGATGAGAGAGAGAGCACATGTGTTGCCTCTATTTGACACACAGGGCGGAGAGTATAGTATTACCGGAAAACATAGTTAGGTAAGTCGTTATGGAGTCTATTTAGGCACGGAACTGAACCGACCAACGGTCGATTAATGGTTTGGATTAGATTGGGATGTTGAGGATAACGTTGCATTCATTCATTTCGAAAACGATAGCAGCTAACCATATGATACATCGTCAATTTTTGTGTTGTGGAAATTATTGCCTACAACACGGCTACTCCATATTCATATTTTTTATGGTAATTATGATCAACCGAGACAACCATACTTCCCCTATAAATCTTTTATGTAACACCATTTCTATTCATTTTTTCCTCCATTTCAATATTTTTGGTCCAATGGTTATTATCGACCTTAGATATATAAATATTATTATTATTATATGTAAAATTATTGAAATCATTTCAATATGTGTTATCTTAGTGAATCGTGTAATTCAAAATATTTCATTGATACTGAAATATAAAATATATATATATATATATATATATATATATATATTACAAGAGAGCTAATCTAGGCTACTCTACAATAGAAAGAGATATTTACTAAAATATGTACAAAAATATCTTAATTATCAATCAAGATATTCTATTGTCACCCTCAAGCGAAACGTCGGATTTGTGGAAATGCAAAGTTGGGAACGAAACAGCTCGAAAAGCGGACGAGACAATCCTTTTGTGAAGACGTCGGCCACTTGAAGAGAAGATGGGACATGACTAACACGAAACTTCTTAAAAGTAACAAGCTCACGAACAAAGTGATAGTCAACGTCGATATGCTTGACCCGCTTATGAGCAACCGGATTTTGAGCGAAAAAGATCGCGCTACTTTATCCCAAAGCAGAAGCGGAGTTGAAGACCGAGGAACGCGAAGTTCACGAAGCAGTTGACACAACCGAGCGAGTTCAGCAGCAGTATTGGCCCTGGCACTATACTCATATTCACAACTGGAACGAGACAAAATAGGCTGCTTCTAAGCACTCCAACAAGCAAGATTGCCACCAAGGAAAATAGCATAGCCATAGGTGGAGAGGCGAGTCTCAAAACATCTAGCCCAATCAGCATCTGAGTAGCCAAGAATGGAAAGACCAGCAGGCGAAGGACGAAACATCAGTCTATAGTAAAGCGTCCCACAAACATAACACAGAATGCAAGTAACAGCTTGAAAGTGATCATCTTTGGGAGACTGCAGAAACTGGCTGACAAAGCTAACAACATAAGACAAATCAGGTCGAGTTATCGTCAAGTACTGCAGTGCACCAACAAGCGAATGATAGAGTTTGGGATTCGAAAAATCAGGATTGGAAGAGCTGACAAGCTGCGAACCCGGAATAAAAGGCGTAGAGACAGGTGCAACATCTATCATACCAGCTCGCTGGAGAACCTCCATGGCATACTTTGCTTGCCCCAAAAGCAGCCCACCCGGAGAACGAGCTACCTCAATTCCCAAAAAATAATGAAGGGAACCAAAATCTTTTACAGCAAACTCATGATCAACTCGAAAAACAAACCAGCGGATGAGGTCAGAGTTATTCCTGGTAAGGATAATGTCATCAACAGACACCATCGGGAATAAGACAAGCCTTGTACCTATCAATGGAACCATCGGGACGGTGCTTGATCCGATAAACTCATTTCGAACCAACAACATTCGCATCAGCAGGTCGCGGTACAAGATCCCAAGTGCGTTGCTGGTGAAAATCATGCATATCCTCATCCATAGCAGATGTCCAACAAGGATCCTTCATAGTAGAGCGAAATCCTCGCGGCTCAATTTCGGCTAGTAAGGCAGCAAGAAGTCAAGTCATCTCATAGTCACTAAACCGATGATTTATCGTAAGACTACCAGTCTACAACCGAGTAGTCATCCGAAGAGCCATTTGTGGTGGTGAAGGCGGCAGAGTTGGAGAAACCGTGGGAGTGGGACGATTAGGAGATCTTGGTGGAGATGATACCGGTGTTGATCTAGCCGATGATGAAGGGATCAAAGTAGCTGACTGTGCGGGGGTAGAGATAGCTGACTGTGCCTTAAGATGTGTCGACCATTGGTGCTGGAGTCGGAGCTGTTGGTGAAACGATATCATCCAAATTCATAAAAACTAAATCATCCAAAATGGTTGGAGCAACATAAGGTGAGCCTGTAGTTGATGGAAAGGATTCTCATCTAATCGAGCATGACGAGTGAGGTAGACCTTCTTGGATGAGGGTTCAAGACAACGAAACCCTTGTATTGGACACTTTACCCAATAAAGATGCATGGAACACTTGCCGTAGCGACAGAACACTTACCGTTAATATGAGTAATATGAACATGTCATATATGTGTAGCGACATGTTCATATTAATATATAAATGCAATATTTAATATGTGTAGAAAATTGTATGAAAATTGGAAAATAGGCCAATTCACGATTCTCAGTCCAAGCACTCCAGAATTAACCACTTTTCAAATTCTGAATTCCTGATCTAATATGGCATATTTAATTAATTAATTATGGATAATTGCGGCATTCATGTTAATTGTGTGATGTAATATTCATATTTTCTTTTCGTAGACGTGTTAATTAGGTGGAATGAGTTGTATTTGTAAAAATAGAAGCAGTCAGAAACAAAATATTCGTAGATTAATTAAAAAAACAAAATAAGGAATATTTAAAAATGATAGGTGCCTGAATATGATGAACTTGCGATGGTTATGTGGCGGATTTTGTCAAAACTACGTAGTTTCATCCTTTTTAATTTTTTTATTTTTTTATTTATTTTGATTGAAATAATAACTCTTCTAATTTTCCTTAAGATAACATACATACATATTAATACCAGATAATATTTTTTATTATTAGGTGACACTTGTTACCCCGTACTCGTAACTGCCTCCACCCTTGCATCAAGCACATTGCGCCTTAAATTTTCAACATCAGGGACATTATCCGAGCAAAATCATACGAAGTGGAGAGACCCCTTCAGAACAAGGTGAAGCCTCCAGAAACTCGACAAAAACTTCCTATTCTATTCCGAACCGAGTGTAAAATAATAATTTGCGTATATCATTTAATTTTTTTCCCATTCCGGTTAAACCCTACGGTCCATATTATACCCTAGATATTGGTACTTATAAAATTTATTTGGGACCGGAAAATATCATTTAACCTTTAAGTGGGATTAAACGGATTTTTAGGGAGGATTTTTAGAACTATGGTTTTCATTTTCCTTGCTGGATTTTTTGAATCATGGTGTGTTTAACCCTTCTGTGAATTACACCCATCTTGTCCTCCTGCCAAAGGTGGATAAGCCAGAGCTTATTACACAATTCAGGCCGATCAGTCTCTGCAATGTGATTTATCGGATTGCCTCGAAGGTGGTTGCTAATAGAATGCGTTATATTATTCCGAATATTATATCGGAATCTCAGTCTGCTTTTGTTCCGGGAAGGCTAATTACTGATAATGTTCTAGTAGCTCATGAGATCCATCATACCATGCGCAAGAGGAGGACCCAATCTACAGGTCATATGAGTATCAAGCTTGATATGAGTAAGGCTTTTGACAGGGTGGAATGGATTTTTGTACTGAAAACCTTAACTGCGATGGGATTTCCTGCCCCTTTTGTTGATCTTATAAAGCTTTGTATCTCTACTGCTCATTTTTCTTTCATTATTAATGGGGAAGAAATGGGCAATTTGCAGCCGACACGGGGCATTCGACAAGGTGATCATTTATCCCCCTATCTCTTTATTATATGCTCGGATGTATTTTCAATGTTGCTGTCTGATCTGTCAATTGCTGGAAGTTTACATGGTATTGGAGCATCACCAAGGGGTCCAAGATAGACTCATCTGTTTTTTGCGGATGATACTTTACTGTTTGGAGAAGCTTCTTTGGAGGAGATTAATACAATTAAATGGGCTCTCTCTTTATTTGAGGAGATTTCGGGACAGCGGGTGAATTTGGAGAAATCGGGGATTGTTTTTAGTCCTAATACTCCACTTTTCCTGAGGCCGTCAATTTGTGCTACTTTGGGTATTCCAGAAGTTCAGACTCATGAGAAATATTTGGGTTTACCGTCTATTGTTGGTAGGAGGAAAGCTGAAATTTTTGGTTTCATCAAAGACAAGATCAGGAGGAAGATTGATGGTTGGACTGAGCGGAACCTTTCTAAGGCTGGAAAAGAGGTGCTGATAAAATCTGTGTTACAAGCGATTCCAAGCTATGCCATGGGTTGTTTTAAACTTCCGGATAATCTGATTTCAGAAATACAGAGCCTAATTAGTAACTTCTGGTGGGGAGATGGAGTATCGAATCGTAAGATTCATTGGCCTTCTTGGCAAAAGATGTGTAGATCTAAATCTGTTGGTGGGATTGGCTTCCGTGATTTAAAAGCTTTTAATGTGGCGTTGTTGGGGAAGCAAGCTTGGAGAATATTGACGCAACCTCACTCTCTTTTATCACGAGTTTACAAGGCAAAATACTTTCAGAGTGGTGATCTGTTCAGCTCTTGTCTTGGGCTCAATCCATCACATGCTTGGCAGAGTATCTTTGAAGGTATAGAGTTGTTGGGTCTGGGTTGTAGAAAGGTTATCAATACAGGGGAAAATACGAGCATTTGCTATGATCCTTGGTTGCCACGTTCTGAAGATTTTTATGTGCAAAATCTTTCCTCTTTGCCCTCGAATTTATCCAAAGTGTCGGACCTCATAGATCATGATACCTCTTGGTGGAACCTCTCTCTCATTCAGGAATATTTTACTGAAGCCGATGCTCAAGTTATAAAGAAAATTCCTTTAACCAGATTACATGGTTCGGGGGTAGACCGTTGGTGCTGGCATTATGCAAAGTCTGGTGTCTACTTTGTGAAGTCTGCTTATCATTTAGCTACTGACCACTCTGTCTCTCCATTGCGCCATAATGTTGCTGAGACGAGGATTATAGAGGGCAAAAAATATTGGAAGAGTCTTTGGTCTTTCAAAGTTCCTAACCGGGTTCTTCATTTTGCATGGAGGATGTCGACGGATTCTCTTCCCACAGCAGAGAATTTGAGGAGGCGTACCTTGGCTATTCAATCAGGCTGTCCCCTATGTACCTCATCTGATGATAACACATCTCATCTCTTTTTCGAGTGTGAGTTTGCCAGGAAGGTTTGGTCTGATACAGGGCTGCTACACATTATTCAACAATATGGGAATGTTTCTCGAGGTGAATTGCGCTTCAGAAATATTATCAAACAAAATGATGCCGCTGTGGTTGAACTTTTCCTCATGATTTGCGACTCCATTTGGTTTCAACGCAACCAAGCTATATTCCAAGGAACTCATAGGCGTCCGGAGGAGGTGGCCGCGGTGACGGTGAATAACTTGCACTCTTTTCAGTCAACCAATTTCAGGACAGATATGCCTTCACCAGCTTTACTTCCGAGTCATTTACAGAGGCCTCCGGATCGCATCCCACGAATACATTTTGATGCTGGGATCACGCAGGATGCAGCTACAGCAGGCGTGGTAGCTTGGAGCGCGAACGGAGAGTTTCTAAAAGCTGTTTCAAGGCGCTACATAAATGTTCATGACCCGGTCCTTGCTGAAACTTTGGCACTTGAAGAAGCAATATTATTGGCTAATGAGCTCAATTTAAGCAATGTGGGAATTTTCGGTGATGCACTTATGGTTCTTAATATGGTTCACAACCATGCTGCGCCTTTTCTGGACTGCTATGAGCCTGTTCGTCGCATTCAGTAGCTGATCAATCATTCTCATCTTTCGGGTTTATTTTGGGTTCCTAGAAACCATAATTTTGTTGCTCATGCTTTTGCTAACTTTGCTAAGTCGAGTGCCTTGGTATTTAATTCCTGGACATCTCCTCCTAGCTTTATTTCAAACGATTCTGGACGTTTTCCAGAACCCTGAAAAGAAATAGTTCTATTTCAAAAAAAAAAAATCCTTGCTAAGGTTAAGGGTATGTTTAGTACAACTTATCTGAATATTTTTCTTCAGTTCAGTTTAGTTCAGTATTTTTCAGTTCAGCTCAGTTCAGTTCAATTCAGTTCAGCTCAGTTCAGTGTTTTTCAGTTCAGTGCATTGTACTTTTAATAAAATTATATGTTAATAATTCAGTCCAGTTGTTCTCAAAAAAAATTCAGTCCAGTTCAATTCAATTCAAATTAAATGTAATTTATTTCAGTTCAGTTCCCCGAAAAAGATAATTTGATGATTTTAAGTTTATATAGAAAATTCAGTTCATTTCATTTAAGTGTAGTTCAATTTAGTTCATTTCAGTTAATTGTAGTTCATTTCAGTTCAATTCAGTTAAGTGTAGTTCATTTCAGTTCAATTCAGTTAAGTGTAGTTCAATTCAGTTCCATTACATGCTCTTGAGTTTCTGTTTCTCTACCATTAGGTAGAGATTTTCATTTGATTTGGTTGCAATATCCATTCGATTTCAAACACTACATTGATTTGTTCTTCACTTTCTTTTTGTTCAATTAGGTCAGTTCAAAATATTTCAATTCCATTAAGTTCAGTTTTGATGATTTATGATTTGATAAAATACAGTTTCATTTAGTTATATCAATCCATTGATCGTTTTCTTCAATTCAGTTCAATTTAGTTTAATAAGTTAGTTTCAATTTGTTAAGTTTAGAATTGATGAAGTATGATTTGATCAATTTTCGTTAATTTAATTGTATCAATGCATACTTTCGTAAGGTAAGCTTAATTAAGTTCAGTTTAGTTCAGTTCATTATGTTTCAGTTCATTTCTATCAAGTTAGGTTCGATTTATTAAGTTGGGTGCTGATATAATTTGATATGATAAAATATATATCAATTCAGTTCAATAAAGTTCAGTTCAATTCAATTTAACTTCTAGGATCATTTTATCAAGTTTGGTTCTGATGAAGTATAATTTGATAAAATTTAGTTAATTTAGTTGTATCAATGCAGTGATTTGTTTCTTCAATTCAGTTTTGTTCAGTTCAGTTCAATGGCTTGTGTAGTAATACAATTTTTGAATATAAAAATGTTTTATATAAAAAAATCAAATGAATTTTTTCAGTTCAGTTCAGTATTTTTCAGTTCAGTTCAGTTCAATTCAGTTCAGTTCAGTATTTTCAGTTCAGTTCTGTTTAGTATTTTTCAGTACAGTTCAATTCAGTATTTTTCAGTTCAGTTCAGGTGTATTAAACACGCCCTAAGTACATTCATTAAGTCGTTAATTTCTTCAACATTTCTAGTCTGACCATCAATCCCTTCAGGTGTATTTGGTTGGAGAGAATTTTGAGAGTTTAAACTTTGTTTTGAGATTTTGAGAGTTTGATATTTTGTTTGGGATTTTGAGAGTTTGATTTTGCAAAATTCTTGTTTGGTTGGGTTGGAATTTTGTAAGTATGAAACAAAATCTTTGATTGGTTTTATGATTTTGCAAGTCTGGACTTTGAGAAACTTGGTGAACCAAACAAGATTTTACAAAACTGGACTTGGATAGTTTAAGTTTTGCAAAATCTTGCCCAACCAAATGCACCCTCGTTTCTATCGTAATTTATTTACGTGTGCTTACAAAAGTTTTATACGTGTCCATAAGGAGTCATTTTTCATTAGTCAAGTATTTGTACATAAAATACAATATTATCCATCCTCGTCCGTGAGGTCAGTGGGAAACTCGGACCTGCAACTTGTATATTCCCAGATTCAAGCTAAGGGTCCCTCTCTCTGCCTCCGTCGCATATAAGAAGGATTCGGAATCTTGACCAACATCAGCTCTCATATTTTTCCAAGTTATTAAAAAGAAAAATGCGAGCCGATAATGTTTCAGTGAATGGCGTGCCCGTGGAAAAAGCTGTTTGCATGCATGTTAGAATGAGGGAGAAGAATCAGAGACATGGAATTGACAAGAGGGCAGTTTTGTACTTGAGCTTTGAGAAGTTCACATGGGAGTTCTTACCAAAACCAAATAAATTGGTACACATGTAGGAGATTTGCACCACCTTCGCTCTGTACAAAGATCGCAACCCTTCCAACTTCTCAGTCTGTGGTCCCTTTCCTCAACACCACATGTGAATGAACTTCATTTTTCCTCCATGCTCACACATATGAAAAATAATGATGTTTCCAGAGAAACGGAAACTGGTTTTTTCGTAATGACGCTGCAGGTCTGCAATGATATTTGG
The DNA here is from genome assembly GCA_948330725.1 of Sherardia arvensis. NCBI lineage: Eukaryota > Viridiplantae > Streptophyta > Magnoliopsida > Gentianales > Rubiaceae > Sherardia > Sherardia arvensis. The sequence continues at coordinate 33,241,361 of OX415236.1, forward strand.
TGGAATTGATTCTCCACCTCTATAAATGGTGATAATTGCATCTAAATTTGTACACCCACATCACTCATCAACACAATACGTTACATCAACGTGATATTGCGTCATATTTCAATTTTAATCAACATTTTTTTCCGGTGATAAAAAATGTTATAGTAAATATAATACGGATACTAAAGTGAGTTTCAATCTAGTCTAGTTTAGCTATTAGTGTATTTAAATTTATATTTGCACTCAACTTTTTTATCATGAGATCAACCTTCAATTTTATTACAGTTTTCACCAACACAACACCATATAATACTTATCAACGCCTTAACTGACCAACTAGATATTTAGTTGGAAGACCTACATGATTATATTCAAGAAATATTCAACCTTAAAGAGCAAAGCTAATGCTCTTAACTTGAAACAATATTAGTTTCCAGTTGTCCACTATTTGAAGTAAAATTAAAAATTATCAGTATGTAGAATTTGAAAACGCTTGGAAAAAAAAACTCCCCCAATAATGAAAAGGATAATTTAAATTGGAGTATTACAAAATCTCACAACATTGCCATGTTAAGTTTGGATTGTCACGTCTGATAAAGATACTTTGAAATCTTATTGGGATCTCAATTACTCAGACACAGGCCATGATTGACTCTCTGTTTCTCTTTCAGTCAATTTTGGTCATGTTCAGTTCACCTGCTAAAATTGGCTGTTAGCTGCTAAAATTATTTAATTTCCTTCATCTGTTTTGAGCTGTTTGGAACTATTTGGACCTGCTATTAACTGATTGTAAACAGCATTGAGCTGAAATTATATTAATAATAATATTTTAGTTGAAATGTGATACCAACAAATTCATACGTTCACACAAATTCAAATTTAATTTGAATTGTTTTTTAAATTTTTAAAATTTTTTGAATAGTTTTACTGGAATTTAGAATAAGTATTACAAATGAAATATAAAAGTATAAAAAATATGTAGTAAAAAAGGAAACAATATTTACATAAACATAAAGCACGTGTGAATGAATTTTATCAAATTCTCTATGAACAAAACCAAAACACTTAATTTGAAATGTTATACACATATAACTATAAAAAAAATAAACAATAGTTCATTGACAACGATTAAAATAAATTTTGGTGTTTGCTATATGCAGATCTTGTTTGCTTCTGCGGGTCCAATGAAAGTGGGAAAATACCATAATTACCTTTCATTCATTTATTAATTTTTACAAATATATTTCTAAAACCCTAACCTTAAATGTATAAATCCGTCTATGTAATGATTGAACACGTGTCCAAATTATAAATTACTTTTTCTTGAATTATAATAATATTTAAGAGGGATATTATTGTCATTTCAGATATAATTTGGACCTGCAGAAGTAAAGTAGACCTGCATATAGAATCACCCTGAATTTTTTAGTACCTAAATTTCAAAAATTTTTATTTCTTTTAATAAAAAAAGAATACAAGTTGAAGTCAGATGCTAAAACTCCTAAAACTGCTTGAGCTGCTTGGAGATGTTAACTGTTAAAACTGCTTGGATTAAACTGAACTGGACAAAGCCTAACTAATTAATCTTATACGATATCATGGTAAATCTTATTCTATTGATTAGTCATGTGTTGTGTTGTATTTTATTTTATTAATTTATGTTGTGCTAAATTTGAGAGTGGCAGCGTTTGGATAGATGTTAGTTAATAATTTGTTTCTTACACATTTTCCACATAGTAGAGTCATGGTCTTATCTAGGTCCCCTTCTAAGGATGCCCTTTTGCTCATTAGCTTAGAAAATAATGTCCTAAATGCTAGTCCAAAACTTTAAAATTTCAACATTGTTGGCTGACACACTGTGATTTTAAGTCTGTGATTGCTAAAAGTTGGAACCAAACTTTTGAGTCATATGATATTCTTAGGTTTTCTTAGAAGCTGAGACGTCTAAAAGGAAAACTTAAAGAGTGGAATAAATTTATTGTTTGGCAATGTGCATAACCCAGTCTTAGTTGCGGAAGATAAAGTTGTTCAAAAAGAGATAATTTTTCAAAGTGATAGTTCTAATTTGAATAAATCAGAGCTTCATAGATCTCAGGTTGAGCTTACCTTAGATGTTGCCAGACAGAGAAATTTTTTGGCATCAAAAATCTAGAATGAAATGGTGGAAATGTGGTGATCAGAATAGCAAAACTTTTCATGCTTCAATCAAGGCTAAGCATGCAAGACAATCACTTTTAGCCATTAAAAAAATCAGATGATGTTTGGTTAACTGATCCTGAAATGATAGGTAATGAGGTAGTTGATTTTTTTAGCTTCTTATTAACTGAAGAAAACCAAGATGATAACCAGACTTGTACTGATTTGCTCCTTAAAAACAGCTCAAATATTATCAGTGAAGGTAACAATCTATCTTAAATTAAAACTATTGATTTAGTGGAAGTGAAGAAGATTGTTGTAAATATGGATGGTGAGGTTGCACCAGGTGCATATGGATTTACAGGGAAGTTTTGTACTTTCCGTTGGGATATAACATGTGAAGACCTTCTATGTGCTGTGAATGAGTTTCTATGTGGTGTCCATGTTTCTAGAGCAATATCTGCATCATACATCACACTAAAACCAAAGAAACCAGCGATGTCTTATTTTGTTTGATTATAGACCTATTAGCTTGTTTCATTTCTTAAATAAGATTTTCACTAAGGTCTACACTGAAAGGTTAAAGTCCATAATTCCCAAACTCATCTCCCCTGAGCAATCAGCCTTTGTTCATGGAATAGAGTTTGCTAATAATGATGCAAGAAATGGTTAACTTCTTCATAACAAAATTGGAGGTTGAAATATATTTTTCAAATTGGATATGATAAAAGCTTTTGATAGAATTTCTTGGAATTTATTGAGAAAAGTTTTAATGAAAATGGAATTTCACAGTCTTTTTGTAGACAACATTATGGGCAACATAGCTGCAGCGAAAGTTTCAATTCTTGTGAATAAAAAACCATATGGTTTCCTTAATGCTTCTCGAGGTATTAAACAGGGAGATCCCTTATCTATTTTTCTGTTTATACTTTTAACAAAAGTATTTTCCAGGAACATTGGTAAGATGTACTCTAACAAGTTGATTGAATATTATAAACTGTCACATTTTGCCACAAAAATCACTCACTTGAATTATGCAAATGATAGTGGTTTTTTTAAAAGCCAATAAGTCCAGTCTAGAAAATCTAAAAAAAAAATCTCGCTATATTATGAGAGAGCTACTGGTCAGAGGATTAATATAGAGAAGCCTACTTATTATATAAGTAGGAATGGTCATGTTACTTTTAATGCTTTAGTGTATCAGGTTTCTGGGTTAGTGAAGAGAGTTTTCCTTTCATATATTTTGGATGTCCTATCTATACAGGAAGGACAAGACACTCCTACCTTCAGACTTTATTTGATAAAATGACTTATAAGTTATCAGGTTGGAAAAATAAATGGTTGACCTTTGCTGGAAGATTGGTCTTAAGTAAACATGTCTTATCAGCTATACATTTGCATATACTAACTACATGTCATAAAACCTACAAAAGGTGTAATTGATAAGTTTCATGTTTTATTTGCTAAATTTCTATGGGGATCCTTTGATTTTGGTCAGAGAAAAGTATGGAGATCATGGACCAGACTCAGCTATCCATTTGTTGAGATGGTTTGGGTGTCAGTGATATTCATTTATCCGTGAAGAGTATCTCTTTAAAGCTATGATGTAAACTGTAAAATGGGAGCAATTTATGGTCTACTTTTATGTGGTCAATGCCAAATTATTTGAAAAATTCCAGGAATTGGAATAGAATAATTGAGGTTAATGAAATTAGTTCAGTAAATGTAGCTATCTAGATTGGAAGGTGTGAGTATCTTTTCAGCAATCCCAATGGTTATATGACAGAGGTTTAAGTTGATGTATGGAATGAAGATTTTGAAATCCCTTTTCCAGATTTGACTGTCACTGATTTTTTTTGTCTCGGCTGGATTTCTATGCCATACAATTACAACATGGTTACACTGACCATTACTTGACACTTCTATTAAAAGATATGCCTTTGTATGACAACTAAGATTCTAAATGCAAACGACTCATTTCATTTATACCTTAGATTTGGAAAATCTTAGAGGTCGTTTGGTATGAATAGAAGTAGGTAGGAAAAATAAAATGCCGGGAAGTTGGTTTTGCTTGGGTTGTATGGTTGGAAGAAAATAAGAAAAATGTGGGAATCTAAGGGTGTGTTTGGGTGGACAAGTTTTTGCAAAACTTGGACTATCCAAATCCAGTTTTGTAAAATCTTGTTTGGTTCACCAAATTTTCCAAAATCCAGACTTGCAAAATCCTAAAAACCAATCAAAGATTTTGTACTCACAAACTCAACCCAACCAAACAAGGATTTTGCAAAACTAGACTCTCAAAATCCCAAACAAAAACCCAAACTCTCAAAAATCCAAAACAAAATCCAGACTCTCAAAAATTTTGCGAACCAAACACAACCTAAATTCTCAGGAATTTTAAACTCACACAAAACATTGGAAGTTTCTTACCTAATTACACCTAGGTAGATTGCAATTCCTCCATTCATTTACTTAACAAAATAATTTTTCCTATTTTCTAGGATTTTGATTGAGGATTAAAATTCTCATTAAATAGAAATTCCTTCATCAATTAAACTCCCATATGAACCAAAAGATCTCTTAATTTCAATATACGTAAATAAGGCCGTGTTTGGTTATGTTGGATTTTGCAAAACTCGGACTTTCGAAGTTCAATTTTATAAGTTTTTGTTTGGTTCACTTTATTTTGCTAAGTTCAGGTCCTATCTCACAAACTCCAGTTAGATTTTGTTTTAAATTTCTGAAATTCTCTTCTGGTGATATGGGTCACTACCCATAGGATAGACCATGAGAAGGACGAAAGTAAGCCCAACCCGGAGGTGGTCCTTCCTATGACATCAGCTATATTGGCAGTACCCGGGGACAACAAATACATGCTAATGACTCATCCTCCCCCAGATACGCCTCAAGGAGAGGACCACTCGGTTGGACCCTTCCTTCTAACTACCACTATGGCCATGTCCACTTGGGTTGAGATTAACTGAACTGAGATTATTCCAGCTGAACTGAGATTATTCAAGCTGAACTGAGATTATTCTGACTGAACTGAGATTATTCCGGCTGAACTGAGATTATTCCAGTTTAGCTGAGATTATTGGTGATATAGGTTTTGGCCCATATCTTAGTTCCGGCCCAGGAAGTGGTCCAGTCCATAAGTGACGCCAGCTAGAATGGTGTTACCCGGGGGCACAAAAGACATGAATATGACCTGTCCCCGGATGAGGACAAACAAGCAGGACCACTACCATTTGGTTGGGCTCTCACTACCTCACACCTATAAATATAGCATTGGACTTGTGGAGAAAGGTATGTTCTATCAGATCTAAACTCTCTCAATATATCCTTATTCTCTCTCCTATTCAAAGGCCCCTCTTTCATCATCATGCCGGAGTAGTTATCATCGGGATAATCCGGGGCGATGTTTTGTAGGCCTATTAGGTGAGAGCGCGTAAACCATAGACGTGACCTTCTCCGAACCGGTGACACCATTGTACTCCGGACCGGGACTGGAAGCTAGTAGCATCAGTTGGCACGCCCAGTGGGACCTCACGTTCCCGGTTTACAAGTTGCATCCATGCCGCGCGGACGACCCAGGAAGAATCCCCTCCGCCCGGAGAGGAAGCGGAAGGAGGACCGAAAACCAGAAGAGCTGTCGTAGTTATTGGAGCCTGGAAACTGGTGGCAGAGAGGGAAGGCGCTCTCCGAGCCAACGAAGCAGCAGCGGAGGCAAGGGCTGCAGCTGAAGAGTGTAGACGGCAGCGTATGGCGTCGGAGACGGCGAAGGGAAAGAAGATGACTCCGGAGGGGACGATGGCGGAGATGCAACGTGAGAACAGGGAAAGGCTCCGGGCTGCAAAGGAGGCGGAGAGGCAGTAGCAGTTCGATGACCGTGAGGAGTCAGTGGAGATTCCGGTGACCCTGAGGGGTCGGAGGAGCTGGAGGGTTCAGAGGCATATGCTACGGACGAAGATGTAGGAGAAAGCCATTATCAACAACTTCGTAAATGGATTGATGGACAATGCTTTCTACATCGAGCTCATGAAGAATATGCCAACATCGTACTATCACATCCAATTGGTAGTGGAAATGCACTACATGGTACACGATGCTAATCATGTCCGGATGACCACGGTGGGATTCTTTGAGCAGAGGACCCTTACGGCTATAGGGGTTCAAACCACCGTCGCTCGACCTCCGGTCCGGAATGACCAAGTCAGGCGTGTGGCGGCTCCGGTGGCGGCAGCTCAGGCTCCGGCTATAGCCGCACGACCAACCTTTACCCCCTTGTCAAAAATCCGCGCGGAGATCCTCGTAGTCCACCGAGGTTTGTTCACTGATCTACAACCCATACTCGGAGCACCTGCAATGGCCAACGCGGAGAAGTGGTGTGACTTTAACAAGTCTTTTGGTCACACCGCAGAGGGATGAAGAGTGCTCCGTTCAGACATAGAGTGGCTGATCAGGAATGGATAGTTGAGGGACTGTGTCGCTAGAGATGTGCGCCAAGCGGCTACTCCGGCTCTCGCAGCCGGGCAAGGAAGGAAGATGAACTGGAGGAATAATCGTCCTCGGGGCGGAAACCAAGCTAACCCTGCCAACCCCTCTCCACGACAGGCAGCACTGGCACAGGCTCTGGCACCCCTGCGAATGATTAATGTGATCAACGGAGTGGTCGGAAACGGATTGAACTCCATGATGGTGATTAAGGCTAAGAGCAGGTACGTTCCTCCGGGTGAGATACAACAAAAGTGATTTAAGGTGAGTGAGACCATCACCTTTTCGGATGAGGACCAAGTGCCTCACCAAGTTCCTCACTCCGATCCGATGGTGGTCATAGCCGAAGTTGAAGGAGTCCTAATCAAGAGGGTGTTTGTTGATGATGGAAGTAGTGTGGAGATAATGTTCGCAGGGTGTTTTGACCAGTTGGGAATTAGCCGACAGAACCTAAAGCTGTGTCATTCACCTTTATTAGGGTCACGGGGCGAACAGTCCACCCCCTCGGCATCATCCCCTTGAAGGTAACAACGGTGGATTTTCAGGATGAGACAAAGAGTACTACGGTGGAATGCAATTTGACTTTGATCGACGCCGCGTCTCCCTACAACATGATCATCGGAAGGCCGTGGTTGAATCAGGCACGGGCCATTTGCTCTCTTTACCACTTGATCATGAAGTTCCCCACGGAGAAGGGTATCAAGTCGGTCAGGGGGCACCAACCAACCGCGCACAGTTGCATGCTAACGGCCATCAAGGATGCAAGATCCGAAGAAAGCCAGTTAAAGGTGGCTGAACCGGAGAGGGAGGAGGCTTGTGCAAGCTTGGTTTGCGCCATACATGGGGAACCAACATCGTATGAGGTGGAGGACTTGATGGTCGGCAGAAAGGGTGTAGTAACTATGGGCAAGAACCTCCCGGAGGACGTGAAGAAGGGTCTCCGTGACTCGCTGGCGGAGTACAAAGACGTCTTCTCGTGGGGAACGGAGGACCTGACAGGCGTTCCGGAGATCGCCATCCACAAACTTAACGTTTTCCCGGAGTTAAAGCCCATACGTCAAAAGAAAAGACCTCTTGCTCCAAAACGGGTGGAGAAAGTGCGGGCTGAGGTGAAGAGACTGCTGGATGCTGGGATCGTGGAGGAAATATCCTATCCGGAGTGGATAGCAAACCCTGTATTGGTGAAGAAGCACGATGGCTCATGGAGAATGTGCATCTATTTCACGGACTTGAACAAATGTGGGCCGAAAGACAGCTATCCACTTCCGTCCGTTGATCGGCTGGTCGAGGCCATTATTGGTTACCAAGTGTTGGCATTCTTTGACGCGCACCGAGGGTATCACCAGATCACAATGGCCAAGAATGACCGCCCCGAGACGTCTTTTATTACTGATTTTGGTACTTTTTGTTAAAGGAAGATGCCTTTTGGCTTGAAAAATGCAGGTGCAACGTACCACAGGATGGCGGACAAGCTTTTCCGGAGCCAAAAGGGACTGAACCTGATGGTCTATGTGGATGACATGGTGGTGCAAAGCCGGACATATGAGTCCTTCTTGTCGGATCTCCGCAAGATGTTTGATGTACTCCGGACTGCAAACCTGAAGCTCGGCCTTGGAAAGAGCACCGTTGGAGTCGAAGCGGAAAAGTTTCTCGTTTCATGGTATCGGCTCGTGGAATCGATGTGAACCCGGAAAAGATATCAGCACTCATTGACATGTCACCTTTGAAAGGGGTGAAGGACGTACATAAGTTGACCGGATCGTTGGCCACGTTGAGTCGGTTCTTGGCTCGCGGAGCGAAGAAACAGCTTCCCTTTTTCAACATATTTCGGAAGGCAAAATCATTCGAGTGGACGGAGGCCTGCGATCAGGCGTTTAGCGACTTGAAGACTCACATGGAGAGCCTCCCCACCCTGTCCAAGTCAGTGCCCGAAGAGGATCTTTTCTTGTACATTGCTGCCACTGAGCATGCCATTAGTTCCGTTCTGGTACGAGAAGATGGTAAAGTTCAGCGTCCGGTATACTTCATGAGCAGGGCACTCCAAGATCCGGAGTTGAGATACACCGCCTTGGAAAGGCTGATACTAGCTCTGGTCCACACATCTAGACTGCTCCGTCCATATTTCCAAAGACATCCAATTGCTGTTCTGACAAATCACCCACTACGACAGATCATGCTCAAATCGGAGGCCTCGGGCATAATGATGAAGTGGGCGGTAGAACTGGGGGAGCATGAGAATGAGATCAAGTATCAGCCTCGGAAGGCCATCAAGGGGCAGGCATTGGCCGACTTCTTGGTAGAGATGATCGAGCCGGAAGGAGACCTGTCCGGGCCGGAACCGCCCCTTGATATGTGGGAGCTGTATGTGGATGGATTATCACACGCTAACAGTGCCGGAGCAGGAGATTTGCTTACCTGTTCGAGGGGCACGGAACACAAATATGCCTTCCAGTTTGGCCTTAAGGCGACCAACAACGAGGCGGAGTATGAAGCCTCCTGGCTGGACTTAGATTGGCGTCGGAGATAGGAGCCAAGGACACTAAGGTGTACAGTGATTCTCAGATAGTGGTTTAGCAAGCGAACGAAGAATATGAGGCGAAGGAGTGGAGCCTTCAAAGGTACTTAGAGGCAGTCAAGCCGCTACATAAGAATTTCCACAGCATAACGGTGGTGCAGATCCCTCGAGAAGAAAAAGGCAAAGCGGATGCCTTAAGTAAGTTTGCCTCGTTGGAAATCAAGCCCGAAATTGATGGAAACCTTGTCCGCACGGAGCTACGACGCCCCGCAAGTTGCAGCAGTGGATGACGCCAATGTTGGAGTACCTGCAGGATGGCAAGCTTCCGGATGACAAGGCATTAGCCAGGAGGAGTCGGCATAAGGCACCATGCTACACCATCTTGGACAGATCCTTGCTCAGACGGGGATACCTCCAGCCTTGGTTGAAGTGTGTGGATTCAGACGAAGTAGAGCGCTTGGTGAGGGAGATGCATGAGGGGCCCAATGGTAGTCATCAAGGTGCCCGGACCATCACCCGGAAGATAATGTGTACGGGCTATTACTGGCCTGCCTTGTTTGAAGATGCGCAGAAGTATGTCCGAGCCTGTGTGTAATGCCAGCAGTTCGCCCCTCTTATCCACGTGCCTCAAGAAGAAAGAGTAGGAATCACTGGTTCGTGGCCCTTTGACCGATGGTGTATCGATTTGGTCGTCTCATTTACCTCCACTCCTGGGGGTTTAAGTACTTAATTGTGGGCATCGATTACTTCAACAATTGGGTAGAGGCAGAACCCCTCACGGCCTCACGAATATCCGTGGCAGCACTTGTGTGAAGTTTTGTTGGAAGAACATTATATGCCGGTATGGGATTCTGAAGTACATAGTCACGGACAATGTTTGGTTATTTGAAAATAATCTGTTCCGCTCTTGGTGCAAGGAGTATGGAATCACCCAAAGGCTCACTTCCGTTTACCACACACATGCCAACAGTCAGGTGGAAGTAACAAACCGGACAGTGGTGAACGGACTGAAAATATGTCTGAAAGGATCACGAGTTAATTGAGTGAACGAGTTGCAAAGTGTGTTGTGGGCATACCGGACCACCGAAAGATCGGCCACAGGAGAGTCTCCATACAGCCTGGTGTACGGAGCGAAGGCAGTGATACACGCCGAAGTCGGAGTTCCAAGTCTCCGAACCCTCACTTGGGACGACGAGCAAGGCGGAAGGAGCTCTCCCCTGAGATCGAGCAGGCTGCTGGATCTGGACCTGTTGGAAGAGAAACGGGAGCAGGCAGCGCTTCATGAAGCCAAGGTGAAGGAGCGGGTGAAGCGTTACCACGACAGACGTGTGCACAAGGAGTCATTAGCCCCCGGAGATTGGGTGATGCAGAGGAATGATAAGAGTTTGCAGGAGGCGACCGGCTAGCTGGCACCAAACTGGGACGGACCTTATCAAGTCATGGCCTCATATCCGGGCGTAAGTTACGAGCTGGCAGACCCGTCCGGACGAGTTATCCCCAGAAGATGGAACATCACCAACCTCTGGAGATTTTACGTGGCTTCCTGAATTGGTAGAGTTTGCATCTCCGGGTCCTCTCGCAAGGATTCCACTTAGGACCCCATTTTTTGTTCTTTCCTACCTTGTATTTTGCTCCGACCCCCGAGGGCAAAGAGTATGCCCGGGCAGATTTTACTTGGTTTGACGAATGAATGAAGAGTTTGCACTATCTACACTTGTTTGCATTATATTACGATTATTGATTCCCTCTGTTTCGTTTGAATAAACTTACAGGGGTGGGGAAAGAAATGAACGGAAAGATTAATCAAAACAAAACAATTGAATAAATGAACGTAACAAAACAAGCGCTTGGATAAGCAAAGAAAAGAAGGAAAAGCTTTATAGAAAAAAGCTAACAATTGAATAAATGAGATACACTAAATATGAGTAATAGTCCGAACGGACCTGTATGCATACAACATAAGGATAGGAAAGAGTATACATGAATCATGAAAGGAAAGGAAAGAACCTATGCACAACATCTATATCCGAGGATCGTGGTCCCCTAAAGGATGATAAGGACTACGATATTCGGGCCAATCGATATTATCCCACTCGATGGGAGAAGTCGGCCTTGGAGTAGGTGGTTCCGGAGTAGATGCTGGAGCAGTAACCTCCGGCCCAGACGGGTTACATTCGACCGTGGCTGGATTAACCTCCGCCTCCACAGGAGTCCGCTCCGGAGTGTCGGGATCAAGGTCATAAACGATCGACCCACTGGTCTGGCCCAAGAAAGGAAACAGAGGAATCTCAGGCAACTTCGAAAGGGAGGCTCAGACACGAGATACGACCCTATCCTCGGCCAGAGTAGTCGACGGTTCGCCCAGATAAATGGAAGACGGACCTTGTAGATCGGGAGAATGGGGAACATGTATCTCCGAGTCGGAGCCGAACATGCCATTTGAGAAGTAGGAATCCGAAGCGGATATCTCTTCATCAGGGATTTGAGCTTTGCCCTTGGGCGGATATTGGCCCTCGGGGGACTACGGGACGGAAAACCTATCCTTACACGACCTGGAGGACGTGAACCTCGTCCGCCCCCGCGGCGACCGCAACAGGACCTCTGCCTGCCTCTCCCTTGAATACGCGCGAGTCGCCAACTTGCAAGTTCGGCTAGCTCTTCGGCAACGAAGGGCAGGATTACAGCGGCATCCTCACGAAGACGAGTAACACGGCGAGCGGATGCCTCTGGATCGACAGATACCCAGATTCCTGTATATCTCTCGAAGGTGAAATCAATAGAGGTCCGGCTCAGATTATGAATAAGCGACGGAGGAAGATACGTGCCGGCGTGCATACGCTTCCACCACTCAACCGCTTCCTCAAAAGTTGGGCGGTAACGAGATTCTCGATCATTCCAGCCTAACTTGAACATCTGGACGATCAATTTGCTCAAGCCTTGGGGAAAATTAAGATAGACAGGTGGCGAAACTAATCCGAGGCGGAGGCCAGTGAGGTGATATGATAGCTATAGAGTAACCAAGTTCTCTTGAAGAAGCCTATTCCGTCCGACTAACTCTCGATTCTCGTTCTCCAACTTTAGATGATCCCTCAAATACTCCGTTCTCCTTTCTAACAACCTCAACTTATCACAGTAAAAGGGCAAATCGGCCCACTCCAAGTCCAGCTCAGTTTTCAGCTTGGCTTTGTAATCCTCGTGCTCAGCCTGTAACATGGAGATAGTAGCATCTGCTTTAAGAGTGGCATCGATCCTTTCTCGAGCAGAAATTTGGCACTGCGTCAGGGTCCCAAATTGATCCCAGATCTCCCTAAGGCGAGCGACCAGGGACAGAACATCTAGAAACTCAGCCATTAAGGGTTCCATTCCGAACCCGGCAAACGAATCCCTGGTCCTCTAACCGTCCAACTGCTATCGAGCTAACTCCGCTTCCAGTTCATAGCACCTAGGGCACGAGGGACTAGTGGAGTGAGAACTGCCCGGAGAAAGATGCGCCTCAGAGTCTCCGAAACAGATGTTACGTCATTGATCTCTAGGCTGCGAGCACGAAAACATTCTTTATAAGGTAAAGGTAATGAACGAACTTAAATGGGGAAAGTGAGAAAACACATGGTGGAAATAGAAAATTCATGTTCGAATAAAAGGATTACATTATTCGGAGGATCGTCATCTCCATCCGAGCCATCACTTCCGCCCTTCCTACACTAAACAAAAGAAGGTTAAGATCCTAGACGGAGGGAAGTGATTCGACAAAATTACGTTAAATAAAGCTAAGGAGTGTGGTCTACATCGCTATCCTCGCCACCATCTCCTCCATCCCTGCCACCTTCCTGCTCTTCTTCTTCTTCTTCTTCTTCTTCGTCGTCCTCTCCGTCACGAAGATCCTCTTTAGGTCCAGGCGGAGAGCAAAAGGTTGAAGACCTCCAAATACTTAGCCTTGGCAGGCGAATCCGGAGCCTTAGGATCCCCCTTCTCCAGACAGTTAACCTCCTTGCTCAAGTCCACCAACTCGAGGTTAAAGGAGCGGATAACGTCGACCGAAACTAGCTTTTGGACCTCAGCTTCGGAGTCCTCGTCAAAGATGGAGAGCATCGACGGCTTCATACGTTCGATTCCACCTCGGAAGAACTGATCCACCGCATAGTTGTACTCAGCGGCGGCGGACGGGTGATAGTAGAATTTGCCGTACTCACCCCGACGGCATTCTGGAATCCATCCCTTCATCTTGTGATACACATGGTGGATGGACAGATTGTTGGAAGCACGACAAAGATTGGTCAACTCCTGCTCAAAGGCACGGCTTTGAAGAACTTTGCCAGCAAAGGTCATGCATATCTCTTTCTGAGCAGCCGGAGCAGCAACAACCTCCAACTCTTTTATTCGGGCCTCCACCCGTGTAAGCTTCCATTTCAGGTTGGTGTTTGTTCGCTCCAGCCCGCTCAACTTCTGAGATAGCTTGGTGTTTAGGGCATGATAGGCCTTGTTAATGGACTCCGCATCGCCCGGGGCATTAAAAATATAACTTGCGTAGTCCTACAATAACGAAAAGAGATAAAAAACACGAGGAAGGATTACAGCCGACACTTACCAGATTCACGGGCAAGCTACTTACTCTTGATTCGGAAACCGAAGTAACCTCACTTTTCCTCTCCTTTTCGGTGCCCGCCTCGGACTGCCGACTATCCGCAGGCTTTCGAGGCTGAGGCGGCCCCTTCTGCTTCTTATCGGCTGGAGGCTTCTCCTCATCCGACTATTGGGGCCCGTGAACCTCAAAGGCGGCGGCCCGGCTCGTAGCGGGAATGACCTTATTCACAAGCTCCGGTTCGGAAGGTGCCGTTGGTGGGTTGCCAGAGACAAGCCATGTCGTGACATTGGCATCTGCTTCTATGACATTCTCCTCATCATCAAGGTCGAAAACCTTCCTATTCTTCTTCTACTCTTTCTCTAGTTGCTTCAGAGTTTTCATGCCGGTTTTCGAACCGGGTTTTCCTTTATCCGCCCTCTGGGTCTTGATTGTGCTCGGAGGAGGATCAACGGCAGCTCAAACCTAGAGAAAATAATACACAAAATAGAGAATAAATAGAACAGAATACACGTCATGATATACGACCACAGATATTGAAGACTGTACTTACAAGTCAGATCCTGCACGATGTAGAACTTGGTCTTGGTGAACACCTCCGGTTCGTAAGCCATTAAAGGGAACACATACTGACCCTTCCAAAACTTGGTCAAGTCTTACTGGTTATAGCTTAGCTTCGAGTGGTCCGCTTTCAGTTGGGCGGGTCGGAGCTCCGTCTTATCTTCACGTTTGGCACCATTTTTCCAGTTAGGGCACGAATAACGGGCCGTGTCAAAAGTGAGTAATGCCTTTGCCAGTTGGCATAACTGTCATGCCGACCCCTGCAGCAATCCTTCACCTTCAGCCTCTTCTGCAAAGTGAAGATCCCCTCGTCCTTGGTATTCTCCAAATAGTAGAAGGAACGGAATAAGGCGAGAGTAGGCGTGATCTGGCAACGATAGCAGTTTAGGAGAAACGCCCGGGTCACGGCAATGCAACTAGGCTGTAGCAGCGCCGGAGATATCTGGAAGTGGTCAAAGATTTCCAAAAAGAGGGGGGAAGAGGGAAGGTCAGTTTGTATAGAAAGTGGATCCGAGGTATACACGCCACCTATGTATGGTCCCCATCAAAATGACTCCGCCCGGAGTCCCTTGACGGGTACCACCATCCTCTGGACCAGGTCCTCTACCCCCGAGTCAATTGTTACCGTATCACCGTCAACGGGATCCCCCTCTTCCAGAACGGGGTTCAGACTCACCATCACCCCCCCTTCGCCTCCCTCATCGTCGGTGGAAGCTTCATTCTGGACTTTCTCCTCTGCTCGATCGAGGGGAGGATCAGATTTCATCTTTTTGATAGTGAAGCTCATGCCGGCCATGATCCAGTAAAAGAAGAGAGAGAATATGAAGGGAATAGAGAGCAGAAAGCAGGAGAAGAAAAAAAGAAAATTGACGGATGATAGCGACAAGTGAGAGTCCTATATATAGAAGTCCTCGACAGAAAGGGACCACTAATCGAGGAGACATGATTACTCTCTCGGAAAAAGGAAAAGGAATTTATCGATTGACAACACCGCATTTATGAGGTTGTCGCACTCGTCTCATAAATGCGCGTGCAGTCACGCGCTCACGCGTACAGGAAGACTTAGAGGCAAAAACGTGATTATAAGCGTTGGCCTTGACAAAGAGCCATCACGAGAGGAAGAGACACGGGACCCCTCCTCTAAATCGTATCTAGGACCTCCAGACGGATCCCATTCACAGGAAAACAAAGGCAAAGACGTGATTAGACGCGCGCGCTCGACAGAAGAGCCGTTGCAGGATGAATAGACACAAGATCCCTCTTACGGATCAGACTTGGAACCTCCGGACAGATCTCATGTCTCGAGGGGCTAGTGGTGATATAGGTTTTGGCCCATATCTAAGCTCCGGCCCAGAAAGTGGTCTCGTCAATAAGTGACGCCAGCTAGAATGGTGTTACCCGGGGATACAAAGGACATGAATATGACCTATCCCCGGATGAGGACAAACAGGCAGGACCACTGCCATTGGGTTGGGTTCTCACCACCTCACACCTATAAATATAGCTGTTGACTTGTGGAGAAAGGTATGTTCTATCAGATCTAAACTCTCTCAATATATTTTTATTCTCTCTCCTATTCAAAGGCCCCTCTTTCATCATCACGCCGGAGTAGCTATTCCCGGGATACTCGGGGGCGTTGTTTTGCAGGTCTATTAGGTGAGAGCGCGCGGACCACAGACGTGACCTTCTCCGGACCGGTGACTCCATTGTACTTAGGACCGGGACTTGAAACTGGTAACATCAATTATTCTGGACGAACTGAGATTATTCTAGCTGAAATGAGATTATTCCAGCTAAATTGAGATTATTGTGACAAAAATCATTTCTTGTGTTGAGTTGAATTAAAAAATTTATAAAATATAATAAAAGATGATATAAATCTTTTAAAATTCATTATAGTATAATTATTACTTATTTTTATATCAAGAACTTATTTATATCTAAGTAGGAATACTCTGTTTTGTTGGTTGATATATTTATAACTTGCACACTTTAAACTCATGGAATACTATATTTTCTTTTAAAAATATTAAACACAATTTTTTAATCCATTGTTTTAGTATTGGAAAACAATATTCTTTTCTATAGAAATATAATCGTGATATAATTTTAAGTCATTTGACCTTAAAAAAATGTTTTTGTGCAGAAAGAAATTCTCAAAATAAAATAAATGGAACGACAAATTTAGAAGAAACTCACTGAATAGGGTTTTAGTAACACGCCGCCTCCCTTCATAGTAGTGGATGCAATTGATTTTAATTTATGAATATCCGATAATGTATGAAATAATAATATAACTCCCTATTTTATGGATTTGGTTCACTTACACAAGTTAAGATATATAAGATGAAATAGATAATAAATCGATGATAAGTTTTTTGCATCATGTTCGATAAATGATGAAATACATCATTTTAAGGTAACTACATTGAATTTGTGAAAATTTAATAAATTGAGTAGAAATATATTGAATTGTATTTAACTATACTAAATTAATCAATGAATTATATAGAATTGAATAAAGAAAAAAATTGATATATTGAATAAAATTTAAGTGAGATTAATCTTGTTGAACTGAGATTATTCCAGCTGAACTGAGATTATTCTGGCTGAACTGAGATTATTCCGACTAAACTGAGATTATTCCAGCTGAATTGAGTTTATTCTGCCTGAACTGAGATTATTCCAGCTGAACTGAGATTATTCCGACTGAACTAAGATTATTCCAGCTGAATTGAGTTTATTCTGCCTGAACTGAGATTATTCCAACTGAACTGAGATTATTCTAGTTGAGATTATTGTGAAATAATCTGAAATTGGCAAATAGAGGAGAACCCAAAAGTTAAAGGTATGTTCTATCAAAATTAAACACTCTTTACTTATTCATATTCTCTCTCCTATTCAAAAACCCTATTTTTATTATCACGTTTGAGTGGTTACCCTCGAATTACTCCGGGAGCTCTATTTGGCGGGTAATAGGTGAGAGACATCGCGGGTTCAAATTCATGTGCATCCCGCACTAGACACATCCCGGAGCTAGCTAATTCCGGAGCATACTGGTAGCGTCATTTTCAACCAAACAAGAATTTTGTTTGACACTTACAAAATTTTAAACCAATCAAACAAAATCTTAAAAATTCATACTTGAAAATTTTCAGACAAAATCTCAAACCCTCAACATATCAAATCAAAATTTAAACTCTCAAAATCCAAATACCGATTAAAAAATTGAAATCGCTCGATTACCATCTACATCGTTTAATGGAACTCGGTTACACAGACTCAAAAATCAGGTGTGAACTGACGGGTCTTTCTCTCTCTCTATTTCGAATAAGGGAACAAACGGATCTGGAAGAAATGCAAATTCTGTATTCGATGACTAGATCATACTCCATTTACGACCGACATAATTTTCCCAGTGTGAACATAACACGTGAGAGGTAGCTGATACTGGATATTGTTGATTTAACCAGGCCTTCACTGCTTCAAAACTTCAACAACAATTTAAGTATCAGTTCAGTACAGCAAACAAAATCTATTGATTTGTAGTATTTGTAAAAGTAAATTCATAATATAATAAGTGTAACCAGTATGATAATATCTAATTCTTTATATTTTAGGGTCAAATTTGTAGCTAGACTAAATTTTATATATACATAATCAGATATACCATATATAAGATCGCCTTATTTAACGTATGTTCACCGATATTTATTTTCGGAGAACTTTTTTTAAAGAGTTCTATAAACCTTGTTTTCTATCATTTCAATTTCATTTTGGATAACACTTTCTACTACCAACAATTGTTGCACTAACAAAATCCGACGCAACTTTGTTATTGGTAGCATTTCTTATATAATAATAAAAATTATTGTAAAAGTGAAAATGTGGACAGTGATCCAATATTACTGTTCGTTACAGATTATCCACAATAACTATGATATAATCACCTGCTACAGTTAAAAGAATTTTATAACATCTCCAACGGTACCGATTTAAAAAGTATTTTTTTATTTTATATTTTTAATTTTGATGAAATCTAACTGAGGAGTAATCATCAATAATAGTAAGATTTTTAAGTTATACACATTGTTAATTATTAATAACAAAAATAAACTTTCAAATATTTCACACTAAATTAAGTATCTAATGAAAAGTGTTTCTTAATAATCAACAATGAAAAATTGATAAGGAACACTACTTAGTTTAATTTGATTTCGTGTAGCAAAACTAATCTGTAGTGCACATGACCTTACTTAAATTAAATGGAACGTAATAGATTTAATTTCAACTAACTAATATATAATATATTGAACAATAACAGTATAATTAAATTTCCTTAAATTCGCTAAACACACTCCCAATGCAATCAAACCAAAGTGAGCTAAATCATTTCGTTTATCAAAGTGATCAAAATTAACAGAAATTTTATTAATTTTAAAAATTCAATTAAGCTGAAGAACATATCCCAATGCACCAACAAATGATGTTTATTAGAACCACCACATGCACATTATTTTTGTGTGTAGTGGATGCTCTAATTTTTTTCCGCACAATGCGTGAGTTGTTGCCACTAATTTGCGTAGTTCAAGACCCCAACCGATTGAGGTTCATGCTGCTAAGGACTGCGTCCGTGTTCCGTTCAACATGTTTTAGCATTCTGTCCTCTCAAGTTTATATCGTTGTCTCTTCATATAAGGGCATCTCCCATGTTTTTTTTTCTTTTTTAGTTCAAACTGAATTTCGGTAGAGGGATATTTATTAACCTCCCCACGCCTATAAATATGTCTCTAAATGGAATCGAGTAGTACATGATAACTCCCAAAAAAGAGTCAATATGTGAAATTTCCAAGAGAGTTTGAATAAACCTTCTCAGAATCTATATCTAGGAGTACTAAATGCCGATAATAGCATATCTAAAATCTAAACTAAAATGTAAAAAAGAGGTATAATAAGTGATCTAGTCAGTCGCACTTCCAACCAGTTCGGGTCGCACTACCTGATTACTAAGTGACTATAATATTGGACGATACACTTAACACCGCACTCACTCCTTGATCTGTCTCATTAAACGTTATTCGGATTCCCCACTCGGGCCCAGTAAGAGACATTCCAAATTATTTACACAGCACCAGTGCATCCGTATACTGTCTAACACAAACGAGACTGGTTAATCAAATGATTATCCAATCCATCCGGCCTACAAATCTGATTATCAAGAAGGATTAACTGGATAGTAAGTATTAACACTACCATCAACTCGGATTTCTCATGGCCATCACCAAATCAGATCAAAAGCCAAACTAGTTCCCAGACAAAGTACCCGTTGAAGAAAATAGAATTGACAGACAGACATACGTGACCAATATTCAAGCAAAAGACCCATACAGAGCATAGTACCTCTTAAATCTAAACCTAAAAACACACCAAAACTATATAGAAAAACACAGTGAGCAATAACAAAAAGAAAGGAGGCCCTTATCTCCGATCTACCCTATTCCGGGCTATTGGAACTCGCGTAAACACCATCGGCGATGCTTGGTCAGAGCAACATACCACGGCATAACGAAGGAGGGCTGACTGCGTGTGACCAAACATGACTCATACCAGAGCTTCCTTTAGTCCAGATGCAGCGTTCAAAGAATTGATCACACTCTTTCTATCTTTTCCGACGAACCAGGAGGATGACGGTGGAGGACGGAGCTCTGCAACTTTCCACTGGCAGCAATGGATCCCTTGACGTCGTAAGGGCCTTCTACTCCTAAAAGACTCCGCCTTTGGCTCGCCTGCAAAATGGATCGGCTTACCCAACGATCCGTCGATCTGAAAGGAGAGCCACCATTCCGGCGAGCAAACCAATGATAAACACCATATTTGGTGTGATTTTGCATCAAATTAAGGACTTGTTTTTCAGAGCTTATATTATTGTTATTAAATTAAATTAAACATCAATGTTATTACAATAGTTAAAGCAATATTACGATTATAAACTTTAACGTAAATTTTAATAATATGATTAAATTTATATTTGACACTATTCAAGGTAAAAATAATTCTAAAACATGAAAGTAAAAGTAATGAATGTAATAAAATAGTGCATCTGAGAGGACTTTCTCTCACTACTTTCTCTCTCTAATTTCAGGGAGTAGTTTCTGTTCATTCTCAATCAAATCATCACCGATTTGATTGATCTTTACACAAAAGTTTAGGGTTTCGTCAAATCAAGTTGTCAGAAAGGTTTTGGGGGTTTCTATTTGCACATGCAACACGTTTTTCAGAGGGGGTTTTCCCATAGTTTTCACTGTCTAAAGCAGTTTGGAGGTATATGAATTCAGAAGATTCCTGAAGGAAGACGCAAGGATTGGCCGGGGCAAAAAGCTGGTGTTGGCTTGGAGACTGGAAAAAAGAGCTAATGTGCTGAAGTAAATTCATCTTTTCCCAAGGCGTTAGATGTGCACGAGGTGAGTGGCTTTTGAATTTTCCCATTGGATGTTAATAATTTAGAATTAGACACATTCATCGTGTACTGGGAATCTGTAATCATGAGGGTTGGAACTCCCACACAGAAGTTCAATTTAGACGTAATTAGGTGTCAGGGAGATCGGGAGTTGAAATGGAGAAAGGGATCTATAAATACACTAAGGAAGGGATCCCCTTCTCTCAATAAACATACATCAAAACTTTCTACTGAGAAAGGGAATACAGACACAAATTCGCCTTTTTCTTCAACTGTCAAAAGGGGTTTTCCTCACAAGATGGGGGATTTTCAATCTCTGAATTCAGTTGAAAGAGCCCTCTCTCCGGAAGGGTCGGTATATTCGGAAGAGAGGAGAGAGCAGGGAGCGGAGGGGTGGATTATGATGCTTTTCCTCGCCCGACTCGGAGAGGAGGTATTCTGTCTCTTACCAGAGCAGATATTGCTGATTCGGTCCCAGTGGAGCAAAACTGCTTGTTGGCGTTCTGGCTGGACAATAGGCACTTTACTGAGGAAGATTTGGAGGAGTACTTCACCAGATTCTGGTCTGTAAATGCTGGGGTAATTCACACCAACGGTAATTTCTTTGTGGTTAGGTTTGAATCGCGAGAAGAAGCGTTAGTAGTTTTACACCGAAGCTCGTAAGCTATGGCGGGGGGAATGCTAGCATTTAGGAGGTGGGGGTCTGGTATTGTGCTGAGAAATGTGCAGGTTGAAAAAGTTAAAGTCAAGATACAGCTGCATGGGTTCCCAGCTGAAGCCTTCGCTCCGATGGCGGCTATCAAGGTTGCAAATATGGCGGGAGATATTATAGATGTGGAAATTGAGCCTCCTCCTGCGAGAAATGTCACGTTCTTGAGGGCGACCATGTGGATAGTGCTAGGAGAATCATTGGTGACAGGTTTCTATGTGGATCTGGAGTATGTTCAGTTGCCGGAGAACGGAAGGATTTGTGTGTCGGTGAAGTATGAAAGATTGTTTCGTTTCAGGAGGAGATGTGGAGTGGTGGGACATCCGATGAACAGATGCCCAATAGTGAATGATGAGGTTTTAGATGAATTTATTGAGCGTAAGGTCAGATCGCACTTTGAGCAGCGAGGTGTAGGTATCATCTATGATCCGAGTAGACAGATGTATGCACGTGATGTGAGGGCGTATAATCATAGAAGGGGCCATAAAAATACTAACATTCCTGCTGACTATATGGATTCTAGGAGGCTCAGATATAGACACATGCCAGACAGAGAGGTGCAGGAGGACTTTCTGATTTCAATGAGGGTGGAGCCTGGTTTTAATAGAAGGTTAAGCATTGGGGACAAGTTGGAGGGGAATTCGTTTCAACCTAGGAATCAGATTTTTGATCCATATTTTGGTGAGCAAGTGGAGGTCAAGGCTCGGGGTCAACCTAATAATCCATCTCCACCAACAAACATGTTGATAGATTCAGAGGAGTATAGCCCACAGCTGCAGGCCTCAGATCATCAGAATTTGGGAGCTTGGGTCAGAAATCAGGAGAATTTGGAAGAGGCAATGAGAGTAGAGATGGAAAGAGTGACAGTGAATTTGAGGAATCTGGAAGCAGCAGAAGATGCACTCACGGTCATAATGGAAGCGACACTTCAAGCCGCACCGGAGAGGATGCATCTGAGAGTCACTTCAGAGGAGCATTTCCTATCCCGGGGTGGGGAGGAGCAATTTCAGAGATTCCAACTCCAGTACAGCTTGGAAGTGAGGTAGAATGGCAGGAGCAGGGGCCAGATGCAGAAGATAATGAAGTTATTGTGATCTCGTCAGATGGGAGTGGCACAGACTCTTCAGAGGAGGATTCGTATTCATCAAGGTCAAGCAGAGCGGCAGATATTGTCATTGGAAGGTAGCGTAGACAGAAGAGATCAAGGGTCCAAGAAGAGGAGGGAGATTCTAGGGATAAAAAGAAGATGAAGCTAGAACTAAAAAATAGGAACAGGAGGAGAAGTGGAAGGCACACTAGGTTTATGCTGATAAGGAGAAGACCTAACTTTGAGGTTGGACAGTCATCTAGGCAATCACCAATAATGGAAAATATGCAGCAAGCTCAGGAAGTTGTTCAAGAGTTGCGAGAGGGTGTGATTCAGGAGAGTCTAGATGGAATACAAGAGCTGATGCAAATACAGGAGGCAAGGACAGTGGTGGACATGACATATAACTGGAATGTAAGGGGAGTTAATAGAGCATCTTCAGAACCAATCGAACAAGTATTGTTGAGAAGGAATGAAAAGACAACTCGTTCAGTGGGAGATAACAGCTCAGAAGAGGTAGTTCCCTCTGACATGCACTCACCAAAGAGAAGAAAGATCATCATTAATCACGTGATTAGAGGCTCACCTGCTCTTGGTTTGCCTGAAATTGGGGAAAATGATGATCAGCAGAGTGTGGCTAATACATTAGAGAGGGATATATTGGTTATATCGTCAGACTCCACAGCTACATTGGAAGAGGAAGTCTCAAAACAGGAATCATTCCAGGAAGATCAAGTGGAAGATATTTTGGAGGAGCTAAAGAATGATGCCGAGGATGATGAAGGGATTTCGACCAGTTCTGGTGAGGAAGAGGTGTCTTCAAGGAGGCTGCCAGAGCTGAACCGTGCGGAAGAAGGCGCTCGGGATGAAGGTTTTCCAGTGGTTGAACAAAATCAACCACCCAATCATCCATGAGAGGTGTTGTGTGGAACTGTAGGGGTTGCAATAACACCCCTACAATGAAGGGGATCAATCAGCTGCTAGGTAGGTATAGTCATAGTCTTTTGTGCTTGCTAGAAACAAAAGCCAATGAAGCGCATTTTGATCGTTTGCAGGAAAGTACTTATTTTAGAAATTCTTGTATAATAAATGCAGCTGGTAGATCAGAGGGAATAACTCTTTTTTGGTCTGATCACATAGAACTAGTAGTAGATCAGAATAGTAGCAACGATGTAGTTTGCATTGTGTCGGCGGCAAATGATTAGAAGTGGTGCCTTATACTGGTATATGGCCCATCCTTTGCATCAGCAAGGCCTTCTTTCTGGAATTCACTTTCGACTTTGAATTACTTCTCCATGTTTCCTACAGTTCTGGTGGGAGATTATAATCAGATTTTGAGCCAACAAGATAAAAGGGGAGGATCTTCAGTACCTTCCAATATTACTTCAGAACTGCATCATCTTCTGCAGACACATCAGATGGAGGAAGTTCCATACACAGGCTTGTGGTATACTGGAAAAATAATCAATCTCCTCCTAATACAATAGTGGAGAGGTTGGATAGGGCTTTTGCGAATAAAGAATGGAGAACAATGTGGCCAGCAGCTAAGGTGAATAATCTTCCTTTTTCTGAGTCAGATCATAGCCCAATTTTGCTGGAATTGAGGCCACTACAGAGAAGGATGAAGGATGTGAGAATATTTGAAGCAATGTGGATAAACATGGATCCTACACAGCAGATCATTACAAGAGTCTGGAACACAATCATACAGGGAGGACAAAATGGAGTTGATCATGTGCAAGCTTTGTCAGATTAGCTTAAAGTTTCTATGGTGCACTTAAGTAATTGGCATAGACAATCTTTTGGGCAGATGGACAAAAAATTAAAGCAGTTAATAGATAAGTTGGAAAGAGCTCAGGCAGGATCAGGACTCTATCTCAATCATTCTAAGATACAGAGTCTCATTGCACAAAATCATGAATTGGAGCAAAGACAAGCAGAGTATTGGCAGCAAAGAACAAAGATAAATTGGATGCAGTTTGGTGAGAAGAATACTAAGTTCTTTCATAGATGGGCGTCAAGGAGGAAGCAAGCTAACATTATACAAGGGATCATGGATGCTAATGGAGTATGGAATGATGATCAGGAAAAGATAGTTTAAATCCTGCACCAGCATATTAAACAAATATATATTTATCAGTAGAGTTTGGAGGATCGGGAGCAAGGCCAATCTGATAAACTAGGCAGATGTTCATTTCAGAATTTTATGGAGGCCAACACACAAACATTGTCAGATGAGCAAGTACACCAGCTACAGGCTCTTTTTACCATAGCAGATGTTTAGGAAGTAGTCAAACATATGAAGCCATGGGGAGCTCTTGGGGAGGATGGAATTCCAACTAGTTTTTACAAACATTACTAGAACATTGTTGGTGATTCATTAACTTCAGCAATCATCAAAATCTCACAAGGTAACTCCTTCCCTATGGATTGGAAATGCACTCAAATTATTTTAATCCCTAAGGTCAAGCTGCCAAAAACCCCCTCAGATTTTAGACCTATTTCCTTATGCAATGTTAAGTAAAAAAATCATTGCAAAGATGATTGCAAATAGGCTAAAAAGGCACATAAGCTTTTTAATTTCTGATAAAAAGCATGGATTTGTGTCTGGGAGAAATATATCTGAGAGTGTTTTATTAGCACATGAATTAGTGGATTTCATCAGAAAGCATAAGAGAGGTAAAGTAGGAATGACAGCTATAAAGTTGGACATGAGCAAGGCTTATGATAGAGTTTCTTGGAGGTTTCTGGAGAAGGCTTTAAGTCATTTACACATTCCTACATCCCTAATACAGCCAATCATGCTTTGTGTGCAAACAGTCTCATATCAGATCAAGGTAAATGGTGAGGTGAGCCAGACCTGTTCTCCCAATAAAGGTCTAAGACAAGGGTGCCCTTTATCCCCTTACCTTTTCATAATATGTCAGCAATATCTGTCTTTTGGCTAGAGTATAAGTTATCCAGAAATAGGAACTTAGGGGTTCAAGTATCAAGAGGGGGTTCTGTTGTATCTCATATTATGTATGCAGATGATTGTATCATGTTTACAAAATGCACACAAGAAGCCATTGTGGAGTTAGCAGAGGTGCTCAACACATACACTACTCTGTCTGGACAGATGTTAAATCATGCTAAATGCTCAATAAAGTTCAGTCTTGATACTTCATATCAGATGCAATAGTTTGTCATGGCTAGGCTAAATATACTAGGAGAATGGATAGGAGGTAAGTACCTGGGGAATGAAATCATATTTGATCAGAATAAATCTCAGATTTTGCATAATTTGATCCAGAAGGTAAAGCAAAAATATGAATCTTGGAAGGTGAAATTATTGAACTTCTCAGGAAGGCTAACTTTGGCAAAGCATGTTCTCCAGTCCATAGCAGTGTATCCTCTAGGAATTTTTAGAATTCCTGTAAGTATTCTGAGAAGACTGGATGCAATGAAAGCACAGTTCCTCTGGGGAGGTTCACTGGAGTCCATATCACTTCACTGAAAGTCTTGAAGCTACATTTCCAGATCCAAATTGGAAGGAGGTTTAGGTTTGAGGTCTACTGGTGCTTTGAATAAGGCCCTCCTAGCAAAGCATTCTTGGAATGTTATCAAGAATAGATCTTCCCTCCTGAGTAGAGTATATCAAGCTAAATATTTGACGGAAGATTCTATGAAGACAGTGGTGGTTAAACCAAATGATAGTTGGGGATGGAAGTCAGTGATTTGGGCTTCTGAGCTCATCAGAGAGAATTTACACTGGAGAGTGGCTAATGGCAGAGACATAAGGATTTATGATCATTGGATTCCAACAGTTCAGAACCCTATATTGAATACTACTGTGGTTTCTACACATACTAACTTCAGAGTGGAGCATTTGATTGATCAGCAAAACAATATATGGAGACCGTTTTTACTAAGATGCATATTTCCTCCTGAGGTAATACCACATATTGTGTCATTGCATTTGAACCTAGAAGAAAAAGACACACATTTCTGGAGATGGTCAAGAAATGGGGAGTACAATGCAAAGTCTGTTACCATATTGCTATGAATTCAGGCTCACAAAACATTAGGTTATCCTCACAAGCAAGGAGGTTTTGGGCTAAGCTTTGGAATGTGAGTATACCTTATAAGATGGCTACATTTTTGTGGAAGGCAGTGTCAGGTTATTTGCCAACACAGCTGAACAGACAAAGAAGGAAGATTACAGACTCTAATACTTGCAACAGGTGCAACAATGCAGTGGAAGATGAGTCACATTTGTTCCTCAACTGCCCAGATTCAGAGAGAATTTGGGAGTTGGCTGGATTTAGCCAACAAAGTCAGAATATGATCTTCAACACTTGGATTTTCTGTCTGATTAGCAATATAGGTCAGGAAAAGGACATTATTAAAAGAGTAGCCATATTATGGGAGATTTGGAAGCAGAGAAATCACATGATCTTCCACCAATCTTTATTACAAGCTCAGTGGTGTGTGGATCAAGCTGTTTTTGAGTGGCAAATCATGCTCAACAGAGGGAGAATTCATATCAGCAGAAGGCAGTCAGAGAGTATACAAGTAGGGAGCCAGAATTCTGCAGAGGAAGATATATCTTTGGATCAGATCAAGAATGGCAGTTGTCCTCAACTCTTACAGGGAGCATGTGTACTGAGTTTCGATGGTTCCTTTAGGAAAACAGAGTTGCTAGGAACAAGAGGATGAAGGATTTGGAAACCGGGCTGGCCAAAGGATTCTGGTATACAAAGGACTGATTTCTTCACATCGGTATCTCCTTTACAAGTAGAGACGGAGACATGTTGGAGAGCGTTGAAAGCATCTCTCAGACAAGGTGTCGTCGGATAAATCTAGTAACCGACTCACTAATCCTAGAAGCAGTGATCAGCAATCCAACAAGTGCGCCCTTAGAAATTAAGTCTACTATAGCTAGTATATATGGTTTGTTAAAATCCCTTATGAAATTTAAGGTAATTAAGATTAGAAGAAATCATCTTGTGGTTGAACATAGATTAGCAAATAATTTAAGCAGAAGATTGTGTAATGGTACGCTTATAAATTAATATATTATCTTTTCGTCAAAAAAAATAGTGCATCTTGAATAGTTTATAATGAAATATATTTTTTAGTGTAAAATATATTGCAGTGGGTGGGGGAAATTATGTAAAATCACTGTAGAAACACCACATATAATGCAAAATACGCCAAATTTGGTGTTTGCCACTGGAACGCTCCTAACAAGAATCCCTATTATAACAAATGCAGTTTGACCAACCAAAAATTTTGACGGTACATTTAATAATTAGTTACTTTTGTTATAGATATTAACTATATCTAAATTATGATATATGAAATGTACATGTTCATAATCTTTCAAAATATATCATACAATGATTTTTCATATGATACTTCAAAATACTCGATCAAAGTTATAACAAAATTTTATGATAAATAATAATGGCGTCATTATGTTTTATACAAGAGAGTACTTAACTACATTAAAGTAAAAAAAAACAATAATAGTATCGCACACGTGGATATTTGTAAGCAGTGACTCTGCTTCTTCTGCTGGTCCTAGTCTTAGTTTCTCCTAGGCTCCTAGGCAACCAAATCGAAATCTAATTCAAGGATTGATGTTTGTGAGTTGACTGGTTTAATTTTGTTGCATTGGCGGGAGAATTCACCCCAAAGGTCAAAAGGGAAACGTGAAACGTTGGTTCATAACTTTGAAAAAACCCATCTTCTTTGTTCTATTAAGAATTTATTTTGTTAAGTACAGTCACTGCCACTCTTACATGATCAGTTCCTATCGGAACATTGGTGTTATTTATACAATTAAATTCATTAAAGTTCTCAAACAAGCCGGCTATAATGACATCTATATCTGGTCTTCAAGATGCACGCCTGCATTTCGTCAAAATAATGACACTATAATCAGTCTACAAATTTAATGCATGATAGTTGCCCATTTTATCCAATTCCTCACGCAAACAGAATGGAATTGAAATAGCATTCAATAACGGATTCTTTTTCAGTATTAACCCCCGCACGGTGTAATGTTATGGATTACACTTATCAAGAGTACACATGGTTGAGCTTAGTTTTGCTTGAATGGGGTTTTTTCTTGAATCAGAGTAAGCGGTATGATAAAATATAATCAGAAGTAATAATACAATGTACAACAGATTCATGGAAGCGTTTGATGGAGAGTTGATTGGAGCAAAATTAGTTGTTTGAGATAGATCAGATGTTTGACCAACTCAAGAAGGTATTAAACTTGTTTAGTGAAAAACTAATTTGCATAATATTTTATTCCAAAATTAACCTTTGAAAATGCTCCAAAAAGAAACGTTTTGCAATAGTTGTTTGTCTTCATTTTATAATTTTTTCCACTATTCTTATTCTTATATGCTCCTCGTTTTTTAGTTGTGCCTAGGTTATATTAGCTATAAATATGCCTCCCGTACACTACATTTTTGCTTGTCCTAATCCTTACTCCTCATCTCTGCTTTTTCAATGTCTTTTCCTTACGGCTTACAAACAATACAACATTATACTAATTTACTAATAATTAATTTTTATGTATTATTTTAGTAAGAGAAATTCTCTGGAGAGACAGTCTATATTATAAACCAAGAACTATATAATAATGGTGTTGTAAAATAAAACAAAGAGGTAATTAATTGCAATTTACTTAAAATAATTACTATTCACGCGCACTATTCACTGAGCTGCACTATTCAATGATCCGTCACTATTCAATGAGCTGCACTATTCACTAATCTGTCATCATTCACTAAGCTGCACTATTCACTGATCTGTCACTATTCACTAGGCTGCACTATTCACTGAGCGACCCGCGTTATGATCTCTGCATTTGTTTCTACAAGAAAATGAGTATTTTAGCACATAAGGTCCACATTATAGTCCCAAACATGAACACGAACATCTAAACATGCTACCCTAGCCAATTTTCACATACCAAACCTTACATCTAGCCATTCATGCCTCATACAGACCAGAACATGGGGATTTTAGCACATAAGGTCCACATTATAGGCAAAAACATTAACATGTACATCTACACATGCTACCCTAACCAATTTTCACACACCAAACCTCACATATGGTCATTCATGCCTCAAACAGACAGGAACATGGAGATTTTAACACATGAGGTCCACATTATAGGCAGAAACATGAACTTGAACATCTAAACATGCTACGCTAGCTAATTTTCACACACCAAACCTCACATCTGTCCATTCATGCCTCAAACAGATCAGAATATGGGGTTTTAAGCACATAATGTCCACATTATAGTCCCAAACATGAACACGAACATCTAAACATGCTACGCTAGCCAATTTTTCACACACCAAACCTCACATCTGGCCATTTATGCCTCAAACAGATCAGAACATAGAGTTTTAAGCACATAAGGTCCACATTATAGTCACAAACATGAACACGAACATCTAAACATGCTACTCTAGCCAATTTTCACACACCAAACCTCACATATGGCCATTCATGCCTCAAACAGACCAGAATATGGGGATTTTAGCACATAAGGTCCACATTATAGACACAAACATGAACACAAACATCTACACATGCTAACCTAACCAATTTTCACACACTAAACCTCACATCTGGCCATTCATGCCTCAAACAGATCAGAACATGGGATTTAAGCACATAAGGTCAACATTATAGTTCCAAACATGAACACGAACATCTAAACAAATCAAATCATCTAAACATCTAAACATGAACACGAACACCATGACGCTCCGATGTACAACATAGAACACTAACAAATCGAAAACAAAAAAAATAAAATCCCCAAACAAATCGACAAAGCAAACGAAATTAAAGAGATCAGAAACTTTACTTGATACCGCGGACATTCCAATCACTATTGGAATAGAAAAATCACATCAGATTGGGAAAAAATTTAGAGATTGGATTTGGGGAAAAGCGAGAGCGAAAGAGTGGAGTGGTTTTGGAGAAGAGGAAAAAGTGGGGAGGGAGAGAGTTTTGATATTTATACAATAACAATTTTATAAAATTGCAAAAAACTTCTCTTATTTGGTGTCATTGCAATAAAGCCCCTGCGTGTTATTTTCTTTTAATTTGGTCCAGTCTATAATTTGGACGGTCTCTTTTGAGAATTTAACAGTTAGAAATGTTTTAAATATATTTAGGAGATATAAGCATGTATAGAATGTAAGATTTTTTATATAATTATTATAGTAAAATTATAAGAGTTTCAAACTAGTGATATTCAATAATTTTTATTAGTTTATAAATTACAATATAACTATATAATTGTATATTTATAAAATTTATAACCTACATGTAATTTATTTTTAATAATTTCTACAATATATACAATACAAATTTGAATTACTATTTGTAGATGATAATTAATAAATAAAATATATTTAAGCCCTTATTCGTCATTTTACTATACTTGTTGAATAAACCGCTATCAGATAAGTTAACAAATACTCATGCACAATCAGTTAATACAATCAACTAGTCAAATCAGAATGCAATCAACTAGTCAAAATAACTGAAACAAGTAACTAACATCTAACAACTGATCAATAGACACCCCTAATATATTATAGAAAGACAATAATTGCAAAAGATCTGACACTATATTAATAAGATAACACATAAACGTCTAAACCCTTGTGTGTTCTAGGATCTTGAGGATTTTTGCATTTTGGGATTTACTCTCCAAAATCCAAGACCTTGTATGTTTTGCAATGGTTTTGATTTTTGGGATTTACTCGTAAATCCCAAAATCCAACCAAATTTTGCCACCATTTTTGTTTTATATTGAAATTATTATTATATTATTTATGTTGATTTCACTTTAGAAATAAAATTGAAATATTATAAATATGATTATTGATGTCCCGAAAATAATATTTATATTTTGAAATATTATATATACAATTATTTAATTTTGAAATGGGTCGCGTCAAAATTACCGACTCCACTCTATTTTCAAAAAAATTAAGTGACCAGCTCATAATTTTTGAACTCATCTAATTTTATTAAAAATGGTAAACTTGCATTGATCCAAAATGAAAAAATAAAATATTATATTTTAATATAATTATATAAAATAATATAATTACACTTCTTAAAATTATATTATGATATATTTTTCACAAATTTTGAATTCATCTACTCCAAAATAAAGAGAAACGCTCTTGTAAGGCAGCCTTAACATAAGGCAAGCGACTATATAAATCCCATTTCTGCTAGTTTTGGGTCAGAATCATTAATATTATGGATTCGGTGCCATTGTGAAATATCCATAATATATTAGGGACTAATGTGCAAATATCACATACCCAATTATCCCCAATTTCCCCGATTATTCAAACCCAATTCCCCTAATTCATCAAAACAAGATTGACACCCAAATTCACCACAACAATATTATCAAATCGAATTCATCATACATCATGGAAGATATGGATACGCCGGATTCGAGTTTGACTGAGCTAATCGTCCACGAAGATCAAAGCGAGTTCATCAAATGGAATTCATCAAAACTCATGGAAGTTATGAACACACCGAAGTCGATTTCGAATCTGCTAATCATCAACGAAGCATCGAAAGAGAATCCTGACAGTTCAATGGAACAGCCAGAAGCATCCGTTGATATTTCAGCCGAATCACAAGTCAAGCACACCCAAATTAATCATTTGATGAGGGTGAAAGGTAAAACAACGACGATATTGTGTTTTTTTAGTTTTTTGCTCAGACAGAGGAGATGATGTGCAGAGAATGATGAATTCTCTGTTTTAATTCACTTTCGGTTCAAATAAATTGATAATTAATTATCAACGTATTTGGGTTGATGTTGTTTGTATAATTAGTTGATAATATGTTAGCTTCTGTTTTGATGTGCAGTAGTTGATGAAATCTCTGTTCAGAATGAATTGCTGATGAAATAAAGCAATAATTGATAATCAGTGTATGATGTTGTGTAAGTTTGGAATGATTTGTGTTCAAAATAAGAAAACCTGATCATTTGTGTTGGTTCAGATAAGATGATAGCCAGGATGTAAAGTACTTGATGATCTTTCTCCTTTGAATGATTTATGTTAAAAATAAGTTGAAGTTGTGAAGTGTTTGATGATAAGTGTCTGTTGATCAGTCCATTTTTGTTGATGATCAGTCCATTTTTGTTGATTATTTGTGAAAATTGGTTGATGATCAATTAGTCTTATTGAAGATCATTCCATTTATGTTGATTATCTATGAAAATTGGTTGATGATGATCTGTCCATTTCTGTTTGATTATCTGTGAAAATTGGTTATTGGTCAGTCAGTTTTTGTTAATGATCAGTCCATTTCTGTTAATTATCTGTGAAAATTGGTTGATGATGATCAGTCAGTTTTTGTTGATGATCAGTCCATTCATGTTGATTATCTGTGAAAATTGGTTGATGATGATTAACAGTTTGTGAAAATTGATCTTGTATTGTTTTTGATTGACAGGAAATGTTGTTGAGGGACAAACTGTCATGGCGCATGCACATGGGAAGGCAGTATTACTCTTTAGTCACAAAGTGCGAGGCGAGGATGGAAGCAAGAAAGAATATGGAAGAAGCTTTTGACAATGTTTCAAAAACAGTAAATGCTATGTTGCCGGCGATGGAGTATGCTGCACATTCAATTGAAAGTTCACCACCACCAACTATGCTAAACCCAGACAAGACAATTATCAAGGGTAGAAGTAAAAGAGCGAAATCTGAAATTGAGAGAAAGGGAGCTGCAAATGAGTTTGGATCCCAGGCACCAAACCCACACTTGTTCTGAGTTTTTTGTTAGTTGCATTTTGGTGAATTATAGTAATAAAAATCTGACACATGTTCTGACTTGATGATCTATCACATTGCTATTGATGTTTTTGATGTTGCTGAGTGGGAGTGCTTAAAATGAAGTCTTTCAAGGCACTTCAACATCTTAATATTCTACAAGTGCTTAAAATATCCAGTTTGATCCTAGAAAAATTAATTCAAAAGCACTAAACATCTAAATGAATTTTCAAGTACTTCAAACATCCATTAAAAACCACGAAATATCAATTCAGGGGTCAAAAAAGGCCTAAAACATCCAAAGTGTCTGAAACACTTCAAAAACATCTAGTCAAATCCCTTTTACATCAATCCAAAAAACCTAAACAGCTACTGAATATGCATGTGCTTCAGACATCCATTCAAAACCCTGAAACATCAAATCAGGGACCAAAAAAAACCTAACACATCTACAGAGTCTGAAGCACTTCAAAAAAATCCAATCAAATACTACAAATTTCCAGTCACATACTAACAAACATGCATCTATTTGTTGCAACTCTTTTTCGTGTCATTTTTCTTCAAAAGGTCTACTGTTGGCTGAATATGTGGACTATCCAAACCTTCAATTCCAATAGAAAATGATAGAATGGTATTGACAGCTGAAATTGACTTTCTCGTCGCTTTTCTCCCTATTTCATCAATCTCTAGGATCAAGTCACCATTAAAGAAAGGATAATCACAGACCGCATTAGACGTAAGATGGGCTAGAGAATGTGGACGAGCAGAAACATCAGCAACCGTAGGAGTATCAGCGCAGTTTCAAAATACCTCCAAAACCGATCTTCTCAACAGTCAATCTATGTGCATCAGTCAAACCGCTAACCAGCTTGAGTACCTATATCAAACAGAAGATAGATCAAAAACACAAAAATAGCACTAGACATTAACAACTTGACCTAGATCATCAAAACTCAACTCATATAGCACCAGACATCAACAAGTAGACATAGACCATCAACAACTCAGATCAGATAAAACTCAACTAATATAGGGATGGACATCAACAACTAGACCTAAATCATCAAAACTCGACTATAGCACTAATCATCAAAACTCAACTAATATAGCACTGGACATCAACAACTAGACCTTGATCGTCAAAAACAAGTAATTCATCAAAACACAAATAAAAACTAACCAATTTGAGTAACTATATCAAACAGAAGATATTTTTCCAGATTATCAGGGAGAGAAGACTGTTTATCAAAACAGTAGGCTGTACAGTAAAGGCAGACTTATAATTACCTTTCCTGGGTTGCTTTTAGTAGAAAATCCTTTATCAGCATTAACGCTGTTAAGAAAAACAAAAACAGCCGTTAGGAATTGGACATTATCAACTCAGCTTGATCAAATTTCATCCAGCAAACAACACAAAATCAAGCATTGGACATCATAAACTGTATTTTCACCATAAAATCACCATCACCTCCAAAATCATAACAAAAAAAATATTATCAAAACGCAACCCAAAAATAGCACTGGACATCAACAAATAAAACAACATCATCTAAACTCAACTCAAAATAGCACTGGACATCAACAAACAAAACCACATCATCAAAACTCTCATTAAATAGCATTGGACATCAACAACTAAACCTATATAATCCAAACTCAACTAATATAGCACAAGACATCAACAACTATACCTACATCATCAAAAAAAATAAAGAATTCATCGGATCACAAATAAAATCAACTCAAATAGCATTGGGCATCACAGATAGGACTAGATCAGCAGCAACAACACATGAACAAATAGGAACAACATCAAAAAATTCAACTGTGAAAAGAACTGCACATCAACAAATAGGACTAGATAATAAAAGCTCAAATAAAATCAACTCAAAATAAAACAACACATTAACAGATAGGACTAGATCATCAAGACTAACCTCATGTAGCACTGGATATCATAACTAGACATACATTATCAAAAACAACAAATAATTCATCAAAATCGACAAAGATAGCAGAAAATCGTCAACAACAAATAAACATTATAAACCTTTGGCCGGAGCTTTGGCCGGAGCTTCGACCGGAGCTTTGGCAGGAGGTTTAGGAGGAGTTTCAGTCTCAGCGTTGTCCAATCCGCCGGCGATTTTGGCCGGAGCTTTTGCTTTCCTCTGCTTATTCTGATCGTCCTTCCCCATTTTGATGAAAAAACACAGAAACCAGAAATCAAACATAACGCAGAAGAAATCAATCATAAACGAATTCAGATCAAGTAAATCCTCAATCAAAATAAGGTTCAAATACATATATTCGCCGGATCGCCGGATCCACAGTCGCAACCGATTTGTGAGAACCCTAGGATGAAAAAACAGAGATCGATCAAAACGCATATGAAATAAATCAATACAAAGAAACGCAGATGAAATAATCATACCTATAATAGCCGGAAACTGCCGCCGGAAGAGACAATTCAAAACCCTAAATCGTAGCCGCCACTAGAGCGAATGAAGAACGACGAGAGAATGAATAGAGAGAATGTGATGAAAGGTATATTGTTCTTTTATTGCAAAAAAGGGCCCCTATTTTGTAGAAAACTTATTATGAGCCACGTCCCCTATTTTGAAGGCTGCCTTATGGTAAGGCAGCCTTATCTAATTGTTTCTCCAAAATAACTACTCCAAAAAGAAGAATAAAAATATTTGCATCTACTATTGTTTTACTATTAAATTATTGCAAAACCCAAAACCAAATCTTTATACCATACAATGTCTTCCCAGATCTGAGATTTGTAAGATCCACTCTAAATCCAAGGATTTGTGCAGTGTCAAAATCCAAAGATCCAAATCCCACAAAAACCCATAACACACAGGGCCTAAATTTGCATATTCGGATGTGGGATAGATGCATACAAAATACATTCCTAATATAACTATATAACTTTATATATATTTATTCTTCTTTAACATTACACTACCTCATTAAAAAAACAGTAGAAAAAAGAGTATAACACATCTCAACTTTGTAGCTCCAAATATCTAGAATATTGAATTTTGTAAACAACATCAGTGGAAGAAAAAACAACAATAGTGACAGCAAAAGTAAGATCCATAAAAAATTAGGGTAATAACATCCAAGGAGTAACGAAAGTGTCACGACAACATCTACGACGGCGACGGTAGCATCTACAACGGCAAGTCTTCAAATACAACAGTTTAAACGTCATACAATGAATAAGAGTAATTGCAAGTTCTGAAAAAAAAAAGCCAGCGATGATAGATCACAAGCGGCGGTGTTGACGGAACACGACAACAACTTCAAAACAAACTACAAGGGTAGAACCAAGAACCTTGTTGGTGATTGATAGGGTATGGGTCATAAAGCCCATACAAGATCAAGTAGTCCATACAAGAAGAGACCCCCAACCTGTCTAACAGCTCACACAAAGTACATACACGTGACATCCCGTGCGCAACATGTGAGGAGCACGGGTAGGAGCACAACCGAATCTATGGAGACGCCCACACCGGATGAGGCTCCCAACAGGTATAAAGGAAGGAGAGCTTCCTTTCTCTTTCCTCAGATTCTCTCTACCTGCTATTCAGATTTCACTCCCCAAATCACCCCAAAACTGACTTGGGCGTCGGAGTGGGCGACGGCTAAACGCCACCCGCCTGAGCTCACTCTGCTCTTTGTGCAAGTACAAGGAGAAGCATGTCACCTCGTCGGTAACCCAAATTACACAGGAAAAACGAGACCGTATCATTGGCGCTATCTGTGGAGACGCAATTCCGATTGCTCACGCAGCTCGACCACTGACCGGAATATCGATCAAGAGCCCATGACGCCGGAAAAAACGGATCTCTATCATCCGCTCCGATTCGCGTATGTGTAGTTGGGGATCTGAAAGATCATCCCCAATAATCCTAGAATCCACGAAAAAATCATCAAAATCTGTTGAAATTAGCCTCCTATCTAGCAGATCAAATTCCGGCCAAAAAGTCAACTCTTGGCCGCCGGAGCTGTTTTCCGGTGATTTAGTACCGGCCGACCGGAGATTCCTGCTCCTCTCAACGTCCACAACAAAACCCACTACAGCACTGGCCTCGAATCATCACTTCTAAGGAACCCATCACTGTTCATCGACGGTTTAAATTTCGCCAGAAATTTCAGAGTTTCTGCAGCTCCCTCGCCGGCGAATCGATGATAAAGGGCCTCACTTTCTTGTTCCCTGTAATATTAGCATCAAAGCCCACTAAGAATTAGCCGAAGAACTCGCCGGAAATCAAGATCCGGCGAGCTCGCCGGAAATTTCAAGCTTCTCCGGCTCCCTTGACGACGATTCGACGCAATCTGAGGCAATATTCTTGTTCCCCTGCTCATGGGCTTCAAAACCCATTAAATCTCGATGAACGATTCATTATATCGTCTGAGATCGAGATTTGGAGGTGAACTCGCCGGAATTTGCAGGTTCCGGTGCAAAAGTGCAGAAAATTCTGGTGCAGAAGATGACGCTGCACAAGCTCACATGTCGAAGGTCGTCAACATGTCGGAGGTCGTCAACATGTCGGAGGACGTCAACATGTCGAAGGACGTCAACATGTCGAAGGACGTCAACATGATGAAGGACGTCAACATGTCGAAGGACGTCAACAGCCGAAGGACGTCAACAGTCGAAGGACGTCAACAGTCGAAGGACGTCAATATGTCGAATGACGTCAACATGTCGAAGGACGTGAACATGACTGGTATATATACAGGCCTAAATCCAACTGAATAGAATGGGTTAGGCCCAACTGATCATAATTATATCAGAACAGCCCAGGCCCAACTGAACACTCGTATTGAAGAACAGTTACAAATGTTCAGTGATCACTTGTAATGCAAAGCAGTTAGATCCAACTGAGTACGTGGTCTAGTGGAGCAAGGCATGACGCCACGAAATTAGGGCTCCACGACCCAAGAATGTCGGACACGACCTCAACGCTCTACCTCTATAAATAGAGGAGAGGGAAGAAGAAAGAGACAAGCTCTCTAGTCTGAAAATATACAGTACACTCATAATCTCTACTGACTTGATCGTCGGAGTTTCTATCCCCGGAAACTTCCGGGGACTTTTCTTGTAGGAAGCGTTCATCATCGGAACCTGGAAGATATCCGTAATCAAGGAGAAGGAAGGTCCCACTTCAGTGGCGCCGTCTGTGGGGATCTTGTTTTTCATTGATTATGGTGGTTACCAGGAGTGGACGTAGCGGTAATCATACACAACAACAAACAACTAGGAATACTCCCAATCGCCATCATGCTATGAACGAAAGGGAAGAAAATCCTAGGGAGAGTGAACGGGAAGATGGGGCTGAATCCTCCCCAAATGATCAGCAACGTAGAATAGCGTTTGAAGCCTTCCTTGAAACTCAGAAAGAGACCTTGTATGCACAATTTTTACAAGCAGTCGTGCCGAAAAATGATGAAAATAAAGGTGAATCACCAACTGTTGAACGGAAAAAGGACAAGCAACTTTTACGAGAGGAAGAAGGATTAAAGTATGGAGAGGAACTGAAAAACATCGTGGCAGAAGACGAAGGTGATTTTTCACCTCTGTCGATAGAAATACAACAATATCCTATGCCAGAAAACTTCAAACTACCATTACATGTGAAAATATATGATGGTAGTTCAGATCCAAAAGACTTCCTTCACTCATATCGTAATAGCATGCGGTTTAGAAATGTTCCCCTACCGTTAGTATGCAAAGCCTTTCCAATCTTTCTTACGAGACCGGCAATTACTTGGTTTGAGGGATTGCCTAAAGGAAGCATTTGCTCTTGGGCACAACTCTCAGATACATTCTTAAGTCGGTTTTATCGTAATCAAAAATTCGTAAAAACGATTGCCGATCTAATGAACATAAAAAAACAAAGCACGGAGATGGTAGGAGATTATCATGCACGATTGGTATTGGAAAGTTTGCAAGTCAAGGACTTGACCTATCAGATGTTCTTAGGCGCATTCATGAATGGCCTAAAACCAGGGGATTTCTATAAAAAGTTGAGGGAAGAAATGCCTAGCAACGAAAGAGAACTCCAAAGATTGGTGGAAAAATACGTTCGTACGGAGGAAGCGAACAATAAGAAATGGGAGAATGAAAGGGGAGAAAAAAAAGGGGAAATGAAGATGAGCAGAAATCATTTGCGAAGAAAGGAAAGACCACGTCTTCGACAAAAACGAAGGATGTAGATCGAAGTAGAGAAGTTCATGATACCCCCTTGATGAAAAGCAGAAAAGAAATCTGGCAGAGTAACAAAAGTCTTTTCAAGGACCCTCGTCCTATGTTGGCACCGCCAGACAAGAGATCAAAAGAACGGTATTGTTCATTCCACAGGGATCATGGCCATGATACTGAAGAATGCTTGGACTTGAAAAGGCAAATAGAAGAGAATCTTCGCCAAGGACACCTATTGCAGTACAAAAAAGAAGGAGGACAAGGGTCAAAGCCGGAGGGGTTTGGAAGCCGACCTTCACACACAAATACAATAGGAGGAAGTCAACCTAAAATCACTGCGGCTGTAGCACGTGATAATGACCAACAGTTTGGTGTGTCAAACAGAGTCATTTTATCCATTCATGGCGCTACAGAAGTAATGTCAAACCATGCTTGGAAAAATATGGCAAGGTACGTTCCACCCCAAGAGCCGAGTGAAAAGAGATTTAAGGTGGAGAAACAATCACATTTAGGGAGGATGATGCAGTACCCAATGCTTCACCCCACAATGACCCGTTGGTAATTGTGGCAAAGATTGGGAATTCTACGGTACATCGAGTGTTTGTAGATGATGGTAGTGCTGTAGATATATTGTTCGCGGACTGTTATGATAAGCTGGGTTTTCAATGATCAGACCTGAAAAAACCGACATCAGCCCTAGTTGGTTTTACCGGCAAGTCAGAGATGCCACTAGGCAACATTAGGTTACCAGTCACTATTGGGGAGGACAACAAATGTTGTACAGTTTTATGTGACTTCGTTGTGATGGAGGCACAAAGCCCGTTCAATGCTATTATAGGCAGACCTTGGATGAATACAGCACGGGCAATATGGTCGCCATATCATCTAGTAATGAAATTTCCGACACCATTGGGAATCGCTACTGTTCGCGGAAATCAGCAAACAGCGAGGCAGTGTATGGCGATCGCTATGAGACCATCAAATAACACTGTGGTAGAACAGTCGCAAATGGTGCATGCAGTTTCTATGGAAGATAGCACAGACGAACCAGATTTGATTTTAGGGGAGGAAGTCGAGGATTTTATGATAGATGAAAATGACCCATCCAAAATTATCAGGATTGGAAAAAATCTACCCCCAAAACAAAAAGAAGAAGTAAAAGCTGTGCTTCGGAAGCATATCGATGTTTTTGCTTGGTCCTTGAATGATATGGGAGGTGTTGACCCCAAGTTAGCAACCCATATTCTAAACATAGACCAATCAACAAGGCCAGTTCGGCAGAAACAGAGAAATTTCGCATCAGACAGGCAACAAGCAATCGAGCATGAGGTACACGCACTCACGGAAGCAGGAATCCTTAGAGAGGTCAAATACCCAACATGGCTTGCCAATCCGGTAATGGTTCGTAAAGCGGATGGAGGTTGGAGAATGTGTGTTGACTATACGAACCTAAACAAGCATTGCCCAAAGGACTGTTACCCATTGCCAAAAATTGATCAGCTAGTCGAGAAAATTGCAGGTTACACGACAATGGCGTTCCTAGATGCATACAAGGGGTATCATCAAATATTGATGAATCCAGCTGATGCGGAAAAAACAGCATTCATCACCAGTTTCGGTGTATTCTGTTATGTGAAAATGCCTTTTGGTTTAAAAAATGCAGGTGCTACTTATCAAAGGGCAGTTGATTCAATCTTCAAAAACCAAATAGGACGGAATATGGAAGTGTATGTCGACGACATGGTGGTTAAAAGTAAAAGAGTTGCACGATTCGCCGTGGACTTGAATGAGACATTCGCGACTCTTGCATCCGTAGGAATGAAGTTAAACCCAAAGAAATGCACGATTGGAGTTGGGGCTGGTAAATTCTTGGGATACAAAGTATCCTCAAAAGGAATTGAAGCAAATCCAGATAAGATCGATGATATCCTAAGCCTACCCACTCCACGAACAGTAAAGGATATCCAAATCCTAACTGGATCACTGGCAGCTCTGAGTCGATTTGTATCGAAGGCGGCGGAAAAACATATGCCATTCTTCAACATCTTGAAGAAAGCAAACAAGTTTAGCTGGGATGATCGATGTCAAAATGCTTATGACCAGCTTAAACTCGAAATACAAAACCTTCCAACATTAGCATCGCCAATCAGAGGGGAGCAACTATATGTTTACCTAGCAGCTTCCGATACAACGATAAGTTCGGTTTTGCTGAAGCAAGAAAAGACAAAACAATTGCCAGTGTATTACATCAGTAGACGACTGCAAGATGCAGAAATCAACTATTTACCGATGGAGAAGTTAGTCTTAGCATTGGTTCATACAGTCAGGCGATTGCGAACTTATTTCCATAGCCACCCGATTGTGGTCTATACAGACTTTCCACTTAAGCAGACTATTCAAAAGCCGGAAGCATCAGGAAGACTGATGAAATGGGCAATTGAATTGGGTGAGCATGAAATACAGTTCCAACCACGAAAAACCATCAAGGGCCAAGTGCTAGCTGACTTCATTGCAGAAATGACAAATTGTTCGTCTACTGCAATTCTCGCATTGACGGCAATCGAGCAAGACAAAGGCAAAGGAAAACTTCATGAAGTGGCGTGGAACTTATATGTTGATGGCTCATCTTGCAAAGAAGGGTGTGGGGCAGGCATACTGATCGTTAGCCCCGATGGGGAAGAGTACAAGTATGCATTGAGATTTGACTTTCAGGTAACAAACAATGAGGCGGAATACGAAGCACTGATATGTGGATTGGATTTAGCAATCAAGATGAACATTACAAGTATCAAAGTGTTCAGTGATTCCCAAGTTGTGGTCAACCAGGTCCTGGGAGACTACGAAGTTAGAGATAACCAATTGGAAAAGTACCTGGGGAAAGTCAAACAGCTAATGAGCTATTTTGATTTGTTAAGTGTTCGACAGATTCCGCGAACAGAAAACACCAAAGCGGACTCCTTGAGCAAGTTAGTGACTGCTGGATACAAAAATTTGAAGGCTCAAAAGGATGTTACAGTCGAAGTGGTGTCAATTCGGAGTACAGCAACGACGTTGGTAGCATGTATCGGGGATGAAGAAGATACGTGGATGACACCGCTTGTGTCATTTCTTCGAGGAGGAACACTACCAACTGACGCCAAACAAGCAAGGAAAATTGAAAAACAGTCATTGTCATTTTCCTACATTGATGGAGTACTCTACAAAAAAGGGTATTTAACACCATGGTTGAGATGCATCGGGCCGGAGAGAGCTAAAGAAGTTATTGAGGAGATGCATGAGGGTATTTGTGGAGCACATCAAGGAGCTAGATCTATTGCAAAGAAAATAATGCGAGCGGGTTACTACTGGCCTACTCTCTTTGATGACACACACTCATTTGTACAAAAGTGCCGAACT
Organism: Sherardia arvensis; assembly: GCA_948330725.1. Lineage (NCBI taxonomy): Eukaryota > Viridiplantae > Streptophyta > Magnoliopsida > Gentianales > Rubiaceae > Sherardia > Sherardia arvensis. The sequence continues at coordinate 33,284,344 of OX415236.1, forward strand.
TGTCAGATAAATTCAAATGTGAAGGGTAAACCACAATCAGAATTTATTGGGGTATATGGAGCTTGGCCATTTGAAAAATGGGGAATTGACATTGTAGGACCATTTCCTAGAGGCTCGGAGAAAGCTCGATTCCTGATAGTAGCAATCGATTACTTCACCAAGTGGGTAGAAGTTAAACCCCTACCACGAATCACAGCGGAAGCTGCACGACTGTTTGTATGGCAAAATATTGTTTGCAGGTTCGGGTTACCCAAAACCATTGTCACTGATAATGGCACACAGTTTACAAGCGATGCTTTCAAATCTTGGTGTACTGAGATGAAGATAACCCAGAAATTTACGTCGGTTGCTCACCCACAAGCGAATGGTCAAGTGGAAGTCACTAATAAAACCATTGTTCAAGGAATCCAGAAGAGGCTGGAAGGAAAGCAAACTGGATGGGTGGAAGAAGTCCCTACAGTATTGTGGGTTTACAGAACTACACCAAGAACAACTACTGGGGAAACTCCATACAGCATGACGTATGGACAAGAAGCCATGTTGCCGATAGAAGTCGCCATACCAAGCATTAGAGTAATTTCCTTGGAAAAGGAAACCAACGAGGAGAATTTGAAAGCGAACCTTGACATGCTTGACGAAAAAAGGCAAGCTGCTGTTATACGAGAGGCTAGGTATAAAGAGAAGATGGCAAAAGCTTACAATCTTAAAGCGAAAGCAATAAGATTCGATGTAGGTGATTTGGTACTTAGGAAAAATGATGCGAGCTTGGCTGAGAAGAAAGGAAAATTATGTCCCAAATGGGAAGGACCGTACAAGATAATTGAAGCCTATCAGTCAAACTCCTATAAATTGGCCAGAATGGATGATAGTATGGTTCCCAACATGTGGCATGTGACTAACTTGAGGAAATATTACATCTAGTTGAAAAACGCTCAAACACCATGTATAGGAGCCTTGAAATTATCAATGGCGGCATTCCCATTTCTGTATTTTCGTTTGTCATTGTGATATGATCACAACATGTGAATATATATATCTGAAAAGCCAAATTTGGCACCAAACAACCGCCTATTTATGTTTTTTTCGTTTTAAGTAACTTACAGTAGCATAAGATGACAAACTCATGCTAATTATTAAAAAAAAAAAAAAAAAAAACTGAACGTATTGTCGATCAGTTACAAGAAAACACATAGTGAATGCAATGTCGATCAGTCAAAAAAAAAAAAAAACTGAACGTAATGTCGATCAGTTACAAGAAAATACATACTGAATGCAATGTTGTTCAGTCAAAAAAAAAACAAAAAAAAACTGAACGTAATGTCGATCGGTTACAAGAAAACACATACTGAATGCAATGTTGTTCAGTAAAATTAAAAAAAAAAAAAAAAAAAACTGAACGCAATGTGCGTTCAGTCAAAAAAAAATGAATTGAACGCAATGTGCGTTCAGTCAAATAAAAAAAAATAAAATTTTTTTGAATTGAACGCAATGTGCGTTCAGTCGAAAAAAAAAAAAAAAAAAAAAAACGCTAACAGTCAAAAATGCTAACAGTTGGAGAAGCATCAAAATGCTAACAGTTAGAGAACCACTAACAATCAGAAAAGGCAAACAATAAAAAATGCTAACAGTCAAGAAATGCTAATAATCATTTATGCTAAAATGTATATAGCAACTCACAAAGCTAACTGTTAGGGAACGAATAATACCTAACCAAATAGCAAAGTACAGTTGTAAATGCCTAAAAGCAACAATAGTTGTTATGGTAAACGCCCGAACAACTCAAAGCCATCAAACTGAATAAATACCAAAAGCAACGAACAGTTGCTAGGTAAAAATATCCAAACAGTCAAACAGTGTGAGTTTACTAACAATTCACCTGGTTTTCTTGCAACTGATTGAACAGTTGCAAACAAGTGGGACATTTTCTCAATAGAGTAACAACACTGAGGCATTTTCTTTTTGGAAACATCCTAAAATTAATGAACAGTAAAACGATGAAAGTGGGAAAATCACCCAATAAGAGCGAACGCTCAAACAATGATGTCAAAACAAATAGTTATGACATGAGTTCGCAAAATGAAATAATTAACAAAGATGGAGTTCACATTATTCTTATTCGAAAAGACAAAAATAAAGTATAGCAATCAGCGACGTCATTGCCGATGGTGATTCCTGCCGCGGCCTCGACTCGAAGGAGGACCATGTGATTCACGAGATTGTGGTCGCGTCTGAGCAGTACTAGCCCGATGGGAGGGAATGCGACCTGATCTCTCAGCGTAATCTCTTTCACACTTCTTTATGTCTTCTAAATGATACTGCATGTGAATATATGCAGAATGCCGAGTACAACCTTGCTTTTGCATTTGGTCCATATAATGCTGATAATAAGATTTGTAGTCAGTGATGGGCCCAAACTCATCGCGATCCAACTGCATGCTCATTAAGTTCACTGTTTTCTCATATTCTTTAAGGAGTCGTTCATCACAGGCAACTTTTTGGCATAACTGATTTTTTTCATCTTCGATCGCCTGAACATGTGCAGCAATCACATCCTCGACACGAGTATATATATCACCATTTTTAACTACAAGTTCAACACGATTGGCAGCTAAAGTTTTGTCTTTTTCTTTGAGCTGTTCCTTCAGGTTACCACACTCTTGCTCGAAAGCTTGAATACGGTAGTCCAACTCTTGACAGTCAAGCGAAAGCCTCTCGTTGTCAGCAATTATTTTTGTACTACAGGCATACTGTTCGTCATACTTGATTTGCCAACCTTTAGCCAAGGTCTTATACTCTTCACATTCATGTCCGCAAAGAGATAGCAAATTTTCAACTTGCCGAAGACGTCTTGAATGCTTAGCAATTACGGCAGCTTGAGTGGAAATATCTCGATCCTTATCTGCCAAAACGCGTCGCCACTCTTTTTCTTGGTCAATTAGAGTGTTAATCTGAACGCCACATCGATGAATAACTCCATTTTGCTGAGTACAAAGTTCATGCCATTCACTTTTCATAGATTCAACATCTACCATCACTTGAGCCCAATAATCTTCACGGCCAGACAGTCCAGCTAACAAACGTCGAAGACGATACCCCAATTTATTAAACCACATTCGAGGTTTAGCAGGTACAGGTAGTGTGGATGCATAATCAGCAACAGCATCAATGTCTAACAAACACCTGGTTATAACTTCATGAAAATTTCCTTCATGAATATCATCAAAAGAAGTCCCTGGAGAACTTTCATCATCCAGCCGAAGACTACCCGCAGAGCTAACAGTCTCACACGCTTTCGAATTCGCTAACAGTCGAGGAGTTACGATATTGTTGTTACGCTCAATAGAGAACAATGGAGCCTCACGATGAATTGTGGTTGCCAGTGTCTCGACCATCATCCTTGCTCCCAGAGTTATCTCCATCATGCTCAATTGTGACTCCAACAACAGTAGCCGAAGATGAAGGTCTCATCTCAGAAGGAAGCTCCTCATTGTAGTCTACACTACATGCCTTCAACTGTTCGAGGGAAGGCAGTTCTCCAAGCATCTCTAAGTGTTTCACAAAGGGAAAGTCATACCCACCAGTGCGAATGCTTGAAATAAAAGCCGCAGTAGCTTTGTCTGAGTCTTCAGCGATGGCTGTGTCCAGATCCTCAATGGAAGGGAATTCAGCGCCCACCACGTTACTTTCCCAATACCCTTTTAAACCTTCACTGACACCAATGTCTTTACCAAGACTGGTAGTGTTGACAAAGAACTCATAGAATGCGTTTGTTTTCATCAAACGATCTACGACAAGGGCAGGGTACTTGGGTGACAGTGCACCAGTAGCCTTGTGGGACTCTAGCTCTCTATTGGCAACATCCAGCTGGCGGAACGCAGCAATCTTCTGTTCGCTCTCAAACTTGCTAGCCTTAAGTGCCTTATCTCTGGCCTTCCTCATTCTCTCAAGCTCCTTCTTCATTTTTTCAAATTCCTCACGAGGTACAAAGTCATCAAGATTGCTACCCACATTTTGCATAACCTTGGAAATCTGAAGAGGAAAATGTCATATCAACATATTTACGTTCAGTAGGGTTGATTACATACAAATAAAGGAAAATCAAACTGAATGAGCTGACTTACAGTGAGGATGGATTCCTTGGGGGATAGTTCAGAGAAGGCAGCAAGAATAGAGGTTTCCACTTTGGAAGCAGTCTCAGTTGTAGACCTAGGCCTCTTCAAATTAATACCCTGACGATCACTAGTGTCACCACGACGGCCCTTATCCTTGCGACTCATTGTCGCTACAGTTTCGTCCACAAGATTGTTGCGAACAACCACATCTTCACTAGCATGAAGAACAGTAACTTCATTAACATTAGTCATCTCCTCAGCGGCAGACAACTCAACAGTAGATTTCCTACCATAAGCTCTGAGTTTCGTAGGACCTTTACTGATATTCATAACACCTTCAAAAAGAGAAATAGATATTAGTACATAAACAATAAAAAATAAAAACTGAACTTCATACTTAGGATAACACATAAGTGAATCACATACTCAAGCAAGCTGCAGGATCAATACTCAAGCAAGCTGAAGAATCAACAGAATGAGGAATCAGTTTTTGTATCTCTTCATCACTGATCAACAAACGCTCAGACATTTTGAGACCCTTACACTTCCCTGTTTGATAACTCCAATTAGGAGGCATAACATCTGTCCTACTATCATACTTCACGAAAAAATACCTCTTCCCAAAAAGTCCAAAATTACCAGGGTAGGAACCGGGCTTAAGGAAGCGTAATTGCGGATGATATGAATAAAATGTATATTCATCACTCCTGTCTTTCACAGACTGCAACCGCATCATCCGACGAACAAGGTTGAAAGAAAAATCAACCCCAGCCTTCTGGCAAGCCTCATACAGTGCTCGCAAGACCAAAACACCTTTTGGGTGTAGCTGAACCAAACTAATGCCGAATCCACGAAGGATGTCAATAAACCACATCGGTATAGGCAATGTCAAACCCTGTGAAATATAGGCAGCATACAAGGCAAAGTAGTCCGGAGCTGGACTCTTAACTACCTCTACAGGAAAGGGACATTGCAACTCGCGACCGCTAAGAGTCGGGTGAGCCTTCTGAAATGTCTTTAAGGATTTAGTAGTAAAGACACTGGAATTAGGGTTTACAGTTGCAGTCGCTAACAATTGGCGACTCGACTCTGAATCATCAGGATCACCAACTGAACCTAAGGAACCTACACCACTACTAGAAGTGGAATGAGCAGGTGAATCAGTCTTATCTTCTCCATCACTACCATCAATATCCCTATCCTCACCACCATCCTTAAACCCAGAATATACTACATCTACAACTTCACTCCCAGACCCAATCAACAGGGTAGCCGAATCATCCATACCATTAATTTCTCTAAAGCCAGTTTCGTCAACCATGCTTAATCAACAATCATAACACCTAAACGCAAAACAAGAGATCGAATACTGAAAAGCTCAGATTCATATCAAATTAAACAACTAATACATTTATAAGAAACCAGCAGAGTATAGAGTTTAACACAATAATCACACATATTGAGCATGAACTATCCTTTACCTTTCTATAGCTACAACAACGATGAAAGTAGGACTCGAGCAAATGTCAAAAACAGAGAGTGACAAAGTATAATCCTCCAATCCACTAATATGTTCTAAGGAGAGAAAATCTGAAAGATAACAACAAATACTTATCCCTGATTCATAGCCAACATTATATAACTAATTTATGTTTAGCCCGATGTACATGGAATTTGATTTTCAAATTTCAGTTTTAAGCAGCCCTAACTTTCAGGGCCTAATTTTCAAATTTCAAAACAACACATAATAAATAAATAAATAAAAAAGCCCACCTGGAGGAGATAGGCGGTCGCCGGCGTACGAGCTGAGAGAGATAGGCTGGCGGCGAAGACAACAGATCGAGCTCCGGCGAGGACAAAGGTCGAGTTCCGGCGGCGGATAACCAGATGGCGACGTACGGCCCTCTTCCGGTGACGACGAACCCAGCTCCGGTGACGTACGGCCCTGTTCCGGTGAAGGCAAACCCAGCTCCGGCGACAAACCGACCTCGACAAGAAGTGGCCCTGTTCAGGAAACCGACCTCGACGAGAAGGGACCTCGACGACGGCAAGCCCAGCTCCGGCGACAAACCGACCCAGCTCCGGTGACGGCTCTGTTCAGGAAGCCCGATCCGACAGTCGAACGGATCGGCGACGAATGGACAGGGCGAGCGACAGGTCGGCGGCGCTAGGATCCGAGAAGTGGAGCCGGGAAATCAATCTACTCCGGCGGCTAAGAGTATCACTGACGGCAATGGGTTCGATTCCGGTAACCGACGACGAGGGCTAAACTCCGGCGAGAAGGCTGGTGAACGGCGTAGATCCGTAGCCCAGTTCCGGCGAGAGTCCAAAGGAAACGAAAGAGCAGAGTGATGGTTTCTGATTGGTAAGAATTGGGATTGCAAAAAATTCTACCTTTATTAATATAATACCATATACGAAGACACTTTACATATCTACAAATAAGTAACTTAATTATTTGCATGAAAATAAATAAAATACTAATACTAATAAATATATAGTTTGAAAAATTATATAATTATTTAATCTTTTAGATAAATAATGATACTAAATATATATGTACTTGCACACACACACACATATATATATATAGATAATAAATATATAAAACATTTAACAACTAAATCGATAGAACAAATATTACTACCCCAACAATTAATTCTATCGCTTGGGGGCTTATGGTATATATACAGGCCTAAATCCAACTGAATAGAATCGGTTAGGCCCAACTGATCATAATTATATCAGAACAGCCCAGGCCCAACTGAACACTCGTATTGAAGAACAGTTACAAATGTTCAGTGATCACTTGTAATGCAAAGCAGTTAGATCCAACTGAGTACGTGGTCTAGTGGAGCAAGGCATGACGCCACGAAATTAGGGCTCCACGACCCAAGAATGTCGGACACGACCTCAACGCTCTACCTCTATAAATAGAGGAGAGGGAAGAAGAAAGAGACAAGCTCTCTAGTCTGAAAATATACAGTACACTCATAATCTCTACTGACTTGATCGTCGGAGTTTCTATCCCCGGAAACTTCCGGGGACTTTTCTTGTAGGAAGCATTCATCATCGGAACCTGGAAGATATCCGTAATCAAGGAGAAGGAAGGTCCCACTTCAATGACGAAGGACGTCAACATGTCGAAGGACGTCAACATGTCGAAGGACATCAACATCAGCAACAAGAAGAAGTCGGCTACAAGATGAAGTCGGTGAAGAGAAGAAGTCGGCGACGAGAAGAAGTCGGCGACGAGAAGAAGTCGGCGACGAGTAGAAGTCAGAAACGTGAAGAAGAAATTGACGAGTAGAAATCAGCGACAAGTAGAAGTCGGCGACGTGTAGAAGTCGGCGATAAGTAGAAGTCGGCGACGAGTAGAAGTCGGCGACGAGAAGAAGAAGTTGACGGGTAGAAGTCAGCGATAAGTAGAAGTCGGCGACGAGAAGAAGAAGTTGACGGGTAGAAGTCAGCGACAATAGAAGTCGACAACGAGTAGAAGTCGGTGATGAGAATAATAAGTTGACAAAAAGAAGTTGGCGACAAGAAGAAGTCGGCGACGAGAAGAAGTCGGCGTCGAGTAAAAGTCGGAGACCAGTTGATATTCGACAACAAGAAGAAGGCCGGCAACAAGTCGGCATCTTCAACAAGTCGGTATCTTCAACAAGTCTCAGAGACACCCCGAGTGCATATTGCATCGAGCATACCAACTGCTTGACAGCTCCAGGTTAGTAACAATTCCACACATATGCCAACAAGTTGCATGCTCGATTTGGTCTTGTTCATTTTTCTTTTTAGGGTATTGCATATAGAACTAATAAATATATGACAATACTAAAAAAAAAAAAAAAAACCTTTGTGACATAAGGCTAGTCACTTCAGAAGACAAGAAAGTTGCATGAAACACTAAAATAGAATATTTGGTGAAAGTGGGTATTGAATAGACATAACTATATCAAGAGTATTGTATAACATGCTATTATCACCCATTAAAGTAGAAATAAATAAACATGATTGTTCTAAATGGCTAAACTAACCATATACGGTTGGAAGCGCTATTGTTGTTTCCTTGTTTGCACAATGTGTTATGGTCCTACAGGGTGACACCTTGGACAAGTACAAGGGAGTCACCCTACAGGTTGTATTCCAGAACGGAAGCAATCACACCACCAGAAGTGCTCATACCGACTCTGCGAGTTGACGACCCACTATCAGCAGCCAAGAATAACGAGAGCTCAAGGCAGAATCTTGAAGAGCTGGAGTATGAGCGGGTGATGGCGTCACTCAAAGAAACAACATACAAGTCGTGGATAGATCAGGCATACAACAACAAGTTGCACTCATGCAACTTGCAAGTTGGAAACTTGGCCTTGCGGAAGAATGAAGCTTCAAGAGTAGAAGACCAACTCAAGTTGGATGCCAACTGGAAAGACCCCTTACCGTGTTGGAGCATGTGGATGGAAAAATTGAGCCAAGAACTTGGCACGTGAACAACCTCCGCAAGTACTACACGTAAGATACCATACGGGCCTTACCTACTCATACCCCCTATGTTTATCTCTCCTTGTTTTCTTTCTTTTTGATGCAGTAAAGGATCCCAACAGAGGTCAGGCAGCTCAATAGAGCTTGCAAGATGATCTTGAGGGAAGCCTAATGAATGAAAGAACCCCCAACAGAGGTCAGGCTGCTCGCTAGAGTACGCAGGATGACCTTGAGGGTGATGCTTGTAGTCCTAGAATTTACAAGTTCATGAATGCTTATAGGGTATGGGCCATAAAGCCCATACAAGGTCAAACATACCACACGAGATGAGGACCCCCACCTTCTTAGACAGCTCACACATAGTACACACACGTGAGACCCCATGCTCAACACGCGCAGCACGCATGGAGGAACACAACAGAATCCATGGAGACCCTCACACCGGATGAGGCTCCCAACAGGTCTAAAGGAAGGAGAGCTTCCTCTCTCTTTCCTCAGATTCTCTCGTCCTGTTACTTGGATTTTCTCTCTCTAAAACACCCAAATCTTACTTGGGCGTCGGAGCGGGCGATGGCCGAACGCCGCCCGCCTAAACTCACGTTGCTCTTTGTGCAGGAACAAGAAGAAGGTCATCACCTTGCTAGAAGTCCAATCTACACCGGAAATCCAGAACCATATCATTGGCGCCGTCTGTGGGGAGCGCTGATCTATCTCGCTCACGTAGCTCGATTCACTAATTGAAGTTCGATGGAGCAGACCCCAATTGCAGAGGGGACCATCTTTGATGTCACGCCGCAGGCAAACCCACCCGTGCGGCACACCGATCAAGAGCCCATGACCCCGGAGATGTTTCAGGTCATGATGGCTCCGTTCTTAGCATCCCAGGAGAAGGTGCTGTCAAAACTGAAGTCCTTGGAGGAGAAGGAAGAAGCTCGATAGCATGGCTAGAACATCGCGCCGTCAAAGCTGAATTTTGACGGCGAGGAGCAAGAAGCAGCGTCGCACCTCCCGGCGAAGAAGCAAACCCAAAAGAAAGGCAGCAACAACGACGCAGCCAAATCGGATGGGCGCGGATCCTGTCAGCACGGAGGGAGAGGCCATGATCCAGATCTCAACGACGGGAAGTCGGGCTATATATATTCCAACACCGGAGAAGTTCACATGGATGACAGGAGGCGTGGAGATTATGAAGATCACCTTCCGGAGATCGAGAAAGGGTCACCGTGGGTGAAAAGGATCCGGCTCGCTGTGGCCGATCCCAAGACCAAGATCCCCCAGAACCTGGGCACGTACAGCGCTGCTGTCGATCCTGAGGACCACATGCATACGTTTATCACCAACATGTCGACTTACGCCATCCCGCAGGCGATCAGGTGCAAGGCGTTTGCTACCACCCTCACTGGAGCAGCACGTCTGTGGTTCAAGGCTCTGCCGGATGGCAGCATCACCAGCTTCAAGATGTTGGAGGAGAAGTTCCTGCGCAGGTTCATGCAGAGGAAGCAGTTCACTAAGGAGTGCACCGACATCATGTCGATTCGCCAGAAGAGAGGAGAAAGTTTGTTCAAGTATTGGGAAAGGGCCTCGAGTCTGGCCAACCAGGTGAAGAACCTCACCGAGAAGTTGATGATCGACTCTTTTGTGATGGGGTTGATTCACAAGGAGATAAAGCAGGAGTGCTATCTCCGCAAGGTGAAGACCCTAGAGGAGTTGATGGAACGCATTGAAAGTTTTTCACGTGTTGACGAGATGAACCTGGAAGGGGATGATGGCGGTTATGTCGCACGTAGAAAGAACAAGAAGAACACCGGTTCCAACACGCAACCGTCAAAGAAGGGTGGAGGTGAGAAGTTCAACAAGATGAAGGACACCTCCTTCACCCTGCTGACACAGTCACCACGTGAGATCCTCAGCCTGGTAGCTGGCAAGAACCTGCTGGACGCTCCGAGCAGGATGAAGAAGCCAGCCAACATGAGAAACAAGGCATATTACTGTGAATACCACAACGACCATGGACACGACACCAACGATTGCTACCACTTGCGTGCTGCAATTGAGAAGTGTGTGAGATCCGGACAACTCGCCCACCTCGCCAAGGAGGCCAGAGCCCACAACAAGGCCACCTGGTCGACCGAAACATCTAGACTGACAGATTTTCGAAGAGATACAAGAGGAAGAGCTCGAACTCCAGAACCCTCACGTCCCAGCTTCAAGGGGAAGGAGGTAGCACGAGTAGGGAGGTATTCGGAAGATGAGGACGAGCATTATGAGAAGATCCAGCGTGCAGAACGGGAAGACACCCCGGATGACAGCAGAAGGAAGTCAGCCATTACCAACATTTACACCATCATAGGTGGAAGTGCAGGTGGCAAGACAGAATCCCAGAGGAAGGCTCGGTGTAGGAAGGTACCAGAACCAACACCGAGAGAAAGGAAGTTAGTGGAGGATGAAGTCATCATGTTCAGCTCAAAGGACCCAATCCCGGATCGTCCTGCTGGAGGTGATGCGGTGGTAATACAAATCCAGATTGCAGACAAGCTCATTCACAGGGTGTATGTGGATGGGGCAGTTTAGCCGAGGTGATGTACTGGCATTGTTTCACGCAACTGGGCGAGGACATGAAGAAGAAGTTGAAACCTACTGCCACCCCGCTTGTGGACTTCGCGGACAGGGAGGTATGGCCAGAAGGTACAATTTACATCCCCATAACTGTTGGTGAACACCCATATAGCAAAACCATCGAGGTGGAGTTCATTGTGGTGAAAGCCAGCAGTCCCTACAACATGATACTTGGGCGTCCTGCACTAGCGCTCATGAAGGGGATAGTGTCGACCTTGCACCTGTTACTCAAGTTTCCAACCAAGGCAGGCATCGTTACGGTTAAAGGAGACCAGCAGAAAGCAAGGAAGTGTCACCTCATTGCTCTTAGCAACAAGAAGAGGAATGCAGATGGCACGGGTGAAGAAGCAGGCCCAGGTTACCGCCGACGTGCAGTGGCCATGGTGACGACTGTAGCACTACGCGAGGAAGAAGACCCGGTAGGTGAGACTGCACCTGTCGAACTGGGGCGCAAGGGGAACCAGGTCGTACAGGTTAGAGTGTCTCTACAGGAAGACGTGAAAGATTGATTAGCCGTAGTGCTAAGGGATTACGCAGACGTGATAGGGGTGTCGGAGGAGATTGGGTGCACACCCTCAAGATCTCACCGGACTACAAGCTTGTCGTCCAGAAGAACCGAGCACTCTGCAAGGACAGGAACGAGGAAGTCAACAAGGAAGTGAACGAGTTGATCAAGTCGGGTATTCTGGTCGAGGTGAAGTACCCCACCTAGCTAGCTAGCCCCGTCTTGGTTAAGAAACCAAATGGATCATGGAGGATGTGTATTGACTACACCAGCCTCAACAAGGCTTGTCCTAAAGATTGTTACCCGCTGCCAATGATTGATCAGAAGGTGAATGCATTGGCAGGGTACAAGGTGAAGTGTTTCCTTGATGCGTATAAAGGTTATCACCAAATCCCAATTAAGAAGGAGGATGTGGAGAAGACAGCCTTCATTATGGAGAGAGGAGCATTTGGATACCGGATGATGCCATTCGGACTCAGAAATGCTGGAGCAACATACCAACGTGTGGTCGACAAAATATTCAAGGAGCTGAGAGGGCGCAACTTGGAGGTCTACGTCGACGACATGGTGATCAAGAGCAAGGACTTCAACACGCTGACTGAAGACGTGAAGGAAACCTTGGAGCATTTTCGAAGCACAAGTTTAAAACTCAACCCTCTCAGGTGCCAATTTGGGGTCCAAGAAGGTCGATTCTTGGGTCACATGGTCACAAACGAAGGGGCACGGGCAAATCCAGACAAGGTCAAGGCGGTGCTGGACATGAAACCACCAAGGACAGTGAAGGAAGTGCAAAGTCTGAATGGCAAGTTAGCGGCATTGAACCGTTTCCTATCAAGAGCAGCTGAGCACGCACTCCCTTTCTTCAAGGCGCTGAAGAACAGTGTCAACAAGAAGGGAGATGTCAGCTGGGGACCTGAGCAAGATGAAGCTTTCAACGACTTGAAGAAGCACCTGCATAGCTTACCCTTGTTGACATCGCCTCAACAGGGTGAAACCTTCTACCTGTACGTGTCTGCCGGAGTGGAGACCGTCAGTGCAGCCCTTGTAAGAGAAGAAAGTAAGGTACAGAAACCCATATACTTTGTAAGTAGAGCTTTGCAGGGAGCAGAAACAAGGTACACGGGAGAAGAAAAGCTTGCCCTGCCTGTGGTACATGCAGCTCGACGGCTCAGACACTACTTCCAGGCGCATCCCGTGGTGGTGTTGACTAACCACCCCATGAAGGCCATCCTCACCAGACCAGAAGCATCAGGCCGGTTGGCTAAATGAGCGGTGGAGCTTGGCGAGCACTCCATTGAATACTCACCAAGAAAGGCCGTCAACGGTCAAGTTGTCGTTGATTTCCTAGCAGAAATGCCCCCAGAAGTGAAGAAAGCAACATCCTCACCCGAAACCAGCGCAGCTGGAGAAAAGAGGAAGCGAGCTCCAAGTGACGAGTGGCAGCTACATGTAGATTGAGCATCTGGTGTAGAAGGTGCCGGCGCGGGTTTGGTTTTGACCGACCCAAGTGGAGTTGAAGTCACTCATGCATTGCGATTCAAATTCCCCGCATCAAACAATGAAGCTGAGTACGAGGCCCTGATTGCGGGAATGGAGATAGCAAAGAAGCTTGGAGCGAGGAAGTTGATGGCACATAGCGACTGAATGCTTGTGGCGAAACAATATGAAGGAGCTTACCTAGCTAAGGACCCTGGCATGATGAAGTACAGGGACACGGTGAGATTGTTGGCGTCGGAATTCAAGGAATTCGACATCATCAACGTACCAAGGTCAAAAAACACCAGAGCTGACGCCTTGAGCAAGTTAGCATCCTCAACGCGGGCACACTTGAACAAGGCAGTGATGGTGGAAACCCTCACACATAGAACAACTGACAACAAGACGGTGGGAGCTGTCGACATTGTTGAGGGAACAAGCTGGATGAAACCAATGATGGATTTCCTTGCCAACGGAGTGGTTCCCGAATGCAGTAAGGAAGCCAGAAAGCTGAAACTCAATGCTCCAAACTATACGCTGAAAGATGGAGTCCTGTACAGACGGGGTTTTCTAGAACCTTGGTTGAGATGTCTCACCCAGTCAGAAGTAATGCGAGTGGTTCGAGAGGTGCATGCAGGATGTTGCGGAAGTCATCAAGGCGGCAAAGCACTCGCATTGCGGATCACCTGAGCGGGTTACTATTGGCCTCGCATGAGGAAGATATCAATCAGATGACCAAGAGCTGCAAGAAATGTCAAACACATGCAAACGTACCAAGGCTGCAGAGTGAGAAGCTGACGCCCATACAGTCTCCGTGGCCCTTTGCAATGTGGGGAATTGATATTGTCGGCCCTTTCCCAGCTGCAACAGGAAGACGTCGTTTCCTTGTCGTGGCAGTTGATTATTTCACCAAGTGGGTCGAAGCCGAGGCACTGGTGACCATAACAGGGCGAAGGATGACGAGCTTTGTGTGGAAGAATGTGGTCTGCCGCTTCGGGATCCCGCAAGTACTGGTCAGTGATAATGGCACTCAGTTAGAAGGAGAAGTGTTCAAGGACTGGTGCAGCAACATGGGCATCAAGCAGAAGTACACATCAGTGGCTCACCCACAAGCCAATGGGCAGGTGGAAGTCACAAACCGAACCATCGTGCAAGGACTCAAGAAGAAACTCGAGCAGCAAGGGAGCATGGACAGAGGAGCTTCACAGCATGTTGTGGTCTTACAGGGTGACTCCCGGAACCAGCACAGGAGAGTCCCCCTATAAACTGTGTTTTGTCACTGAAGCCATCATACCACCTGAGATGCTTGTACCTACCCTGCGAGTGGAAGATCCTCTGCCAGCTGCAAGAAACGACGAAGGGTTGAGGCAGAACTTGGAGGAGTTAGAGTATGGGCGGGACAAAGCGTCGCTCAAAGAGGCAACCTACAAGTCCTGGATGGAGCAAAGATACAACAACAAGCTGCGACCTCGCAGCCTGAAGGTTGGTGACTTGGCCTTGAGAAAGAATGAAGCATCAAGAGTGGAAGGACAACTCATGTTGGATGCCAACTGGGAAGGTCCCTACCGTGTTGTTGAGGCACTAGGAAAAGGAGCGTACAAGCTGGAGCACTTGGATGGGAAACCAATTCCAAGAACTTGGCACATGAACAACCTCCGCAAGTATTACATGTAAGGCGCAACATGGATCTCGTCTCCTCGCCTTACTTGTGATTTCTTCCTTCGTTTTCTTCTTTTTCTTTTTGATGCAGTGGAGGATCCCAACAGAGGTCAGGCAACTCATTTAGAGTATGCAAGATGATCTTGAGGGAAGCCTCATGAAATGAAAAAAGCCCCCAACAGAGGTCAAACAGCCTGATAAGGTTTGCAAGATGATCTTGAGGGTGGCCTTTGTAGTCCCAGAACTTACAAGATGAAAGCAATGAGAAGTATTTTTAAGTATATCTCACCAAGGCACGAACCAGTCATCTGGTAGATGTCTTTTTTCTCGTTTTCCCTTTAATTTATGCACTGACACGAACCAGTCAACTGTTAGAGGTCATTATGCTTGCTTTCTTTTTTGTATAAAAATGCAGTGACAACAAGAGCAAATATGGCTTGAAAGAGAAGTGCAAGAAAATGGAGTTCAAAAAACAAAAGAACCCAAAACAAGTGCAAACAGTTTCAGAAAAGAAACTTGCACCTAAAAAAGGGCCTATGATGCCTTAACCATAGAAAGCAAGTTGAAAGACTAAATTCAACTTGTTACATGGTGCAAAGGGCTACATGATGGAGACGTCCATCATGCCCATGAATTTGCAGAAAATAAAGCTTATTAAAGCAAGAAAAACAAACAAGTAATAAATGCTTGTGCTGACTAAAAATATCCCAGAAATACGAATTCAAAATATTCAAAAGGGAATAAAAAGATGGCACAAGCGCCATAAAACAAAGAGCATGCAATCTCATCAACAAGTCCAGAATAAAGCAAAAGAAAAGTAAAACACTATCACCACCTTTTCTTCTACTTGTTATCATCGGAGGAAGAAGTTGGCTGGTCTGGCTGCCACTTCATTAGATCCTCCAAAGTCAAGTATTCCTGGAAGTCATACTGCTGGAAGGGGGCGTGCACTCGACCAAGTTGGATCTTCATCTCAGCATCATCTGGCACATTGGCCATGATGTGATCAGCTTTAGTTAGGGCCTCATCTAGAAGACGCCTTGCCACCGGGCTCTGATCCACACTGGCCTTGATCTTGCTCAAACCTTCATCTCTGAGCCAAACTCTTGTCCTGAGGTGCTCCCCAATGATAGAATCACGCTGGTCCAGTTGACCACGCAAAGAAGCACTCACCCCACGCTCTAACTCCAAGTCTGCATCCAGAGATTTGATCTTGATCGCCAGATCCTGGTTAGCCGACATTGCCATGTTCAGCTTCTCGTTTGTCTCTTTGTTCTCATCAGCAAAACGAGCTACCTCCTCATTCAGACCCAACTTGGTCTCAAGCAGCTTCTCTTTATCAGACTGAAGTTGGGCAAGAGTCAGATCCTTCTCCCTGGCCAGCTCACGAATCCTAGCAATGTTGGCATTAGCCTTGTCGAACATCTCCTTCGCCTTGCCAAGGTCACCTCCAAGATCCCTCTCCAAGGCTTGGATAGCAACAGCAGCACACAGACCCTGTGCAACAATCAAGAAGGAAGTAAAAAACAAGAACACAGAGAAAACAAAACAAAGAAAAACAAAAGAAGCCAGGGGATACCTCCATAGTTGTAGCAGCCATCCTATCTCCTATACTTCTCACCCCTGACAGGTTGATGAGTGGGTTGGCACGCCAAGACTGCATGTGGTCATCAGGGATGGATTGCAACAAGAGCTGACGAAGGGAGACTGTAGGACAAACCTGGATCTCGAGGGCAGGATCCAAAGGCTCCTCCCCCAACACACGCCCAAGTCCTCCCAACAGAGAGGCTACACATTCCTCTAGATGAGTATCCTTAGCAAGGTGACGCTGATCACCTTGATCCACCTCCGTCACATCCTCTGACTTGGTTGCTTCCAGCATGTTCGGCACCTTGTGCCCCTCCAACTTTTTCTCTGTCTTAGCACGAGCCTGCTTGCCACCAGTATCTGATGAAAATGAGGGCCTTTTCTTGGAATGAGATGGTATGTCGCTAGTCAAGTCAATCACTCCAACAAGCAACCCCTCTCCTGCTCCTCTGCCCAGGCCCCGACTCAGACGAGACGGCCGACGACTGGTTCACGCAGAGGCAGGAGGTTCAACTTGAGTAGGGGAAACTACATTACAAAAGGAAGGAACAAGATAAGAATTCAGTAACTGCACAATGACATTAACAACATAAAGGTGAGATACTTACACACAATGAGAGGCTCCGTCACTGTTTCGCAAGCCATGGGAAGGAAGGACATCTCAGATCCCTGCAAAAGAGCATCATAGCACAAGTAGTGATAAGTCTATGGTTCGTATTCGGACCTCGTTCATACTCGGACCAGGGCCCGAGAAGGGTCATGGTCTCGAGATACGCGGAGGATGGGTCCATGGGTCCATCAATCCTAATCCTTATAAGGAATGCGTATATTATGAATTTCTACAAGGAATATACATCTTCTCAAAGATGGTAATTCAGCTATCCTAAACATGGTAATACAACCATGTCCGAAATACACTTCTATTATACATGATAATATAACCTCTATTCCCATAAGAGTTGTATTCATACCATAAATACATATCTTGGTGATCTACGGATTGTAGCCATATAAATACCCTAAGAGGTTTGGTATACCTCTCATCTAATCTCATACTTTATACTATACGCCTTAAGCAAATATACTGACTTGAGCGTCGGAGTGTCTATCCCCGGGACACCCGGGGCCTTCGTCTTGCAGATCAATTCGAGAGCCTGGTTCGTCGTCAAAGTGTTGGTGTCCTGCATACATCAAGTAGTAAGCGGGGTGGGATTCTTCCTCAGCAAGTCGACATAAGCGTGCAAAGGGACCATTTCTCCCTCATCAGGAGACTTAGTGCGGCTACGGAGGGGCCCTGGCGGGTAGATGACCGGGTTTTCACCAAAAACCAAGGATTTCTTCACAAATGCAAACTTGCGAGTCCAATCAACCCGAGTCGGCAACTCGGTCACCACCCTGGAACCCTCCCAATTCTTCAAAAAGAACCAACTTGGTGGCTCCTTGCATGGATGGTAGGAGGCGCGAAACAGCTGGTAGGTCGGTTTAACCTTGTGGACCCTGCACAGAACCTCGAAGCCCACCAAGATACGGACCGAGTTTGGGGTTAGAAGTGAAAAGTTCAGATCGTAAAACCCTAGGACCGATTGGAAAAGGGGGGAAAGCGGGAAACGCAGACCACAATAGTCAAAGCACTCCAAGTAAATCACACCGAACCCATCCTTAACTTGGTAAGCCGACACATCAGCCGCCGGCAAGGCAAAACAGTCAGCAAGATCGACCTGAACAAGATCTGTTTCCTCAGGAAGAAGGGCATTGGCCTGCAAAGAGGCCACAGTTTCACAGCGACAACGAAGAAGTGACAACTCCGTCTCGGTAATAGTACAGAAAAGGGTTTCAATAGTGCTCTTCATCATGGAGGGAGAGAAAGAAACAAAGGAAAAATTTTGGAGAAAAAACAGAAGTAAGAAGAAAGGAATAAAAAGCTAAAAATGGCAACTTAAATAGGTTGAAAAGAGGCGTACCTTTTCATTACGGAAGGACGCGTCACATCAATGATAGATTGATGGGAAAACAGGCTAATAAATTATGCCTTTTTCTCGAAAAAAGGCATGCCCTTTCTCCAAGACACGCCAAAACGACATGACCGATCAGAAAAGATGAACCGCCAAAAAAGAAGCAAAGGAAATCGCCATCAAGATGAAGCATGTCAACATGTCTCACTACTCCAACATGTTCAGAAGTTTCATCTCGAGTTCTGCAAAGCCATAATCAGACCGACGCCCATGAACAACACAATAAATAGTCCTGCACCATGAGAACCATGGACAGGACTAGGGGGACTTGATAGGGTATGGGCCATAAAGCCCATTCAAGGTCAAATATACCACACGAGATGAGGACCCCCACCTTGTTAGACAGCTCACACATAGTACACACAGTGAGACCCCGTGCTCAACACGTGCAGCACGCATGGAGGAACACAACAGAATCCATGGAGACGCTCACACCGGATGAGGCTCCTAACAGGTATAAAGGAAGGAGAGCTTCCTCTCTCTTTCCTCAGATTCTCTCGTCATGTTACTTGGATTTTCTCTCTCTAAAACACCCAAATCTTACTTGGGCGTCGGAATGGGCGACGGCCGAACACCGCCCGCCTGAGCTCACGTTGCTCTTTGTGCAGGAACAAGAAGAAGGTCATCACCTTGCTGGAAGTCCAATCTACACCGGAAATCCAGAACCATATCAAATGCAATGAGAAGTGTTTTTGGATGTACTACGCCACGGCACGAACCAGTCATCTGGTAGCTGTCTTTCTTCTTGTTTAATATGCTATGCACTGACACGAACCAGTCATTTGGTAGCTGTCTTTCTTCTTGTTTGTTATGTCTAAACAGCAGCAACAACAGAGATAATGCTGCTGACAGGCTCAAAAAATCAACAAAAAGGAGTTCAAGAAAAACGAACCTAGAAAAAATGACAAAACAGGCTTACAACGCCTAAGTCATAAAAAGATGCAAAAAGTTTCAAGAAGAAACTTGCATCCAACAAAAATGACAAAAACAGTCCTAAAATGCCTAAGTCATAAAGAGCAAGTTGGAACCAAAATCCAACTTTCCACTGGTTGCAAAGAGCCACATGAAGGAGACGTCCATCATGTTCATACACTTGCACCAGATAAGCCTGTTTGAGAGGAAAGAAAAACCTCCAAAATAAAAACAGCAAGAAAGATGCAAAACAGTTTCAAGAAGAAACTTGCATCAAGAAAGATGCAAAGCAGTTTCTAGAAGAAACTTGCATCCAAATCAACAAGAAAAGTGACAAAAATAGGCCTAAAATGCCTAAGTCATAAAGAGCAAGTTGGAACAAGAACCCAACTTGCCACTGGTTGCAAAGAGCCACATGATGGAGACGTCCATCATGCTCATATACTTGCACCAGATAAGCCTGTTTGAGAGGAAGGGAAAACCTGCAAAAGAAAAACAACCAGAAAATATGCAAAACTGTTTCATGAAGAAACTTGCATCCAAAACAACAAGAGAAATGGCAAGTTGGAACAAGAATCCAACTTGCTACTGGTTGCATAGAGCTACATGTTGAAGACATTCAGCATTCTCAGCACTTGCACCAGACGAACCTGATGATATGGAGAAGGAATCCAACTTTCACCTGGTTGTGAAGAGCAACATGTTGAAGACATTCATCATGCTCGACATTTGCACCCGACGGACCTGCTCACCATGGCGAAGAAAAGCCAAGAATCAAGGCGAACGAACTCACCTTGGTGAAGAAAATCCAAGAAACAGGGTGAACGAATTCACCATGGCTACGTGAAGCCAAGATCATGGTGCATCTTTGCACCAAGGTGAACGAACTCACCATGGCTACGTGAAGCCAAGATCATGGTGCATCTCGCACTAAGGTTAACGAACTCACCATGGCTAAGTAAAGCCAAGATCATGGTGCCTTTTGCACCAAGATGAACGAACTCACCATGGCAATGAAAAGCCAAGAATCAAGGTGAACAAACTCACCATGACGAGAAAAGTCAAGTTGTGCATCTCGCACTAAGGTGAAAGAACTCACCATGGCGAATAAAAGCCAAGAAACAAGGTGAACGAACTCACCATGGCTACGTGAAGTCATGATCATGGTGCATCTCGCACTAAAGTGAACGAACTTACCATGGCTAAGTAAAGCCAAGATCATGGTGCATCTTGCACCAAGATAAAAAAACTCACCATGACAAGAAAAGCCAAGTTGTGCATCTCGCAATAAGGTGAAAGAACTCACCAAGGCGAAGAAAAGCCAAGTCTAGATGCACCAAGGTGAAAGAACTCACCAAGGCAAAGAAAAGCCAAGTGTCATGGTGCATCTCGCACCAACTAACTCACCTGACAAGAAAAGCCAAGTAGTGCATCTTGCACCAAGGTGAACTAACTAACTATTGCAAGTGAAGCCAAGTATCAAGGTGCGTCTCGCACCAAGGTGAACGAACTCACCGTGGCAAGAAAAGCCAAGTAGCGGATCCCGCACAAGGTGGACCATGACAAGAAAAGCCAAGTAGTGCATCTAGCACAAGGTGAATGAACTCGCCGTGGCTAAGAAAGGCCAAGTATCAAGGTGCATCCTGCACAATGGTAAAATAACTCACGTTGGCACACGAGAGGCCAATAATCACGGTGCACCATGCACAAAGAGGGGTACCGCTCCCAGTCAAAGAAGTAAAATTCTTACTCGTCCAACAGGGCATCGTGGCCAGGAATTTAAAAGTACACAAGTCCAAGATATGTCTGAGAGGGCATTATTGCCCCGGATATAAGAATGACATAAGGTCCCTAGACTTGTTCGAATAGGGACTCGTGGTCTGAACAAAAAGGGCATCAAGTCAAATAATAATGATGTGTGGTTGATCACGAATGATCACTCCTACAAAGGCTTAAATCAGACAAGAACGTCTTGATAAAAACCAAATAAGGCAAGGCACACCAACAAGGTGAAACAGCACCAACAAGGAAAGCAACGCCATCAAGGTGAAGCAACACCAACAAGGTGAAGCAACGCCAACAAGGTGAAGCAACACCAACAAGGCAAACAACGCCAACAAGGTTAAGCGGCACCAACAAGGCAAAATATGCCAACAAGGAAAAAAACGCCGATAAAATGAGATGACATCAACATGGCAAGAAACGCCAAACAAGGCAAAAAAACGCTTATAAAACGATGCCCACAAACAACAAGCTATAGTCATGCACCATGGGAACCATGGACAGGACTAGGGGGACTTGATAGGGTATGGGCCATAAAGCCCATACAAGGTCAAGTAGTCCATACAAGAAGAGACCCCCAACCTGTCTAACAGCTCACACAAAGTACATACACGTGACATCCCGTGCGCAACATGTGAGGAGCACGGGTAGGAGCACAACCGAATCTATGGAGACGCCCACACCGGATGAGACTCCCAACAGGTATAAAGGAATGAGAGCTTCCTTTCTCTTTCCTCAGATTCTCTCTACCTGCTATTCAGATTTCACTCTCCAAATCACCCCAAACTGACTTGGGCGTCGGAGCGGGTGATGGCTAAACGCCGCCCGCCTGAGCTCACTCTGCTCTTTGTGCAAGTACGAGGAGAAGCACGTCACCTCGTTGGTAACCCGAATTACACCGAAAAAACAAGACCGTATCAGTGATGATAAATCAGCGGCGATGGCACAATACAGCGGCGGCGGTGGTGGCAGAACATGGTAGTGGCATTGCCAGCAGAACACGGCGGCCGCGAAAGATTTAGGATTTATATTTATAGGTTAAAAGAAATATTACATGTTTAGAATTTTAAACTCGATATCATGGTAAGAGATAATAGTGAGGATTGGTGTTTGACACTAGTGTAAACACCCTCATCCATGACACACGTTTACGGTGTTTGGCGCCGTTTTACGCGAAACCGCCGTAAATGTGTGTTTGCGATATCGTACACTAGTCAAATTCGTCAGGTAAAGTTGGCACGGCGCCAGTGTGGCGGGAACACGGCGTTTCAAATAACCGCCATATTTTGGTGAGTTTATTTACGATATCGTAAATATATATTTAAGAAGTCACGATATCTGAAATACAGGTTGAGTCAATAGTGAACTGAACGTGAAGACAAACGGTATCGTAAAGGTGCATGGCTTATTTGGGCACAAGTGCGAGATTCTAAACTCTGATAGTGTACGATATCGTAAATGTGAAAGCTAGTTTGACGGTGTCGGAATTAGAATAAGGAAAATAGTGCGGGAATAAAAAAATATGTGATACAAAAGGAGCTTATTAAGAAGCGATACCGTATACGTAGTGATAATGTGAAACGAATCCGGCAACACGGACACGTATTAGTTTATGATATCTAAGTGGTGGACACGTTCATAGTTTATGATATATTTATCCCTCAAAGTTTATAAACTAAATCTAATTCAGATATCGAAATTAGGGTTTAACATGGAAAAATCCCTAATACTTAAATATTCTCAAATTCCTCCGGAGAGAAATGTAGCAAACCAACGTTATTGGCAATTGTAAAATAGTTTCAATTTGAATTGTGTAACCTATACAGAGTTGAGTAACATGGTTCTTTAAATGACTGAATAATCACCGGTTTAAGGTAGACCGATGATCTTACTTGCCACACATGATAGTAACTCCCTTTTTAGATGATAGTCGTATTTTGACAGTCATCCCTAAGCCAAGATGATAGTCGTGCTTCAACAGTTAATATTTTATCCTAATTAGTCATATAAGTGACCTTCATCCAAGCCATTAATACTAACTATTTTACTACCCTTTTAAAATCGCTTAATTAAAATGTTAAAATAATTTATTATTTATACTCGACATTCATATCTTATAACCATATTAAATGAATGTTAATACAACCATAAAATATACAATAAGTAAATTACAAAATTGATGACGTAATTAAGCACGTTTTTAGTATTATTATTATAATTATATATAGCTCAAACTCGACTCAACTTGTTTTTTGCTAAGACTCGACTCGTTAACCATTCGAGTCGTATCGATCTCGAGTCGAGATACATCGAGCCGAGCTTATACCTAGTTTAGACCGAGTCGATCACGAATTACTCGCGAATTGTCGTGACCAATTAGCACCACTAAGCAGGATATAGAACATGGAACTAATTCAGATGTAAATCACATTTCTATCAATTGTGCAATGCTAGCACATTAACACATTTACAATAATATATTGGTCAAACTACTTAATAAAAGGTGTAGTGGTAATGCTAATTGCTGCTACACGTCGAACATGAACAATGTACGTACAGTAATTCTGACATCGTTGGATGCAAGCCTTCGAAGAGTCCGTAAATTTCCATACATGTTATACATATTTGGAATCAACAGTCTATGAATTATAATTTTCATACGATGGAGTGCTTAACTAAGAAACTAATTCCTATAATGTGGCTTAAATAATTACTAACAGTGATCTTTTACAATTTACGAATTCGTAAACCGAAAAGTAAGTAGACATCTGCCACTTACGATATCGTAACATGTACAGATAATAGGTGAAACCACTATTCTTCCAGCTTGGTTGATGGAATCTTGGCCACCCAAACCCCCTTTTTCGCGGGTTTTATCATTTCAAACCCCTACCTCAACCCACAATTGTTCTTCATCTTCTACACACTCTATCTCTTAAGTTCTCTCTTCTCCATTTTTGCTCATCTTCTCCCCAAATTTTTAAGCCTCAAAACCACGAAATCCATTACATAATTGGTTGTATGTGAGGCAAGTTTGGGTCCTTGGCTAGTTTAGCAACCTTTGGAGATCCATATCCATTTTGCAAAAGGACACCCATCAAGTTCATATCCTATGTTCCACTAACAAGGTTTGTTGTTTGTTTATATGTGGTTTTCCATTTTCTTCGTTCATGTTTTTGATATTTGTACATTTTGTTGTGCTTGTGTAATGATTTGAGGAAAATATGTTGTTAAAATTATTGTCACTGTGTTATGATAGCTAGTTTCCTGATTTTTATGACAAAACTTTCAATGTTATGATTTAGGGGATAAAACCTAGGTGGGTATTGTGCATTGGGCATCAGGTATTGGGCGCTGCTTCGTAAGGTCCTAGATGTAATAGAGAGAAAATAACACTCTGGGATGGCATTGGGTATAGGTGGGTGTGTGACCCAAATAGAGGTGTTTGGCATTAAGGGTAGTATAGGAGAGCCATAACCCTCCAAAAACCGTAGTTTGCACTGAGTCAAATTGATAGATATTCTGCTGAGCTTAGGGAGATTAAATCTATAGTTAGATATTCTTGCATAGGATACCATTTTCTAGGGGATCACAACCTTCTTCTAGGAATGTAGAGGCGGTGGAAAAGAATGTAGAAGTCTTATTTTTCATACTAATTTTCTAGATTCTTGTTTAAACTTTAACTTGTGCCTAGAACCCCTATGCAAGTTATATGTTGATGTTGGTATTGTAATTGAGGTATTGTAATTGCATTTCCTCGATATATGCCTGTTTTTTATGTTTTCCGTTCAAATAAACAACTCTGACTTAGTACATATGCATCAAGTTCAAAAGGCAACGATCGCATTGGGAGTGTGGCTACTATAACATGCTTTTTGCTCACAAGTGCATTAAAGGTATTGATACCGATAATTTGAATCTAGAGAAGGTATGTGCACAAAATCATGTCATACATCCGTCTTTTACAATGTCGGGTTGATAGTGACAATATTTTATATGCGTAGATTTTTGGTTGCGATGTCACCCCGTACACAATCGTGGAGCTAAATGAGGGAAGGAATAAGATCGCAAGACACTTGGTCCATCCCCGCTCAGTACACATTGCACAGCCCACCATATAGGTTAACACTTAGTCCATCACTATTATGTAGTTCATCTTGTTGTGTAGTGTAAGGTCTAGAGTATTATGAACACATAGTATTGAAATTTTGTGGATGATCGAGTTTGAACTAGTGTTCAACTTTCATTAGAAAGAGATGATTAATGTCATTTGTGCATTAGAATTAGTGTATCCTAATTGGCTGACATGTACATCGTATTGAAGCGGCATCCGATTGGAGTTTCAAACGAAACTGCCCACAGATTCCTATTTTTATAACAAGCGTTTGAAAAATTCTATATCGTAACTCCAAATGTTGAAATACACAAAGTATCGTAAGTTAATACGTACCAGAATCACGATATAGTAAACAAACAAAACATTTTACCTCTTACGCTAACCTGAAAGTATACAACTTACGATATCGCTTCCCATAATGTTTTACCCTCTGTATTATTCACGATATTATTTACGATACCGTATACATATATACATTTTTAATTTACGATATCGTAAGTTAGAGTTATTTTGATTCAATCACGTTTTTGTACGAGACCGTAATATGCACCACGGTCTCATAGAAGCGATATCGCTATAAGTCCAACGTACCATATTTTTCCAATATCGCCTAACTTAGATATGTCGTTCTTGCTCTATCGTAAACGCGGATGAATCAGTGCTTGGATGACACATTTACGATATCATAAATAGGTTTTAAACGCGGAATTACGGTGTTTCGGCCGTACGCCGTGCCTGTATTTCGGTTGTTTACGGCACACCCATGCACGACATTCCATAAACGCCGTGAATATGGGGGAGGGACCGCCGTGAATGGTGTCCGTTTCCGCTAGTGTGATTAGCTCTGGATATAATTAACTTTCCCAATGAGGATGACCGGTTATAAAATAAATTGTTGAATTGAACTGAAAAGTGATGAATTTGACTGATATATAATAAAATATTTCAAAAATATAGAGAATAAAGTTGAAATGGCTAGACTCTAACCTTACTACATAACACGTGTGATGAAATATAAATTTTAAATTATATGAAAAAGAAAGAACATTGTAATCGGAGTAGAAAGTGCAGCATTATCTCATTACTTTTACTTGTTATTAAGTGGAGTAATCTTATTCTACACTAAAATAGATTATGATTTGAATGTGTGCTTCTATATGCAGAGTGGTATTCTATTCTTATAGTACTATGAATTTATGAAAATATTTTATTTATAGAACTTAGCAACATATATTTAAAGATAATATATATTATAATTTGAATGATATTTAGAGTATGATTAGTAAAATACCGAACAGTATATATAATTCAGATTCTGAATGAAGGGACTATAATTTCAAGATAAGCTAAAATACATATCAGCAGACTCCAAGAAAAAACAAATACAGTAAATACTAATGACAGCAGCATGTCGATTGTATTTGTTTAAAATAATGTTGGCAGCAGAAGGTGGGGCCAAGCTAACATGATGGATGGTCCAAAGCTGAATCTACACGTCAGTTACAAGTGGCATCCACGTAAGATCTGACGCACACACACACTGACGTGCTGCTCTCAACTTGGTCAGTAGGCAATCGCCATGCATTCATTCCCCAGATCCTCTCATCCCCACCGTACCTACCAACCAACACATTTTCTTCTAAAGTAAACCACCGAATCGGCGGTGTTTTATTTCCCATCCTAAACTAATTATAGAGATGACATAATATAAAATTGAAATTTCGTAAACCTCACTTTCTACAAATTTGTCTTGAATTCCAGAGAAGGGAGCATGAGCTTTAGAGTGCAAGTGCGCAATGAGCGAGAAAAGGAACGTGAATCTGATTGGTGATCGATATATCATACTCTTTCTGTTCTAGTTAGTTATGGGCGGATTTAGAAATATTTTTTAATGTTGCACTTTACTCGATATTAAATTACATAAATTTTATACAATTAATCATTTTATCACTAGAGAGATTACAAAATTATTTTTAATATTATAATGTGCATTACTGATGAATGTATGTCGTGCTCATATAAAAATGATAAATTTTGTTATAAATTTATTAATTTATTTTTATTTATTTTTTGAAGACATAGATTTACTAATTTGTAGAATATAACATAGTAAAATTAACATATAATCTAAAAAATATTATTAATTAAAGAATGTATAGAAAAAAAAATGAAAATGGTCATGAATACTGCTCAAATAACCTCCTACATAATTTAAATAATTGAATGAATCAATGAAATAATAAAAAATAAATTTGATATGAACAAAAAATTATATATTTTACAAGGAGAAAAATAATAAGCTTTAATTAGAAAAATAAATAAAATATATTATGTCATAAAATATATAAAAATAATACAAATTGAGTAAGTTTATTTCAGGAATTAAAAAATAAAATAAAATGCAAAAGCAAAGAGGTAACCGCTTCAATGTGAAACATTGGGCTCATCACTGCTACACCTTCGATTCATCCGACTTTTGTGAGTACTATATATGTATCGTATTTAGACAGTGGGGTCACGTGACCCACCCTAAATCCGCCATCGGTTCAAGTTGAAAGGGTAAAACTTTTATTTTTGAATGTGTCAATCCAAATTACATCCTTTCATTTATGATAATGTTCTTTAATTTTTCTGCGCTCATTTCACCCACTTTCTATTCAAATTCAATCCCACCATTCAATTACAATCCAAAATTCAACTTCAATTTTCTCTCTGTTGCACCTTTCACCAGGACGGAGGGAGTAATATATTTGATAAATTTATAACTTTTAAATTGAATTGTTTACGTTGTAAAAAGTTACAAGTATTTGCATAAAATTTCTTACTATTTATCGAAATATGTAACTTAAAAGAATAATATTTTAATTATGATATATTGTCCAATCTTAAATGTGCAATGTCATTAAATAAGGTTATAAAAGGTTTGTTGATTCGATAAATTTTGCCTATTAATTATATATTTCTGAAATATTTAGGAAAAGGTATGAAATGTATTCGGAAGTACAATCAATATTTCTAGAAAAATAAATGACACAGACAAATAAATGATCTGGTCCATTCCTCTTTTTTTGCTCTAATCTCTCTCATCAAGTGTGTTACACGCGCCTCCATTTATGCCTTTCTTTCTGTTTCTTAACCACTAATAACGTCTCTATACCCATCGATAACGTCTATAATCGGTAATAACATGGCGGAGCCACCGGGCCAGACCAGTGGCGCAGCTGTCGGAAAATCCTATATTCAAACCTTAGTTAACAAACAGACACCGCTGTTCAAATCCCTTCCTAACAACCCAGAAATTCAACCCATCACAACCCTCAATGGTCGACCGGCCTGCCTTTATGATGCTGAATCGGTCAAAGTTCTATCCAAACACTATAGCAAAACTCTTGTCGGAAAATTCAGCCGGGGAAAACCACCGATGGAGAAGATCCAGGCAGCGTTCAAGGAATTGAAATTCAAAGGAAACTTTCAGGTTGGTCTAATTGACTACCGCCACATTTTGATCCGATTCCAGGAGGACGAAGACTACTCAAACTTCTGGGCAAAATCCTATTGGAGGGTGGCCGGAGCTCCAATGAAAGTGTTGAAGTGGTCTCCCGAATTCTCGCCGGATCATGAACCATCGACCGCACCGGTGTGGGTCACTGTAAGTAATGTTCCTATCTACTACTATAACCTCAAAACCATCCAAGATGTTGCAGCCCAACTGGGAACCTTCATCAAAGTCGACGCATCGACAAATGGTATTACCCGGCCTTCAGTTATCAAAATGTGCATTGAATTAGATCTGCTGCAGGATAGAATCACATCCATCCCAATTGGCACCCCAGAAAACTATAAGGAGTGCCCAATAGAGTACCAAAATCTCCCCCTCTTCTGCAAGCAATGCAGTAGGATTGGCCATGATGATACACACTGTGTCATTCAGCATCCTGAACTCAAGCGAGTATGGAGAAAGAGGCCTCAACAAACTTAGAATGATGTAAGAGATCCACAACAAGGCCCCAGCTAAGCAATGGTGCTCTACATAGGGGCACCAAACTCTGGCAAGTGCCCAGTTATAGGTCCCAAATCAAGGCTGGAGAGCAGAACCATGGAAAGAGAAGCTCCATCTCCACCAACTCTCATAGTGGCTGTCATTCCAGCAGCCTCTCAAGCTCCTGAAGACAATGCCATGTTGATGGAAGGTTTCTCTGATATTCCATCAGTATCCTTTTGTTCTTTTGATGATTTTTTTTTACCACAATTGAATCTGAGGAACAAAATAGATAACAAAGGCCCGCTTGAACCACAGTCAACAGTCAGAGTATCAAACCCTTTTTCTGTTTTGCAGGATGAGGATCACAATTCTGATACATCCTTTGATGATGCATCTAGTGACCCTGTGTGGAAGGAACCAGTTGCAAATGTCACAAACTCAGAAGACTCATCACCACCAAACTCAGGTTCTTCTAAACTCATAGATAGATCACTACCACCAGAACCTACAACCTCTTTAAATAGCAGAGAAATAAATGACAGCATTCAAAAAGATTCAGATTCTGCCAACTCAATGGTAGAGGATGAAAATTTTTCAGTGGCTCAAAATAATACTTTGGGAAAAGGAAGTCTGTCTGAAAGTATCAGCAGAATTCTAAGGCCCAAACAAAAAATAAAATACACTGTCTAAATTGATTAGACACACCATATTAGGGAATATGATGGTCTGGAACATAAGAGGATATGGTTCCTCTTTGACTAGATTAAAATCCTTAATCACAATTCACAAAATATCAATTTTATGTATTATTGAGCCCAAACATAGTAATAGTGAAATTGACAGTTTAAAAATGAAACTCCACTTTCAAAACTCATATCCTTCAAATAATGCCAACATATGGCTTTTCTGGAGTGATAGCTTCTCTGTAAATATTTTAACTCAATCTGACCAATTTCTACTCACATCCATCACTGACACATCCACATCTATAGTGTGGAATTGTGCTTTTATCTATGCCTCAACTTGCAGACGGCATAGAGAGGAACTATGGCAGCATCTGGCTTCTCTCCCACAAGCCCCAACCCTGTACATAGGGGATTTCAACACAGTTTCAACAGTGACAGAACGCAGGGATAGGCACAATCCACCTGTAAGGAGCATCAGAGAATTCAGTAATTGGTTGAGTAGTATGGGGCTGCAGGAGCTTCCAACTGTTGGGAATAGATTCACATGGACAAATAATAGGAGGAGAGAGGATTTGCTGCTGCAGAGACTTGATAGAGGAGTCTCTGATATGGATTGGAGGTCACTTTTCCCCCACAGCTCCATTCAAGTGCTGGGAAGATCAACTTCTGACCACAACCCACTGCTAGTGTCAATACAGGATGCCACTGAGCAGACTCCTAGGCCTTTCAGATTCCAAACTATGTGGACAAACAGGCCTGATTTTACTGAAATGGTAAAAAAGGACTGGGGCCTCCCTACACCGTTCAGTGGTATGCAAAAAATGGTCTCAAAATTAAAGAGACTCAAAGTCACTCTTAAGGCATGGAATAAAGTCTCTTTCGGCAATGTAAAAAGGAACATTACTGAAGCTGAATCTAGGGTGGCTCAGCTTGAGATGGTTTATGGGGAATCAGGTACTAATCAGGATCTAATAGAGTTACAGAGAAACAGGGCCATTCTACTCAGATCACAGAAGGAGGAAAATATGTTTTGGAAGCAGAGGTCTAAACTGAAGTGGATTAAGGAAGGGGATGCCAGTCAAAAATATTTCACCAGTCAGTAAGGGAAAGACATTGCAGGTCTAGGATTGCAAAACTAAAAGACTCCAATGGACTCTGGATTACCAACCCTAATGAGATAAAAGAAGCAGGGGTCAAGTTCTATGAGGAGCTACTGAATGAACCTCAGATTGATTTTAGTGGACAGTACCTGAGTCATTTCTACTCAGTCATACCAAGATTGGTCACTGATGAAGAAAATGCAGATTTGTTGGTCACAGTTGAAATAGGAGAATTAAAGCAGGTGGTTTTTGACTTGGGATCAGAAAGTGCAACAGGAGCTGATGGATTCACTGGAAGTTTTTACACAGTATGTTGGGACATCATCAGGGAGGATTTGCTGGAGGCTGTATCAGATTTTATGAATGGAAAAAGGCTGCCAAAAGCCATTAGCAGTACTTGGCTCACCCTCATACCAAAGAAACCTAATCCAGAGTCTTTTAATGACTTCAGCCCAATTAGCCTCTCAAATTTCCTCAATAAAGTTTTTTCCAAGATATTGGCAGAGAGGATCAAGAGGATTTTGCCTAAATTAATCTCTATTGAGCAATCTGCTTTCCTGAAGGATAGGGAGATCTCAGATAATGTGATTCGGATGCAGGAGATGGTGAAACTACTATCCAGAAATAATCATAAACAAAACATGGTTGTGAAATTGGATATGCAAAAAGCCTTAGACAGGGTCTCCTGGGGATTTTTGAATTCAATTTTATTACATTTTTGTTTCCATGAGAAATTAGTCAAGATTATTATGGAGAATATTGCAGCTGCCAATTTCTCAGTGCTTATAAATGGTGTAGCATTTGGTTTGTTCTCTTCCACTAGAGGCATAAAGCAAGGAGATCCCCTATCTCCATTTCTGTACAATATTTTGACATAATCATTTTCCAGAGCTATAAAGGAATTGGTCTCAATCCAGTATCTGAAAGGCTTCTCCATGCCAAGAGGAGTCCACTTGGTTACTCATTTAATGTATGCTGATGATACAACATTATTTACAAGCAATACCAAGAGGAATCTCAGAAGAATAAAGGCCTTTCTGCAAGCTTATGAAAATGCTTCAGGCCAAAAAATCAACTTCTCAAAATCTGAATTTTTCCTTAATCCAAGAGCTTCCAGTGCAGAAATAACAAGGGCCAGAAGGG
Source organism: Sherardia arvensis (assembly GCA_948330725.1). Lineage (NCBI taxonomy): Eukaryota > Viridiplantae > Streptophyta > Magnoliopsida > Gentianales > Rubiaceae > Sherardia > Sherardia arvensis. Next base: position 33,316,512 of record OX415236.1, read on the forward strand.
GGCTGCAGATGAGGCTTGGAAAATTACCATTTACTTATCTGGGGATTCCTATTTTCACTGGCAGAAATAGAGCTATATTGTATCAGCCAATCTTAGAGAGGCTTCAGAATGCTTCTGGAAACTGGAAGAATAGGTGGTTGTCCTAAGCTGGAAGGATAGTGCTCATCAAGCATGTTCTACAGGCCATTCCAATGCATGTACTGACAGTGCTGAGTCCTCCCAAGAATGTAATCTACAAGATGGAAAGAATAGCAAGTAAGTTTCTATGGGGGGAGACTGAATTTGGAAGCAGAAAAGTTTGGAAAAGGTGGTCAAGAGTTGCCAGTCCAAAGGATGAAAATGGCCTGGGGTTCAGGGATTTTCAAGTTACAGTCAACTCCTTCTCCTGTAAATTATGGTGGAAGCTGCAGATTAACAACACAGTCTGGACTCAATACATGTGGTCCCTGCCTCAGTCATACAAAACTTCACAGACTTGGCAGAGAATTTGTTCAGTTACTGAGCATGCTAATCTGAACTCAATCATTCTGTATGGAAAAGGCACATGCTCCTTCTGGGATGCCAACTGTTCAGGACTGGGGGCCTTGTTCTATAAATGGCCAAATGATATTGACCTCCCATTCCCTGACCTTTCCCTCAGCTCTTTTATCCAAAATAAGCATCACTACCTAACTCAACTGGAACCATATTTGGCTACCAATGTTATTCATATTTTGCAGGAAGCTCAAATCACACAGGATCATGATGACATGCTAATCTGGAAGCCTGCAAAAGATGGCAACTTCACCATCAGATCAGCCTATCTGAGTCACAAACCAAGAGTAAGGCCCTGCCATAATCTCCAGCAGGTTTGGGACAAACCTACTCCTTCAAAAATATCTTTCTTAGTGTGGAGGGTTATAAATAACCTTCTACCTTTTGATGATATTTTAGAGAAGTTTGGTTTTAATTTACCCTCAAAATGCTCACTGTGCAGATCACCTGATTCAATAATTATTTTTTTTAACTCTTGTGAAGTTAATGAAGTTGTCTGGCAGGCAATAAATAATTCGCTAGTTATTAGAGCTCCAAATTTTGGAAATATAACTGAGAGGTTAAACTTTTATTTATCATACAGAGGTTTTTCTAAAATCCATAACAAAGTAATAAGAACAGCCATTTTAATGGTGTTCTGGACTTTATGAAATAGAAGAAATAAATTTCTGTATGATAATATAAAGCAAGCTAATGAGGCCATTATCCAGAATATTATAAAGCAAATATGCATGCTTTTTACAGCTTTTCCACTGTTAGGACAAATGGAAAAAAATCAATTTCTAATACTTTCTGGACTTGTGCCTTATGTGTTGAGAAAAAGACCAAAACCCCTGAAAATTGTTAAGTGGTTTCCACCTGACATAGGGTACAAAGTGAATGTTGATGCTAGTTTTAAACAAGGAGCTCCAACAAATATTGGTGTTTTAATCATTATTAGAGGTTCAGATGGTCTAGTACAAAAGTTTTATATGCATTGCCAGAATACCAACTCCTCTTTGCATGCTGAACTGGTTGCTATCCATATTGGCTACCTTGTTGCTACTGACATGAATTTACAAAATTTTACTATTGCATCTGACTGTCAGCTTGCAATCAGTGGAATATCAGATCCCAATTCAGTGGATTGGTCCTTATTTGTTACATGCTATCAGATGCATTCCCTAAATATATATACCATGTTATCTCACACTCTCAGAGAAGGAAATCTCTCTGCTGATTTTCTGGCATCCAGGAGTCAGGCAATGCAACTCACTGGGGAACTAAATCAGACAGAAGCTCCCAGACAGCTAAGGGGGCTTATCCAGCTTGATAGGCTTGGTGTACCCTCGGTAAGAATTCTCAGGATTTCCTTAAACTGAATCATATACTCCTAGCCTCTTTTTGTATTTACAGGGATGGACAGATGCACAAAATGTCAATGGCAGAGCAATTGTTTTTTGAAGTTTTTACACTATGTCAGATGGAGTTATCTCACACCCCTCATCAGAATGTCAGCTGGATTGCTGCAGATCATGGTTTTTCATGGAGTTATCTCATGGTTTTCTTATGTACATAAGCTATGGCTCCGAATGGGAAGATCTCATGTTTCTCAGAATTGGGTGGCGAAGTTGTGCTTCGGTTTTTGTTAATTCGATCACTAAAGTGCTCCCCAATCTATCTGAGACATGAGTTTCTTGTAATTTTTTGACCATTCTACCATAAGCTATCTGAATAGGCTGTAGTTAGAAGCCATTCTTTTGTTCTTTTGATAAGTTGTTCAGCTTGTGAGCAATACTCCCTCTTGTACTCCCTCTGTTCGGCTATGTTTGTCTTATCGCACTATTCATTGTAGCATGTTTGACCATCAATTTATAGTATTACATCCATACAAATATAATCATGTGATATAATTTTGGATTCTCCATAACATGTATATTTAAAATATAAAATTTTTACCATTATCTAATGCATGTAACTAAAATTATCAACGGTCAAATAAAATGTCAAAACGGTCAACTAAGACAATTTTAACCGAACGGAGGGAGTAACAAACAATTATTTATTTTTATGAAAGGTTGGGGAGTCATAAAATTTCCTCCACTAATGGTGGTTTTAGTTTAAAAAAAATGTATTCGGAATTACTAATAATAGATTAATATGTTTTAAAACACCAATATCTGGTATGGACTATTAAAATGATGAATAAGTAATATCAGAATGCCTTGTTGGTATCAAATTGAAATCCAAATATTAGTCGACGGTGGCTTGTCCGAAATTAACAGACAGAAAAGACAGCGAGCCAGACTATGGGTTTTGCAGGTTTAGCAAAAAACGAGGGGTGCATGTGTCATATATTGCGATGTGGTGACTGGTGGCTGATTCACGTTTAGACCGGTGGAGTAGTACATCACAATGTTTATTTAATTGAATATTAAATATACTTCCTCCGTTCAGATAAGATTGTCTTAGTTGAACATTTTGAAATTTTATTTGACTGTTGATAATTTTAGTTATATACATTAGATGATAGTAAAAATTTTATATTTTGAATATACATGTCACGGACAATCCAAAACTATATCACATGATTATATTTGTATTGATATAATACTCTAAATTGATGGTCAAACATGTTATAGTGAATAGCGCGATAAGACATATTTAGCCGAACGGAGAGAGTAAACACTGCTTGGATTTTTACAAGTTAAAATCTTTGCTCTAAATTCTATATTAGACAATTTTGAGGTACTATTAATTTTAGCTAAACTGAAAATAACTAAACTAAATTAGTTGAAATCAGCTGAATTCAATCGAACATGGTTTAAAAAATGTTGTTGTTGTTATTATTATTATTTTTAGTTCAAACATTCAACTTTTAAAAAATATTTTCAGAAAATAGTTCCCAACTACTACCTTTAAAAATATATATATACATACCTTTAAAAATATATATACATACCTGATAAAATATTGCGTGCCTGTTTTTTTTGTTTCCGGATAATTTATTTGTATTTTAGTTGTTGTTTCTGTTTCCGCGTGCGATGTTATTAATATCAATTTATTTTTGTTAAATTAATGGTCTCTTCTTTTTTATTAACAAAAAGGTAATATTCTATTTATTGTGGACTTGTTTTTGTTTCTAGTTAAATTGATCTATTTTCTATTAATAGAAGGGTAATATTTTTATATATTTTTGTTTGTGGTTCAATTGATCTTTTTTCTATTAATGAAAGGGTAATATTTTTTATATGAGGTAACATACATATTAATACTTGTTACCCCATGCACCAAGCTCCCTCCGCCTCCGTCGGTTGGTGTATCAAGTGGGAGTTTCATCCCATTCAAAATCATAGTGTGGACTTGTAATGGATTAGGTGTTAAAAAAAGAGAGTCCTCAATTATTATAGGAACTCAATTCAACTTAAGTGAAATACACAATCAACAATCAATAATTACATGCCCTATTTAAAGGTCTAAATTCCCAATTTACAAGTACCAATTTTTGTATGTTTACTAAAATATCTCCGATTAATGATTAGTTCTTTTATTTAAGAGTAAATCCACATATTTTAGTTGATCTCTATTCTAACTGAATTTCTCCGTTCATCATCGACATATTTCAAGATTTTACCATCACTGATGGCCACATAAGAACCATTGACATCTTTATCAGGGCACGGTGAAGGCGGACTAAACGAAACATGGGCAAATCTAATATTCCATCCGTCCCAGTCGAATGTGCACGACTTTCCTTTTCGGGTATCTCAATGCAAGTTGCATACTTTCTTTTTGTAGTAATACTCTTAATTTTTCTCCACTCATATTACCTACTTTCCTCTAAAATTCAATATTCACCATTCATATTACAATCCGAAACTCAATTTCAACTTTCTCTCTCATGTGCACCTTTCACTAGGACGGAGGGAGTATATCATAGTTAGTATATGAATCTATAAAATCTTGGAGAACAAATGACCCATGCTGAAAAATCAAAATGGCCAAAAAGGATAACGATGCAATTTTCATAATGTGCTTGTATGCAACAACTATATAATTTTCAGGAGAGAGGGCTACAATATTTATAACAATTAGGTCATGTACAGTTGAGCTGCTAGGAGCTGGTTGGAACTGTTAGGAGCAGTTTGGAAATGCTTGAACTGCTTGCAAGAAGCTGAAATGGACGAAAACCTTATACTATGAACATTTTTTTTTTTGAAACGTGAACCCTTTATTGATCTAAATTAAAGAAATATATGATTGAGCATTACGATGTTAATTGTACGTGTGATGAGAGCAGTTATTTAAACAGAAGTACCCAGAAAAACTGAAACTCATAGATGGGATGAACGGTCTTGTAGCCTTGTATGCAGTGGCGATTACATCGAAGCGGCGCAACGGCAGGCGGAAATGAAGCAAAGTCTCGCCCCCAGTCAGCACCACGTGTGATGTAGTACTCTCTAGGAATTTCAGTCAATTTTCACCCAATAAACCCCATTCACACTTTCCATTTTCCCCTTTGCCCTACCCGATACCGGACACACCCGTCTTTTCCTGATTCAATATTCATCTTTTCAAACTTCCTCAACAAATTATATTTATAATTTTCATCAAAATTCTATGTACAATATATGTATATCTACTCGGTCTATAAAAATCCTTTTCACACTTCCTGATATACATGTTTGACTATAAATATCTATAATTATCTCATATATCAGTGATCAATTAAAATATTATTTTCAAATATTATATAATGATATCACTTATAAAATTTATTCAAGGTTAAGATTAATAATGATTTTTACCTTTAGTTAGAACGGATGAGGTATTTTTTATTTTTTATTTTGGAAAAATGATGATTAGTATGATAACAATTGGATGTAATTGGATCTTTTATAATAATTCGTATACCTAATAGAAATTCTTTAAATTAGTCGCAAATTATACCCTACGTCCAGGTATGTATCTCTGTGTGCATTTCAAAATTTAAATATATGCATCTGGATTGTAAATCTTGTTTGCATATAATTTTTATAAACAGTATATGTAAATGATTATTAATAAAATGCATGGTTATAAATGTAGGGGCATGCTATACACAGTCCGTATTTTACTTATTTTGCAGTCCAAAATAAAAATACATCTTCAATATATATAATATGGTCAATAATTATGTAGATAAGACATATGCATCATATATACTACTTCTATTGCATATACTTGCAAATCAGTTATATATTAAAATCATTGTATATTTAATTATTTAATAAAAATACGGACTGCAAATAAGCAAAATACGGACTGTGTATAGAAGGCCTGTAAATGTAAAATACACGTAATAAAGGTGGGAATACATACACGCGATGTATAATATTAGAACTGTGATTTAGCAGTTCATGTCATGCTAAATAGTTTAGCACTTTCTTAATATCTATTACATTTACCTAATAATATATTATAGTAATCAAATATCGTCAGTATGGAGTAATTGATTTATTATCTTATTTTGTACTTCATTATCAACTGATTCAATTTGTCTGAAACTCGTTTTAAACAAATGTTGCAAGTATTCAAATAATTATAAACTATTTTTCGACAATACTTATTATTTATTTGGACACTCTGAAGGGACATACCTCCAAACACGGTTAGTGAAACAAGCCACAGAAAACGATTGAAGTACAAAGGAAACCTCTTGGCATCTCGAACAAAAATTAAATATACTAGCTACCGTTATATTATTATTAATTCAAAATAGGGGACCTACATGATTACTCATAATATATATTATACAGAAGCAAGAAGGGCTATTTTGTATTCATAAACAGGCTAAAAATTAAAATTATCTTATCTTACTGGAGATTGAGTATGAGCTAATAAATATTGACTGGGTTGATTTGTGATAGTATGTCAAATGAAATGGGACCACAACAAAATTGTTTTGCTTTCTTTTATAATGATGGCCTATAGCCTGCCTGCACGCACATACACAATTTTCTCAGTCGGCCGAGCATTAGTTAAGTGATTAGTTTTTAAATCATACGCTAAATTATGGATAATGATATTCTGTTGAAATTAAGTTTTATTTTTGTTCCAAAACAGGCAGGGTTCCAATCCAGCCGTGCGTTCAAGGCTTGGGTCCACTTGGGACCCTGTCCAGTTGAGCGGTTAATTGTTAGATTTTACCTATTAAAATTGATTGATCTGTTTGTGCATGCTTAAAGTTATTTGGAGCAGTTTCTTGGACCTGCTTGAGTTGCTATTAACTGAAAGGCAACTGTTATAAGCTAAAATTATATTAATAATAATATTTAAATTGAAATATGATACTAACAAATTTATATATTCATACATAAAAATTAAATAGAATTGTATTTAATGTTAAATATTCTTCGAATATATAATTTACTGAAATTTAAAATAACTACCACGAATGAGATATAAAAATATACAAGATATATAGTAAAATGGAAAAAGTATTTATATAAATATAAACCACGTATTGAAGAGAAATAATAAAAATGAAAGTATATACCGGATGCTTTTATATAATTATGAGTATTCATATGTATATATACTTTTTTGTATAGATGAATATCCGTATGTGATTTAAATGTAATTAGACAAGTTAAAAATTAATTTTCAATTTTGAATCATATTGGAAAACGCTACTAATTTAACTCTATTATATTTCACTTAATTAAGTAGCATTAATCAACATACATTATATTCGAGTGTGGATGAATTTTATCAAAATTCTCTATGAACAAAACTGAAACAATTAATTTGAATGAATAATATTTCATTCACAATAATTAAAATATCTTTTTTAGTATCTAAATTTTAAAAAAATTCATTAAGTCGGTTGAGGGGCCCGAATCAGCTGATGAACATTTTATGAAATCAGCTGCTAAAATTGATAAAACTGTTAAAGTTGCTTGAACTGTTTGGAACTGATAAACTTGCTTAAAATTGATGTGATAAAGCTGAACTGGACAAGGTCTGACAGTATTTTTTCAAGGTTAGCAAATGAATATGGTGTAAGGTGATAAGTGTCAATGTAGGAATACCAATTACAAGCATAGGTAATGTAGACCTAAAGTATGTACAATAATATTGTTGATTGATTATAAGTTAGTGTTTTACTTTTGTAGAACACACCACATGACGAAGGTTAATTTTTGGCCATTTGGGTTTAGAGAACTAAAGTGATACTCTGATAAGATAATTCACCATAAGATAATGTCTATCATAAGTGGATATATACAAGCACAATGAATGTAGACCTAGCTATACATGTACCACATCCTTCTTAATTTACATAAAATTACAATAAGCTATCAAAAAGGATCCTATTACTATGGTTTGTTTCAATGTCAAGTTGGGAAAGGTTAAGTTCATTGATCAGGATAGGTTAAGTTCATCGATCAAGGAATCAAACCTTGGTTGTAAGTGAAGTGGTTCCATGCAACGATCTTAAGGGGATGAATCAAAAATTCTAATTAATACTATAATATTATTATTCTCGTTATTTTGCAGTTATCTTTTAGTCATAGATAGATATGTAAGAATTTATTCTGATTGTAAATAATGATGCATTATGTTCATGCTCAACGAAAGGTAAGCAAGAAAAAGGAATTATCTAAATAATAATTTTGCCGACTCTTTATATTTGCAGTAAAAGTTAGGCCATGTCTAGTTCAGTTTAATCCAACCAGTTTTAGTAGTTTCAAATAGATCAAGCATCTCCAAACAGTTCAACCAACTCCAAATCGCTCAACAGGTCCAAGCAATTCAAGTAGTTTTATCAGCTGATTTCATCCGATTTATATTTTTTTTGAAAAGAAATAAAATGTTTTGAAATTTACGTACCAAAAAAATTATTTTAATTGTTGCAATGAAATATCGTTTATTTTAACATGTCTAATCACATTTAAACCACATACAAATATTCATTCATAAATAATAAAATAATTTAAACAGTTCCAAATAATTCAAGCAGCTCCAAACAAGTCAAACCTGTACAAACAGGTAATACAGTTCTAGCAGTTAACAAGCTGCTCAACTAGACATATGCATTTTACATCACAGGGAACACACTGGTATGGTTCGAACTTGGAAGTTAGAATCCAGAAGCAGTTGGAAAAGCAGTTAGTTGTGGAACGGGGTCAAAAGACATGGGAGTTGAATACCAAACCCTATCTGTAAGACACTGTAAACATGCATGCTCCGACATGATGAAATCCCAGGTAGCTGGGGGCCGAATCAAAGTTGTTAGGTGAGTTTTCTTGACACAAAAGAATTCCTTGTCACTTTAATTAGTTTCAAGTTGGTTAGTTTTGTTTATGGAGACGATGATGATGATGCATGTTAATTAATTTAGGGATTTTGACCGTATCTAATCCGATCATTCGAATTCTTTGCATGCCGATCGCCAAAATGCATCTTATTTCTCTCTCCATCAATCTCTATCATGTTTAGAACTTTCCGAAAGTTAATACCACAGCCAAAACTTTATCTCCATTCTTTTGTGTGCAAAAGGGGTGAAAGCATATCCCTTGCTTCTTCGCTACCTTTTCCATTTTCAATTCGTGGTGCATATGAATGCCGAACCCAATCTTTTTTATTTGCATATTTCTATCATTGTTTTTGATACATACTTAGGTCTTGTCCAGTATAATTTATTTTCATCAATTTTAAGTAGGAATATATGGGATACGTGTGTGGCAATTGACGTCAAAAAACCTAACATGATTTTTGGGTATGAGGTAAGCACGTAAAAATAAAACTACTTGTCATGTCTAAAATCCAGCATTTTTAGATCATATCTAGTTGAAATTAAATGCTGATCAATGTCATGCTGACAAGTGTTGTGATAATATGAAAAGTGTAGATATTATGTTGAAAAGTATGAAATGATAATATTAGTTAAAAACTGATGAAAATAAGTTGAAAATTTATCAGATAAACTCAACTATACTAATCTAAATTCAACGATATTATATGTATCTTTTTAAGTGTACACACATTTTTCGTTCTTCCTAAAAATTACATTCAATTCAATTATTTAAGTAAAAGTAATGATTATATTACTTTTAAAACAATATTTTAGAAATTGCTCGGCGAGAGCTCACTAGCGACGCTGACCATTCTAGAAATCACGCGTATTTGGCGACTAAACGCACCTTAGCGCCAACCGAAAGATCAACGCTTCACATTGTAGAGGTTCGGCTCTATTCCCCAGTTCAAAGCCGTCGCCCTCAAATCGCATCTTACGGTCGGAATTCATCTCTTTAGATCCGCTGGGTGGCTCAATCAGTCGGGTCAACAGGCCAAACGGTTGGTTTGGTCTTCTCGAGTCTGGTATTGATAGATGGAAGATGTGACCTTTTATTTCTTTTCCTATTTTTATTTAGTTCTTTTGTTGTGATTTAGATTCTAATCTGATTTGGAGTTAGGAGAAATCCTTGCTACTATTCCAGTAATAAGCTTGTTGACCCTAAATCCCTCTACATCAAGCTGATTCATATAATCCCCGATTGTGACTTTCCCAAAAAAGATGGTAACTAATCACATATTTTTTATATTTAGTTGGTTTCTTATTTACCTAATTAGGTGATTTTGGAGGAGTTGGACCTGATGAGATAACATTAATTTGGTCGGTTTACGTATAATTTAATAATCAGTTAGAGTATTAATTTTCATCTCTATGCAAGTTTTCTCGTTCGGGATAATATTCCCTTTAGATTGTAGACGTTTAGACTAATACTATCCTAGTTATTGGCTTGCACATGTTAGCAGTTTGCATATTTATTTCACATGGAGCTTGCAATAGGGTACAATCTGCATCTCTGTTTAGGTTCTCCCACTTTGAGAGGTTTGGTTTTAGGGGAAGTCATCTACATCTATATGTAGATTTTCCCAATTGGACCTTTGTTTGTATTACCTTCCGACAATGTTGTTTGCTCTAATGTTGTAATAGAAATATGATCAATTGTAATTTTTTATTTGATCATATATGATAGGGTTGGGAATTTATAAACTCACCATGTCACGGACAGTTTTCGAAAAAAAAAGTTATGGAAATAAGATGAGTTGGTTATGACCCTAATCTATATGATATGTGTTTTTTGGGCCCATTTTAAAATTAAAAATCCAACAATTTTAGTTCCTTTATTAATTATTAAGTAAAAACAAATTTAGTTAAAAAGGACGACAGAGAGATTTACTTAGTTTGATTATAAAAGTTTAATTAGTGAATTTGCTTCTAGGAAAGCAAGTAGGGTTGTATTAAATAAGTGAATATTATGTTATATTTGATAAGTCCATGGTTCGTATTCGGGTCTCATTCATACTCGGACCAGGGCCCGAGAGGGGTCGTGGGCTCGAGTTACGCGGAGGATGGATCCACAGGTCCATCAATCCTAATCCTTACTATAAATGCGTATATTATGAATGTTCTACAAGGAATATACATCCTCCTAAACATGGTAATACATCCATGACTGAAATACACTTCTTCTATACATGGTAATACAACTACTATTCCCATAAGAGTTGTATTCCTACCATATTTACATATCTTGGTGATCTACGGATTGTAGCCATATAAATACCCCAAATGTTTGGTACACCTTTTCTATCTCAGACTACATACAATACGCCTTACGCATCATACTAACTTGAGCGTCAGAATGTCTACCCTGGGGACACCCGAGGCTTTGTTTTGCAGGTCAGTTCGTGAGCCTGGTTCGACGTTGAAGTGCTGGTGTCCGCCATACCTCCAGTGGCACGCCCAGTGGGATATCGTGTCTAGTGACGATGTCGCCGAACTTTGTCTCCGATTTGATCCTGTGCACCTGTTGAACAAGTTTTTAACGCTATGTCTGAAGCTGAGCAACCCAGATGAAGTGCCCGAAACCAAGGACAAAATTTGGAGGAGAATCCAGAAGCCGAGCAGCCTCCCTGAGGACGCGGACGCGGTCGAACCAGAGGATCTCGAGCGCGTTTTACCTCGGAACCACCACCAAGCTCTACCGTGGGGGCCGGAAACTCCAGCGTTCCGAACTCCTCCGGTCCAAATCCTGCTGCATCCAGAGTACCACCTTCTGGATCGGACCATGTTGGATCTGAAGTACCAAACTCAGATCCGAGGATCTCGATCCAGACCGACATGAACTACAGCGAGCGCGTCAATAATCCAGAAGGCCTCGACCGAGAGAATGGTTTGGGGTATAGCGGATCCGACTCGATCTTTTCTATGGAAGAAAGAGCGCAAAGGGATCGACAAATCCGCGCAGAAAAACAGGAGGAGGAGGAGAGACAAAGACGTCTCAGGAAATCCTTGAACCAACCCTTACGGCATAACCCGCCAGGCTCTGAGCCGCCCTATGTCAACCTTTGTCTCGGACACCCCGTCGAGAGAAATTTCTATCGATGTCCGAGCACTGATGAGGGACTTACATTCCCAATACACCGACTTCGTTGCATCTTTGATAAACTCAAGTCAACAACTTCGTGCCCAGACGCATAAAGCCCCAAATTGAGTGTCTATCCCAGGAGCTCGAACAACACCGCCTTCTGATCCTAATCAACAACGAAGATTCCTGGAGGATTTATCCCGGAATCTGCCTCCCTACAACACTCAGAGAAACCTGCCACCGCCTCCCGATCCTGCCAATCACCATAATGAATGCCTAGGACTGAGCAGAGAAGAGGTGCGGAGGATGCGCATTAACAGCATCCAGGAAGAACTCAGGCGCGAGAAAAGGGAGCGAACTCAAAGTGAATGGCGAACCAGTGCCGATCGGCCTTTCACCCAGGACGGAGACTATCCTACTCGGGGAAAATACGAGGTCGATCAGGAAATCGAGCGCATCCTCTGACCCCGAGGACAGTCTGCTCGCTCTCTTTTCTCAAGACATATTGTCAACCTCCCCTTTGATGGCAACAAGAAGGTCCCGAAGCACTTGCCTACATACGATGGCAGTGACCATAGAGAATTCCTCTCGGTCTTCTTCAAGACCTTGGAGACCAGGAACTTCCATGAGCTGGAGATATGCAAGATTGTCCCCAGTTACCTCCGAGGGAAAGCCCAAACTTGGTTTACTCAGACAAAACCATATAGCTTATTTGACTATTGGGATTTCACTGAATTTCTCCTCCTCGCTTTCTTCCAGAAGAAGAAATTCACTAAATCCCTCAGAGATTTGGGATATGTGCCTCGCCTCGAAGGAGAGACTGTGATAGAGCACTATCACAGATATATGGATCTGGCCACATAATGCTATGATCGAGACGAGATCCTCTTGATAAACATGTATCGCATGAGTGTGGATGATGACACTCTGAGGATGAAGCCGGGAACTAAGAATCCTACTACCATCCAACATCTCCAGGCCATCATGGAGAAATATGCTAGCAAAGCAGATACGGTAACGGGCAAGAGACCGCGAGAGTCCTATATGGACGATAAAGGAAAGGAGCCCAAGATGAAAGTACCTAAGGTTGAGAAAACAGAAGGCGCCTCCAAACCCACCTTCGAGTCCTACACTCCTCTGGCTAGATCTCGGGCTGAGATTTTATCCATTCACAGGCACCTTTTAAAGACCCACCCGCCATGAAGGATTCAGCTGAGCATCAAAGGTCCCCGAAATTCTACCAATATCACCGAGATCGGGGGCATAACACTGAGGAGTGATATCAGCTTAAGAATGAAACCGAGAAGCTAATTTGACAAGGAATTGTGCAACAGATTGCGCCTTCAATAGCCGGCGACAGCCAGGGTACCCAGAAGAGGTATGGGGGGAAACCCTGGCAGAAGAAGAAGGATGGTCCCCGGAACAACAACAATAACAACAACAATAACAACCAAGGAGGTGGGGGCAACAATCCTCAAGATCCTCCTCCAAAGCCTCCAAATGGAGCCAACCGAGTCATCAACGCTATCAACGGCTACACAGGAGAAGCAATTTCCCTTACCAAGCTGAAGGACAGTGTGCGGGACATACCCCACACCGAGCCAATCAACAAGAGGCTTCGCCCCGAAGAAACTATAACCTTCTTGGATGCGGACGCCGTGCCAAACCAAATGCCCCACCTTGACCCTCTTATTATCTCTGCCACGATACAGGATTCCCTAGTGAAGAGAGTCTTTGTGGACGATGGGAGCGGAGTAGAAGTGATGTTCCAAGACTACTTCCAGAAGTTAGGATGTACCAAGGACGACCTCAAGCCTACAGGCCCGATCTCGGGTTCACTGGAAAACCAGTCATACCTCTCGGAGAGATCACGCTCCCAGTTACAGTAGCAGAAGAAGCGAAGAGCCTAACCCTTTACTGCACATTTGTGGTGGTCGACACCGTCACACCCTTCAACATTATCCTCGGGAGACCTTGGATGTGCCAAGCTAAGGCCGTATGGTCTCCCTACCATCTGATGCTGAAGTTTCCAACACCACAAGGTGTAGCCTCCATCAAAGGAGACCAAGGAGTGGCACGTTCTTGCATGATCACGACCATCCGTGATGCTAGAATAGTGAGCAATATCTCGGCCATCAACACCGTCCAAGGAGATCTGGTACCCGATCCTGATCTCAAAAAACCTCTGGTATTCCACTTCGAGGAAGAGGCCTACGACGAGATGACTACACTATGGCACAAGAGACGCCATCAAACCTTTCAAGTAGGAGAACTGGTAATGCCAGTAGGCTCGTGGTGCACTAACAAGCTAGAGGGAGCGCTGGGGTCAAGGACAAAAGGACCATAAAAAGTCTCCACAGCCCAATCCGGTGGATTTTATCTCTTGCAAACTCGCGGAGGAGAGCACTTGTATCCTGTCATAATGGCGCCCTTCCTACGCAGGTACCTCATAGCTAAAACCAAGTAGATCTTCTCCAAATAAGGAGAAACTACTTCAATAAGGCCTACGAGCCAAGCTTCTTCTTCTTTTCATCTTTTTATTTTTCATACCCGAGCTCCCAAACTCGGGGTTGTTCTTTATAATTTTTTCGAACTGACAAGTTTGATATATATCTTTTATTTTATTTTAAAGCAGTCAGCATCACTCTAATACAAAGAGACACTATGCCTTATAAAGCATAAGTAAGGACTGCTGCCTCAGATTTATACGCTTATAAGCGTGTGATTGATGCTTATCTAACATGAGCTGTTCGAACTACGTGTCCGAACCACAGTCACCTTAGGCTAAAACAAAATAATATACTTACAAAAAGTATATGGTCAATACCAACATAATATGAGTCACACAAACTCACAAAGTTTGGAACTCGACCCTTCTTATGGTACACCTACTAAGGTACACACCAATATTTATTTAGGCTATTAATAAGCCTAATAATCAATCTTCCCAAGGGTTGAAATATAAAGACCTTTATAAAGGCAAAAAACTAAAAAAAGTGTTGTTACACTATGATACTTCCTACACCTCGTAAAGGTCTTTATAAACAGGGGTACGTCCTCAACCACGAGTAGAAGTAGAGGCACGGCCTCGGGTTCCCTGGAGGCCTCGACCCCAATTTCTCTCTTCTGCTATCCTCATTAATTGAGAAGATGTAGGGGATTCCCCCTACCTTCCATGGGAGCAGGTTGAGAGGGAGAACCAATGGTACCAGGAATTCCAGGAGAAGATTCTCTTCCCTTTCCATGGGAGGACCCTACTGGAGGGTTGATCATCCCTCGGGACATACCACCTCGGGCAGGAGGCCTTATTCCTCACCCCGAATTCAAGCCTGAAGAAGGCCCACCTATCTTTCTCCATGGAGGAACGAGAGGCGTAACAAATACGCCCTGAATTGCTAATTCCTATATTTAGATCATGCATGCATTTAGCTCGGCCTCGCATATCCTCAAGTCTTCAGTGACAAAGACGATCTTGTGATTTACTTCAATATTTTCATGCTGAAGAGTGGAAATACGACAGTTTTTATTATGACCATCACTCTTGAGCTCCATCAACTCCCTCCTGGTTTTTCTCCATTCTCGGTCATAATCCTTGTTGGCAGCTAAAGCCTTGCCATGGACATTTTCGAGAGCTTTAAACTTTTGTTGAAGTTCCTTCAGCTGGTTATTCAACTCAGCCCTCCTTTCCAGACTTATCACCTGCTGACGGCGGAGACTGTCACAATCTTCTCGGACTAAACTACAAATCCCTTGGAGTCATCCAACTCTTCCTTCAGTTTTTCATTTTTTTGAAGAGCGGCCTCATACTTAACCTGCACTTCAGCACAGGCAGCTACGCAACACTGGACATAAAGGAAGATACGGAATTGTTAATTAAAGAAACAAGTATATTCGGAGTATATGATTGCCAAAAGTTGAGCAAAAGGAGACAATTCCTAAAGAAAGAGTGAAGGCTCTAAGGAATTACAATCTTTAGCTGCCCATTTGGAGATTCTTGACCCCCAGTTGAAGTTTCCATAGCGGCTTCTCCACCAAGAACGACTCAGGGTACAAGCCGCAAAGCTTCTCCTGAAACTCCTCTAGAGTTAAAGCCTTCTCTAAGAACTCCAAGCTATTAAACTAGTCTCGAACCCCACAATCTAGCGAAACTTCGCCTGGAACTTCTCTAGATCTTCTGCCACATCCGGCCAATTATAAGCAGAAGCCAACCATTCCTGGTTATCTTCACTAAGGACCTTCTGAAGAAAGACCCACATTCTAGAAAGCTCAGACTTATGATAGAGTTCGCCATGCTCTTGGCGACGGGCCTCCATATCGGGACAATTCAGGCAGAAATCTATTATCACATTTTGGAGCCATCTCGGTCCTAGCCTCGGGAAGAGGAGGTATCACATACTTCTCGAACTCCCCTAATGGTTCGAGCTCGAGCCTAGCCTTCTTTGGAGACTTATTGGAGACATCTGCGGAATTTCCCGAGGCCTCTAAATCCATCTTCTTACTTTCATGGCCCTTCAGCTCTCTTGACTCGAATAGTTGAGCTAATTTATCTACCGCCTTCTCGGTCTTGGAAGCACCCACTGCATACAAAAGGAATGGAGTTAGCGTTAGAAAAAATGATATAGTATGGACGAGAATGTCATACATAACAAAGAAGAAATACCCTCATGCAACATATCAGAGACTACTACAGAAGTTAAAGACTCTTCATTCTCGCCCCTAACGAACATGGTTTGCAAAGAACCAGAAGTCTGAGACATCTTCTTTCTCGGACATCGGACTAGGGCTAAACCCTCATCCTCCATCTTCCTCCTCATCTGATAGATCTTGGGCAACAAGTACGAACAGACATTCTGTCTCATCGAGGACCTTAGCTTTTGATCGAGTCTTTTTGGGTCCCCGGACCAACCTTTTGAAACGACGCCGAGCTTCATACATCAATCCAGAAACTTCCTTATCCAAAGGAGCTTGATTCTCGGACACCTTATCTCGAGCTGCCCTCTCTTCTATTGCTCTAGAGGCCCAAAACGCCCTAGCTGAACCAAAGGGATCTTGGTCCATGGCTTTATACCATTCAATTTCTACACCCTCTGGCTGATCGAAACAAGACAACTTCAAATAGCTGCCATTTTGAAGTGTTCGGCCAGGCATTTGGTATAACCACCTATATGTCTCGACAGGCCATTGCCAACCCATCTAGTGATCTCCTGACACAAACTTGCCATCTCTAAGTTTGATCTTCTCCCTCACTAACTTCTCAGCTATATTCAACAATTTATGGGAAGACTCAACATCGTCCCAGCCTTCATTACTAAGGTTCTTATTCCAATGGGGTACCTCATACTTGGTCCGGTCAAAGGTTTGCTTTACCTTGTCCCATTCCCCACATTTCTGAGGAAGAACAAAGGCTCTACCTATGGAAGTATCTCGGGCAGTCAAAGTTACAGGTTTCTTAACAATAGACACCTTATATAAGGTCCACAACAGAGCAAGACTAGGGTTATAACCCTAACGAGCACACCAAGTTATCAAGGCCATTATGATTACTATCACATTGGCGTGCAGTTGCCCTGGATGCACATTATACCACTGGAGAAAATCACTCAACAGTGGGGGAAAAGGGAATGCTAGCCTATACTGTAAAAATCTTCCATATATGACCCCCCGGGTTGGAGTCACCAACTCTGATACAGATTTATCCTCCCCACAATACATGAGACAGCATCAGGAGGAATCGAAAAGGGACAACTCTCAACAAAGACAGCAGCATCAACACGCGTTTTATCCTCCATCGCGAGCTCTTGCTACAACCTTCACCATTCACGAATGGTCTACCTCCGGAGGCATGCATTATCATGGGGCTATTCCCCTCTATCTGAGCCCTCTTTGCCATAGCCATTAATCTCTTCTCTTCTTCAGAAGCTTTCTTCTTCAAAACTACAGGCTTTTTCCCACTCGCTACATCGGCTCTGCGGCGGTCACGGGAGCTATTCTCCTCGGCCTGAGCACATGCATACTCTCCCTCATCATGATGGGGGACGAAAATTGTTTCGCTACTACTACTCATGATTACAGAGAGTATGGGGGGAAATACACACGCAGAGAAAAAGGAAAAAGCAGGCACAATGAAACAAACGAAGAAAGAAGATAGCACTTACTGATGATTAGGGAAGCAGAAATTTGGGGCTTCAGAAAATGATGAAATACTGATGCGTCTTCTGAACATGGAAAGAAGAAATTTTGAATAAAGAAGACAATGGGAATGATTTGGGAGATTTAACCCAAACCCGGACAACATTATGGCGGGTAATTATCTCGATTCTGGTTCCGATGCAAGCAATTGGAGAGACGGGGGACATACCGCCTCTATTTACCAATAAACGCACGCCACGTGTATATACCATCTGGATTTCAAAGGAAGCCAATCTCAGTCGTCCATACATTTAGATGGAATACGAAAGAACTTGAAACTAGATATTCAGAAGGTTAAGCCTGAGAGGATAGTCCTAGAAGGACACCCCGAGCTTAACACCCCAAGTTATCCTCCCTCGAGTTATTGGTTTTCTCTCGAGAAGCAAACCTCTCTTTCAACCTTTGAGATGGAGCACTCTAAATTCTGAATATCTACCTTGGGGCTACTAATAAGTCCATGGTTCGTATTCGTGCCTCATTCATACTCGGACCAGGGCCCAAGATTGGTCATGGGCTCGAGTTACGCGGAGGATGGATCCACGGGTCCATCAATCCTAATCCTAACAAGGAATGCGTATATTATGAATGTTCTATAAGGAATATACATTCTCCTAAACATGGTAATACAGTCATGACCAAAATACACTTCTTCTATACATGGTAATACAACTACTATTCCCATAAGAGTTGTATTCCTACCATATTTACATATCTTGGTGATCTACGGATTGTAGCCATATAAATACCCCAAATGTTTGGTACACCTTTTCTATCTCAGACTACATACAATACACCTTACGCATCATACTAACTTGAGCGTCGGAGTGTCTACCCTCGGGACACCCGAGGCTTTGTTTTGCAGGTCAGTTCGTGAGCTGGGTTCGACGTTGAAATGCTGGTGTCCGCACATCAATATTTTTAAAATCATGTGTTCTTTAAAATCTAAAATTAATAGTTTTATTAATATATGAAGTCCTTTTCTTTTGGATCCCTTAGACCCAATAAAATCTAGGTTTCCCACAACATTCTAGAACAGTATAATATTGTTTAGTGCAGCACATAACTGATCAGTATAACAAAAAACTTATTTGCATTTTTCTAAGGTAAGCCACCATAGTTAGGAAGATATTTATTAGATTCCTCAAACCTTAGTAATTGATTTTCTAAAATGGAGGCAATTTGAGAGATTACAGAATAAGTAGAAAACCTAGACTATATCTGTAGCGCGGTACACGTTGTACCTAAGACTAAAAAGTGCGATGAAATAAATCTGAATATCCTAAATCTATGTTGCAAATCATCTAAATTATCTAGCAGGTAGAGCATCGATAACTTGCATCAATCTAAACACTAAAGTCTGAATCAACCAAGTCTACCAGTCTAATCCATTCACAGAATCCCCGAGAGTAAGTTGAATAAACTACTCTGACTCGAATTTCTAATACCCTGTTAAAGGAGTAGAGACTAGAAATCGAGGGGATTTTCCATCTATTCGGCTAATCCGGTTACAAGGAAAACATGAACTAGGCAAAAAGTATTCGATAAACTAGTCTAAATAATTATGCAAAAGACCATTTGAAGAAAATATTTCATCTGACATAAATAAATAAAGAAAATAATTGAAATCATAAGATCAAACACTCAGATTCATATGGGAAGGCGGCTAGTGGTGGTGCGTACGCGCCGGCGCATTGAGACGTAATGAGCGTGTGTGACTGGCGAAGAGATGAATCCGATGAGACACCAACTATTTCACACCCGATGACAGCGGCGGTTGTGCCAGAGTTCTCTAACCAAAATCTCCATAGTTTAGAAACAGATTTGGTCTCTCCCTCGCTTTTCCGGCGACTTGTGCAGTTGTTCCAGACTTCCGACGACGAAGATCTTTAACTGGCGATTACGTTGCGACTGTCTTTCCAGGCACCATGGAGTACAAAGATCTGTCGACAAGCTTTCCTTCGTTGACGAACTTGCTCAAATTGGTGAGCCGGCGGTTGCGTTTCTGCCGTAACTGTCGAGTGATTTCATAGCTTGAGGTTTGGGGTAGAATATAAGGGTGGTTGGGTACGGAAACAGTAAGGTATGGGGTGGAGGGGTAGGCTGGGCTCAAGATCTAGTTTGGAGGTAAATGCTGGAAGCGTTTCACGGAGAGAGAAAAAGTCAAAAATGGAAGAACCCAAAAAAATACTTATTTGCACAACGCACCTCTAATTAGCACAAAAAAAAATCAGCTCTAATCAACATTTTCTTAAACTTTGGCTACGCTTCAAAATAATTAAATATTAATTGAGAAATGTTATGTATCTATAGTAACATCATTCTTATTATGATTTAAATGGTTAAATTGAACATAATATGAAGGATAAAAACTAAATAGGAATGAATATTATAAGTTTATAGTCGAGTTCGGATTAGTGTAGTTGAATTTGTGTTATCGCTTTTCAAGTCATTCATTAGTTTTGAACTCATATTAGCACTCAAGGCTTCAACAGTTTTCATCTCAATATCAGAACCTATTAGTTTAGCGCAACACAATACCGCACAATATTTAACAATAAGCCTTGTGAGACAGAAATTGTGGAGTAAGATTTAGAATCTGAAAGTTCCATACAAGTCGATGGTTTTTAACTGAGATAAATGCAAGAGACGTATAGGGGACAACAGATATGAGGTTTGTGCAAGCAACAATCCAGGGTTTCCACCTCACAAGGTTTTTCTGCTCATGACTTCGCCTGATTAAGTTGCGACACTCAAAGACAATGAGTTAGCCCCATGAGAGACTCAGAGCTCTTCGGAAGACTTGGTGTATTTTCTACGTAGTCCATTCTCTCAATTTCATGTAATAAAGCTCATTAGGAGCAATCTTGCTAAACAAAGCAAGTCATTCAGTTTGGTTAAGATAATTTGTAATGTTATTACTTGCTAAGAATTAATAAAAGTGGTTTTAATAAAAAAAAGTTTTATTGGTCGATTGTTGGTGCCTTATAATATTTGACGATCAGTAGGCGTGATCTCTCATATGCGGTCAATTCTGTAAGCCAATTCTTAAAGTCACCTCAAGAAGATCACTATCAGGCGGTCACTCGTATCATCGGCTATATTTGTGGCACCCTTCACGATGGACTCTCATTCCAACCATTTTGAGTTCTCTCTGATTTGGGAATTGGCGGTCACTATGCTGATTAAGCTCGCTGCATTGAATTTCTACGATTCACATATGGTTATGCTAATTTCCTTGTGGAAATCTTGTCTCTTAGAGTGCTAATAATCTTGTCTCTTGGGGGGCCCAATGCCGTGACAGTTACCGTCCGGGCCAAAGGACGACACTAGTGCTTTGCAGCACTAAGGTAATTTATATAAAATACATAAAAATTTTAAGGAAAAATATATACATAGTTTCGTCAATCATATTAAAATGTGATATATTTTAACAATTATATAATGACTTTAAAATATCAAAAATACTCATGATTTACTTTTATCTAAATATTTTAAGAATTGTGTTTTATTAGGTAAAGAAAGAAATATAAGTGAAGGGTATAGTAGTATCCACAAATCCCACATCGGATAATGTTGAAGCACTCCCGACAAATATTTTCTATAATTACTATAATTCAAATTGAAGAGGTCTAGATCAGCCTAACTATGGCATCCATCGCAGTGTATTTACC
This sequence comes from Sherardia arvensis, assembly GCA_948330725.1. NCBI lineage: Eukaryota > Viridiplantae > Streptophyta > Magnoliopsida > Gentianales > Rubiaceae > Sherardia > Sherardia arvensis. The sequence goes on from OX415236.1 coordinate 33,338,308, forward strand.
AAACATGATTCATCCTCACTGATGGGTTGTTTTATAAGAGGATGTATATTAAAAGATACACACTAAATTTAATTAAAGGGAGATATTTGGTTTTGAATATGATTTATTGGATGTGTTATAAGTTGTTTTTCTTAGAAGTTAACACTTTTTATTGTTCGATGAAGTACTAAAAAACTTATATTGAACGAATAAGCTATTTTAAGGGAAAAGTAAACTTTCTTAATCAAAACCATAAAAAATGAGGTTTGATAGGTGCTCCTCCTTACAATAAAATCGCAGTTGCCAAAATTATGTTCTTCCTTACTATACATGTAATATGTTGCTTTAGGTTAAGAGGAATGGGGATAAGAGATCCCTCTTTGTGGAACCTGGCAGTTCTTTGTAAACACCTATGGAAAATCCATTAGAAAAAAGACATTCCGTGTATTAAGTGGATACATGTATTCTATCTAAAGAAACTAAACTAGAGAAAATTTATGGCAAATGGAGGTCAAAGCTGGATATTTAAGTGGTTGAAGAGGCTGAAGGATAAAATAATTGATAAGTTGCAGGACTGTGAAGTTTAAAGAAGGTTTTCTACCACTGCAGCTCTTACAACAGAATGAATGGAGCTTAACTTGTTGATTCTTGGGCAAAGTTGGTATGGTACACCAAAATTTTGCCTAAGCACAATTCTTTCTATGGATTATGTTTAGGGGTAGATTGGCTACAACAGTAGATTACAAAGGTCTAAAATCCTAGGCCAATAGCTATATTGTTGCTTGTGTGGGAAAGAAGGCGAAACAACTGTTTACCTATATGCACATTGCTCTGATTACCATGAGTATCTAAAGTCCACTAGTTTGCATGATATACCTTCAGTTAGGGGACTGAGAAAAAGAATGATGTTTTGGAGAAGGATAGGTCAAGCTAAAAAAAGTTTTGTTGCAAGTATGTGCTATATACCACATATGGGAAGAGAAACAAGAGAATCATTCAAATAAAGGTGGCTGACAAGTCTTTTCCCACGTCGTTAAAGGGTCAAATTACGCCAAAATGCAATTTATAAAACCTCAACTATAACTTCCACTACAAAGGTAGCAATGCGGCAAGTAAAGGGTCGAACCCAATAGAAGGAAGTTGCACTCTAGTCTAATCTCTATTCAAGGTAAACAAGAGAGTTTGTGTATGCAGTAGTGAACCAAGTAATCATGCAACAAAGAGAGCAAATAGAAACTAAGTGTCTTAACAAGAATCTTATGATAGCAAATATGTAGTGGGATTGACTTATGACGTAACACTACCAACGATCATTGACCTTACAAATACATTCATCATTATCTCCTCCCATAACTATTGAGAACATCGACAAAACTTCAAGCTTTCGACTCTCTATTCCCACTAATGTAGGGTTGGAGGGAAACACATTTCACAACACCCTCATCGGTGGATAACCCTGGAAGCGCGTCTAGGATTACCCATACCAATGGATAAGATTCGGGGACTAGCATTCATTGTAGCATGTTCATCCTTACCCAGGGTTCCAATTCGTGAATTAAACATAGGGATTACTTGCTCTAGATTGGATATACGACGCATTCCAATCCGAGTTGTCAATCCGAGCATACAAATTACCCAAACATCTAGGCACTCTATTTGGGCTAGGCTTCTACTTAGATCTCTTGATGATTTAAGAGCCATACCATCAAGAGACTAGAGGAATACACAGATCTACACAAGAAATCATACATAATCATGGAAAATCACATAAACATGGAAGACTTGACTCATGGATGAACAAGAGAGGAGAGAGAATGTGAAGATAATGAATTAAAGTCTCACATCAATAAAAATTAGGTCTACATCAACCCTACAACATAGATGTTTAGGCAAGAAGGCTCATAATCAAAGAAAAAGATTCAAGTTCTGAAGACATGAAATTCTAAATCTACTAATAAAAAGAGAGAGACAAACAGAAATTCTTAGACGTTTAAATGAGTCGAACATAGGATAAGGATCCTTATATAGCCAAGGAAAATTGACATGCCGGGATGGAGATCGCGCTGCTAGTGGCGCGGAAATGCGGCCCAGTCACGCGAAAAACGTGGTCAGGCGCGTGCAGTCTCGAGCGGAGCAGCGCAGATGGCGTGCTTGGGCTCGCGGGATCACGGCTAGGAGCGTGCAGCATGTCGCGTGAAAACGTCGCCAGGCGCGCGCAGTTCTTCTCTTGGCACGGTCAGGCGCGAGCTCAGCGCGGCTAGTCGTGCGTGGGGTTCTGTCTGGCTCGACCAGTCACCCGCAAAACATTGCCAAGCGTGCGCGAGCATGATCGCGGATTCACGTTCAGGAGCGCTTAACCAGTCGCGTGCAGTTTCGCTGCCAGTTGCGCCCAGTTCCCTTTTGCTCTCTTTGACTTCCTTTTCTCTTCTTTTCTCGAGCGAGCTTTTCTTCTCCGTTCCTTCTGCTATTTTTGGAGCTCCTTCTTCTTCTTAGTGTCCTCTTCTTGTGCATCCTTGACAAGCAAACCTTCGAATGTACCTAAAAGTAATTCCAGACCAAAGTTGTGGAAATGACCACTACAACCGCTCTTAAAGTAACAAGACTACAGAATCACACAAATGCTTTTTAAGGATATCGAACCTACCCAAATACGAGTTAAAAAGCTAGCATGATTCGGTCTCGTCAATGGCATTAACCATCAACACCATCAATGGAAAGGAAAATTGAAGTTGACTACGGTTTCTTATATGATAGCAATCTTTGTTTTGTCATGTTAGATATAATTTTTTATGGTTAGGAGGCTACGAGTGAAGGCCGAAAATTGTAATTGGTTTTCTTGGTGATTTTAATGAAAATTTTGGTTCATCAAAAATAAATGTTACCCTAGGTTTACACTTTACATCAAATAGTCCGTAAGTTGTTTTTGATATAGACTTAAAGTAAAGAGTCTATGCACCCCTAAGTAAATTCTAACCCTAGTCTCTTCGTTTTTTTTTTTATAATGGTGCACTATTATTTACCATAAAATTTGTTATAAATTTGACCAAACAATTAGAAAATTATGTGAGTAATATTATTATCATATGATATACTTTTGAATATTTTTAAACAAGTATTTTTCAAATATCAAAATTTTAGATTTAGTTAACATCTATAATAAAAATTATTGATGATCAGACTTGCTCTCAAATAGTTTTATTTTTCAAGTACAACATAAAAAAACAACAGGGGTATGTGCGTAAACATCTGTTACCTGAAGGTTTTCCCTCAGAAATGCAGGGTGAAAGTACAAAATGGAAAAATCTAAAAGGGTGTAGTAAAAGAAGCAAGAATTATAATAAAATGGGGCAGTAATTTTGAATAAGTTCATTTTTACTTATAAACACACGTCTCTAAATTATATTTATGACATTATAAAAATAGATCAAAATAAAATGTAAAAATAAGTACTGCAAAATAACCAAAGACCGACAATAAGTAAACTATGATTATCTCTTTATTGTTAATTTATTTTATTTTAATATTACAATCTCTATTATTCTTCTTGTAGTCTCTCACTATCAGTATTATCATTTATTTCCTTTAATTAATCAAACACGTCATATATGCTCAAGTCAAGGACCCTGAAGTCATAAAGCTAAAAGTGAAAAAGTTAATGATAGAAAGAGAGGAAAAAACTACGAATATAAAAAAAATTCTTATGGTTTTTAGTTCTCAAATTACATACCTACAAGACTCTCTTTGGTATTGATTCTCAAATTTAACGTGTGATGCACCTTTTGAAGTACAGTAACTTGTTTGAATATTGAATAAATATCGCAAACTCTTGAAATTGAATAAATTATACATATATTTTTTGAAAACTTGAATACATTATACATGGGAGAAACACATGTGTAAGGCGGTCTTATTACAAGACAAAGACCTAAATTTTTATATTTTGGATTCATTTTTCTAACACAAAACAAGTCATTCCTTCCGATAAGACAGTTTTATCTAAATTGTTTAGTTATATATGCATGGTTATAGATACAACAAAATTGACAGGTTAATAATTTATTTACTCCACATATTTTGAAGTAAAATAAATGATTTTTCTCAAATTGAACATTCAAGGCGGGTTCACTTTATTTTACTAAAATTGAACTGAAATATAGTATAAATAATATATTTAAAGTTAGTACAGTGTAATAAAATAAAATAAATTATCAAATTATATTTTATTATAATTGAATTAATCTAAAATGAATCATAAACTATTACTCCATAAATTTCAAAGTTATTGCACTTTTAAGGCATGTTTGAATAATTTTTTAAAATCCTCGAAATGTGATATAGGACGCCGACTGCTTGATGAGCAAATGAGACATGACTAATGCAAAAAAAATTTTGGAAGCAACAAGCTCACAAACAAAGCTATAGTCAATGTTAACGTGCTTGGTCCCTTTATGAGCAACTAGATTTTGAGCCAAAAAATATCGCATTTCTATTATCACAATGTAGTAGCAGAGTAGAAAATCGAGGGACCTAAAGCTCACGAAACAGTTGCCACAACCATGCTAGCTCAGCGACAACGTTAGTCATAACACGATATTCAAATTCACAACTGGATAGAGACACTATATGTATCTTCTTAGCACTTCATGAAACAAAATTGCCACCAAGAAATATAGCATAACCATAGGTGGTTAAACGAGTCTCAAGACATCAAGCCCAATCAGAATCGGAGTAGCCAAGAATGGGAGGAAAGTCCACAGTGAAGTGTCTCACGAACAATAGCGAAGAATATGAGTAACAGCCTAAAAATTATCATCCTTGAGAGACTGCATAAACTGGCTGACAGAGTTAACAACAAAAGACAAGTTTGGGTACGTAATCGCCATATACTGCAGTGCACCTACAAGTGTACGATAAATCTTAGGATTTGAGAAGTCAGGACTAGAAGAACTAACAAGTTTCGAACCATGCACAAATGGCGTAGAGACTGGGGCAGCATCTGTCATACCAGAACGTTGTAGAACCTGCCTCCGTTGCCTTCGTTGCCTTCGTTGCTGCTTCACAACATAACTCCGGCGGTTTTGGAGCTCATGGACAAGCGCGTGGCCAACATGTGTCGTCGTCTAGCGCGTCGACCGCCACGTGCGGCCGATCAGGAAATTCTGGCCGTTCTAATAGAGCCTCAAGGAAGTCTGGTGGCTCCGGGCCCGATTTTGGTGGTGGTCGTGGACCCTAAGTGTCAGTTATGTCATGAATTTGATCACACTTCTCCAAATTGCACCAACCCTAATCCGGAGTATGCTAATCTCGTTGATGCTTTCAAGTCCTCTGTGTCACTAGAAAACGCTTCTAACAGGTATCCGGACTCTAGTGCAACAAACCACATGGCATCCACGTCGTATGGTCTTGACAACATCGCTCTCTATAATGGTGACCGTTCTGTCGCCATTGCTAATGGTAAACCTTCTCAAATTACTCATATTGGTCAGCGTCGGTTTCTCTTATTTATCTGATGTGCTGTTTGTTCTTGATATTATGGAAAGCCTTCTCTCCATCAGTAAACTGAATTTTCCTCTAATACCATGTGAATTGTGTAATTCGGAATGAATATTATTGATACTGAGGTATGAAATATTGATGCAGGACGGATAGTGGGTTTTATTTAACGGACCTTAAGGTTGGAACGTGGTGAAAAAGTGCTAATTGTAGTTTATAATGTAGAAAAAGATATATAATCGCCTGAAAACTTGTAAAGTAACGATATTGTCCTTTCATGTTACACTTCATAGTCCGTCAAACATCGCGTCTGTCAGGTAAGTTTGAGTCACTCGCATATAAATGCATATATATATATATCAATATATATATATATATATATATATATAAAAATTGTCTGAATAATTCTCCATACGAGATTACATTATATATTACCTAAGAAAAATGAAATCTAAAGAGGAATAGAGTTCCTCTATTTTCCTATAATAATAATGTCGTAAAACTTAAAAGGATATGAATAAAACATACTTAAAATAAACCTTCTAGATTCATGGATACCATTTTTAGATCATACGAATAATCTAAAATAATCACTTTTCATTCTCATCAAATATATAATACAAGAAAGCTCTATACATTCGGTATATCTAACCTACTCTATATATAGAAAATTATAAATAAATTATACACACACACACAAACATCATGAAATCAATCAATATATTCTAATAGTGGCCACACCTACAAAATTGGTGAGCGGAGACATATACTGCTCGGTGACACACCCTTCTAATCTTCTGGCCGATTTCGAAGACCACAGACTGCGACGTGTCATTCCCACTACAAAGTACCAAAAACGTGGCTCCTCCGGCGGATTCCAATGACGAATCACTTGCCTGCTTTAGCCTAGTTTCTACACCTCTTCGGATCAAATATTTTGTGCTTCTTCCTTTCAACATTTTCTTCTATGATTGTTTGGTTCGCTTTCTTACTTTCATTCATTGTTTGTTTTTAGGCATCTGTTTACGGTGTTCATTATTGTATGCTTTAGCTCAGCATGCTTCCAAACTGTATAGCCAGTTTATATATACTTGTTGGTGATAAATCTTAAACTTTAATATTACCTTTAAGGTGTTTGAAGAAATGTCCAAGAGAAAATTTTATTATCAACACTGTATATGTCAGCCCTTCTTGTATCCATGGATTAGCAAACACATGTTATATTCATCTGCTCGTGTTAGAGAACTCTAAAGAGTGCTCAATTGTTTGACTTCAAAACTGGATTATACAATCTATTTCCATTTATCTTGTATATCAGACATCTTTGAACTGTTAATGAGCAGTCGACCTGTTCGATTTAAAATCCTAAGCTAAATCTTGTTAGTGATGCAGGACTCGTGTGCTGATGAAAAGGTAGTTGGAAAAATAACTTGTAACAATATATAAATATCCTTTGTCAATCATACCTCCAGGAAAACTGGGTTAAAAATCATACTGTACTCTGAATTTTTATTAATCTCAAAATATCTTCTCTCTCCTCCATTCTGTACAAGGGTTACAATATATTATGAAAATAAATCAAAATAGGAAAATAATATGTCCTAATTATATTCTAAAACTAAAAGAAAAAATATATAATATTTCCAAACTAACATTCACTTTTCATGAATCGTTTTGGAAAATATTTTTTCCCATTCTTCATAATTCTCCCCCTCTTGAAAAAAAACTCGACTCCGACAAGTTTAACAATTAATCTTCTCGAAATAATTTTGCAAATCTGAATCAATGCTTGATTCCTTACGTGGTTGTCCTTTCCAATGAATAAGATACTTCCAACGTAAAAGACATAAGACATGCTTGAATCCCGAACCCATCAAAATGTTTAACAACAAATTTATGGACTTTTAATTCTCTTTTCTTCAAACGCTGCAGTATATCATCCATTCTTGGTCGAAGCTGCTCGATGTATCTTTGATGTAGCACCTCCATATCTTGAAATTGATGGAGCCCTTGAACTTGATCTTCCAATCATTGATGTAGCTTGATCTTTGACAGCAAATGCTGTGATGGATCATCCATTTGAAGTGATGATGGATCTTGCCGTGTAACTTCAAAGATGATGGTGGCAATGCTGGCGGAGGGTTATTCGTATTCGTCTGTAGTTGTGCGTCAAGGCGAGCAATCACATATTGTTGTGACTCCTGAATACCTCTTATTGATTCCATGATTTCAGCAAGGACATAACAGTACTCAGCCAGGGTTGTTCAATCGTTGTTGATGACTTCCTCCAAATCTTTCACCGTCATTGTCGACACCTTGCTATGATACCAAAAATGATGCGTGTGCTGATGAAAAGGTAGTTGGAAAAAGAATTCGTAAGAAAATATATAATATTCCTCGACAATCACACCTACAAAAAATATATATATCCTTTGACAATCACACCTCCGGGAAAACTGGGTTAAAACTCATACTCTGAATTTTTATTAATCTCAAAATCTCTTATCTCTTATCCTCTTCTATACAAGGGTTGCAATATATATAGCTATAAACATAAATCAAGATAGAAAAATAATATGTCTTAAATATATTCTAAAACTAAAAGGAAAAACAAATGTAATCTTTCCAAACTAAGATTCACTTTTCATGAATAGTTTGGAAGATATTTCGTTTCCATACTTCTTCAGTTAGTCCACATATGAATATGACATGTTCAATTTTTATAGCTACCTACCAGTTTTGATCAATTTGAAATAGATGTTGTTTGTCTAAACTACTTCAGATGGAATCTCACCTTCATTCTCAAAGTTGGATTTGTAACTAATTTTCTTTTAGTTTTTCCCTCTTCTGTTGAAGTTGCAGTTTATCATTATTCTACATGTTTCCCGTTTGGCGATTGTTTCGAATTTGCCGCAGTGCCTTTCCTTTATTTGGGATAGCAACTTTTAGTTTACAGTGCCTCTAATACTCTAATTGATTAAACATTTATGGACCAGAGATGTTTGACTTAGTGGCTGATGTAATTTCCATCAGTATCTGCTCCAATTAACCAGCATGTCTCTTTCTAACAGGCTATTTGAGGTACGACCATGCTTTACAAGCTAATACCTACCAAATATATTAAAGCAACACACACATATTCCATCAATTTGGGACTTGCAATTTTGTTTCGACACCATATGTTCCTCATCCTATTTCAACTCTTAGTTCTTGTCATGCTTTTTTACAAAAAAATTCCACTTCTACTTTTTTTTTTCCAGATTGGTTGTATGAACTTGCATAATACTTATTTGTGATCATCTTTTCCCTATTCTATTTTCCAATTGGAAGTGTTATTTGATTCATTTAGTGACTGAACTTCTGAAAACTGCAAAATTAATGTTATTTTTAGATTACATTTTTAATGAACATGACTTGGTATTGATTATATTGATGATAATTTCTTGTAGTTTTTGTTTGTCTTTGTTTCCTTTATGGATTAATATGGTTGTTGCATATGGTTTAATTATTTGAATTTGGATTTGACAGATTTTTCAATCGAGGAATACAATTTATTGGTCATATCCACTACTGGAGGTTGATAGCCCCAACGGCGGTAATCCGGGGTATACACGGCGGTTGTACCCGCCGTTACTTGAACCGCCGTCCATCGGCGGTCCAGTTTTGCACGGCGGAAGGACCCGCCGTGCATAGTTTTCGAACTCGAAAACCAAAAAGACAGGGGTTTACGACAAGAAAACTTAAAACATGGCATTATGGTCCCCGAGCTGAAGTAGAAACTTTCGAGTAGAAAACATACATATTCACGATTTCAAAAAAGAACATGTCATCAAATTTACAATTCGAAAAGTTTGAGTACATAGTATAGTGTTTACGAGTAGCAAGGTAAGTGTTTGCCGAGGATTAGATTTCGAAAACTATTGAATATGCCCAACTGAAGTTGACCATTATTTGCTACATATTTACGAGGTCGTAGTATTTGTCTATGATGAGCACTTTTGATTCAGTCTCTAGATATCGAAAATAATGCGACATGATAACATTTTCAGTGTCTAAAATAGGTTGAAGTTAGGTTGCAAAAGTTTCATAACAGGGCTGCTAGTAGGGTGTGTGGGTTTCATTTTTTTCGATTTCGAAATTCAAATTGAGAACCCCATCAGTTTTCGAGTTCGAAAGAACTTGTTTTAGGGTTTTTATTGTTATGTTTCATGTAGTGTAATAGAGTAATGAATTATACATTTTTCGAGTTCTGAAGTTAGTTGACTATTTCATTTATGTTCGAGTTCGAAAAACTGGTGATTCTAATGTATGTGGTCGGTTTTATCGGGCTTAAAATAGGGGATGTCACTGGATTGGTTCTCTGGAGTACATCTTGTTTGCGAAATCGAAAACTTTGGGAAGCAGATTATTGCAAAATCGAAATGGTGTTGAATGAAATTTTTTTCTTTTAGGGTGACTAATAATGATGCCGAACGGGCAATTTCAGAATTGGATGATGCAAAACCCAAAAATTACGTAATGAAAATGACTCATATTTAATCAAGCCAACCATTGGCGATATCCAAAATACATAATGCACCATAGCATCTAATGATCAAAAAATGACCGTTATTGTAGCAAAAGATCGAATATTTGTAGCGCATCATGACCATGGTAAGGGAAAAATATTCAACATTACAAACAAACCACCACACAATGTACGTCACACGCCATGTTCTTACTAATGCTATTTGAAAGTCTTGATCCCCGAACATTTAGCACGTACGACGCAAAGTTGTTGATAACGGTCTTCATATCATCAAGTGTGTAAGGAGTCGAGTCCTTCTTAAAAAGTTAGTCAAGAAATGAAGCATAAAAATTAAGTTTAACAAACATGATCAGGAAAACAAGTATAATAATACAAGTTAGGAGTAATATAGTAAGTACTCACCGATTCAAAGTTATTGTTCAACTTAGCAGAAGAGACAACTTGAAGTGCCGTCGCCATGGTGAAATAACCACATTCCCAACAACTATTTTGCTTCTTGTACTAGGGAAAAAAATCACTTGTACTTAGCATTGGTAGGCATATGCATTCTAAATCAATGAAATAAATTAGTAGCGTAAGCCAACCTTGATTTCATGAACCCTGAAAACCGATTGACCCTTGGGATTGACAAACTCCAACGCATGCTTTGCTATCTGAACAAAAGAAGGGATGGGTGCATGGTGGAGAGAATCAATCCAATACACTTGTTTAGTTGTCTTGTTAATGACAACCAAACGCCAATGTCCCCTAATTCAACACATTAACAACATAATTTAATAAACTAGGGAGCCTTGTATTGAAAGCAAAATGTAGACCATTTAGGTTTCACTTACTTGTGGAGTAGGGGCAACAAGAAGAGTACTTTAGTAGGATCACTTAGACCAACTTTCAAGTAGCCTAGTCGTTCTTCGCGAGAATGGACAACCTCTTGATTATGCTCGGGGCATAGAAAACCAATCCAAGGCCGACCGCGACTTTGTGCAATGTTGTGTAAGAAGCTTCATTCAACAAAATGAGCAAGGATTGTTAATTGACATTTGGGGTTTGATAAATTATAAAATAAAGCGACCGAATGTGAGTATCGCTATCTCAATTATTGTGAATTTGTTTTACGCTAGTTTTAACATAATGCCTAACATTGACATGTTTCTAGGGTTGAAGCTTAAAAATGATGGGGAAGTTGATGAGGATGTGGGACTGCTTTGATGAGCAGCTAGAGAAGCAAGAGGAGGAGCTTGACAAAGTTGTTCGTATGCAGGACAAAATCATCGAGGAATTCAAGCTTGACATAGTGTTGTCACCTGTTCCCGAGCCTGATTTTGGTACTCTCCCGGCGTCGAGCGATGATGAGGAACCCCCGGTCAGCCAACAGAACACCGAGAAATCAGCAGAAGAAGATGGTGGCTTGACAAGAAATGAGCAGGAGGAGAGGGAGTCCGAGACTGTTGCAGGTGACGGGCACGACATGGTTTCTGGCACTGGGCAGGAAGTACCTATACAAAGTGGAGAAACCAACCTGGAAGGGAGCTTGTCCGACAAATCATGAATTATTACATTTGTTTACACTTTGGATTGATTTTATTTGTCACAATCAACATTATTTTGTTGTTTTAGTATTAATATTTTCAGGTATTTTTCATTCAAGATGTGTGTGATTAAACATTCAAATGCATGTGTAGTTGTGGTTGGCTCTAAACTGCCTTATCATAACATCTAGGGTACGCGTTTCGATTTCGAAAACTTGTTGATTGTAATATGTTTTAGATGTCGGAAATAATGATTTGTAAATTTTGGCTCTAAGCCTTCTATTTAACCCTGATTTCGAAATCGTAAATTATTCCTCCTCAGATTTAAAAAGCCACTCACTAAACCCCTTAACACTAAGCCCTAAACCCAGAAGATGAAAAACCCTAAGCCCTAAGCCCTACTTGTCGAATTCGAAACAAATTTTATCAATCTTTATATCTGTGCAATTTTTACATTTGTTTTACATTTTATCAATGTGTAGATTTTATCAATCTCTAATAAAGTAAGTCACTTACCATACCTGCGTTGGTACTATAGTTACACGTGTGACACGCTTAGGGGTGCTAATCTATCGAATCGATCGCGAGTACTGCGTAACTCGACTCGACTAGAAAACTATATTAACCATGTTCGACTCAACTCGGCAACTCGGGAGTGTTAATGATATCATGTTTAACTCGAACTCGTTATTATATATCGATTATCGACTCGAATCGCGAGTTTGAACTCGAATTGTGTTTTCCCTATTTAAATACAAATTAAACTATTTTATCTACAAATTAATAGCGTATTTTAAATTATTCAGTAACCTTCATCCAAACCATTAATACAAAATATCTTTTTGTATCACTTAATTACAAATGATAAAATAAAGATTGTGTATGTTTGACATTAATATATTTTATACCACCATGAAAAATATACAACAAGTAAAATGCCTAATTAAGTGACCTATTTTGATAGAGTCTGTACTATGCAAATTTCTAATTAAATATTTGTCTTTACATATACGTAATGAAATTATTATTGTAAATACCAATGCAAATATTTAGTTTGTTCAATGTTGAGTATTAAATCAAAACTAACTAGATTAGAAAATTGAACTAATATAGTACAACCTTATAATATTATAAAACTATAACTAATTACACTTATCGAGTTTTTCGAGTGGAGTTAGGTTTTCCTAGAACTCGACTCGTTAACCTTTCGAGTCGAGTCAATCTCGAGTCAAGCTAAATCGAGTCGAGTTGTGACCGAGTTTTGACTGAGACAATCTCGAACTACTCACGAGTTGACGTACGGGGTCAATTAGCACCCCTTGACGTGTCAGCTAATGTTCCCTGCATAATGATAATGCATAATGTAACTGCAAGCATTCTTGTATATCGCTCTTGTTGAAACCGTTGCTTAGTTAACAGCAAGCATTCGTCTATATCGAACCGTTTATACTTGTTGTTGTATTGTCATACTCAGGTAATCTATATGAATCACATAATGTCCACACCCGTTCACTAATATTTATTGAATAACGTTAATGTATGGATGGTTGGTTTGTATAAATTTTTATTAGGCGAACATATCCTCATTGACAGGCAAGTTGTAAAAAAAAGAAATAAAATTATCTTTATTTTCATTTTAACAAATCTTCATTGATATAGTCTGGTTGTATATTTCGATTTCGAAAATATACTGTAATCACCAAGTTTTCTAAACCTAAAGGTATTTCATCATTGTAACCCATGAGCTAAACCCTAAACCCATGTGGACCAACGTTTCGCTTTCGAAAACTAGCCTTCTTACTCTTCATTACATTTTTAGTACTCAAACAATCATGGTTTTTTTCGAGTTCGAACAAATTAGTTATTGTATACATAGTTTCAGAAGTCGAAAAAGAAGCAAAAAACTTACTTCTAAAATCTTTATGTCCATTCAGGGGTGTTTGTTTTCGACGTCGAAAAGATCTTATAGTTTTTTCAAGGAATTTTCGAAAGAGTAAAGTACCTAGACTACACATGTTGCAGTATTTTCGAGTTCGAAAGTAATACAGTATATATGACGAAAAAACGCCCAAAACAGAAACCCCAATTCACAAAAGTCCCAATTCTTAAACCCTAAGCCCCAAATCCCCAAATCACAAAACCCTAAGCCCCATACTCACAGATCTTCGACGTCGGCAAGATGGCACCCAGTGACACCACGGCGGCGAAGGCACGGCCGAAGAATCCGTTCAAAAGGAAGCTCTTGGTTCGCGGAGGCAGAGAAGGGTATGATCCCAAACTTTTTTTTGATAAGGAATGTCATGATAGGTATGTTAAGTATTACCTAGAGGGCAAGTTGTTGGATCCATATGCTGTTGATCCTAGTAAGGTAAAAGAGCTAGGGTTTGGAGAGTTAGTTGGTCTGATGAACATCCAGCAGGTAGGGGAGCTAATGGAGAATGATGCGCCAGCTTACTTGCATGAAAGCTGTCAGTTTTATGCAAATCTAACTGAGGTTGATGAGTCTTTGTATAAAACTATGGTTAATGGGCAAGAATTCCAGGTTAGCTGGTGGATTCTTAATGAGTTGGTAGGCTGCGCTTATAAGACGGCTGAGGATATAGAGAATAGCAGCGGAAATGCTCCTTTGAATGTGTACAATGCAAATGGATGGTTGGGCCCGGGATTTAGCCTGCCTGGTGGTGTAGATAGATGTGCATGTGCGTCTGCCTACTTTGGAAGACCTGTCGGTGATAAAGATGCCGCACATGTGTACAACCTGAAATGCATGACGCCGGCACATCGAGTTTTGTATGACTCCGTTCAAAGGATTCTAGTTCCTTCTCCGAAGAATGTGAGCGAGCCAACAAGCACCACTACTATCTTGTTCTACTATGTTGTTCTCGGGCGAAAAATCAACCCAGGCCATACAATAATGAAGCACATGTTGAATCAGATGGGAGTGACCAAACAGTATTGGAATATCCCTTACGGCGGCTTGATAACCAAGCTCATGCTGAAGATGAAGCCGGACTTTAAGTTTCAGAGCCCTCCCGTTCCCTGCAGGATCTACGGGCTTCAGTACTTCCAGAACCGAGGCTATGACTTGGTGGATGGTGCTTGGATCACAAAGGTCATCCCGGTCAAGAACAAGCGTGCAAAAGGTAACGCAGGTAAGAAACTTTTTCTGAAGCCTAGTTGTCATGTGATTGAATAGGCTTGATGAGTTTATTACTAACTATTTTGTGTTTAATGTCTCGTCGCAGTGATGACCGATGCTGAACTGTACTCAATGGCTGAGCGGATGTATGGCAATGCTAAGGACAAGACTAGTCGTATAATGGCAACGAGGAAGAAGGTCTTCCATGCAAAGAAGAAGATGTCCGCCATGGAAAGGTCATTGTCAAGTCGCGGGTTTGATCTTGACATCCCCTGAGGTTGCCGGCTTGGTTAATTCAAGTAATGTGGGCAGTTAGTAATAGTATACAGTTTTGCATGCTTTTAATTTTGGCCAATTGTAAACTAGTTGTAATGTCGCTAGGGCTACATCGCAATCTTTTGAAACTCTTGCGATAATTGGCAAAAGTGTGCCGAAACTGTAATTCTAAATATTTTCTTAATGTTAAGTCATTTAATAGCCAACAATGTCAAACTCTTCAATTTGAATTTTTTTTTATCATATTCACACCTTGTTTCGAAATCGTAAGTTGTAATACAAATCCATGTTTTCGATTTCTAAACATATTACATCTTTATTTTCGAATTCTAAACTTATTAATCTACAAAATTTTGCACATTTCATTGTTCGGGTTCCATATAGGGTATCCTTCTGTTCAATTGACCGTTTAACTAAACTATTCAAAAACTATGTTTTCGATTTCTAAACATATTACATCTTTATTTTCGAATTCTAAAATTATTAATCTACAAAATTTTGCACATTTTATTGTTCGGGTTCCATATAGGGTATCCTTCTGTTCAATTGACCGTTTAACTAAACTATTCAAAAACTCTGTAGTAAGCTACTTTTCGAATTCGAAAATACCTGGTGTTTTAGTAATTTCAGTTTCTAAAACGGGTGACATATAGGGGAACCTACTGTCTGGCAAAGTACTTCAGTTACATGTATTTCGAAGTCGTAAACCTTCGGGCGATTATGTTTTCGAGTTCGGAAACATAACTACAGTTTTACAAACTCATAAAACACTACAAAAATCCACAATCAAACTACCAAGTAGTATTAACACCAAATTTGAGATTACTTGTGCAACTTAAATTCAGAATCAAATTAAACTTAACAAAGTTGAAAATCATTATTTTACAACATTTTTCTTCCGTTTAACCTTCACCTTTCTTCCTTTATGCGCATTTCCTTTATCATTTATCCAAACACCCTCGTCGTGATCCAACCGGCTTTGATATCTCTTCAAGTTCTTTCTAGTCTCCCGCAGGCTAAATCCCTCACAAACATCTTCTAAAGGTATATCAGTTAAGTCAGCATTTTCTACTTCTTCTTCTGTGTTACCGACATACGTTTTCATTCCCTTCAAAACTACCTCCAACCCGCGATTAGCTAGATCTGGGACATAAAAAACCTGATCGCCTTGCGTTGCAAGTATGAATGCATCTCCTTTGAACGCAAGTCGTTTCCTGTTCACGAGGGTGATGCAAACTGAATCGTCTTTAGACACCGCATCTGGATGAACCCAGTCACACTTAAAAACAACAACTTGTGTACCAACGTAATTTAACTCCCAGATTTCGGTAATGGTCCCATAGTGTCTACTGTCCTTGTAACAGGCACTCCCTCCTTCGTCATTTTGAAGGAAAATTTCATTTGAAATTACTGAAATTCCAATATTCTGAGAAATTCCCTTGTCATCTTGTGCCTTTGTTCCAAAAGTGTAGCCGTGAACATCGTATCCTGTAAAGGAAACAACTGTTGGATTCGGCCTACTTGATAGCCACTTCACATTCTCCTCATGTTCACCTGATTGTACATGCTCTTCTAACCATTCACCAAATGTCCTCACATGTTCCTCTACAACTTGCTCCTCTTTCCAATTACCATGTCGTTTCTGAATTTCATCCATGTGTTTGGCGATATAAGGGGTCACATCAGAGTGATTGCGTAACACATACAAATGAGCGGTACACAAATCAATAGCACTTGGATTTAACAACTTGCCTCTGTTCAAACCGTGACCATCAATTCTATCATTATGCCTCCCCTGCGGAATACCAACCGTCTCTGATTCACTGATGTAAGCCATGTAGAATTCTATCGACTCCTCCGTATCATATCGTTGCACTATGCTAGCGTCTGGTCTGTACCTATTCTTCACAAAACATTTGAAGATCTTCATGTACCTTTCAAAAGGATACATCCACCTTAAAAATACAGGCCCACACAACTTAACCTCTCTTACCAAATGAACAATCAGATGGACCATAATATCGAAAAAAGAGGGAGGAAAATACATCTCAAGCCTGCACAGTACGTCCACCACCATAGCTTGTAGTTTGTCCAGCTTTCTGCGGCTTACTGCCTTGCGACATATGCCTTTAAAAAAATGACATAAGCGATTAATGCAGCTGCGCACATGCGAGGGCAAACTCCCACGGAGTGCAAGAACAATCAACTCCTGCATAAGATTATGACAATCGTGCGATTTCAAACCAGCAATTTTACAATCTTCCACACTCACACATCTGCCTATCTTAGAAGCGTATGTCGTGGGAACTTTCACATCTTTCAAAAACTCACAAAACCTTTTCTTCTCAACTTCAGACATATTGTAGCAAGCTGGTGGTAAAAACTTTTTCCCTTCTATTACTACAGGTACAATCGACTCCCTTAATCCCATTCTGCTCAAATCATTTCTACTCTTCAAACCATCTTTTGATTTACTTGGAATATCGAGTAAGATGCCAATAAGACTATCACAAACATTCTTTTCAATATGCATAACATCCAGGCAATGTCGCACCCCCAAATACTCCCAATATGGCAATTCAAAAAAGATACTACACTTTTTCCACGGTCCACATACCTTGGCCTTTTTATGGTTCTTGCCAAAGTCATTCTCCATGTCTCTCACTTTTTCTAGAATCTCCGGTCCAGAGATGGGAACAGGTTCATCCCGTCCTTCTACTTTTCCAACAAACCATTTCTTAGCTTTTCTCAACGCATTAACCGTAGACAAAAACCTCCTATGTCCAAGATACACTGTCTTCTTCCCATGACTTAGTTGGCAATAACAGGTGTTTTCCTCACATACCGGACAAGCCAAATGCCCTTTCACTGAGTAGCCAGCAAGATTACCCAGCGCGGGATAGTCATTGATAGTGAATAACAACACAGCGTTCAATTTGAACCATTCATTCCGATATCCGTCATATGTCCAATTCTCCCCGTACCACAACTTTTTCAAATCATCGATTAGTGGCGCCAAATATATATCAATATCATTTCCTGGTTGTTTAGGCCCTGAAATCATCAAGGACAGCAACACATACTTTCTTTTCATTGTTAACCAAGAGGGCAAATTGTATATCACCACCATGACTGGCCAAGAACTGTGCATGCTACTCATGTCCCCGTAAGGGTTCATTTCATCGGTAGACAAGCCTAACCTCAAATTCCGATCTTCCTTATTAAACGGAGGATATAACTCATCTATTTTTTTCCACTGATCACCATCAGAAGTATGTCTTATCACATCATCCTTGGGACGATTTCTTCTACGATGCCACGTCAATTTTTTTGCATCACGTCTATTTGAAAACAACCGTTCCAACCGAGGAATGATAGGTAAATACCAAACAACTTTAGCAGGTGTTGGTTTCTTCCCTCTATTCGACACCTCTGCGCCCACGTCTAACTTCTCCTTCTTTGTTGTGTACCGCGGCTCATTACAAACTGCACACCTATCCAGTTTTTCATTCTCCTCCCCTCTATACAACATGCAATCATTAGGACATGCATGAATTTTCTCAAGTTCCATTCCCATTGGACACAACACCCGTTTAGCTGCATAACTGCGATTTGGCATCTTGTTGTCAGCAGGGAGTAGTTCTGTCATGAGTCCAAGCAATTCCGTCATCGCATTATCAGAAAGACCGTGTTTAGCTTTCAAATTCATAACTTGCAGAGTCGCACTCAAGATTGTGTGACCCGAGCCCTTATACAACGGAGTTTTCTTATTCATGTACATGGCTTCTAAAGCTTCTGGTTTGCCAACAAAATGCCTAGCCACGTCGTCTGTCAAATCATTCAACTTATCATCACATTCCATTTCACAACTTTGCCCTCCCTTCTCAGCATTATTTTGTTCTTCCCTAATGCCACCATCGTGATTCTCGCCTTGCCATACCCAAATTATATAGCTTTTATCAAAACCATACATAATCAAGTGACCCCTAACGCCAGCAACACCTAAATTAGCATCATTCATGCAGTTTCTACAAGGACACCTAATTCCAGAACAATTTTCACTTCTCGCATGTTCTGTTGCAACATCAATGAAATGTTCAACCAACCTACGGTATTCAGGACTGGTACGCGCATCCTCTTCAATTATACGAGAACGATCCATATATATATATACATATATCTATGTGTCGAACAAGGCACAAGCAATACAACCTAAACAAAACCAAGCAATCCAGTCAAGTACATGCAAAAAATGTGGTTGCACCAAGCACGTCAACATGCAAATAAGACCTAACCAACAAGTATCCAGTAACCCATTATACTACACATCCACAATCTTACAATTACAAAACAAAATCAAGGCAAGTGGCCTCGCATACACCGATGTCATCAAAGATACATACATGTCGATAATTGGGATTTGAGAGGGAATCAAAGACCAATATTTACACACACATACCTTCACAAATCAGCTCCCAAACTTTGGGGTTGAATCTAGGACCTCCAAAGATTTTAACAAAAGTTACTAACAGTTCAAAACATTCAGCCCGTCAGACCATTTTAGTAAATCACAAATGGTTTTCGAATTCGAAAATCCTATGCAGTCAAAACTTTCTACCTACTTTCAGTACAGCATAAACCACTCTTACTTACTTTCGAATTCGTAAACCGTACAGCCAACCCTTTACAAATCAAGCATGTGACTTTAGTTATAGAAAAACTTCTTTGATTCTAATTCCTACAATTACGATTTCGCAAATATAACAATATCAAAGAAAACATCCACGTCATCACAATATGGTACATTACTTTCGGTCTCGAAAGATTTGTTTTACACTTTTCGATTCCTTAAACATCACACCTTGAAAATGAAAGATGGTACTAGCAAGTGTCTTTCTTTTTACTAATCTTAAACTTGACCTTATTAAGGTTTCGATTTCTAAACTTAATAGGGGTACATTTCTTTCTAATCTTAAACCTTCACCCACACTTAAACACTTCAAATTGATCAACACTCTACTACAATCATCTTCATTTCGAACTCGAACATTGTGTCAAACGGTGTTTTCAATATTTACGCCGTCTGAAATTTCTAACAACTTACCCGAGGGGTTTTCGAATTCGAAAACCTAGGTGACCGGCGTTTTGATCTGACCGCCGTGCACCGGCGACGTCTCCGACGACATTTCCAGTAGTGATCTCATGTACTCACATATGCGTTTTCTATGCGAATAAAAATCACCCTTTGTTGTAAAAGTGCCAACGAGCTCTTGTTTGATAAATATTGTATCCTTTACATTATAATTATTGGCCGAGATGGATGAACGGGAGCTTAGCTAAAACAAAAAAGATGAAGGCTTCCTTAACTAATGACGGACTTGATTGCTTTGTAAAATGTTGAGCATGTCAAAAGAATCCTGGAAGAATGGGTCAAGTGGTTTTTTTAGAACAAATTTTCAGGAGGAAGTTTGGAAGAGATACAACGAAGGGTGTCGGAAGAGTACGAAGAAGGTGTGGGGAGAATGGTAAGAATTATTTTGACCTGACTATATACAAACAGACATCGTACAGTAACTATATACAAAGACACATGTTACAGTGACATTTTATATTTTATATTTTTGTGGTTGTATCTTTCACGTCCAATGGAAAAGGGGCATGTGCATTATGAAAACATCTACTTTGGATTTAAATTTTCTTGAAGATGAGTTCACTGCAGTTGTGTGACTCACTTCTTCTGTAAAACTTAGATTAGAGCATCTCTAAGTTTTGTGAAATGTTCAGTTTTTTATTTCTTACTTCGAAATGAATTGTTCACCCACTCTGAGTAATTTTGAGTTGTGTCTCGCTCATTTAACCTGTTCATTTTCCACCTATGTTAAAAGATATTGTGTGTTCATAATGAGGATTAGCCAATGCATAAAAATAATAAGGAGGTCAAGTCGTTTGCAGGGACGAAGCCACTTCATGCTGCATCAGGAACTGCAGGCACCCCGAGGATAATCTTGGAAGCTAGGAGCGAGGTCCACTACTTCCACACAACATCAAGGTCTCCAAGAATACAATAAGAGTTCATTGGATCACAAAAACCTTCAAACTCATCTAAATTTAACCAAAAATTGTAGCAGCTGACAAATATATTGTCATTGACATAAAAATGCAGGAGTCGAAAATATAACTCTATGTTTTTATTATTGTGCCTTCCCAGCTCTGCTGTTTTACTATAGCTCCTATAAATTTTCACATTTGTGTTTTATCCATCATTGTTTTTTTTAAAAAAAGAATAACTCATTAGCTTTTGGATGCTAATTGTTGATACTGATGTATAAGTGTCATAACAGTTTTAAATGTTCCAATCCAAGATGTAAGAATTCAACAAAACAAAATGTTATGCACTTGGCAATTCATTTCAATTCAAAAAAAAAACGCCCAACTTTTCAATCCATAGTCCGATTTGAGTTTTGTACAATGTGCAAACTCACACAATATAGTTATATTTTGATATCACCAAACAATGACATCTATAAAAATAGAGGTGGTCAAAGTGGTTGTTAGTTTAGCCTTTCATGTATGTGACACACAAGCTAAAAAAATTTATGGTCAAATTTTTAAAATTATATTGAACCAATATTCACTGTTAATCTATAATTAGTGTTATTATAGTATAATATTTTTAGATTTATCATATTATATGTAATGTCTCTAAATAACCACATCTATCCAAGTTGGAGGTGGTCAAAGTGGTTGTTAGTCAGTAGTGCATGTCTTTTTTACTTTTTTTTAACCACTAAAGAGTGGGGTGAAATTTATTTGGCTCACCACACCATTAAAAACCTTGTAATAAGGCAAAAGTACATACAATTAGTGTAGTATTGATTTACAAGATAGCAAAATAACTATTTGATATCATTTGATTCTAAAATTGGTTCTAGTATACACCCATGTCGACATGCTCACAAGCATTTTAGGGTTCGCTAAGCGACGCCCAACTCTGCCGATGAGATCACTCATAACCCGCAAGCAATTTAGGGATAGCAAATGCGAAGCCCAACTATGCCTACGGATACGGGGTTCCCCTAGAATCAAGTAGAATCAAAATTAGTATCAGGTTGTACTGTCCAACAGTGCTTCCTTTTTTGATCCTGAGTGCACCTTGAGTGTTGATGCATTCTGCTCCATCCTTTACAGCTTGTAGCTTCCCTCTATACAACAAAACAGACTCAAACCAGTAAACCATTCTAACTGTGTCTGAAATAGGGTAATTCAAGTTTGTCTAGGCAACAATTCCTTTAACATCTCTAGGCAGTGTATAAGTCATGTTAATATTTGAGTCACTTGCCAATTTAGATAAAGCATCTGCTACAACATTTGCTTCCCTAAAATTATGAGAGATCTGAAAATCGAAATCACCTGAGAAGGACCATATGTTTATGAGGATCATTATCAGTCTCCAAGGAGTTTTTTGTTGTTTGGTAGCCATCTTCCATAGCACTTGGGAATCAACCTCCACCTGCACATGAAGAGAATCACAATAATAGGCCATTTGCAACCCTAAAGATAGGGCCTCAGCTTCCAGACTGGATTCTACAGCAATGGTTTGTGCCTTAACGTTTATAACATTGCCAATATCATCCCTAAGGATTATACCAGCTCCAACTTTACCATTGCCCAAGTAGGATCCATGTTCAATTTCACATAACCAACACCTGCCAATTTCCAGTTCACTAGTCTCACAGTTGGAACTTTTACAGTAAACACAATACCATATTGATCAGGTGGCCTGAGCTTAGACCAAAACTGAACATGAGCTTTCAGAATAGAAGTAATCATCTCCTGAATTGATTGACCATGCCAACCTTGTTTAATGTGATGTAGTCATATAGATAGGCACATCTAGCACACCATATGAACCAGACAATAATCACAAGTATGATTTTTGCCAGGTTCATTTTAAATGCTGATTTTTTCTTGTACTTCCAGTAGTAGTTAAGAAGATTCCATAGGGTTTCTCTATCCATATATAGTATGTCAAAGTGTAGGCTCACTTGCTTCCAAATTTGTCTAACAGTTGAGCAACTGTTAAAGCAGTGTTGTAGATCATCTGAATAGGCCTTACAAAAGCAACGAATTGAAGGCTGGTGAATGTTCAAGCACATCAGCAGTTGGAATTTACCCGTTAACAAGTCTCCAATAAAATCATGACATCTGGAATAGTAGTGCATGTCTAACACATGTATAATTTTGATCAAAAGAAAATTAATTATGATGGCGGAAAAATCAATATCTTTAAAGTATTAGTTTATGGATTGAAATGTCAATGTTGTCTCAACTAAAAATTAATAACTTTAGAGCATCACACAATTAAAATACATGAGTGAATTGAAATGTCTGTGCCGTACCAACCAAAATTATTGAATATTTTAAAAATTAAATGACAAATTTATACTAAGTGTTAATATAATATATATGTTTAGATTTATTATATCAATTTATATCTCCAAACACTTGCATCTCTCATTATTGGAGGTGGCAAAAAAGTAGTTGTTAGTTGAATTTAAACTATTCTTAATTATATTATATATTTTAGATTTATCAAATCATATATTGATATCTCCAAACAATTTCATTTATCAAAATTGGAGGTCGTCAACGTGGTTGTTAGTTTAGTGGTGCATGTCTAACATATGCATAATTTTGATAGAAAAAGTTAATTATGATGGTGGAAAAATAAAATCCTTAAAATATCAAACATAGTTATAGGTGGTCAAAGGTCTGTGCTGCCCAATCAAAATAGTTTAATTGTATTTTTTTATATTTTTAAAATTCATATTAATGAAGATACTAATAATGCATAATATTGATAGAATAGTTAATTATGATGGTGGAAAAAATAATATTCTTAAAATATCACACATTGGTCAAAGGTCTGTGCCGTTCCAACCAAAATAATATAGTTTGAAAATTATTTTTATATATATTTAAAATATATTTTAAAGAAGTTACTTATAATGCATAATTTTGAGAGAATAGTTTATTATGATGGTGGCAAAAATAATGTCCTTAAAATTTCATACAGAGTTAGGTGGTCAAAGGTCTGTGCCGTCCCAATCAAAATAGTTTAATTGAAAATTATTTTTTTAAAATTTTAATATACATATTAAGGAAGAAGATAATCACAATTGGTTAAGTTTAATAATTTTAGAAATTATTAAAAAGTTATTATTATACTTTTGGTTGGACTGAGTAAGTGCTTAATTAACGAAAGTGGAATGTGGAATGTTATTAGAAATAATAATAATAAAATTATAATAATTATAGAAAACCCAAAAAAAAGCACACTAACTTTCTGAAATATACAGTAAAACAAAATTTCCCAGTACTGTACTTCTTTTCCAAGAAATGAAAAGAAAAACACTAATAAAAACACTGCTCCATGGAGAAAGAAGGAAAGAAGAAGAGGAAGATTCTCACTTCTCACTTGTGAGTTATCCCCTTTTCCTAGACTGGCCCAAAACCCAAACAGAATTCTTTATTTTCTTTATTATGAATAGAAAAAAGAGAAATACTTAAAATAAAAAACTAATAAAATGAAAAACCCTATTCTTTTTTTTTTTGGTAAATAAGTTGGGATTTGCCTCTGATATTTCTAGTATATATAGCCGCCATTCCCCTCAATTCCAATCTCATTCCTCCTCCTTCTTCCCTAAAACCCCAAAACTCCCATTTGCATTCCCTGCTCCTCCTGCCGCCCAGATTGTGCCTTTACTGTTTGGTACCTTAAAATCAAAACAGTGGAGGGAGTGGATAAGGCCACGCAACAAGAAACCTATACAGCTGTGTGTTCTCTTCTTCTTGTTTGTGGGCTTGTTGTTTTTTCACACAGGTTTCTTTCTTCTTCTTGTTCAATCCCTTTTCGGTTTTCGTACATATATCCAATACATATATCCATACGAGAAAAAGTCACACATTGATTGTGTTCTTGATGAAGGTTTCCGAAATGAAGTATGTGTTGGTGACTGGTGGAGTGGTGAGCGGGCTGGGGAAAGGAGTCACGGCCAGCAGCATCGGCCTCATTCTCAAGGCCTGCGGCCTGCGCGTTACCTCCATCAAAATTGGTATTTTTATTCTCTTTCTCCTTTTACTTATCCAGTCGGTGGTGCTCTCTTGTTTGTCCGACTCACGGATCGCACTCGAAAGGGGTCTCAAGTTTTTCTGAAATGTAAAAAGTATGGATCTGTCCGAATTACTTGAGAAAATCTACTGTGGTGAACAGTGGAGCGAGGAAATTGTCGTAAACTTTGTAATTTACAATCATCAACCAACCTCTTGGACTTATGTGCTTATGAAACTCTATCTTCTTTGCTTTCTTTGTTTTAATATTTGTCGCTTTCTGATTAAAAAGAAAAGCATGAGCCCTTTTTTGACCGGAATGAATGATTTCTTTCCAGTCTAAAGAGTGAGCAAGATTTGTGCTATATTCACGTGCCTTTACCTCTTTATTTAATCCTTGGTGACTTTTATAATCTCTGCTTTAGATCCTTATCTCAACACTGATGCTGGGACAATGTCACCCTTTGAGCATGGAGAAGTTTTCGTCCTGGATGATGGTGGAGAGGTTAGTTAGAAAAAAGTTTACTTCTTTTAATATTATGTTTCTGGAAGAAAAAAGTTTGAGAACTGTCAGTTTGAAGGGTTTTGAGGGGTATTCCTTTGATATATTAGATGCAACAAACATGATTTGTTGGACCAACTTCTTTGTTTGGTGGTAAAAGTAAATGATGGTTTCTTTACCATTAAGCTGGAGTTTTAGCTCTCTCCGTTGCAACGAAATTATCCCGTGTTTGAAAGTTCTGGCCTGCAGTGTTGTCTTAAATGGGTGGAATCTAGGATTATTTCAAAAGAAATGACCTTGTAACTTTTCTTGCTCTTGTTTCTGTAAAGGTGGACCTGGACCTTGGAAATTATGAACGTTTCTTGGACATCAAATTGACTCGTGACAACAATATTACCACCGGAAAGATTTACCAGGTAAGTTTGTGGCTTTTTTGGCATGCTAGTGGTTGCTGATATTATGAGAGTTTTGGGCTAATGACAGTTATTTGCCCATTTTGATAGTCTGTTATTGAAAAAGAAAGGAGGGGAGATTACTTGGGAAAAACTGTTCAGGTTGGTCATCGTTTCTGAATTGGTGTTTCTACTTTTCGGTCTACCTTTAACCTTCTTTCAAAATATTTATGGTGTTATCCTCTGCTTTAGGTTGTACCTCACATAACTGATGCCATACAAGACTGGATTGAACGAGTGGCAGCCATTCCAGTTGATGGGAAAGAGGGCCCAGCTGATGTTTGTGTCATTGAATTGGGTGGCACCATTGGTACGTTAGTGATATGTTTGCCTTATTTGTGCGGATGATTCTTTTCTTTCTTGAAATTTCCCTTCACTCTGAACCCTATTTTTCACTTTCTAAAATTTAAAGAATCTAAATGCAGGGGACATCGAATCCATGCCATTTATTGAAGCTCTTGGACAATTTTCATACCGTGTGGGTATGTGACTGGAGCATTTGAAGTTGGATAAATTTTCCATCAAAGGGGGAGTTGAATTATTTCCAGTTGATTGATTTAGTCACCTCTCTTGTTTTCTTTCTCAGGAGCTGGCAATTTCTGCTTGATACATGTGAGCCTCGTACCTGTTCTAAATGTCGTCGGCGAGCAGGTAAAGTTGTTAAAGCAGATGATAAAAAGTATATTACTCTCTTTTCAGTTAAGATTAGGGAAGATGTAATAAGTTTGATTTTTTTGTTTAAAATTTCAGAAAACAAAGCCAACACAGCACAGTGTAAGAGGATTAAGGAGCCTGGGTCTTACACCAAATATATTGGCTTGTCGAAGCACAATGGTATTTTGTTCTTCAGCAGCTGTTGCGTTGTCTACTTTTCTTATGATTCCTCATGCTCTTCTCTGCTGTTACACGTACTTAAATTTTTTGAACCTTCTTCATTTCAGGCACTTGAAGAAAATGTGATGGAGAAACTTTCTCGATTTTGTCATGTTCCGGTACCAAGAACATTTGTAGATTTTATTTATGCTATGTATGCTCTGCTTGCACAAATGTTTAACACTGAGTCCTCTTTGACCTTATTTCAGCTTGAGTACATACTCACTCTCTACGATGTCCCAAACATCTGGCACGTACCTTTGCTTCTAAGGGTAATCCATACAAAATTTAGTCTCCAAAGTTTCATTTCAGATGACTAAAGTATTTAGATGCTCAATTTTGTGTGTTTATTCTCAACCAGGACCAGAAGGCTCATGAGGCAATCTTAAGAGTTCTGGATTTGAAAGGGTTTGTTTAACTCGCCATATACTTGTTCATTGTGATGATCAGCCTGTTTTCTTTCTTTAAACTGAATCTCTCTCTTCTTTTGTTGACAAATACCACAATTTTGTTGTTCAGTGTTGCTCCACCTGCTTTGGGAGAATGGACATCCAGGGCCGAGCTCTGCGATAGGTTGCAGGAACCGGTTAGTGATTTAGTTTGACTTTGCTTTGGATCTTTGTGTGTGCCTTTCAGTTAGAGATCTTGATTATCATTATTTCTTAATTATTTGCTCCCTACAGGTTAGAATTGCTATGGTCGGGAAGTACAATGGCCTTTCTGACTCTTACTTATCTGTCCTTAAGGTATTGATATTGAGCTTTCAGTCATTACTTAGCTGATTCAGACAATTTTTCATGCCTCTAAATATGACAGATGATTAATTGAGGCAAACATAAGGGCAGATTCTTCTAATTCTTGAGCCATTGACTGATCTTTTGTTCTGTATATAACAGTTTGGAGTTTCTACAGTTATGTATATGAATTACTGGGAATTATGTTGAGGGGGTGGGGATTAGAACCTGTCATAGGTCTTTCATGTTTTGATGGAAGTTTAATATTATTGGATGACTATAGTTTCTTAGTGGATTTGGTTGAAAATGACTACTAGTTTCCGCTGTCTAAAGGATGTTACGATTTCCTTTTTGCAGGCCCTTCTACATGCTTCTGTTGCTTGCCGTAGGAAGCTTTGTATTGACTGGGTTCCTGCCAGTGACCTAGAAATTGCTACTTCCCTAGAGGTTAGCTTCATCCTTTATCTGTGCTATCTCTCTCATCCTACACTCTTTCCAGTGAGAATTGACATTTGTTATATACTTTGCCAGAACCCAGATGCACATAGAACTGCTTGGAGTCTGTTGAAGGTATGTGTGAACCACTCTGCGGTTTTTAACTGACTTTGCTACCACGAAGTAATCTTGCGTGTGTATGTTGTTTGCTGACCATCTGATTGGCTATTTGTAATGCAGGGTGCGGATGGTGTACTTGTTCCTGGAGGTTTTGGGGACCGAGGTGTGGAGGGTAAAATTCTTGCTGCCAAGTATGCCCGTGAAAGTGGGAGACCATATCTTGGAATATGTTTGGGGATGCAAACTGCTGTTATTGAGTTTGCCCGATCTTCCCTTGGAATGCAAGATGCTAATAGCACAGAGTTCGATGCCCACACTCGAAACCCTTGTGTCATTTTCATGCCAGAGGTTTGATTTCTTAGTGCTTATTTGACTTTTTTGTATGTTATATTTTGCTTGCTTTTTCAGCAATTTGAATGTCCATACTGTTGCCAGGGTTCAAAAACCCATATGGGTGGTACTATGCGACTAGGATCAAGGAGGACATATTTTCAGGTTACTGACTGTAAATCAGCGAAGTTGTAAGTTCTCTGCCACTCTTCCATCAATTTCCCGCCAATTCAGTCTTATCCAGTGAAGGATTGATGAATTTTATGCATGGGGCTTCACTAGATTTGGATCTGTGGGAATATGAATTTATTACAAAGATCATATACTTATCTTTTGTGCTGTTTTCTTGTATAGATATGGAAATAAGGGCTTTGTTGATGAGAGACATCGTCACAGATATGAGGTGATTGCAGATAGTCTGTTGTCATTACCCTTGTTCTGTTTGTAGAATTTTTGCGTTTTTGTAGATCTGAAGAACTATAATTAAAACACGGGTCATCATATTTGTAGGTTAATCCTGACATGGTACCCCAACTCGAGGCTGCTGGTCTGTGCTTCACTGGTAAAGATGATACTGGCTGCCGTATGGAGGTGAGATCTCACGACAATCGTAGTTTTATTACCGTGTGCTCTTTATCTTGTTTTGATTATCAATATTAATGATGATTTATTGCAGATAATTGAACTTCCATCGCATCCTTATTTCATTGGTGTTCAATTCCATCCTGAATTCAAATCAAGACCTGGAAAACCTTCCCCAGTTTTCTTAGGTAATTATCTCATTGTCTCTTCGTTTTTTCTTGTCAATTGTAACTTGTGCCTTTCATATTCTAATCAAAATTTATGACACAGGACTGATCGCCGCAGCCTCTGGCCAACTGGATGCATTGCTGAAGAAGGGCTCTGTAAAGCCACCATTTGGATTGACCAATGGCTCGCCAGTAAAGCAAGCTAAGCTAACAAACGGAACTTTGGGAGGGATGTACTATAATGGAAATGGTTTACATGTTTAAAGCAGTAGTAGTTTTCAGTGGAAACACGATCAGACAGACAATATTCCCCCCTTGTTTTGTGTGGGTGTGATTTTAATCAAAATTTTGCTGCTATAGCTAGCTTTGCAGTTATCATCGGTATGAGATTGTATAGCCGTAGCCCATAGTTGTTTTACTCACAGGTTGGGGATGATGGATGGCTGTTATCATGCCATTGAGATTAAGGTAGTAGATGGGTGGGAGCTGGGCTCCGGTCTTTTTAACGGAACAGCGCACTTGTGGTTACAGCGAAAAAAAGAATTGCAGTTTAAATGGTGTCCTTTAGGAGGGGTTTCTTTCCTTTGTTGCTATTTAGTACTTGTTGCTTTCTAATTTTAGGGTTTCTAGTGACGAAAATCCATGAGTTTATCCGTGTTTTGTTATTAATGGATTTCTGTTTCCTTTTCACTGCCTGCATACATGATACAGTTCATAATTATGTAACAAATATCTCTCAAATCGGACTGTAATGTCCATTATTTTTTCCATACTCCAAGTATGATGAGAACCTATTTTCCATAACCAACATACCTTTTTTCAACGTACCTCTTTTCAACACACTGTATATCAAGTTAACACTGGAGAGAATGCGAGCACAATCTTGAGTAACAGCAGACTTATAAGTCATTACACAATATGTGATTAGGAAAATAAGTAGACATTTTATTGACTTTGCACAATTCTAAGATCCTGTTGCATGACCTTATAAGTAGAACAAACTCCATATCAATTTTTTCAGCAAACCACTATAGATTTTTCTTATTTATGACTTACTTGAAGCAAACCAGTTCTGACATAATTTTTCTTGAGCATAATTGAATTGAGAAGTGAATCATTATCCCAGTCATAACTTATCAGAAATTATGCAATGTACTTACCGTGGATACCCGGCACCTAACTACTTAGTTCAAAATGCGCATGATACAGATTTAATGTAATGAGGCGATTGAAATAACCATACATGTCAACATCATTTATATGAGTAGTAAATGGACTCTTTTGTATTTTTTACAAGTTCAAAATATGAATATGAAAAAATAAAACAACGGACTTGATATAATGAGTCGATTGAAGTATAGTTGACTCTATCAATTTATGTCATCTACGTGTAACATAAATGTAAAAGTACAATACTCTTTGTAAAAATATATGAGCAATAGTAATAGGAGACTGTCTTGTGTAAGGAAATCTAAAATTTAGGCAGGGGTTCCTAAACAATTAAAAATACAAAGAAAGAATTAAGCAAAATCCTATTTTCAAAACTTTGGGGTAAAAAAATAAACATTTCAAATTTAGCTCCATAGTAATATAATTTAAAAACTACAGGGATTTTCTTGCAAATATAATTTATATTCTTCATCCTCACTAATGACTGCCGCCATTGACCACCGCAACTGGCAATTGATAGTCATTAACTTTTTATTGGCCGGAGTTGACTTTCACTGACTTTTTGTTTGACCAAGGCTGATCGCCAATTGACTGGTCATTGAGTTTTACACCTCCTCGATCTAGGCATGAACCTTGAGTTTCACACCTCCTAGATCTATGTTTCACAACTTACATCGAATTACATTCTCGTAGATATGTAACTCCGATCATCAAGTCGACGTTTGACATCTCGTAGATCTATTTATCACACCTCTATCAAATTAGATCCAGTAAATCTGTAATGTTGATCATCAAATTGACCTCGTATTCATCATCCTCGTCAAACTCGGCATGAACATCGAGTTTCACACCTAAAAGATCTATGTTTCACACCTCACATAAAATTAGATCCCCGTAACGGTCTACGGAAGTCAACACTAAACCCGTAACATCAGTCAACACCAGTAAAAAACGGTCAACATCGGTCAACTTTCAGTCAATGATGTGACAATTGAAGATTTGGAGGATTTAGATAATAATTAGTTGTGACTCTTATATTTTTGCATATATGCCACTAGGTTTAGCTACTTACTTATAGGACCCTCTCTGTATTTATAAATAACAGTTGAATATGTCAATAGAAATCACCAAAGGAAATTACTTTTAACATGGTATCTCCTTTCCTAAATAGATCCTATTCAAAAACCTAATAAGGTTCCAAAACCTTCTCTCCCCCTTCTCTGTGCGCAGCCGCTAGAGCTTCTTCACCAAAATTTTGACTTTTGGTTTCTTGAGTTGCTATGGCGATAAGTGATGACAAGCTGCCGATGAACACCATGATCCACTTGTTCAACACCAAATTGGATGCCTCAATGTACCTGCAATGGAACCAGCAGGTGACACATGTTTTCAAACCCTAGGTTCGGCCATCTTGATGGCTCATCTCCTTGCCCCACCGTTCCGTTGGCGCCGGCGTCCTCGTCCCCCTCACCACCTGATGTTGTGGCTGACAAGGAAACGCGGGATGCTTATGAAGCCGTCCAGGCTGCTCGTTATGCACGGATTGTTGCTGATCAACGTCTCTGCAATGTTCTCCTGGCTTCTCTCTCCTCAGAGGCCAAGAACGAGATCTCTCAATGCTTAACTATGAAGTAGATGTGGGACACTTTCGCCAACACGTACCAGTATAATACTGCCACGACCGCCTTCAACCTTCGTCAACAGGCTGATATGATACGTAAGACTGGTACAGTTCACGAATTTCACCTTAACCTTATGAAGATTCTAGATTAATTATATGTCATGGGTGAACCAACCCATGACAGTGAATGTAAGAGATCAATGCTAGTGAACGTGATAAGTTAATGTGGTTTACCAATGCTCTTGGTTTTGATTTCAAAGATTGTAGTGCTCTTATTTCTAGTCGAAACCCTATGCCTCAATATTTGTCTGTTGTTGATGAGGTGAGGCATTATGAGTCTTTTGTGTTGAATTTGGCGGGTTCTAGGACTCAAACCTTGCAGGGACAGATCGTATTTGGACCGGTGGCATTTGTAGTCGACGCCTAGCAGCCATGGGCCAACCTGCCCGGCCAGCAGCAGGGCGCGTAGGACCATGCATTTGGAGATGCCGTGCGTGGTGGCGGCGCGTGGCACCCACGCGCGGCCAGAAACGGCCACACCTGTGGCAGCCGTGGTGGCAGGGGATCCTAGCAGTCCTCCAATGGTGGTTCTATGTTCATATCTGGTCCCAATGTCCAGTGCTACACCTGTCAGAGTCTGGGCATGTTTCGCGACAGTGTCCCTCGGCTACTCCTCGCCCCGTGGTTGCTCCGAATCAGCTCTCTATTGCTGCCCATCCGGGATAGTTCATGCAGTCTCCTCAGGCTAATGTGGCACATCGGTATCAGCCGTTCTAGCAGTTTCAACCGTATGCTTCTCCGCAGTACCAGCATTATGCTCCTCAATATCAGCCTCCTCAACCATCGGCGTATGCTCCCACCTATCCAGCACTTCAGGCTTCTTCTTCCATGCCTTCTTCGAATCCGCATCATTGGTATGTTGATTCTGGGGCCACCAATTATATGAGCTCCTTAACCTCGAACCTGTCAAGCGTGACCCCGTATAATGGTAACACTCTAGTCTCGTTTGTGAATGGTGCCTCTATTTCTATTGCTGGTATTGGAGATGCTAGAATTAGCCCTACTTTCCACTTATTTGATGTTTTACTTGTGCCTGCTATCACGAAAAACCTTTTGTCGATTATCAAATTTACTAAGGAACTTTGTGCCATTATTTCATTTGATGATCAGTCTTTTGTCATTCAACACAAGCTCACCAAGGTAATCCTGGGCAAGGGACACAGTGAGGATGGTCTATATGTGTTGGACAGTGGTGTGACAGCTTTCATTTCTTGTGTAAGAAGAATATAGAGCTTTCTTTGAGACTTGGCATGCTGGTTTGGGACATGTGTCCCCTAGTATTATTTCATTATTGAACAAAACTGGTTTGTTGTTTCTTACTTCTGTACTTCCTAAACCTGGTTGTGTGAGCCATGTGCTATGGCTAAGGGACAAAAACATTCTTTTATTGAGAACACTAGACGTGCTGATCACGTCCTTTATTTGATACACTGTGATTTGTGGGGGCCTTCTCCAGTTGTATCTGGGAATGGTTATTCTTATTATGCGTTAATTGGGGATGATTACTCGCGCTTTTCTTGGTTTTATCCTATGTGCCGCAAGTCTGACTTTGTTGACATCTACTTCCAATTTGAGACATTCGTAGTGAATCAGTTATCATCTCACATCAAAGTGTTCCAAAGTGATGGTGGCACTGAATTCATCAACAACAGGTTGCAGTCACATTTTGAAACTCGTGGCATTCATCATCAGGTTTTGTGTCCATATACACCCGAGCAGAATGAACGAGCGGAACGGAAACATTGACATATCACAGAGATGAGCCTCTCCATGTTGTTTTACTTACATCTGCCACTTTCTCACTGGGATGATGCATTTAGCGCTGTTGTGTTCACCATCAATAGGTTGTCAACCCTTGTTGTTGACAACAAGTATTCTTTTGAGACATTTTTCGGGCGTTCTCCGGACTACTCAAACTTTCATCCTTTTGGATGTAGAGTTTTTTGCATATCCTTCCCACGGCGGCACACAAACTAGATTTCAGCAGCTTGCCTTGTGTCCTTTTGGGCTACAGTGCACTCTTCAAAGGGTTTTGATGTGTGGATCCTGCTTCAGGGCGTATCTAAATGACTCGACATGTTCGGTTTGATGAGAATCACTGTCCCTTCTCCACAGCGTCGTCAGAGGCTCAGTTTTCATTGCTTGATGCTCTTCCTTTATTGATCTTGCTGATCCTGATTTTGAGACTGCCTCTGTTAAGATCATACCACCCCTACAGACTATGTGCCATTAGCCCTCTTCAACTGCACATGCATCGCCCACTGAACTGGATGAGCATTATCCTACCACGCCTTTACCCTCTCCAGTATCCCCGAGTCCGTCTTCTTGTGGATCGTCGAACTCGTCCAGTGATCATTCAGGGTCTTCTAGACTGGCATCCTAGACTCTTCCTGTGTCTCATGCTTCACAGGTTCCTCCGATTCCACCTGCTCTCGTGCTCATCAGATGGTCATTCGTCATCAAGATGGAACTAGAGTTGCTCGAAATCTTGGTCCTAACTTTGTGGCTACAGGTCTAGCTGCTGAAAATCTTGGTCCATAAAGAGTCTCGCACATACAAGGCTGCAGTTAAGGACTCTCGCTGGATGCTGGATTACTGCTATGAATGAGGAGATTGATGCACTTCAGCGACAGCAAACATGGCAGTTGGTCCCTTGCCCTCCTAATGTTAATGTGGTGGGTTCTAAGTGGGTTTATTATCAGAAATACAAGCAAATGGTTCCATTGAGAGATATAAGGCCCGCTTGGTAGATCAGGGCTTCTCTTAGATTCCAGGATTTGACGTTGATCATACTTTCAGTCTGGTGATCAAAACTGCTATTGTCCGTACAGTGATTACCATTGCCACTATGAGGAAGTGGCCGCTTCATCAGTTAGATGTCAAGAATGCTTTTCTGGATGGAGTTCTTGATAGTCCAGTCTACATGGTCAACCGGTTGTATATTAGGATCCTGCTAGACCGAATCATGTATGTCAACTCCTACCTCCTCATCTACGTTGATGACATCATTCTCAACGGGAATGATGGGGTAGCCTTTCACAGCTTCATAGCTCATGCTGATCGAGAGTTTTCTGCCAAGGATCTTGGACATCTCGGTTATTTTCTTGGTTCGGAGGTTACTCCTACTTCCACTGGACTGTTCCTGGGTCAGACCAAGTATGCTAGAGACCTTGTTCAGCGGGCAGGAATGTTGCATGCTACACTAATCTCCACACCATTCCTTCCTTTGTCCCAGCTTTATAGCAGCACTAGTGGACTATTTCACAATCTGAAGCTGTATCGGTCTCTTGTGGGTGCCTCAAATATCTTACCATCACTCGACCTGATTTGTCCTTTGCAGTCATTTCAGTGAGCCAGTACCTTCAGGATCAACAGAATGACCATTTTGCTGCCGTTACTCGGATACTCAGTTATGTTCGTGGCACGCAACACTGTGGTCTGACTTTTACTGGTGATGGCGTTTCAGATGTTCTAACATATTCAGATGCGGACTGGGCGCGCTGCTTGGAGACACGTCGTCTACTTATGGATATGTTGTTTTTCTTGGTGGGAACTTGGTATCGTGGAGTGTGATGAAGCAGCCTACGTCTCTCGCTTGAACTCAGAGTCTGAGTACAGATCTCTTGTGAATAAAACTTTAGAGATTGTTTGGCTGACACACAGTCTCAGGATCTTTTTTATCCGCTTCTGGGATCACCTGTTCTTCTTTTTGACAATAACAGTGCTATCTTTCTTGCTGAGAATCATGTTGCTCACAAAAGAGCGAAGTACATTGATATTGACTACCACTTTGTGCGAGAGTTGGTGGCAGCTGGAAAGTTTCATGTAGGTCATGTTCCTACGTCGTTGCAAGTGGCATACATTTTCACTAAGGGACACAACTGTGCAATGATTGAATTTTTCCGGTCCAAGTTTCGCGTTTCGATCGTTCCGACGCTTCACTTGAATAGGGTGTGACAAAAGAAGACTTGGAGAATTTAGATGATAATTAGTTATGACTCTTGTATTTTGCCTATATACCATTAAGGTTTAGCTACTTACTTATAGGACCCTCTCTATATGAATTAATAACAGCTGATTATTTTAATAGAAATCACAAAAGGATATTACTCTTAACAAATGGTCAATAGTTGTATTGAATATTGACCTTGAGCTAATTTACAAATAATTACATGTTGGTTCAATGGAATTTATAGTAATTTGTATTAAAAACCATATCTCTACAATTGCCTCTGCCTAAAATTTAGACCGTCTCAAAAACTTTGTCTAGTTGTGGACTGTGTTTGTCAATTTTTTAAATTCAAAATAATAAAATTAAAATAACATATATATTCAAAAACATTAAATTGTAAATAAGGCTCCCCTATGAACACCCTTCTTTCATAATTAAAGCTAAACTTAAATATTTAGTCACAATTATTATGAATAACTGATACTATTTCTTATATTTAATAAATGACGATGTATATGTTAGTATTTATTATGTATTCAAATCTTCATATTATTGATATATTTAGATTTTGAATGTAATACTATTAATTAAATGAATAATTAGAATGAGAAATGTTTGGAGTTCGAACGTACTCATGATCGTGTATACAATAAAATTATGTTTATATTTGAATGAACTCTAAATATTGGAGACGTATGAAATTTTATATGAATTGCGTTACAAATAATTATAATCATAAATTAAGTTAAAACACCTTACACTTTGAAAGAAAAGGAGTTGATTACAAATAGTCATAATATGAAATTAACAAAATTGGGAAGATATACAATAAAATTTAAAATTTTGCATGCGATATTTTATACACGTAGCAGCAAGGGATGGTACACGCGTTATATTTTGGTGGAGTAAAGTGTAGATCATGCAGTTTCAACGACTGAGATGAAGAGTGTCAGACAGTTCAATACACGTGTTAATTTTAAATCATGCATAATTCAATGGTGGATATGTCGTGTATCATACGCACCGATTCGAAATTTGTAGAGTGTGAAGGGTAACGGTTGCGGATTAACTGTGTCTGGTTATGCAAATGGTTATAAAGTCAATTACATCATAACCCATCTTTTTCTTACATAATTAAATTATATAGTGCAGAAGATGGTAGAAAGCAATAATACTCCCATCAGATCTGCAGCTAATTTAATTGCTGCTAGGAGAAGGAGAAGGCGTATGAGTCTTATGCTGCAAAAGAAGGCTAATTCAAAAGTGCCAGGGCAGTTGATCAAAAGAACGCAGATCGGAATCAGGGAATGCGGGATTGGTTGCAGTCGCCAAAGAGGTTCAACATCATAACAACCTCGAATTCAACGTTGATTCTCCGAAAATGACAGCACCAATTGTGTGGTTGCCAAAATTTGGAGTGACGTCTGTTTGTGGGTTGCGAAGGTATATGGAAGATGCCGTATCCATCCATCCCTCGTTCTGCCTGGGAGAAAACGAAAATCGTTCTGCATTCGACAACTACCATTACTTTGGGCTCTATGATGGTCACGGTTGTTCACATGTGAGTTAATTTAGATGATTGTTATTATCATTATTTTGTTGGGTTTAAATTTCAGTTGATTTATGTTTGAATAAATGTATATTGAGTTAATTCATCAAAATTACATGACATCCCAATTCAATTCAGGTGGCCGAGAGATGCAAGGAGTTTATGCATATATTGGTTAAGGAGGAGATATTGTCTGAGAACAATAATGTGGGTAAGAAATGGGAAGAGGATATGAAACAAAGCTTCAAGCGCATGGACGGGGAAGCCACCAAAACTTACTCGAGCATGAGTTTGACTGGTGGTGCACCTTGTGGCTGCAACCTGAAGAAGCCCTTTATAGGCAATGCTGGATCAGCTGTTGTTGTAGCGATCATTACACCAAATAAGATAGTCATCTCCAACTGCGGGGATTGCCGAGCTGTTCTTTACCACAAGGGTAAAGCAATTCCCCTGTCTGTCGACCACAAGGTAATAAATTAAGTTTAATCTCACCCGTTTTATCATTAAAATAAACGCAAAATTAAGATTTGGTGGATTAATTGTTTGTAGCCTGATCGTCCGGATGAGCTTCGTCGAATCCATGCTGCCGGTGGAACAGTCATTTCATTGCGTGGTGCCCGTGTTCAAGGCGTTCTTTCCATGTCAAGAGCTATAGGTATCGAGTGTTTTTCCTTTATTACTTCACATGAGGTGCTCAATTTTACTCTTCTCAAACTAAAAACCGTGGTGGTTTAATTTGTCAATTAGGTGATGCTAATTTGAAGCCGTATGTGATCTGTGATCCCGAGGTGACCATCAACGACCGGACCGCCCATGACGAGTTTCTGATACTAGCCAGCGACGGCTTGTGGGACGTGGTTACAAATGAGACCGCCTGTGCCATAGTCCGGATGTGTTTGAGGATGGAGAGAGCTAAAAAGGCGGAGGCGGTGGAAGTGGCCGGCGAGACTTATGACCGGTCTTGCTTTAAGGCCTCCTCTTTGCTGGCACGGCTGGCCGTGAAGCGAGGGAGCTGTGACAACATCAGTGTCGTCATAATCAACCTCAAGAACGACTGACCAAGCTGCCGGTGTTACTGTTCAGGACAATGTCCGATGATGAATGCTTTGTGTGTCTGTTTTTCAAATAAAATTGTGAGTGTAATTTGATTTTAAGTTTGTAGTATGTTTGCTCTGAACAATTGAGAAGGCATCTTTTCGATGTTCTCAAGAAATCGTCTGTACCAAAACAATTGGATTAATGTTTGATTTCTGTATTTAATTTGTCAGTCCATCATCTGTGTGTTGGTGATCAGTTTGCCTTGAATTTCTCATTAATAGCTAATAGCAGATGCAACTTGCTCCCACACTCTTCTAGCTAATTGATGTGGTTAAAATCATGTCAAGCTGCAATTAACAGCTTCTCAGCTGAGTTTAAAGTTGCTTAAATTAACTTCTGAAAAATGACTAATTACTCGGAAATCCACAAACTTCTCAAACGACCACCCACTTTTTCGAACTATCCACGATTTGATTAATTAGGACATCATTTTGTTTAAGGCTGTGGGCATCTGACACCGGCTACCTGCTAACTGTAATCACATAAATTGAAATGGACAAATAAATTGAAATGGACAAAGGCTTTAGGCAAAATGACATCAAAATTAATATATTTAGATTGAAATTTTGATATGATGAAATTAAGGATGCAACATATACCCTCGAACGTTCAAGGAGTAACATGTAATCAAGGATTCCACTCAACTAAATAATCCTCTCCGCATATTGTAATATAACTTATCTGAATATTAAGTTTGATTTTGATAAAGTATGATTTGATAAAATTTAGCTAATTTCGTTATATTAATATAATCATTTATTTCTTCGATTCAGATTTGTTCAATTAAGTTCAATTCAGCATACTTGGTTTGTTTTTTGTAATCAAAATTTTGAATATAAATATATTTTATCAAAAAATTCAAATGAATTTCAGTCAAATATTCAGTTCAATATTTTTTAATTCAGTTTAGTTGAATTCAATTCAGTTCAATTTAATATTTTCAGTTCAATTCAATTCAGCTCAAATCAGTTCAATTCATGTATATTAAACAGGCCTAAAATCAAAACAAACGTAATAAATTTTTGTACGTAAAAGATAGATGAAAAAGTTAATATATTTTTAATTACGATTTTTCTAACGAGTGTTCATGGGAACTCGTTAACAAATAAAGATTCCATCAGATTGCGTGACATTTGTTGATTTTTAATGCCTATCGAGTAAATGAACCTTTCTAGATAAATGTAATTCAAATTACTTATTTGATGGAGGTAAAAATAATAAATACGAGAAGATATTTACTGCTATTAATTGTTTTCTCTCATATTACTGCACTACATTTTTTTACCTTTTTTTAAAAAATATTCCTTCCCTAATCCATGTCAATGAAATTCATCAAGTCTATACATATCAAAAATTATATCACCTTTGCACACATCTGTTTTCAACCCTATACGAATCATAAAAATTATATCATCATTCACACATATCTGTCATATCAAAAAGTTGAAATACAAAAGTAATAAAGTTGTTGAAATACAAAAGTAATAAAGTTGTTGGGTTGAGATTTGGAGGTGGAATTTGTATTGGAATCAATAATAATGAAAAAATACATTTATCTGTTTTCATATAAAGCTTATAATAATTCACAAGGCGAAGGAAAGCATAAAAAAGTGGAGTAAAAAGAAAGATAAACGGACGTATTTAATGATAATGAGCGTGTTTTTATACGGTAAAGTAAATATTATTTCTTCGATTAATTAAGTAGTTGAATTACATTTATATAAATAGGTACATTTAGTCGATGAACATTAAAAATCAACAAATAGCACGCAATCTAAACACCGTTTTAATTAAAATGGGTTGAAATTAAGTATAGTTAGACAAGCCCAACTAAAGATTCTAGCTTGAAACACCGTTTTAATTAAAATGGGTTGAAATTAAGTATAGTTAGACAAGCCCAACTAAAGATTCTAGCTTGGTCGGAGTAATTACCAAGGATTCACTTTATATTGTCATTTAATCTTAATGCTACCTCTTCAGATTTGTCTTAATTTCATCATCAAAGGTAAGATGAACAAACTAGTATAAAATTTTAATTTTAAAGTAGTGAAATTAACGATGGCTAAACGATCTCAACTTACCAAGTCTGACCAGAGCAACTATAAACTCATGTAAAAAAGAAAAATATACACCTCGGGCGTCCAAGGGAGAGTAGACCTTTACAATATTCACAAATTTCACTTAACTATATAAAGATAAATTTATTATCCTCTAAATTCATGCTACTATTCATTATTTTATTTTCATGATACAGGATTACACTAAACAAAACAGTTTTATATTTTACTAGATAAGTTTTTTAGTTTTTTTTTTTATAAAACTAAAGCCCAAACAAGAAATGCTTAGATTGCTAATTAGTAACTAAAATTTTCTTTTGTATAATAGTATATGGGAATTGATAAATGCAGTTCAACATTACTTTCGCAGTCCGTATTTTTATTTAAAGTTCCAGATATACCCTCATTTATAGAAACTATATTTACTTTTGAATTAATACTGAGGATATTAATAAAACTTCATGAATAAATATGAACTGTATAAGTAAATATTGAACTGCATGTAATAATGCATGTATATCCATCTTCTTCTAGGCTAAAAGCACACGAACTCAAGTTAAACGACTTAACGAAAATGGAGTAGTATTACTGAACTGCTACAAATATTCCTGTATTTTACTTATAAAACATAGAACTTTTATTTTATATCTCATTCCACTATACCGTAATAATACACCGCCTTAACATGTTTTAGAAATAAACTTTTTAGATTAATCTTTTTCATTACTATTCTTTATTATCATTTTATTTAACCATTATTATTACATTTTATAAATATTTGTGCCAAAATATCAGGGACTAGCTAGATACGAACAAACCACATGCATGATGCAATATTTGACTATGCCCTATATTGGGAAAGAAATGGATGGAGTATGAAAAGTTTTATTCTGCTTTTTTCTGGATTAGTTTCTTCATAGTGTTGGACATTGTCATGATCATGAAGGGCAT
The DNA here is from genome assembly GCA_948330725.1 of Sherardia arvensis. Taxonomy (NCBI): domain Eukaryota; kingdom Viridiplantae; phylum Streptophyta; class Magnoliopsida; order Gentianales; family Rubiaceae; genus Sherardia; species Sherardia arvensis. The sequence goes on from OX415236.1 coordinate 33,380,012, forward strand.
AGTTGTCATGATACAGAAAATTAAGGTCCTGACTGCAACTTGGCATGATACCACTGAATTCAGTTACACTTAGTTTGACTGTGGACACGGGAAACTGAAAACCAGCGTAGTACAAAGAAAAAAATACCAGCATGAAGCCATGAATGAAGGAGCACAGAAAGAAAGAGGATCAGCCAGATTTGTTGTAAACACCACGTGACTTGTTCTATAATTAGTTCGACTTGACATTTATTTCTCAACTGAATGAAAGAAAATGTCAGTGATTACGTGACTATTGTTGATATATTGATTAGCAAAACAAAAAAATAGTATTTTGGCCACAAGTTTTGTTAATTTCCAAGTTCCGTGGTTATCTGTTGCGATTGTGATCTTATTCATGAAATCGTGGGCCGTTGGATCTCATTAAGATTGGATTTGTCGGTTGTTTGGCTAAATCGGCTCAATTAAACCGACTGAATTAAAATAAAGATAAATATACTAATAAATTTTTAATAATAATATGGTTTCTTTCAAAAAATAATAATAATATGGCTAAGCTGAATTTCATCAACTTAACTATATCGATCCACTTAGATGTTAATACTAATTCTAGAAAAGAATTAATTTGAAACATTAAACTATATATAATATAAGTGAAATATTATTTAGAATCAATGTCAGAAATAAAAAGTAATTAACAAAAAAATTATGGTCCAGGTCACAAATAAACACGTTACACTTTATCATATTATAAATTACTACTTGCACATTTGAATCTCTTCACTTTTTATAAAGCGAACTGGTTTTTTAAACATCTAACTTTTCTAATCTTTCAGATAAATGTTTAAACGTGTTAATTTAAAAAAATTATCTTTTAATTTGAACTGACTATTTTGTAACTTAAAGATTATAAATTTTAATGTTATATTTTACATTTTACATTGAAAAATGTTTTATTATATATTTAATTTAATTTAAAATGAATAATATGTTAACTAAAATATATCTTTTATTAGCTTAACACTTATAAAAGTTGGTCTTTCAAGAAATTTTGCCTTATGAAACACCTTTAAATAATTAAATGAGAAACTCTTTTGCAAGGTAACTTTTTGATAATAAAAAAACATAATCAGCAAAATTATTATCATCTTTGTTAATCATCATCATCAAAAGCATATTTAATAATAGCTTGTTTAATTAAATATCACTTATTCAACATAAAAACTACAATGCTTTTAAAATCTTTCAACTATAAAACATTTGTCAGTATTTTTATTTAGTTAAATAAAAATGATTTTTATGCACTTTTTTTTTTTTGAAGCCATACATTAATTAATTGAGAAATGGGGAAAAACTAAAATCATTGGCTCCAATATCTAAGAGTAAAAGTAAGTTGTGTTTAATCAAAAAAAACCAAGCAAATTTACAAGGTGATTGTCAAAAAGAAGCTGAAACATTGAATCAAAAATTTCGACGTTGCTGTCTCTCTCTCTCCCGAACCTCCCCATCCCTCCACTTTTTCAATCCATTGTCGGGGAGGCTCTAGCCGGCGCCCCTCGCCGGTCGGAGGTGACCTCCCCACCCATAATCCAATAAAAATCTTTTCCACCCCTTCTCTACCCCCAAAACCTGACCCGTTTTCAACCTCCGACCAACTACGGTTCTTTTCCGGCCACCCTTTGACCGCCGTTGGCCCAGATCGGCACCGATCTGTGAAGCCCAACCACTGACGAGTCAAGACGGAGGCTGATCTACACCACCACCCATCGACCACGCCGGCGAGCCTAGATCCAGTTTTCAGGGCTTTCTTCCGACGGAGAGAAACCGGCACAGCTAGGAGAGGAGACAGACGGAACAACCGGAGCGGTGGAAGGGGAGTAAGACGCGACGCCACGCGCCTCAGCCTCCATCACGCGCCGCCGGAAGAGCCTGTGCGTGGGAGACGCGCTGCTCTGTCGGTGGGCGCGTGCTCACGCGCTGACGCGCCCGCGCGTGAAAGCCACGCGCCGCCTGCGCTGAATCGCCCGCCCGCGCGTGCGGCCCACGCGCCGCCGCGCCGGATCCTCCTGCTCTCTGACTGAATCCGACAGAAATCAGGTTACTTCTGTTTTCATTTTTCGCTTATTTCCTTTATTTTGGATTTCATTAGGGATTTGTGCTTGAGTGAGTGTTTTTGATAGAGTATTGGAGGGGTTTTTGCTATTTACCAACTTGGAGTTTAGCTGACCAGGTTTTTTTTTTGGCTAAACCCTTTTGGTTTCTGATCTGATTCATTTGATGGTTAGGAGAAATCCGATTCGAGGTAGTTTTAATACTTACTCTCAGGCATTGCTGTCTGCATTAGATTTGTAGACTGTACAGGCAGGTGTTTTCAATTGATTCATCGGTCTGGTACTAGTTAAATAGTTTAATGACACTTTGACCGTGTGGAATCATCTCTAGATTGTCTTTTAGAGGGCAATAGGCCTTTTGAGGCCGAATCATTTAGTAATTATTATTGAGACCTAGATATTCTTATGGGCCATGGGAGGGCAACAGGCCACACTGGAGGCTACCGGACACAGGAGGCACCGGACATAGGAGGCATCGAACACAGGAGGCATAGGAGGAGCTTCCGGACACAGGAGCTTCCAGACCCAGGAGGCCACCGGATGGTACAGACTTTTGGAGGCCGTTTCAGTTGAGAGTGTTAGGGTCATGGTAGGTATCTTACAGGCCGAGGAGGGGCCATGGGCAATGAGGGCCTACAGTTCATGAGAGAGACAGAGTAGGATGAGACTACTAGTTTAACTTGTCCTCCGTAGTGTAGTTAGTATGTAGTTTGGCTAGTTAGACCTGGACTAGTTAGAAGTACTGTTAGCTGCTACCATTACTTATATCCCTAGTAGATGTAATTGATCGATATGCTGTTTCCGGCATTAGATATTGGGAAGGTATTGTACTTACAGTAATTTCCCTGTACTCTTCACATTGACTCCTCTATGGTGATATTGTACTCTCGACTCCTTTACATGGAGATCAATTAGCAAGCCTGGGGAACCTAATAAACATCCCTCTGTTACTTGACCGTTTAAACTTTAAAAAAACTTAAAGAAGCTTAAAGCACTTCCTATTGATCAAATGAAAATTTCTAATTCAGACGGTCTCACGTAGTTTTATGCGTTTTCTTCAAATTTGATGTAAAACTAATTTGATTTTGTTTTTAAAATGATGCTAAAGTTTAGGGACCAATGTGCAAGTTATTGACAAAAATTTAGAAATCATCCACACCTCTGTAAACAGACCCACTGTCGTTTGCCACCGCTGTGTTGTCACTTTCTTTTTATCCAGAAAGATTTATCATAATTGTGTCATTAGTTGCTAACGAGATTCTAAATATTGGGGTTGTGCTAGATAGACAATATGAGGAATCAAGGATTCGGCAAACACTGGGGTGTTAGATTTGATGGAGCAAACACAATAAATTCTTATAGTTTTATTTTATGTCTTCGTAAAAAACTACATTAGTATTTAGGACCAAACTACAATTTGTCTACAAAATGGTCATAAATCTAACACACTACACTGCTAATCTAACACACTATCAATGTTGTCTGCCATCACACTGCTACCACTTCCTGCCTATCTTGAATGAAGTTGATGTCACTATATCATCAATTTTGTGTTATTAGTTACACGAAATTTTTTATTAAGTACATGATAATGATATGATGAACTGAGTATTCAATAGATATATAGAGTTTTTGATTTTACAGAGTAACTTCATTGCCAAAATTTGAAGAGTTTCTTTGTCGGGTACTGTAACATTATTTCGATGTGGTATAAGGTGTGAGGAAGAGGAAAAATTTGGGTTGAAACTCGATTTAGGCATTGGTTGATTGGAATAATGGCATGTAGTAAGGGGCCGTTTGGTTCAAGTAGGGAAAAGAATCAAGAAAGGGAGAAAGAAATGGAATAAATGGAATATTACTAAAATTCTCAATCGACTTGGTTTAGCTATAAAAAAAAGAATCAAATTAACCTTCATTCCCTTTGTAATAGTTTGGTTTAAAAAATGGAATGAGTGTGGGAAATCCCTTTGTAACTGTTTAGCCCAACGACCCACGAATTCAGTGTTAATTTAATGATATTTAGTGGACCGTAATTTTTTTAAAAAGGTTTGTTTCTTCAAGAAATTTTGATCACTGTATCAAATATTTTGATCACTTGATGAGCAATCTAAATTCAAAAAAGCTTACCAAATTTACATAAGCATCTGCGACGCTAATGCAAAGATTTGTTGAACAAGTTTCAGGCACTTCTCCCAAATTATATAGAAGTTTTCAAGCATTTTTTGTATTTCTTATGTGATTCACAGAACAAAAATGTAAGCATCTCCTTATCCTAAAGGGAACTAGAAGAGTTATTGCTCCGGTAAATATAAATTAATAAAAAAATATTAAACTACGTAGTTTTGATTGAAACCACCACAAGATCACCGTGACTTTCCGGTCATTGTATGTTTATTTTTTTTCATTTTAACCATAGCCGTAAGTTACCATATACCTTTTTCAGCCTTCCAAAAATTACACCATATTAATGATTCTTTAAAATCAGTGTTTATTTTTTAAAAAAATATATTTACACAACATATAATATATTTAGTTTGCTCCAATATAACATAATTTGCTCCAATATAACATAATTATGGTATTAGTATATTGTAATTAGATGCCTTCAAAAAAAAATTGTAATTAGATGTCAAATCAGGCATGCATAAAATCGTATATAATCGTATGTCTCTACATCGGCATTTGTTATATATTTTGCTTTCTTCCCCTGGGTTGATCTTTAACCTCTTTTTCTGATGGCTCATGCACCAGAGCCATATATTGCGAAAGCACCAGAGCCACCGGTTACTGCGACACCTCGCTTCTGTTCAAAATCATAGGAATTGATAAAATTGATAAAAGATACAACTATGGTTAGGTTCGTTAAGTTTCAGGGCCTAAGTATATGATTTTCTGAAAGGAAAAGCTTGCAGAGCTTACAAAGAAACATGCCTCTCTTCAGCGCGCTTATGAGGTTGAAAAGAAAGTCAGAGAAGCTGTTGAGCAGAAACTTTCTGGTGAGAAAGAGCTTTCTTTCAAACAGGCAGTTTCGTGAAGCGCTAGAATTTATCAAATCTCATGGACCTGCTGGAGTTTTCACTGAGTCTGAAAATTTGCCAAAGCCTAAGGTTGTACCAGAGGAGCCTAAGGTTGTACTAGAGGAGCCACAGATGAAAAAGAGGAAGATCAAATTCATAGAGATTGATCAGAACCACCAATCTCTGGCAGTGGCAGTGAGGCAGCGCACTGCATCCACCCTGAAGTCACCAAGACTCCTCAGTGGAGGGCTCGGCCCAGGGCTCTGCAAAGCTTGTGGCCTCCGTTTTAAAAAGACGGACCATCCGTGACAAAGTTGGTAACTTGGTATCATTGAGGTGCAATTTTCCCTAGGTTGTTCTGTTTTTTATGAATGCTAGATTTTCTTAGTTAGATTCATTATTACATATTCTATATTATGAATTAAATTATACTTCATATTAACTCGAAGTTCAGGTTTGTTTGTGGTATTTTAGAGTTTAACTTTCATGCTGTGCATACAATTTCATGACAAAATTTGTTTGAATATTCAATTAATTTCATTCTTTATTTATTTTATTAAGAAGAGACTTATATATATATGTATATATTGAAATATATTATGAAATGAATATTTTATTACCTTTAAACTATATTGTTTATTTGGTATCGGGAGATTTAACCATACTCTGGCATATATGAACACTGTGATAAAATGTGAAGATGTTACAATAATTCATTAACATAGTTTAAAAAATTATGTTTGTATTTATCGAAAATTAACTACTATGTCAATTATTTCAATGACATAATTAACTACTATGTATATTTAATATGCTGTTGACTTTGATTTTTTGCTCAACTATTCATGAGAACTTTGTCATTGTATACTTCTTTCAGAATATATTTTTTAAAAAAAGAACATTGTTAATTACTCAAATCTGAAAAGAAATATTTTACAAATATATGAGAAAAAAACGTTATCTTTCAAAACTATATGTTTTTCTCCCAACCATTTCATATTTTAAACAAACGAAAAAACAGGTCAATGGATTTGATGATTGAACATCCACAAATCGTGTTTATTTATGCAAAATGAATTTAAAAATATTATTTATTTACAATTCTATCTATTCATCTAATCGAGTTTAGTAATAAAGTGTTTTCAACATGTTGGGCAAAACACGGTCCAATCATACTATTTCTCTTCGGTTAGGAAATTTTTGCAATGTGTATTTTCAGAGGATAATAGATGCGACCCATGCATGTGTTATAAAAAGTTTTAACCTACATCTCTATAGATATATATGTGTTGAAAAGGATTAAGCATATGATAGGAAAGAATAGTTGTTAAATCAAAAAAATTTAAATTAATTTAATTATGATAACGTTAGTCCTACTAAATGCATGTTTTTATTTTACAAATTCTCTAGAAAGTCCGACTTTTTCAAGTGTTATGGAACTACCACTATATATTTAAGGTCAAGTGATACTATTTTGTATTAAAACATTGATAGTATCAAAGTGAACATATAATAAAACATGTTTTAATGTAAAAATTCATGAATTTACATTAAAACATTAATAAAATTCAAATAACAAATTTTACAGTTCAAATTAAAAGGTACACTGTATAAGTTAAAACGTATAAAGACTCTTATGGAAAGTTAGGAAAGTTGGACTTTCGGGAGACTTTCTCTTTTTATTTTCAATCTCCGATTTTATTGGTTTATGGTTTCAGGTTTTAGAATATTATTATACTATGATTTGGAGCTCAAATACATTTAGATACTATCTATATTTTAATGCCTCAAATTTAAAATAAAAGATTTCCTTACTTTCAAACTTTGTAACTGATTTCTTAAGATAATTTCTATACGGTACACTTTGATTAGTTAGGTAATTAAACTAAATTTAGCATATATATACTTTAAATTATTAAATCACTAACTATACAAGAAATTAAATTGGTTTGGGGTTAAATTTATAGAGTCAACGGTCAATGTATAGTGTACCCTATAGCATGATATATAATAATGTAAAAACAATTCTATATTTACCATTGCCAGTTGTAGACTAATTCATGATTTTAGATACAAAAATAACTTTGAAATAGTTATTATTTTGAAAATCATTTTTAATGAAACCTTTCAATTAGTTGTCTAACTAAAATATTTAAATAAACATACCGCGCAACGCGCGGTTAAAATAAGCTAGTAATCCTAAGAAACGTACAAAAAAAAAACCTGTAGGCATGTCTTTTATCCTACAATAAAATCCTTATTAATCTGTAACTCGTACAACAAATATAAAAGTAAAAAACTTGTTAACTTTTGTTAAGAAAATATCATTGTGAATCATGTGAGGGTGTGAAATTTAGCACCTACTTTGATTATTCCCAAAATAATAATATCACTCCAATAGTCACTATGGGATCTTTTCTCATTATTGTAAGACTTGAGTTATCTTTAGATTCTTATGAAGATTGTCTCATCTGATTTTAAACTAAGTAGTGCACCTTCTCTCAAGACCTCTCATCGTATTATTGATAGTTCTTACATTTGGCTCTCATTCGGATTGGAGACATATGTGCCCAGGTAAATTGACATGGAATTCCACTAGTTAGCCTACCAGTCCAACCCTCATGTTGCCACCATTGATCTAATAACTATAGCATAACTGATTTAGTCGATTTCCATTTTATGTGTTTTTGTAACCAAAAATATTGGAGACGTCTAATGAGAAGATGGAAAAGAAGTTGATCACCATTGGTTATCTGTTTGGTTATGCCGTCTATACATATGAAACTTGTCATAGACTAGGAAATGATAATTTTTGTTTTTTTAGAAGGAAATGAGATATTGGGGAGTTCCAATCCCATGAGTGAGGCATAGAATGGTGAAAGAAGTTAAAGGTGAAATCCAAAACTAATAACAGTAACAAAGGAAATTATGGAATCACACACCCTTTCCTTTTCTTGATTCATCCAATTGAACATCACCTAGGTATAAAGTCCTCTTTACCTATCCATATTTGATTATTTTTCACAATCAGGGGGTTTAAACTTCAAGATTGATTAGGTGTACTTAAGATTAGCGTTTTTCTATAAGAATGGTATGAGTTAGATTTATCCTGTAAAGATATGTTAATGGAAATTACTTTAACTATTTAACATCTATAATCATGTATACAATATTTAAATAGTGGATCTCCAGTGGGAGAATATAACTAAAAATCAAATTCAAGCTACTAAAGTGACTTTGTATGTCTTATTTATTTTTATTTTTGATATATTTATTGAGCAAGTATAAAAGAAAAATTGGTTGGAGTACTAACCTTTCCAAATCCGAAACAACTGTTTTTGCAAACTTAATCGCAACATTAGTGAGATATCCTCTTCCATGTTCCTTTTTTGAAACTAACTTCCATTCTCTGATCTTCTATCTTCATGTAAAAAAGAGATTTTAAAATTTAAAATTTAAGTAGAAAAGAAACTTACTTTTACACTCTCCCTTCATGTGTTTCACAGCATGCTTCTTGATCTTAGATTCTTGTTTTTGTAGCCTCACCTTCATGTCTTCAAAATCCTCTCTATACCAAACCTCTTTTTTTTTCTTTTTTTTTTTAAAGTAAAACCACACTATGGTGGAGTGAAATATATGGGCTCACCACACCCTGGAATATATCCATGAAGTACTTCTCCAAAATGGAGTCATTTGAGTGATTACAGAGAATTCCTAAACATGTAAACACTAGACTTACTCTGCATGAAATGGCGGTAATGCCATGTCTAACTAGCCTGTAATGGCATGTCTAACCTGATGCTAGAAAATGGGGTCTAATAAGGTCTAGGTTTGAATCAGCAGCGCTTTCGGAAGTCCCAATCTGACTAACCGACTGCATACTGATTACAGTACTGGATACTGCCTACTGAAATCAGCAAGCCAATGATCTGCCTGTCTGCATCAAGTAGCCATGACAAAGAGACACTTCTACATATACAAACTACAAATCTGATCCAAAATAGAATCGCCGTAGGGATAGTAAATACTTCCCCTGACTCGGATTTCTCCTGTCTATCATAAGAATCAGTTCAGAAGCCAGCCAATTTTCCTAAACAAAGTGACCAGTTTAGAAAAAAGACTGGCAGACATCACACCCAACCAGCACTCTATCAAAAAACCAGTTCAAAACATCTACCCCTTATTGAATAAACCTAAAAATATGAAATAAGTAATGCAAGAAAAAGAAAAAGAAAGAAAACCAATCTTGCAGAGGACCCCATTGTGGAGAGCGATGGACTCTGAGCTTCTGGAAACACTGTAGTCGGGCGGCGCGTGTACAGTACGCGCGGCCGCCTGGGCACGTGAGGAGGCTCTAGCGCTTGCCCCGCACTTCTGTCGGAGCTCTCCCATCTTGTTTCTTCGTCGTGGTGGCGCGTCATCCCTCCTCTGCTCATCTAATCGGGTCGGGCCTTCAGATCTGGGAGTCGAGACGGAGGAGATTTTTCCCTGGAGGTCCGTCACAGCTCCGCCGGCGTGCGGAGCTCGCTGCTGCTTGAAAGAGTGGGACTGACGTCATGTCCCGAGATTTACTAACACCGGCGCTGGATGGAAGCTATCACCGGAATCCACCAGCGCCGGGCAGCGGTGACTGGACGAAAAGGAGATTGAAGCTGGGTCTCCCCAATCTGACCAGAAAAAAAGAGGGAACCGTAACTTTGCGATGTGATTTGGTTTCCGGGTAAGGGAGAAGGGAAGGGTGCTTTGATTAAACTAGGGGTAGTGGGGGGGAGGCGATCTGCTCGGCGGTGAAATCGCCGGCCGGCGATCCCTCCCCAAGGTTTAGATCTGGGGGGGTTGACTTTTGCGAGAGAGGGGGTGCTCAGGTTTGAACTTTGAAGTTTTCTCTATACCAAACCTCAGTTGTGTGCGGACCCTTTATTTCCACCCACTCACCGTCTAACTACATCATTTCTTTATCCATCCCTTTAAAAAGTATTTCTTCCAACTTGTGATGTTTGATCTATGCTCCCGAATGGATGAGGAAACCTGAGTGATAAAGACTTCCCTAATTAGTGCTTCAATAGATTTGAAACGTGATGACTCAGCAATGTGGTAACAAAGAGACTGGAATCCTTCATGGATCCCTTATTCCAGACTCAACAATGCATCGAAGAAGGGCTCACGGCCAATCATATAGTCAAGAGCTGAGTTCTCCTTGTACCTATCATCGAAAGGAGTCCGGTGTGAGAAATCTTCTCATTTACGGCAATCTCCATCTTCTTTGTCTTCATATTGCAAGGGATATGCCACTTCCTTTCCATCCACAGATTCATTTTGTTCGGCACATAATAACGATAGGCCAAAATGAACAAATTTTCCTTTTTCATTAATAAGGAAATCTTGATATCCTTTCCATAACGTTTCCCTCTAATCTGGACTATAAAATACCTTTTGTAATCCTTCTCATCCTTCCCCGCACCCTCGAACTTTCTTATCGTGCAGATAGGCGAATCTTCTCTTGTTGATATTTGCCCCTCTACGAGTAACAATTTTTCTGATCCATTTCAGAAATTTCACATAATCTCTGCTTCTGTTGTTCAACCATGCAGTAAAATGTGGAAATAATCTCTAATGCAAGATGATAAATCAAATCTTTTCAACTTACTTGTCCAACAGTCTAGTTTGTGTACTATGATAAGAATTTTCAAAGTATATTGATTTAACTACTTTGACTCAAATTTCTCATATGCCGACACATAAACAAGATTAGTTTTCCAGCACATTTTAACTAAGCAAAAAGGGGTTGCGGAATAATATAGAATTGGTTAAAAAATCCTAATTTATAATAATACCTATTCGTTAAAGTAGAAAAATTGGAAATTCTAAAAAAATAAAATAAAAAGGAGATGCAAACCTCAACCATAACATGTTGAATCCAGATCTGCCTCACCTGATTCAGGATCCGACCCGAATTGTCCCATGTGCCACCATCAAACGCGGTTATACAAGGTCAATCAGATCAATGAAACATCGTCTCACCCATCTCTATTTCTCTGCAACAAAGTGTTTCATTTTTTTCAACTTTCTAGAATCATTGACATAGGATTGATGTGTATCTGCCGTTTCAACGTTGCTCTTTAACGTCGGACATCTCACACATCGCAACTGGAGCCCAGATTGTCCTCCGCGTGAGCTGATCATTCACACGATTCAGTTCTTTGCAGATATAGTGGTACTTGGCACAGCTCCAAATTGTGCTGTCAATTTAGGGGCAAAGTGGTGAGATAGTATAATTATGATCAAACATCACAATTAAAACCATCCTCATCCCGTCTTCATTCCATAGAAAGTGGCATAGTATAATAGATATGAAGAGACTGTAAAAGAGGCGGGGATGGTCAGTCAGTCTTGATTTGGTATCAAAACGAAAGAGAAGTCTCAAAAAAGGTGAAGTATGAAGGATTTGGAGGGATCTATTGATGGGAAACAAAACATGGATAGAGGACACATGAAATTAAAGGGGAAATTGTTTACGAGGATGAAGTAGAAATCAATTTTTTTAAAGCATCACACATTTAAATATGAGTTTCATAGTTAAAATCACTATATCCTTATTTTCCTTCATTTGGTGTTTCAACTTCTTCCCCATTATAACGTGATATCTATTAAAAATGCAAGAATAAATTATTGTTGTCAATACTAATACATGACTGAACTATAGTTTTCTTGTGGAATTGGATCAAAGGTATTTATCCATCCACTAGGTTAATTTGATTATTCTAGCTTTTTGTTAGACAAACATGTAAGTATTTGATTGATTATAAAAGTGAGGTGATCAACTCAAATTATGTGTTTTAGTTTCTTTTAAACTATGTGTTTAGTTGGGAGGAAGAAGAAAGAGAAAAATAATTATCTTTGAAATTTCTATTTCTAATTTGTTTAGTTTTTAGTTAGACTCTTAAGAAAAGTTTCATCATCAGTAAAGGTAATTTTGATTTTAAAATTCGAAACTTCAACTATTGCCAAGTAGAATTGGGGCATGTTCATTGTGTGCCTTAACCTAGTTCCCTAACCTTTTTCTGCTTCGTGTGGCTATGGTGGTGGTTGTTCACTTATCAGTATCTAAAAAATTCTCGATGCGATGATCATATTTTATAATTAGTGCACTGTATATCATACATTAAAAGAACTTTGAAAAGGTTCACTTTTGCTTCAAAGCACCACAATCATGTTGTGATTTTCAGTGGGATTGAAGATGAAGAGGATGAGAAAATACAATATCTTATGAAAAGAATAAGAAAAAAAAGAAGATATTACCGTAATAATTTTATTGAAAATTTATCAGATTAGTAAATGAAATTTTCATAATTATGCTAATTTAGAACAGTTTATATGCCCTTAATTGGGTTTTGTATTTTTAGGCAGATGTGTGAAAAATAAATTATAAAATGATTTTGATACCGAATATCGATTTAGCAAAGAATTGTATGATAATATATGGAAAAATAAAAATCTAGTGATCTATGTATCCCATATCAAATTCCACTATAAGCTTTGTTGGTATCTCATTCTGAATTGTACACTAGCCAATTTGAAACTTTTGCAATCTAACGGTACTAATATAATGACTGGGATTACTCTTACTTACAATACTGAGTAAGAAGAAGGATGGTGACAAAAACCCTTGTACGGGCGAGTGTGTGGTGGCGGTGGGCAAGAAGAAGGATGGGAGCCAGGGTGGGTACTCCCTCAGAAAGAAGAAGTTGAATCAGAATATGCGTGACTAATTGAGATCGTCAATTCGCGAGTCAACAAAAACATGCATTTTGGCAACCCGCTGGAGTTTTTAAAAATTGATACAAACTTATTTTCATATTAAAATCAAAATGAACTAAAGTTACATCACACATGGACCAAGTACTGTTTGCAAAAGTCAAAGGCTACTATATAATACAAATAGAATGCAAAAATTATGTAACGGAAAATGGTTAGAGCCACTCTTTGGGGTTTATACATGCATCCAGTAATTTCCATTCTTCACTTCCCTCCTCTGGTTTCTGCAAAGCAGTAGAAAATGGTCTCAGTTTGATGAATAAAAAGCCATAACAGCATCCCAGAACTGGGAAAAACTGAATTAACAGTCTTACGTGGTTGTATTCCCACCGTGCAGATAGTGGAAGAGAAACAAGTATACTCTCTATTCTACCTCCTGTTTTGAGACCAAATGTTGTCCCACGGTCATATACCTTCAAAACAAAGAAAATACAAGTTAGGGTAGTAGCTAGGCTTTACCATCAGGAGTATAAAGCTCAGTATCATACCAAGTTAAATTCTACATATCGCCCTCTTCGAAGTTGTTGCCATGCTTTTTGTTCATCGTTGAAAGGTGTATCCTTCCTCTTCTCTATAATTGGGATGTATGCAGGGATCACCGAGTTTGCACACTCTGAAATTTGACAAAAAAATCTCTCAAGTGTTGATATGGCACATTACTACCCTATTTATGTCTGTGTGTGTGTGTGTGTGTGCGCGGCCGTAAAGACTTTGTGTGCGCCTATCTTCTCTATGACTCTATCAGTGCAAAGAAAAAGAGTAATTACCTGTAGCAAAAGAAAGAAGCATTTCCTGATCGTAATTATTCAAATCATCAAAAAAGATGCCTCCAAGACCTCGCCTCTCCCCACGATGCTACCATGTAAAGAAACAAAAAGAGAAGTGATCAATTATAAACGCTAAAAAATGCCAATCAGCATGTAAGCAAATCCTTTTTAGGAGCACTAACATTTTCAAAAAAGCAGTAATATTACTAAATAGAAGTAGTTAAGTACAATAATGTATCTTACAACTCTCTGTGAATTTTTTTTTGGATACACGTCTCCATTAATATAGATCAAAATACCGTTAGCATGGACAGTTGGACACATTTGTATACATTTATGTCTGCTGGAGTATATGCTTTCTTAAGCACAAATTAAATAAAAGTAGATTTTGAAAAGAGACACTAAATGAGTAAAATCAAAATAAGGGTCACAAAACCCTCCTAAATCTTTTGTAATTGTAACTTTCAAAGTTGTGACTGTAAAAAACCAGGGAAAATCGAGAGCTGCAGTTCAATCCTTGTTTAAAAGTCCTTTTGTATTTTGTACTTACTATAGAAATCGCGACACCTGGGGAGGAAAGAGCCCAGATAATTCATACACTTCTGCACTCATAATCGATTGTTAAAATCATGTTAACTTAGTTAAGAAAACGTGTAATGAGGCCAGGCTGAACCATCAAGGAGATCAAAGTGCACATCTTTGTATTTGAGACGGAAGTTAAGATGAGCTACAAGCTTGATTACTACAAAACTAAAAAGTTGAAAGCATTGATATCGAAGAAATAACAATGGACCAAATTCATATACCCGCAAATCATTTTTACAACATCCAAACTATCAGCATACAGGTACGCTGATGACGAAAACCTTTAAAACAGTCATTTTGTAGATATGAACATACCGGTATGTAGAAATAATCATCACACCATTTCTTAAATCGAGGATAGAAGCTCGGATCAAATTTATCACACGCTTGCTTCTGGACCTGCAAAAGATGACCGGTAGCAACTGGTGAAGTAATGGTAGTGTCACAGTAAAACTAAGCATACAATATCTTTTTAAGAGCAAGGCATAGTACAAAGCTGATTTTGTTACCGAGTGAAAGTGTTTGACATCCTCATCGAAAATATAAGCAGGAGTAAAATCAGTACCACCGCCAAACCACCACGACCTAGGTGCTCCTGGAGTATCTGCAGATGAGCACAACAGAACGACACCCATGTTAGTCCCAAATATGCAGTGAAGGACATAGATTACGCTCAAGCTGTTTACCTTTAGGGGCATCAGTCTCGAAATATCGGTAATTAAAATGCAATGTAGGTGCAAAAGGATTGTGTGGATGCAGAACCTGAAAGATAAGTAACAAACTAACATTCAATAAGGTCCTGTTGTTTCTGAATGATCTCATTGATTACTATGAACATTTGAACAGAAAATGAAAATGAGTTTACCGAGCTGATGCCAGCTGCGAAAAAGGGAACCGGGCCGGGCTTGACGTCGGAGCTAGGGTTAGCAGCTCGGTAGGCCTCAGGCGGCATTACACCGTACACAACAGAAACATTGACGCCGGCCTTCTCCCAGATAGCGCCGTCTTGCAGAACCCTGCTGATTCCACCGCCGCCGCCAGGGCGGGACCAGACATCCTCCCTGAACTTGGCGCCGCTCTCCGCGGCCTCAATCGCAGCACAGACGCTGTCCTGGGCCTCCCTTATCATCTTCTCGAACCGGGCCCGCACAGAGTCGGGCTCGGAGGGAGCGGACTCGTCGGACTCGCGGAGGAAGGTGTGGGGGCGGTGAGCCTCCATGGTCTCCTTCTCGATCATTGGGCGCGATGAGGTAGCATTGAGGCGAAGGGAAGAAGTGTGGGCGGGAGTGGAGGGAAACACAGAGAATTTTGCAGGATTAATGGGTTTTCTGAGGGGAGAGAAGGAAGGTGGAGAAGGGACTGAGAGCTTTGGCGGGACGGTGAGCAACATGGCTCGGCTGGAAGTGAGTAGAGAGACTGTGATGCGGTGATGAAGAAGAAGATGACGATGGAGGAAATCTGAGAGGGAAATCTGAAAACAGGATATAGGAGTGGGGCGCAGTGGATTTCAGGTCAGAAACTAACTGCCAAAGTTTGACGGTTTTTTCTTCTTTTTCTCATCGGCCCTCGGATTTGGGCCGTAGACTACTGGAGTGGTCAGCAGTCAAGGATCATCTAGTACGAAACATCCAGCAGTTTCATTTCTGTTCAATTCAGTAAAACTACATGAAATTCAAACTAAATTGGTTGTACTAATTCTATATATCAATGGACTTCAGTCATATAGCAGGAACTAAGTAGAAATTCTCGCTGAAATATCAATTATATAGACACAAATTTCACCAAAGTAGGATTAATGAATACAAGCAATTTAAACAACACAAGGAGCACTCATTTGATGAGGAGGACATCAAGGTTCCTTTTTCCTTCTGGACCTTTTGTGTACCATGAGGACACGTAATCTCCGTACATTACTTCGCGATACACAGGAGGCTCGAAAGCTGGCATTATTTTTCTCGTCTTTGCTGGATCATGGAATGTGGCAACTGATAGTCGTGCTCTATGAGCGTTTGTGATGGCTCGGTGTTCACAGCTTCTGTACTGACCATTGGTTATGATCTACAAACAAGGTGAACAGTGTCAAAAAGTTTAAAAAAGTGGAAGTAAATGGTTACATTCTGCACCAGTTCATACAAAGAACAAACTAAATATGAAGCACAGCACCAAGAGAATCACATGGCAAAGAAGGTGGTGCACTAGCTTCAAACAAAATCATCCCTCTAAAATCTATGTTATAACTTACAACTGATCTTTCATGAAACCAGGGTAGCAGAAACGCACGGCACTTTGCAAGATGGGGTTATTCTAAATTTCTAATGGTAGTTGGTGTAGGTACATTCATGACTAATTAAGTGGGGATACATCCATCTTTCACTAAGACATGCAATACTCCACCTAACAAGATATTTCACATTCAAATAGCTCTGTGCACACTAAGATACAGTCAATCAAATGTTAGAAGAGAAAAGGGAAACGAAAGAGAAGAGAGAAGAATAAACTACCAATCAGAAGCTAAATTGACAAAGGCGTCGTGTGATGATAAAATTAACAAAGAAATGTTGTACCTCAGTTTGGTCAGATAAGATAACTAGAATAGCATTGGGTGGAGAATGTACTGTCACCCATTCTCCATCCTTCATTACTTGAAGACCCCCAACGTCATCTTGGATGAGAAGAGTAATGGCACCCATATCGGAATGTGATTGTAGACCAAGGGTAAGGTCTGGCTGAGGGCAGGGAGGATAGTAGCTCATGGTGATGTTCTGATTAAACTCTCCAACAGCCTCTCCAATGCATGAAGATGACAGGCCTAGACTCTCAGAGATCAAACCTAATAGTTGCTGTGCAAGGACTTTCATTCGGTCACTATAATCAGCAACTACTTGCCTGTCAATATAACAATCTGTTGGTTATTTCACATGATATACAAAGTTCTTGCTAAAGATGAATCAGTTAATCCTTGATGGCTTTATCTGATATGCAATAAAACACGTGTTATTATACAACATTATAAATGCAACCAGAGAAATCTCAGACATCAACTACGCCGTTCTTAAAGCTTTATGATTGACACTTCTTCATAGCCTTGCTCGATTGTAGTCTTATCTTAAGCAATGTCAAAGAGGAAGACTTCTACAAGGTCTCAAAAACTTATCATCAAAATCACAAGGAAACTTACTTCTGAAACTTATCATCGAAATCACAAGGAAACTTATCTCTGAAACTTATCATCAGAAGGAATACTGCTAGATGTTAAGAATACTCTGCAGATTTGACTACAATGTAGTGGAAAAATATGGTATGTATTTTACATCAGAGCTGGGAACTCTGGACAAGGAATGGACAAAGCAGTCATTTATGAGCATGTGTACCTGTAATTAGATTGGAAATGAGGCCATTTGGCCGGATTACGTCTTGACAATGGTAAAGTATGATGATCAATATAATCCCTCCAGTCCAAGACGGTGTCATTTGACGCCACCAACATCCGACTCCCATAGCCCTCGGACGCAGGTGCATTTGGATCACAAGAATACTGAATCTTCTGCTCCATATCACAGTCTTCAAAGAATGACTTCCCTAAACGCCTTATCTCATCAAGCAAGCCATCCGGGACGCCATGATTCACAACATGGAACGCTCCCCAATCTCTGCAGGCTTTCTCTATGTGTTTGAGACAGTCACTGGACTGATCACCGAGATCAACCACTGGAACATATTGCTCTTCACCTAAGGTGGATGTAAATGGAATATCTTTTGCAGGTCGGCTTTCTGGCGGTTGTATGTACTGTGGAGGTACTAAGCCACCTCTTCCTGCTATGGACTGTACTCTGAGAGGCTCCCCAGCAGTCGACATCTCAATAAAACCAATAACAGCGTTTTTCTAGGATAGACAGAATCAGAGAACAAAGGAAACCTGTTGCAACAGTCATGTGTTAGTTTATCTTCACCTAATCTGATACTTTATCTATGGAAAGCACTTCAATCATTTCTAAATTCCAGTAAAGGTGGATAGAGTGGTGAAGTTAGGCTCTCAATAGATTGGGTAAAATTATTCTTAATCATCAGAATAAAAATCGGCCGCGGTGATCCAGCACAGGCAAAATAGTGAAACAGAAAAGTGGAAACAAAACGCACCGGATTTTGATTTAAAGGACGGCCGACGGCGGAGGATGGCGGGGAGTGCGTAAAATTGCGGAAGATATAGCGTATTCCTGATCGACTGTTCTTGACGCTAGGCACAGAGACCGGACTCTGATAAATTTTAAGAAGAGAGAAGAAACGGTTCTACCGGGACCCGGTTAGCCGGATTCGAGTGTAAGAGCACTTGTAGTTGTAGTGGAGAAGTAAGGGTTATTCATCCATTATTTTCTTCCAAAATCCTCATTTTATAATTTTTTCATACAATCATTCAGCCGTCACATCATCCATCTCTATACTCATCATTATATATTATCAACACTAATATGTACTATATCCGCTGTATATAATAATTGTATAATACTAGCACGGTGAACCGCGCGTTACGCGGCATGTAAGAAGAAGGTAAAATGTGATATTATGTTTTAAACTAAAAATTAAAGAATAAATATATGAATTTTCAAACATACAATACAAACTCTCTAAAAAGTCCAACTTTCCTAAGTGCTATGGAATTACCATTATATGTTTAGACTCAAGTGATACAATTTTGTATTAAAACATTGATCATTTTAAAATAAACATATGGTAAAACATGTTTTAATGTAAAAATTTTAAAAATTTTATGTAAAAATTAAAAAAATTTGAAATAACAAAATGTACAGTTCAAATTAAAAGGTACACTTTATAAGTTAAAACGTATAAAGACTTTCATGGAAAGTTAGGAAAATTGGGAGTTCCAGAGATTTTCTCTATATATAAAAGCTTTTCATATTTTCCTAAAATAAATATATCAATTAAATTAATCAAATAAGGTAAATTTGAAAAGAATTTAATTAAAATCCTAAAATCTTGTATATATATGGTGTGGCTTGCAATTAAAACTTTTTTGAAACGTGATCCTGATAATCAATCTCGTCAAAGATGAAAGAAAGTATTTTATAATTCTAATAGATTTAAAGAGATTTATAGAATGAAAACTAATAAATAATGTTATGCGTTTTCAATTTTGTTATTATATTATTAGAAAGTGATTTGCGATAAAAATGATAGAATAATGTTGGTATATATACAGGCCTAAATCCAACTGACAAGAGTGGGTTAGGCCCAACTGATCATAATTATATCAGAACAGCCCAGACCCAACTAAAGACTCGTATTGTAGAACAGTTACAAATGTTCAGTTGTCACTTGTAATGCAAAACAGTTAGACCCAACTGAGTACGTGGTCTAGTGGAGCAAGGCATGACGCCACGAATTCAGGACTCCACGACCCAAGAATGTCGGATACAACCTCAACGCTCTACCTCTATAAATAGAGGAGAGGGAAGAAGAAAGAGGGGAGCTCGCGAGTCTGAAAATATACAGTACATTCATAATCTCTAGACTTGATCGTCGGAGTTTCTATCCCCAGAAACCTCCGGGGACTTTTCTTGTAGGAAGCGTTCAACATCGGAACCTGGAAGACATCCGTAGTCAAGGAAAAGGGAGGTCCCACTTCAGTGGCGCCGTCTGTGGGGATCTTGTTTTTCATTGATTATGGTGGTTACCAGGAGTGGACGTAGCGGTAATCATGCACAACAACAAGCAACTAGGAATACTCCCAATCGCCATCATGCTATGAACGAACGGGAAGAAAATCCTAGGGAGAGTGAACGGGAAGATGGGGCTGAATCCTCCCCAGATGATCAGCAACGAAGAATAGCGTTTGAAGCCTTCCTTGAAACTCAGAAAGAGACCTTGTACGCACAATTTTTGCAAGCAGTCGTGCCGAAGAATGATGAAAATAAAGGTGAATCACCAACTGTTGAACGGAAAAAGGACAAGCAGCTTTTACGAGAGGAAGAAGAATTAAAGTATGGAGATGAACTGAAAAACATCGTGGCAGAAGACGAAGGTGATTTTTCACCTCTGTCGATAGAAATACAACAATATCCCATGCAGATCCATTACATGTGAAAATATATGATGGTAGTTCAGATCCAAAAGACTTCCTTCACTCATATCGTAATAGCATGCGGTTTAGAAATGTTCCCCTACCGTTAGTATGCAAAGCCTTTCCCATTTTTCTTACAGGGCCGGCAATCACTTGGTTTGAGGGATTGCCTAAAGGAAGCATTTGCTCTTGGGCACAACTCTCAGATACATTCTTAGGTCGGTTTTATCGTAATCAAAAATTCGTAAAAACGATTTCCGATCTAATGAACATAAAACAACAAAGCACGGAGATGGTAGGAGATTATCATGCACGATTGGTGTTGGAAAGTTTGCAAGTCAAGGACTTGACCTATCAGATGTTCTTAGGCGCATTCGTGAATGGCCTAAAACCAGGGGATTTCTATAAAAAGTTGAGGGAAGAAATGCCTAGCAACGAAAGAGAACTCCAAAGATTGGTGGAAAAATACGTTCGCACGGCGGAAGCGAACAATAAGAAATGGGAGAATGAAAGGGGAGAAAAAAGGGGAAATGAAGATGAGCAGAAATCATTTGCGAAGAAAGGAAAGACCACGTCTTCGACAAAAACGAAGGATGTTACACTCGAAGTGGTGTCAATTCGGAGCACAGCAATGACATTGGTAGCATGTATCGGGGATGAAGAAGATACGTGGATGACACCGCTCGTGTCATTTCTTCGAGGAGGAACACTACCAATTGACGCCAAACAAGCAAGGAAAATTGAAAGACAGTCATTGTCATTTTCCTACATTGATGGAGTACTCTATAAAAAAGGGTATTTAACACCATGGCTGAGATGCATCGGGCCGGAGAGAGCTAAAGAAGTTGTTGAGGAGATGCATGAGGGCATTTGTGGAGCACATCAAGGAGCTAGATCTATTGCAAAGAAAATAATGCGAGCGGGTTACTACTGGCCTACTCTCTTTGATGACACACACTCATTCGTACAAAAGTGCCGAACTTGTCAGATAAATTCAAATGTGAAGGGTAAACCACAACCAGAATTTATTGGGGTATATGGAGCTTGGCCATTTGAAAAATGGGGAATTGATATTGTAGGACCATTTCCTAGAGGCTCGGAGAAAGCTCGATTCCTAATAGTAGCAATCGATTACTTTACAAAGTGGGTAGAAGTTAAACCTCTACCACGAATCACAGCGGAAACTGCACGACTGTTCGTATGGCAAAATATTGTTTGTAGGTTCGGGTTACCCAAAACCATTGTCACTGATAATGGCACACAGTTCACAAGCGATGCTTTCAAATCTTGGTGTACTGAGATGAAGATAACCCAGAAATTTACGTCGGTAGCTCACCCACAAGCGAATGGTCAAGTGGAAGTCACTAATAAAACCATTGTTCAAGGAATCCAGAAGAGGCTGGAAGGAAAGCAAACTGGATGGGTGGAAGAAGTCCCTACAGTATTGTGGGTATACAGAACTACACCAAGAACACCTACTGGGGAAACTCCATACAGCATGACGTATGGACAAGAGGCCATGTTACCGATAGAAGTTGCCATACCAAGCATTAGAGTAATTTCCTTGGAAAAGGAAACCAACGAGGAGAATTTGAAAGCCAACCTTGACATGCTTGACGAAAAAAGGCAAGTCGCTGTTATACGAGAGGTTAGGTATAAAGAAAAGATGGCAAAAGCTTACAATCTTAAGGCGAAAGCAATAAGATTCGATGTAGGTGACTTGGTACTTAGAAAAAATGATGCGAGCTTGGCTGAGAAGAAAGGAAAGTTATGTCCCAAATGGGAAGGACCGTACAAGATAATTATAGCCTATCAATCAAACTCCTATAAATTGGCCAGAATGGATGATAGTCTGGTTCCCAACATATGGCATGTGACTAACTTGAGGAAATATTACATCTAGTTGAAAAACACTCAAACACCATGTATAGGAGCCTTGAAATTATCAATGGCGGCATTCCCATTTCTGTACTTTCGTTTGTCATTGTGATATGATCACAACATGTGAATATATAAATCTGAAAAGCCAAATTTGGCACCAAACAACCGCCTATTTATTTCTTTTCGTTTTTCTTTAAGAGTCTTAAGTAACTAAAAATAGTTATAATAATTATAGAATTAGTGAACAGTAGTAAGGAAACATAACTGTTAGCTGTTTTAGCATAAGATAACAAACTCATGCTAGTTATAACTTAAAAAAGAAATGACTGAACGCAAAGTGAGAACAGTAAAAAAAAAACGACTGAACGCAATGTGCGATCAGTCACACACAAAAAAAACTGTACGTAATGTGCGATCAGTCACAAAAGAAAACACATACTGAACGCAATGTCGATCAGTCACAAAAAAAAAGAAAAAAAAACTGAACTGAACTCAATGTGCGTTCAGTCACAAAAAAAAACGCTAACAGTCAAAAATTGCTAACAGTTGGAGAAGCATCAAAATGCTAACAGTTGGAGAACCACTAACAATCAGAAAAGGCAAACAATAAAAAATGCTAACAGTCAAGAAATGCTAACAATCATTTATACTAAAATGTATATAGCAACTTACAAAGCTAATTGTTAGGGAACGAATGGTACCTAACCAAATAGCGATGTACAGTTGCAAACGCTTAAAAGCAACAAATAGTTGTTACGGTAAACGCTCGAACAATTCAAACAATCCTTATGAGTTGCCATTAAATGAATAAATACCAAAAGCAACGAACAGTTGCTAGGTAAAAATACTCAAACAGTCAAACAATGTGAATTTACTAACAATTCACCTTGTTTTCTTGCAACTGATTGAACAGTTGCAAACAAGTGAATACTTGCGAATCAACAAACAGTATATGGTGATAATCAAATACAATGAATCCATACCCAATAGAGTAACAACACTGGGACATTTTCTTTTTGGAAACATCCAAAAATTAATGAACAGTAAAACGACGAATAGTGGGAAAATCACCCATTAAGAGCAAACGCTCAAACAATGAGGTCAAAACAAACAGTTATGACATGAGTTCACAAAAATGAAATAATTAACAAAGATGGAGTTCACATTACTCTTATTCGAAAAGAAAAGAGTATAGCAATCAGCGACGCCATTGCCGATGGTGATTCCTGCCGCGGCCTCGACTCGAAGGAGGAACACGTGATTCACGAGATTGCGATTGCATCTGAGCAGTACTAGCCCGATGGGAGGGAATGCGACCTGATCTCTCAGCGTAATCTCTTTCACACTTCTTTATGTCTTCTAAATGATACTGCATGTGAATATATGCAGAATGCCGAGTACAACCTTGCTTTTGCATTTGGTCCATATAATGCTGATAATAAGATTTGTAGTCAGTGATGGGCCCAAACTCATCGCGATCCAACTGCATGCTCATTAAGTTCACTGTTTTTTCATATTCTTTAAGGAGTCGTTGATCACATGCAACTTTTTGGCATAACTGATTTTTTTCATCTTCGATCGCCTGAACATGTGCAGTTGTCACATCCTCGACACGAGTATATATATCACCATTTTTAACTACAAGTTCAACACGATTGGCAGCTAAAGTTTTTTCTTTTTCATTGAGCTGTTCCTTCAGATTACCACACTCTTGCTCGAAAGCTTGAATACGGTAGTCCAACTCTTGACAGTCAAGCGAAAGCCTCTCGTTGTCAGCAATTATTTTTGTACTACAGGCATACTGTTTGTCATACTTGATTTGCCAACCTTTAGCCAAGGCCTTATACTCTTCACATTCATGTCCGCGAAGAGATGGCAAATTTTCAAGTTGCCGAAGACGTCTTGAATGCTTAGCAATTACTGCAGCTTGAGTGGAAATATCTCGATCCTTATCTGCCAAAACGCGTCGCCATTCTTTTTCTTGGTCAATTAGAGTGTTAATCTGAACGCCACATCGATGAATAACTCCATTTTGCTGAGTACAAAGTTCATGCCATTCACTTTTCATAGATTCAACATCTACCATCACTTGAGCCCAATAATCTTCACGGCCAGACAGTCCAGCTAACACACGTTGAAGACGATCCCCCAATTTATTAAACCACATTCGAGGTTTAGCAGGTAGAGGTAGTGTGGATGCATAATCAGCAACAGCATCAATGTCTAACAAACAGCTGGTTATAACTTCATGAAAATTTCCTTCATGAATATCATCAAAAGAAGTCCCTTGAGAACTTTCTTCATCCAGACGAAGACTACCCGCAGAGCTAACAGTCTCACACGTTTTCGAATTCGCCAACAGTCGAGGAGTTACGATATTGTTGTTACGCTCAATAGGGAACAATGGAGCCTCACGATGGTACAATTTCCTACTTGATTCAGCAAAGGCTGCAAATAATTCCTCCACATTGACACATATTCTAGATACAGGAGTAAACGCATGTTTGGGGAAAGATATTAATTGCTGAGTATGCAAGCTGTCAAAAAATGCTTGATCAAGCATAGAAGACATTGCTAAAATCTGCAATGACCACAAGAACTAGTGTAAGAAAAAAATAATAATAATAATGATAAAAACTTAGAACAATGTGAATCAGTTCAAGGATAAATAATAATGTTTACACACGGTGTCACAAACATTCGAATTAAGCAAACATAGTACAATACTCAACCACTAACATCATGGCTATCCATAGAATTGTGGTTGCCAATGTCTCTATCATCATCCTTGCTCCCAGAGTTCTCTCCAACATTCTCAATTGTGACTCCAACAACAGTAGCCGAAGATGAAGGTCTCATCTCAGAAGGAAGCTCCTCATTGTAGTCTACACTACATGCCTTCAACTGTTCGAGGGAAGGTAGTTCTCCAAGCATCTCTAAGTGTTTCACAAAGGGAAAGTCATACCCACCAGTGCGAATGCTTGAAATAAAAGCCGCAGTAGCTTTGTCTGAGTCTTCAGCGATGGCTTTATCTAGATCCTCAATGGAAGGGAATTCAGCGCCCACCACGTTACTTTCCCTATACCCTTTTAAACCTTCGCTAACACCAATGTCTTTACCAAGACTGGTAGTGTTGACAAAAAACTCATAGAATGCGTTTGTTTTCATCAAACGATCTACGACAAGGGCATGGTACTTGGATGACAGTGCACCAGTAGCCTTGTGGGACTCTAGCTTTTTATTGGCAACATCCAGCTGGAGGAACGCAACTCTCGCCTGTTCGCGTTCATATTTGCTAGCCTTAAGTGCCTTATCTTTGGCCTTCCTCATTTTCTCAAGTTCCTTCTTCATTTTATCAAATTCCTCACGAGGTACAAAGTCATCAAGATTGCTACCCACATTTTCCATAACCTTGGAAATCTGAAATGGAAAATGTCATATCAACATATTTACGTTCAGTAGGGTTGACTACACATAAATAAAAGAAAATCAAACTGAATGAGCTGACTTACAGTGAGGATGGATTCCTTGGTGGATAGTTCGGAGAGGGCAGCAAGAATAGAGGTTTCCACTTTGGAAACAGTCTCAGTTATAGACCTAGGCCTCTTCAAATTAATACCCTGACGATCACTAGTGTCTCCACGACGGCCCTTATCCTTGCGACTCATTGTCGCTGCAGTTTCGTCCACAGGATTGTCGCGAACAACCACATCTTCAATAGCATGAAGAATAGTAACTTCATTAGCAGGAGTCATCTCCTCAGCGGTAGACGACTCAACAGTAGATTTCCTACCATAATCCCTGAGTTTCATAGGACCTTTACCGATATTCATAACACCTTCAAAAAGAGAAATAGATATTAGTACATAAACAATAAAAAATAAAAATTGAACCACATACTTAAGATAACACATAAGTGAATCACATACTCAAGCAAGCTGCAGGATCAATACTCAAGCAAGCTGCAGGATCAACAGAATGAGGAATCATTTTTTATATCTCTTCATCACTGATCAACAAACGCTCAGACATTTTGATACCCTTACACTTCCCTGTTTGATAACTCCAATTAGGAGGCATAACATCTGTCCTACTATCATACTTCACGAAAAAGTACCTCTTCCTAAAATGTCCAAAATTACTAGGGTAGGAATCGGGTTTAAGGAAACGTAACTGCGGAAGATACGAATAAAATGTATACTCATCACTCCTGTTTTTCATAGACTGCAACCGCATCATCCGACGCACGAGGTTGAAAGAAAAATCAACCCCAGCCTTCTTGCAAGACTCATACAGTGCTTGTAAGACCAAAACACCCTTTGGGTGTAGCTGAACCAAACTAATTCCAAATCCACGAAGGACGTCGATGAACCACATCGGTATAGGCAACGTCAAACCCTGTGAAACATAGGCAGCATACAAGGCAAAGTAGTCCGGAGCTGGACTCTTAACTACCTCTACAGGAAATGGACATTGCAACTCGCGACCGCTAAGAGTCGGGTGAGTCCTCTGAAATGTCTTTAGGGATTTAGTAGTAAAGACACTGGCATTAGGGTTTACAGTTGCATTAGCTAACAGTTGGCGACTCGACTCTGAATCACCAGGTTCACCAACTAAACCTAAGGAACCCACACCACTACTAGATGTGGAATGAGCAGGTGAATCAGTCTTACCTTCTCCATCACTACCATCAATATCCCTATCCTCACCACCATCCATAAACCCAGAATATACTATATCTCCAATCTCATCCCCGGACCCAATCAACAGGGTAGCCGAATCATCCATACCATTAATTTCTCTAAAATCAGTTTCGTCAACCATGCTTAATCAACAATCATAACACCTAAACGCAGAACAAAAGATCGAATACTGAAAAACTCAGATTCATATCAAATTAAACAACTAATATATCTCATAGAGCATCATAGGGGCAAGGCTAGAACACGACTTTGAATTAATATAGAAGTCACTTTAAATTACCTTGTTAGAGTCGCGATAACAGAATTATTGGCGAGGCAGAAACTCGAGCCGAGAAATATCCACAGAATGAAATTGGTATGACTTTTATACAATTAATGTACCAAGAGTCTGAAAGATAACAACAAATAATTATCCCTGATTTTTGCCAAAATTATAGAACAACCTAAACAGCCCAAGAATCCCGATATTTTGATTTTTGAAATTCAAAAATCAATAAAAATAAACAACAGATAAGAAACAGAAACTAAAAAGAACAAAAATCAAATAAAAAAAATAATTAAAAGAAAGAACAAAGGGAAGAAAGTACCTGGAGGCAGCGATGAAACCCTTTTCCGACGACGACAAATGCCCAGCTCCGGCGAAAAGGCAGGCCTCGACGAGCAGATCGGGAAGCAAGGTCCGTCAGGAGAACGTCGAGCCGGTCAATGGTTGGATAGGGCGAGCAGGCGGGGCGAGCAGATGAGGGTCGGAGGTGGTGAGAACAGCTCTTGGGTATCGACGGAACGGCCTGGGTCCGGCGACGACAAGGGTCCAG
The DNA here is from genome assembly GCA_948330725.1 of Sherardia arvensis. Taxonomy (NCBI): domain Eukaryota; kingdom Viridiplantae; phylum Streptophyta; class Magnoliopsida; order Gentianales; family Rubiaceae; genus Sherardia; species Sherardia arvensis. Next base: position 33,407,761 of record OX415236.1, read on the forward strand.
CTCCGGTGGCGACAAGCCCCCGGAAACGACAATGCCCAGCTCCGGCGAGAAAGATCAGTGGCGGCGGCTGATCAGGTCGGCCGGAAAAACAACTCAGATCCGAAGGGCTGGCGGCGTGACTAGTTTCACCGGCGGCGAGAGCCCAGCTCCGGCGAGAAGGCTGATCTCGGCGAGCAGGTCGGCAAACGGGTCTGGCGCAGCGGGCGCCAAGTTCCGGTGAGAAACCCGATTACGGCGATGGGCAACGGGCTGGACGCGTCGAAGCTGAGCTGAGCGAGGGCTCTGTTGGTAAGAATTGGATTGAAAAAATATTCTACCCTTATTTAATATAATACCATATACAAATACACCTTACATATCTACAAATAAGTAACTTAATTATTTGTAGGAAAATAAAATAAAATAATACTAATAATATTGAATATATAGTTTAAGAAATTATATAATCATTTAATTGTGTGAAATAAATAATGATACGAATAATATATATTTACACATATATATAATAAATATATAAAACATTTAACAACTAAATCGATAATCTCTTGGAACTTGAGATAGTACCATAATCTCTTGGAACTTGAGAGGTGTCATTAAAACAGAGAAACAAAAGCAGTTTAGGAGATTTTGTACAGTTCATGATTTTGGTCTTGTAGGTTTTTATGAAACAAAAGTCAAAAAACAAAAAGAGCAGGAAGTTTGGAGGAAGCTGGATCTTAAGTGCAACTGGATCTCTAATGGGGATATTCAGGATCCTGGGAGAATTTGGTTGGGGTGGAAACCAGACTGTTATGATATCATTGCAGTGAAGAAGGCAGAGCAATGGATTGATGTCCACTGTTACAGTAAAGAGATGAAGATAGAGTGTTTTATTACTCTAGTGTATGGGTTCCACACCATGGAGAAAAGGAAAACCCTTTGGCCTCAGCTATCAAATTTGGATCATGGGACTGCCCTCCCATGGTTATTATTAATTGGAGATTTTAATGCCCCCCTTCACTTGGAGGATAGGCAGGGTGGTAATCCAGTGGAACTCAGAGAAGTTGAAGATTTCCAGCAATTCATTCAGGTTTTGGATTTGCAAGAGCTGAAGACATATGGTCCCACTTTCACCTGGGAAAATAGAAGGCAAGCAGGAGACAAAGTGTTTAGCAGAATTGATAGGGCTTTGGCTAACCACACTTGGATTTCAGAATTTACTGAGTCTAGATGTCTGATTACACCTGAAGCCACTTCAGATCACTTCCCTCTTAGGGTTAATTTAAGCCAGAAAAGGAAAAAGGCTCCAAAGCCTTTTAAATTTTTTAATATGTGGTCTACTTCCCCATTGTTTCTAGAGACAGTACAAAGTTGTTGGAATGTTTCTCATATTGGGAATCTTACAGATCTTTTCAAGTGTTTGCAGGACCTTCAACAGCCTCTGATGGCCCTTAACCGTAAAACCTTCTTTGAGATAGGTAAAAGGGCATCACTGGCTAGGGAAGACTGGGAAAGATCAATTATGGACCTTAGCCAGGATTTATCCTCACTAGAGAGGCAACAGTTGGAGAGGGACAAGAGGATGCTTGCTGATTTTTATGCAGATGCTGAGTACCAGTACTTGCAACAGAAAGCAAAGCTAAACTGGCTGAAGGATGGTGACAGGCCTACTAGGTTGTTTTACTCAGTTCTTAGAAGCAGACAGTATCACAATCATATCCAAGGTCTATCAGATGGGAGCCAGCTAATTGAGGGAGCAGAGGCTATTGAAAACCACCTGGTCTCAGTTTTCAAGAATCAGCTTGGCAAAGGAGAGACACCAAAACTGAGAGTTAACCCTGCTTATCTTCAGAGTGGTGGAACACTTACTGCTCAACAACAAGCCAGACTCATCAGGGATGTCACAGCTGAGGAAATATGGGAGGCACTGAAGAGTATTGGATCCAGTAAAAGCCCTGGAAAGGATGGTTACACTAGCCATTTTTTCAAGAACACCTGGCATATTACTGGTCCTAGTTTTGTTCAGGCAGTGAAGGGTTTTTTCGGTGGTGATGCAGTTCCAGAGGATTTTGGTCAGGCTGTCCTAGCTTTGGTCCCAAAATGTGCTACACCTCAATCTGCTTCTGACCTAAGGCCCATTGCATGCTGTTCTGTGGTATACAAGGTAATCACAAAGGTAATGTGTACAAGAATGGGAGTTATCATGCCTGATTTGATAAACTTGAATCAAGGTGCCTTTGTAAAAGGTAGAAACATTGCACATAATGTTCTTCTAACTCAAGAATTAATACAGAAATATCATATGGCAACTATGAGACCTAGCTGTGTCATTCAAATTGATATAAGAAAGGCTTTTGACAACCTGAATTGTGATTTTCTTTTTGATTGGTTGGCTCTATTTAAATTTCCTGGTCTTTTTCTGGGCTGGCTCAGAAGATGTGTGACTAGTTCTTCTTTCTGCATCTCATTAAATGGGAGTTACACAACAGCTTTTAAGGGAGGCGAAGGAGTAAAGCAAGGTGACCCCTTATCACCTCTTTTGTTTGTCTTGGGTATGGAGTATCTCACAAGGATGCTGGAATTCAAGTATAGGGAAGGATTGATTGAGTATCATCAGAGATGTGCAAAGGTGAGAATTCACAGTCTCGTGTTTGCTGATGACTTGTTGATTTTTTGTGGTGCAAATTCCAGCTCAGTCAGGGGTGTGAAAGCTTGCTTGGAGGAATTCTTGAACACTACAGGTCTTGCCATCAACAACCAGAAGTCTCTTGTCTTCTTCTCTGTTATGAAAGATCAAGAAAAGGATATTTTAACTGCAATTCTGGGAGTAGCACAAGGTTCAATGCCTATGAAATACCTTGGTCTTCCTCTCTCTACTTGTAGATGGGGTAAAGAGTCTTGCACTATTTTGCTTGATAAAATCAGATGTCAGATCACAAAGTGGCAGCACAGACATGTATCTCATGCTGGTAAGGTACACCTCATCAACACTGTTTTGTTGAGTTTTCTTAGTCATTGGTCTAATGTGTTTAAGATCCCTGAGGGAGTACATGATGAGGTTGAGAAGCTATGTAGATCTTTTCTTTGGGGCAAGGAGGAAGGGAGTAGATACTTTACCCCTGCTGCTTGGGATACTCTAAGCAAGTCTAAAATGACAGGAGGAATGGGATTGAAGGACCCTTCCCTCTGGAATCTTGCTTCCCTATGCAAACATCTTTGGGCTGTGCAACAGAAGAAAGATATCCTCTGGGTCAGATGGGTGCAGAGTTATTATCTAAAAGGAAAGGAATTGAGGGCATACAAAGTCACTGGAAGTCATAGCTGGATTTGGAGTTTGTTGATGAGACTCAGGGATAAAATGCTGGACAGATTACATGTTTGTTTAACTAAGAAAGGTATGTTTTCCACCACAGCTGCTTATGATTTACTGAAAGGTGGGGGTGCTAAGGACTCTTTGGCAAAGTTGGTCTGGTACACCAAACTTTTGCCAAAATCTAGGTTCTTTTTATGGTTATTTTCAAGGAGTAGACTGGCCACTGTGGATAGATTGCAGAGATTTCATATTCTGGGACAGCAACCTCCATGCTGTTTATGTAGCCAGGCTGCAGAGAGTGCTTCTCATCTATTTTCTCACTATGTTTTTAGTCAAGCTGTTTTCCACTCTGTTGATGTGCAGCCTGCCACTTCACTGAGAGATTTGAGAAGGAAATTGTTATATTGGAGAATCACAGGACAACATAAGAAGCTGGTGATATGTGTTTCTGTCTTATACCACTTATGGGAGGAAAGGAACAACAGGATTTTTCAGCAGAAATCAAAATCAGCTGCTGCTTTGGGGAAAACCATTATGACTGAGTACAACTTTATGCAAGGGAACTAGTTACTTTGTATAGGTTGTTTAATTTTTGTGATTGTAAAGGGCTAGGAGTGAAGGCCTGAACTTTTGTTTGGTTTTGATTATTCAATGATATTATATTTCCATAAAAAAAAAACAACTAAATCGATAGAACAAATGTTACTACCGCAACAATTAATTCTATCGATGTGAGGCTTATGGTATATATACAGGCATAAATCCAACTGAATAGAGTGGGTTAGACCTAACTGATCATAATTATATCAGAACAGCTCATGCCCAACTGAACACTCGTATTGTAGAACAGTTAACAGCCCAGGCCCAACTGAACACTCGTATTGTAGAACAGTTACAAATGTTCAGTTGTCACTTGTAATGCAAAGCAGTTAGACCCAACTGAGTACGTGGTCTAGTGGAGCAAGGCATGACGCCACGAATTCAGGACTCCACGACCCAAGAATGTCGGACACGACCTCAACGCTCTATCTCTATAAATAGAGGAGAGGGAAGAAGAAAGAGGGGAGCTCTCGAGTCTGAAAATATACAGTACATTCATAATCTCTACTGACTTGATCGTCGGAGTTTCTATCCCCGGAAACCTCCGGGGACTTTTCTTGTAGGAAGCGTTCAACATCAGAACCTAGAAGATATCCGTAGTCAAGGAGAAGGGAGGTCCCACTTCAAATGTATATGAAATATATTGGAAAAATAATGTATTAGATATTAAATGAAATGATAAGATGAGAATTTAGCCAGAGGTTTTGATTAATCCAAGTGATGGGTAAAATATTTATATTACAAAAATTGACATGTGCATTCAATATAAATTTACTTATTAGTAATAATACATATCAATGTTAGGTACATGCTACAAAATTTTAGCAATACATATATGTTACTGTGTATTGTTATTATGTTCCTATATTTTCTATGATTAGTTTCATATACAACATGTTTAAAAGATAAGAAAATATTAGATAATATTAGACATTAAAATAAAATATATTAATGATATAATAAACATCATGGTTATGGTATACATTATATATTCTCAATGCATAAGTGGTATATGAATTTCGTGGAAACACCACCATATGATTTAATTAGCCTATTGTCTTATAAAAAACCTATTATTCTAATTTCTGATTCCTCTTGATTGCATGAGTATATTATACTGCCAGCGAGACTAAGTGGAGCGGCGGCGGTTTTTTCCGACTAGAATTGGACGAATTTATAATTCTCCAGTCCTCTTTTGGCTCACATTGTAGTTAAAACTCATGTTTGCAAGAGTTTGAATTAATTTTGCCTCTTGATTTTAAATGTTTTTGATGCAAAAGTTTAGCCGTGTTGTTGACCTTGTGATGCGAGAAATAATTGAGACAGAAGTGGAAGAATCTATTGGAGATAGGAGGTAAAAAATAACTAAATGAGGAATTGAAATCGGTAAATGTGCAAGTCAATATTTGGATATTTGATTAGAGGGGCAATTTAGGAAAAATGCTACTATTTTTTCTCTAGAAGCTAATAATAGCTCTGACATTAACAGCTAGCTCCCGTGTGTAAATATTACTGTATTGTACATGTAGATGAGCACTCACTCTACCTGCCGAGCTCTCTGCGCCTCTGCCGCCGTCCCCAAACCTTGAAGGTGTTTGTGAGCAGATGTTGCTGGAAACATGGGTCGCGTTCGTACCAAGACTGTGAAGAAGTCCTCGAGGCAGGTGATCGAAAGGTACTACTCGAAGATGACCGTGGACTTCCACACCAACAAGAAGGTCTTGGAAGAGGTTGCCATCATCCCCACTAAGCGTCTACACAACAAGATTGCTGGCTACTCTACCCATCTGATGAAGAGGATCCAGAAGGGCCCTGTTCTGGCATTTCCCTCAAGCTGCAGGAAGAAGAGTGTGAGAGCAAATGGAATTTGTGCCTGATCAGTCTGCAATCAACATTGATGATATTGGAGTTGACAAGGAAACCATGGACATGGTTGCTGCCATTGGCATGCTGGCTGATCTTCCAGGGGTGCACATCCAAGCTGAAGAGGAGACCACCCAGGTTGGAGGGCGATGGTTATGCTGGGAGAGGTGGCTTCGGTGGCGGCAACAGAAGGCCATACTGATATCTGCTTCTTTTGTTGCTTGCTTAGCTGCTCTATGATGTCGCTCTTATTATAGCTTACTTTTGTTCTGAGTTGATGATTTGGCATGGATTTTATTCTAAGAATATTTCTAAGTACTTAGGGAGAATATCTATTCCAGCAGTTTCTGTTGGTTGTTTTTGCGTATTAGACTTGTCCTGCTTGTTATGACACATTTGCCTTCTGTAGTTTGGAAAATAAAAAAAAAGTATTGTACATTTAGATGTTGAAATGTTTGGAATTAATAAAAGCTTCGACCTCCATATCCATGAGAGAACCCATGAGAAGCAATAGTAAGACCAAGAGCAGTCGGAACCTTAGTGTCAATTCCCATATTATTGTTTCCTCCTCCGGCAGCTTTCGAACTCGACGGTGCAGCTGTCAGAAACGATGACGACGTCCCTGCAACGATCAGCTTCTCCGCCTGCTTTCCAAGGCTCTTCTTCTGCTCTTCCATGGCGGCTCTTCCATGGCGGCCTTGAGCTGCTCCAAGCCACCCCCATCTGGCCCGGCGGCGCCTCCCACCAGCACCTCGTCTTCCTCATCCTCGTCATCTCCTCGCCACTCTTCCGCTCATTCTCCAGCGTGTGCACAATCTCCTTCGGCTGCGAATTCAGCTCCCGGATGCTCGTGCTCTGGTGTGCCTCCACCATCTGCTGGCTACCGGAGCTCGGCACCTTCCGTTGAGGTACCGGTCGATCAAGGTGTAGATGCAGGGGTGCCCGTAGGAAAACACCTTATTTCCCTGCGAGAAAACGATGATTCTGATCTCCGCATCGCATAGCGTGTGGAACTCGTACGCCTTCTTGAAGAGCCCTGATCGGCAATTCCAAATCATCTATTTATCACCGCAATGGGGAGCTGTCCGGTAAACTTCCACCGGCAGGGTGTATCCTCTATATCGTCATCCTTGATTGGTGGTGCTGGATCCACCGTCCACCACAAGGTTCATTCCCCTCACCAGCCTGGCACCGTCACCGGATAAATACAGAGCCGCCTCTGCCACATCCTCCGCGGTGGCCACCACCCCCTTAACCTTCGCCAACGTAGCAATCGCCTCCTCGATCACCCCCTTCTCCAACCCCGGCGCTGTCACCAGCAGCAACGTTGCGACAGGAAAAATGCAGTACATCCTTTGCGAAACAAAAAGGGCCAAAAAACATTCAGGGAAAATATTATGCAAAGCACAACATCAAAATATGCTAGATAATAAAACATCACGTGAAAAATAGTGTGTCCTAGGTGCATATGCTGGTTCTTTAATATTCTGCATGGAGTGTGGAATATAGAAAATGTTATATATAAATAATACACGTTTAGGATACAAAAATATATTAATACCATACATGTATAATAAAATATATAAACGAAACGAAAAATTGGCATATGCGAGCTGTGTTTTATATAAATACCATACAGAGAAAAGAAAAGAGTATCATCCGGCATATCTATAGTAAAGAAAATATATCCTAAAATATCATGCGTATATGCCATTCATAAAAAGAAACAAAAAAAATGGAATTAATAAAAATGATAGGCGCCGGAATATGGTGATCTTGTGGCGGTTATGTGGTGGTTTTAGTCAAAACTACGTAATTTCATTCTTTTTAATGTTTTTATTTATTGATCGGAGCAATAACTCTTCTAGTTCCCTTTAGGAATAAAATAATTTACTCATAATTAATGTATAATACAATTGAATAATAATAAAATAATAAATTCATCATTAGTATAATGTAATTATATAATAATAAAATAATATACTCATAATTAATGTATAATAAATAAAATAATATACTCATAATTAATGTATACTATTATTGTATAGTAATAATAAAATAATATATTTTTAAGGTGATGTATACTTTTAATGTATACTATTATACTATTATTGCCGGGCTTAGTAGCGTTAGCCCACAACCTGAGCGGGGCATTAAGGTGATGGCACGTATTGTTGGGCCTGAGGCATCGGTCTAGACTCTTGGTCAACATTCGGCCGAGTAGTAATCAACAAAAACTGATTATAAAATAATATACTAATTATAAATATAACTTATAAATGTATGCATATATAATTATTGAAATATATGTCAATCAAACATTGCTAGGTTGCCATGTGGCTTGATAGGTGGAATATATGCCACATGTCTCATGTTGATTGGAGTGTTCAAATCATGAAGGGGTTGTGCATGCTCAGCCCATGCCCACGAAAATCCCCTGAGATTTTCGAAAAGTATGGTCCAAAAGTCTTACTGTGAGTAATAGCCCACCCAAAAACCTGTTGATTAGCCTCCACTGCATGTGCTCTAAGAGCACTTGCAGCCATAAAGTCCCATATTTGGATTTTTACTCCACTTTATTATAAAATCCTATATTTTCAGCTTTTAACTCACAGTGGTACAACCCTCCACGTCATCAATTCCCTATACTTCATAATTTTTGATATTATAATCCATCATTAATATGATATGTTTTTTAGTCTTGATGATAATATTTAGCGCAAAAAAATGTTAGAGCTTTAAAATGAGTCATTAAATATAATTATGACATAAATAATTAATTTATATTAAATAATAGAATCATTAAATTACGCTATGTAATGTATTTTTTAATATTTTAGTTGATTATAAATATTAACACAAAACTAATGAAATTGGATAGTTATTTAGTTTTACAATAATGAAATCATGGTGGAGAAGTTAAAAGCATGAAACGTATCTCTGGATCCCTTCTCCAAATAAGTTAAGCATGAAAAGTATTTTGATGGCTGGCCAGTCCATAAGTATTTTACTGGCCTGTTTCATAAGTTTGTGAGCAGCATTTTTGGAACCGTTTGGCTGCTGCTTTTCCTTCTTTTATGGAAAATCTACGCCAAAACTTCCCATTGTGAGTGAAACAAAGGGATTTGAAGTGATAAATCCATACCGCTGTAGGTGCTCTAAGTAAATTGCTGGTGGAGAAAAAGCACAAAATTGGTACCCACTTTTACACTTATCTAACTTACTATATTAATCCCCTTAGAGAGTGTCATTGAAATCAATGTCAGTCGTTGGATTAGATCAACGACTGTGATTCACTGTAGTCTATTCCTCCCCACACTCGTTATTCCCTTTTATCCATCCCCGCAGGCTTCTGATTCGGTTACCGCTCCGTTCAGTTTATTTTAGTGCTTATGTTCTAGGAGTTAATCTTTACATCCCACATTCTACATTTTCACGTTGAAACTGCTCCCGTCTTTTAATTCAACCGTCAAGTTTCAGAGTTCTTCATTCAAATCTCACGACATGTAATTAAAAATCCCATCAGAACTGAAGGATTTTTTGAGGCACGATAACCACAGAGGTAAGGTCGTGAAATCAAATGAGAAGACATAGAGGTAAGCTCGTGAGTAACAATTGCTTTGCTCATACTTTTTCTCAACATCCTAATTTGTGGTTTTGCTCATCTTTTCATTAATTTATATTGATATTTTCATTGATGGTTAGGAGTCGTTATAATTGTAACTATATTAGAATTATTTTTCTTTGTGTGACAATAGAATACTTGGAAGATTTAAAAGATAATTAGTTGTAATTCTTGTATATTGCATATATGTCCCTAGGGTTTAATTTATAACAGTTAGAACCATCTCTGTAAGTATAAATAGTTGCTCAGTATGTCAATACAGATTACGTTGGAAATTAGTCTTTACAATAGAAGACTTGGAGGATTAAGAAGATAGTTAGTTTTAATTCTAGCATATTGCATACATGCCCCTAGGGTTTAATTTATAACAGTTAGGACCCTCTCTGTAAGTATAAATAGTTGCTCAGTATGTCAATACAGATTACGTTGGAAATTAGTATTTACATGGTATCAGTTGCCTAGATTCTTAAACCCTCTCTCCCTTCTCTTCTCTTCTTCTGCCGCCCAAGTAATTGATAATATTTGATAGTAATTCCGCCGCCCAACTTCTTTCTCTTAGTCTTTACCAGAAAGCAATTCGTAGTTGGCTTTGAGGTACTTGGTTATTTAATTTCTGCCGCCAATTAGCTAGTTGGGATATTTGATTTTATTAAACCCTTTTTTCCCCTTCTCCTTCTTTTTCTTCCGCCGCACTCCTTCATCCTTCACGGCCGCCGTCCATATTCTTCATCAAAAATTATAAATTTTATTTTTTAATTTTTTGGTTTGCAATGGCGTTGAGTGATGACAAGTTCAACATCACCACCATGATCCACTTGCTTCCGGTTAAGTTGGATGCTTCGATGTACCTGCAATGGAAGCAGTAGGTGACGTATGTGCTTAAAGCTCAGGGTTTATTTGGCCATCTTGATGGCTCTACTCCTTGCCCCGTTGTTCCGCCGCCGCCTGTGGATGCATCTTCTTTCTCTTTCCCGCCCGACGCCGCTGCCAAGGCCGAACTGGATGCTTACGAGAAAGGTCAGGCTGATTGCCTTGCCTGGCTGACTCTGGTTCAGAGACTCTTTGCTGTTCTTCTGGCCTCTCTTTCGCCGGAGGCCAGGAATGTCATCTCCCAGTGTTTGACTACGAAGGACATGTGGGATACTTTCGCCAGCACGTACCAGCACAACACAATGACAACCGCCTTCAACCTTTGTCAGCAGACTAATATGGTTCGTCAGACTGGTACTGTTCAGGACTTGCATCTTAGTTTTTCAAAGATTTTTTATCAGTTGGCTGTTTTAAGTGATCCCGATAGTGAACGGGATAAGTTAATGTGGTTTCTCAACGCCCTAGGTCCTCAGTTTCAACTGTTTAGTGGTCTTGTATCTGTTAGGGACCCTTTGCCTTCGTATTTATCTGTTGTTGATGAGATTAGGCGTTTCGAGTCTTTTTTGGTGAATCAATCGTTGCAGGGACAGATTGGATCTGGACCGGTGGCATCGTGGCCAACACCCAGCAACCAGGTGGCACCACCCAGCAACCAGGCACCGCCCAACAACCAAGAGGGGGCCTGGCCGACCAGGCTTCAGGCGCATGGCGCCCACGTGCGGCCAGAAACAACCGCTCCAGCAGCCGTGGCGGCAGGCCCTCCTGGCAGTCCTCCAGTGGCGGTGGTGTGTCCAGGTCCGGTCCTAATGTCCAGTGCTATACCTGTGAGGGTTTTAGGCATGTTTCGCGACAGTGTCCTTCAGCTACTCCGCGTCCTGTAGCTGCTCCAACTCAGCCCTATGGTCAACAATCCCTTGCTGCTCATCCGGGTCATTTTCTACACTCTCCTCGGGCTAATGTGGCTCAACTATATTAGCCGTATGCTTCCCAGACTCCTCAGCAGTATGCTCCTCCTCAGTACCAGCAGTATGCTCCGCAGTACCAGTAGGCTCCGCGGTACCAGCAGTATGCTCCGCAGTACCAGCAGGCTCATCTTACCTACCCAGCACTGCCGGCTCCTTCGGATCCACGTCCCTGGTATGTTGATTCAGGCTGCACCGATCACATGAGCTCTGCCGCATCCAATCTGTTAAGTGTGGCTCCTTATCATGGTAACACTCTAGTCTCTGTTGGGAATGAGGCTTCTATTACTATTGTTGGTATTGGTGATTCTAGGATTAGCCCTACTTTACACTTGTCTGATGTTTTACTTGTGCCTGCTATCACGAAAAATCTCTTATCGATCAGCAAGTTGACTAAGGAATTTTGTGCTATTATTGCGTTTGATGATCAGTCTTTTGTAATTCAGCACAAGCTCAGCAAGGAAATCTTGGGCAGGGGGCACAGTAAGGATCGACTGTATGTGTTGGACAGTGGTGTGGCAGCTTTTATTGCAAGTGTGAAGACAAGTAAAAACCGAGCTTCTTTTGAGATTTGGCATGCTCGTTTAGGACATGTGTCCTCTAGTACTATTTCCTTATTAAACATAACTGGTTGTTTATCTCTTACTTCTGTACTTCCTAAACCTGGTTTGTGTGAACCGTGTGCAATGGCTAAGGGACAGAAGCTTTCTTTTATTGAGAACTCTAGATGTGCTGATCACATTCTTGATTTGATACATTGTGATTTGTGGGGACCTTCTCCGATTGTATCTGGGAATGGTTATGCTTATCATGCCTTATTTGTGGATGATTACTCGCGGTTTTCTTGGTTTTACCCTTTGCGCCGTAAGTCTGACTTTGTTGACGTCTACTTCCAATTTGAGGCACTCGTAGAGAACCAATTCTCATCTCGCATCAAGGTGTTTCAAAGTGATGGTGAGACTGAATTCATCAACAACAGGTTGCAGTCACACTTTGGAACTCGTGAAATTCACCATTAAGTTTCGTGTCCATATACACCTGAGCAGAATGGATGAGCGGAACGGAAATACAGACACATCACGGAGATGGGCCTCTCCATGTTGTTTCACTCGCACATGCTACTCTCTCACTGGGATGATGCATTTAGTACTGATGTCTTCACCATCAACAGGCTGCCAACCCCAGTCATTGACAACAAGTCTCCTTTTGAGGTACTTTTCGGACGTTCTCCCGTCTATTCCAATTTTCACCATTTTGGTTGTAGAGTCTTTTTGTATATACGTCCTACAGCAGAACACAAACTAGCTCCTCGCAATCTGCCTTTTGTCTTTTTTGGGTTACAGTGCGCACTACAAAGGTTTTTGATGTGTGGATCCAATTTCAGGGCGTATATACATGACTCGACTTGCTCGCTTTGACGAGACGCACTTTCCATTTTCTACGGCATCGTCGAAAGCTAAGTTTTCTTTGCTTGGTGTTTCCTATTTTATTGGTCCTACTGATCCTGATCTTGAGACTGCCTCAGTTGAGATTATACCATCTCTACAGCCTTGCACTTTGTATGATGAGTTTTCTTCACCAGCACCGCCTACTGAACCTGATAAGTATGTTCCTGCCACTTCTGTACCCTCGCCAGTACCCTCGAGTCCGTCCTCTGGTGGATCGCCAGACACCTCTAGTGTTGATTCAAGATCTTCCGGAAGAACCTCTCAGACTCCTCCTGTGTCTCATGCTTCGCAGGCTCCTCATGTTCCACCTGCTCCTCGCGCTCATCAAATGGTCACTCGTCATCAGGATGGAACTAGAGTTGCTCGAAATCTTGGTCCTGATTTCGTTGCTACAGGTCTTCTTGCTGAATTCTTGGTCCAGAAGGAGCCCCGCACTTACAAGGCTGCAGTTAAGGACCCTCGCTAGATTGCTGCTATGGATGAGGAGATTGATGCACTTCAGAGGCAGCAGACGTGGCAGTTGGTTCCTCGTCCTTCCCATGTTAATGTGGTGGATTCTAAGTGGGTCTATCGTCTGAAGTACAAGCAGGATGGTTCCATTGAGAGATATAAGGCTCGATTGGTGGCTCAGGGATTCTCTCAGGTTCAGGGTCTTGATTTTGATCACACCTTCAGTCCTGTGATCAAGGCTGCAACTGTCCGCTCTGTGCTTGCTATTGCCACTATGCAAAAGTGGCCCCTTCATCAGTTGGATGTCAAGAATGCTTTTCTGAATGGTGTTCTTGATAGTCCAATTTACATGGCCCAACCGGCTGGCTATCAGGATCCTGCTCGACCAAATTATGTTTGTCAGCTGACTTAGGTGATCTATAGTCTCAAACAAACTCCCAGGGCATGGTTTGATCGGTTCAGTGCTTTTGTTCGTGGACTTGGTTTTGTTGGAAGTCTTTCAGATCCTTCCCTGTTTGTGTTCACACGAGATTCGGTTATCCTCTACCTCCTCATCTACGTTGATGACATTATTCTCACCGGCAATGATGGTGTTGTCATTCGCAGTTTCATCGCTCGTGCGGATCAGGAGTTCTCTGTCAAGGATCTTGGACGCCTCAGCTACTTTCTTGGCTTGGAGGTGACTTATACTACTACTGGACTGTTCTTGGGTCAGGCCAAGTATGCTCGGGATATTCTTCAGCGGGTAGGGATGCTAGATGCAACACCAGTCTCTAGACCATTCCTTCTGTTGTCCCAGCTTCATAGTAGCACCAGTGGTCCATTTCACAATCCAAAGTTTTATCGTTCTCTTGTGGGTGCCCTCCAGTATCTTACCATCACTCGACCTGATTTGTCCTTTGCAGTCAATTCAGTGAGCCAGTATCTTCAGGACCCACGAGATGATCACTTTGATGCCGTTACTCGGATACTCAGATATGTTCGTGGCATGCAACATTATGGTCTAACTTTCACTGTTGTTGGTGTTTCGGAGGTTTTAGCATATTCTTATACAGATTGGGCACACTGCTTGGAGACACATCGTTCCACTTATGGCTATGTTGTTTTTCTTGGTGGAAACTTAGTGTCGTGGAGTGCGAAGAAGCAGCCGACTGTCTCTCGCTCGAGCTCGAAATCTAAGTACAGGGCTCTTGCCAATACTGCTTCAGAGGTTATCTGGTTGACTTATATTCTTCGGGATCTTTGTTATCCACTTCTGGGGTCGCCTGTCCTTCTTTGTGACAATAATAGTGCTATCTTTCTTGCTGAGAATCATGTTGCTCACAAGAGGGCGAAGCACATTGATATTGATTACCACTTTGTTCGGGAGTTGGTTGCAGCTGGCAAGTTTCGATTAGGTCATATTCCTACATCGTTACAAGTAGCAGCCATTTTTACTAAGGGACTCAACCGTGCGTTGTTTGATTTCTTCCGGTCCAAACTTCGCGTTTCGATCAATCTGACGCTTTGCTTGAAGGGGGTGTGACAATAGAAGACTTGGAGGATTTAGAAGATAATTAGTTGTAATTCTTGTATACTGTATATATGCCCCTATGGTTTTATTTTGTAACAGTTAGGACCCTCTCTGTAAGTATAAATAGTTGCTCAGTATGTCAATACAGATTACGTTGGAAATTAGTATTTACACTTTGTGCATAATTATCAATCCCTTACCATTTTTCCGTTTAGTTGCGATGCTATATTAGTTCAGTAATCATTAATCAATGTTCATCAGACAATTGGGTTCCCTATTTGATTCTTGATACTGATGCAATTAAATTTTGATAGGTATTACAACGTGATGAATAATCATGAAATTCTAACAAACTGAGGCAAGCCAAAACCCGAACAAAGTTCCAAGTTGGCATTGCATTTCCAGGGCTATACGTTATGGTTGTGAATTATAGACCTTTTCGTTTGTTTTTTTAATTTTTCATTAATATGTAATGATACCCCGTAATACTTTGCATCCCTTGATATAAAATAAAAAACGATTATTGTTTCATCTTCGCAGGTCCTAAACAGAATAGTCAAAGTCAAAGATATGTCACTAAGTTAACTAAGGCAATTTCTTTTTTGTAGTTAGTGTTCAATTTGCCAGTTGAATTGAGAAGATGAACATTAGAGGGGCTGGTATTAGTACTTTCGGTAATTCAAAATGGAGAGTTCAGTAATTATTCCTGAAGCAGATACCTTTGTGACATTGATTTATTAACATGGCCGTACTCGATAATCGATATAACAAAATGTGTGTGATTTGGTGTCTTATATTTTCTAATTTAGTTGTGTTTCATATTTGCTTGTAGAGTATTAATTAGGCCTTTTGTTTCTCATCAGTTTCAAAAATATGTCCCTCATGTTGTTTGATGTTCCATTGGATACTGTAGATTTTAGAACAAAGATAAAGAAAAATATCACCTTGATTCTATTTTCAGTATTTGATGAACACGAGTTTCAAAATATGTTTTTAGATTTTTGGTTAGCACTGAATTTTGTTTATTTACTTTGTTGTACGTGTTGATCTGAAAACGGTGATAATTTAAAGGGTGTTTTGTTGTTTTTAAACGGTATTTCCCTTTTGAGTATATCTCCTATCATTTGACCGTTATACTTTTTTGTAGTTGAATGATAGGAGAATTTCGTGATTTAATGATTAGGAAATCCAAATGGAACATAACATACTATCATACATGTAAGTGAGGTAACTCAACTTCTGGTAACTGATGTATTTTGTAGGATACAGAATGAAGTAACTTAATAGATGGGAATTAAGTATCAATTTCCATAGGAGAGAGACTAGAATTATGATGTTCATCTTCTTCCAAACAGATAGCTAATATTAGTTTTATCCAATGGTTCACGTTGCAGGAATTTTGCCAGGATGGATAGAAATTCCAACAGTTTGAGAAAGTACATTAGCAGACATGATAATAAAAACCCACTCTAAACAAATGGGTCAGAATGCCAACTGTGCTATTGCTATTTGGCAGCTCACAAAGGGCTCTTACATCATTAAGGCATGTAAATTCCCAACCTTGTAAGTGTCCTCGAACTGCATTGTCCATATCCTCCCTGTTTTCCAGTCAAAGCATCCCCCAAATTCTTCAACCATTGAATCCAAAAAAATTGAGGAAATGACAATTCACTTGTTTTTCTTGTTCTGTAGACCTTATTTTTATGTATTCAGAAATTGAGGAAATGCTATGTTTGTGCACTGCAGTGAAAGGAATTTAAGTGTTATGGCTTTGGTACAAAGTATGGAAGCCATATATTTTTTAACCATGACATGCAATCGAACCTGGATGGAGATTCAGGATAACTTGAAATGTGGAGAAATTTTCATTGATAGACCTGATCTTCAACACATATTGTTCGGATAGAGAGGAATGCTTGTGTTAGTGTTATTGAATTTTCTTTTAAAAGAAAGAGGCATGCTTCGTGCACATTTGCTTCCTATTCCTGTATGCAATCAAACCTTGAAACTTGTGAGTTTGTAATAGTTTATTTATTAGTCTGGTTGCTTCTCTTTTCTTCTGCTAAAGTGTTTGGTTATTATATTAAATTTGGTTAAAGGCAATGCATATCAGCATAAGTAATACTCCCTCCGGCTTTTATACAATGACCTAGTTTTATTGGCACAATTACAAAGGAGAGCAAAATGAATGGTGGAGATTGTATAGATTATTGGAAAAGTAAAATGTGTGGTTGTGAATGAAGGAATATTGCTAAAAAAGAAAAGTAAGCCATTAACTAAAAACCTTCTTAAATTGGTAACTAGGTCATACTATTAAAATCGGAGGGAGTAGTAATTGCATATTGTACACAATATAGTTGACTCTAAGAACTTATTTTTAAGTGAGCCAACTTTTGATTTTTTAAAGTATAATTTAAAGATACTAAATGCCGTGCTATGCACGGCGGACAATAAAACTAGCGAAGTCAAGAAGATAGGAATAAAAATGAAACTTTAATTAATTATCCCCGTGCTTCTTTAACATTTCAGAATTTGAGGCACATTTTGAACCAAAAAAAAGAACCTAACTCTTAAAGCAAGACCTATTTTTAAAAAGTTAATAAGTATATCTGGCTAGCATAATCAAGAAAACATGCATGAAAAAAAAGAGTTAAACTTTGATTAATAATCCATATACCTGAGATCCAGCAGGCTTGTTATCCCAGCTAAACCATGTAGGGTTCCCGAAGGTACCAAATTCTTCACCATTATCCCCTGTGACATATTCAAAGTAGGATTTATCCTTTGTAGCATGGTACAACCAGCTGGCAGCCCACTGGACCTCATCGCCATATACTGTCGAGTTGTAATATGTCTGAATCTCAGGAATGCCCTCGATGTAAAAACCTCTGTGTTTTTCAGCAAAAGTGAAGAGATGTTTCGCATGCTTCAGAAGCAGTCCTGAATATGTTGAGTCTGAGATTTTGAGAGACCAGTGATACAGATGCTAGAGATGCTGCTGTTTCAGCTGCAACCTCAGTCCCAGGTGCAGAAACATTAACCTGGATCAGCGGTCTGGGCCCTGTCATGTCCTCTAGCCGATCCCAACATTGATGGTCCACATCAGGATCACCAACCTAAACAAGCATCAAATGATCATGCATAGTATTATTACAGATTTTGATAAATTAACGACACACTGTTATCTTGATCTTATCAGTAGATCAATTCAGTGGCCTTAAGTGTGATGCAAATTACCTGAATGTATAAAACATTGTCTTCTGGATAGGCATTGACAGGAAAGTAAGTGATCTATTTAAGCGAGTCCTGTGCTGGCTCGAGTTGATTCACTGCTTTCATCTGATCGCCATATTCGAGAATGGCCCATATGACAGGACTGTGGCGGTGAAGGCCGTTGGGAACCCGCACTTCATGTGATTCCCAACATCATACATTCCTTTTGAGAAGTCTAGATTGGCTGGATGTCTATCTTTAAGAGTTGAGTCTCCTCTCCAGGATATATTGTTATCCACCAGCTTCCAAGCTGCAAATCCACAGCAAAAATAAGACTCATACCAAAGATCAAGCAGTAAAGATATCATTAGAACTTTCAAAACTAAATGTAAAGAGGAATGATAAAACAAATTTGCTAATCATTTGTTTCCTAAGGCATACTGTGAAGCAATAGCTCAACAAAATCGACATAAATGAGTCGATTTAAATTACTTAGAAATTTATTACAACAACCTTAACGTCAATCGCAAATTCAAACTGAATCAAGGCATTTAGAGTTAATACAATTCTTTACTGTTATAAATCTCAAGGAGATTCTTGTAATCTAAATCTTATAGACAAAAGCTCCTCTAATTTACATGGAGGACCTTAGACAACGTGGATTTATGCCCAGAGTTAGGGAATGTCTGCCATGCTTAGCACGACAATAAACTAATATGGATACACAAAACCTGTAAAAACCAAAACTATATAGATGGAACTATATATATTGAGGTTCTAACTGAATCTATTTTGTTGAAAACAAGAGATTATATATTATTTCTTTATCACAACTCAGAAGAATGAGAAAACTGCAGCCACAACTGCAAAAAAAAATAGCAACAACTCAAGCAGTAACAACATAAAACTTCTGCATCATTAACATTAGAAGGCAGCAACAACCAAGAACCAACAAGAGTATCAACAGAAAAGTTTTGCAGCATCAGAAGAAAAAATTAGAATCAACAACAACTCAGCATCAGCAGAAAACAACAGCAGAAATACATAGCTTAAAAGTAGAACCAGCAAACTTATAAAGGCGGTAACAGTAAGAGGACGATGTCAGCATGTTCAGGCCAACTCAATAAAAAAAGAGTAGCAAGATAGAATGACATTTATATGCTTACCAATTCTTTTCAGAAAATTTCCAAACATTCCGCAGAAGCAACATAGAAAGAAGAAATACAAATATAAAGCATTCATGCACTGAAAAGGATTATATATTCTGCAAAAATTATACAAATAAAGCATGTATAAACAAACAGTGACACCCTTCTGAGATGGTACACTTATTCATGTTTAATACCTTAAGTTTCAAAATGAACCAAAATGGTACTCCTTTTGTCCCACTCAATTCTTCACCTTAGACTTTTCACACCTCCAACACACCACTTTGACCAACTATATCTATTATACATGGGTTGTCAACAAATAAAAATTTGATGTTAATACTATATGTTGTGTTGAATTTAACGATATTAATATTATAATATTAATGATTATATATCTATCAAATATTTGGTCAAATTTCAATAATATATAGTGTCAAACGGTAAAAGATGAA
The DNA here is from genome assembly GCA_948330725.1 of Sherardia arvensis. NCBI lineage: Eukaryota > Viridiplantae > Streptophyta > Magnoliopsida > Gentianales > Rubiaceae > Sherardia > Sherardia arvensis. Next base: position 33,427,200 of record OX415236.1, read on the forward strand.
GAATTGGTTGGATGAAGTGTGTAGTACTCAACTTTTTTTAAAATAAAATGCTCGCGTACCCTAAAATTCTTGTTTGTGTGCTCATATACTCCTACTTTTTAAGAAAATGCTTTGTGTGCCATTTGAGTGAAGTTGACTTCTTAATTCAAAAATATTCGAGTTGGATAATTTTATGCTATTTAAAGGAGTACTTACATGTGATCATACAATAGTAGTCAACGATTTTTTTGGGGTTGACTTCAAATTACAATAAAATTGTAGGATATATAAAAATTACCGAATATTTAATTTTCTTTTTTCCTAAAACTTGAAATATAACAAAAAAAATATTTTGATGAAATTTTCATATATATAAAACATCAAAATGTTACAAAATTAAGACTATCACTCTATGCACATTAAAAACAAAATATATAATTAACTAAGACAAGGCATCCATATTCCAAGTTCTTGCTTTCACCATACACCATCGTTTGTGAAGCTCCCTCACTTGGAAGTTGCTTTTAAATGGCTAGGCAAATGAATTGTTAAAAAAAATCATAATGTTAGATATCCTCGTAATGTAAGATATCACTCAGCTTGTAAGCTTGAATGAATTGTTAAAAAACTTGAGGACTTGCAAATGAATTGCTTGATATCCCACAATGGCTTTGCAAATGAGCTGTTAAAAAACTCATGATGTTAGATATCCTCCTATTGATCCAGTTTCCTTTTGCCCCTTGTAGGCGTTTCTTGATGCCGTTTACAAGGGTTTGATTTGTGACTTCCACTTGGCCATTGGCTTCTGCCTGGTACACCAAGGTGAGCTTTTATTGTATATTGTAATCTTCACACCACTTCTTGAAGGGGTTATTGGCGAATTGCGATCCGTTGTCTATGACTATGTATCTGGGTATTCCATAGCGGCATACAATGTTCTTCCAGCAAAAGTTAATGATTGTTTTACCAGTTATGTTTGTTGAGGCTTCTACTTCCACCCACTTTGAGAAATAGTCAATGGCAACAATGAGATACTTGAAATTTCTAGGGGCCGTGGGGAAAGGTCCGACAAGATCTATGCCCCATCGGACAAATGGCTAAGACTCCTGAATTGTTATCATGTTTTCTTGTGGTACATTAATCACTTTGGCATATCTCTGGCACTGGTGGCAAGATTCAATGTACTTCCCGGAATCTTCTAGCATGGTGGGCCAGTAATATCCCATATGTAGGAGTTTGCGAGAGACGGTTTGTGGACCTTGATGACTGCCATAGACGTCTTCGTGTGCTTCTTGTGCCACGTGCTCTGCGTTAGAGGGCCCGATGCATTTGAGTAGTGGCTAAAGGTATCCCTTCTTGTACAAGCTACCTTCATTTATGCCATAATTTGGGGGCTTTACTCGAACCTTGTGTGCCAAGTCTTTCTCCTCCGGAAGGGTTCCCGCTTGCAGATATTCGATGTAGGGGCTCATCCAAGTGTGCGAAGCGCCCACAGCCATGATGCAGTTTTCTTCGTAACTTCTCTTCGCTAGCGTTTCCATCAACAACTCTTGAGAAGAACAAATATTGAGGTCCGAGGAGACGAGCTTTCTTAATGTGTGAGCTTTATGCGGCCTTCTCGGGGGATGTGGTTCAACCCGTAGTGTTGGAATTGGCTTAGAAGAGACCCGACTATCTCGAGGTACTTCTGGAGGCTGTATTCTTGGGTCTCGTAGTCACCTTTAACTTGTTGTACCACGATTTGCGAGTCACTGAAGATCTCTAGGTCCTTAACGTCGAGGTCCTTTGCTAGCTTCAATCCCGGTATGCGGGATTCATATTCAGTTTCATTATTGGTGGCTCGAAAATCGAAGTGGAGAACGTATGGATGGTCTTTTCCCTCGGGACTGGTCAGTAGAACTCCGGCGCCACTTCCCCCCGAGTTGGAGGATCCATCCACGTATAGGCGCCATTTTCCCGTGTCTGCGGTTGGCTCGAGTTGGTTGATCTCCACTAGTTCAACTGATTCCATTATGAAATCGAATAAGGCTTGGCCCTTGATGGCAGTCCTAGACTTGTATTGTATGTAGTGCTTTCCCAACTCGATAGCCCACTTCATCATCCGGCCCGAGGCGTCGGGTTTGTGTAAGATATGTCTGATTGGGTAGTTGGTCAAGAGCACTGTGGTATGTGCCTGAAAGTAGGGTCGCAGCCGCCGTTATGCATGCACCAACGCTAGTATCAGACGCTCGAGGGGGTGTATCTCGTCACGGGCCCCTGTAGGGCTCTACTTACATAATATATGGGGTTCTGTGAACCCTCATTTTCCTTTAATAACACAGCACTGATGGCTAGTTGGGACATTTTTGTTTTACGGACTCCCCAAGTTGTATCGGCTCAGACTCAGAATATTTGACTGGTTCAGGGTTATCCTTCTCAGGTACTCCAATAGCTTGAATGGTGCATACTCGAGCCAATTGCTGGTCACCTCGCACCGTGGCTATAACCTGATTTGTGGGAAATTCATGGCCAAGTGGTATGGGGACCAAATGGCTCTTTCTTGATACATCTATGGTCGACCAAGTATAATGTTGTCTGGTGTCATGGAGTCAATTATCGCGAAGGTACAACGAAGTGTAATAATTCTAGGACCGTCTGCCACTCGCACTGACAAGGTGATTTCTCCCACGGGCGTGACGGGATCACCTACGAACCCCAAGACCAGGTTCGTGGGATTGAGATCACCTTTTTTTAATCCCAGCTGTTTATAACAGCTTAAGAACATAACTTCTATCTCGCTTCCCCCATCCACGAGGACCATTCTGAACGTGCTGTAATTTTTGGTGGCAGTTATCACCAACGGATCCGAGTGGGGGAATTGGTTAGGGATTGCATCTTCTGGTGAAAAGGCAACGGTCCCATCTAGGCGGGATCTTTTGCTTTCCCATTCCCAAGGAGAGGTTTCCTCTGGGACCGGTGCACACCGTTGATGCTCCTTACAGCTCCATGGTTGGTTGCGGCACGTACATCGTTGTTGACGTCGTTGATGTTGAGGTGGCCGGCGTCGGTGCTTTCCACTCATGCCGGGGCCAGAGAACAGACTTGTGTATTCCCACAAGGGTTCTTAGCTAGATCATCCATGAGTTGAAGGTCGTTTAGATCAAGATTACTACGCGGATCCCACTGGGCGTGCCAAATTGATGGATGTCTGGAACCTGCACTTGATCACGAACCCATCTCGCGACCTGATCTGCAAGACAAAGCCATGGGGTGGCCCAGGGGTAGACACTCTGATGCTTAAGTCAGTGACAGTTTAGAAAAGTTTATAAGCGTAAGGCGTAGTGTATATAAGATAATAGATAGAGAGGTCCACCAAACTTTTGGTATTTATAGGACTCAAATCCGTAGATCGGTAAGATAAATACAACTCTTATGGAGATAACAGTTGTATTACCATGTTTAGAGGAAGTGTATTCCTTGTAGGATATTCAGAATATACGCATTCCTTTTAAGAATTTAGGCCGATGGACCCGTAAGTCCATCTCCCGAGTATCTCGAGCCCCTGACCCATCTCGGGCTCTGGTCAGAGACTGAACGAAACCCCAGAGTGCGAACCATGGACTTATCACCATGTTCTCAGTCTTCCTTCCAGTTTCTCCAGTAGAGCATACATGCTACTTTTTTAGTTCAGTTCAGTATATTTTTATATTTTCCTATTCAGTTCAATATGTTTTTATTTTTCAATGTAGTTCAATATATTTATATTTATTTTCAGTGCAGTACAGATAATTATACATATTTTTAGTTCAATTCAATATATTTACATTTTTCAACTCAGTTCAGATAAATAGTTATATTTTATCATTTAAATTCAGTTCAGTACATTTGCTCTTTATTTTTTGATTTAGCACTCTTCAGTTTTTGTAAGTTCTGTTCAATTAAGATAAATTCTAAAGAAATCCATATCAGCTCAATCAAGTTAATTATTTTAAAATGTGATTTGATGTTATACAAATTAATTTAGTCATGCTATTTTCAAGTATATTTACTTTTACTTCATTTTAAAACACTTCTTTCATTCATTAGGGAGACTTTTTTGTTATTTCTTATATTTTGTAGCGGCTAAAGTTTACTATTTAAACACTTTTACTATTTTTTGTAAGACGTCTTTTGATGTTGAATGAAATCGGGGTTTTCCTCCTTATATGTCAATTTTTCAGTAGTTTTAAGAATTCAATGAGAATTTTCCATAGTTTGTTATATGGACCACGCACACTGCATCACACATGTAACATAAAACTACAATGTGGGTGTTGTTAAATTTATAAAACCGAAATAGCAATGTCACAAAAATAGAAAAAGGTAAAAAATGGTGTGGGGAAAAATATAAAAGGAAAAGTCAACAAGCTACAGCTATGTGACGAATGACGATAGTATTATGGTCAGTTTTGGAACAGGAATTTATTTCAGGGTAGGCTTAAAAGGCAAAATAAATTTAAAGTAGGTTCGCCTTAGACAGGAAATCCCCAATTCTCACCAGAAAAATAGTAATTTACGCTTGGGTGCCGGATCTCAAGGCAAGCGCAGGTCTACTCGAACCGTTGTGTAGTTCCACCCCTAATTATGAGAGTGTTTAGTCCATACGACATCATATTCTATATGAATATTAATATATATTTAAGTGGTGAGAAAAAAAATTCCCTTTAGAATAATTGCAATATATGAAAGTTTACAACTAGAGATACACATTATATACAAATCTAATTTTCACCAAACCTGCTCCTAATAGCTCATCTAACTTGGAAACTGTGGGAACTATCAAAAAGAGCTTACTTCAAAAGTTTCGAGATTTTTTAATTTTTAATTAATACATGTTTAATTCAACTAAACATTTTATTTTGATGTTTCGGACTTACTTGGTCTTTGTGTTAAGCTAAACATCTTGTGCTTTTAACTTTGTATATTTTTCTGTAATTCTAGGTGTTTTAGCATAAACAAACAAGTCAACTGTTAAAGTTACTTGCTAGTTTCTATTTGGTCGAGTATTAAATCAGGGTTTCAGCTCGTATGATGTATGTTTTATAATAAACATCTTATTTTTTTACAGTGTGCATTTTTAAATTAAAAGCATTGGTATCTAAGCATAAAAAACATCTCAACTTTTAAAGTTACTTGCTTGTTTCTCTATTGTTGAATAGATAGTCCATGCTCGTATATTTGTGTTTTAGATTAAACGGTTTATTTTAAAACTGTGAACCCTAGGTGTTTTAACATACCCCAACTTTTAAAGCTACTAGCATAAACACCCCGGTTCGTAAATAGTTTGTAATTGATAAGATAAAAATAGAAACTATTTTAAATTTAAAAAGGAAACATTATAGGTTATAAGATAAAAATTAAATGTTTTAAATTCAAAGTAGAATTTTTTAATTTTTAATAGGTTGTCTTTTGTAAAATAAAACATTGTATTTTAAATTAAAACTGTAATACTATAGGTTATAAGATAGAGATAAGGGATTTTAATAATTTTAAAATTTTTGCAATAAAGAGTGAATGTTTTAAAATGTAAAAATGGAAGGTTTGAAGAAACAAATAAAGACATCACGAAGATCAGGCGAAGGAATACCACAACGCGTAGAGCATGAAAAGGAGAAAGAATTGCGTGAATTTTGTTTTAAATGTGGCGCGAGTGCAGCACTTCAAAAAATGATTTTTTAAAAAAATTGTAAGAAAGGGGTTGTGCGTTTTTCGATTTGCTGTCAAATCACTAGTCTATGGTCACTTTCAAGACTTCACCATAATGCAAATATATATTAGTGACTATAAATATAAAATATCGTAATAATATTTCAAATCATTAGAGAATTATTTTTAATCACAAGTAGAATAAATTAAGGATAATTCCTTTTTAACGATATAAGAAATGCAATTTTATCCTTAAAATGGACGAAAATATTATTCAACGGCTAGTTTAATTGATATTGATGTTGAGATTTTTTTTTAAAAAATGAAGCATAGAATATTGAATTTGATGGGGTTGGGTTTTGAATTTTCAAAATATTAGGGATTGATATACAATTATCTCTTTTATTTTAGTTATATGTTCATTTCTTACAAGTAAATAATTACAGATAATGTATGGTGACCATGAGTAGTATTTTCCTTTATGAACGTTTTTTTAATGACAAATTTTATTTATTAAAATATAAAAAAAGTACGGACACTATTACATAAGTTTCTGCTAAGGGGTATGGCCAGACTATGCTCCTTGTCAAGAAAGGAACGGTTGACCTTAACTACCGCAAATTCTACGAGAGAATCTAGTAGTCGCCTGATACTATATATGATTCCTTTAACCTCTATCGGGACCATACAAGGATTCTTGATTGCCTGCTGGAGTTGAATTGGATCTGTCACCAGATTAACACGTTGTATTTCATGACGATGTCCTGCTCTCAGCGCCCGCCAGCAAACCTCCGCCTCTGCTTGTAGTGGGTTAGCAGCTGAAAAGAAATCTGAGCCTAATATATCATTGTCCAAATTCCATCCCGGCTTCCATATTCTCCATCTTGCTGATCCTAATTGCATCTGCTTTCTATAAGATCCATCAAAACTTATCACACGAGCTTGTGAAATTCCATCCCTGGATTCACCATGTCTGATCATCTGAACAGTGGTGTGATGATGCTCCCCGTGGGTTTCTGCAATATCATGCCTTTCCAGTTCACTCTGTGGCTTTATATATTGTTGTAGGTTTTTAAGTGTACAATCCAGTTCTGCCTGAAACTGTTGTACACACTGCACAGGTGGTACATATGCTTGATTAAAGACCTTGATGTTCCTGTGTTTCCATATTACCTAGAGCATTAGAACAGTTTTAGTAAGCTATTGGGGTTCCTGTGTATTTACCACTTCCTACAAGAACCATGAATTGAAATTTGAGTTTGTTAGCTGCCCCAAAATCACATTTGTAGCTGTCCATATCTGTCTGGAAGCTATGCATTGAAGAAATAGATGTGATTCATCCTCCAATGCTAGAGAACATCTTTTACACATTCCATCATCATCCAGCCTTTTTTTTACTCTATTGATCCATGGCAAGGCATCCTGTTAACAGCCTCCGGATGAAAATTAAATGCTTATGTTGGATTCTGAGTCTCCAAATCTTGGACCAGAAATTTCTTGCAGTTGGACTTAGTCTGGAATGTGTACCATTGCTTTCTAGCTCTCCCATTGCCCTATGATAAACTGTTTTGGATGTGTACCTTCCATCTTTAGACCATTTCAAAAGTGCTTCATCTTTTCCTTCAATTTCCAGATGAATAGCCTGTATGTGAGGGATATTGTGCTGAGGGAAGAACAATCTAATAAGAGAAAGTCTCCAGGATGCATTGTCTTGATTAATTAAATGTCCAACCTTCAAGTTTGTGTGTGTGGCCACCACAGATGAGTTTTGTATGAGATTCTGAGCTGTTGTTATCCCTTGTGCATGAATATTTATGTCCTTTCCATTTGCCACTCTCCAACATAGATTGCTTGTTAATAGTTCAGCAGCCTAGACAATGGATCTCCATCCCCAGGAATCTCCAGCCTTTGCCCTCACTTGCAGAATACTTTCGTTTAGGTACTTTTCCTTATATACCTCAAATAGTAAATAATGTTTGTTTGAGACCAAGTTCATGCATGTTTTGCCAGTAGAGCCTTGTTCATGCCAATTGCAAATCTCTTTTGTTATAGAAAGTTTTTCTATTAATTCCGATACAAAGTAACTTACAAGTTTAACCCCTCACTCCTGACCCTAAGGTTGCCTCTATTTTTACTAGCTCTATTTGAAATAAAGATAAAAATAGTGAATGTTGCCACCCAAATTTCAGCCCTCATGCTATCCCACTATAATGGCTACATCCTGTGACTCCATCTCAGAGAGATAGTATCTGATGAGCTAAGTGGAAAAAGTCTGATAGAGAGCATCCCTTTTAGGACTTTAAAAACCTTACAAAACAAGACATTATTAATCCATCATCTGCAGTAAACTATAGCTATGAAACCAGATTTCCTGAGCCAGTCTCTGCACTACCTCAACATGTCTCTTTTTCCCTTGGAAAACTCTCCAATTCCTTTCTAGCCAAATCTGGTAGAAATAGCTAACCATTAGAAAGAATTTTTTCATGTGCTTCTGGTGCTTGGCTTGCCTCATCATCTTTTTATATACTCTGAAGTTCCCTCCTAGTCTTAAAGAGAGCCCAACCTGCAATGCTTTGGCATATGAGCAATTCAGGAACAGGTGCTGCACAGTTTCAGGCTCAGAATTGTCACACATACAACAACTGTTTTGCAAATATTTCAGCATCCCCAACTTTTGCAATCTTGTGTTTGTAGAGATTCTATCTTTAAGCAGCATCCACAGAAAGAAGCTATGCCTGGGTAGCAGCCTTGTATCCCATATATAGCTTGCATGAGCACTCTTGTCCTCCACCCCTTTAAGGAGGTCATATGCATGGCTGATACTAAATTTTCTCCCTTTGCCAACACATTTGTTCAGATTTGAACCCATTCTGTCCCTCAGCTGAACACTTTCCAGTATCTGGTTAACCAAGACTGGTCAAGTTTAGGCCTATAATCAGCAAAAAAAATCTCTCTTAAATAGTATGCATGAATCCATTTTATCCATAAGAAATCCTTACTGTTCCAGACATCCCAGACCAAGGAGCAAAGTGCAGCTTGATTCCAGATAAAAGGATCCTTAACCTCCATTCCTCCAAACTCCTTAGATACACACAAATTTCCCATGAGATTGGGATTAACTTCCTCTCATGTTCTTCCCTCCCCCAAAGGAAATCTCTACATAGTTTCCCAATCTCCTGATTTATACATTCGGGCATTTTAGAAGCACTAGACCAGTAAGAGGATAGGCTTAACAAAATTGAGTTTATCAGATACAGCTTACCTGAGTGAGCCATTGTCTGATGTCCCAAAGTTTTCATTCTGCTCATGACCGTGTCCACCACCTGATGGCATTCCACCCTACTCCAGCTTACAGTGGATATTGGAAGCCCCAAGTATTTCATGGGGAATTTCCCTTGATCCATCTGCAACTCTTCAGCTAATTGTCTCTGTTCCCCTTTAGGAAGTCTTGAAAAAAAAGACTTTGGATTTCCTTTCATTAGTTGTCAATCATGTTGTCCTCTGGAAGGTTCTCAAAACACATTTCACACCATCCATGGATTTGGATGAGGCTTTGCAGAAAACTAGTAAGTCATCAGCAAAAAGCAGACTGTGCATGCCTACTTTCTTACACCTCTGATGATACTCAATGTGGTTCTCTCTGAATGCTAGGTTGAATTGTCTGGTTAGGTACTCCACACTGATCACAAACAACAGGGGGGAGAGAGGGTCACCCTGCTTGACCCCCTTCCCGCCTTTAAAATGTTGTGTGTATGAGCCATTCACAGACAAACAATAAGAAGATCCTTCCACACATCTCCTGAACCCATGAATAAACTTTTCAGGCAGATTTAATTTCCCCAGCAAGTTAAACAGAAAATTCCATTCTAAGATATCAAAAGCTTTATGGATATCCACTTGGATGTGGTAGCTTGGAATCATCCAGTTCAGTTTGTACTTGCTGATCAATTCCCTAGTTAGTAAAACATTATGCATGATTCTTCTTCCCTTAACAAATGCACCCTGGTTATCAATGATGAGGTGTGGCAGTACCTCACCTAATCTCCAACACATTAGTTTAGTGACTATCTTATAGAGCACTGAACAACATGATATAGGCCTGTATTCAGTGGCCCTCTGGGGATTTTGCACTTTAGGGATAAGTGCAATGACTGCTTTTGAAAATTGGGCAGGCACATGATCTCCCTTGAAGAAACCTTGAACAACACTAGTCACATCCCCACCTACTACATTCCATGCAGTTTTGAAGAAATGGCTTGTATACCCATCAAAACCTGGGCTTTTTGTGGACTTTATCTCCTTCAATGCTTTATAAACCTCATCTGCAGTAACTGGTCTAATGAGAGCCATTTGCTGGTCTATTGAAAGCACATTCCACTCATACACAACCTTTTCATCAATTCTCAGTTGAGGGAGGTGGGATTCCCCCAACTGGCTTCTGTAAAATTTCAGAAGTGTCTCCTCTATCTTGTCTCTATCCTCCACCAATACCTCCTCATCATACCGACTCAGTATGTGGTTGCTGTATTGCCTCTTCTTCATAGCCTGATGAAATTGCCTTGTTGGTTTGTCCCCATTTTTCAACCAATCCAGCTTTGTTCTCTGCCTCAAGAACTGAAATTCAACTTCTTCAAGTCTGCTTACCTCCTTCCTCTCCTTTTCCTCATTCTGCTGTGCCTCTACATCTGTAGTGTCCAGCATGAGCTGTGCATGGGCTCTTTCCCAACTCTGCTTTGCCAACTAGGATTGTTGCTGGATGTTTGCATACTCTATTTTGTTCAATTTCAGTAGAGCTATATCTAAAAAAGACAGTTTCTGATACAGTTCCACCATTGTCTCCCCCTTGTCTTGTTTCCAAGCTGCCTCCACAATCCCCAAAAACTGGGAGGAATCTGTCCACATATTAAAATACTTGAAGGGTTTTTTAATCTGCTTCTGTGTATTCCTAAACTGTACCAGTAGTGGGAAATGGTCTGAGTCCATTATTGCTAGCACTTCACAAATCACAACTAGTATCCAATAGGTTTTTCACCCATATCTCATTAATTAGAGCCCTGTCCAGCCTACTAAATATTCTTCCAGTAGTCCTTCTATTACACCATGTAAACTTAGGACCACTTGTCTTCATTTCAAACAAGTGATTGTGCTCCATCATCTTCTCAAATACCTGAAATTCCGAGGCTTACACCTCAATCCCACCTTCTCTATCTCCAAATCTGAGGGGGCTGTTAAAGTCTCCTAATATCAACCAGGGAAGGTCCTGGTGATTCATGACTTTCAAGGTTCCCCACGGTCTTTCTCTCTCCACATCACTATTAGATACATAGACCATCGTTATATAACACTGTGTCTTGCTCGATTTCAACAGGCAGTGAATGTCAATCCACTGATCTCCTTTCCCCAATATTGTTACCTCAAAGAGATCCCCTCTCCAAGCAGATTCTCCCCATACTAGTCACTACACTGTTAGTAGCCAACTTCCAGTCCAACCCCATTTTTCCAGACTTTTCCTTCATTTTCCCTCTGGACCTTTGTTTCCAGCAGTCCTATTAGGCCCACGTTATTCTTGAAACACTGATTCTTGCACTGTCCCTGTCTCTTTTCCTGGTTAAGTCCCTTCACATTCTAGGCTATTAGGTTTGCATTCATTCCAGGCCTAGACCAATTGCAAATCTAATGCCTAGACCCCCTTCAGATTTTGCTTTGCACATATGACTTCAAACTCTCTAATGTACTGTCCTTCCTTCCAATTTTCCACCCCAGATGAAAGTTGTTGTCATAGCATCTATCTTCTTTAGCACCTTTATAGGAATTCTGAAAATTCCTAAAGAATAAATTGCTAAAGATTGTAGAACATGTTTGCCATGGTTATTCTTCCAGGAAGATTCGGTAACTTTGCTTTCCAAGAATCATACTTGTGCTTAAACTTACAGATGAGGTATTTGAAAATTTTCGACTTTGGTTGATCAAACAGTATAGTGTTTCTCAGATATGTTCCTCAAATTCCTTGAGCTTGTATATTCAGTTGGTCCCTCATATGCTGTTGTATTTCCACATATGTATTAGGACTAAAGAAGATGACACACTTCTCATTGTTCAGTTTCTGTCCTGACAGTGATGTATATGTCTGCAGTATATCTTTCAGATCTTGGATGGCCTTCAGAGTACATTTAGAAAACAGGATGCAATCATCTGTATACATGATGTGTGATACGTGAGGGCCACCTCTAGACACCCGTATACTCAGAGATTTATTCTGCCTCACCATACTTTCCAAATAAGCTAATGGAAACTGTTGACATAAAATAAACAGATATGGGGATAGAGGGCAGCCTTGTCTTAGACTCCTGTTAGGAATAAAAGTTGGACTAACCAAGTCATTAACTACCACTTGATATAAGATAGTTTGCACACACATCATCATGATGTTTACCAATGTATAGCAGGAACCTTGGTGAAATTTAGTACTTCTTCCAGGAACTGCCGTCATAAGCCTCATGTCCAGCTTGATAGCTGCCAGGCCTTGTTTTGCTACTTTATATTTCCTTATATGTTCCAGCACCTCATGAGCCAATAGCACACTTTCTGTGATGTTTCCGCATGGTACAAAGCCATTTTGTGTTGGTGTTATAAGGGATTCCATATGGGACTTTAGCCTCTTGGCAATCATTTTTGCCAGAATTTTGTACTTCACATTATATAAGGAGATTGGTCTGAAATCTGTGACCAGTTTGGGGAGCTTCTTTTTTGGGATTAATATGATTTGTGTCCTGTTCCAGTGGATTGGAAAAGAGGCTCCTCAGGCCACTCTTAGTATTTCTGCTGAGAGTTCCTCCCCTACATCTTCCCAATACGTTTTGTAGAAATCAGGTGGGATTCCATCTTTACCTGGAGCTACCTAGGGCTTCAATTCCTTTAGTGCATCCTACACTTCTCTTCTAGTAAACTGTTTTCCCAGCTCCTCAATTTGTGTGGTTGTGAGTACATTTTGGTTTGCTTGAGACAGAAATTCCCAGGCTGTCAATCTATCTGAGTCTTGGGTGAGTACCCAGATCTCTGTTAGAATGTCTCTTAAGTGTTTTGTCATTTCCTGAAGCATTTGTCTCAGATCTGTAATCAAGCTTCCATCTGGAAGGAGTATGCCTTGTAAGGTGTTGGACACTTTTGTTCTTGTAGCCCATTATGAAAAAACTTTGTATTCTTCTCCCTTGTTTCATCCAACTGACCTTAGCCCTTTGTTGCCAGTATTCAGACTATTTTTGTTTCAACTCTTTTTTATGAGCAATCAGTGCCTTTTTTCTAGTTGTGTTGTAATAAAGACCATTCCCTGATTGTAACTGCTTCAGACCCTCCTCCATTTTGGCAATCTCCTTTTTTTCAATATTACCAAAAGTTCTTCTATGCCAATTATTCAGATGTATCAGGAGCAATCTCAGTTTGGCTGAAAATATATCCCCTTCTTCCACCTGTTGTCTTAACATGTGATCCTCACTCCATATTTTCCTCAAAATCATTCTTGCTGGCTCCATGTTTGCCCAAATAGCTTCAAACCTAAGCTGTCTAGAAGCTCTCTCCTTTGACTGCAACAGATTTAAAAGGATGGGACTGTGGTTGAATGAGAGAAAGGTAAATTTGTTACCTTATCTGATGGCCACATATTCATCCATTGATCATTTGCAAAAGCTCCGTCCAACCTTTCCACAATTGTGTGTGGTCTATCTTATGAGTTGGTCCAAGTGTACCAAAGGCGTTCAGATTCTAGCTCTTTCGGGTTGTGCCGTGTGATGAGATTCAGCAAAGCATATGCTGGGGGTTATATGTACAAGTGAACCCCCTTCTTATCAGCTTGGGAGTGGGCTTGATTGTAATCTTCAATCATAATGCAATGGAGAGCACTAAAATAATGCAAACTAGCCATATGATTCCAAAATGCAGGCCTTTCATGGATAAGAGGATGGCCATAAACAACTATTAGGCACCATCTCTTTCCAGAGGCATTTTTGACTAAGCTAATGATGCAATTACTAGATGCAACTTCTATTTCTACTTCTATCTTACTGGACCAAAAGAAAGCTATGCCACCTTCCTGCCACAGAGCAAAATGACTCTCTGTGGCTTTAGTTTCTAGCAGGCAAAGTATGCCAGGCTTATGTTGGTGGATTAAGTGGTTGATCATCTTGAGTGTAGGAGCATTGTTACTGCCCCTACAATTCCACACAAGGTACTCCATGGCTACTTGGGAAGTTGATTTGGTTCAACCACCGGATAACCTGAAGTTGAGGGCATGTCTGGATCATCCCTCTGCAGCAATGGAGCTCTTCTGGAAGACACCTCTTCCTCACCATCAATGATATCCACCTCCTCTTCTAGCTCTCTTTTCTCTTATTCTGGCTCAGAGCGGATAACCACCATTACTTGATTTCCTTGTCGCTCTTCACCTTGTACTCTACTTTATGCTTGATCTTCAGTTGTGGGAGGTGAATTCTCATCACTATGATCACATGGTTCAGTATTACCATTCTGCGCTTTTGTGGTGAAAGCGTTGGCACATGCAAGATCTTAGAAGTATTATTGTAAGATGATCTTGACCTCTTCCCTCCTTGCATCATGGACGTTTGTGTGATCGGCTCCGAGGATGCGCGGTGAATTCCTCTCACATTCCAGTTGTAAGTCACGTCTACAACCTCCTCGGTTTGTCTAGCATTCCGTGTTTCTGAAAGTTCAGCCAGATCCTGGTGGGCTTCTTCTTGCACACTTTCCAATCCAACTGCAGTTCATTGATGCTCCGGTATCACTGTTGCTTCTCTAGATGACTGGCCTATCTCAAGCTGAGATTGAGATCTAATTCTCCATAGAGTGAAAGTCGTTCATCTCCTTACTGCAGTTCTTCTTCTAGGCCTTGCATGCAACTTTGCCTTTTTCTTCTGTCTGTCTCCATTCTCCTCGGAATCATGTCTGGTTCTCTTCTGTCTTCTCTGTCTTCCAATCACAATTATCGGCCCCCTTGACGAGTCATCTTCACTGTTTTCATCTTGGCTTGTGGTAGACTTAGTGTCACTGTCATCCAATGACACAATTATCAGGTCCTCCACTCTAGGATCTACAATTGCTCTCATCCATGAATCTGTTTCCAGTTCAGGAACGTGGGGAGGACTCTCTAGGATAGCTCCACCCCAACCAGGGATAGCTCCTGCACCATTAACTCTTACTCCCAGCCTGATCATTTCTCTGTCTGAATGGAGCGCCGCCTCCAAGACGGAAGACAGAATTCCTTCCGCTGCCATAGGATCTCCTTTATGAACGTTGTTTTGTAATATAGGTCATTTTTAAATTAATCCATACTCCAGTGTGATATATATAATTTACAAATAATTACATGTTCTTAAAACATTTTTAATTTAGATTTTTTCACTCAATTACTAATTCAATTTTCAATTTTATTATAACCTATTTTCAATTTAGATTGATTCACTCAGTTACCTGTTTTCATCTATAATTATACAATTATATGGTTGTCTATGAAAGTACCATTTTCACCATCTTGAAAATCAATTAACTACTACTTATTCAACTTTCAATTCAAATTATCGCTCATTACATAATTTAATATGTACTCCATTAAAAAGTAAACATATCTATTCTATCCTTTTCTATTCATTTTTTCATTTTACAGGGGAAAACGAAAAGTCTGACACTCTTATATATTCAGTTTGTGTTGACAATTTCTCCCTCCAAATATAGAAATATGGTGCTCATCTTTTGCATTAATTTTGCTTCACCCAAGTATATCTTTGCTTTACTCAATTTCATCTTCTCTTCTCGGTTATCAAAAAGTGTTCATCACCGCTGAAACTGCTCGATCATTGCCACGCCGCTTCTAGTTAAGGTAGTGATTTTTCCTTTCAGTGGTTAATATGTATAATTGAAACTAGATTTTTTTATGTTATGCAAATGCTCGTGTGCTTCTCTGGTTGTGGCAGCTATTACTCCTATTTCTAATTGATTGAATCCCTTTCTTTAAGACTGACTTTTGTTTACGCCTATTTTGTAAATGGTGCAATTGGCAAGGAAGCCAAGTGTGCCAAGATTGTTGTTTGTGTCATATCTAGATTACCCTTTTATGTGTGTTTTTCGTGTTCTTTTCTAGTTTACCCATCTAGGGATATGAATGATTGAGTCTGCCTGATTATGGTATCAATATCATGTATAGATTTTCCATTTTTTTTGGTGCCTTTGTTGCTCACATAATGGTTTTAGCCATCCGAAGATTTGAATGACTGAGTTGGTGCAATCTTGGTATCATATATAGACTACCCTTATTTTTTTAGTGTTTTTCTTGCTCACTTTCTGATGTATCATGTATGTTCCATTTTCAACTTTATATTTTGCACATTTGTTTGAGTTTTATTATAATTCAATTTAACCTAGTTTTTTTGTGTAAATTTTAGTCTGATTGATTAATCAGATCAATATAGATTATGTTGTTTAGTTGTCATGACTGGCGAATCATCCTATGTACATAATTTCGTTAAATCTCGATTCTTAAGCTGCAGTTAATAATCTTTAAAGCCGGGTAGCAAAGTTGTAATCTCTAACTCATGCATAATGTGTGTGTATCGATCGGGTACATATATGATGGTGTGCTCGTATCTTATTATTTTAATAAAACCTTAAGATATACACACGTTATATATTTTTTAGATCCTTGAATGTTTTATTTAATTTATTATTATTATTATTTTGAGTGCCATCAACATTATGAATGCATTATTTTCATGATTTTCATCTTTAAAAACAAGTATTACCCATTGTTTTAGTTTTCTGCATCAGGTTTAGTCATCTGGGGTTAGGAATAATTGAGCTAAATTGCCTTAATTTGTTTTATACATCTTATGTTTCTAGTTTTTTGTTCTTGGGTTCTACTCTAAACTTGTTTTGCTTTGTTTTTTCTTGTTTTGTTTAAATTTTAGGTTGTTCTACTGCAATGGCTTCTGCATCTGATAATAGCTTGCCTTTTGAGAAGACGCATACTCAAATATGGTCAGTTGTGGAATCCATGGAGGTATTTCAAAAGCTTCCACAAAAGCCACATTTTCGTCCATTAGGACAAGTGAATGTGTATATGCGCGAAGCAGTTGCCATCTAACAAATGTCACTTTCAGTGATTTGGTAGAAAGAATCTCAAAACTTGAGTTTCTAAATGAAACCAAGAAGCATAACTAGGGAATTATCAGAAGAGCTGCTTAAATTAGAAGATAATGGGTTCAATGTTGGGGTTGTGAGAGAATTCATATCAATGAAGAGCAGATTGAAAAGATTAAGGGTCAGTTTCAGACCTCGGTTGCCTCTCTTGGCAAAATAGGTACTTGTTCTATATCCATGCATTTTGGTTAACTTTTAAAATATATTAAATTTTTTTATTACATTGTGAATTGTAGTTTTTTAATACTAACGGTCCAAATATCTACATTTTATTCCAGATGGCGGTGTGGTCTATGCAGAATATGATGATGGAAATTGTCGTACTGGAGTTGAGGAGTATGCAAGTGGTGCTGAGACGGAAGTGCAAAAACGAAATAGGAAACGACCTTAGAAATTCAATGATTTTGTCATTTCTTCTGATATTCCCAGAAAGAGGAACAAACTGAAAGTTCATGCTGCATCTGACACTTAGAATAAATTTTCAAGGTATGATGGAGCAGACTGTTCATGGATATTGAAATTAATATTTCTTCAATTTTATTGTTCTGCTAGTGATTTTACTTATATGGTTGTTTAATATTATTTGTACATTTTAGCAGGTCATGTGGTGCCTTGGGCTAATTATTGGAGCATTTGAGCTGCGCTATGTGAAAAGGGCGTTACAAATTTTCGCAAATTTATTTATGGATTTCAACGGGGAACCAAAAGGATGCCGAAGATTTATCCTCTTTTTTAGTAATATTTAAGTTTCGATGCATTCATCAGGAAATGTGTTTATTTTCGATGCTTTATTTTTAGATTCTTCAAAGAGTATCGTAACTTTCTTTACTATCTGCGTTTTGGATTTACCCTTACAATATCAATTTAGGATTTCAGAATTTCTACCTACAGGGATTCCATCATTGAGTTCTTCTGACAGTTTAATGCTAATAAAGTTTTCTGTCGCATATTATGTGTTCTGGGAGACGGATAGTGATTTTGACGCCGAATTGGTTAATTGTCTATGATATCGTGAAAAAAAAACTATAGGAATACTTGTTTTATTTATTTCAGATTTCTCCCTTTCATTGCTTTTGATGTGAGTTTCCGGGTAAAAAGACTTGGTGGGATATTATTTTCGTACATTTACTGTGTTCAATATATTCGTTTCAATTTAGTGTTTACTAGATTAATACAAATTTAATATTATTTATGAATACGAAGAAATGTAGCAATCTTCATATGCTAGTGGTTCAATCATATCTGAATATTTTTCGAACCAGTTCATTTCAATTCAACTAAAATAAGTCAATTTCAATAATTAATAAATGTAATTTGATCAATTTCATTTTTTGATTTAGCATATTGTTATCGTCTTCAATATATAAACTTTACTTCAATTCAATTCAAATTAGTCACGAATAAATGTGATTTAATGAAATATAGTTGCATTTATTCATAAATAATTATTTCAATACATTCAAATTTATTATTTTTTTAAAGTTGAACTGCCAATGGCAAAAGGATATTTATTTGGCTCCCCAAACCCATATACATGTCTCCGAAGGGAGTCGAGCAATACAATATCCAAAAGGAGTCGAGAAGTAAGATTTCTGAGTGGTTTCTAAGAAACATTCTCAGAATTTGCAACTATGAGTACTAAATGCCGGAAAGCATCATATCCAAACCCTAAACTAGAAATGAAAAAAGAGGTATAATAGATATTGGACTAGTCAGCCGTACCTCCAAACAGTCCGGGTCTCACTATCTGACAACTAACTGACTAAAATATTAAACGGTACTCTAAATAATGCGATCACTCCCCAATCTATCTCATTAAACTTTATTTGGATCCCCCCTCGGGGCCAGTAAGAGACATCCCAGATTGTTTACACAGAATCAGTGCATCCATATGTTGTCTAACACGAACCAAGATGATAAATCAAATGATTCTCCAACCCTTCCAGTGTACAAATCTGATTAACGGTAAATCGCCGGAAGTAAGTTGTCAAACTACAACTTACTTGGATTTCTCCTATCCACCCAAAACCAAAATCAGATCGAAAGTCAAACCAGTTTCACCAAACAAACTACCTGTTGGGAAACTAGGACTTGATAGACAAACATATGTGACCAATATTCATCCAAAAGAACCTGTATAAGCACATCCATCATCTGAAATCTAAAAACTAAAACCTAATAAAAGTGAAGAAATGAAGAAAATACAACACCAAAAGAAAATGAACAAAAAAACAGAACAGAAACATTCTCACTCGATCTACCCGGAGGATAACTGGGCAACAAAAAAACAGCAGAGATCAGCAACAAGCGAGTCAAAATCACCACTTTTGAGGCGGCATGTGACGGGACGTGCGTTGGCGCGTTGACATCCAGTGACGCGTGTACCGAAAGAAAAAACAAACGATCGGATTGACAGTGCATTGACCAGGCGCGTCTTATGTCAACCATACCGTTCTCCGGCTAGATCCTAAGGCAAAACACTAGCGACACTCCCTAGTTGTTTCGACGAGTTCCGGCAAGATTGGGGCGGACGACGGCGGCGTTGAAGTGGCATCGATGTGGCTGAGCAAACCGAGAACATCCGAGACGTCATCGGCATCTGGATTCCGCATCAGCGAGTGGACGGGGCTATAGTCCTCCGTCGGAACATCAAGATCTGGCCACCTTCATGTATCGAGCTCACGATTTCCGTCTTAGTCTCGTCGTGACTGGGTGGGAGGGATTTGGGATCTGGGTTGGGGATAGAGAAGGAGGGTGGTATAGATATTAAATTAGGGGGGGGGGGGGTTGGGAGGGGGTGACCGATGTGGCAACGTGAATCGCCGATGGCCACCCCCGCCGGTTAAGATATGAAAACGCGGGGCTGGATTTTAGGAGAGAGAAAGGAGGTAAAAAAAAGGGAGGAGTTTTTGAATATACCCTATTTTTGCATTAAACTTTATTTCATTCCATTTCTATTCAGTTAAGTACAATTCAGTTCATTTTAGTATAGTAAATGTCAATCATGATTCTTTTACTATATTTAAATTTATTCCAGTTCAGTTCAAATAAATATAATTAAAAAAAATTTCATTTAAGTTAAACTTATTTTTTAGTTCAGTTCAATATATTTATATTTTTTCAGTTTAGTTCAGTATATTTATATTTTCTTCCAGTTCAATTCAGTTTAATTCAATTCAACAAGAAATAAGCTCAGGCAAACAGATCCTTGTCATCCACAAATGGTCAACACCCTCTCCATTTTTTTTTGGTAATGACACAGTTTAACAAGAAATTTTTTTTGACACCAGTTTGATCATCAGTAGCTTTAGTTACGCTATTAACTAAAACTAAAATTTTGATTATTAGAAAATACATGTTAAAAACATTTCAAAATTATACCACACGATGATGTTACTATTCAAATAATATTTCAAATTTGCAACAGATTTTGTGATGAATAGTAAGAATGTCATTATATTATAAACGAATGGAGTATACATTTATTGAATCAAGTTATAGTAGTGCATTTCGCAGTTGTCCACAAGAATCTTTTTAGCTCAACACCTCTACAACTAGCACCCGTCATATTTCTGTGAAGGTGTTTCATTCAAATTCTACAATCAACATTTGGAAGCACCGTATCACAAGCTGTAATTAAATTGTTTTGCTTGTCACTCATCACTGTCCACGTAGAATCATCCACAATTTTTCAAATCATCCCCGAGTATGATAAAATAAACCAAGCCACAAATATGTTTCTCCCTCAACAACAATATAAACAATGACATATATACCATTATTTGGATACGACCCCATTGCAGTATTCAAAATCCCCTTGTTGTGTCCCTTCAAAAATGTGCCATCAATACCATAAGCCTTGTTGTGGCTTGGTTTATTTTAGAGTGGTGATACATGCAGGTCCATATTTACTAATGCAAGTCCAAAATATAATATTTTGGGTGCACTAGCACAATTCAGGGCCATATATTGTGCTTTTCAGACCTGCAGTAGTAAACATGGACCTGCAGTAGTAAACATGGACATGCATGTATAATTACTGTCATTTTATCATACTTAGGGATGCTTTGAAAAATTGTGGGTGATTCTATGTGGACAGTGATGAGTGATAAGCAAAACAGTTTAATTACAACTCGTAATATGGTGCTTCCAAATAAGCCTTCGAAAATACGTCCCTTCGAAAATGTGCCATCAATATCCCCTTGTTATGTCCCTTCGAAAATGTGCCATCAATACCGAAAATGTGTCATTCATTAATCATGTTTTTATTGTTTTATCTCTTTCATGTTTGAGCACATGATGAAAGATTTATAATCTCAATTCATGTTTTATATCATTCGGAATTTGTTAGCCGGTTAGACCCGAATTGGTTAGTATTTGCCAATAATATTGACCTTATTATAGGGGATATGAGTTGCATGTGGTCTTTTTGCGAAATTATTTTCACTAATTTGGGGAGTATCCTTGCCCATTTGTTTGTTATATCTCTCTTAAACCGTTAGTTGGCGAGAGGGAAAACCCCATGGGCTTCTGATCTAGTCAACAGATTTCCGTGTCTAGATTGGTAGATTCGATTGGTTAGTTGATTCGAGTTAAGGTACTACGCTTGTTGGATGATTTCATACTCTTTGAGTATTAGACCATATGATTTTATGATGTATCCCCTTTTTGGTTATTCTAGAATGGTGTTACCGCCATGAGTATGGAGAAGGTTTAGATTGATATATGTGTAGAAATCTCTCCTAACCTCAACAAATTTTGTAAGCCTAAGGGCAACTCTTTGATTGCAATGGAAAAGGGAGAACATCCTCAAAACTCCGTCAACGACGGTTTCATTTTAAAAAAAGGTTTATACTCTCAATTCATGTTTTATATCATTTGAAGCATCAGTCTGGATTGTTCTAGAATTAAGACTTTTTATTTGTTTAAGTATTCACCTTATTATTCCTAAAAAAAAATTATTCACCTCATTAGTGTTTTTTTGAACTAATGTTAATTCCACAATGGCATAAAGAAATTTTAAATTGTTGTTAACTATTGTTATTTGGATGAATTTCTTTTAACTAGGTTGTAATGGATGTCTTAGAACTTGCGGTTGATCTCGAACGAGCTCACGAACTAACCTGCAAAACAGATCTCGGGATGGTCGAGGGTAGACACTCCAATACTTAAATCAGTGACAACCTTAAGAAACAATAAGCATAAAAGTGTAATGTATGTAAGATAGATAGAGAAATGTACTAGGTCTTTATATATATAGTGCCATATATAATCTTTTGATTAACAGGGTTTGGAATTCGAGTATGATTCTAACTCTTATGGTAATACCAATTGTATTCCCACAATTAAAAGAATTGTATTTCTTATACTTAATCCGGAATATACCTAATCCATAATTAGGCTAGTTCGGTGGACCCTTAAACCCACATTCCATGTATAACGAGTCCGAACTTCTCGGCCCATGGACACGGTCCAAACAAAACCCACAAGTGTAAACCAATGGACTTATCGGTAGCCCTAAGATAGGTGTTAGATATCCGAGATTTCATCTCGGAGGAGTTCTTCGAGGTCTTTACTAGAGGGGTAAAGTAGGAACGAACTTGAGGGGTTTATCTCGGTGGGTTAACTCGGGCCATTCTCTCGGACTGACCACTTTGGTTGACCTGCTCGAATATCTAGGTTCAAGTTGTTTCATATTCTATCGTGACATGTGGATGACTGAGTTTAAATTTTTTCCAATCTGAAATCCATAAACATGTGTCACCATTTTATACGGTAATAATGGCGGTTTACACATGCTTTTCCAATTGCTTTTATCGTTACGCAGATCGATTTAATTTCCCGCTTAAATGCATCGTTACGCGATTTACATTAGTTGAGTGTTTTTATATTTTTTTCCAGTTAAGTTCAGTTCAGAGCAATATTTTTATTATTTTTCAGTTCAATTCAGTGCATATGTTCATTTCAGTATATTTATATTTTTTCAGTTCAGTTCAAAATGTTTATATTTTTTCAGTTCAATTCAACATATTTATATTTTTATACAGTCCATTTCAGTATATTTATATTTTTCAGTTTAGTTCAATATTTTTGTATATTTTTTTCAGTTCAGTTCAGTGCAATATTTTTATATATTTGTTCAGTTCAGTTTAGTTCAACGAGATATAAGCTCCATCAAAGAAAGCCTAAGATTGAACAAAAAATATTTATACTGAAAATAGTATGACTAAATTATTTTGGATTGCATCAAATCACTTTTTGAAAACAATGAATTGATAGATCTGATTTGAATTGAATTGAATATATCTGGATTGAACTGAACTGAAAAATCTGTAGAGAAATATAATAAAAAATAGGTGTTCGCTATATGCAGGTCTTGTTTGCTTCTGCAGGTCCAATGAAAGTGGGAAAATACCATAATTACCCTTCATTCGTTTATTAATTTTTACAAATATATTTCTAAAACCCTAATCTTGAATGCATAAACCCGTCTATGTAATGATTGAACACGTGTCCAAATTGTAAAATAATTTTTCGTGAATTATAATAAATATTTAAGAGGGACATTATTGTCATTTCTGATTTAATTTGGACCTGCAGAAGTAATGTGGACCTGCATTTAGAACCACCCTAAAAAATATAGAGGGAAATGTACTAAATTGAAAAACTTAGAAATATTTATCTAAACTAAACTGAAAATACAAAAATATATTAATTTTTTTTAGTTCACTTCAGTTCATTTAATATTTATATATTTTTGAGGTTAGTTTAGTTTAGTTCAGTATAGTTATATATAGTTATATATATATATATATATTTTCAGTTTAGTTCCCTTCAATTCCATATATTTATATTTTTTAGTTCAGTTTAGTATATAGATTTTTTTTAGTTCAGTTCAGTAATTTATATTTTTTCAGTTCAGTTCAATATATTTATACTTTTTTCAGTTTAGTTCATTATATTTTTATTTTTTCAATTCAATTCAGCATGAATTAAACTCACCAAACATGGCCTTAGCAATACTAAAATAGTTATTAAATTTCAATCAATGACACTCCTGCCGTAACAGAATGACTAAATTAGTATAATATTGTCTTCCTCTGCCATAAAACTTTCACAATTATATCATATGAAAGTTTTGTATAATTTAGGCCATGATCTCCCCGCATCACTATATATTTTCCCCAATTTAGTTCAGCTATATTAATATTATCTCTAATGTATTAAGTTTTTAATTTCAGATTCGTTCATTTAATATATTTTAACTTAATTCAGTTTAATTCAATCAAATTCAGTATGGATTCTTAAAAAAGATCCGGTGGGGAGAGTAGACCTTTGATCGTAAACCATAAATCTTTGCAAGTAATTACACATTTCGGCACTCTCCTTTTCCCGGCCACCTTCTGACTGAGCAAAATTGACAGACGATTTAAACCCGCCCAGATCTCCGTGGCTTTTCAAATCTCTGACTAAACACTTTTCTACTCAACACACACACAAGGTAAGGCTCCTGTCCTTACGCATAAGCATCATCAATTCCGGTTCGATCTGGTCTTATTCTCGTGTTGATTGCAGTAGTTGAATTGGGTGGAGAGCTGATCCAGGCGCTACAATGGCTGGCGCTGCTGGAGGGTTTCTGACCCGGGCCTTTGAGTCCATGCTCAAGGAATCCGCCGCCAAGAAGTACACTTCTCTTCAGAAAGCTATCCAGGCTTACTTAGGTTTGTCATTCATGAATCTTATCTGCCTGATAGAATGTGCCTCTGGTTTTTTATGTTTCTTAAGTGTTGGAGTGTATTTCGTTAACTGATTAGGTGTCAATGGGGATCTGCAATAGCTTCCGTTTTGTGGTGCTATCTTAGAATTGTAGAAATTAAAGTTTTGATCACCGCTGTAGTTGTATGTCCTCTTTGCTTGTTGCCTCTGATGAACAGCGACATAATCAGCTTTGAGAAGGAACTGTGGCTGCATCATCCATGTTTTTTTTGTTTGAAAAATCTAGAGGATGGATAAATGAATGACATAGTTGCTGCATTGAACTATTAGCATGCGATGTTTTTGGGAGCTTGAACTAAGATCCAGTTCTCTAACATATTTATGGCTATGTTTGCATGATTTAATCTATTAAAATTAACGTGTTTTTATTTAATTTCTATGTGCTCCACATTTATTAATGGTGCTGCTCTGCATTCATGTTTGCCAGATATTGCCAAGAACTCTGATCCGCAGCCTAGCTCTACTAGTACAACACAAGTAGCTTCAACCGAAGTTGGAAGGTTGTTTTTCCACTCATATTTCCTCTTCTCTTTGTGGGTTTTTATATGAACTTCCCAGTGTCTTTTGAGCACCTTGACTTCTTTTTTCGTATAAGAATTATGTTCTTAATATGTAATTGTTCGTATTTAGGCTTCTGAATGCCATAGCACAAAGTTCATTGTATTTTCTAAACTTTTGATTTGCTTACAGCACATGCTATAACTGTTCTTATATCTGTTGCCTCATATGCCATCAGCTAACAACTTCTTTTATAGTGTGCCTGAAGGGGAAGCTGGATCCACAAATGATGCAACTGGAACAGATCAACCAACAACATCGTCACATGGAACTATTACAGCTGCCTTAGCAAATGCTGGGAATACTTTAGGAGAAACTGATGCCGAGCTTGTATTGAGTCCCCTCCGACTAGCATTTGAGACCAAGAATGTCAAAGTTGTAGAACTTGCGTTAGATTGTCTACATGTAAGTTATGTTAATCCTTTATCCATTTTTTACTTCTGAATGGGCTTCAACTTTATTCCGCATATACTTATTATTGTACTGGGAATATATGGCTGTGGTGATGCGTGATGAAACAGAATGAGGATTATAGGTCTCATCTCTATTATTATAGGTTGTGTTCAGAAGTCAAGGTATAAATATATTAGAATTATTTATAAATAATGTTTTACTGCTTTTCTTCCCTAATTATTTTGAAGATATCAATGAGTGACATCAGTTTTAGGCTCTGTAATAAGCATTCAATCTATCCATTTCAAGTTAAATGACGGTCACCTTGAAATGCCTCATGTTTTAATAGTTAGATGATATTCGCCTGTGCGTTTGATGGATTTGCATTCATTTTAAGCATGTACAAGTTCAGTGATAGTTTTAATGAATACTAATTATCAATGTAGCAATACATGATTTGCTGCATAATGTCATGGAGAATGAAACAGCTTTTTGATGTATTATGTCATATAGTGATTTCGATTTCCACTGCCAAAACCGTTAACAAGATTTTGTTAAAGCCAGTACAACCCCGGTCAATATCATGGACTATCTTTAAACTCTTACCTTTATTCTTTAGCAGCTTATAACATCACTAATCATTTACAAAGGGAAGTGCATGCTTTTGGAGACGATAAAATATCAATTAAAGAGAGAGGAAAATGCCTAGTATAATGTTTGGAGAGAGGCATTTAACATGTTTAAAATAAGGTAAAAGTAAGATTGATTGTGCACTGTTAATTTGGTGATCTTAAGCTTACATTAAGATACATTTGAATTGACGGGCAATGCGGATTGATCATCTACAAATTTGAATATATGCGGTGTATAAACAAAGAAAAATGAGTGGAATCGTATGAATTTTACACTTAAAATAGGATGCGAAAAGATTTCAACTGATGGAGAAATGCACTCTTCTAATTATGGACAAATGAGAATGTTGAAGTGGATGTGTGAACAAACTAGATTAAGAAGTGCATTGTAAAGAAAGCAAGGGTAGTTCTAATAGGTGCTAACTGAAATTTGGATGCTCTATGTGTAAGAGATTCCACACCGCCAACTTCACATAACGCGGTACAGGCGTATTTTCTATGTCCATGTTTTCTAGACTAAGCTGAGTTTTGGAAGAAAAAATTGAATGACATCCCCATTAATGCTTGTATGCTTTGTAAATGCAGAAACTAATTGCATACGAACATTTAGAGGGTGATCCTGGTTTAGAAGGTGGCCTAAATGGACCATTGTTTACCGATATCCTTAACATGGTCTGCAGTTCTGTGGATAATTCATCGCCTGACAGGTATGTCCTCTGCGCACCAAGAAAGACTCCTGTTTTAATTTTGATTTGTGGTCTTTTACATGGTTGTAAATTTTCTTTTGGCATTCAGCACAACTCTCCAAGTCTTGAAGGTGCTTCTTACAGCTGTTGCTTCAACTAAGTTCAGAGGTTTGTTATAAAATAACCAGACAATTTCATTTTGTTGATGTGGCATTATGCTGCCTAATTCGGTTATATTGGGTTGAATGTTGTAGTCTTACTTTTAGCTTTCACATTATTGCTTAAATTTTTATATAAGGTCCAGAACCTTTGCCTGTTGATTACCTATATTTGGGTTTTTTTTTAATAGAAATTCAAAAAGCATTTCGTCAAAAATTTCTAGCGCTCCTGGTCCTTCTTATTGGGGTTGATTGACTGCACTAACCCTGTAGGCTGTAGCTGGCATTTTGAGCATCTATGCCTACTTGTGGCTCAGTGAATAAGATTAACGGAGTTTGTTTGCTTCTATGTAGTTCATGGAGAACTGATGCTTGGTGTTATAAGAGTGTGCTATAACATTGCCCTTAATAGGTATATATACTATTTAAAAAATCATATTTTAGGTTCATCTTCCATCTTACTTGGAACTTACATATTCTTGCTTGGATGTTTAGTAAGAGTCTCATAAATCAAGCTACAGCAAAAGCCATGCTTACGCAAATGATCAGTATTCTATTCAGGAGGATGGAGAATGACCAGGTTTGCCTCTAGACCTTTCATTGTAAGGTAAAACAGATCTTTCTGGACAACTGGGACTGGACTTGCTCATGCCTGTGAATATTTTGCTGCTTCTTCACGATTCAGGTCCCAAGTTCACTGGCTTCTGCTGCACATAAAGACGCTAGTTTTGATCTAGAAGCCAAGTCTACTTCAAAGGATAAAGACTCGACTTCAGATGAAGCAGATTCAACCAATCAAGTCAAAGATACACCCCTTGCATCAGTGGAGGAACTTCAAAATCTTGCTGGTGGTACTGACATCAAGGTCCATTACCATCCATTGTTTTTCTGTTTCAATTTCTAAAGATTGGGCGTTTGAGTATTAGCTCAAGATAATTACTATTCCAAATTCCAGTTGCAATTTTTTAATCTAATGACCATCTGACACATTGCTGTAATTGGAGAAAATATTTTCTTGCAGGGTCTAGAGGCTGTTCTTGAAAAAGCTGTGCATCTAGAAGAGGGTGAGAAAGTTACGAGGTATGCGGAAAATGTTTTAAAACTTAGATTTATGAAGTCAGACACGTATTCTCTTGTTTTGACGATCTTTTGGATGCTTGTAATTAGGGGGATTGACTTAGAAGGCATGAGCATCGTAGAACGCGATGCTTTACTCCTTTTTCGCACTCTTTGCAAGGTTTGTAAGCTGATTCTTCTTATTATTCTGTCTGAATTCTAGATTTCTAATTGCACTTTGTTGCTCTCTATGCAATTGGTTTGCAGATGTGCATGAAGGAAGATAATGACGAAGTCACTATCAAGACCCGCATCCTCTCGTTGGAGCTTCTGCAGGTTGATCCAGTGAATCTTGAACTAAAAGAAATATAATTAAGTTAATTAAGTCACTATTAGTTTCCTCACTTGATTGCCAACAGTTGTAGAGTTTGAGAGCTGTGCTTTTATTATAAGTATGTGGTTAAGCATGTGTAAAATTATTAAAAGTCGGACCTAGATGCCTGTAAGCCTAAGAAAGGGAGAAGGTATGCCTTTTAACTAATTTAATGAAGATGTATAAGGTTAGCTATATCACCCTCTTACTCTTCACTTCTCTTCAGGAATTACAAATGCTGTGATGTGATTCTGTTAGATTTCCCTTCTCATTTTCATGCCTTTCTTTCTCGGATGATACACTTGTTTTCTTTACTTGTGTGACTTCATTCTTAGTCTTTTTTATGACTTTGGTTATGGTTGTGTGGTGGTGCCTTGTGTCCATAAACGATGAAAGGGAGCTGAGGCATTTTGTTGAGCAAGGTCTTAATTCTTTGAACATGTGAAAATGTCACACCCACTTATCTTCTGATTAATGTTTTGAACACGTGTAATAATCTACACTGACATCTCTGTATTTTCATTAAGCAATGGGAAAACTTTAATATATTCTACTGTTTCCTTGAGTCTGTTGGACATGCTGTTCTAATGCCTATATCACATGAAATATGTAGGGTCTGCTTGAAGGTGTCAGTTTTTCATTCACCAAGAATTTCAACTTTATCGACTCGGTCAAAGCTTACCTTTCTTATGCATTACTTAGAGCATCAGTTTCCCAAAATTCTACCATTCCTCAGGTAATAGTTGAATATAATGTCTTTTGCATTTGCTTTTTCGATATTGCTGTCTGATTTGTATCCCTAATGACAATTTATCTTTTGGACAGTATGCAGCAGGAATTTTTTCTGTACTCTTGTTGCGATTCAGGGAAAGTCTTAAAGTATGTAAATGGATAGATACGCGCACCACCTACCTGAACCTCAATTATCTTTCTGCATATTAACCTCCTTCGATTGATAACAATACTTTATCTCAGGCTGAAATCGGTGTTTTCTTTCCGTTGATTGTTTTACGGTCTCTGGATGCTTCAGACCTGAACCAAAAACTGAACGTTCTTAGGTAATTTTTTTCCTTTGATTTTTGACTTGTTTTCCCTTTTAGAAGGTGAATTTTCATTTCTTCTGAATTTATTTCGTAGGATGCTGGAGAAAGTCTGCAAGGACTCCCAAATGCTGGTTGACATTTATGTGAACTATGATTGTGATCTTGAAGCGCCTAATTTGTTTGAAAGGATGGTTTGTATCTTTTTTTCCAAGTATAATTTCCAACTTCGCAACGAGGTTTACTGATAGTTATTAAAATAAACACATTCTCTGCATTTCCCCTCTTTACAGGTTACAACAGTTTCCAAATTTGCCCAAGGGACTCTGCACATAGATCCTAATTCAGCCACTGCTTCCCAGATGGGATCAATCAAAACTTCATCTCTCCAGGTAGAACTCTTAAATTTTCAATGCACATTTTTGGCCAATGTAAAATTCTAGTAAAGCATGTTTGGGTTAGTCTGACACACTTCTCATGGGGCTTTTATAGTGTCTCGTGAGTGTCATAAAATCATTGGTTGAGTGGGAGAAGACCCAGAGAGAAACCGAGAAGCTGAGACAATCTTCTGAAGTTGAAAATACTGCCAATGATGCTAGCGAGTCAAAAGTTCGGGAAGATGTACCAAGCAATTTTGAGAAATTGAAAGCCCACAAGTCTACATTTGAAGCTGCTGTTGCTGAGGTATGCTGTCTGGTTTGACCATGTACATTGTTCATGATCAAATCTTAATTGTTCCTTTACTATATCACGGGCTTGTTTTTGGCCCATTTTCCAATACTCATTGGACTAAAATGTAACAGTTTAACCGCAAACCTGGGAAGGGTATAGAGTTTGCAATATCGAGTGCTTTGGTAGAGAATGCACCACTATCAGTTGCTAACTTTTTAAAGAGCACTCCTAATTTGGACAAGGTAGAATTTTCAAATCCACTTATACTTTTCCCAGGTGTGGATGATCTTTTGGAAACTCATATATTTTTCTTGTTTTAAGGCTAAGATTGGCGACTATATAGGCCAGCACGAGGAGTTTCCTCTTGCTGTCATGCATGCTTTTGTTGATTCCATGGATTTTTCTGGGCTGAAATTCGACGCAGCAATTCGACAATTACTAAAAGGATTCCGTCTTCCAGGAGAGGCTCAGAAGATAGACCGTATAATGGAAAAATTTGCTGAGCGGTACTCTCCTGTTTGACTTTTTCTTTAAGTTCTTCAATTTCTGAGACGGGCCACTAAGTGTGAACATGTCAAATGAAGTACCTAAGCGCAGTTTAATCATCCTCAAAAAGCTGTATTTTTTGTTTCTTTTTTATGTAAGGAAAATTGAAAATGTACTAGATTTAAATTGCTAGAAATGGTTAAGCCTACTTGTAGTCTGTATATTATTCTGTGGCCATGTCATTTTAGTAAACACGGGATGGTCAGTAGAAACGAAGTCCTTATAATATGGTTCACATAGTTATGCATTCTACATGAGGCCAAAATGTTAACATCTGTGAAAGAATTCATAGAGTTCCCTTATCATTGCATGTGTATGGAAGAATAGTTTACCCAATGTTGTCTTTTGCTGAGTGACAATACACCCTGTGAATCTAAGATATGTGCAACTATATCCTCCGTCATAATTTTGTTACTGAGCAATCTTCAGGATAAATTCTAGTCCATGCTGTTCAATTTCTTTTTTTCTTCTTCTATATACTCTTACCACTTTACATTATAAATAAGGTTTTAACAGTCTGACTTTAGTGATTAAGTTGTCTTAATGGAATTTTTGTAGTTATTGCACGGATAATCCTGGCCTGTTCAAGAATGCAGACACTGCCTATATTCTAGCCTATGCTGTTATTATGCTGAATACTGATGCTCATAATCCGATGGTGTGGCCAAAGATGTCAAAGAGTGATTTTGTGAGGATTAATGGCTTACATGATGCTGAAGAGTCGGCCCCTACTGAACTTTTAGAGGAAATTTATGATTCAATTGTTAAAGAAGAGATCAAAATGAAAGATGAGTCTGCTGATCTTGCAAAAAGAAAGCCAGAAGGAGAGGAAAGAGGTGGGATTGTGAGTATTTTAAACCTTGCGCTTCCAAAGGGGAAATCATTGACTGATTCACAGTCTGGGAGTGAAGCTATTGTCAAGCAAACACAGGCCTTTGTTCAGAGTCAAGGGAGAAAAAGAGGAGTCTTTTATACTTCACATCAGATTGAACTCGTGCGTCCTATGGTTGAAGCTGTAGGATGGCCATTACTTGCTACATTTGCCGTTACGATGGAGGAGGGTGATAATAAACCAAGGGTTGTTCTCTGTATGGAAGGATTTAAAGCTGGGATACATATAACTCATGTTCTTGGAATGGATACCATGCGATATGCGTTTTTAACATCTCTGATTAGGTATGTTTCAGTGCTTTTTGTGGTGAACTTCTTTCTTTGTTCCATGGAATAACAAAAAGTTGTGGAATCTTGTTGCAGATTTAACTTCCTGCACGCGCCAAAGGAAATGAGAAGTAAAAATGTAGAAGCTTTGCGGACTCTGATTGCTTTGTCAGATTCTGATATTAATGCCCTGCAGGAATCTTGGTTGGCAGTGCTGGAATGTATTTCACGGCTTGATTATCTGACATCAAATCCTACTGCTGCTGCAACTGTTATGCAAGGATCAAACCAGATTTCTAGGGATGGAATTTTGCAATCTCTGAGGGAGTTGGCTGGAAAACCAGTTGAGCAAGTGTTTGTGAATAGCGTGAAGCTGCCCAGTGAATCTGTGGTAGAATTTTTTACAGGTTTATGTAGTGTTTCAGCTGAGGAACTGCGGCAAGTCCCAGCACGTGTTTTTAGCTTGCAGAAGCTCGTTGAGATCAGCTATTACAATATGGCTCGCATAAGAATGGTAAATGACTTTCAATTGGCCAGTGTGCATTTCGAGCTTATACATTTTTATACATTTTTTTAGCAAACAACAATCCGAGATTAATATGGGAATACCATTGGATGGTATTGGGGATAAGTTCCACTTAATAAGAACGGGGCCAACTCCACTCGTTCCTAATTGGTTGAAGAATATTAAAATTTCAATGTATCCTGGGTTTATCCTGACAGTTAGCTTTCGGAACTGGGTGCATATCTTTGTCCTAATAAGTGTCCACTTAATTATTTCCATATTCATGCATTTGTGGGATATGGATGATTCCATTTCAATGCATGTCCTACATTTGTATCGTTTTATAAGCATAATGTGCTCTCAGTGTTATATTCATTTAGTTTATGATGTCCAAACAATCGCTAGAAGTTATCTTTTATTAAATCATTCTTTTCATGTTCCACTATTTTGCACCAAATCCTGTAGCATATTATCCCAAGCACTAACTAGCTATATTTGTACTATCAATCAAGTTTAATGCTCACTAGAATCCTCATGTTAGATGGTGTACTGAGGACCTTAAACTACATGAAAAGAAACTACTAATGCAGACATAATGTAATCTAAATGAGAGAGTTCAGATGTGTGCTATTATGATGAAATACTTTGGTGAGGTATTGTCCACAGATCTGACGCTGCATAGTGGTAAAGGCTTAGTTGCTGTGACACATAATGTCTCTAAGCAATTTTTTTATTTATGATAATTTTTTCTGATTTCAGTGTGTATTCCAAGTTCCAATTAATTGATGCCTTCATAAGAAGGTTGTATTTGGAAGTTGATAGACATTTACCTTATTTTTCTATAAAAAATAGAAATTTTGTCCACACATTGTCATACCATGGTTAACTACTATTATCCTTATGCATGGTAGTTTTAAAGCAGTTTGCTAATGCATTGAAGTCCTATTTCAGGTGTGGGCAAGAATATGGTCTGTGTTGGCCAGTCATTTTATTTATGCTGGAAGTCATCCTGATGAAAGAGTAGCGATGTATGCTATAGATTCACTACGTCAACTTGGTATGAAGTATTTGGAGCGAGCTGAGTTGGCCAATTTCACATTTCAGAATGATATCTTAAAACCATTTGTAGTACTTATTCGGAACAGCCGAAGTGATACTATAAGGAGGCTGATTGTGGACTGTATTGTTCAAGTAGGTTTGCTACTTTATGTTTGTTTATGCATTTAAGTTTAATTGGAAATCTACTTATTATGATGATGGAAATCAGATGATCAAGTCTAAAGTGGGAAGTATCAAGTCTGGTTGGCGAAGTGTGTTTATGATTTTCACAGCTGCGGCTGATGATGACATGGAGCTGATAGTTGAAAGTGCATTTGAAAATGTAGAGCAAGGTTGGTTGCATCCCGTTCTTTGGTTCAATATGAAAAGATAAATGCTAAATATATATTTTACATTTTATCTTGTGCGAATGAATGCAGTTGTCTTGGAGCACTTCGATCAGGTTGTCGGTGATTGCTTTATGGATTGTGTCAACTGCCTCATTGGCTTTGCTAACAATAAGACTTCTTCCCGAATAAGTTTGAAAGCTATTGCACTTCTACGTATCTGTGAGGATCGTCTAGCAGAGGTTGGTGTGCAAATGTTTGATTCTGTGTTTTCTGTTTTATGACTGGCCTCTAGATAAGTAAGACGTGCAATTCGATGTAATTTGCTGTCATTTGAAGCATTTAATACATTTATCATTCTAGAATAAGACGAAATGTATGTTGGGAATTCTGTTGTAAATGGTGCCGTTTGAAATTCAGTACGCTCATTTTGGTTTAAGGCTGGGTTTTATCTTTTTTCTTGGAAAGATGATTCAGAAAATCGAGACATGAATATATGAGCATTGAATTTTTGTGGGACTGTTATTTAAGGAATGAATGTGTGCTATGTTTCTTGACCAATATTAACCATGCTTTTTTTGCTAAATTGATATTCATGTGTTTTTAGACATTACTATTGCAAAATGTTGAACGAATTCTGAGTGGATATCTCTCTCGAATTATTTCCAGGGTTTAATACCTGGGGGTGCTTTGAAACCCATTGATGCTGTTGATGAGGCAGCCTATGATGTGACTGAGCATTATTGGTTCCCAATGTTGGCTGGCCTATCTGATCTGACTTCTGATCCAAGACCTGAGGTCAGAAACTGTGCTCTTGAAGTTTTGTTTGATTTGCTGAATGAGAGAGGTAGCAAGTTCTCATCCTCATTTTGGGAGAATATCTTCCATCGAGTTCTGTTTCCCATTTTTGATCATGTCCGACAAGTTGGCAAAGAGAATTTTATTTCTTCTGGAGATGAATGGTCCCTGGAGAGTAGCATTCACTCGCTCCAGTTACTGTGCAACCTCTTCAATACATTCTACAAGGTACTGGCATTCTTCTTGTCCAAACTATAATTGGTCTTAGATCAATTATGTTGTCGTGGTTGAGTTTTAGGAGCAAGTGTTAGTTGTCGTGCTTAACAGTTCCCTTCTGGGTTTTTCTGTGTACTGTTGTTTGTAATTTGCTAATCGCTATTGGACTTCACCAGAAAATTGACATCTTAGTCAGTTGGGTCATAATTGTTTTGTTAATTTACCAAATACTTGTGTTTAGAGATCTCGCTCTTCTTTATCCTCATGCAAGTGATATCTTTGGACATAAATTATGTGTAGGTTTGACCTCTCTACCTGTTTGACTGAGATAATTTTGTTCCATGCTGTACATGATTATTTCTAAATCAATATACTCCACATTGTTTTTCTTGATTTTCTGAAGTACTGTCCAATCTTAAGAAGCTTCTTCCTTCATAGTGTATCATTATTGAACTTTTTCAAATGAGCAAATGCATTGAGATGATGATCACCATTATTTTTCAAATGGGCATAATTCCTGTGACTTTGAGTGTATCATCATTAAACATTTTTCTAATGAGCAAATGCATTGAGTAGCTTAATTTGTGACAATGACAAGTCACCCAATTTGATGCAGGAGGTGTGTTTTATGTTGCCCCCACTGCTAAGTCTGCTTTTGGACTGTGCTAAGAAAACTGATCAATCCGTGGCTTCAATATCTCTGGGTGCACTGGTGCACCTCATTGAAGTAGGTGGTCACCAGTTTAGTGAAGCAGATTGGGATACCTTATTAAAAAGCATAAGGTGGGTCTTTATAGGAGTTAAATTGTCATTTTACCTCACTGATGCCTGTAATTAATGCTTACTATTGAATTCGGACCAGAGATGCTACATATGCAACCCAACCTCTTGAGCTGCTTAATGATTTGGGTATGGAGAGTTCAAGGCAACCTATGGTATTGACTAGAACCTCGGAAGTCATGGCAGGAGATGTACCTGTCACTCCGACAGATGGTGGAATGTCAAATCATCACCAGCTTAGTGCTAGTGATGATGGTAATACATATCCACTGGCTACAAGTGCTGGTGATGAGGGATCTGAAGGTTATATTCTTGACATATTTCGGACATCCTGAGTTTGTTCTTCAATTAGTATTTTAAACACTCCTCTTTATAATTGAGCCACCAAGAATAGTTTTTAAATTGTATTCCATCTGTGGTTGAGTGATGTAAAAGTATTCTGAAGAGAAAAGTCAATACTTGCAGGTGTGCCATCTCCTTCTGTCAAATCCACTGACACTGAAGGCCTTCAGCGCACTCAAACTTTTGGTCAAAAATTAATGGGGAACATGATGGATAATCTATTAGTTAGAAGCTTTACCTCTAAACCTAAAAGCCGCACATCAGATGTTATGGCGCCATCTTCCCCATCTAAGGTACATGCACTAAATGTGACTTGCTCAATCTTTTTGTTTCCTCCCCTACGATGCTGGATTTATCTGTTTGGATACCTTGAAAGATGCTTATTTTCATTAATATATACACAGTACCTTTCTTGTTTTTGCTACTTGTATATCACTTGTGTATTCTCCCTTAAGTAAATTTTGTAGTTCTTGCTGGCTTTCTATGTTGTATGTCACATTTCTTCATGTTAAGAATAAATCTTTTATCCGTTACGTTGCATAATTCACATGCTAATATTTTAAACTGTTTTCATCAACTATGTTATCTATGGTCATCAGTTGTCAGAGATTGTGGAGACTGATGCAAAGGATGAGGAGGAAAGTTCGATTCTTGGAACAATTAGAAGTAAATGCATTACACAGTTGCTACTTTTAGGTGCCATTGATAGCATTCAGGTAAAATGCTTTTTTTCATGTTTTGGGCATCATCTTGATTTTGTTACACCAACCTCTGATTTCTAATTCATTGTGATTAATATGCTAAAAGAGGACATTCTTGGGCGTGTGGTATTCCTACAATTTTCCACATCACTGAAAAAATATACGATTAAAAAACAAATTTACTTAAAAAGTTGTCAATTTTAGTGTTAACTTTGTTGTTTTTGAAATGTCGAAAAGTATTATGAGACTCACCTATCCCTTATGTCATTTATTGATTTAATAACTTGCTCACAAAGTTTCCTTCTAAACATATAGTGCTATTATTATTTTATTTTGAAAAATTGTTTATTAATGATTGCTGACTTATCAGTTTCACTGTTAATGCTATTAATGAAAACACATACGACATAGAATAAAAATATATTTTTTTAATTATATAATAACTTTTTAATTATGATAGAATAGGGCACCTCCCAGATAGTAAAGCTGTTCATGATCCCATATGTTGTAAACATTCATTTGTTTTCTCTGCTCCATTATTTGGACAAATATAATATAAAAGGTGTATCTTCAAATATTTAGTAATATGAAATCATATCAGCTTAATTAAAAGAAAATAATCAATTTTATTAGTTGTATAAATCATGTGTTCTTATATAGATATCCTATAAAAAAAGGATGTTAAACCTTATTCTTTCACGTGTGAATCTGCAGAAGAAATATTGGAACAAATTGGAGGCAGCACAGAAAATATCTATCATGGACATTTTATTCTCAATGCTGGAGTTCGCTGCATCGTACAATTCTTACACAAATCTCAAATTGAGGATGCAACAGATTCCTGCTGAAAGGTTGTTATAACATTGATAAGCATCTTTATCCCGAAAAATATATTGGCTAAATTTCTCTTTGCAACTTAAATTTGGGCATGACTTAAATTTTTTATTGGACAGGCCACCTCTGAATCTTCTTCGGCAAGAATTAGCTGGAACTTGTGTGTATTTGGATATTTTAGAGAAGACAACTTCAAACATTGATGTCAAACAAGAGAAAGCCAGTGAAACAAGTAATAAGAATGGTGGGCCAATTGTTACCAGTCCAGAGCAAGTCAAAGACGACAAACTTCAAGCAGTAGCTGAAGGAAAGTTTGTCTCTTTTTGCCAGCAGGTGCTGAGCGAGGCATCTGATTTTCAATCAAACATGGGGGAAGCTGCTAACATGGATATTCACCGAGTCTTAGAACTTCGCTCACCGATTGTTGTCAAGGTATGATGCTAGCTAATAATTATCATGGAAATTTTCTACCCTTGCACTCACAGGTCTAAGACTTTCTGAAAATGTGTAAAGTTTTGCGAAAGACTGCCAAAAAATAATGTTGTTTCTCTCATCTGGGA
The DNA here is from genome assembly GCA_948330725.1 of Sherardia arvensis. Taxonomy (NCBI): domain Eukaryota; kingdom Viridiplantae; phylum Streptophyta; class Magnoliopsida; order Gentianales; family Rubiaceae; genus Sherardia; species Sherardia arvensis. The sequence goes on from OX415236.1 coordinate 33,465,214, forward strand.
GCTGTTTTGTCGATGTTTTCTTTAAGAATGCTTAAGTACTAAATTCCCACCTTTTGTCACCACGTGTTTCTATCGACAACTCAAATGAGCTCTTTACAATAACATAATTCCAATGTGTTTCAACAATAACTTGATGGGTTATGTGGTTTTGTTCTGTTTATTCCTAGTTATGTCCTCTATGAACAGCTTGAATGCTTATTAGTTCATACTTACGTTTTTCAGGTGCTTAAAGGCATGTCTTCCATGAACAGCAAGATATTTAGAAGTAATCTTAGAGAGTTCTATCCTCTGATAACAAAACTTGTATGCTGCGATCAGGTAATTTCTGCTCCTTCCAAGTTTTTGTTATTTGATGTGCTCAATATTTAGAAGTCTCGAGGTTATTCCAGCTCTCTCATTTTCATATTCAGGCAATTAAAGGTTATTCTGAGTCTTGAATATCCTTTAAATGCTTCTTTGCCTCTCTTATACTCAAGTCTTTTTGACAAATTGGTATATGAACTTCATTTACCTGGGTCATGAATTTGTAACATGATGGAAGGATATTTTCATGAATACTGTATATAATTTAAAAACATTCTCCATTTCTCCTTTATAAATTTACTTGCAAACTGGCCACATTAAAGATTGATGGTGTTGAGCTTTCCTGCTAAGACTCTAATATGGACTTGCTTCCCCAACTACTCCCTGTTGAAAGTTTGACTTTGATAGAAATAATCTGAAAAGGCTTAACACGACAAACGTGCAAGTTAAGATGTCTGAGAATTAAAGGACAACTGGAACTTTATCGCATAGTCCTTGGAAGCGGGGTCGGGGATGTGGTTGGAAAATCTTGTACTAGGTTTTTTTTTACCAGTGTTGTATTTTGTGTAGTAGCTCTGGGTTTGATCTTGAATCTGTTCTGATGTGAATTATCCTCTCATTTCCCTCCACAGATGGATGTCCGTGGAGCTCTGGCTGATCTTTGCAGCATGCAATTAACGGCACTGCTGCCAAAAGCTGTAGATCCTGTTTGTTGAGTGTTTTTGTCAAAGTTTCTCCAATGTTGTGTTCCAATGATAAAAAAAGGAGCATCTGCTAGAAATGGAAGAATTATTCATCTTATTACCATGACTACCATTTATTATTATGAAAGTTAGCTCCGACAGAATTCGTAGGAGGGAACATCTCTAAAGCAGCATGCTGGGTAGAATTGTGAGTAGTACTTGGATATATAGCATGCATTCACCACCTACTCTTTTGCATCAATATCAAGAGGCAGGGTGAAGTTGGTTGGTTTTGTAATATAGGATAGATTTGACTTTTCTTTAGTTAAATGCCAATTTCCTGGTACACTGTTAGTGAGTTGGTTGTAAAGGAATGTTTGCATCTATACTGCACATATATATACCTGAAACTTAAAATGGTCTCATTTTTCTTTCACTGAAATCATAGTGTGTTTGTATTTGATGAAGCTTTAAAATGTGGGGATTGAACTCTTGATGGTGTTAATTTGTTTGTGAGATTTTTATTGGATGCCTAGTTTGTAGTTTCTCTTTCTGATATCTGGTATTCTTAGTGGGGTTGAGGTTACTGAGGATGTGATCAACTGTGTTGGTATATGCCTTGAACGTCGTAATAGCTGCTACTGTGAGTTAGCACGGGGACAACGGGGACTCATTGTCCGGTCAGCGAGTTGGGGGTCCAGGGGCGGAGCGCACACTAGTCTTCGGGATTCCTCCGCCCCGGCCCAATGGGATGTGTTATCTCTTTAATGGGGTGTTGGTGACTTGTGCGTAAAGTATATTTTCGGGTCTAATATCTAAGGTTTAGTGAAAGAATCTCTATGAATTTATTCAATGCATTTGGAGCGAATTTCAGAGCAAACATGAAACACACTGTAGTAGGCTGGCCGTTGAAGAGGCACAGTGGGCCATAAAGTATCCTCTTGAAGAACTCATCAGAGACATCTTCCTTCCCAAACGCGGTTGGGTGGGCCCACCGTCCAACGTTGCTTCCCACAACCAACTTCTGAACACTCAACCCCTTCTTTTCCCTTCCCATTTATCTTAATCCGGTTTGATTCCTTCGTCTTCAGACTTCAGGGGCTGTATCAACTTCTTGTCGGGCCATGTTTCTTCGGATCCTCCAAGAAACCGTTTTTATGAGAGCCATATTGAATTTTTTGGCATTAAATAGACAAGTAGATCGCCGAGAACAAGAACTTTTTCTCCCTAGGTTGATCGGTGGTTCCAATGTGTTTCTTTTTCTGCCGCGAAGAAGGTTTCTGTCGAAAGATGAAAATAAAGAGGGGTCGGAAAAGAAAAAAAAGAGGAGTCGGAAAAGGAATAAAGAAAAAGTATGGGGAGAGAAAAAATGAAATGGAACGGGTGGCTCAGTTAACTTTGGCTGATTTCCCAAATTAGAGTTGCCACATATCAGTTTTTTATTTGACCCACACACTAACATATTTTTCTCTTAATAGACAAAATTTTCTGAAAGTCTACCCTTTGATTCAAACCATTAATATGTCCAAAAATATATTATGTTCAATATTTTTATATCATTTGAATATCAGAAATATTTATCTAGATTACTTTTGGACATTTGAGTTATGAATTAGAAAATTAAAATTCGATCAAAGAATACAAAACTTCTATCTCAAAATTTAGGGGTACATAAGATAATAGTCCATTATTCAGGGGTACGCATGTATTTTTATTAGTAATATTGGGATTTGGAGATCATCTCTTTCTGGTTGTTCAGTTTGCAAACAGTTGGCTCGTCGGCGCGTGTATATTCTGCACTCTACACTTTGTTCAAGCGTCGCCGGGGATGGAGCCGCCGCCTTTTCAGGAGTCGGCGCGGTGCGATGTGTGCCATTGCAGCTTTAGCACATTCCGCCGACGGGTAATTTCTTGTTACAGTTCGTATTTTGATGGGATCAGCTCTTTTTCCGTCGTGATGTTTAGAAATCTTTAGTCTGCGATTTTGTTTGTGTAATTTTAATTCGAGGCTGTAACACTGATAATTTTAGCTGGATGGTTTTACTGCACTGAGATTTCGCTTATTGAGCGTTTGGATTAGATCAATTCACCAACAGAGAACGCTATATACAGGAAGAATGTATTTTATGGTTGTATGATAGAGCTGACTGATTAGTTCTCATCATATTTGAATTGGTGAAAGAGTACAAGATGGAATAGGATGATTAGTTGCTGTGGTGTGTTTATGCTGGGAAGTGGGAATAGACTTAAAACAATGGATTTGGTTAAAACTGCCTTCCTGATCCATTCTGTTTTTGCAGCATCATTGCAGATGTTGTGGGAGAACATTGTGTGCCGACCACTCGTCAAATCAAATGGTAGTTTTCCATGTTTTGTGAATATTCTTGTGAAGAACACGCCACTTTAAAATGTACCCTATATGTAGGTCTTTAATTTTTATGATATTTTCCCAATTGATTGTTTACAGGCGTTACCTAAATTTGGTCTTTATTCACCTGTCAGAGTTTGCACTGATTGCTTCAATGACTCCTCTAGGTAAGTTCTGATGATCTCTCTCAGGCCATTTCCTTGGACTACTGATTGTTTATATCCAGAAGAAAATTAGCTTAGCTGGGTTTGGTTTGTTATGTTTTTATTTATATGTTTCTAATTTTATGGAGCTGTTTTGCTTAATACATTTCAAAGTGATTCTCTAACTTGGCCTTAGCTTGTTTATGTGAAATAAATTTGTCAATTTATTGTCCTTTTATCTATATCAGTACTTTCTCTAGGAAATATGCGCTACATGCTTATTTTTCGTATCTTGTATTATGAAGATTGAGCAAAGGTGACCCATCTACTGTTACAAATGGTACAAGTGGCGTAACAGATTCCATTTCACAACTAGATATTAAATCAGATCCAGAGAGCAGAACTGAAGAACCTGTAAACAGTACCTCTACACAAGTTATTCTTGAATGCAAGTGTGGAATGCCTCTATGTATTTGTGAAGCACCAGCCACACCAAAGGATACTGTTGATTCATTGGTAAGATCCTTCCTGTGATTTGCTTTTCATGAAAGTTGTTTGCTATTTCTACTGAGATGGTCGCCCCTTATCTGCTTTCATTAAACTTACAGATCTTGCATTGTCTTAGGTGGCAAGAAGTGATACTGCTGCAGTTCGCTCTAATCCAAAACCTAAAAAAACAGAAAGAGCGACACAAAACAGAGGCTCGACATCAAACACCAAGCACGGGTATGATACACGGGTAGATTTACTCAAGTTACATGATCATTGGGCACATTTTGGCTTTTGGGTTGAGTTGACCACACTTATTTTTACCAACTATTAGTAACTGGTAATAATTATTTTAGGTATAATTAAATATTATTACATATTGACCCCTCTGTATCTAGGTCTACTAAATTGATCTCATTTATCCCTTGTTCTAACTCCACCATCGCACATGATTAGATGAGATTTTCGGCTTTGATATGTATTTTGCTGTGCCATTAAGTTCATTAATATTTGGAATGGTGCTGTGTTCTAATATTTAGGGAAGTTATCGGATCATGTTTGAATCACCGTATTTCTAAAGTATCTTTGTTAACTACATGTTTCTGTATTTGAGTATGGGTTTGAAGCAAGTTTTATAAGATAAATTTACCATAGTTATACTGTATGATTATTAAAAGAGCTTTGTGCATGTTTTGTTTAAAAGTATGTCCTGATCCCGTGAATGCCACTTTGCAATTACTTCTTGCAGCACAGTGTTCAATTCCGGTCAAGCTACCAGTGACAAATTGGACAAGGATTATGAAGCCAGTGGAGAGGTATAGTTTTGTTCCTTTGTTTCTTAAGTTGGTGAAATAGGTTTTTGCTAATTCTTAGCTTTACCTCACTGGTTTATACAGGGTTTAAGAGAGGCAATAAAAAATGGTGATTCCGTTGCTGTTAAGAAGCTTCTAGACCAGGTTTCCCTGGCCACCCTTAATTGAAATGTTCAAATATTAGTGGCTATTTAATATTAGTGCTGATACACAACTGATATAATATTTAATATTAGGGCGTGGATTCTAATTTTTGTGACAAGCAAGGATTATCCTTGTTACATCTGGTAGTCTTCTCTATTCCATTTATAATCAAGAAAAGTGCTTTCTCAAGGCTGAATAAGACTTTAACCCCAGAATTTTTGTAGGCTGCTGTTTTTAATAAAACAGAAATAGCTTTTACTCTGCTGGACCATGGTGCAAATCCATATTTCAAGAACTCACAAGGTAAATTGATCTGACATAACTAAATTAAGGCCCTGGCTTGCTTGAATTCTCCTCTACTTGGTGATATGAGTTTTTTCCCAAAAGAACTGGACATGCTGATCCTTGAACCTTCAAGACTGTGTACATTGATTAAAATTTCTCTTGTACAACTCCAAGACGGTTATCTCTGTAGCATCTGCTAGTCTATATGTATAATGCCATCCCTTTAGGATTAGGGAATCTGTTTTTTTTTTATCACCAGGGAGTCTGTCCTATTTGCTAAAAGTTTAATACCTCTTGCCTATCCTTTTATGGGTGGATAAGGCCAATAATTGCTTTTCCTCTCCATCTGAAGTTCCCTTCTTATATACTGTCATGCCATGGTCCTTTATTTCCGTCTAAAACCCAAATATTCTCCCTACAAGGGGGCTTGTATACCCGCATCTTTGTATGTCATAGTCATTTTAGGGTTTGTTTTCCATTAGGATAACCTTGATTATTCTGGACTAGAGAATCTAAAGTCTTGACTCATTAATCTGTAGAAAGGCAATGACAGTGATTTCCCCGTCTATTCTTTTGGTCCAGGTGAAACACCGCTAGATTGTGCACCTGCAACATTGCAATACAAGATGAAAACGAAGATTGAAGAGAGTCAGAATCAGATGTAGATGGCTCCACATACCCGACTAGAAAATTTGGTTACAGGAATTTTCAACTTAAGGGTATGTAAATAATTTGACCCCCCCTCTGCAGACTTGAGTGTTTCTATCCAAATTTCACTTTCTAATGATGCATATTTTACTCAATAAGTTGTGCTCATATTATAAATGTTGAAGATTATATTTTGTTAGATCGACATCTCTTGGGTGGGGGAACACAAAATATGCCTTCCATGGATATGTGTTAATGGCCTCTTTCCAGGGTCGCCTTCGTCCTGATATTGGATGGTTAACAAGGACCAATCTGAGTCCACTAGGCACTAGTAACATTCTGGATTATTTTATTTTATTTTTGATAGCAACGTTCTGGGTCATCAATCTGATTCCTCATAACATCCTTGATCTCCCGGTGATGATACAGGCACATCACAGCCTTAACCTGTTATCAGCTCATCCCGGTGTTTTATTCCGGTGTATTTTGTGCAGTAAAATGAATGATTAGGGGTGAATGGTAGGAAACAGTCAATGTTTTTTGTTTAGCACTTCTGCAACCATCACATTGACGGTTTTATTTTCAAATAAATAAATAAATGGTACAAAAGAAAGGAATGTCCTTGTTTGACTGTTTTATGAGGGTAATGTTTTATGGGTAAAACTTGGCCGACTTCTGGTAGGTCTCGGTCATCTCAAAAACACTACTTCTTACGTGTATATTTGTAGATAATTTGACCCAAAGTAGCAACCCTATAAGCTTTTTGCCAGTCGGTTGATGGAAGATTGTTACAAACGTGGACTGCCTTTTGTGAACTCTTGACATTTAAAAAGGTTACTCCGACAAAGTTCGTTTTATAAAATACCCATATGGATATGGTTAGATGATCTCATTAGTTAACGGAAATAAAATAAGAAGAAAGAAAGGTGATCTCATTTTGATTTTGCATAAAATTTAGAAAAGTGCAGCAGTTGCATGGATTTTTTTTGATGTTATGTTCACCAGGATATATGGACCGAGAGAATATGTTCAGATATTTCTCCCCGCTACATTTGGAGCTGTATGCTTGTTGAAAAGTTTTATCACAGATGATGCATTTGCAACCACAAAGATTAAATGTCAAAATCGATTCCCAATTGCTGATTTCCTAATTCCAAAATGACGAGGCCAAGTCACCATGACAGATTGCAGGGTTGGTGCAAGATTTTTCAAAAACTTTTAGATAGAAGGTTCACGCTGAACACTTACGAGCAATTGTACTAAATTTCATTTAAACATATTAATGGAATATTTGTTGTAAAAAAAAGTAATTCAAAATTAACCTTACTAAAGTTTCGCATTAACTGAAAAGAAGAAATTCATATGAATCATATCACAAATGTCCAAAGATTAAATACCATCTACATATTAGCCATAATTAAAATAAATATTCAACTGATAATATTAAGGTCAAACTTTTATAGAACATAACTAATTTAAACTAATGTAAAATAGAAATGAACGAATTAAATAATTTAAACTGAATGCCTTTCTTTAAATCTGAATTGAGTTGATGTGAGTTGAACTAAATATAATAAAAACATTATAAGGGTAAAAATTGGTCTATTGTAAAAGTTTATATTACGATAGAGTCTCAAAATGATAATATGAGTATGAATATTAGTTTAATGAATCTAGTGGAAATACATCAACTGTTTAAGAATCCTTTAATTAACTCAAAATTCGCATACACGTGAGAAGACATGCATGTCAAGAGCTCTTGACATCAGTGATTGTTTGATAGAGCTATAATTTACCATTAAAAAAAAACCTATCACATGCTAGGACGTGTTTGATGAAATTGTATTTTTTTTTAAAAAAAGTGGGTGGTTTTGGATTCTGCTGTGGCGAAAAGCAGAATTTGGTCATATCATTTTCTACTTTTGAGTCATTTTTGAGCTAAAAATATCTTCTACTTATGAAATAAACAGTTTTTTGGTAGTTTGCCAAATACTGAGACCTGTTTTACTTTAAAATACATCAGTTAAAAAGTTATACCAAAACATACATAGTACAATTGAATTTATAATAAAAGTTCAAGATAAATAATAGTTTGAAATCTGCCATACATCGACGAGACAAGTAGCCACATAGACCCCGTACATAAAATTTTCTTCTTCACTTATCAAATACATAAAATTATGTTAGAATATACATGTTTATTTTACAAAATAAGCAAAATATGAATTACATCATCCCTTCTTGATAACTGCTAAAAGAATCTTCATATATTCCCAAACCTCAAAAACGCACATCATAGGACAAATATAGAGTGCAAAATACTATAATTGATGAAAAGATAACTGTGTACCATAATCACCTTTGGTGACGACTAAAACTTTTGATTCTGTAACATGGCCTCGCTCTAAAAGAAGGACAGTCTCGTAAGCATATACCTAATCAGCTGAACCACCTGGATAAGCAACAAACACAAAGAAAGTGATGGTGATGAAATCCCTTCCTTTATGTGGATAAAAAAGATGGCCGATCCATATACAAAATGCAAGGAACCATAATCATCAGAAGTTGACTGATACGTGAAAGTCCAGTTTAATAATACAAAATTGAAAAAGATAAAATTATTTTTTATTATTTTATTATGGCCTAGACCTACATTAGCAAAACAAGGATATTTTAAGTCAAAATCAGACATGCATTAATAAATTAAGCTTGCACGTATAATTCCTGAAAAAAAAGAGCGTTGCTATACGTAGTCGTGGAATTAGGGTTGCAGGGGGCGGCACCAGCAACCCCCACAATTTATATTATAGGCTATCACTATAATTAGGGATAAATGTGTAATATAATATTGAATTCAGGTAACTCTCAATTCTATTTAGGAATCCCAAACTTTTTCGTGTATCTGTCCGTACGCAGTCCGATATTTTACTTTTGTAGTTCAAAATACGTCATGAATTTATGAAAATGTCCTCACTTACTAGTTTAGTTGGGAAATTAATAACTTTCGAGTTCGGTATTGTAATTTTAATAATATTTTAAACTATATTGAATAATATACCGGACTGCATATATCAGTTCAGTGGAGAAAAGGGAAAAGTTATACTAGTATCATCATCATATCTTTTGTTTTAGTTTTTCTTTGTACCACGACCCTTCTTTAAAGATGCATGTTTCTGAGTGCAGGAATTTAAAATCCATATGCTGCCATCAGCGCGCAGATTGCTTTCCCTAAAGCAACCCCTACCGTCACGAATCTGATCTGTAAAAATGGTTATCCTACTGGATTATGATAATAAAGCATTCCAACTCCCACTTTCTACGAATCGTCATCACCCATAAATACCCACCCTCACCCTTCAGAAAACTTCCCCCTTCTTCCCAATCATCATATCTTCTACACACAGCAATTTTCACACAATTAGAAATATGGGTTTATGCGATTCCGGCATGGTTGGCAGCGATCAGTTCGTTCTGTGCAAAGCGGCGTTGATCTTAGGAGTGACTAGATGGATTTTCTCGTGGGCTCGGAAACTGGTTCAGCACTACATGTGCATCTTCTCATGGTCTCTGGATCTGTACGCCGCCCAGGACTCTTCTCCGGCGATTCTCCCCTGCTCTGCGTCGCTGGTGGCCATGGTGAAAGAGTATCTGAGCTTGACGGAGTTTGAAGAAATCGCGGCGAGACGGCCGGAAGGTGGCCGGGATATGTCCTGCACGGTGTGCTTGAACAGGTTCAAGAAACAGGACAAGGTTTGGGAGCTGAGTAATTGCAGCCACGTTTTCCATGAGGATTGCTTGAACAGATGGCTTGCTTATGATGCTCGTTTGTCCTGCCCACTCTGCAGAACTTCTCTGATCAATTCCATCCCGGATTCTTCATCTTGTTCTTCGTCGTCGGTGGTGGCGCCGCCGCAGCAGCAGACCAGCTGGGCTGTTGAGAGGATTCAGTATCTGTTTGGGGATGATCTGCTCTCTTCATCTTCATCAGCAGGGGTTGAATACAGATACTCATCATCATGTCTTCCCTAGTACTCTTTCTTAGAATCGATCAGTATTATTCTTTGGAGATCTTCAGAGTTTCCTCTAGCTAGGTGTTTAGAATTTACCCATTTTTATTGCCTGGGTTTGTTGTGAATATACATAGATTGTTGATGAAGAGTATTGCGAATCCAAAAACATTGTATTGAAAAATAGTTAAGCGTGTCTAGATTTATTTGAACTTAATCAAATTATATTTTGCTGAACTGCATTAAACTGAATAAAATTAAATTTGAACCAAACTGATCTACAGCAAATTCTTTTTTATTTTGCTTCAAATTTTCAGATTTCTCCTTTTACTGTTTTAGGGAGTTTTAAAAAACTTTTACAATGGAATACAATATTCCACGCTATAACATTTCAAAATTAATTCTCTTTATTGGATTCTAGGCACCTTAAACTCTAGTATTTATGCTAGTAATTAAAACTTTATTTGATTTAGAATATCATGATATTAATAATGAAGTCAACTTTCAAAATCTGTACCAGCATTCAGTCATGTTAAACCATGAATTTTAAAAAATATAAAATATTTATTCTAATTAAATAAACTAAATAGGGTCAAGTGCCAATTTGAAACAAGAATCAAGGGAGAACCAATTTCAAAAAGTAAATTTCTCATGAATCTGGAAATACTTGAATCTCTCAATCTAGCTACAATTTTAGTCATGAATGGGAAGAAAAAAGAAGGCAATGCCAAGATTAAGCAAGCAACAAATTGGGAACATGGTTTCCACAAAAGTTTACAATCATTTTTATGTCTTCCTCCAAGCTTTATGTAAGAACCTATCTCAAGCTTAGAACATGTTTTTGAAGCTTTTGTCTACACCGTTCTGGGAACAAGAATGTGGGTGACGAATGATCAAAATGTTACAAGATGATGATTCCCTTTTCATCCCTTTAGTTGGCTTCCATATTTTTGAAAACTTATCTAGATTCCGCTCTTATTTCATACAACGATTCTTATAAAATACACAAAAAAATTTCACGTTTTCACTTTTGATACGGTCTCCGTCTTTATTATAATCTGTAAAGTCTTAATAGTCTAAAAACATGTATAGTGTTTACAACCCATACTTTTATTATTTATACATGCACAATCCGTCTCATAATAAATTACCTCATTAGAGAAAATAGAGCTATTTTAAATTAAACTAAAGAATTTTAAAATTTTAATTAAATTATGAATTTAAAGATTTAATTATGTATATAAATTTAGTTACGTTAAATTCATTTAAACTGAAATTTGGCCATTTCTCTTTACTAGTACGAGGTGTTTTGGCAAAGAAGAATGGCAAGAGCTCTTTTTTCGCATCAAGTTTATGAACGATTTACAAAAATCGAGCTTTATTGTCTTTATTTAATTATTATTTTGAAATAAGAACATCTATTATTTATACTAGCGTGATGTCACCGCGCGTTGCGCGGCATATATATCACACTTATTAATGTTATTAAAATATTAACATTGTACACATTTTAATTGAAATTTATAGAATGCAAAGTCCTTGTAAACTTCATCATTTGATCAACTTGACTACTACTCTCATGAACAAGTAGGCGTAGCTGATAGTTACCTTAACTGAAAAGTATACATAGTGAACCCGAAACTCTCTCTCTAAAATAACCAGAGAGTAGTACTATTCATCACAATCCAAACTTTCATTTCCCGGCTTCGATCCTTCGTTCTTGATATCAAAAAGTTAGGCGTTTGTCTTGTCAGTCATTCAATCAAATAGTGGAGTGATTAGATTGAACATGCAAGGAGGTTGAAAAAAGGGGTTTTTCGACACAGTTTTCTTCATTAGCTCCTTTGGCGGTAAGCGGAAAAGAAGATTCCCCGGCGTTCATTGAGCAATGGAGAAGGCAGTGTGTGGCTTGAACAGTGTGAGCACGTCTTGATTCTGACGGAAAAGGAGATTTTTGCGTGTGACAGTGGAAAGGGATCTGCAAGCGTCAGTCTAAAAAGAGGTGAGTGCTTCATAAATTGTCTCATTGGGTAGCGATTCCACTTTTCCTCGACAAATTACAGAGCACTAAAGGGAATTAATCATGAGAGTCGCTCCTTCCAAGATGAAATTCAATTCAGACACATTTAGTCACAGAGAAGCTGAAAGGATGGAAGGGTGGACTGTCCCTATAAATAGCACAGTTAACTCTTCAAACTTCCCACAATCTAAATATTCTAAAATAGCAGATAAAACCACACAGTTTGGTAGTTTTTCTCAATTCAAAGCAATGGGAGATAGTCCCTCTCTTAATGAAGCAGAAATGGCCCTCACACCCAGAGGATCAGATTACTCGGAGGAGCACAGAGGTCCGGCCAGTGCCGGTGTTGATTTTGATGGTATTGCTAGACCGACGAGAAGGGGAGGCGTGCTGTTGATTACAAGGGAGGATATCCAAGAAGCGGTGCCAGTGGAGCAGAACTGCCTACTAGCATATTGGATGGACACTAAGGAGTACACAGAGGAGACTCTCAACCAGTATTTCAGAAACTTCTGGTTAGTAACTGCAGAGGTAATTCACATATACCAGCATCTCTTTGTGGTTCGTTTTGATACTAGGGAGGAAGCGTTAGCAATCTTGCACTGTAGTCCATTTGCAGTGGCAGGGGGATTGTTAGCTTTTAGGAGATGGGGGTTGGGGATAGTTCTAAGAGATGTCCAGGTTGAAAAGGTTAAAGTCCGGGTGCAGCTACATGGCATACCAGATGAGTGTTTTGCTCCAATGGTCGCGATTAAGATTGCAAACATGGCTGGGGAGGTTATTGATGTGAAGATAGAGCCGCCACCAGCAATGAATGTTAACTATCTAAGGGCGACAATGTGGATAGTACCAGGGGAGCCGTTGGTCACGGGCTTTTATTTAGATCTTGAGTATGTGCGAGCCCTTGAGAACAGAAGAATTTGGGTAGACATCCAGTATGAGAGAGTCTATAGATTCTGCAGAAAATGTGGGGTCATTGGTCATCTCATGCAGGACTGTCCAATTCGAACTGATGAGGTGTTGGATCTGTTCATTGAGCATAAGGTTAGGTCTCACTTTGCTGAGAGAGGAGTGAATATAGTCTATGATCCTAGAAGGCAGATGTATGCTGGTGATGTTCGTGCATACAATCATCGCAAGGGACACCGCAACACTAACGTGCCAGCTGACTAAATGGATTCAAGAAGGCTCAGGTACAGGTTTATGCGGGAGAGAGATATTCAGGAAGGGTTTCTAATCTCTATGAGAGTGGAGCCTGGGAATGGTAGAAGATTGGTAATTGGAGACAGGATTCAAGGGAATCCGTTTCAGCAGAGGAATCAGATCTTTGATCCCTATTTTGGAGTGGAATTGGAGAATCAATCAAGGATCAGGTCACAGTCCCCGTCCCCACCAACAGACATGCTAGTTGACAATGATGTTTTTGGCCCACAGATGGAAAATATAGTCTCTCAACAGGGAATGGTGGATGTACAAAATCAAGCAGGCATAGAGATGTAGAGGGTCACAATAGATCTCAGGGCGCTGGAGACGGCTGAGGAGTCATTAACCACACTTCTGATGTCTGCCTTATAAGAAAATCCCGAAATGATGCATCTAAGAGTCACAGTGAATGGAGCTTCTGCAATTCCAGGATGGGGAGGCGCCATTTCAGAGATTCCCCCTATTCAACAAGTCAGACCGCAAGAACTGCAGTCGGAGCAATCATCAGAAAACCAGAACGAAGTGGTGGTCATTTCTTCGGATGGGGAAGACTCAGATTCATCTTCTGAAGAATCAGACTTGGAGTCTTCCAGACAAAGCAGAGGTCCAACCATAGTCATTAGGAGACAGAGAAGGCCTAAAAGACTCAGACAGGAGTAAGAGGATGAAGAGGGCAAAGGAAAAAAGAAAATGAAGGTAGACCAAAAGGGTGGAAAGAATAGAAGGCGCAGCAGAAGAACATACTTCGTGTTAAGAAGGAAAAGACCAAATTTCGAGGTTGGGCAATCATCAAGGCTAGTCACACAAGTCAGTAATGAGGAATCAAGGTCTGAAAAATCCAATTCTGAGAAGTCCCAAGATCCAGACCCCTCAAGAGTGAGCAATCCTGAAGTGAATAGGACCCTAGTGGGAGTGCCACTTCAGGAGATGGAGAATACAACGCTGCCAAACCAGATCCATACCAATGTGGTGGAGTGGGCACATAACTGGAATGTCAGAGGGATAGATAGAGCTTCCTCAGAGCCAATCCAGCAGAGAGGCTTACAAGAGAGCAGAAAGAGGGCCAGATCAGAAGGCAATGGAAGTATGGTGGTAATACCAGACCAAGCTCTGCAATCTCCAAAAAGAAGAAAGGTCATTCTGAGGCACACCATAAACTTGGAGGCAGCGGAGCAGACAAGTGTGATGGATCCCAATCCCAACTCAGTCATAGTTATATCTTCAGATGAAGGAGAGGAAAAATCAGATGCTGTTGGAGAGGATCAGCTAGAGGATGTTCTGGACCTTGTTAAAGAGGAAGATCATGAGGACTCAACCAGTAGTGGAGAGGAGGAGGTGTCTTCCAGGAGGCTATCACTGCTGCAGGTGGCTGTGGAGGGAGCCACTCATCAAGGTTTTCCGGTGGTTGAACCAAATCAACCACCCAATCAGCCATGAGGACCATAGTTTGGAATTGTAGGGGTTGCAACAACATCCCTACATTCACAGAGATCAATCAGCTGCTGTTTAGTTATAGGCCTGGTATCTTTTGTTTGCTAGAAACTAAAGCCAATGAGAATGTTTTTGCTCTTTGGCAGGAAAACTCCTATTTTAGAAATGCTAGAATAGTTAGTGCAGCTGGTAGATTTGGGGGTTTAGCCCTCTTTTGGGCAGATAATGTAGAATTAGTAGTTGATCAGGTTCATAGCAACTACTTAGTTTGCTTAGTTTCTACTGCCAATGGCCAGAAATGGTGCCTGTTAGTGGTTTATGGGCCACCATCTGCTTCAGAAAGGCCTTTCTTTTGGAATGAATTATCATCTTTGCAATACTTCAGTAGTTTTCCAACAACAGTGGTAGGAGATTTCAATCAGATTCTGGATCAGAGGGACAAGAGAGGAGGGTCACCAGTTCCATCCAATCTGAATTCAGAGTTACACAAACACATTCTCAAGCATCAGCTACAGGAGGTAAGCTCTAAAGCCCTTTGGTTTACATGGACAAATAATCAGGATCCTCCACACACAATAGTAGAAAGGTTAGATAGGGCTTTTGCTAATAAAGAGTGGGAAAGTTTATGGCCATCTGCAAAGGTAAATAATTTGCCCTTCACTGAGTCTGATCACAGTCCTATACTACTAGAACTACAACCACAGAGTAGAAGAGGCAAAAGCACCAAAAGGTTTGAGGCAATGTGGATACAAATGGAGGCTCCCAATCAGATCATAAGGAGAGTATGGAACATGCAGAGTATTAGCAATCTGAGCACTGTGGATAGCCTAACAAACAAACTCAGTGTGACATTATATCATTTGTGCAACTGGCATAAAAGAGCTTTTGGCCATATGGATAAGAAAATCAAACAAGTATTAGAGCAGCTAGAGAGAGCACAAGCAGGAACAGGCTTACATCAGAATCATTACAAGATCAAGAATCTAATCATACAAAAGAAAGAACTGGAGCAAAGGCAATATGAGTATTGGCAGCAGAGAACAAATCTCAATTGGATGGCTTTTGATGCGAAGAATACAAAATTATTTCACAGATGGGCTACCAGGAGAAAACAAGTCAATACTATTCAAGGTATTATGGATGCCAATGGAAGTTGGAACACAGAAAATAACAAGATTGTCCAAATCCTGAATGATCATATAAAGGAAGTATATGTCTACCCTCAAGTACCATATTCTGGAGTTCTGCCTGATCACAGTGTTCAAGATTTCATGCAAGCAAATGATCAGACTCTCACTCCTTCTCAAGTTCAACAACTGAGTGCACCTTTCAATAAATCACATGTGTCGGAAGCTGTCAAAAGTATGAAATCTTGGGGAGTTCCTGGAGAAGATGGTATCCCAGCTGGTTTTTATAAGCAATACTGGAGTACAGTGGGAGATTTAGTGACCTCAGCCATTCTCCATATCACACAAACAAATGACTTCCCAATTGATTGGAACTGCACACAAATCATTCTCAATCCAAAGGCAAAGATACCTAAAACTCCTTCTTACTTCAGACCTATATCTCTCTGTAATGTCAAATATAAAATCCTAGCAAAGATGATAGCAATCAGGCTGAAGAAACACATTGGATCCATAATCTCCAACAACCAGCATGGATTTGTACCTGGGAGGAACATTTCTGAGAGTGTGTTGCTGGCCCATGAGGTCATGGAGTATATGAGGAAGCACAAAAGAGGAAGAATGGGGATGGCTGCAATAAAATTGGACATGAGCAAGGCATATGATAAGGTCTCATGGAAATTTCTGGAGGCAGCTCTCACACACATCCAACTACCACAGCCTCTTATAAATCTGATAATGCTCTCTGTCCAGACAGTCACATACCATATAAAGGTAAATGGGGAAGTTGGACAGACCTTCTCCCCTAACAAAGGACTCAGGTAAGGATGTCCTTTATCTCCTTATCTCTTCATCATATGTCAGGAATACATGTCTACATGGCTGAAAAAGAAGATGCTCCAGAACACAAGTTTAGGAGTCCAGGTTTCTAGAGGAGGTCCAGTAATCTCACACATAATGTATGCAGATGATTGCATTCTCTTCATCAAGTGCACACAGCAAGCAGTGGATGATATGGCAACCATACTGGAGGATTATGTCACCTTTTCTGGCCAGAAATTAAACCTTAGTAAGTGTGCTATGAAATTCAGTCCTAATACTCCACCCAATCTACAAGTGTCCATCAGACAAAGGATGAACATACACAGGGAAGGTATTGGTGGAACATATCTGGGAACAAATGTAATTTTTGATCAGAGGAAGTCACAGATGTTTCAGTCATTAATTCTGAAAGTAAAACAAAAGTATGAGTCTTGGAAGGCCAAACTTCTAAATTTTTCTAGCAGACTGACTTTAGCAAAGCATGTCATGCAATTTATGGCTGTTTATCCACTAGGAATCTTTAGGATTCCAGTAAATATTCTGAAGAAGTTAGATGCAATGACAACACAGTTCTTATGTGGAGGCTCTTTAAGTGGAAGAACCGTGCATTGGAGGGCTTGGAGCCAAATCTGTAAATCTAGGCATGAAGGAGGCCTAGGTCTAAGGTCATCAGTGAGCTTAAATAAAGCCTTGCTAGCAAAACATGCTTGGCATATCTTAAAGGGAGGTTCTTCTTTACTCTGTCAGACATACAGAGCCAAATATTTGAGAGATGATTCCATAAGGACAGCACAGGTGAAACCTGGTGATTCTTGGGGATGGAAATCCATTTTATGGGCAGCTGATCTCATAACCAACAATATACAATGGAGAGTAGCAAATGGGAAACAAGTTTAGATCCATGACAACTGGATTCCATCTGTTGCAAACCCCATTCAGAATTCTGCAGTGATTTCTACTCATACAAATCTCAGAGTAGAGCATCTAATAGACCAACAGTCCAGCACATGGAGAATACCCCTCATAAGAAATATTTTTCAAAGTCAGGTTATCCCTCATATCATGACACTCCATTTAAATGCAGATGAGACAGACACCCCATTCTGGAGGTACAGTACCAATGGAGAATACAACACAAACCCCATTCTGGAGGTACAATACCAATGGAGAATACAACACAAAGAAGGGATATCATGTTGCAATGAGCCAAGTCAAAGGTGGATCACATCATATCAAAGTCTCAAAACAGGCCAGAAAATTTTGGTCCAAATTTTGGAATCTAAATGTTCCCCTCAAAATGCTTACTTTCTTGTGGAAGGCAGTATTGGGATGCTTACCAACACAGAAGAATAGACAAAGAAGAAAGCTGTCAGACAACAACATTTGCAGTAGATGCTCTTCTAGTATAGAGGATGAAACACACTTGTTTCTGGCCTGTCACAAGCTCCCAATTCTTCAATGCATCGGCAAAATCAACAGAAGAGAAAATAAATCACAGGTACCGGCCAAGGGGTAGATCGGTTGTTCGAGGGTACGAGCTCATCAAGCAGTCCAACTCGCATCCGCAAGTGCAAGACACGGCCTCAGATATGTTGCACTTGGACATCATAAGATAAGGTCGGCAGTTCGGTGATGCCAATCAACGAACAACAGTAAGTAAATCAATCAAGGTCGGCAGTTTGATGATACCAATCAACGAACAACATCAGTCAGCGTCCGAAAATCGAACCAACTATGATACCATGATAAAATAATAATAATATAAATAATAATAATATAATAGAGTAGGCTCTTCTAATATGAAAGGGCAAATAACACAAGAGAACTATTACAATATTTATAAAGTCAGTATCAGGCTCTATGATGTCCACAATGAATGTGGGATATTCTACAATATAACTTACTACATAAGAATGTAATATATATAAATATCTTTATTTCTAATATAAGACTAAAATTGGGTATATTTATTTTTTATTCTTAATCTCAATAAATGATGTTGTGTGTCAATTATGATTATTTATGAGATAGGTTGTTAATTGACTTCAGAAGGTTGGGTTGGATCGAGCTGTGTATTTGAGGGCATGTTCATCAGTGGTGGTGGTTTTTACCGGCAGCCAACGGTGATGGTAAGGAGATGGGTGGTGTGATTTGGTGGTGCCGGGCGTTGGTGTTTGGATGTCTACGGTGGGGCATTTCTTGATAAAGAAAAGGGTAAAAATGTCAAAATATTAATCAATTGCCTTGACTAAGCATTTCAAAAGTTTTATGCCCTTTCAAGGAATTACCACTCTTGCTACGCCCTTTATAGAAATTTTCTCAAAAGAATAATACTTCAAAAATATTTCAGCCTGCCTTATAATTAGCTCAAATTATAGATATTGTGTACTTGTATTCCATGATCCTAAACACAAGGAAAGAACCTTTTTTGTTTTGTTTTTTATCATAAAGAATCTGATGACAACAATGTCATCACTCAAGAAAGTCTTACAGGAGAGTGTGCAGAGGCTGCTCATAGGTGTAGTTTTAATGTTGGGGTTGTTTATGCAAAAGAACATTTTTATTTTTATTTTGAATGAGGTAAATTTAATTAGATGAACAGAAAAAATTTCAATAAAACAAGATTATTAAATTCAATTATTAGTATAGTTGAGTTTATTTCAATACATTTAGTTAAAAATTAGGGAAAATATTGATTAAGGGCGGCATAAATTTCATAATTTGAATGTGGGGTGTAACTATTACATAATTTCTAAAATGGTCGGTAATTTATTAGCCTATATTCATGTAATATAATTCTTAAATTAAAGACATTTATACCCTTATTTTGTAGTCTCAATTTTAATTTAAATTTAGTTCAATTTTGGGGACTCTAGATTTGATTAAAAGTTAATTCAACCCTGACTAATATTTTTAATATTTGTTGAATTCAATTTAGTTCACCTTGAAAGAATTCAATTCAGTTTAATTTTGCTAAATTTCATGAAGTTAATTTAATTAAAGTGTTGGTTAAGTTCAATTAAATTTAGCGTTTCATCCCTGTTTTAATTATTCAGATCAGCTTTATTAAATTTGCAAAAATTTTATTTATGGTCACTTAAATCACTCTTTAATTTTTTTAAATTGAATTTGAGAAAACTTAACGAAACTATATTGAAATAAATTTATAAAGTTAATTAATTTATCCCAACTTCATAAAATTTTAAGAAATTGTACCAAATTAAATTTAATCTAATATATTTGATGCTGCCTGCCTGGTCGGTCCGAAGAGTCCCTTCCTCTGATCCAATATCCTGACCCTGCAAGACAGAGCCTTAGCGGTACCCGAGGGTGGACCCTCCGGTGTGATGATGAAAGACGGATCTTGGGAGAGAAAAGGGGTAATCACTAGAACAACAGTGAGAAGATAATTACTTGGAATAGTGCAAGGCAGCACTATTTATATTGCAACCCATGTCTCCGAGTTGTCCATCTTTGATGTGGCTCCTTGTGTATCTGTCCTTATCCGAGTTGTGCTCTCTCGAATACTGTCATATTAGCTTACCTCATCATGGGTCGAGCCCATACTACTATTGGATAACTGGGCCTGGGCCCGGGCCCGGTATCACCACTAGCCCCACGGAAGCCGATGCTTCGGTCCGAGGGCTGCAGTATTCCTGACCCGAGGAAGGAAGGATTGACTTTCTATATTCTTCCTCTGTCCGACAAAGGTGGCACGTGGCCACTCGCCTCTCAAGTGCCATTAATTACTGCCATTATTCCTTTCCCGTTTTTCAATCCCCATTAATCATTGTCTCTACTCCTTGCCATTGCCTTTTGCCTATAAATACTCGCTCCACTATGCCATTGTTACTAACGCTCATAATATTCATACTCTCTCTCTCTCTCTCTCTCTCTTTGTATTCACTCTCGTTTTCTCGTCGTCGCCGACATGTCTTCCAACACCGCCACTGCTAATGTTCAATCCACTGCCCAATTGACTTATTCTCACGGCAGCACTTCCCGTGAGCCTTCCTTCCACTTCCAGAGGGTCAGAGGCCCAATACCCCTCTCAAACCGCTTTATTTATCCCGTGGCGTGACTCCTGGCCGCCCTCAGTTCAAGCGGTCCAAAAATAGTGATCAGAGGGTGGCCGACGATGCCAGGACGTCCGCATTAGCCGCCGATGAATGGACCAAGAAGGTTCTGGGCGGCATGGGGGTTCCCCTCCCAGTGGATGCCTGGCTGGTAGCTCTTGCCTCGGACGAGTCGCCTAAGACCACCGGTGTATTCCCTGGATCCACTTTATGTGGGGCTTGAGTCTCCCCTTCTCCCCTTCCCCCCTCTCTACTCCGAGATCCTGAAGAACTACAATGCATCTCCGGCTCAACTCCACCCAAATGTGGTCGCTGTGACGCTGGGATTCTTGGTGCAGTGTTGCCGGTGCAAGGTGGAGTCTTCCCTTTTCCTTTGGCCTTCCTTCTATATGATGATCGAATGCCCCGGTAAGAAGGGGATTTACACCATTCAAGCCAGACAGGGGGTTCATGACTTCATTTTGGGCAAGAAAGACTCTGTCAAGAATTGGCAGTTGAAGGTCCCGGGCGGTACGAGGTCCCGGCCTGGAATCACAAGGTCATCCTGGATGCCCGGGAGACGTATCTTCTGGAAGATGTTCGGGAAAGCCATGCGACTTTGTCCGCCCAGCCGCTGAACTTAGATCAATATTGGCTGGCTATGAACTCCGTATATGTCTTCCCCCGGGAAATCTATCCGGCCGAGGCTTTCCACGATAGCTGCTAGGTGGTTACCTGGCCCCTGCAGGGTTTGTCTCTTGTCTCCTACCTTTATTTTGACTACCATTTTTATTTCGACTTGTTTTTAACATTCTTTATCTCCGTCTCCTGCCTCAGCTTCCTCTGTTGCCAATGACCCCGCCGTCCCCATTCTGGAGAAGAAGAAATCGAAGAAAGCCGAGGATGATGTGGCCGAATCCTCAATGGTCAAGCCGAAGAGAAAGAAACCCAAGAAGAAAGACATTCCTGCGTCCACTGACACTCTTGTCAAGATCCCGGTCTCTGTTGAGTCTTCGGCCCAACAAGAGATTTTGCCTCCTGTAACCACAAAGCCCCCGCCTCTTTCTATTGACAGGGAGCTGAACACCATCACCGATTGACGTCGAGTCTCCTACCTCAGAAGAGATCCCAGCTAACGTCCTTGTAGAGCCTGAGGAGCCAGCTCGGCAGGAAGGTGTTCAAGATCGGGTGATGCAGGAGCCTTGTCTGGAGCTTTTCATTCCTGAAGCCATGCAGGAGCCCCCTCGGAAAGAAGGGCTCAACCGGGGCTCAGGCACAGATGGTGCATTCAGACGACCGAGGTTCTCATTCTGTCACTCGTCATCCGAGGACGGGATTTCCCTTGTCGAATCCGAACCCGGTCACTTTCACAATAATCCGGCTGCTAGGCACATAACCATTTCCGCTCCTGTCATTCCTCCTCCTTCTACCTATTCGGCTTCCAAGCGAAAGCCGGATGCTAACCTTCTGAAGGATAAGAAGAATTTAAGGACGAGTGGGTCCCGAACCCCTCCCCGGTCCTTCGTTAGCACGCCCCTATCACTTCCTTGGACAAGAAGGTAACGTCACACTCCCGTATTCTTTCCCTCCGGCTATCCGAGCAACCTTCAAGAAGCAGTGGTTCAACCCCCACACCCACGATCAACACTTGCATCTGTTGCACACTCTGCAGAAGGGGGGCATGAAGGGTTTGTCGCCTGAGCTCTGGAAAGCCCTGCCGAAGCGAAACTTATCCAACGAGGAGGTCCGGGGCTGGTCATCCGACCTGGTCCGTCTTCCTGGCGTTCTTAGGTCGACTCCTTCTTCCGGGATTCACCTTCTAGAGGATGAAGACTTTGTCCCCACACTGTACTATGTATGACTATTATCAGGGGCTGTTTGATCCAAAGGATATTGAAGGTGGCGGTTCCCCGTCCCCCAATCCGGCCGTGGACAACTTGGAGGCACTAGCCCTCCCGGCTCTCCCGCACTCGGGATCAACGAGGGTTCGGATGAGGAGTCCGAGGAAGAGAGCAGCAACGAGGGCGACGACGAGGACGGCCCCGGGGGGAATGGGCTGAACAACACTGTTAGTTAGATTTTCCTTGTTTCTTTTGCATCTTTTTTTTGTATCCTGCCCTCCTTTTATCTTATTAATGAACGAACATTTCACACTTTTTTCCGAGTTCTTGCCTATTTTTTTATATAAAAAAACTCTGCCTTTGTCATGATCAGGGGCGACCTCGGAACCCTTCTCCCCTGACCACTGCCCCGGAACCAATCGACAACAATTGTCCGGGCCTACTGGACCTGTTATCCGAGGGAGGAGTCGGTCCCCTGATCTCGGAGTTCCCTGACGTCGACTCCCTGCTTACATGCTTTCTCCAGATCCAGGAAGACTTCCAGTATCCATCCCAATGTTACAAACTTGCTTTCGAAAATATTGATAAAATCTTGGAATTTGATCAAGTCCTGAGCGAGCAGGAGGCTCAAAACAATAATTTCCAAGTCCGGATCCAGAAAGAGCTGGACGAGGTCTGACATGATCTCCGAACTTATTATAACAAGTGTATGCGCATGCAGAACCTGACCAAGCTCCAAAAACGGGTCACCGGGCTGGAGAAGGAGAATGAGAGACTAGCTGTCAGGAACCGAAATCTCCAGGAGCTCCTCATAATAGTCCATCTCTCCTACCACCTGCTGGGGCTTCGACAGGGGCAAGTTGACATTCCCATTTTGACTGATGTTCCTCACGCCATTGATGAGCTGGTCTCCTGGATGGAGGGCTCTGATCGGACATCCGGGGACTGGTCTGCGGTCTATCGGGCGGCTGCGGAATGGAGGCAAAACATCCGGAGCAGAAACATCCTTCCTCTGTCTCTGTCTCACATTATACCCCGCGAGGACATAGACTTAGCTTATGAGCGTTATGATCATGCTCCCTAACTTTTGGATTTGGAGGCTTCCGAGCGACGGCTGGCTCATCTCCGGCTGGCGGCTGCGGCGTTCCGCGCCCAATATCCTCCTCGGAACAGAAAACCTGCTGCCTGCAGGCGCCCAACTCCTACTCTACCAGCTAACTCTTCTCCGGTGACGGATGGCCAGCCCCTCGATAACCGAAAAGGGAAACAGAAGGCCCTTTAATCCGGGGAGACTCCAGCTAGGCGAAGAGTTTCTTCAAGGCAGCTCCCTATCCGGATCGGGTCTCCTTCTGCCGTTGCTAATGGAATTCCTGATTTGACGCCGGCGCCGACGGCCGATCCGAAGGGCGCGCAAAATGCCCATCCGGATGCCCCCCAGAATCAGGACGAGGAGCAGCTGATGTTAGAGCAAGCCATTCGGCAGAGTTGGCATGAGACCAGAAGGATCCCTCCCGGTGAAGCTTCTACCTATGGGGTTCAGAAGTAGAATTGAGCCTCCCTGCTTTAGATTGTACTTGTACTTTTGTATAAATATTTCAGTGCCTGTATAAAAATTTTAATTTTATAATAACAATTACTCTTTCATTCCTGCATAATTTCTTTTCATTAAATCAGCCATAAGCCATGCTTTTCTCTTACTAAAATTCCCTAGGCGTCCAGCGCCAGAGGGCTCTCCTACCTACCCCTCGGTCATCCGACCTCGGGGTTCCTTGCCTAGGCATCGGGTGCCAAAGGCTAATTCTACCTAGGCATCTGGTGCCAGAGGCTAATCCTACCTAGGCATCTAGTGCCAGAGGCTATCCGTAGAACCGCCTAAGGTTCGCTACGTTCCATGTTCTAGGGATTCCCTTTCCCTGTGAGTCTTCCAGCACGTAACTTCCGCCCGGATGGGCTTCTACCACCCGATACGGTTCTTCCCAGTTGGGTGCCAGCTTCCCCTCCTACTCCTGACAACTCTTATCGTTGCGTCTCATTACTCTGTCCCCTATCTTGAACCGTTCCTTCCTTACCTTCCTGTCATGGTATTTCTTCACATTTTCTTTGACTTTGGCCTCGTGTAAGGCCGTCTTCTCCCGCCTTTCTTCGAGCAGGTCCAAGTCCATCATGTGTTCTTCCTCATTCTTATCTACAGGGGTGGGATCGGCTGTCCGGAGACTTGGGATGCTGATCTCTGCCGGGATCACTACTTCCGAGCCATAGGTCAAGTTGTAGGGGGACTCGCCGGTCGCCGAACTTTCTGTGGTCCGGTGAGCCCACAGCACACTCGGGAGTTCATGTACCCAATTCCCTTTAGCCCCTTGGAGCCGAACCTTGAGCCCATTCACTATGGTCCGGTTGGTCATGACCTCTACCTGCCCGTTAGCCTGTGGGTTGTAAACCGACGTGAGCTTCTGACTTATTCCGTACTTCACACACAAGGACTTGAAGGGGTCATTCTCGAACTGCACTCCGTTATCGGTCACTATCACTCTCAACACTCCAAACCGGCAAATAATATTTCTCCAGCAAAACTTCACACAGGTTGCCCCTCGGATGTTCGTCAGGGGCTCTGCTTCCACCCACTTGGTAAAGTAATCAATAGCGAAAATCAAGTACTTCAGACCACCGGGTGCTGTGGGGAAGGGTCCTACCAGATCCAGTCCCCATCTACTAAATGGCCAGGCGCCTGTTATTCCTATCATCTTCTCCCTCGGGATATGCACTAGTGGTGCGAACTTCTGGCACTGTAGGCATGAGCGAACCCTGTCCTGTGAATCCTCAAACATGGTCGGCCAATAATAACCCATCCTCAAAATCTTTATGGCCACTGTCCTTGCTCCCTGGTGGCTGCCGTTCGGACCTTCATGTGCTTCTCTGACCAGATACCTTCCCTCCTGACGCTCCACACACTTCAACAACGGCTGCAAGTATCCCCTTTTGTATAGGACCCCCTCCTGCAGTACATGCTTAGGTGCTTTAACCTGGATTTTCCGTGCTGCTACCCGGTCGGACTGGACGTCCCCGGACAGCAGTTACGCGCGTACCGAGGCCATCCAGGAATTTTCCTCCTGTACAGTCGCCACCACCGGGCCCTCTTCCCCCTGCTTGTAACTCCTCTTACCGAGGGTCTCCCTTCTGAGGGGAGCCTTCTGACCCAGGCGTAACTTGGAAGATGCAAGCTTACTCAAAGCGTCTGCCTTTTCATTTTCTTCCTTCGGCACCTGTTCCAAACTGAAGTCGTCGAACTGCTGTACCATGGCTCAGACCAACTCCAGATACCTCTGCAAACTCCTCTCCTTAGCCTCATATTCTACGTTAACCTGCTGCACTACTATCTGCGAGTCACTGAAGACTTTGATAGAACCTATCTTCAACTCTCAGGCCAGCTTGAGTCCTGCAACCAATGCCTCGTACTCTGCCTCATTGTTGGTGGTTTTGAAATCAAAGTGCAAGGCATAATGCTATTCCTCTCCTTCTGGGCATGTTAGCAGCACCCCTGCTCCACTCCCCTCGGCATGAGCCGAGCCGTCGACATGAAGTGTCTACTGCAGATTTTCTGGCTCCTCGGCCTGTCCTACTTGTTCTTCGGTCATCTCCAGCAGGAAGTCCGCCATTGTCTGCCCCTTGATAGCCTTCCTCGGCTGAAATGTAATCTCGTGCTCCCCCAACTCTATGACCCACTTTATTAACCCCCCGGATGCCTCAGGTTTGAGCATTACCTGCTTTAGTGGGTGGTTGGTCAGGACCACAATCAGATGAGTTTGGAAAAATGGCATAGGCGCTTCGCCCATTATACCAGTGCCAGGACCAGCTGTTCCAAGCTGGTGTACCGTGTCTCCGGACTTTGCAGCACCCGGCTCACGAAGTAGACTAGGCATTGCTTCCCTTCTTCCTCCCGGACTAGTACCGCACTGACCGCCAATGCCGATGCAGACACATATAAGAGCAACTTCTCGCCTTCTTTTGGTTTTGAGAGGGTCGGCAGCCGACCCAAGTGCTCCTTCAGATCTCCGAACGCCCGCTCACACTCCTCCGTCCATTCAAACTTCTTTGCCTTTCTCAAAATGTTGAAGAAGGGGAGTTGCCTCTCTGCCCCCTTCGACAGGAAGCGGCTTAGGGCAGTCAGGGAGCCCATCAGCTGTTGCACTTCTTTCACGTTCCTCGGTGGCTACATCTGGCTTATGGCCTCCACCTTTTCCGGGTTGACATCTATGCCCCTTCTGGATACCATATACCCGAGAAATTTTCCGGCACTCACCCCTACCACGCTCTTCTCGGGGTTTAACATCAAGTTAACTATCCTTAAGATACCAAACACTTCCTCCAAATCTTCTAAGAAACCTGGGTAGCTCCTGCTCTTAACCACCATGTCATCGATGTATAACTCCATGTTCCTTCCCAGCTGGTCTCGGAAGAGGGCATCGGCCATGCGCTGGTATGTTGCTCCTGCATTCTTCAGGCCGAAGGGCATCCTTCTATAACAGAAGGTTCCAAAATCTGTGATAAAGGTTGTCTTCGGCTTGTCTTGCTCTGCCATCTGGATCTGGTGGTACCCCCGATACGCATCAAAGAACGCTAGGGCCTCATAACCCGTGATGGCCTCAACCAACTGGTCGATTGATGGAAGGGGGTACCTATCCTTTAGGAAACATTTGTTCAAATCCGTGAAGTCGATGCACATTCTCCACATCCCATTATGTTTCTTTACTAGCACCGGATTGGGTAGCCATTCCGGGTTTATGATCTCCTCCACTACTCCGGCCTCCAGCAACTTCAGCACCTCTTTCTTCACCACTTCTGCCCTATATCCTGCCAAGGCCTTCTTCTTCTGTCGGATGGGTTTCAAGTCCGAGTACACGTTCAGCTTGTGGAGGGCTAACTCCAGAGGTACTCCTGTGACATCTTTGACCTCCCATGCAAATACATCTTCATACTTAGACAGCAACCCCTGCAACTGCTCCTTCTCATCCCCCGACATCTTCTTTCCTACCTTTATGGTGCATCAGCTCCCAACTTGCATATCTTCCACATCTGCCGGTCCTACTTCTCCCTGCACTGCCCCTACAGGGGACTTCCTGGCATCCTGTATGGCCGTAAGCATGCAGCTTCGGGCTGTAGACTGACTCCTCCTGACTGTGGCCACACCATGAGACGTTGGGAACTTCATGGTCAGATGGTAAATTGAGCAGATGGCCCGGGCCTGGGCCATCCATGGAAGGCCGATGATGTTGTAGGGGGAGGGTGCATCTATGACCGCGAAGTGACAAAGAACTGATGTCTTCTTGTTCCTATCATGGTCGTCAACTATCGTCACCATCAGGGGTATAACTCCCAGGGGGTATTTTGTTTCGGACGGTGAACCCTGACAGCGGGGAGGTACTCGGGCAAAGGTTCTGGCGCTCGATTCTCAGCTGGTCGAAGCATCCCGCGAACATAATCTTCGCGCTGCTGCCATCATCGATGAACACCCTTTTGACTGGGAATCCTTCTATCTCGGAAGTGATCACCATCGGGTTGGTGTGGGGCGTCAGGCTGGGCACCAGATCCTTGTCCGAGAAAGTAATGATTTTTGTGGAGCGCAACCTCTTCTCCCTGTCTTCTTCTGTCGGGACGTACCTGCTCCGGGCCTTGGCTGCTGCATGGGACTGAGGTCTATCACCTACTACGCCGTGTATAACATTTATCATCTGGGGGGCCTGATTGACTGGCTTCGGGGCCATGACCAGAGCTGCCGTCCGGCCTGAATCACCGGCGCGAAGGCCCCTCGCTGATTGTCGTTCCGAGGCCTGTTCCTCCAGTTCTTCTTTCTTCCAGCTCCGGCTTGTCGCCCCTGCCCTTCCGCCGGACGCTGATGCTCCTATGTCACGCAGTCCCTCAACTTCTTCTCTCTATCAGCTTCTCGATCTCCACTCTCAAGCTTCGACATCCTTCCGTTGTGTGTCCATTGGACTTATGGAACGCACAATACTTGGCCGCGTTGGCTGGCGTCGGGTTTCCATCTATCAGGGGCGGATCCTGAAACAGTTTTCTGTGGATGGTCAGAATCTCAGACCGGGTCTTTGTCAGGGGAGTGAAAGTTTCAGCCCGAGGGGGGTCAGCCCTTGGCCTTGCTGGTGCCTGGGATGCATCTCTTCTACCGGGCTCGACTGCCCGGGTCTTGTCCCCCTTTCCAATCCCTCTTTCTTTAAAATACCCTTCCTCCTTTCTCTTCTTGCTCCCATCCAACAATGAGCAGTACATCTCTACTTCCAAATCCAACTGGTAGAAAGTGGTCGGGATGTTCTCCATCAGTTTCGCCCAGAGCACCTCATCCCTCAGGCCTGCTATGAACCCTGCGATTAGGGCCTTTACCTAAGCTTCTCTATCCACCACCTTCATAGAATCGTCCATGTACCTCCTGTGGAATCTCTTCACATCCTCTTTTGCCGACTGCCGGCTGTAGGCTACCTCCACCAGAGGCAGGTACTTCTTTGGCTTGATATCTGTGCATCAGAGTCCTTGAGAAATCATAGTAACTCCTGAAATTTCTGGGGCCTGAGATTCAAACTAGGACAGACAGCTACCCCTCAGATACGAGCTGACCAGTTTGCACTGAAATTCTTCTCTGATTTCACGTGTCCCCATAACATTCTGGTAGGTCCGAACAAATTTCTCCGATATCGTTTCCCTATGATAGGTAGGCACCCCCTCTGGAACCCTTGTCCCTACAGGCCAGGGGTAAGTACTGATGTATCCTATCCACGGCAAGGTGGGCCTGCCTCCATTCCTTCCTATCAACCTATCCAACCTTTCTTCGACCGAGTCTGCCGCCCTCGGGGGCCGATCTACTACTACCGGGTACGCCCCATAGGCCCCGGCGGCCGGGGCCGGGAGAGCCATGGTATATACTGCTCCCGGTATCTGATTCTCCATCTAGACTGGTCCTTGCATTCCTCGGCCCGGAGCCCAGCCCCCTGACCCCAGAGGGGTGGGCATAATACCCTCATGGCCTTGTTTCCACGTATCCGGTTGCCGCGGCCAAGGGATAGGCAGGATACCCCTGGTAGCCGGCCTGCGACATCCCGAGATGAGGTCCATAACTGGGTGCTCCGGCCGCTCCCCTCCAACCTTCATTTTGGTAGCCTTATCTTGGGCAGTCAAGAGTTTGTTGACCTATTCTTCCCGCGAATCGCTCCACGTCTATCACCTCTGGGGAGGACGGAGGTTTCCTTGCCCCAGAGTCACAGGCTATCCTCGGCTAACCACGTTACCTGCCAAGGGGGGCAATGTCTCGGTTCCCTGGGCCCCTGACCCGGGTGGGAGGCCGGGGCCTGACGCTGCCAAGGTCGGAGGTGGTTCTGTCCTTGGCTGATTCGGGGGTGCTTGGCCCTCTGCCGCCTAGGGGTTGGATGGTCCCGCCCCAGGAGGCTGCCCCACCGGACCTGCTCCCTGCTTAGCTACCAACCATCGGCGATGTTCCTCTTCCTGCATCGCCGCGAACTACCTCCTGTCTTGTTCATCCTGAGTCCCCGCCGGCTCCCTCCTATCTTCCGGGCCTTCTTCATCCTCTGAAGTCCGGTTTTGGATGCGCCGGACCCTTCCCCTTATGCGTCCGGTCTCTCATCTGCCGCGGGGTGAGATCATCCTCAACCGCCTCGGCCCTCCTCCCTCCAGACCGTGTTGTTACGGGAGAGGACGCTCTCCTACCTCTTCGCGGTGTCCGACCTCAGGGTGGCATCTCAGTATATTTTGAGAACAAAGATCGTGTCCCACTGGGCGTGCCAACTTGATGCTGCCTGCCTGGTCGGTCCGAAGAGTCCCCTTCCTCTGATCCAATATCCTGACCCTGCAAGCCAGAGCCTCAGGGGTACCCGAGGGTGGACCCTCCGGTGTGATGATGAAAGACGGATCTTGGGAGAGAAAAGGGGGTAATCACTAGAACAATAGTGAGAAGATACTTACTTGGAATAATGCTAGGCAGCACTATTTATACTGCAACCCATGTCTCCGAGTGGTCCATCTTTGATGTGGCTCCTTGTGTATCTGTCCTTATCCGAGTTGTTCTCTCTCGGATACCGCCATATTAGCTTACCTCATCATGGGCCGAGCCCATGCCACTATTGGATAATTGGGCCTACTATTGGATAATTGGGCCTGGGCTCGGTATCACCAATATTTAGATGGAGCTGAAAATTATTTTAATTGAATCCAGACTTAATAGAATAGAATTACATAAAAATAAACTAAATTATAACTAACAGATAGGGGTATAAATGTCTTTAATTTAATAATTAAATTACATGAATAGAAGGTAATAAATTACCGCCCTTTTTAGAAATTATGTAATAGTTATACCCCACTTTCAAATTATGAAACTTATACAACCTTAATCAATATTTTCCCTAAAAATTATACCCTCTTATTGTTACAAACAAATAAATTAAAGTGTAGAAAAGTTTGAATTGCAAATTTTTTGAAACAATATGTAGGGAATGTATTGAAACTGTTTATGATGAGGAGAATGATCAAAGTTATGTAATAGATATGAATGAAATATTTTTTTAATGTAGTTAATCTAAACACAATATAATCTTAGCATTTGATTTGATATGTTGTTACATAAACTAGGCTAACCTGACCGCGCGTTTCGCGGTTTTTTGAGGTATTTTTTAAAATGTTTAGGTCAATATATAAATTTGAACAATATCCAATTTTGGATAATACATATAATCAGTTGATTGATAGCACAAATAGGATACTATACTTGTTAGATAGTTTTAGATATTTTTGCGCATTAGACCTTAGCATTCTTAGATATATATTTTTATTACAACATGCTACCCTGATGCGGAGTTGTAGTACGTATATGCTATATTATTTCTACACTTCATTAAAATTGCCACAAAAATCTCAAAGCGGATGTATATTATTGGGATTTACCGTAAATAATAAGTGAATGGTTTTTATTTGAATAAAATAATAATAGCACGAATAGGAAAGTTATATTTATTAATTATGATCTACAATATTATACAATACCATATTAAATTATAGAAGAAAAATAACATTAAAGCATATTTTTTATACCATATTAGTTGATATGCATAATATGATCATGTTTACTTAATTACAAAAATGAGTATGGCAATACAAAGTATTTATTCATTTATAAATAATTATTTATTTAAACTGAATAGATATTGCGAACGGTCGCCTTGTTTTCATCTAAATGCTCTCTAGTTTTTATTCTTAAACTGTTCACAATTCCCAAAACTTTATGCTCGTTCCCCACTGTTCAGACGAATCTCCACCTACAACATCTCTCTAACGGCCACAAAACGGCAACTTCTATGGCTGTGCCACCGCCACTCCGCGGTAGCAACGCCGCCGGAAAATCCTTCCTCAACGCCCTTACCAACCGTCCCCCCCCCTCACCTCCAATCTTCCCTCTAACCCAGAAATCTCACCTATTACACAATTTCGAAGAGAAATTGCCTGCATCGTCACCAGACAACAGGTTGAATCACTGGGCTCTCATTATACAAATGCATTAATCGGCAAGTTTGCCAGGGGCAAGCCTCCGATGGAGAAGTTTCACGCCGCTTTAACAACGGTAGGGTTCACCGGAAAATATCAGATCGGGTCAATTGACTTCAAGCACATCCTCATCCGCTTCGAAGATATGGAAGATTATCGTCGTTGTTGGATCAAAGGGTATTGGATGTTCGCTGGATCCCAGATGAAGGTGCTCAAATGGACATTAGATTTTTGCCCTGAGGAAGAATCTTCTATAGTCCCAGTCTGGCTTACCATTCCTAAGGTACCCTTCTACCTTCACAATGAAACCATGATCCAATCCATAGGTAACCAAATAGGTAGTTTTATTAAAATGGATGCAGCCACATCCACTTTTACTAGACCCTCTGCAATAAAGCTGTGTGTAGAGGTTGATCTCAGGAAAAAACTACAAACATCAATTAGGCTTGGTATAGATGAAGGCTCAATCAAAAAATACCCAATTGAGTATGAGGAGATTCCCAAATATTGTAGCAAGTGTAGCATGTTGGGTCATGATGATCAAAATTTCCTTGTATTGCACCCTGAACTCAGACAACTTACCAGGCCTCATCCCTCCTCTGCTGAACCTAAAGAAAAAACTGTGGTCCAGGAATCCCAAAACATAGCTGCTGGTAGTACCATATTAGCTAAGCCAACATCCGAGGTAGTCTCCATCTTAGCTAAGCAACCTAATGCCCCCACTCCTGACCTCACTGCTGGCCCCTCTGGACTCACTCCAACAACAAAAGACTCAGAAGCTGCCATAGCCCAAAAAACCACTACAAAACCACCCAAAAAAAAGAAAGTCCCAAACCCCCTTCAGGTGTCTCTTTTCACTCCATGCCACAACTCTCTCCCTGCAGACAAGGAAATTGTGGAGACTCTCCAACCTAGTGCCAGTGAATAAACTGCTGATCCTAACCTTTCTGAGGAGACTCAAACTGACCAAGCCCTTCTCAACTCAATGATGACTCCAAATCTCCACAGAACATTTGCTCATGATGACATTACAGTGGGTACAGGTAAAAATCCTACCTTTGGTGTCTCTAATTTATCTCCTAACATTTTTCCCTTGTCAGTTACCCTATCAAGTAATAGGTTCCTTCCTTTACTTGAGGTGGAAATTGAGCAAGATCCAGGCACTCCATCAGCCTCAGAATCCTCACAGGATGACAGACTTATAGACTCCCCAGATAAGTCTCCTACTCCTTGCAATGATTTGAGTACTGAAGGTCCTTTAGATGGCTCTACAGTCCAAGTGGCTGTAGAGAAATCCAAAATCTCCAATTTCTTTACTCAAATCAACAAAAAATTTACTCCCAAAAAGGGCACTAAACCTCCCTCTCCAAATCTGGTTCTGACCAGATCAAAAAGCACTAAATCTAATTTTTAATGTCTAACATCATTAAAATTAGATTTCTTGTATGGAATATCGGAGGCATGAGAGCTTCCATGGTAAGACTCAATGACCTGATTAGGGAACACAGACTGGAACTTTTGTGCATCATAGAACCTTGGCACAAAAACCATAAATGTGATAGGTTTAGGAGAAAACTGCATTTTAATTACTGCATGACTGCTCAGAGTGGCAAAGTTTGGCTCATGTGGAATGAGACAATCAAACTCACTCTGATACAAGATCCTTTACAGTTTCTAGCAGTGGATATTTTTAGTTCTAGATTGAACTCTTCCATGGAAGGGATTTTTGTCTATGGATTGAGAACTATTACTGGTAAGGGCTATCTCTGGGATGCACTGTCTCAGAGAAATATGGACAATTCCTTTCTAATTGGGGACTTTAATGCAATGAAGTCACCAACTGAATATAAAGGTCCATCTCTGCCTAATCCTATAAGCATGTCAGAATTTGATAACTTCATTTCTGTCAATGCACTGTTAGAGATAAACTCAGTTGGTAATTCCTATACTTGGTCTAATAACTGGCTGAGAAATCCTACAACTGAAAAATTGGATAGGGGTTTGTGTTCCCAGGGATGGATGTCTAAGTACTCTTCTTCATCCATACTCATTTTGAATAGGGACACTTCTGATAACTCTCCATTACTTTTCAATATAGGCAGTGACATTATTGCATCACCTAGGTCATTTAGGTTCCTTAATGTGTGGTTTAATAGAAATGATTTTATGTCAGTTATTGAAACTGACTGGAATCAACCTATTAACCATATAAGCATGCTTGGTTTCCATCTGAAACTACACAGACTTAAGTCAGCAATCAAACACTGGAATAAAACAGTTTTTGGTCCAATTGACCTTAATGTCAGACAAGCTGCTGAAAATTTGAGGTTGCAAGAAATAATTTATGATGTGAATAATTCAATGGATGAACTTATCTCTCTCAAACCTTAGAGCCCTGAAAGAGCAACAAAAATTTTGGAAACACAAGTCTAGAATTAAATGGCTCAAGGAGGGTGATGATAACACCAAATTTTTCCATCAAACAGTGAAGGAAAAAAGGTGTTCTCTAAGCATCACTAAAATTAAAAATTCTAGTGGTGCATGGCTGGATGATATTACACAGATCCAATCTGAAGCAGTTAATTACTATTCAGATCTTCTATCTGAACCTCCTTTGAACACTTAGGGAGAGTTTTATCATCATTTTCTGAGCCAAATACCCAAACTGATAACTGAGACTGACAATGTACAGTTAACCAAGCTAGTTACTCTTGATGAGTTAAAAGACACTGTTTTTGGCATGAATAAAAATAGTAGTCCAGGGCCTGATGGCTTCTCATCAAAATTCTTTGTTAAAACATGGGATCTGATTAAGTTTGACCTCTTAAGTGCTGTCCATCACTTTATGAGTGGAGCTAACATTCCAGTGGGTATAACAGCCACTTGGATTACATTAATCCCTAAAAAAGATGTGGTATCTACTTTTGATGATTTTAGGCCAATTAGTTTGTCCAACTTCATCAACAAGATTTTTTCTAAGATATTAATGGAAAGAATTAAACCCCTGATGCCAAAAATAATTTCTCCCACTCAATCTGCTTTTCTTCAAAATAAAGACATTGCTGACAATGTTATTTATCTTAAAGAAATCATCATATTCTTGGACAGAAAAGTTAGAGACCCTAACCTTGTTTTAAAACTGGATCTTAAAAAAGCCTTTGATAGGGTCAATTGGGGCTATCTTAACCAGGTTTTACTTCAATTTGGTTTTAACAGTTTAACTGTTCTGTGTATTATGAGGAATCTGAGTAATGCCTATTTTTCTGTGCTTATCAATGGCAAGCCTAATGGATTTTTTAGAGCAACTAGGGGAATAAAACAAGGAGACCCACTCTCTCCTTTTTTGTTCAACATTTTCTCTGAAGTTTTTTCAAGAAGTCTTGCATATGTCTTTCAAATAGGTAAATTGAAATATTTTGACTTGCCAGCTGGTCCTACCCCAGTCTCTCACCTTAGTTATGCTGATAACACTGTAATTTTTTTGAAAGCATCTAAGAAAAACCTTGATAGAATTAAGGCTTTCTTAGTTATTTTTGAACAAACAACGGGTCAAAAAATAAGTTTTGAAAAGAGTGAATTTTATCTGAGTAAACATGCCTCAATAGCTAAGCTCAATCAAGTTAAATCTATACTAGGCATGAAACAAGGATCTTTCCCATTTACTTACTTAGGGGTACCAATTTTCACTGGTAGAACACTCAACCTATATTTCCAGCCAGTTTTACAAAGAATTGAAAATAGACTTTCTAACTGGAAAAATAGGTGGCTCTCCACAGGTGGTAAACTCACACTTATAAACTCATGTATATACTCTATTCCTCAGCACCTGTGGAGTGTCATGGTCCCCCCTGTTGCTGTTGTGAGAAAATTACAGAAAATCTTATCTCTCTTTTTCTAGGGGGAAACAGACCTGAAGCCCAAAAAAGTTTGGAGAAAATGGGAATCACTATGCTATCCCTCTCAGCAAAATGGCCTTGGTTTTAGATCCATATCCACTATTATTAAGGCCTGTTCACTGAAATTGTGGTGGAAGTTCCAAATAGGCTCCACCCTTTGGTCCCTGTTTTTATGGTCCCTTCCACAGTCACACAGAACCTCTCCCAACTGGAAGAGAATTGTTTCAATTGATCCTAGAGCTGAACCTCTTACCAGAGTAATCCATGGGGCAGGAAATTGTAATTTTTGGTCTGCCAATTGGACATGCTTTGGTCCAATGAGCTTGATTCTTGACCAAAACTGTAGCAATATACCACTGTCCTGTTCAGTGTCAGACTTTATAACACACAGGGATCAATATATTACCTCTATTCCTCCAGTGATTAATCAAAAAATTCTAACTGTTTTACAGGTTGCATCAATTGTTCAAGATAGGGAGGATAGACTGATTTGGACTCCAGATAAGTCTGGAATCTTTTCCTTCAAATCTGCATATGCTAGTCTTCAGCCACAGAGAAGTAATTCTGTATCACTCCATAAGGTTTGGAACAAGAATTCAGAAGAAAGTGAGTGTATTCATGTGGAAGTTAGTAAATGCCTTTCTACCTTTCCCAGACATTTTAATGAAAATGGGTTTTCACCTTCCCTCAAAATGCCTTTTCTGTGATTCTAATGATTATATTGAGCATTGCTTCAATGACTGTTTTTTGGCAAAAGGACTATGGTCCAATTTTCACCAAATGGTAGGAATTGCTGACCTCTCATTCACTTCATTATGGGATAGACTCTCTTTCTATTGGTCTTTTCATGGCTCCACTAAACTGCATACTTCCCTTTTTCACATCATTCCAAGCATTACCTGCTGGTCACTGTGGATTGCCAGAAATGCTAAGATTTTTGATGATATTAATCCCTGTCTACATGCTCTGAAAACTGGGATTAGAGACCAAGTGTTTAACATTTTTAGTGCAAAGACATTTTATATTGCTTCTGAGTTTGGCAGGGATCTGGCAGCCATTGCCTTCCTTCCTAACCATACAAGGTCTCCCCAGCCTCAGATTGTTCTTGTCAAATGGTTAGCTCCATCTTCAGGCCTCAAGATGAATGTAGATGCATCATGGCTTCAAGACAAAAGCTCAGGGATAGGCATTATACTCAGAGGCACTGCTGGCCAATCAATTGCTATCTCAAGCATTTTCACAACTGCTGCATCACCATTGGAGGCTGAACTGCAAGCCATCACAGAAGGAATTCTCTTGGCTGAAACTCTATCTTCACAGTTTGTGATAGAGAGTGATTGTTTACAGGCAGTAAAGGCTATACAAGACCCCTACAGTGGCCCCTGGAAACTGTTTAATCTTGTATACCCTTTAAAGACCAAAGCTCTCACTCTCTCCCATATTCTGAGAGAGGCCAACCAATCAGCTGATGCCATCTCCAGACTTGCCCTTGCCAACAAGGCTTCATCCAGGATCTCCTATGACCAACTCCCTCCTAAGATCAGAGGCATACTATATCTTGATAGGATTGGTACTCCTTCTCCTAGGATCCCACTGAACAGATGATACTTACTGTTGTTGAATGTGCAGAACAACCATGCAGTTCTCTGTGATCAGTCCACACTTCAAGGCAACAAGTGCTTACAGCTTCACTGCAACTTTGATCCCTCACACTAGTCTCTAGATTACAAATGTCCTTAAGTTTTGTTAGCCTACATAAGGTGCCGAATTGTGTTCTGCCTTGGCAATTCACTAAAAGGCTTCTATGTTAGGTTTTCAGACTTTTCAGGACTTGGCTTTTAGCTCATTTTTGCCTACTGTACTGTGGGAATTTTTTGAAGCATATATATGCTTGGGGTTCACCCCCTTATTGTAAATATACTCTGCCAGTTTCTGACTTTTTTAAAAGGTCAGGGAAGCCTAATATAATTCCCACTACCCATGGGTGGATATTTGATTTAAAAAAAAAAAACTGAATAGATATTGATACTATAAAAATACAGAAAATATCACAAGTAGTAAAAGACATATATACAAATAAAATAAATAAAAAGAATATAGGGAAATTAATTTCTATTCCCGATTTTTTTTTATTTAGGTCAAACCATCAAAAGATGGGGGAGGATTTATTAGGTCTCCCAAACCTTGTCAAAAGACCACAAAAGTGGTTGTAAAATAGTACACACAAAAGCCTAATGTAGGCCATGAGCATACAAATATGCCATATCTAGAGATCTATCTAAGCTCTAAAATCATTCTCACAAAAATTCCACCTAAATAGTTGAAAGCCTATTAGCGAATTACAAGCAAAACACAATGCGACATTCAACTAAAAGGATAGAAAGGCCAAGAATGACTAGAGAAGAAACAAAAAGGAAGCTAAACTAGAGCATAGTCACTACTACAAAAAAGCCTTTTTACTTCGCCATTTTTACTCCGATTTAATGAAATCGAAGTAATAAAAAACGTTTACTTCCAATTTCATGAAATCGAAGTAATAAGTATACTTTTTACTTCGCACCGAAGTAAATGAATGATGATAACCGTTAGCGGTTTGAGCGTAAATGTAACGAAACCATATATATCTCAGACCGTTTTCGACTCTATATCTGCACATGACGCCATATTGTGGTAAGCGAAGAGAAAGCGAGAGAATATCAATTACATTGATGTCATTCCGATAACGGTTTGAGTCTAAATGTACTGACACCGAACGTGATATCGAAACGATGTCTTAAAAGTAATGACTTGAAAAATCGTATTGAATAAAAGACGAAGAGAAGGCGAGAAAGTATCAATTTTGTTGATATCATTCCGATAATGGTTTGAGTCTAAATGTACCGATATCGAACGTGATATCGAAACGATGTATGATAAGTGATGACTTGAAACGTCATATTGAACAAAACGCGAAGAGAATGCGAGAAAATATCAATTACATTGATGTCATTCCGATAACGAATTGAATTTAAATGTACCGTTATCGAACGTGATATCGATACGATGTCTAATAAGTGATGACTCGAAACGTCGTATTGAACAAAATCGAAGAGAAGGCGATAAAATATCAATTTCATTTATGTCATTCCGATAACGGTTTGAGTTTAAATGTACCAATATCAAAACGATGTCTGATAAGCGATGACTCGAAACATCGTATTGAATAAAATGCGAAGAGAAGGCGAGAAAATATCACTTTCATTGACGTCATTCCGATAACGGTTTAAGTCTAAATGTATCGACATCAAGCGTGATATCGAAACGATGTCTGATAAGTGATGACCTGAAACGTCGTATTGAATAAAAAGCGGAGAGAAGGCGAGAAAATATCAATTTTATTGATGTCATTCCGATAACGGATTGAATTTAAATGTACCGATATCAAACGTGATATCAATACGATGTCTGATAAGTGATGACTCGAATCGTCGTATTGAATTAAAAGCGAAGAGAAGGCGATAAAATATCAATTTTATTGATGTCATTCCG
This sequence comes from Sherardia arvensis, assembly GCA_948330725.1. Taxonomy (NCBI): domain Eukaryota; kingdom Viridiplantae; phylum Streptophyta; class Magnoliopsida; order Gentianales; family Rubiaceae; genus Sherardia; species Sherardia arvensis. The sequence goes on from OX415236.1 coordinate 33,504,574, forward strand.
ATAATGGATTGAATTTAAATGTACCGATATCAAACGTGATATCGATACGATGTCTGATAAGTGATGACTCGAATCGTCGTATTGAATTAAAAGCAAAGAGAAGGCGAGAAAATATCAATTTCATTGATGCCATTCCGATAACAGTTTGAGTTTAAATGTACTGATATCGAACGTGATATCGAAACGATGTCTGATAAGTGATGACTCGAAACGTCGTATTGAATAAAATGCGAAGAGAAGGCAAGAAGATATTAATTTCATTGATGTCATTTCAATAACGGTTTGAGTTTAAATGTACCGATATCGAACGTGATATCGAAACGATGTCTGACGAGTGATGACTCGAAACGTCGTATTAAATAAAAAGGCGAAAAGAAGGCGAGAAGATATCAATTTGATTGAATTCATTCCGATAACGGATTGAGTTTAAATGTACCGATATCGAAACAATATCTGATAAAATCATAGGCGATATCAAACCAAGATCGCTTGCAGTTTTAGGTTACTATAAATCGTATAACCGGAATCGGTTGGGGTCTCGGAGTAGTGGATATGGTTTCTTAGCCAACAAAATTTGGGCTTACTTATGAGTTGATTTTGAGAAAATTTGTTAATCACTTGGGTTGGGTGTTACCCTCTCTTGTTGTGGACTTAATTAATTGAAAATTTTCTCATATTTAGGCCCTGCTTGCTTGGACTTATAAGTAGAGCAGTTCAATTCTGGTCAGTTCCATTCAGTTTAATTCAATTCAGTTCAATTCGGTTTACTGCAGTTTAGTACAGTTCATCATAAAACTAATTTGATAAAATATAGGTAAATTTAAACACACTCGATCTATTTTTCAATACAATAATTTTCATTTCAGTTCAGTTCGATTCAGTTTAGATCAGTAAGAAATAAGCTCAGGCAAACAGGCCCTTAATTTGATAAAATGTAATTTCATACAAGATTAATTAGATTTTGGACTAGAAAATTTGTGAATATATCAATTTCAATATATTTAAAGAGGCCTCGGTGAAAAAAAAAATTGTGAATGTTTTTCTTGAACACTACTAATATTTAATAAAACTCTATAAAAATTAATTAGTATGTTGAATTTACATAATCAAAATGTCTAAACTATATTTACAAAGTTTAATTTATCAAATCTAACTCTTACCTTGCATGCAGACACTAATCAAATAGTAACTATAATTATTTTACATTCTACAGCCTATGGCTACAATGTCTTTAATTAAGTAAAAGTTAACTCTTATGCAGTCTTCTATAAGCACTAAAAAATGGAACGAGTCTAACTAAATTAAAGGTAAAATCTTACTTGACTATGAATAAACACTAATAACTACCATTAGTTCATTAATTTGTAGTATTTAGATAAATATTTGGAACTAGTAAACAAATTAAAGGACAGTAAAATAGAACTAATGAATCAAACACTTGAAATAATTATATAGATATATTTACAATATTTCAAAGTAATTTTCTTTACTTAAGTGATGATTTAAAGTGCCATAATCAGAGTTTAACAAAATAAACACATTAGCTACTCTAATAAAAATGTGAAATAAAGAATGGTCATATCATAATCTTATGTCAGGACATTGTCCCAGCCAAGACTCAATCTATCTAAATTGACCTTTACTAATTAAATGTTAACTAATACCCGACTTTCAAGAGATACTAATAAATTTAGTTTACAATCTAAAAACACTCTAATCAAATATGAAACCTACTACACTCAATAAACTCTAATAATAAGTTAATTTGACTATATTAAAGACCAAAGCTTATTAGACGTTATATAAGCACTAGTAACTAAATTGAGTTTCACAAATATATTGCCGACCTGTATTAACCATCTATAAAACTAAATATAGCTAACCAAAGATTAAATCTTACTTTACTTACTACGACAACTAAATTAAGTATAACTAATTAAAAAGCCTGACATTATTTGACTTCTTATAAATTAATAAATTTGAGTATAACTAATAAAATGTCAATTGTTACTTGACCCTCTATTACACTAATAACAACTAAACTAACCTTTTAGTTGAGTTTTATACACCTATTCTTCTTATATATATATATATATATATATATATATTTAAATTACTTATAATCGTAATTACTATTATTATTAAATTCTAAAACAAGTAAACTTTTGGTTTTAGATTAATAAATTGTTTTCTCCTTTTGGTTTATTACACTAAATTTTCTAATAATATAGTACGTTTTATTATAAATGTATTATTAATAATTTTCTAATAATTAAAATTTCTAACCTTATCTTACTTTTTATAAATTAATTTAACTAAAAATAGGTTGAGTGTTACTTGACTCTTTTTATTATTTACACTAATATATAGCTAATCATAGCTCAAACTTTTACTTGACATTATTTTATAACTACTCTCTAAATGTTTTTAATTAAGTAACTAATAGTTTTAATCACTATTATTATAAAGTATCATTATTACTATTATTATTATCAATAATATATTAAAAAGATAAGTTTTAAGTTTAAATGACAAAAAATATTCGGTATGATAAATTTATATATTATACATAAATATATAATTGTTTGTCAACTAATATAGGATGTACATTTTATTTTAAATATAATATTTCACTAATTAAAACAAGTTAAGGGAACAATTAAATATAGTAATATTTTATTGTTCCCTAATCTTAACCGTTCATATTTCACTGATAAATCTCAACTGTTTATTATAAACCCTAATTTCTCTTAACATATACCACCGCACGTGTGTTCTCTTCCCCAGTATCTCAGTCCTTCTACCTCCTCTAATCCCTTCTGCCTCCAATGAATGACTTAGGGTTTAAACCCTAAGTTACGACTGCCGCCGGCCGTATCTTCTTAAATATTATTCCGATGATGGCGTTCTTGTGTTCAAAACGATCCTCTCGACGAGAAGATTCTAACGCACCAAGAATCAATCAAATACGATATGTGAATCAAAAGATACGGCCAAATATTTTTTCCGAAACTATCTTGACAAAATCATCCGCCTCACCACACATCATCTCCACCACATTCTTCAATCAATTCCGTCATAAATCGTGTTGGTGATCTCGAATCCCTCCATCAATTGGATTGGGAGTTTGACATGGTATATCAAAGAGATGGAATGGGATGAGGAAAATTGAAGTTTGGATGATGCCACCGCCGCAAGTCTCCTACTCCTTCATGTAGAGAAATCTCAGGTTTTATTCTTAATATCCGTTGATATTCCATATCTTTCAACATATTCAACTAAATATGGTGGTCTTTCAGTTATAAAGTTGTGAATGCTGCTTTAATCGGTTAGTAAAATTAATGGAGTTGACATGGAATATGGGTTAAGGGTCATGGAAAGAATGGTACTTCTTGCTTGAATATCTTATAGTGGATTGAATCCTAATTTACATATGTTTGAATATGTAATACGTTTTATTGTATTTGTTGTATAATTTAATTCATGAATTGAAAGTTTATTACATGATAATTTAGGTTTTGAACTAAACGCAATCTCTTAGAACTTTTATGTTTTTGAATGAAACTTAAGTTTTGATGTCTATTTTTGTTTCGTGTTAGATTCTTGATTGATTTGGTAACTGAAAGAAGGTCTCACAGCTTCAGGTATGATTAATTAGATTGATTATGAAGCACAAATTCAGAAATCCTATAAGTATGTTGCATGTTTGCATTAGTTTGGGAAGCTACTTATATATGTTGCTAACCTCTCTTTCTTGTTCTTGTCTTTACGTGAATTTGTCATCGATACTCATCAAAAGGCAAAAGCTAAATTCTTAATAGTTGATCATTGGGAGAGAGTTAAAGCAAGACTCTAACATTGTGAAGGGGTTGGCATAATTGATTACAGGTGCAAGAAGTTATACAAGTATAGAAGTGCTAGCTTTGGACATCAATTTTTACCGCGAGTGAGATTTTTTAGTGGGATTGAAACTCTTGAACTTCAACTATAGTTTGATTTTGTTTAGTCACTTGAAATGTAACTCGTAGACTTTAGAAACAATTTAAACTTTTAGTATCCTTGATATGTGCATGTTGTATTTTAGAAAGAGTTATTGAATATACATATTTTATAATTCATGATCTTGTTAGAATTTTTTTTTAGACTTGAAATACAATCGACTCCAGTTTGATTTCCATATGGTTTGGGTTTGGGAATTTACTAAGAATTAAGGTCTCACTTCTCAAATAATATGAAATTTTCGAACCGATATCGCTTTGGTCAGAGATGCGCAACTCGCAGGTCGATAACTGGTCGAAAATATCATCAAATTTCACGAACCGATATCGGTATGGTGAGACATGCTAAATTTGCAAACTGATATCCGTATGGTGAGACATGTTAAATTTGCAAGCCGATAACCGAACGATTATATCATCAAATTTCACGAACTGATATCGGTGTGGTTAGATATGGTAAATTTGCAAGACGATAACTGATCGAAAATAACACCAAATTTCACAAACCGATGTCGATGTGATCAAAGATGCAAAATGTACAAGGCGATACATGTTCACCAAAATGTACCCGAGAGCAAACCGAATGCAAAGGCTATCTGTCAAAGAGAAAACAGTGTTGACCGAGCTGACGACGGTATATCATTCTTCATTCCGACATCGACTTGAAATCTAGGTGTCGAGATCGGTTTGATCGATGGTCGTTTTGATTTCTTGCAGCAGTGATCGAATCGAGATCGACATGATTTTGGCTCAAGTTTCTAATAACTAAAATCCAAGCCGAAAGCATACCGCTATCGGTTAAAAATGTTTTCACTTCGCCGAAGTAAAAGAAATACTTTCAACTAATCCTCTTTTCACTATGCCACCTTAGCGAAGTTAATTGTCCCCCAGGAGTAGAAGTAAAAGGTCATTTCTGTAGTAGTGAGTGAAGAGTCTCTGATCCAGCCAAAGAATATTAGAGCATCTGCCAGTTGAGGATTTGAGCTGCAGGATCATCAACTGCTTGTATCCTTATAGTTGGACATTCCCAGGCATCCAGATTGCAGAGTCCCTTAATCTCAGAAGGCAGGGAGGACCAGCTTAGATTAAGATCCATTTTAGAGTTCATGGCCAGTCTTGATAGTCTGTCTGCTGGCTGATTTGCTTCTCTGTTTGAGTGAGTCAGAATATTGGAGTCCAGAAGAGCATGAATTTTATCTGCAAGAGAGTAGAGTTCCCAAAATGCTAGAGAAGGATTGTTTATCATTTCTACTGCCAGTTTGCAGTCAGAGTGTACCTGGTAGAGTGGAAATTTCTGAGAGATAGCATATTGCACTCCTTTTTCAATAGCCAACATTTCTGCATGCAGAGGGAGGCAGCTGAGGTAAAGAGACACAGAGCCCTAACAAATTCAGCTTTTGAGTTTCTTGCAATGATTCCCAGACCAGCCTTCTGGAGCCTAAAGAAGGCATCTACATTCAGTTTAATTCCAGTGTGAGGCCTCATCCATCTGACAGAGAGTATGTTAGGCTTGGGGGGAATGTGGAGGGGAGGGATACAAGACTGGATCGCTAGATCATCATCCATGGCCTGTGAATGGGAACTTTATGAGCCAATAAGGAGAGATATATCAGGTCCTGAAGCTCTTTCTGGAGGGCAGGGAGGTTGGGTAAAATACTGTCATGAATGGCTTTATTCCTTGCCTTCCATAAGATCCAAATGACAAAGACAGGAGCAGTATGGTTCAGTGTGGAGTGTAGCCTTGTTAGTCCATTTAAATTCCAACAGGTGTATAGCCTGTCCCAGATACTATCACTGTTAAAATATTGGGAACCACACAGTGAGTGCATAAACCTCCACAGTTGGACTGCAGTATCACAGTCACTAAAGAAGTGATGTATTGAATCTGAGTGATCACACAAAGGACACTTTGAGGCAAATTGAAATCCAAACTGGCTTAGTATATCATCAAAGGGGAGTAGGTAATTAAGTACCTTCCAGCAAAAGACAGAAAGCTTCTTGGGGATACCAGGCCTCCAAACCTTAGCTAAGGAGGGGAACATCTGAAGTAGAGGTCTGAAAACTTTGTAAGCTGATTTAATGGTAAAATTGCCATGAATGTCAGGCTTCCATATAAGTCTGTCAATTCTATGGGAGTGGATCTGTGATGCCTGAAGAACAGCAATGATATGAGGAGGGAGCACCAGTTGCAGTAAGGGGAGATATTTTTCTTTGTCTGTAATGAACTGAGCCCATGTGCATTTAGCATCCTCAGGACCAGGCTGGAAATAGTCTACAAGTGGCCCCTGATCAGTCCAATTTGAAGTCCTGAAATTGCAGCAGCCCTGACCATGAATAACCTTGGAGTTTTCCCCAGCAACTGAATTTACCTTGCAGATTCTTCTCCAATTCTGAGAAGTTTTAGCTGAGTTAGGCAGGGAGGCGACCAGAGCAGTCCATTGAGCTACACCATTTTGCAATTTCCACCATAGCTTGCAGGAATAGGCCTGTATAGTTGTATGGAGGCTTCTGATACCCAGTCCATTCTGGTTTGCTGGCTGATATATTTTATCCCATTTTTTCCAGGATTTTTTGGGTCCATTTTCTGTACTGCCCCAAAAGAATATTGCCAATCTTCTTTCAATCTTCCTGATCATACACTTTGTAGGCTCCATCACTGCCCAAATATGTTGAGGCAGAGATAGAAGGCAAGATTGAATTAAAATCAATTTACCTCCCATAGATAGCCATTTTTTCTTCCAGTTATTTATCCTTTTATCAATGAGCTCAACAATTGGCTGTAAATGCACATTAAGGATTTTTCCACTGAATATCTGTACTCCTAAGTATTTGAATGGCAGACAGCCTTTTTTCATAACTAAAATGGATTTAACTTGTCCAAGCCTGGTGACAGTGGCATTTTTACTAAGAAAAAACTCACTTTTTTCAAAATTTATTTTTTGGCCAGTGGTTTCTTCAAACTTAGCTAGGAAGGCTTTCATTCTGATAAGATTAATTCTAGAAGCCTGTAGAAAAATTACAGTATCATCAGCATAGCTTAAATGGGAAATAGGTATGGAATTTCTGGGCAGGGCAAAATATTTCATTTTCACAGTGTTGAAAACATAAGCTAAACTTTTGGTAAAGGTCTCTGAAAAAATGTCAAACAGAAAAGGTGAAATAGGGTCACCTTGTTTAATTCCTCTGGTGGCCTGAAAATAGCCAACAGGTTGCCATTTATAAGGATAGAAAACCAGGCATTAGACAAGTTTTTAATTATGCACTGTATGAATCTGCCATCAAAACCAAACTTAAGGAGAATTTTTTCTAAAAAATCCCAACTGACCCTGTCAAAAGCTTTCATTAAATCCAGTTTGAGAATGCAGTTGGGCTCTCTATTTTTTCTGTTCAAAAATCTAAACATTTCTTGTAAATATATGACATTATCAGAAATGTCTCAATTTTTAAGAAAAGCAGATTGATGAGGAGAAATCAATTTAGGCATTAGTGATTTTAACCTTTCCATGATAATCTTTGAAATTTTTTTATTAGTAACATTGGAAAGGCTAATTGGTCTGTAATCATTAAAAGTCACCGGAATTTCTTTTTTGGGGATAATAGTCACCCAGGTACTGGAAATTCCTCTGTGAATGTTAGACCTAGATAAAAAAATCATTTGATGCCTCTAGCAAGTCTGTACATATTATGTTCCAAGCCTTAATAAAAAATAAAGCAGTTAGCCATCAGGCCCTGGACTACTAGATTTATTAAGACTGGAAACTATATGTTTTAGTTCAGGTAAAGTAACTGGCTTAATTAACTCTTCATTTTCTTCCTCAGATATCATTGAAGGAATTTGAGATAAGAAATGAGAGGTAAATTGATCTTTGTCTGGGTGAGGATCATCAGTTAACAGGTTGTGATAAAATTTAACTGCTTCAGTTTCAATCTCAGCACAGTCTGTTAACCAAACCCCATCAGTACTTTTGATCTTAGTGATGTTAAGTCTACATTTCTTCTCCATAACACTGTTATGAAAAAACTTAGTATTCTCATCACCTTCTTTAAGCCATTTTAGCCTAGCCTTATGTTTCCAGAAATTATTTTCTTCTTTTAGAGCTTTAGTGAGTAAAGCTTTGCATTTTTTCAACCTAATTAGCTCATCAGTTGAGCCATTAGATTCAAAAATAATTTCTTGGAGTCTTGGATTTTCCTCTGCAATTTCCACATTTTGGTCTATATTTCCAAAAACCTCTTTGTTCCACTGTCTAAGTACCTTTTTTAGATCATTCAGTTTGAGGAATTTTTTTAGCATTCCTTGACCTTGTATAGGGGCAGACCAATGGTGTTTTATCACATCCATAAATTTCTCCCTATTAAACCAGGTATTGATGTAACTGAAAGGTCTTGGCACAGAGGGGAGGGTGCTGGCTATTCTAAGTAGCAAAGGACAGTGATCAGATGTGTCTTTATTTAGGACATGGATAGAGGATTGTGGAAACCTAGTGAGCCATTTAAGAGTACAAATACCTATATCTAATTTCTCAGTGGTAAGTTTTTTTTCCATTTTCCTTAATTATACAGTTAGACCAAGTATAGAAGTTCCCCACAGTATGTACAGGTAAAAGTCCTAATGCATTAATGAAGTTACTGAACTCCCTAATACTCTGCAAGCTAGGTGAAGAGAAACCTTTATACTCAGAAATAGAAGACATAGCATTAAAATCACCTATCAGCATGGCATCATCAAAATTAAGGGCAGTGAGGTCAGACCATAACACTTTTCTTTCTTTTCCAGTTCTAAAGCCATAAACAAAAATCAAATCTGTAGATAGATTTAGCTCATGGCTGAAGAGCTGTACTGAGAGGAATTGTGGATTGTCCATTTTTTGTATAATATCTATCTTATGATTCCACATAATCCAGATATTGCATAAATTTGAGCACATACAGTTTTGAAATTGCAGAAGAGACATATAAGTTTGGCACTTAGAAGAATCATGTTGAGGTTCTATTATACATAGCAAATCAACTCTGTGGGTTCTAAGAAGCCTAGCAAGTCTAATCATAGATGTATCCATACCCCTTATGTTCCATACCAGTACATTTATTCCTAGAGTTGTATTAATCATTTAAACTTATTTTTGATGCTTTTTGTTGCTGTCCTTGTAATGATCTTATTTTTCTGATTAAAAAAGGTATTGACCTTGCTATTTTCAGACACAGTCATTGTTTCAGAATCAGCCTTATCAGGATCACTTGGGGATGAGGAACCAACCTGAGTACTGCTCTCAGAGAGCTCAGTTGTGCTTTCTGATTTGTCTCCCTGAGTGTCTTCTTCTACTTCCTCCATAATGAGTGGTAGGAATCTATTCTCCTTTTTTCTTGGCTGAGAATAAAAGGAGACATTGTTAGAATGGAGAGAGGTGTCAGTGAGGGTTGAGATACCTGGATGAATGTGGATGTCATCAGCTGAGATAAATTGATGTCTTTTTGGAGTTTTCCATTTCTGATTCTCCTCAATCTGTTTGGCAGTTGGTGCAGGTTCTTGCACCAGAATGCTTGCATAGGTAGGCCTCAGTGATTCTTCATTTCCCTTTTCATTGATACAGATTGGAGAGGTGATGTCTTTAGAGTCTGAGATGTTATGCACTTCATCATTAGCTTGTCCCTGAGTAATTAGAATGATCTGGCTTGGTGGCTTAGCAGGTGAAACATGATCAATTTTCTTGCAGACAGTAGCTATTGAGGGAGGGGTGGAGGCTATCACTTCTTTGCCTTTTGCAGTAGCAGGGATTTTAGGAATGTATCTGTATTGATGGATTGGTGGAGGATGAGGGATGGTAAGTTTTTCTTTTTGTGTGATTCCAGAAGGACCAGCCCCAGACTGTAAAGGTTTTTTATGTGCTGACTGATTTGGGGCATTTGAGGGAGGCTTATTGTTGACAAGAGGCTTGAGATCAGGGTGTAGGATTCTGCAGTCTTTCTGCTCATGGCCTAGTCTTCTACAATGCTTGCAATAAGCAGGGATAAACTCATACTCAATAGGAAAATCAGTGACAGCTCCTTCTAGGTTGGTAGTAAGGGATACAGTGCTGTGTATTTTTTGAAGGAGATCTATTTCAACACAAAGCTTAACAGCAGAGGGCCTTGTTAGGCTTGCTGTAGAAGAATCCATCTTAATAAATCTACCTATGGAGTTCCCTATGACCTTAAGCATGGCTGAATTGTACCAGAAAATTGGCAAATTATGCAGGGTGATCTAAATAGGGAGGATATAAGCATCAGTGTCTGGAGAAAAATTGGGAGTCCATTTTGATACCTTCATTTGGACCCCTTTAAAGGACCAGAGAGATTTCATCCAACATCTCTGAAAATCCTCCTGGTCCTCAAAACAGATTAAAATGTGCTTGTAATCGATCGATCCCAACTGGTAGCGACCAGTGAATTCCACCGATTTGAAAGCTTCATATAGGAACTCTATGGAAGGCTTCATTGTCGGGAATTTTCCGATGAGGGCATTATTGTAGTGTGCAGATAGTTGAGCCACTTCCTCCGGCGAAATCACACAGGCAATCTTGCCTTTATACTCGGTAACTGGCTTATTGAAGGATTGGACGGGAGGGAGGTGAAGAGGGGCTGCGGTTTGGTGTTTAAGGCTTGGAGAAAGCTCCTGTTTGCGGTGGCTCCGCCGCTGTGAAGCGGCGGTTCCGGCAACATTGTTACCGTTTGTAACCGTTGAGTGTGGGGCTTTGTCTGAAAAGTGGAATTAACGGGATGAAAAGATATTGTGCACAGAAAGAGAGAGCTTCAGAGTTTGGGAGAGAATTCAAGAGGAGAGAGAGTGTTTTTTTTCCAATACTTTTGAATAGTTTGTAAGCTATGTAAAAGTGCAGTAGAAGATTTTTATTCCCGAAATTTAAAATTAAACTACAACTTGTTTTAACATCCATATGGTTTGTGACCGAAAAAAACATCCATATGGTTGAGTTCAACCATTCAAAAGTCTCTAATTCTTCCCTCACACTCTAATAAATAAGAATGTAATATTTCATAATGTATTTGATTAATTATGTAATTTTTGTCCATTTAATTGAATTGAATTTTGATATAATATGGTATTGAATTCTCTATCATTATACCATTTCTTTAAACTTTTAAAAAATCAATTTCCAAACATATATTCAAATCTTCAAACACAGCTTATATAAACATCCACTTATGTATCAAGTACGAGTGTTTATCAAAGAGTTTAATAAAATGGTTTATTCATTTTTATGAATAACCACATTGGAAAGGATTGATCGAACCTATCATGACCCCGCCTCCTACTCTTACCGCCATAACCAGACCAGAATATATCGAAACCCAATAAAACTACCAAAATAAATTACTCGTTATCTAAATAATGCAGCTCTACTTTTGAATAATGAGTGACCATGCCTAACTATTCACAGAAAAAAAAAACAAATGCGACAAAACTTTTGGAAACCAATTCAATCCAGAAATTAAGAAATGTATGCCTCTTGAGAGAAATTAGAGAAGTGTGCAACGTGAATCCAGTCTCAAGACAATAGTCTGTCCATTGAAGAAGTTTTAGGTTGTACGTAGAACGGGATGTTTTATATGTATTTAAACGAAGTATGTATAACTGATGTTTATTTTAACATAATGATTATTTCATTGTGATTGATTTATGTAAGGAGGAAGCAATTACAATTATGAGCTAAAGTAATGATGAAATTATTTAAATGTCAAATAAAATAGAAGAAAGAGAATATTTCCTGCTTCAAAAATCCATTAAGCAAAAAGAATCGTAGAGATATCCGTATTTGTAAACTTGTGAAATAAATTAATCATTTGCCTAATAATTACTTAACAATTACTAAGATTAATATTTTTAGTTATAAACCCTACTTGTTCCATTAAATATCAACTATGAGTTTAAAAGGAAACATTGGCGGTGTGTCGTTTATACATTGCCGCCGGTGAAACGAAACGCAAGAGAATGTGTCGTTTGATATAGTTTGTTTTCTTAGTTAGGGTGGTGGCGTACATGTCTTTTTCTCCAATCCTATATTAATAGATTTTCTTGCTTTATGTCTTAGTTTATTTTCTTTGTAATTCCATATTTAAGCAATTTAAGGTGGTTGATTCCATATATAAATCAAATTCCAATGGCGGTGTTTCTTTTTATATTTATATTTATGCCGTCACTCTCTACTTTTTAATATATACCTAGTAGAAAAAAAGAAAATATACTAAACTTGATCTTATCCAAAAGGCCGAGAAAAGTATGAAATTTAATGATGCACATGATGTGCTTTTATACTCTCATTCCTTCCTATCTTACGCACCGATTTCGATGTGGGACTAAAAACCTAACACCCAATCTATTTTCTAAAGAAAAAAAAGGAAAAAGGTATACTACAAAATAATTATTATATTTAATCAATTAACATATAGAATATACTAATACTATATATAAATAGCTTCTCATGTAATTATGCATGGTAATAATGTTAAATATATACTCGGTCTATATATGAAAAATATATATTATGTCCAGTTCTGCGGTGAGGCACAAAACAATAACTCCGAATCCCTTCAAAAAGGGAAAAAGAGAGTGTGATTCATACATTATATTTGGAATGAGTATTTTTCCAAATTAATATCGACGGTGTGCGGTGGCGTAATTCACTAAACTCAGGATTCACAGGTATTAGTATTATAATTCGGCGGTGTTTCTTTTAATATTATATTTATGCCGCCACTTTCTCTTTTTTAATATATACCTAGTAAAAGATAACATAAAATATTTAGTAAATAATTAATCAAAGAAAATACTCATACATTACGGGAAATTAGTACAAAAAAAAACTGAATATGAGTCTCCTTGTCAGTATAAGTGCAAATTCAAAGAACTACAATTTTAGCTAGCAAGGTTGAAGGATGTTGATCAGAAGTAGCTGATAACCGGAATCACAAACTGGAGCAATTCGGACCATCAACAAAATTTAAACCTGATTACAGTTTCCTCTTCTTCCTCAAGACTTCATCCCACAGTTAACTATAATAGTGGTGACAATAATATAGTCCACAGACTGCTTGATTAACACATATAAAGACACAAACTCAACACATAATACAAACACATGCACACCGCCCCGAAACTATCAATTTGTACCTCTCTTGGCATAATTAACACCTTCTATCCATTTGAGTTATCCAGTTCAAAAATCCTCGCATGTATCCTTGAAGAATGAAGAATGATGCAGAATACTTTCAATGTGAGATGGAGAATTAAAGGAATGGTGCTTCTCACTGGTGGCTTCAAAACCGAGGGAATGAGGGGTTCTGTCAAGAAACAAAAGGTTTCAAATATCATATGGATTTACATTAATCTCAAACTGGATCTAGAGATCAATTCATGAACAACCTGTATGCCTCAGATTCAAAAGACTTAAGGCCAAGAAGCGTTGATGAATCAATTAGTAGGGCGCAAAACCCTATGAAGGCCATCAACTCAGTCCACTGTTCTCCGGCGGACATTGGAAAGCCATTCTAATGGGAGCCAGGTCAAGAGCCCAGCCACATCGTGGATGGAGAAAATTGTGAAACAGAAAAATATTGAAATATTGGTTTACGATGATGAAAGAGAATACGACATTGAAAGAAAAATGCGACTCTGTGTAGCCAGTGCAGGTATCTAATCTCTTGGTGGAGGATGTATTACAACCAAAATAAATGACGACGTTTTGACACTCAACATAGAAAATAAAATATACTGATACCATATATATGTTCAAATCAAATATATTGACCGACAATTTGCGGCTAGATAATCATATATAGAAGGTTGTGGCTCAGGCTGAAAATAAAGGAGGTTTAAAAAAATATATATATGCTTTAAAATATATGTTTTAAAAGAAATAGTATATTGGAAATCCAGCGTTGAAGAAAAGAGAGATATATTGGAATATATTTGACGTAGAGATATATTAGTACGTAAAGATCGGAAAAATAACTTTCGACAAAAAGGAACGCAACTTAAAAAAATCAAAAAGAAATATATGAAAATTGTAGGCGCTGGAGTATGTTGATCTTATGGTAGGTAAGTGGTGGTTTTAATCAAAACTACGTAATTTAATATTTTTTATTAATCTATATTTATCGGAGTAATAACTCTTTTAGTTATCTTTAGGATAATATTGCAGTACAAATTACATTTGAGACTGTTGGCCATGAGATGTTCCCATTGAACCATTTTTCTATGAACTTTAAAACATTGAAAATTTGTAAATGTAGCTTTAATGATCCTGATGTCTGAAATTAGTCCTTCTAATTCCCATGGCGGCGATTTTGCCTCATCCATTAACAACTGTTGGAGAGAATCTGTAAGAATTGTTATATCATATACCCGCAAGATAACAACAGTTAACAAGCCTTTGTAACAGGCCATTGCTTCTACAAACAGTGGACTTGAGGTTGGGAAATGTATATTTCCACTGTATTGTTGGTCATGTACTCCATTATGTTGAATCCTCCATGCAGCAGAGCCATGTCTTATCTCCTTCCAAAAAGCTCCATCAAAGCTTAGCACAGTTCCTTGAACTGTATGATTATTTTGAATATTCAGGTAGCCATTGATTTGTTGTACTTTCTCCTGTGCTTCCTTGATGGTCAGTTCTTCTATATGCTTTGAAAGCTCTGATTGAATAACTGCAAATCTTGTTGTACAAAACCTAAAAATTTTGGAATGTCCTCTTCTTGCTCCCTGAATATGATCTCATTCCTACATTTCCATATATTTCCACAATATTGATATTGTGTGAAAGAGTATATCATTGTCTGGGACAATTTCCATCCCGTTCCAGAACCATGATTGGAATGTGATTTCCCTTCCATTATCAAAATTTAATCCTAGTACTGATACTTTCCATATTCTCTTTGAGATCTCACATGTTAGAATAAGGTGTTCAATGTCTTCTTTTCCCATTTCTTGACATCTTGAGCATGCATTCTCAACTTGTAGTTTTCATTTGTTGAGATTATCAGCTGTTGGGAGGGAGCTTGTCAAGGCCTTCCATAGAAAGATCAATATCTTCACGGGGACTTTGATTATCCAGAAATCTTTCCATTTTGGCTTAACTTGATTTGATGAAGAAGCCTGCTCTTCTTCCCTTTGATCCTGCCATCTATATCCAGTCTTGACTGTGTATAGTCCTTGACTGTGGTAAGGCCAGATGATTTGGTCTGGTATTTCTCCATATTTAGTTATATGTATTCTCAGAATCTTCACAATGTCTGATTTGGGGAATATGTTTTGTAATAGAAGTAGTTTCCATTGTCTGTTATGGTCTATCAGATCAGAGACCTTCAGATGACTGTATGTTGGATCTATATTTATACCTAGTTTTGTTGATTCTTCATCACAGTACCAATTTTCCTGAATATTGATACTTGATCCATTTCCAATCTTCCACTTCCATCTCGATTTCAGAAAATGTCTAGCCCAGAGAATGCCTTTCCAGCCCCATGAGACTGTTTTCTTTTCTTTAATTTCCAAAATGGATGAATGTCTGCAGTATTTTTGCATGAGACCTTTACCATCATAGAATCCTTATTTTGTATAATACTCCATGCATGCTTAGCCAATAGTGCTTTGTTCATTTTTTTTGGCTGATCTGAGACCTAGGCCACCTCTATTTTTGGCAAACACATGCTTTTCCAAGACTTCCAGTGTATACCTCTACTCTCCAAATCCCAATTCCATATGTATTTTGCAGTGAGTTTATCACACTACTAGAATATCAAGCCATCTAAGGCAGTTCATCCTTCATTGGTTAAGGCAGAAAACAAATGCCTTCTCTGGTAGTGACTTGAATGAGAAAAATCATCTAAGGCGGTTCCTGTTCCGCCTTAGATGTTTTTGGGTTTAAGGCGTTTGTTTCCGCCTTGGATGTAGGCTTATACGCCTTGCTAAAAGCTTACGAACTCGCTAGCGTGAACGTCTGTATGATATGAATTGGCTCGTTGCGAGATCGTAACTAGCAAACGCTAGTCCCAAACAAATGGTTGATTGTTATGTTACGACAGCAGCTTACGGATCGCCAGATGAAATACTAACGACTTCGCTACATTGAAAAGTCTAGACAGGTTACGAGACTGGTTACGACTTCCAGCGTGCGGATCGCTAATATTGGTTATGATCTCGTAAGTGAACCTAGTTTGTCATATATTTATCTGCTGACGAGACTGGTTATGACAAATAGGGGCGAATCGCTCGGTCATAGGTAGCGAAATCGTTACAAGCCAAGTTAAACCAAACGAGCCAGGTTACGACAGCCACTAGCTACTCGCTGGTAACACCGTAGCGAGGTCGCAACCGAACAATTGTTTTTCATAAAAATTGTGAAAATGATATTATAAAAATATCATAAAAGTAGTTGGTTCGAGAGAGTTAACGATTTCGTAAGACAATCGCTTATCTGTGTAGTAACGAGTTCGCTACTAAACTCGCTAAAGTTAAACGACGTCGTTTTTGCTCTGGGTGAGCGAGAAAAAAAATTTACGTTACGAGTGAGCTAGACATTCGCCTGGCTTTGGCGTGTATGGTTACGAGCTCGACAGAGATTAGATTGGAGAGGCAGAGAAGAACGAGCGATTGGGTAGCGAGGGCGCAAAAACTAAGCTCAGAAATATAATTCGGGCGATTGAAGTAGCGATAGTACAAGATGATCGCAACTATTTTAATGTTACGGGTGAGAGAAGTGACGATCTCGCAGGCAATTCGTAAGTGTCACAAAATTATAGGATTTGAGCCATTTCCACCCATTTCCACTAAAATTGGGTTTCATTTTAATTGTCTAAGCTGTCAATTGCAAGATGCATGGTATCTAAGCACAAAACATGAACATGAAAAACTATCAAGCCACATTTTATAAACTTATGGAAGTAATGGAACTCAAAAGTAAATATATGCATCCATTTGACAAAAAAAAGAAACTAGCTTTTATTGGGAATGTGAGGCCTAGAGATGTACCGAGATCTAATAAGGACCAAGTGTCTAGCCAATGCATCTCTACCATCCTCCAACTCCTTCTTGGTGTACGGTGCATGATTTTCCTCGATAATCTAAGAATATGAAATGTTTTTTTAATGCTATTGAATGCAACGTAGATAGTAATAGGTACAATAAGTAGGTTATAAGAATGCTTACGCGATGTAATTCCAAATTATCTTGAACAAGGCCAGCTACACACTCGCTTGCGTACAACATCATATAGTAACCGCACTCCCAATTTGACAATTGCTTTCGGTGCTGAAAGCGAAGAAGTATAACAAATGATTTGAAATGAAATCATAGTGGAAATAAATGAGCATTGAATTTGTACTGTCACCTGAATCTGTATAAGGTTGACCTCTTGGTCAGATTTTTTGGCTTGGTTCAATGCTATTTGGAGTTTGGATGGTTTAGGGTTTTTGCTACTACGTTTGATACCAAACGCCTCTATTTGAGTAACATAACCACCAATTCCCTTAGCTCTTCCCGGATGCTCGGCCTTCCCAAGTGCCCGTAGCACATCGTGTTTACCGACAGGGATTAACAAACCTTCTTCAACTTCACGCTCGACCTCGTCCTAAAAAGGTGGTATAGTAAATGAAAAGTTATTATCGTAATCAATTGTTGTGTTTGATTGTTTGATTGTAGATACTAAAATGGAACATTGTATGGCGTAGTAGGTTAAGCGTACCACTCGATTAGCCACCCTTTTTGCCTCATCACTTGAGAAAGTCCCGTCTTTTTTAATTCTACCCAAGACGAATAATTGTTGTCTACTATATGTTGTAGGGTCTTCGGCAATGACTAGCTTGTTCGGCACTTCCGCGTCCATGCCCCCATCCAGAAGCTCTTTCACCTCGGTTTCATGTTTTTTTTTGAGGTCTTCTTCCCCACACCCAAGTACCCCGCCCTACAAAAATATTTGGCTAATTCGCATGACACTATTATTGCAAGATGTAGTAAGTAAACTAACCTTTGCGTCATTTTCTAACCATCGTTTCTTGAATGCCTCCCAAGTAAGGGTTACAATGTGATTGTAACGCGTACTTGGATCTTCCCCAAACCTCGTGCCCTTCGTTTTGATATAATCCTTGGTAAGGGTATATTTGTGTTCTCGATGAGCTTTTGATGCGATTTGAAGAGCCTTCTTCTTCACTTGATCATAGGATGTTGCCTCGATAATAAAGGGGCGCTACAAATGTGATCATAAAAATAGTCACACTCACAATTTTCAATTGAAATTAAAAATAACAAGTACCAAACTAACCTTGCATTCCTTCCATATATCCTTTTTGATGTCGATGCTTAGTAGCCTCCAATCCGTTGTGTCTAATGGTGTGCGTATCCTACCCGTCTTAGCACACCAACTCGACCATCGCGCGACATCATCGTCGGGTGAAATAGCAACACCAATGTCATTAAACTTGACATGTGTTAGTATTTTGTTATCGATCCTAATCTCTAACTCGCGACAATGTGTGAGGAGTTGAGCTTCTTTCGATGCGCGAGTCACTTCTCGTTGTCTTCTAACCTCACTTGAACCGCCAACAACATTTTCCCCCCCACTTGAGTCGGAGTTAACGGAACTTGAAGGGCTCTCCATTAAGCTTCCTTTGTATATTGAAATTTGTTAATGACTAACACAATACTAATAAATCAAAGTTGTACTTTGTAGTAAAAACATTATATTTCATAATCCTAAAATTTAGGGCTAAGCAAGCTATGGAGAATTTTAAAAGAAAATCTTGATTTTCGTTCAGGACATGCTTCTGACATGATATTTAGTAATAGCATGATAAATGGAGGCACCATGTACAAGAAAATCAAATTTTTAGCAAATAAGAATGAAAAAAATTGTACCTTTGGTATATGACAAAGTTGTGTCGGTAGAATTGATTATTTTGGTTGGGGATGGTCTACCTTGTTTGTCCCTCTCCTACCCATAACAAAGGATGTTACCAAATTGAACAAGAACAAATAAATATTGACATTAATTGAAAAAACCAAACCCTAAAAATGTGGTTGAGAATTTATTGCAAAACTTACCAATCTTTTGCATGCAATTAGTGGCTAGTTCCACTTTGTTTTGACACAATTGATGTGAGAAGATGTATGGGATGGATAATGGAGATTTGATGTGAAGAAAGTTGAGGAGATTTGAGAAGATGTGCAAAAGTTTGGACTTTTGGAGATGAAACCCGTAAGAAGTGAGGATAAGATGCCAAAAGTGTAGTGTTTTTTTGTTCTATAACGTGTTTACTTTATTCTAGCTTACCTTGTTGCGAAATCGGCACTCTCTCGTTACTCCCGACGTGGATATTTACGAAGTCGTTACGTGCTCATGTGATTGCCTTTTATGCTCTACTTTATCCTTCTAGCGACATCGTAACTGAAAAGCTGACATAAAGTATGTTACTAGGATGTTGCGATATCGCTACAAATGCTCGCTAGAACCCTACTTAAGATTTTATTTTGTTTTTTTAATGCACTCATACATTTTTAAATCACGATTTAAACGAAATGATGGTATAAGACACTAATCATTCTATTTTAAGAATAATTTTCTTTTGTTCCGTCGTATGCTCATGTAGAACGGGATAGGGATTTGGTCACTTAATCTGCAATTACATAATTTGAAAGAGTTTTAAGAAACTTAGTCTTTAATTGTAAGACAATAAGAAACTCTACACATCATGTGTACGCTTGAAAACGCTATCCATCGCTTACCTTTAGAGACAACAGCATAGTAGAGCTTCACACATGAACTACATATATATATATATATATATATATATATATATATATATATATATATGCGCAGTTCAAGTGCATTTCATTAGAGATACTTAGTTTATTACAACTCATTTATGTGATTACAAGCACGATTATTGAATTAAACAAAGTTTCATGCACACGTTCACTCACCAACTGTCATCACTAATCATACTACTGAGTATCGCTTAATAACATTGCATGCTGATGTACTAAGATGTACTCTGCTTGACATAATGTGATGTTCGATATTATCCAAATTGAGTATTATACTGTTTGGATATAAAATGTACATATTTAAGAATATGATATTGCGTTTAAAAATTTAAACCGAATTATTGATGTTTTAAATAGAGTTATGTCATACTGCTTATGTACAAAGATGTACTCTACCTGAGTGAATATCATGATGTATATTTAACAAATAGATTAGTGTACTGCATCTATATAAAATATATATATGTTAGAATGTGAAAATTGCTAATAAAAAATTAAAAAGTTTTATTTTTAAGTTACAATCTAATTAGCTTGTGTAGTAGCGAACTCGCTAGTATGCACGTTACCACAGTTAAACCCTAAACCCACAAACCCGCAAACCCACAAACCCACATAACCCAGACAACCTGTTGGCGACGGGCTTGCGATAGCGCTAGTTAGTAGTTCAAATTAAAAAAAGGCTTTTTGTGTTACGATCTCGCTACTAATTAGAATGATTCTTCTGTAGCGAGTTCGCTACTCGAACGCTTGCCTGGCGAGACTTTTTAAGACTCGCTACTAGATACTCAGACTTGAGCGAGATATTAACGACTTCGCAACATACAGATGCGTGTGAACTAGCGATCTCGCAACATATAGAAGCGTATCAGCTAGCGATATCGCAAGTACTAATACTATAAATAAAAAAAAGGGGATCGGGCTAAAATTAATTAGCCCCAAATTGAAAACCCTTCTGCCATTATCACCGGCGATGATTTGTAACTTCTCCGTCAAAATGCGGCCAAAGACCAGAGGAGTGGTGCGAGGAGGGGTGGTAGAGGCTCAGACAGTGGACGGGGAAGTGGCCCAGCGACGGGAAACAAACGGCGTCGGACCGAGGAAGAGGTTCCAGTCGCCCCGCCTCCGCCGGAAGTTCCAATCGGCCCGCCTCCGCCGGAAGTCCCTGCCGCTGCCGCCGCCGATGGTGGGGAAGGGCCCAGCAGTTCCAGTGAGGAGGAGGACACTCCTGAGTTCTTCAACGCCGCCGCCGAGGCTAGGTATGAGCGTTGTTCCTCTCGGAAACTTGTAAATAATAATGTGTTTGATAGTAGTGTTGTGCCTTCGCTGCAACTAGATTACGTGCTAGACCATTTTAGGGCACAATATCTAGATACATTGCTTATGTTGCCTGAGCCCGTTTACCATGAAGAGGTTCTCCAATTTTATGCGAACCTAGGTTTAGAGGAAGGGGTGGAGGAAATAACTACAATGGTGCGGGGTGTTAAGTTTACGGTCGATAAGTTTAGCATCAATGAAGTTCTGAAATGTCCTTATCTGACTCGTAACGAGCTGAAGCCTACCAAAAAGGATGGTCCGTACGAGGTACATTACGAGCAGAGGTTTCCTTCTGTTAGCCCAAGCAACCGTTGAAGGCCGGTGAGATGGGTCAGAAGTGGTTTAAAAGGACTTCTGATAGGCCGGGTACAGCTAGGTTTTACCCGATCCACAGGCTTACCGAGGAGCAGAGATTAGTTTTTGAGCTAATCTGCGGTAATGTGGTCCCGTCCCTAGGGCATGCATGTGAGCCCACAGTTTGCAGTATCATGGTGTTCTACTATATCATGGAGAAGCTTCCAATCAACCCCGGCTTCACAATTCTGACCCAAATGATGAAGATGGCCAGACACAAGAACGCCGCGCTTCCGTATGGCAATTTGATTGTAGCTCTGATCAGGAAAGCGGGTATTTTTCCAAGAGGCCGTCCCATGCCGCTCGGCAAATACGACAAGGAGTGGCTCAAGCACAAGAGGTTAGAGTTGAAGGCCGATGGGAAGTACGCGAGAAAGAAAGAAGCTGAAGAGGCAGCCAGAAGGGCAAGGGGTAGGATGGGAGTATCAGGTATGATTCTAGCTTGTTATTAACTGTAGTTGGTTCTAGTTGTTTAATTTGTTAATGTTTGGTTCTTTTCAACCTTGATTTGTTTGTATAGATGTTGTTTTTGATGCCCGTGGTAGGCTTGTGGTGTCTATGGGCCAGTTATTGAATGAGATTGAAATGGCCGAGAAAAGGGCATGTGCTAACAACGAACGGCTCGGCAAACTGATTTCCAGCGGGGTAGTGGAGTGCGATCTGAGTGATGAGGAGGAGGTACCTGAT
The DNA here is from genome assembly GCA_948330725.1 of Sherardia arvensis. NCBI lineage: Eukaryota > Viridiplantae > Streptophyta > Magnoliopsida > Gentianales > Rubiaceae > Sherardia > Sherardia arvensis. Next base: position 33,526,741 of record OX415236.1, read on the forward strand.
TTCCGCACCACATTTCCCAAGCAAAAAGACACCGCGGGTCCTAGCAAAGATTTGGCGACAGCCAGCGGGAAGGAGCCATCCGATGGGAAGCTTGTTGCTGATCATGTAAGGGATGCAGATGCGGATAGTGATGATGGTGATGATGATGATCATCCTGACACCGACTCTGATGCAGAAGATGAGCCGGCGAGGTATGAGATGATTAGGAAAGAGAGGCTGATCGGAGAACCCGACGATGATGTTGAACCGGGCCAAGGCAAAGAAGAGAACACCTGCATCGAGACTGAAGCTCAACCAGCTGGCCAGAACGAGCAAGACAAGCAACAAGAGGGAGAAGGCGGTTCGGGGGAGAAGGCCGAAGGCAGCGACAAGATGTGTGTTGATGACTTGCATGATATGTTAGTCGCAGGCCTCTGATTTCGTAGTTTAGTTTGGTTTAAACATTTACCTTTTTGAATATTAACTAATTTTTGGATTATGATCACTTGTGTACGCGTCACCAAAGATGCCGTTTTGGTTACATGAATGTGGTCAATAACTTCAACAATTTTTAAATGTATGTTGCTCAATTATTTTTAGAGTTGTTACTTCAGTTCAGCAAAATCAAGTACTTTTGGTATAGTGCGTGCTCCTAGCGACATCGCTTTGTCCTCGCTCCTCTTTACGTGTAACGTGCGAGATCGCTACGTGTCGTATTCAGTCAAAAGAGCCAAGTTGGCGACTCACTAGCGAACTCGCTAACTGTGTAACTGAAAAGTAGCGATCTCGCAACAAGTCGTATTCAGTCAACAGAGCCAAGTTGGCGCCTCACTAGCGAACTCGCTACCGATGTAACTTATTGTAGCGATATCGCTCGTGTGCACGTTATCACAGTTAAACCCTAACCCTAAACCCACGAACCCACAAACGAATTCAATACTTTCAATTTAGTTTAGTTTGATTTGATGAAATAACATTCAAAAAAATTCAGTATAACCTTTCAAATTCCATAAGGAATTAACTTTTTTTTGGGGTTTGCATGAGGATATCTTGAAAAGGTAAAAATGCCTTTATTTTTTTACTAGTAACTCTACAATCTTTTTCATAAATAGAGCACCTGAACCCTATAAATTTCCTTCATTCCAACATTCCCTTCTCCCTTCTCCTATTGTTTGCCTTTTGCTTCCCATGGTATGAGTGTAATAACATTTTGTTTGCCATTTTGGCACATTTCATTATTTAATAAGTTTTTTTTTGTGATACCTTGTCCTTTACATTTTATGTAAGTTTATTAATTTTTATTAATAAGCGATTTCGTCACTGTCACGTTTCATGATGATTTATTAGTAACAGAACACCGAGCGAAATCGCAACTAACAAGCGCCTGTGTACGACGTCCTAATGATATCGCAACATGTCGTATTCAGTCAACAGAGCCTGGCTAGAGATTCTGTAGCGAGCTCGTAACAACAAAGATTGACAAAAAAAAACTCAACATTGACGTGGCATGAAGCGAGTTCGCTACATGGTAAGAACCCTTCAAAAAAGGGTTTTTGGGTTTGGGTCTATATTGGGCGTATAAGTGTTGGGCCTTAGCCTGTGTAAGTATTGGGCCTTAGCCTATGTAAGTATTGGGCCTTAGTCTTGGTGTTTCATGTTCAGTTTGCGCTGGTCGGCGACTTATCGAACCCTTGTGAAATATAAGTGTATATAAACTGAAAAATCACCTTCTAATCAGCCGATGTGGGACAAATGTTGGCGATCTTTGTTACGACCTCGCTAGCTGTGTAACTTATTGTAGCGAACTCGCTACGAGTCGTACTCATTAGACAGAGCCTAGCTTGAGATTCTCTAGCGAGTTCTTAACGACAAAGCTTAACACACCTGGCAAACAATTGTAGCGCTTGGAGAGTACCGATATCGCTACAGTATACGGACCCATCACGAAAAATCTTTGAAATTCTGTTGCGAGCAGGAAGTGCTTCACGTCCTTCTAACCCCTCCGCCACTTTGGATGTTGTAGTTTCTTTCTTATTTTATTCTGTTGTTTTTTATGTAAAATTTGTTTGGATTGTAATAAATTTATGTCTGCCATTTTGGCTCATTAATTTAGTTATTGAATAGCTTTTCTTGTTTTGAAACCTTGTCCCTTACATTTTACTTTTTCATCAGTAACGGTTATTTTTTAAGCAAAATCGCTCGCTAAATCACTAGCGTCATCGTAAATGTTACTTTTTATGCAAAATCATTTACTGTTGCTATTTTGCATGTTCCTAGCGATATCGTCAGTGTCACGGTTATTAGTAGAATCAACACTAGCGAAATCGTCACATACTCGCTTATATGTTACGTGGCCCTAACGACGTCGCAATAGCTCGTATTCAGTCAACAGAGCCTAGTTGGCGATTCTCTAGCGATATCGCAACGAGATAAGGGCTTTTGGTAGTATATTGGGCTGTAGTAGTAGTGATAGTATAAGTATTGGGCTTTGTCTGACCTGTGACATCAGTAAAAACCTTTGAAATTCCATCAGTAATTAATTTATTTTTGGGGTTTGCATGGGGTGTCCATGGAAAGGTGAGAATGCCTTTACATTTTCCTTCCATTAATACCATAATGACTGCTTTTTGTCTAGGAACTCTGACAGATTTTTGAATAATAGAGCACCTCAACCCTTTAAATATCAACCCCTTCTCCATTTAGAACCTCATTAGACCCTTCATTCCCACATTCCCTTCTGCCTTCTCTCATATTCCTTGCCTTCTTCTTCCAATGGATGTGTCTCTATTCAGCGCCCTACCAGATGACATGATAAATCTGGTATTGATTCGTGCTGAGTTCGACTGGGTTCTTCGTTGCTACGTGAGCGGAAGAGCGACCGAGTGGGCTCGACAGTGGCTCACCGAAGCTTCTGCAGTAGGTCACACACCGTCGACCTATGTGTTGGCTGTTTTTGCAATCTGCGAAGGTGACATTCAAAGAGGCATGAATGTCATCACAACCATGAAGAGAACCGACAAACAGGGCCTCCGTCTAGCTAGGCAACGCGTCAGAAGAGGTCTGAGATACGCTTGGGGTTGGACACACTACCGCAGGTACTTCTTAGAAGCAGCAGTTAGGCCTAGGCCGATCTGCTGCATTCCGCATGCTGGCCTCAATGACTTTGTGAGGTACGATCCCTGGCTGCCCCTTGATCCGGCGGACATCACCTGTGATGCATGCACTTGCGATCAGGAACTGCTTCATGTACTCGGTGTACGAATCATCTACTAGTATTAGTTGTTTGTTCTTTACTATGTATTTTTGCATCACCAGTTTGTTTCGATTGTAATGAAGTTGTGTTTTCCATTTTGGCACATTTACAATTAATTTTTTCTTGTTTTGATATATTGTCCCTTACATTTTATTTATTCATCCTAAGAGCCCATATCGTATCAGCAAAATCATTCACTTTTTGTATAGTGCGTGGACATAGGGATATCGTCACTGTCACGTTTCATGATGATTTATTATGAACAGAACACCAAGCGACATCGCAACTAACTAGCACCTGTTTACGAGGTCCTTACGATCTCGCAACAAGCCGTATTCAGTCAACAGAGAACTCTACAATTGAGAACCAACACGGGAACAATGAGACCTCCGAGAACACTACAATTGATCACCCTTCAATACCCACCTGTTTAGACCCTTTTAAAGTTTTTGTTTTTGGAGTTAGAACGGCCAGTTCAGCTTAAATCTGTGACCCATACAGACGCCGTTGCGATATCGCTAAAACGTCGCTAACACCTTTGAATAGCCTGCGAACTCGTAACATTTCAATCACCCTCACATGCACTGTACATTGAACAATGACAAATTTGACGTGCACAAAAGCGATACCGTAACATCAAACGCAATATACTACCGTCCCAGTTACGACATCTCCCACATCCTCGCCTGCTAAAATTAGGGTTTAGCAAAGCTTACGAGATCGCAACGTTCAAACCTACAACTAACGAGATAACCTATGAAATCGCTACAGACACGTTTATATTACTACAAAGGTTACGAGATCGCAACAACCAATTCAATTTAAGGCGGATACATTTTTTCCGCCTTGGTCAAGCATTTTTTAACGTTAAAACCCATTTCCGCGTTTAACTGGCTCTTTCCGTCTTAAATGTAATTTCTTTTGCTAGCTTGAAGAGGTAGCGAACTCGCTACATACCATAAAGGCGTAAAAAAACGCGCCAGGCTTAAACGCCTTAAATATGTGTCTTGCATCTACCCCTTTGTAGTAGTGTCAATTATGTCTAAAACTGTTTTAGGAAATCTAAAAATTCCCATGGGATAAATTGGTAATGATGAAAACACATGTTTAGCCAAAATTATTATACCTAGACTAAGTAATTTATTATTCCAGGAGTCAAATTTGCTTTTCAATCTGTCAACTAGTGCCTTATAAATCTGACATTTTCCTTGATTGAAATTTATAGCCATTCCTAGGTACTTACTTCCAATTCCTACACCGTGGATATTTAGAGTGTCCCTTAAATATGTTTCCATGCTTCTGTCAGTGTTGGAACTTACCATGATTCCAGACTTTATAAAATTTATTCTTTGGCCTGAATATCTTGCAAAATGATCAATATCCCTTGCCAGCTTTCTGATAACTGATGAGCCCTAAATATACTCTTATTTTATAGCATTTGAGAACTAGTTTGGGTAATATTTTGTGCCAAAGTCTAGAGCTTTAAAGCTAAATCATCCATGGTAGTTTAGATATGAATGTTGTGCAATTGAATCTTAATTTGCATTTGCAATGAGTACTTGGATGAAAAGAATTGAAGACCTTCTATGATCATACCAAAGAGTCAAAGATTCGATGCTAAGAAGTTGATGAATTGGTCATAGAAGTGGTGTGAAGGCCGCCTTTCCTTGGTTGTAAAAGCTGCCCAGAAAAGTGTCCCAAAAGCCCAGAAAAGCGTTGCTGGAATTTGAAGGAAGCGTCGCTGGAGTTTGAAGGAAGCGTCGCTTGTGCCCAGAAAAGTGTCGCTCATGCCCAGAAAAGTGGTGCTTGAGTTTGAAGAAAGCGTCACTAAAGATGAAGAAAGTGTCTCTGCTGCCCAGAAGCGTCGCCATCAGACTGACATCAGACAGTGTCGCTAAGCCCGCGGCCACCTTGCCTCCTTGAGCTGAATTTTGGGGCTATAAATACCCCCTTATCTTCCCCCTTTGGAGAACGGCCTCCCACCATGTAGATCTCCATTTTCTTCATCTTTCATTCCCTTTTCTTCTATTTCTTTCCATTAGATTAGTAGTTTGATCTCATGTATTGTAGTATAGCTTAGTTTGATCCTTGAGAGCATTTGAATTCACTTCCCTTGAAACTTTGAGGGCCTTGTATGCTTAAACTTTGGATTTGGATTATCATTTGATGAACTTGAATTCTTATGCATGAATGTTGTTCAATCTTGCTTTATTTGTTATGGGCTTTGTGTTTTATATCAATTGCATGCTCCGTAGTCATTAATTAGGTTAGCTTGGTTAGAGTAATTTAGTGTGATGATGATAGTACTTAGTGTAATCTCTAGTTGTTAGGCTAATGACTATGGAAGGGTTAGAGTGATGACAAATTATTCCCTTATTGTGTGATTATAGATAAGAAATGTCATAATAATTATAAGTTGTTAGAATTGGAAATCTTATGAACTTGCACGATTAATCAATTATATGTTTAAGTAAGGATTTAATGTTATCATTGGTCCCCCAAATATGATTGTATACTTGAGTTGAAGATTCCTTTTTAACATATGATTGTTATCAACAAATAGCTAGATTCGTGGGTAGAACGTGATCGTTTACTCCAATATCACAAAGTAGCAAGTATGAATTGAGACTTCAATCAGTACTGATAGGAGACTTCAATCAAATTTTGAGTCAGCAAGATAAGAAAGGAGGGTCTGCTACACCTAATCATTTGAAGTCTGCATCAGATTTTGGAAAAGTTCAGAATGAAAGAATTACAGCACAAAGGAGCCTGGTTCACTTGGTCAAACAAGAGAGAACCTCCACACACAGTTTTTGAAAGATTAGACAGGGCATTTGGAAATGACAAATGGATGGATACTTTCCCACAAACCATGGTGAACAACTTGCCAAGGCTACAGTCTGATCATGGGCCAATGTACATGGAAACTAGGCCACAGCAGAAAGGCAGAAAGAAGGTAAACAAATTTGAGGCTTTCTGGGCAAAGATGGAACCACCAAAGCAGATAATGGAAAAAGTTTGGAAGGATTTAAAAGCATCAGAGGAAGGATCAAGAGGTTTAAAAGTGGAGCTAGTAGATGTTGGTTTATCCAGGTCATTGATGCATTTATCCAATTGGCACAACAGGACATTTGGAATATGGAGCGGAGAATCAAACAGTTAATTGACAGGATGGGGAAAATGCAGCAGCATCCAAATCCAGTATCACAACTCCATGCACTTAGAGGTTTAGAGTTTGAACTCCAAGATCTACTTGACAAACAAGCTGAATACTGGAGACAGAGAGACAAATTAAAGTGGATGACTGAAGGAGAAAGGAACACTGCCTTCAAGGAAGAATGTCAACACAGTTCAAGGAATTCAAGATCAAAGTGTAACATGGGTGACTGAGGAGTCTCAGATCTTACAGACCATGACAGATCATATAAAAGAGGTTTTTGTCAAGAGGAGTGGTATCCTCCAATTATAGCGGGAGATGTCAACAGAGATGAATATATGGCAAAAAATAGTAAGAAAATCTCCACAACTCATAAGGAAATACTGAACAAGGAGTTCACAGGAAAAGAGATTCTATAAGCAGTATTGGAAAATATAAGGAAAGGATCTCACAGAGGCTGTACTAACATGTTTAAGACAAAGAGGAGTTTCCAATGAGCTGGAACAAGACTCAGCTGATATTGATCCCAAAGATAAAAATGCCACACAAACCTTCTGATTTTAGGCCAATTGCACTTTGTACTGTGAAGTACAAGATCATAGCAAAGGTATTAGCAAACAGATTAAAAAAGTGCATGGGGGGCATTAATATCTGAAAATCAGAATGGTTTTGTACCTAAGAGAAGTATTGTGGAAATTATACTGTTGGCACATGAGATAATGCATCACCTGAACAAGAGGAAGCATGGACATGAGGGGATTGCTGCAATCAAACTTGACATGAGCAAAGCTTATGACAGAGTTTCATGGTCAATCCTGGAACAAGCATTGAGAAACATGAATTTTCTAGAAAAGTGGATCAACTTGATCATGTGGTGTGTCCAGTCAGTATCATATCAAGTCACAGTCAATGGACAGACCTCAGAGACCTTTATTCCAAACAAAGGACTCAGGCAGGGATGCCCGTTATCTCCATATCTATTCATACTGGTGCAGCAGTTCATGTCATCATGGTTGGAACACAAAATGGAGGAAAATAGAAGCCTGGGAGTCAAAGTATCAAGGCATGGCCCAGTCATAAGTCATCTAATGTATGCAGATGACACCATACTCTTCACAAAGGTAACACAACAGGCTGCATTGGACATGGCAAATACAATTGATCTATATGCCAGGTACTCAGGACAGAGGTTAAATTTTGATAAATGCTCAATAGTATTTAGCCCAAATACACCAGATGATATGAGGCAATATATGATGTATACTTTGCATATACATCAACAAGGAATCCAGGGAAAATATTTGGGCATGCAGATCAATTTCCAAGAGCAGAAACATGAGCTGTATCAAGGTTTGATCAAGAAGTTCAAAGAAAGATTTGGATGCTGGAAAACCAGACTACTGTCCTTGCCAGGGAGGATTACCTTAGCTAAGCATGTGCTAAGCTCTATGGCAATTTACCCCCTGAGTATTTTCAGAATCCATAAATCTGTACTGAAAAAAATAGATCAACTCACAGCAGCTTTCATCTGGGGAGGAGAAAGGGAAGGAAAAACAGTGCATTGGAAGTCATGGAAGTATGTAATTAAATCAAAATAAGAGGGAGGCTTAGGTATGAGGTCTGCCCTAGGAATGAACCAGGCATTACTGGCAAAACAATCTTGGAACATTGTCAGTAATAACTCCTCACTCCTTACCAAAGTATATCAGGCTAAATATATCAAAGGGAGAGAGCTCAAGAATCTGAAACCTAAACCTGGAGATTCATGGGGATGGAGATCAGTCCTGTGGGCAAAGAACATAATCACAGATAATCTGGCTTGGCAAGTAGTAAACGGGAAGAAGATAGCAGTGACTGAGCAGTGGATCCCAACCATTTACATGTTGGGAATTGAATTGAATCTTAATCCTAGTCTGTTTTGGATTTATTAATTATGGTAAATCTAATTCTGTTTAGGAAGGGATTGGGTAGTCCTGTTCCGCATCTGTTTAGGATTCTGTTATTGTGGTGTTTATATATACCATCGTTGTCAATTGTAATCGGGTGTGAGATCTAAAACATCTGTGTCTGAGTCTGTGTTTGTTATTAATAAAGCTGTTTGTTCTGTTGTGGAGGTAGCCAATTGGTGAACCACGTTAAATCTGTGTTTTGTGTTCTTCATTGTTATTTTGAACCGGTGTGCAAAAGGGATTGATTTCCTAACATTACAACCCTCTGCAAGGACATCATGGTGCAATGGATCATACAAGTATAAGAGTGGAGCACTTAATAACAGAACAAGGCCAGTGGAGAATGCCACTGGTATGTGCAATCTTTCCACATGAAGTGATACCACACATACAAGCTATTCATATTAAACAACATAGAGTATGAGAAGATAAGCCTGTATGGAGACTGAATAAAAGTGGAAATTACTCTGTCAAGAAAGGATATCATTACAGCATGACAAGCATTGGATGCTTAGATCTGAGGAGGAAAAAACTGTGGAACAAGATACGGAACTTAAAAGTACCATACAAGATAGCAGTTTTTCTGTGGAGAGCAATATCAGGAGATCTTCAGACTTCAGTTAATCTTGCAAAGAGGAAAATAGCAAACTCCTCAGTCTGTTCAAGATGTCTGATAGGAGAGGAAACAGAAGTGCATCTACTACTGGAGTGCTCAAAATCAATACAAATTTGGAGGGAAGCTGGAATGGAGAAAGCTGTGATTATTCAGGCACAAGCTAAAATGGAAACCTTTGGTAAATGGATGGAGGTCTGGTTAGAAACCACAGACTTGACAGAGCTAATCAAGTCAGCCTTCATCTTATGGGAAATCTGGACCATAAGATGCAATAAGGTAGTGGGAGGCCAAGCCACAAATCCAATTGGTGCTGCGTCTCTGGCAATGCAAAAATTTGAGCTAAATCAAAAGTCCATACTTAGTCAGAGAGAGAGGGATATGGAGCTCAAGATGGAGAATCAGGGACAGAGGAACCAGTACACACCAGATGGGAATCACAGTTCTGAGCTAACAGACATAAGAGTGGATGGATCGTTTCAGAGATCAAGAAATGTGGGAAGTGCTGGATGGTCCATACTGGTACAGAGGCACTCAAACTTTAGACAGATAACGGGCTCAGATTTCTTTGTGTGCAGCACTCCATTGCAAGCTGAAGCTATTGCGGCCTGGAGGGCGATCAAAGCGTTAGCGAGGACTGGATGTCAAAACGTCAGACTGCTAACGGATTCGGCAGCACTAGTGGCGGCTCTGAATCAACCAGAAAACACGCCATGGGAAATCAAGAACATTGTAGAAGAAATAACTGATTATGTTAGGCTAAATTTCATTTCATATTCTGTTATAAAAGTCAGTAGGGATGCCCTAACGAAGAAGCATAATATTGCACACGGTTTGGGCAGAACAATATGTAATATTATTAATGTTTAAATGATAGTGTTTTCCTTCAAAAAAAAGTATGAATTGAGATTTGTATGTTTTTTTTGTGAAATTTACCACCCTTGGGCGGTGGAAGGTATATTGGGCTTCTCCGACCCATGAAAACAGGCTAAAAAGGCATAAAATAGTTTGTATCCTAAGATGACTACAAAAAGGAGTTAAAAAACTCCTGAGCAGAAGCTCCAAAATTGGGACTACAACTAAACTAGGTTGCAGTCCAAAGCTAACTCCAAAGTCTAAGATCTCAGTACTCTAAAGCCTGTTAGTGAATTGACAAGGAAAAACACAATTCGGCACTAGAGATGGAACTAGGACAAAGGAGAAGCACTAATATCTTATACTATTACATAGTGTAGAGATTATGAGTGTGAAATATCTTTGAGAAACATATTGATGGCCTAGCTGGGAAGCTCAGTTAGACTGAACAAGAAACAAATGTCAGTAGCATCTGTTTGACAAAATTCTAGGAGTGGGGACACCTAAGTGTGTCAAGATTCAGTAGGCCTTTGATCTTCTGAGGTAGGAATTGATAAGATATGGATCCAGAAGTTTGGCTTGAGTATGCCAGCTTAGCCATAGCATCAGCAGGGGCATTAGCTTCTCTCAGTATATGAGAAACTGAACCATCTTTTAGCCTTAAAGGATATACAAGATTAAACAGGAGCCAGGGACTAGTGTCAGGATCTTGTATAACCTTAACTGATTGAGAGCAGTCAGATTCAATCATATACTGAGAGCCTAAGTGATCAGCCAGTTGAAAGCCTTTGTCAATGGCTATTATTTCTGCCTCAAGTGTAGAGTGAGATAACAGAACCAGCAATGTTTCTAATTACAATACCAATCCCATCTTTGTTGTCTTGATGCCAAGAGGCATCAACATTCACTTTTAAGCCTTGTACTGGGGGAAACCATTTTATCGGAACAGTAACATGTTGGGGAGGTCTAGCATGTAAAGGTAAAAAGCCAAGGCCAAATAGTTCTCTATCAAAATTAGTAGAAATGAAGAATGGCTTAGCACAAAAAGTTCGGAAAACATGGTCCCTTATTATATGTTTCATGGTGACAGTGCATGGCTTAATATCCTCAAAAATCCAAGCATTTCTGGATATCCACAAAAACCAACATATAAAACTAGGAAGAATATGAAAGAGAGTGTTGTGGAGATTTGTGTTGCCTTGATATGACCAATAATAAGAGAGTCTGGGCCATAATGATGAGAACTGTTGGTTTCTAATTCCCACCATAGAGTGAAATCAGTCCATAGTTCTCTGGCCACAGGACAGTCATTAAAAAAATGTTCAATGAAGTCATTATCATAGCAAAAATGACATTTTGAGGGCAGATTGAACCCCATTTTCATGAGTATGTCTGGAAAGGGTAAAAATGCATTGATAAGTTTCCACATGAAAATACTAATATTTTTTTGAATCCCGGGGTTCCAAACTTTGTTTAAAGACTCTGAAATGCTTCTGGATTGTTTCAAACAGCATAAGCAGAATTAAATTTGAAGTTACCTTTTATATCAGGAGTCAAGATGAGTCTATCTGCCCTTTCCTCAAGACAAGCACATTCATGCGGTATCATTAAAAGATTAGCATCATTCAGTTCAGAAAAAGAGAGCGAAAAATTGCTTTTTTGCTGACAGAAAGTAGAGACTGTGCAAGATAGGGGTATTGTAGTTGTTTCTGGATCAATTATCAGGCTGATAGGGCCAAGGTCTGTCCAGTTAGCTTCCCAAAAACTACAGCTACCTTCCCCATGCAAGACTCTAGTCAAGTTTTGTGCTTTATCATCAACAGAGATAATTCTTTTCCAATTTGGAGATGTCCTATATGACTTTGGCAAAGCCCACAAAAATTGAGACCATAGTGTGCTGCCTTGTTGAAATTTCCACCATAGTTTTTGCTACTTTTATTAGCTCTAACCTAACAAGATTAAGGTGATCAAGCTTAAGCATGCAGACATAAATAATATCATGAACAATCAAGAACCCGTAGAGATTAAACTTCATGCAAGCATTAAGTCTCACAATTCATGAACCACTTAATTAACCTAAGCCGATTAAAAGAATTTAGCTACTCATGCTTAAATCACACACATAAACAATTGATGAATTAAACATAATAATAATAAAATAATTAGAAAGAAAATACCACACTTTATTATTGATGAATGTTGTTGCCCTTGGCCATAATTACAGTGTAGAAGAAGAATGTATTTGACTCTATGATGCTACAGACGTTCTCCTCACTACATCCGTACAAAAAGAGTATTTATCTCCCCCAAAATAATACTAAAAATACTTCCCTTATTTCTAGTAATAAAAATATCAGGAAAATATTAAGAGTTCTAATCCTAGTGTGAATATATCACACAATTATTATAAATACCAGAAATAGAAAATACAATCCCACTTAATTAGGGAAAAGGGAAAATTTTCTTCAATCTTTATTTGTTCTTCATCTCTCGGCCGCATGAATTCCTTAATGTTTGAATGCTTTAACTGAATCTCTTTCAGAACAGGATTTCTTCTTTCTCTTTCTTCTTTGGGCTCCAAGACTTCTTTTTGGCCCAACAGATTGGATTTGGCCTTCTCTTTATTCATGGACAACAACTAACAACTCCCTAAAGAAGGGATCAGACACTAACTCATTAAAAACCCAATGGGTAAAAAGAGTGTAGTAATCCCCTTTCATCTCAGTCCGGGTCAATTTCACCGAGCAATTTAGTGATCGTTAAACGAAGCACAACTCTGCCAAATGAAGGATTTCGGATTAAAGATCAACCGGATCAGCATCCTTCAAGTGCTCTAAATCATATCAAAATAGCTCCAAAACAGTGGTTCTTGCTCCTCTTGCTCATCTTAAGCTACATGTGTAATCTGACATCAAATACAACTCATAAGTGCTAAATGACACAGAATATATCATTAAAAATCCTCTGAAATACACACATATTATCACCACATCAAATATCCTCACACTTGAGTCATGCTTGCTCTCAAGTATGATATGGAATCAATCCACATATATCAAGTTCTCATCCCATCAACTGACTCGATAATCAAACCAAATCAAAATAAAAAACTAAAACTCTACTACCCGGACTTTGGTAAAAAATATCAACATTTCAAACTTTCTCTTCCTCGGCTAATCAACAAACCCCCCAAGCATGATATCAAGTTTCCTTTCATAAACAAAGCTGGTATCATCCCCCCTTGAACCCTCCAATCAATCCCCCCTACATCAACAATCACTTGCATATCAATGGTCAAAATAGACGAGAAGAACTCCTCACGGTTTTCACTCAAAACACTCAGTAAAGTGGGACAATCACTCATATAATATCAATGTGGCAGCATCAAATAACACATGAAAATCAGAAATGACTTTTTCAGGTAAGGCTATGACTGTAGGGTATGATCCTAGAGGCTCTATGGTTTTTATTAATCAACAAATATGCACACATGCTCAAGATATAAATTGGACTTTGAATTTTCCAGAAAACAATCCTATTAGATAAAATTCACAGCAAATTCTGGACTGTCAAAAAAAATTTCTTTTTTTTGCACTCTTTTTTTTTCTTTTCATCTTTTTTTTCTGAGCACAATTTTTTTTTGAATCCAGAATCATATAAACAAAATCAACTCTATCATACTGTTCATCTTAGTCAGTACCTTGAAAACTTTATAGGCTCAAGAAACATATTTTTCAATGAAAACACAAGGTACCATAAAGAATGAAAATCATGAACAGTAGATATACATTAGCAACGTGAGCAATTTATGTTTACTTTAGTCCAATCAAGAGCATGCATACATGGGTCAAGGTAGATGTATAGGCTAAAACACAGGCTTTATATGAGGTTCACTAGGGGTCATAAACAGGTAGGCTATATACGATGTGTGGTTAAACCTATTTTGCCTTTCATCATTTTAACATGCATTAATTTCAACTGCCACAACACTCAGAAAAAAGATTGATGTAGAGAGTGCTCTACTCTAGGCTCAGACCTCACTATATACTTGGCTTTGTTCTTAACAGGCCTTTTCGTCATCCCAGTATCATTTACACAAAGTGAAGATGGTTTCAAGGGTTTCTCTTTTCAGACTCTTAGGGAGATATCAAACAATTAAAGTTACTAATCAGATTCTCTCAACATGCAAAGTTCATCCATCTCAAAGCCAACTCCATTACTCATTATCATGCTGAAAATTTGACCGACTGGATTCAAGCTACAAATATTTTTGTATTTTCAGAATTTTATCATTTTTTTGTACTTTTTTCAGATTTGTTTGACTCAAAAAAACAGAAATATTTTTGGATTTTTTAGACACTAAAAATAATCAAATTAGCACACAAGATATACACAGAAAATGCAACTAAATCTCCTCACACTTAAACCTTGCTTGCTCTCAAGCAAGCTCAGTTCACATAGGGATGAAACACTATTGAAATTAAAATAAAATAGAGAGCAAAGGGATGGGAAAACTCATTGGGAGGGGTGCCGAGTTTATCGACACTGTGGTGGTGCTGGCCCAGTGCTCGCTGGAGAGAACCGGAGTGATGATCGTGACAGAACCGAAGTGATGATGACAGCTTGCCAGCGGTGGTTCTCTGCCTGGAGGAGTTTCGCATGCAGCAGCGATGAACCGACTGTGAGTGGTGGTGATGATGAATAGGGTGGTAGGGTGGTGCTCAGGCGGTCGGCGGGAAGGTGGATGGTGGCCTCCGTGGTGATGATGTGCGGCGGCGATGAGTTAACGGAGGTGTCACGGCGACTCGGGCTTCAAAAATATATGGTGGTGGACAGTATTTTCGAATAAGGGTATAGAATTGAAGGTTTTAGGGCTTTTAGACCCATTATTGCAACCTGGTCCCTCACTTCTGTTTCCCTTCTGAATCCCACCACCATATTCCCTAAGCTAACCTCAAATACCTTGAAAATCTCCACTCCGCCCCAAACCTTTGTATTCTGTCCATTCACACCCCTGCACCATTTAATCAACTACATCATCAGAAGCATAACAAAAATTCAAAACCTAATTTTTTTCATTTTTTAATATAAAAAATTGAAAAATACACATATATATACACACACACACACATATATATATATATATATATCTTCAAAACTCAGGAAATCACACTTTTTTTTTAGAATAATTGAAAGGAAAAACATAATGAAGAGAGAAAGAAAGAAAAATCTTGGGTTGCCTCCCAATAGCGCCTTTGTTTATAGTCTTTGGCTAGACTTTTCGATTGGCGATCAATAGAGATGTTGAGAAAACATCCCTCCTCTATCCTTGTACCACATGGCTTGATCAAATGTATTCCAATGAAACTTTTCATGTTCATCAAGTTGTTACATCTTTTCTTCCTCACACTTAGATGTTAGCATATTCCACTTCGATGTCGGAGGCTCAACAAGTGGTGGAATTTCTAGCTTTTCCTGCACAATATTAGTCTCAAGAAAATCTCGGACAAGGAAATCAGTGGTATCATTAGCATGCACATCTTTATCATCTATGAATTTTTCGATATGTTCATCCATTTTAATAGTAAGCTCTTCCCCTAAATAATCTAAAGAGATTGTGCCCTTTCCCATGCTAATTGTTGCATTTGCTGTCCTTAAGAAAGGACGACCTAACATAACACCTGTTGTTGTATTACCCTTAGTATGCATATTTACGACATAGAAATCAGCAGGGTAAACAAAATCATGGATTTTTACTAGCACATTTTCCAAAACCCTTTCAGGCATCACACACGATTTATCAGCCATGCAAAGTGTTATATTAGTGCTTACCATTTTAACTCCCTTTAAAGATTTATAAACTGACAATGGCATCACATTAACAGACGCTCCTAAATCACACATGGCAGATTCAATCTTCTTATCTCCTATGTGACATGACAAAGAGAACATACCAGGATCTTTACACTTAGGTGGTAACCTCTTTTGTATCATTGCTGAAACGGTCTCACCCATGATGATCTTACTTGAATCTTTTGGTTTCCCTGCAATAAAATCTTTCAAGAATTTGCTAACTGGAGGAATTTTTATTGCCTGCAAGAAGGGAAGATTAATATCCATTTTTCCAAAAATCGACATAAAATCAATAGAATCTTCCTTTCTCTTTGCTAATATACGTGGAAAAGGAGGAAGAATTTTCACTGGAGGATCATTCAAAACCTTCTTTGGAGTTTCCTCCTTGGTTGGTTCAAAACTACCTCCTACCTGGATTTCAGCTTCTGTCGCCAGCCTCGGTTTGGGCAAATTAGGGCCTGCGGCAAATCAGGGCCTGCGTCAGAATCTTCGGACTGTTTCGTTCCCAAGTGTTGATCCCAATTCCCTTCCGCTCCTGAGAGTGATCTGGTTCACGTGCTCCCTATGATTTACTTGCACTTGAGAAGGAAGCCCTGGTTGTTGCATTCTAAACTCATTCATGGAGTTCGCCAATTGTGAAATTTGTCGTGTGTGCTCCTCCAAGGTAGCCTCAGCCTTCTTTGAGCTATCCATCTGGTCTCGAAGCATGCTCATCATCATATCAAGCTTCTCATCTGTTGATTTCTTTTGAGTAGGGGGCTGGTTATGAGTATAAGCTTGAGGGGCTCTTTGATTAGGTGGAACATAAGCTTGTTGACCTTGATTCCCTTGATCTTTCCATCGAAAATTTGGATGGTCCCTCCAACCTGGATTGTATGTAGCAGAATAGGGGTCTCTCTTGGGCTGCCTATCATTCCAATTCCTATTGAATTTGCTTGAACAAGTTGCTCATCCAAGGCGAAGTTACATTGCAAAGTAGTATGGCTATATGATCCACACGTATCACACGGACTATCATGAGGGCCAGAGGCGGAAGAGGTGCTTGCAGAAGAGACCTAATCCACCACCCTTGAAAGAACATTTTCTATCCTACCCATCCTTTCGTTGAACTTATCCTCACTCGAAGAGCTTGTATCTGCAACTTTCTTAAAAACCTCACATTCTCACCATCATATTCCTTCTTGGAGTCAATCATCTTCTTTACAATTTCTCTAGCTTCATTCACTCGAAGATGAGAAAAAACACCATTACTCACTGAATTCATCAAGTCTTTGTTCGCAGAGGTGAGCCCTTGGTAGAAATATTGCAACAATTGTCCCTCCGAGAAGCGGTGATTAGGACAGCTGTCCACCAATCTTCTGAACTTAAGCCAAAATGTACTCAATGGCTCATCATACTCCTGATGGATGCTTGAGATTTCTTTCTTCAATGCCTCAGTCCGTGTGGAGGAGAAGTAGTACTCCAAAAATTGCTTCTTGAGATCATTCCATGCAGTAATGGAATTTGGTGGCAAGCTAGAAAGCCACTGATTTGCTGCCCCCGTCAAGCTGAATGGGAATGTCACTAGCTTAAACTGCTCCTCTGTGACATTAGCAAGCCTCTTTACAAATCTTTATGAATTCATTCAGAAAATTATAGGGGTCCTCGGTGCTTCTTCCATGAAATTTCGGAAGAACATTCAAAAGGCCAAGCTTAATCTCAATGGGATTCGCTGTTTGTGCCAATTGGATAGCAGTAGGGGGATCCTCTTCACTGTAACCAGTGAGTTCCCACATGTAGGGATTATCACCATTAGCATCAGGTTCTGCCATTAGAGAGTTATCGGACTCCGCTTCAAGTTCTGCCTCTGGAACAGCCTTTGTTTGGGAAAATTCCAATCTTCGTAATTTAGCAAGCTTCCGAATCCTCTTAGCAGTCTTCTCTATCTCAGAATCAAATACTAAGACCTTCTTATCAGTCCTGGTCATACATAAAAAAAACTAATACACATATCAGTAGGTAAAAACAATTTAATCAACAACCATTCCCGGGCAGTGGCGCCAATTTGGTGAACGTTAAACGAATCACAACTCTGAGATGTCCTTATTTTGAAGAAAAGAAGATTGGTGGGGGATATGATTTTAGGCATCAAAGGTTTCATTCTCTCCATCATGAGTTCGGAAAAAATTTTATTGATAAAATTAGACAGGCTTATTGGTCTAAAATAATCAAAAGTTGATACCACTTCTTTTTTGGGAATCAGTGTAATCCGTGTAGATATGATACCTACAGGAATGTCGACACCACTTAGAAAGTGAACTACAACACTTAATAAGTCATTTTTGATGATTTCACATGCCTTTGTAAAATTTTTTGAAGAGAAGCCATCAGGCCCTGGGCTGTTCTTATTCATACCAAAACAACATATTTTAACTCTTCCATTTCAACTAGCTTGGCCAATTGTTCATTATCAGCATCATCAATAAGTTTGGGGATTTGGCTAGTAAAATGATGATAAAAATCTCCTTGTGAGTCACAGGTAGGTTCAGATAACAAGTCTGAATATTATCCGACAACTTCAGATTGCATATCATCCATATCATCAAGCCAGACCCCATTAGAGTCTTTAATTTTTGTGATGCTAAGTGAACTATGTTTTTCCCTCACTGTATGATGGAAGAATTTTGTATTCTCATCTCCATCTTTGAGCCATTTAATTCTGGACTTCTGTGAATTTTTGTTGCTCTTTGAGGGCTCTGCGATGCAAAGCCTTTAACTCATTGATTTTGACAAATCCATCTATTGAATTATCATTATCAAATATAATTTCTTGCTGTCTCAGATTTTCAGCAGCTTGTTTGACATTATTCTCAATATAACCAAATACCTGTTTATTCCAGGATTTGATTATGAGCTTAAGTCTGTGAAGTTTCAAATGAAACCCAAGCATGCCAGAATCGTCAACAGGTTGATTCCAGTCAGTTTCAATAACATACATAAAATCCTCTCTATTAAACCAAACAATAAGGAACCTAAAGGAACTAGGGGAAGCAGTAAGGTTGCTGCCTATTCAGGATATGGATAGAAGAAGATGGAAACTTTTGCATCCAGTCTTGAGAGCACAGACATCTATCCAATTTTTCAGTGGTGGGATTTCTTAGCCAATTGTTGGACCAAGTAAAAGTTTTACCAACTGTGTTTAATTCTAGTAAAGCATTGGCAGAGATAAATTTATTAAATTCTGCCATATTTCTAGAGCAAGGCTGTGATGGACCTCTATATTCATGTGATGATTTAACAGTGTTAAAATCACCAATTAGAAAAGAGGTGTGCATATTCCTGTGAGACAGTGCATCCCATAGAAAAGCTCTACCAGGGATAGTTCTCAGGCCATAGACAAATATGCCCTCCATATTGGAGTTCAGTCTGTAGCTGAAAATATCCACTGACAATAACTGCAGATGGTCATAATTTAGAGTGATTTTTAGTGTCTCATTCCACATGAGCCAAATTTTTCCACTCTGTGAGGTAATAAAATTACTGAAATGAAGTTCTCTCCTAAATTTGTCACATTTATGACTTTTGTGCCATGGTTCAATAAGGCAAAAAAGTTCAAGTCTGTGTTGTCTAACCAAATCAAGTAGTATGGGCATGGATGTCCTCATACCCCTGACATTCCAAACTAAAAATCTAATTTTAATGGTGTCAGACATTAACATTATTTTTAGTGCTCTTGATCTAGTAAAAACTAGGTTTGGAGATGGAGGTTTGGCAGACTTTATGGGAGTAAATTTTTTGTTTATTTGAGTAAAGAAAGTAGAGATCTTTTAGATTTATCAGAAGTCACTGGGACTAAAGTTTCATCTGAAGGTCTATCTAAACTCAAATCAGTTTGGGGATTAGGAATAACATGTGTAGGATCAACAAGGATGTCATCTTCTGAAGATTCTGAAGCTGTTGGTGTGCCAGATTCATATTCAAGTTCAGCTTCCAGTAGAGGTAGAAACCTGTTGTCTGATGAACTAAGAACAGAAGACATCATGTTAGGTGAAATGTTGAGCTTAATTGGATTAGAGGACTTACCTGTATCCACTTGCATGTCATCTTGAGCATACACAATTTTGTGAGTATTCTGAGAGGATATTTATTGAACAAGTTGGAGGTCTGAGATCATTGTTGAGGGAGGTTGATTGTGAGGTGGTGACAAGTGAGGGAGGGGAAGTGTCTGCGGTGGTGTACCTTTGGATGAAGTCAGTGAGTGTGAGTGTGTATGTATCTGTGTCGGAGAGGGAGCTTGTTTCTGTGTGGGAGAGGGTACTTGTTTCTGCGGTTTAGGACAGGTAGTAACTGGGAATTGAAAAGGGTGATGGACTCTTTTTTTTTGTGACCTTATTTTTGGCAGCAGGGATCATTTTGGTTGAGGCTTCCTGATCTTTGGTGTGAGGGGAGAGGCCTAAGGAGCCTGCTTCAGTTGGAGTAGATACATCATTTATACTGTCTTTGGCCTTGACAGTTTCAACAAGAGCATCCTGATCCACCTTGGTGAGGTCTGTAACTTGACCATTAGGTATGCCCTGATCCTTATTAACAGCTATCACCTGGGAGGGCAAGGCATCATCTTTGTGGATCTTTTGGGTGGGTCTAATTTGTTGCCTAAGCTCAGGGTGAAGAACCAAACAGTTTGCACCTACATGACCAAGCAACAACATTTGTTGCAATATATATTTTGGCAAATCTTCATATTCTATGGGGTATCTCTTAATGTTACCATCACCAATACCCAAACGAATAGATGATTGAAACTTCTTCCTAAGATCAATCTCGACACACAATTTTATAGCTGATGGACGGGTAAAAGAGGAGGTAGCAGCATCCATTTTTATAAAGGTACCAATCTGATTTCCAATAGATTGAATCATTGTAGAGTTATGATAAAAGAAGGGTACCTTGGGAATCGTTACCCACACACGAACAATGGAGGATTCCTCTTCTGGACATAAATCCACCTTCCATTTAAGGACTTTCATTTGAGAGCCGCAGAAGCTCCATAGACCTTTCATCCAGCAGCGGCGATAGTCCTCGGCATCCTCAAATCTGATTAGGATGTGCCTGAAGTCGACGGAGCCTATTTGGAATTTTCCAGCAAATCCCGCCGATTGGAAGGCCAGGTGAAGTCTTTCCATAGCAGGTTTACCCCTTGCAAATTTGCCGATAAGGGCATTTGAGTAGTGGGAGGCCAGTGATTCCACTTGGTTACGGGTGACAATACATGCTATTTCTCCTCGGAAAAGATTGATCGGAGTGATTTCTGGGTTTGAGGGCAGTGATGTTGATTGAGGAGGGGGGCGATTGGTTAAAGCGGCTAGGAAATATTTTCCGGCGGCGGCACCACCGCTGGATTGCGGTGGCTCAGCCATGGAAGAAGCCGTTTTGACCGTTATAGATACGTTATTGTGTCAGTGTCGAAAAAGTGGGGAGAAATAATACTGTTGTGAATTTTAGGAACAGTAATTGGGGAGGAAAACTAGAGAGCATTTTGGGAGGAGAGAGAGAGAGCGATACTTCTGCTACACACGACACTGCCCCTTGAATTGAGATTTGTATGTGATCATTGTCTTAGTTCGTCCTAGTTATCAAATGTCTTATTTGTATGCTCTCGCTATCGCGGGTGTGTGAGTAAGTTTTTCGCTCTCTAATCTTAATATCATTGTTGAGTTATCTATGATGTTATCTTTTAGGTGAATCAACAATAAGATCTTTTGAGTGGTGTTATCATCATCTCTAGCTACATTCGAGAGAATATGATGCTTTCATCCTTGACAAATGGTCTAAACTTCATTGTAATTGCATTTGCTCGATGATAAGTTGATAGTTGGAAATTGAAGTCATTTGCCTCCCAAGGCCTCATAACCCTAGTATCATCCCCTTAGCTTAGCTAATGATAGTTTAGTTTACTTTCATCTTTCGTAGTATAATAAAATCCAATCTCAAAACCCCCCATATTTACATTGTTTTCTATATAATATACAAGTATGCTTATTATCAACTTTAAAACACTCTTAGAAGTCCCTTCTCCTTGTGGTTCAACCCCTACTTTCCATTATCTACTCTCTAGTAGTTAGTAGTCATAAGTGATTTATAAATAGTATTTTGATCTCGCTGAGTCCCATTTAACGACGTGGGAAATCGCTTGTCAATAACTTCCTCCTTGCATTCTAAGAATATCAGACAGTCATCAGCATACATTAAGTGTGTCACTTTCTGTACCCATCTCCCAGGATTGAAACTACACACTTTCTGTGAGACTAATGTTGAGTGGATGATTGCAGAGAGGTACCGTTGACTGATAAGAAATAGCAAAAGATATAAAGGACAGCCTTCTCCGAGTCTTCTAACTAGATAGAATATTACTAAGTTAAATCCATTAACTCTCAGAGTCATTGATATTGTGGCTACACATTGATGAATGAGTCTGATCCAGTTTTGAGGGATTCCTATATGGGATAGAGCACTGAATTAAAAAGGCCATGATACCCTGAATATGCTTTGCTCATATCCAATTTAACTGCTGCAACCCCTACTTTTCCTTTTTTTTTTTGAGAAAATGTATCATTTCCTGAGCAAGCAGTACATTTTTCCTATATTTTTGTCCTTTATGAAGCCAGACTGTGCTTTGTCTATTAGTCCATTTATTATTCCAGCCAGTCTTGTATCAAGAACTTTTGATATGACATTACATAGTGATATTGGTCTGAAATCTTCAGGCTGGATTGACTGTCTTTTCTTGAGGATTAAAATTATGACAGTCTGATTCCAGTCCTCTGGCATTTGCTGTCCATTTAGCACTTGTAATATAGAATGTGTCACTTGATCTCCTACTATGTCTCAATGTATTTTGTAAAAACCAACTGGCATACCACCCAGTCCAGGTGCCTTTTATGATTTCATTTGTCTCAGTGCCTTCTCCACTTATGTTCTAGTAAAACTCATTTCCAGCTCTTCAATCATTTGTGCTGTTAATTTAAGCTTGTTTTCCTCCATGTATTGTCTCATGCTTATTTCTGGGGCTGGTTGAGCTGGATATGGTGCTGGTTTTACATATAGCTGCTAGAAATGTGTTTGCATTATATCTCTGAAGTCTTCTTCATTTCTGCATATGTTTCCATTTACATCTACTAATTCTGTTATCTGATTGATAACTTGTCTTTTGGTTGCCCATTTATGAAAGTAAGTTGTATTTCTATCCCCCATTTTGTTCCAATTTGTTTTAGCTCTCTGCTTGCAGGTCCAGAAGATGTTTATGGTTAGTTCAGTCATCCCTTTTTAGTTTTCCACTTCTTTATTTATTTGTTTTCCTTGCAACAACTGTAGCTTCCTCTTCAAATCTCTTATATGTCTATCAAGATTCCAAAAACTAGCTTTGCTCCAATTAGTCAAGTGTCTGAGTACACAACTAATATTTTCAGATAGATTTGACAGCTTTGAATCTCCACTTGTTTCTTCATGTTTGTACCATACTCTGCTTATTATTTGATTTGGTATGTTGCCGTGACTCCAAAATGCCTCATATTTATTCTAATTACTTCTTCTAAGCTGTTTAGGATATAAGTCCAACAGAATAGGACTATGGTTAGATCCTATAATTGGCAGATTCTCTATTTTCCCTGTGGGTAACTTATTTTTCCATTGCTTGTTTGCAAAGGCTCTATCTAATCTTTAAGCAATGTAATGTGGCATTTTTCTTCTGTTGTTCCATGTAAACCACAATCATATGTTTGTGACTTCTTCCAATTCTTTGGAGTCTAATAATTCCATCAATTTAATTGCCTGCTTTGTTAATACTACTGGTTGACCTCCAAACTTGTCATCTACTGAAAGTACTTGACTGAAATCACCTAGTACTATCAGGGGATATTCACAAGCAGGCAATACATTATTTATTTCATCCCAGACTTTTTCCCTACCTTCTATTACAAGATTTTCATACACAAACAACTGATACCAAAAACTTTCTGCACTTCCTATACACTTGTCTTGTCATGTTTTCATTCAAGGGTCTGGGGTGTGATGCATACTCCCACCGTCTCAGTCTAATCTTCATACTTTCCTTATTGGGGTGTCCCAACTCAATTTTCACCCTTTGGTTTATTTCCTTTTATGGTCACTTGATTGTATTGAAAATACAACAATACCCTTAATACATTGCACATATTACGAGAATGATAGGGCCACTTGCAAAAAAATGCAACACATTTGATGGTCCCTTTTCACTATTCTTAGTTTTTGTCCATTTTCTCTATCATGAAAATTAGGCTGGGACAGATGAGTACCCTGGACAATGATGATTTTAATTATAAAATTATTAGGGGTTTGCTATATGCAGGTCCAGTTTATTTCTGCAGGTCCAATGGAAGTGTGATAATACCATAATTACCCTTAATTCGTTTATTAGTTTTTACAAATATATCTATAAAACCCTAACCTTGAATGCCGAAACCCGTCCATGTAATGATTGAACACATGTTCAAATTATAATTACTTTTTCGTGAATTAGAATACATGTTTAAGAGGGACATTATTGTCAATTCAGATTTAATTTGGATCTGCAGAAGTAAAGTGGACATGTATGTAGAACCACCCAATTATTATCAGGTGATACATTGTTGGATTCACCATAACATATATTTTTTAAAATTTTAATTTTACATAGATAATTGTAGCAAAATATTGAGAGCTTTCAAAAGTTGAAATAGAATTGATGGAGTGGTGGATTCAGAAAATATTTATAATGGGGATGAGAATACACTTACACAAAATAGAGAGTGAATTTAGTAATAATTTTAATAAATATATGATAAATTTAAATAAATGTAACTATATTTGTAAAAAAAATTACCCAAATTATCTAACAAGTGGGGGTTTGAGCACCCACAAGCCCTCATGTGTATCCGCCTCTATGAGAGAGTATGTATTTGAAAAAATTATATGTAACAATTACACTCCATCCATCCCAATTTTAACGGAATAATTAAATATAATTGCATGGTTCTCAAGACACATGTTAATACATTTAACAATATACAATAACGATAGACAAATAGTTGATATATTAATAGACTATTGTTATGATAAATTTAACGATGTATACTTTGATCTGAACTAATTTATCGAGTACTCAATGCCAATATGCTATTTCCCTTATAACCGAATTAGCCGCGCTATGGAAAATCCCCTCTGATTCTAGTCTCTCTCCTGTAAGCAATGAAGGAGAAATTCAAGTCGGAGTAATTATGACGGCTTACATATGGCGATTTTGTGAATGGATCTATACTGGTAGCAGACTTGGTTGACTCTGACTTTACTATTGGGGTTGGTGCAAATTATTGATACTTTACCTGCCAGATAGTTAGATGCTTTTGAGCATTGGACTTTAGGATATTCAGATGTATTTCATCACACTTTTTAGACATAGGAACAATGTGTATGCGCGCTTTACATACAAGTGAGGTTCTCAACTTTTTCTATAATCTCATAAATTGACTCCCTTTGAGGAGGTTAGTTACTAAGGTTTGGGGAGCCTAATAAATATCTCCTACCTACGGTGGGTTTTAATTCAAAAGATGTAAATTTTGATATTTTTTAAAAAAAGGTAGTGTAAATTACCAAATTAATTTTTTT
This sequence comes from Sherardia arvensis, assembly GCA_948330725.1. NCBI lineage: Eukaryota > Viridiplantae > Streptophyta > Magnoliopsida > Gentianales > Rubiaceae > Sherardia > Sherardia arvensis. Next base: position 33,552,057 of record OX415236.1, read on the forward strand.
TTGAAAGGAATACATGTTTAAATCATGTCAAGGTGGTGGAAAACATCCGGCAATGTTTGACAAAGAAACTTCGGTATGAAGTTCCATTCTATGTGATCAGAATTTCTATTCTTACCAAGGCTAACTATTAAGTGTGCATCTGTTTTATCCTTTCTCAATATCCAACATGGCAATTTAATTCTTCTGCTTATGAATTTCAAATGTATCTCTTTGGTTAGGTTATGACACATGATCAAGTTTTAGAGCTCTCCGAAAGCCGATCTACAACATCCATCATCGATCCGACATCGCGTCGCCCAACCGGCCATCCGTCAAGCGGATCGGAAGTCTTGACGCTCTAGTTGGAAACTTTTCTTTTCCGTCCATGCTCTAGCGGCAGGCCCCGAAAATTTTCTGCATCACTTGACCAGACCGGTTTAACCAGCTCAAGTCGATCGGTTCGGTTAGGCGATTTGATTACTGGTTCAGTCTGAGGGTTTCTTATGGTCTGGCACCAATAGGAGGAAGGTGGTTTCAGTCTTTTTAATTATGATTTAAGTACCTAGTCTCATTAGGATTTAGATGTATAGTATGTGCTTTAATTTGGATCTTTTACTAGAAATATTGGATTAATGCTATCTACTAATAATAATTTTTTGACAAGTCCTTTTACTTGGTTAAACATTGATGGGTTTCTGATCTAGTTAGTACGGTTATGAGAAATATTGACTTCCGACTCGAAAGTAGTTTGATTACTTACTTTTAGGCGATATTGTTTGACTAGATTTGTAGAACGGTTTTGAATATTCGTAATATTATTTTTATAAAGGTCTTTTTTAATTTTATATTATAGAGTAAGTATTTTCATATATTTATAAACATTTAAATGTGTATTATTAATTCATTATTTGTTTGTTCATTATTGTTTGGATTTATAGAAAAAATATAAAAGTAGAAAACAAAAGCATAAAAATGTTAGTATTAAATGTCAATAATTTTTTGAGAATGATAAAAAATGGGAAAACTGTTGGATTTGTGGTAAGAAAAATATGGAGGATATGTGATTTGATTCTCTAATATAGAGAATATGGATGGAGAAACTATTAAACTTGCCATTAGCGCTTCTCTCAATTTTGTTGCTTCTGCAAATAACGGGTCCAATACAATATTTTAGCACCTGGAGAATGGAGATTGCCTTAACAAAGGTTCCATCCATCTCCGTCGCAACAACCCCTATTACAGCTTTCTCAACTCCCAGCCTCGCTTCGAAAATTATTCGTCTGCCCCTTTTCAAGAGGTCTCAACAAGTTTCCAACAACCAACACGTCCACACCTTCTCCGGCCATGCATTTGCTTCTGCAAACGATATTAGGTTGTGCAGATGGATGCGACTAACATGCTTGCCGTTAAATTACTAACTTAAATTTATATAATTAATGAATTATAGATACTTTTGTCCTTGGTTTGTTTATTCTATTAATTTAGTTTTTTATACAATTCTATTCATTTTATTGAACTAGATTTAACCCAATTTTATTCAACTAATTAGTTAATAAAATTGATTCCAACTCCCTACAATTTTTAAAAGATCTAATTCATATCAATTCAGTCACTTTTAAGGAATACAATTCAATTTAATTTAACTAAATTTCTAAATATTCATTTTAGCTTTTGGCAAAATCCAGACAAAAATCTCATAATTTCATATTTTAGTTTAATTTCATCAAGTCCGGTAAAATTTGATTTAAATTCAATTTGATTTCTGATCAAGTTTAAAACTAAATTAAATTAAAATTAAACATGTAATCAGGTTATATACTCATCTTAAAGGGAACTAGAAGAGTTATTGCTCCGGTCAGAATAAAATTAATAAAAAGTATTAAAAAGGATTAAAATACGTAGTTTTGTCTAAAACCACCACATAACCACCACAATTTCACCATATTCCGGCGCCTACCATTTTTATATATTCCTTTTTATGATCCGGTTCCTTTTTATAATTTATATACCTAGGTGTGAACAAATTTCTTTTTATGATGGAAATTTAACCCTTATATCCAGCTTTTTCAACTTTATAAAATATTTGATTAGATATTATAAGATATCATCATGAAAATAAATTTATATAACTAAGGGCATGTTTGCCTGAGTTTATTTATTACTGAAAATTAATTTATTTAAAATAAAATTAGTATGTTTAAATTTACCTGAACTTAACAAAATTAAACTGATTTTAACTGCTCTATTTATAAAAAGTTCATGAAAAAGGATCTACTCTCATAGAAATATTAGTGTTAATGTACCAGGAAAATAGCATTCCGAATATAACTGTATTGTAATACTTCTATTTCATAAAGCTTGATATGTTCATCCTATTCAGTTTCCTAATTAGTTCCTCAAACTTCCATATATAGGAATGATGTGATTGCAACAGTGTGACACACATATACAATAAAATTGTTTTAATTGGTTAAGATATTTTTTAGTAAAGGTCTAAAATCCTAACCCTAAATACTTAAACCCGTCCGGGTAATGATTGAATAGGTGACACAATGAAAAATTAATTAAACATGATGTGTCGCTATCTGATTGATGCCTAATACTACTCATATCAGGATGATCCTAATATATATTAAACTGAATTTTTACATACTCTAGATCAATATATTCATTCCAATATTCATTCAAATATATTATTACCATTCAAAGTTTTTCGATTCTTTTATTAATTTCTTTCAATACTTCATTCTACATACTCCGGTAACTATGTTACTAATTGCTTTCATTTATGACCCGTGGATACTCTGCTGTGATATAAGAGCATGCCCAACAGTTACTCTATAATAGAGTTTTTAGCTAGATTTGCCCTTTTTGAGTATATTATTGCTTCCAACAGATGCTCTATCTCATACTCTAAAATAGAGATATGGTAAAATTAGAAGAATGAAAGGGCATATGGGGTACTCTTCTTTCATACTCCAAAATTTAATACTACCATTGATTCTTACTTTTTCCTTCCTTTCTAATCCTATACTTTCTTAATCATTCACATCTTCACACACATAAAAATATTGAAAACATAAATTTGCAAATAAAATTAAAGCCATGTTTGCCAGAAAATATAATTCAATTAAAATACCAAAAATAAAATTAACTTCATTCTAATTCAATTCAGTTTAGTAAAATATTAATTGATCAAATTCAAGTAAATTTAGAAATTCTGATTCTGTTTTTCAATAGAAAAATTTCACTTCAATTCAATTTAGTTCAGTAAAATATAATTTGATCAAATTCAAGTAAATTTAGACATTTTGATTCTATTTTTCAATACATAAATTTCACTTTAATTCAGTTTAAATTAGTAAGAAATAAGTCCAGACAAACATGCGCTAATTGTGTGCTCTTGGGAGTATCAAATAAAACTAAGTACAACTATTATTATTTATGGCAATAAATTTATGGAATGGTAAAATGAAGCAACTGTTGGGTGGAGTCTAAATAATTATAGAGTTTTTGGAATTTGGTACTCTATTATAGAGATTGTTTTAGAATAGTTGTTGGGATTGCTCTAAGAAATGGAGAATTTTAGTGAAATTTAAAATTCACATTCTGATTTTAATAATTAATAGAGTGGAATTAATTTCATTGCAAATAATAGCGTACCAAATGAAAACTAAATTTAATAATTATTTCATTGCAAATTTCTCTATTCATTCTAGAAAGATGTCCAATTTTACTAAATGATATGGAAGTATGACTATACATTTAGATTCAAAACTTTATTTTAATTTAAAAATTATTTATTTTGATATAAACATATAATAAAATAAGTTTCAATGTAAAAAAGGCATGAAATTTGATATAAAAATATATAATTTAAAATTTACAATGTTAAAGTGCAACTTTTAAGTTAAAATTATAAAAACTATCAATTGAGATTACAAAAGTTGAATGAATAGGACCCCGACCCCCTCCATCCAATTTAATTTACTATTCAAATTTATTATTTAACTAAGAGTCGTGTTTCAAAAATATCAAAAAGTTTACAATTTTCCTTTATTTAAATATAATTCAAAAGTAGTTCAAATATACCGCACAACGTGCGGTCCAATTATGATAGTTTAATTAAAATACTGAGGTGAAAATAATCAACATTTTACAACACGTCCCCTAAAATAGCCGAGAAACAATGCAGTTTCAGTTTGCAATCCAAGCCTGACGGCAACACGCTTGGCGGTTGGCAGTTAGCAGTTACCCCAACCGATTTTCCTTCTTTATATACATATCCCGCGGCCTCTACTGTAACAGCAAAACTAGTCATTCTTCTTTCAGTTCTTCTGGTTTTGCTTGAGAAACAGAAAATGGAGAAAACAGCCGGCGAACTCAAGTCAGAATTGCAGAGCGTGGTGCAGAGCATCGTGGACGAAGATGATTTCGCTTTGGAAGATACTGATCGCGCCATGCAGACCTTGCGTTCTTTGGAGCGATTGAGGCTGAGCTCGGAGAAGGATGCTCTAGCCGGTGACAAGGATCAACTCCCTCCTGAATTCACATGCCCGCTTTCGGGAGTACTCATGAGCGACCCTGTCGTCATCGCCACCGGCCAGGTCTTTCTCTTTATTTCTAGATTCTGTGAATTCGTGTTTTTGTGTTCTTGAATGCTCTGATTTCTTTATCTGCTTCTTGATTATGATATGGATGTAAATATGGGACCGTGAAGAAATCTAATCCGAAATGTGAGAATGGAGCTCTTTTATGATTTTTTCCATTTGCGTAGATATTATTTTGCTTGAGAAATGACGTCTTTCCTTGCATAGTGGAATCAAAAGAACAAATGGCTTGCAATTGATTGCATGCATTTTACTTTTCGGTTCTGCCATTGTCTTTCTTGAGAAATAATGTTATGGTTTCAAGATTTGTTTCTAGTCATGCTATGCAGCATTGATTTTGCTCTGAAATCGCTATGTATCGTTATTTTTCACAGACATATGAACGAGGTGCCATTAAAAGATGGATAGAAAATGGACATCAAAGATGCCCTAGGAGCAATCGGATTCTGACTCACAACCTTCTGATTCCTAATCTACTGGTCGAGGAGATCATTATGAAATGGCGCAGAGAGAATGCAATTGCACAGTCTAACAGTAGCAGAAGAGATGTAGGAAGTGCTGATGGGAACGTGCTGAGTGCAGAGGCTGCGGACGAGGCCTCTGATGAGAAGCAAATCCTACTTACTCTACTAAAAAAGATTTCTTCTCCATCAATGCAAGAGCATAACATGGTTGCAAAGGAGATTAGGAAGAGGACTAAGAGTTCAGCCAAAATCAGGTCACTTTTTGGGGAGCTTCCTCATGCCATTCCTCTGATGATTCAGACACTTTCATCGACTACCGATGCTGATGTGGAGGAGGACTTGATCACTGCATTGTTGAACATCTCCATAGAAGCAAGCAATAAGAAGAAAATTGCAGAAATATCTGGTGCCATTCCTGCCATCATCAAGTCCCTCAGGTCTGAAAAGGCTCAGACAAGAAGTAATGCTGCTGCTGCTCTCTTTACTATTGCAGACCTTGAGTCGAACAAACGTGCAATTGGTGATTTCGGTGCTCTGAAGCCATTGATTGAGCTTGTTGATGAAGGGCATGCTTTGGTGATGAAAGATGCTGCTGCAGCCATTTTCAATATATGCATGCTTCCAGATAACAGGAGCAAAGCTGTGGCGGATGGAGTTGTTCAGGTTCTGATAAAGAAGATGAGAGACGAAATTTTAGTGGCTGAGTTGTTGGCCATCCTAACAGTGATCTGTAGCCAAGGGGATGGTATTGAGGAGATGGTTGAGGATGATGCAGTGCCCCTTCTTCTCGGTATCATGAGAGACGATGCAAGTGATAAAAACAAAGAGAATGCTGTAGTCTCCATCACTTCTATATGTGCAATTGACAAGGAACAGCTGAGGAAGGTTGACAAAGAAGAGAACAAACATGGAACCTTGTATCAGCTGACCCTAGGTGGATCTGAGAGAGCCAAGAGGAAGGCAAGTGCTCTTCTCAAAAGACTTAATGCTGCTCAGGCTGATTCTTCTTGAAGACTTGGACCAAAAGCTCTTAGTTCAGTGTACATTCCTGTTTCTCAACTTTCTGTCTCCTGATTCTAGGAAAGTCTTAGCTCCTGATTCTAGGAAATGATGGTATGGTAGCTTGTGGAAGGAAGATACAATTTTCTGTGAATATGTGTAACTCAGGCATATGGAACTTGTAATAGCATAGAGATGGAGATTTGCTTTTAGACTGATCCTGATGCAATGCATGTTTTGCTATCAGATATTCTTTGTTGATTTTGACACTTTATGGAAGTAATCTGAGATTTTAGCCTGTCAATATTGTTACATATACAGTTGGTCCACTTTTTGTTGGTGTTACGCTGCCTCTTATGTCGACTGAAATCTTCGCGCTAGCCAGAAAACTTGTAAGCATGCTGTTTTATGTTTATCAACATTAGGCCTTGTTTTTCACTAGTGCAATTTCTGTAGGATTAACTTATGAGACTATAAACATTGTCTTATTTAGGTTAAGTGATTATAAAATTTCCAGTTTTTTTCTATTGGTCAAACAGTCCATTTTGGTGGTACATGAAATTTAAAGGTAGGGCCATTAGAGAGAATAAGGTGTGGGGAAAGTTTGAAAGAGACTTTTGTGATAATAAAGTTTAAAGCACAGGTATGTGCTTACTGTAGTTGCTTACCACAAAGACTAATTGAAACTTATTTTATGAATGAATGTTTCCAGTCTGTTCACAAAACTCCAGCAAACCCCATGTTCTCTCATTTTCCTGCCCAATTAGCTCAAGAAATCATTTCCCAAAATCACTGTGTTTTTTTTTTTAGAAACATATGCTTTTATTAATAACTAAGTACAACACAGATTATATTTTAGCCTATTGACTTCCTGATGGTCTAATTGTACTACCTGTCTTGATAGCTTAACACATTTAAAAGCTGAAAAAGACAATTTCAAAGTTTTGATATCTTGTATCAAGTTACTCAGCTCACATGGGGGTATCTTCTCCTCTACCATGATTAGATCATGTAAAAGTTGGGAATCTGTTCTGAGTAATGCCCTTGATACATTCCTGTCTGCTGCAACTCTGAGTCCCTGATAGCAAACCATAGCTTCTGCATGCAATGGGGATACAACCTGGAAGTGCAAAGATTGCCTAAGCAAAACAGTATCTTGCATAGGATCCTTTAGAGACCATGATGCTGCCCCATGATTCTTTGATTGCCAGAAAGCACCATCAGTGGTGATCACTAAGTCCACATTTGCAAATGACTGTGCATGTAGATTCTGTTGTGGCTGATCCATTTGCTGCCCATTCAAGTCCTGCACATCCTCAATGTTAGTAAATCTGGTTCTAGTCAGATGATGATCTATGTAACTCTGTTGTAGAATACCATAGATTTCATCTGACTGATTTCTAAAATTTCTGTTATTCCTTGATCCAATCCTAATGTTGAAGCCCTCCAGATCCTTTTTGATTCCTCGCAATATAAGAACAGGTGTTTTGTATCCTCTGTACATCCCTGATTACACCTGACACAGAAGTTCACCTCTTTTATCCTTCGTTTCTTGAGATTGTCTGTTGTTGGTAAGCAATTAGTAAGTGCCCTCCATACACAAATCAGGATTTTCATGGGAGCTTTGATTTTCCAGAACTTATTCCAACAAGGGGCAACTGTTGTTGATGTCTCAGCCACACTTGTATTTTCATCTTGACATCTGTAACCTGTCTTTACTGTGTATGTATCATCCTATCCTTATATGGCCATATTAATTTATCTGAGGCTTCTCCAGTTTGGGTAATGTGAATGCTAAGCACCTTTTGCACTTGAGCTTCTGGAAAAAAAAATGCATTATGAAGAGTCCAGAAGACTCAGCATAATATAGTTGGCTATTTTGTAGAAATCCCTATGTTTAAACATACTGATGTTTAAACACTTGCTCCAGCAGAATCAAAAACCGAGCAAGAGTCTTGGAGATGAAGTACAACTCACATGTGATCAAAGAAGATATTCGGTCAAATCAAGATGATATTGGAAGGTTTATCTGATGCTGATTTGATTAGATAGAGAATATTTGATAGAGTTGTATCTTAGTCAGATTTAGTCTCAAATAAAGAAAGTTTATATTTTCCTCAGATTAGCTATAGAAGTAGAGTATAGCTAGGAGACTACTTGTAGCTGTGATTAGCTGGACGAGCAGATCAGCATTGCCGAAATGGAAGGATCGAGAAGATCAAGACGGCATCACAGTGTTGGACTATAAATAGACAAAGAAGCTGCGACAACAATCATCCATCTTGTGTGAAAGTATTCTGGAGTTCAGAATAGCTTTACAGTTTGGAGCAGCATATTGAAAGGAGTTCAATAGGACTTCGCCATCGCCAGGAGTATGAAATCAGCAAGCCTTAATACTTCGGGAGAAGTGGTCAAGACAGCAACAAGGAGTTGCTGACCTGCAGTGAGGGGATCTCACAAATCCACAAGGAAAAGATAAGTCTAGATAGTTAATTGTTTGAGGAACATTGTAACTACTTTAGTGGATGATTTTCAGACTGGGCAAGGCCCCGCAGACGTAGGTGTTTTATCACCGAACTGCGTAAACAATTCTTGTGTTCTTACTTTTAGTGTTTAAACTGAACTGCATGTTTTAACATACTTGCTAGAGTAGAACTATTAGTTAAGAACGTTGTGAAACTGATCGATAGTAAATTTCAATTGGTATCAGAGCTTGTCCACTGAGTTGTACCTTTAACAAGGTCAGTGGAGATCCCTATCGATCATGTCAAACCCGGAGAAGGATGTGTCGTTTTATACACGCGCACCCATGCTGGATAAGAACAACTACGGCTACTGGAACGCAAGGATGAAGCATTATATTGATGCTCTCGATGAAAAAGCTTGGTACTGGGTTGAGAATGAATGGCAACCAACCAGACACCCACCTGCAGCAGGCGCAACCGAAGGTGTTCTGAAAAACAAAGAGGAGTTGACCAATCAAGAGAGAAACGACAAGCGACTCAACAGCAAAACACTCAACTGTATCAACTCTGCGGTTGATCAAGAAGTTTTTCGCTTAATTTCAACGTGTTGTACTGCTAAGGACGCATGAGAGAAATTGAAAGCCAGCTATGAAGGGGATGCAAAAATGAAACGACAAAAAATGCATATTGTAAAGTCAACATTTAAAACTATGGTGATGCATGATAATGAGACCATCGCTGACTATAATGCAAAGATCAGAGATCTGGTCAATACAGCTCATCAGTTGGGGAAGCCGTTCGATGAAGATGATGTTGTGCAGAAGATATTGAGGTCTCTACCACCAAGGTTCAAAGGAAAGACTATTGCAATGGAAGAGCTACATGATACATCTGAAATGACCATTGATGAGGTCATGGGAGCACTGTCAGCCTTTGAAATGAAGGAGTTAGCTACAGTAAGGCAGAATGATCTGGCATTCACTGCAATTGCACGAAAAGCAGCTGAATGAAAACCTGTGTCTAAACATAGTTCTGTGTCTAAACACACGACCAGGAGCAATTATGAAGATGCTGACGAGGATGAACTTGCTCAAATATCAAGGAGCTTTGCTAAGGTATTGAGAAAGACTGCAGCACGAAGGAATGAAGGTAGAGAGCAAGGTTCCAGTGGAGGAGCTAAGTGATACATCTAAAAGGACCATTGATGAAGTCATGGGAGCACTGTCAGCCTTTGAAATGAAGGAGTTAGTTACAGTAAGGCAGAATGATCTGGCCTTCACTGCAACTGCTCGAAAAGCATTTGAACAAAACTCTGTGTCTAAACACTCTACCAGAAACAGCAATGAAGATATGGACGAGGATGAGCTTGCTCATATATGAAGAAGCTTTGAGAAAGTTCTGAGTAAATCTCAAAATCGAAGAAATGAAGGAAGGGAGCAAAGTTCAAGTATGAGCAGAAGAACAAACAATGATCAAACTGAATCCAAGTCTGTGTTTAAACATGCTGGTAAAATTCAATGTCGAGAATGCGAAGGTTACGGGCATATTCAATCATAGTGTCCAAGTAGATCATCTAACAAAAGGGGGAAAGCCTACAATGCCACCTGGAGTGATGGGGAAGAATCTGATGAAGAGCATGTAAGCAACCATGTAGCTTTCGGTGCAGTTACTGTTCAAAGTGACGAAGAAGTTGAGGAAGAAATCTATGTTGCATTTGGTGCTACTGTCGTTTCTGACAGTGAGAGTTTAAACATGGACTCTGATGATGTTCATGAATCATACGACAAACTCCACAAACTCTGGGTCAGTGTGACTGAACAGAATAAAGTTTTACAGAAAGATAACCATAGCTTGAATGAAGAAGTTGAGCAACAACTGAGCACTCTTGATGGAATGAGAGAAGAACTGAAGATAGCCCTCGCTCGAGCAGAAATTGCTGAAGCCACCATCACTAAACTAAATAAAGGAACAACAACCTTGGATGACATTCTTGGCATGAGAAAAATTGCTAGAGACCGACATGGGTTAGGATATGATGGAATGGAAGTGACCAACCAGAATGACCAGACAAAAGTGAAGATGGACAAGAAGGTGATTCAGTCTAATCCAGGCCAAGTCAGGAAAGAGCAACTTGTTAGAGCTCCAAACAACCTCACCAAAGCTCCAAAGTTTGGACTAGGGTATAAACCTATATATCATCAGCAGAGAAATATGTTTCAACCACGATGGGAGGCAACGTGCAATTATTACCGATGACCAGGGCATTATCAGAGGCGCTGCTTCCGTCTTTTAAGAGATTTGATACAAGAACCAACAAATGGAGCATGTTACAACACAGGAGCAAGTCACAACATCGTGCAACCAGAAAGGGCTCAACATTCAAAAAAGGTATGGGTTCCTAAAATCAACTACTGCTATGCTGTCCATACCTGTTATAGCTCATATGCCAGAGATGCTTGGTACTTCGATAGTGGTTGTTCTAGACATATGACAGGTACTCCTGAGTTGTTGAGCAATGTTGTTCCCTGGACTGGAACAGTGAGATTTGGAGATGGTAAGAAATGTAGAATAACTGGAAAGGGGGAGTTACAATTCAAGAACTTTCCAGTATTCCAAGAAGTACTTCTTGTGGATGGACTAAAGGCAAATTTGCTAAGTATTAGCCATCTATGTGATAACAAATTAACAGTTTTGTTTGATGATAAAGTGTGTACAGTCAGAAAGGATGACAGGGGTGTCATCATTGGCACTAGATCGTCAGAAAACTGCTACATTCTTGATGACTCTATAAGCTCCCTCAAAGTTAGTGTGGACGACAATCTTTTATGGCACAAGAAGCTGGGTCATGCGAATCTGAAAACACTATCTAAGGTGACAAGACTTGAAGCAATAAGAGGAGTACCACTACTGTCCTATACAAAGGAGTTGACTTGTCCACCATGCCATGAAGGTAAACAGGTCAGGTCACCACATTCTAAAATCCATGAGATTACCACTTCTTATGGTCTTGAACTGCTTCATATGGACTTAATGGGACTAATCAGCCCAACTAATGTTTCGGGAAAGAAATATATCTTTGTGTGTAGATGATTTTTCCAGATATACTTGGGTGGAATTCTTGAAGGAAAAATCAGATGCAGTGAGCATTATAATTAAGCTCATCACCCAAGTCAACACAGAAAGATCACATGATGGTCTTAAAGTGGTTCGATTAAGGAGTGGCCATGAGAGGGAATTTGCTAACTCTACCATGATGGACTTCTGTACAAAATTTGGAATCAAGCATGAGTTCTCTGCCCCAATCACACCTCAGCAAAATGGTATTGTTGAACGAAAGAACAGGACCCTCATCAACATGTCAAGAGCCATGATGGCAGAGAATGATACTCCCAAGAACTGGTGGGTTGGAACAGTTCATACTGCTTGTTATACCGTAAACCGAGTCTATCTCCGACCATTCAGTCAGAAAACTGCCTATGAACTGTGGAAATGAAGGAAACCAGACGTGTCTTATTTTCATGTATTCGGGAGTGCATGCTACATTCTCAGAGATCGTGAGCCTCTCGGTAAGTTTGATAAAAGAGCTGATGTTGGTATTTTTCTTGGTTATTCTCCAAATAGCAGGGCATACATGGTGTTCAATAATCGTTCGAATTTCATGATGGAGTCCAACAACGTGGTTGTTAAAGATCTGAAGGATATCAGCAGTGGAATTCTACTTGAAGATGAACCTAATCTGTCAATCAGCTCGGAGATTGATTCATCTCTGCCTAATGTTACAACACTGTCAGATGTTACAACATCATCTGAAGTTACCACAGTTCCTGATGTTACCACAGTGTCTGATGTTACAACATCTGATACCTCTGCACCACCAAACAAGTACAATCTGAGGCAAAAAGAACGGAAGGACTACGCCAAAATGAATGCTGGAATGCATGTATTGCAATGCTTTTTCTCCTCCATTGAGCCCAAGAATCACAAGGAAGCATTGAATGATGAGTACTGGATTTCAGCCATGCAAGAGGAACTGGAGCAGTTCACTAGGAGCGACATATGGTATCTTCACTAGTGCACAAGCATAGGTATCTCGGCACACATTTCACGGTGTTTTGGCCAGATTTTGGCGGAACCGCCGAGTAACTGGGTTACGAACTCGTAACCTGCCGTTCGCCTAGGGCAAAAAAAAACACGGCGTTTCACAATTAAACCAAGGCGTTTTCCAAAGTGTATTAAAAATGTAAATACTAGGCGAACTCTGAACCGTGTTCGCTTATAGGCGAGTAGAGTGACGAATTCGCCAGCATTACCCGCCTGAAATAAGAATAGTTGTTCGCCCATACATGCTAAGACGCGTTGTAGTTGCGAAATCGCCTTGTATTGACGCCAGCAGGCGTTACTGAAGAAGCGAGTTCGCCTATAGTTATGACCAAAGGCGTTTCAGTTTACGATTTCGCTTGTATTAAAATGTAGCGGGCGAATTTGGTGGCGAATTCGTAACAGTGTCGTAGCTGGGTGTATAAAAGCTGATTTTTTGCGGGAATGAAAATAAAAGAAGTAGATAAAAGAACTCTCCTTTTGTTTTGTCTCAAGTTTTGCTCACATTTTCAGGCCTTGATTTTGCCCAAGAACACAAAGGTATGAGGTTTTGATTTTTTTGTTGATTGGTTGTGGAATGGGCAAACTGTTTTTGATTAGTGTATGTGCTTGTTTATATGGATTTGTAGAGTTCTTAGGGTGCTAAATTTGTGGAATGTTTGAGTGATTGTAGCAAAACCTTTGTTGATAGTATCTTGTTAAGCATGGGTCGTAGTGAAATCATGTTGGAGAATCAGCGTCTCTCACAAGGTTATACGGATTTGATTCAAGAGTTTATTGATGTTGGTTGGAAGGATTGTGTAGAAAAGAGAATGGGTGGGCTAAGATGTCCTTGCATAGATTGCCTTAACAACGCGATTTATGAGGATGTAGACATTGTGCGCGAACATTTGGTTTGTAGAGGTTTTGATCCTACATATACAACATGGGTTTGGCATGGAGAAGGTGCAAGTCATAATGATGCAGAGTTTGATGTTAAGCTTGGGGCAGATGGATTGCGTTATGATGGTTGTCTTGATGAAATGGCGGAAGACGTGGCAATGGATTGGGTAGGAAAGCCGAGCATGTTAGCGGTGATGTATAATGATAAAGAGACACCATTGTACAAGGGTTGCAAACATTCCGTTCTTGGTTCTACGTTGTTGTTGATGAATTTAAAGGCGCGCCATGGAATATCTGACAAGGGGATGACTGAATTGTTAGAGTTGGTGAAAGAGTTGCTACCCACTGACAACTTGTGTCCTGATCGAGTATATGCTGCTAAGAAGATATTATGTCCTATGGGAATGGAGATGCAGAAGATTCATGCATGCCCTAACGATTGTTTGTTGTACATGGAAGATGACAAGGATAGAGATACATGCCGAGTCTGCAATGAACCTCGGTACAAGTCAAAGGTGGGGACCGTAGAAGTATGCGGCGAGAGTGTGACGCCGTCTAGATGTAAAACGCCGGCTAAAGTAGTGTATTACCTTCCGCTGATTCCTCGACTGAAGAGGTTGTTTGCAAATCCTGAGGATGCAAAGTTGCTAACATGGCATGCGGATAGGGCTAGGGAGGACGATGACATTATTTCACATGCCTTAGATGGAGATCAGTGGAAGAAAATGGATGAGCGGTACCCTGAATTTGCTGCTTAGCCCAGGAATGTGAGGCTAGGCTTATCCACTGATGGCATGAACCCCTTTGGTAACATGTCTAGCACCCATAGTTCTTGGCCAGTTATGGTTGTGATTTACAATCTGCCATCGTGGTTGATGATGAAATGTAAGTATGTGTTATTTGTCCATGATGATATCTGGTCCTAAGCAACCGGGTAACGATATTGACGTGTACCTAGCGCCTTTGACCGAAGATTTGCAGAAATTATTCGATGTGGGTGTTCGGATACCTGATGGCAGTCGAGGTGATGAGGAGTTTAAACTGCAAGGAATGTTGTTGTGGAGTATAAATGACTTTCCTGCATTAGGTAACTTGGGGGGTTATTCAGTGAAAGGTCACTTTGCATGTCCCATATGTGAGAGCAAGACTAGTTATTGTCAATTGAAACACGGTGGTAAGCCGGTGTATCTCGGGCACAGAAGATTTCTTCCGACGGGACATCCTTGGAGGCGAGCAAAGAATTGGTTCAACGGGAGAGAAGAGCATGATCCCTCCCCAATCCCTTTAACTGGAGAGGAGGTTCTAGAAAAGGTTACTGGGATGGATCATGAATTTGGTAAGGGAAAGAAGAAGAAGGCGTCGAATAGCAGTTGGAAGAAGTGTTCGATCTTCTTCAAACTAGATTACTGGAAGTATTTGGACGTACGTCACTGTCTCGATGTGATGCATATTGAGAAGAACGTATGTGAAGCACCTGTAGGTACGCTGATGAATACCCCTGGAAAGACAAAGGATGGCTTAAAAGCGAGGAAAGATCTTGTACAGCTTGGTATCCGATCGTCTCTAGCCCCTGTAGAGGAAGAAGGTAAATCTTATTTACCTCCAGCTTGTTACACTATGTCGACCGAGGAGAAGAAGCGTTACTGTAATGCTTTGAAGTCTGTTAAGGTTCCAACAGGTTACTCTTCGAACATCCGTAATTGTGTTAATACCAAAGAACTGAAGCTGGCGGGATTGAAGTCACACGACTGTCATAATCTTATGCAGGAGCTGAATGTTATCGCTCTACGAGGATCATTGCCTCGTCACGTGAGGAAGGCGATATCGAAGCTATGTTACTTTTTAAGTGCATATGTCGTAAGCGAGTGAGCAGGCAGAAGCTGGATGAGTTGCAGGAAATGGTGGTGGAAGTTTTGTGTAGGATGGAGATGTACTTTCCCCCGGCCTTTTTTGACATAATGATCCACGTGATTGTCCATTTGGTGAGGGAGGTAAAATTATGTGGCCCAGTTTACTTGAGATGGATGTATCCATTTGAGCGGTACATGTCGATTTTTAAGCATTTCGTGAAGAACAGATATAGGCCTGATGCTAGTATAGTTCAACGTTATGTCGCAGAAGAGGTTATTGAGTTTTGTACCAACTATATGAAAGATGTTGCCACAGTGGGGATCCCAAATGCTAGGCACGATGGTAGAGTGGACGGGCACGGGCTCAAGCATCATAGTTTGTTTAGTCCTACCGCCGCCGACATGGATGCTGTCCATTTATATATCCTCAGAAATCACGAGGCGGTGACCCCTTATGTTGACATACACATGGATCAGATTAGAGTGTCAAATGCATGGACTGTCGGTGATGTGAGGATCCTGGAAAAGTATTGTGCCAATTTCGTTAGGTGGCTGCAAGCTCACATTCAGCAAGGGGACCATCCTGATATTGTCAAGCTGTTATGTAGAAGACCCCTCGGCACTGTTTCCTCTTTTGGTGGGTACGACATAAACGGTTATACTTTTGGAACCAAATGGTCGGATGAGAGGTCAACTAACCAAAACAGTGGTGTGGTAGTACCAGGTGAGGCAGTTCATGGATGCGAAGCATACTACGGGACGATCACCGACATCTGGGAGATTGACTTTATCAGTGCCACAATTCCAGTGTTCAAGTGTGAGTGGGTGAAAGAATGTGGCGGGGTGCGGAAAGAGGATTACGGCACAACCCTGGTGAATCGCAGTGTTCTTGGCTCTGAAGGTGATTCGTTTATCATGGCGTCTCAGGCGCACCAAGTGTTTTATGTGACGGATCCACAGGAGGACCGGTGGGAAATTGTGGTGAATGTTAAGCAGGCGCTTCTTCACAATGGCAATGACGAGGATCGCAGCTTTGGAACAGATATCGGGGACCTTCTGGGTTTAGAGCCTAACGAAACCTTAACTGAAGACGAGGCGAGTTTGAAAAGGTATTTTGCGCGGAACGATCACACGGAGGGCATTTGGATCACCAATGCTGGAAAACCAACGAAGCGAAAGAGGAATCAACCAAAGAATATGTAAACATTAGTATGTAATTGGAAAAACCTTAAGTTTTCAGCATATACATTTGGTATGGACTGAATTAGTATTCATGTATGCTTGAAACGTGTTTCACTCATAGCATAGGCGTGAATAAAGACGACTTCTCTTGTACAAATCGCCTGTAAGCGTTACTAGAGGCGAAATCGTATCCCTATTCGCCAACCTTGAAACTACGTCGTTTTTGTAGTTTTACTTTATGCCTTGGCATTTAGGTGGTGGCGGTTCCGTAAGCCGTCTCGCCTGTTACTGGCGAGTTCGCTTCTTGAGTCGTCTGTTAGACTCTGTTGAAATAGGCGAGATTAGAAGCGAACTCGCTTCAGTTATAACCCTACAAGCGAATTTGGTTACGAGTTCGTTTCTGACTTTACATAAATAGTATTTTAGTACTAGCAACACTATAAAAGAATATATCGACACCGGTTTAACACATGAACAATTATATCTAATTCAAACAATAAGCGCATATGAACTGTAAGCACCAAATTTTATTGAATAATGCAATCAAAACGAAAAGATCGTTAAATTGTAGCAATACAATTTGAAAAAACATCCCTAGACTACATCCACATGTCTAGGAAGAGTTGTCTCCGCCTGTCTGGTCTTCATTGTCAGGAGTGGCCGCCGAAGGATTTTTTCGGGCATATGCTCTTAGAAAACCACGAAGCAAGTGGCTGTTCTTCCACCCCGTCTTGCGGAGATTAGCAAGCTCTGTCCTCATCGCGAAGTTCGACTCCTCAAGCCCCTTATAATATGCTTCCGCACTCACTAGTAAATGGAGAACATTGAAAATGTTAAATTTAGATATTGAACACAATATAATGGAATTTAAATATAATTTGTATCCCTTACCTCCGATTTGCTCAGGTTCCGGCTCCACGGCCTTCTCTCCGTTTGGCTGCCAGGTCCCTCCAACCAATGACCACTTTTTCTTCTCAAAGTACTCCTTGGTGTAGTACTCACACGGCTTGGCGGTGTTGGAGAATTTCAACTTCGGATGCTTGGACCGGAGGAACATTGTTATGAAGTTTGCGTAGGGCAACTTCTTAGCCACCGTATTGTTCTCAACCACGCTGTCCTTCATGTGTTGAAACATGGTGTACCCGAGGTTTATCATCACTTCCGAGGCCAACAAGTAGTAAGTGACCAAAGTGGTGAAGTTTGGCTCTTGGAGGTAACCCCCTTTGGGCACAATATTGGTAGCCACCATCTCATACAAGATCCTTCGCTCGGGTGTAAGCTGTCCCAGCTTGTACTCCTTTGGCCTTCCAAGCGGACCTAACTGGCGGCCGAAGTGCTCCAACCCCAATTTCTGCAAATTCGCGGCTGGAAAGATCGACTCACTTGGCCAGTCACCCCTTATGTAAAGGTCCACTGGTTCATCCTCGTCCTCCATCCTTAGCACCTTCGGGCTCGTCAAGCTGTTGTGCTTCCTCCTCTTCTAGATCCTCCTCTTCTGGTTCCGCTTCACTTTCAGGGTCATCCGCCTCCGCGTCCATTGGTGGCAAAGGCTGAACGGAAAAGTCTGGCATCCCTTCCTCGTCGCTAAGCTCAGGTTCCAAGTCTAGCATCCTGCCAAACTCCAATATCATCTCCGTTTCCTTGGCTTGTTCCAACTTCACCTGTTCTATTTCCGCTGAAAGCTGTCCCATCATCACGACCATTCGCTCACGCCACTGAAGTTCCCGTCCTGCCAAAACACATCAAATCCATTAGAATATTGTATAGGCGCAAACAAATAAATCTAATAAAATACCAAGTTTGGGCAGAATCGACTTACCCGGACTCAAAACACCACGCGCACTTGAACTCGAAGCACCATCCTTCTTCTTCTTTATGACCCCATCGGCGCCAAGTGCCAATCCCTTGCTACGCAGCCATTTCTCGGTGTAGTGCATAAGTGGCTCTGGCCGACTAACCGGTCTAATACCCTTCTTCTTGATCATCGCCGTGATAAGCTGGCCATATGGGATCGTTTCATCAGATTTGTCCTTGGCACGCTTCAGCATGTACTTCACAATCGCGTACCCTGGATTGATCTTCAACCCCTCCATGATGTAATAGAACAACATCAAATTGGCAATAGTAGGCTCGCAAGGGTGACCACCCGATGGCATGACATTCGAGCATATCAACTCGAACACCAACCTCTGCTCCTGAGTGAGAACGCCAATATTGTACTTCTTCGGAGTACCTTCCACCTTGCTACGCGACTTAAAGTATTTTCTACGCATAGCAACGGGTTCTAGGGGGTTCAAACTAGACAAAGATGGGAAGTTTTGGGTGTGGTAACACTCGTAAGGACCGTTTGGATCTAACGGCCTTAAGTGGTCAACCGACACATACGGGCAACCTATCACCTCATTAATCAAATACTTATCAACCTTAAACCTTACTCCCCTAACCATTGTCTCCCCCTCTTCGGCGTCCTTTGCAAAAGTCATATTTGCATAAAACTGTAAACACTCATCCTTATGCACCGGCTCTCTCGACATCAACATCCCTTCTAGATGCGTCGCCTTAAAATGGTCTACAATTTTACCAAACCCTAACGACTCTATCCGATCTTCATCAAAAACCCTAGCATTCAACAAGAAGCGACGAGAAAATTGTTCGTACCTAGTCTCGGCCTTTGTGCTGACGAACAGAGACGTCTCCTCATCCTCCTCAGTCGCAGGGTTACCCGCCGGATTCTCGGCTGGCCCACCAGTTTCAGGCGGGTTCCTGGTGGCGGTGCGGCGGTGCAGCGACGGACTGGTGGCGGTGTGGCGGTGTGGCGACGGACTGGTGGCGGGTTGGCGGTGATGGGAGGTTCCAGAAGTATGGCCGCCAGTTTCAGGCGGGTTCCTGGTGGCGGTGCGGCGGTGCGGCGATGGACTGGTGGCGGTGTGGCGGTGCGGCGACGGACTGGTGGCGGGTTGGCGGTGATGGGAGGTTCCAGAAGCGAGTTCGCCGCCGCCGCCTGTAGATCCACCGGCCGGGCGATCGCGTCTCCGGCGAGGTTGAAGGTCGGCGAGGGTCTCTTCACGCATTCTGGTCGGCTCCGCTTCGGGTTGAGCAGTGGGGGTGGTCTTCTGGCGCTTGGGGGCTGGTGGGGTGAGGGTTTTACCGGCTGATTTGCTCCGGCCCATGGTGTTGCAGGGATTTTCCGATTTGGGGGTTTAGGGTTTTGCGGGTGGAAGTTGGGGGGTTCTGAAATCGCCACCCGCAAAACTTGTTTTTGTATTTTTAAAAAAAATTAAAATACGCTGGCGAACTCGCCTCTTCCATTCGCATGTAGGCGAAATTGGTTACGAAATCGTGTCAGGAACGTCGCGCATGGATTTCACTATGAAACGAACTCGCCTGTGTGATCGCCTATAATTTCAACCAACTGGCGAACTCGCCTCAATTTTGTTTGTAGGCGAACGTTGTAGCGATTTCGCTTCTGTACAATCATCAAACCCTTAACCCTAAACCCTGAACCCATGCCCGGCAACCCACACAATAAAAACCAAACCCATTTATCATCGAGATTGGGAA
Organism: Sherardia arvensis; assembly: GCA_948330725.1. Classification (NCBI taxonomy): domain Eukaryota; kingdom Viridiplantae; phylum Streptophyta; class Magnoliopsida; order Gentianales; family Rubiaceae; genus Sherardia; species Sherardia arvensis. Next base: position 33,572,147 of record OX415236.1, read on the forward strand.
TGACAACCTTCAATCAAGCGAGTAGTGCATAACTCGTCTAGACTCGAGAACTATATTAACCATGTTCGAGTCGACTCGAGAACTAGCGAGTTAATAATACTCAACTCGAACTCGTTATTATTTATCGAGTATCGACACTACTTGCGAGTTCGAACTCGAATTGTTTTTTTCTCTTTTTAAATAAAAATTTTACTACTTCTATACTATGAAAATTTCTAATTATATATATGTGCGTTTAAATACCTGTTCAATATTGAAATTATTAGCATCCTTAGAAATTATTAATGTAAATACCAATGCAATTAATTAGTTTATTCAATATTGAGTAGTAACAGAAAACTAACTAGATTAGATGATTGAACTAATATAGTATAACCTAATAATATTATAAACTTGCAACTGATTATACTTACCGAGTTACGCACGAGTTTTTCAAGTCGAGCTAGATCGAGTCGTGTTTAGTCCGAGGTTTGACCGAGTCGATCTCGAATTACTCGCGTGTTGACTCAATTACCACCCCTATTCTCATCTAAAACTGGATACTTTTCGTTCATTAGCTCCCGAGATGTGTGATCGCGAAGTCGGCTCTTTAACGGGGTAATGACGTTGCCTGTATGTATAACATCATCCAGACTATGAGTAATACCACATGCATTACAGAAGAACTAAATGTCTACACTTTCAGTCTGAAGTTGTCAAATACATGTATATTCGATGGTGATCAACATGTGGCTAATGTAGAAAGTCCTATTGCTCGTGTCTGCACTAGTGTAACATTTGGTTAACGAACTAATGGTATTAACCCGTAGTCCCATCATATACGTATCTAAACAGTTTATGCCAAATGCTTTACAATAAACATGGATATGGATTAGAGTTAACAATTTCAGATACCTCTTCATAGGACTATATATAACACGTCACAACAATTCTCTTTCATAACAGACGTCATCGTTGCAACCAACTCAAGTAATATTATGTGCAGATAAAATCTGATTTCATTTATAAGTTTTCATATTAAATTTTAATATACATCATCTCATGAAACACACAATGTTAATATTAATTGCATAACAAAGTAGCAAATATTCAGAAAATAATTATTATGGGTTCATCAACTTGCTAGCTAGCGATACCGCAAGGGGTATTCGTCTCTAGCCGATGCAGGTTGCGGTATCGTAACCTGGTGAAACAGTAACCGACCAAATATACTATTCAGGCATGTTTTGTCCAACTTTACCATACTATATATATCTTTTATCCTGGATTTTGCTAACCTCTTCACCATTTTCACCATTCATTCCCATCTACCCCTCCTTCTCTCTCACCTTATCCCCCCCTCAACTTCCATCTCAAATCCTTGCATTCCAAATCCATTCTTGCCTCATTTCTTGGTGAAATCTCACCAAAACCAACCACAAACTCACCCTCAAATCTAGCACATATATTTTGTGTGAAGAACTAAACCCTATAAAGCTTGTAACCCACCAAAAACCCCAAAATCTCCTTCAACTTTGGTTGAATATTACAAATCTTGCTACTTTCTGTGTCTAAGAGCAACAAACAACTAATATCTTCTTCTACAATTAAGGTATGAGACTCAAATTTGAAGTATTATTCAAAGCACATCTTATTTAGTTACTTTTTGAGATATATTGGTTGAATGGCATGCTTGAGTAGACATTATCCATGCTTAGTCCCTATCCATAACATATGTGTTTTATGACTATGTTAAAATCAAATTTAGAAGCCATAGCTCCCTTTATTTGTTACTTTCATGTGGCATTCTAACATGTTAGCCTACCTTAGGTTCACTTTGGTTATACAATTCAACAAATCCGTTTTTTCCTTGTTTTAACTAGTCATGCTTGTGTTATTTTACTTCTACAACTCATTCAACATGGTTTTGTTGTTGTTTTACCTAGTCATAATAGTGCTAATTAGTTAAGATTATATTTCTATCCATCCTTAGATAGCAATGGTGACCACTTCAACCACTTCAAGTGCCCAACCAAAGAAGCGAGGTAGCAACTCGAAGAAAGGCCTACAAGTCCGCTCACATTGTCGAGTTCTACAAAGAAGAATGAGAAGAGGAGAACTAACACACATAGGATTTAATGCTAAGGGTGTATGCAACCGACCAAAAAAAGAACGTTCAAAATGGTCAAGTTGGTGTGGCCGAGTTGGAAGAACGTTTATTGAGATAACGGAGGATAATTGGAGAACCGTCCCATCAAAAAAGAAGGAGGAAGTTTGGGTAGAATGCCAAGTAAGTAACATTTAACCTTTCAATGATCTATCTACTCAATATTATACATCTTCATAATATATAGACATAATACATGCTACATATTTTGGCGTAGCGACCTTTTGAAATAGAATCTAATGACATGGAAGTGGTGAGAAAGAAGGCATTCAACATCGTCTCCAAATCTTTTCGCGAGCACAAGCATGCTCTAAGAAAAGACTACTTGTATGAGAAGGGAAAGAGGCTAGGTCAAGATCCAAGGGACCGATACAATCATATTACAACCGATGCGTGGGAGGCCTTCAAGCAAGCATCGCTTGAAAATAAGACTTCGGTGAGTCACAAACTATAACTTCGGTGACATAACCTCCTCTTATCTATTACATTAATGATGACATGTGATACGGTATCTTCTTGTGCAAAGGGGAAATGGGACAAGAAGGTCACATCGGCGAAATCAATAACAATGCCATACACCGGTGGTAGGTCGGGGTATTTGGGTGTAGGTGAGAAGGAGGGGCTTAGGGAGAAGGAGGAACTAGTGAAGGAGTTGGTATTAGGGGGGATGGACGAGGCGGAAGCTCGGTATGTCGTAGTGGAAAAGGACGCCGAGGATTATACTAGACAAAAACTCTTCGTGTTAGGTCGAATTAGAGACTCGGATGGTAAGTTCACTTCGGAGGATGCCGAAAAATGTGCAAAGAGGGTGGTTAGTCTATCTATCTTACATTATCTTACTATCTATTGTAGTCTTATTTATTTTTGTTGTTGCTTTCAAATATTCTTCACAACCACTTTCACCTAGTACAACATATTTTATAATAGGAACTTCTTGAGCGCCAAAAGGAGGAGGGTACCTTTATCCCGTGTGGGAAGAAGGATGTCTTGAATGAGGCTTTTGCTCTTGGGAAGAAAAAGGAACACCCGGGAAGAGCATTAGGTGTTGGAGGTTACGCGACACAAGAAGAGGTTTTTGGGATTAAGCAAGGTTGGGGCAATCCTAAACCATCACAACTACAACGAGCTTTGAGCGAGGTGGCGGCGACAAAGGCGGAAATGAAGGATTTGAGGGAGGTGATGAAAGACATAGCACAACACACCAACTATCCCCACATCGAGAGGTTAGGAGGTACACAACCACATCTTCCACCATCATCAAAGGGTTCTCAAGCATCACCTCAAATTGTGGAGGATGAAGGTGAGAATGCGGAAATGGACGAGGAACTAGTGCCTCCTACTCCACCTTCATCACCCATCAAGTTGAATGCGGCGCATTCCATTCAAGTTGATAAGGTTAGTACAAATTTTGCTAATTTAGAACATCGTTGGTTTCTAATCTCTTTCTAAAAATAGTTAGATGATGATTTCTCTTGTGCTTTCATTTATGATAGAACCCCCCTTGCAAGCTATATGTTTCGCAAGGTACCAAATCAAAACCACTCCATGTCGCCAATGACACATGCGACCCAAGTGCGGTGAAACACAATCGTGTTGACATCCCCGCAGGATTTTTTAGTGTTCCAATTACCGATGTTTTGATAGAACAATAAATGCTACCTGTGAAGGATTCACCGATGGTGAGAGTTGGGGAGGCTAAAGGTTTCCTTGTTCTATGGCCAAAATGGTTGGTGCTTGATGAAAAATCCACCTCCATACCCCGTAGGAAACCACAAACTCCACAAAATCCACAAATACCCGTGCATGCCTTGCCTATAGCTAGACAAACATTAGACCCCATGCTCGTGGAGTTTATGAAAGCCCTTCCACCCTTCGTCCGAGTCTTTTATGATTTGATATCCTCGCACAACAATAATGCATGCTATGCCTTTCTCGGAAATGAAAGGTGCTTTACCATGACAAAGGACATCCACGTACCATGGGAGGATTTTGAATATTTCTGGAATTTCAATGAACTTCCCGCCACCATTCTTTGCCTCAATCAAATGTAAGCCATTTGTATGTGTTTCATGAGAATACTCAATTATCAAACCATATATGATTACATCCTCGTCATGATTGTCTACTACATTCACAGGTTCTTGCATCACCATGCCTATCACCGGAGCAAGCATTTCATTGGATTTTTGCATCCAATGCATTTGCAAGCTAGTATGGAGAGCAATAGGCAAAGACTTGATTACTTGAATTATACTCTCTCCGACAAATCAAAGAAAATATGGATCGGACCATATCTCGAGAGGTATACCTTACAATTTGCTCTATTACTCATGCTAAATATATTGTATTTGCTCTACTGCATTCTTTTTTTATGACCATTATGCTTTCATGTGATTTGTAGTGATCATTGGAGCTTTGTTGCAATAATACCCGCTTTAAAGCAAGTATATTGGATAGACCCACTCCACCGCCCTCCATCACGAACATTCGCCGATCTCCTTGATAATGCAATTCTTCAAGTGAACGACAAAACACTCCTCGACTTCCACCTTATAAACATTCGGGTAAGATGTTGTGCTCATGCTATCACGTCCTTTCAAAAATCAACATTTGCGTTTAAAGTACCATAAGTATAGTAATGTTTTATGTTTTAAACACTTTTGTAGTCTAGGAAGCAATCATCGAACTATGAATGTGGCTATTACACAAAGATCTTTGGTTTGATGGTGGTGGATGGTGTTCAAAAAGACATGCTAGATCTTCTAAAGGTACGCTACACGCGTCTAATCTCATTTATATTCGTCGAGATTTCCTAATAAGCGTTATTTTCAATCATAGGTATTCAAGGATGATATCACTCCTTTCTCCTTGCAAGAACTTAACGACGGAAGAGACCAAATGGCTAAATATCTGGTCCACAACCGTGCGTTTACCATTGCAAGGCCACAGGTCCCTAACCTCCCCAAGGCATGAAAAAGTATTGTCTCTCTTTTTGGTAGGGGCTTGACATTGGTATCGCACTTGAGTGCTTAGGTTATGCATCTTTAGTATTAGTATAGGGGCGTTGGATTTGAATTTGACAGGTTTATGTTGAGTCGGGTATCCCGATTCATGTTTCGAAAGAAACGGGTCAATTTTAACAAATAATTACACAATTCTGTCTTGCAAGCAAACGAATTCGCTTCCTTATTCGCTTCATGTCGAATCCAGAAGCTAGATCGCTACCTGGCACGCCTTCTACTACAATATAACAAGCGGTCATACACACGGCCTCGCCTATACATTCGCCCACAAAAGCGACGTCGCCTGGCTACTCGCTTGCTAGACTCTGTTGCCCCTGGCGTGCCTCAAACGATTTCGCCTATACATTCGCCCACAAAAGCGACGTCACCTGGCTACTCGCTTGCTAGACTCTGTTGCCCCTGGCGTGCCTCAAATGATTTCGCCTCCAATATTCGCCTCCATAGACGAATTCAAAAGGCGAATTCGCCAACCACATTCCCTACAACAAATATGTGCACGACGTCGCCTAATATTCGCCTCTTCTGGCGGTGTCGTATCCCACTCCGCTTGTGCCCATCTGGTCTGGCTACATTTTCAGGTGGCGAGTTCGCTTTTTAGTTTCGCCACCTCCAGAAGGCGAACTCGCTTTTCTTTTTTGACCACAAGCGAGATGATACACGATACCGTAACACCATGACCATTGAGTCTTTTTTCAAATTTAAAATTCCCATATATTCCGGCGAATACGCCAGCGGTCTCGCCTGTTTCACCCTAGCGAGTCTGGTTACGATTTCGCTTGTGTATTATTAGAAACAAGCGACCAACACAAGCGAGTTCGCCTTAACAGGCGATCACTGGCGGCGATATCGTATCACTCATATTTACAGACACAGGCGACCTGAGGTGGCGAATTCGTAACAGGTATACAGGGCGTTTAACGCTGCACACGGCGTTTTGAACCGCCGTGCGCAGCATGCATGTTTAAGGCGTTTTGTTAACCGCCCAGAAGAAGTGCCATTTTACGGCACAACCCATTACGGCATTTCCAAAATGCCGTGAATGGTTCGAATGAACCGCCTAGAAACCTAAGTCCGTCCACTAGTGCTTGTTCCACGACCTCCATGAGTCAATGTTATTGGCACTAAGTGGATTTTCAAGAACAAGTCTGATGGAGATGGCAATATCACCAGAAACAAGGCCAGACTAGTGGCACAAGGGTATACTCAAGTTGAAGGTGTTGACTTTGATGCAACCTTTGCTCCAGTTGCAAGGTTAGAATCGGTCCGTTTCTTGCTTGCTATGTCGTGTATTATGAAGTTTAAGTTGTTTCAGATGGATGTCAAGAGTGCATTCTTAAATGGCATCGTCAATGAAGAAGTGTATGTTGAACAACCCAAGGGATTTGAAGATCCCTATCTCCCTGATCACGTTTACAGACTAAAAAAGGCTTTATATGGTCTTAAGCAAGCTCCTAGGGTTTGGTATGAGCGTCTCACCCAATTTCTTCTGCAGAAAGGCTATCGACGAGGGGGAGTAGACCGAACGCTCTGTGTGTTTAAACATGATAAACACATTCTGCTTGCCCAAATTTACGTAGATGATATTGTTTTTGGGTCAACCTCTCAAAAGTTGGTTGATAACTTTATAGAGATGATGAAGAGTGAGTTTGAAATGAGTATGGTTGGTGAGCTGTCTTATTTTCTAGGGCTCCAAGTCAAACAGCACAAGAAAGGTATCTTCATAAATCAAACCAAGTACACCTTAAACTTGGTTAAGAGATTTGGAATGGATGATTCTAAGAGTATGCGAACTCCAATGGCTTCAACAGAGAAACTGACTTATGACAAGTATGGTGTGAAGGTAGACATTAAGCTCTATCGAAGCATAATTGGGAGTTTACTATATCTTACTGCAAGCAGACCAGACATCTGTCTGAGTGTTGGTCTATGTGAAAGATTTCAATCTGATCCTAAGGAGTGTCATCTTTCTGCAGTCAAGAGGATCATCAGATATGTACATGGAACTGCTGATTATGGTCTCTGGTATTCTAGAGGAAGTCAAGCTGAGATTATTGGCTACAGTGACTCGGATTGGGCTGGGATTTCTGAGGACAGGAAGAGTACCACTGGAGGATGTTTCTATGTAGGAGGAAATCTGGTGTCATGGTACAACAAGAAGCAGAATTCTATCTCACTATCTACCACTGAATCTGAGTACTTAGCAGCTGGAAGTTGCTGCCAGCAACTACTATGGATGAAGCAGATGTTGAAAGACTATGGTTTCAAACAGGATGTCCTCATTATTAAATGTGATAATAAGGGAGCCATTGATCTCTCTCACGATCCTGTTGATCATAAGAAGACAAAGCATATAGACATCAAGCACCACTTCATCAGAGACTTGGTGGAAAAGAAGGAACTGACCATTGAATTTGTTCCTAGTGCTGAACAATTTGCAGATATCTTCACCAAGCAATTGGACTCTGCAACTTTTGAAACATTGAGACAAAACATAGTTGTTTTTCGAATTTGAGGTACTTCTGCTTACCTCTCATTGTTGTAAATTAGTTTACTGCTTTATGTCTTTTAGTTTTCTAAATGAAAAAAATACAAAAAAAAATGAAGAGAAGTTACGAATGTGCTGAATGAGTCAACATTATTGGGATGAAAAATTATATCTGGGCCGGATAATAGAATCTTGGACTCATATTTATTTTGTGAGGGACAATTGAGGAACTTCTGGAAATTATGGATTGATGTGCAATTATGGATATATTTTCCATTTTGGTTCTGGATTTGAATTTCAGAAATTCCAAAAATATAAGAGGGAAAAGTTTCTTTTCTGCAACCACCCAACCCTCGACGTTCCCAATTCCAACAAACCCTCTCTGTCAAATCGTCAATCTTCACCAACAAGAAGCTCTCAGATCAATCTCTGACACTCCAGCCAACCATTCTGCACTGCATATTGGCTGATTAGCCTCCAAACAGCAAGAAAATCTCAAAGCTTTGTGTTGTCGGAGTTTCGAGTCAATCTGCACATGCAAGAGGTATTTTGCTAGTTCTTGGATCAAGATTGTGTTTTTCCTGCTATTCTAGTAAATTAAAGGGTGTGTTTAATCTAGGGGTCTGCTGTTAGTGGATTCTGAAGTATTATCTGTGAAGTTCGGTTTGTGTTTGAACCTAGTGCTGTGTTTAGACTATCATAGGAAGCCCGCAATCTAATAACCCAGCCACCCCAAACCCCACTGACATGATTGAGGAGGATCTGAATCTGGGGATTATCAATAATCCCAACCCTCTCAGAGCCACAACAGAATCTGTGGCTCATGATAGTAACCCTACTGTTAGGGTAGATGTTGAGTTTGAAGGAGGGCCAGTCCTGGATTTTTTCTATGAGAGTTCAAAGATTGAAGAATCTGAGGAGACCATGGGGACAGAAAAAGCAGAAACAGGTTCTGTAGGTAGGAAGGTATACCAGAGGAGGAAGAAGAGAGGGCAAGAAGATGGAAAGGTGAAGTTTGGACAAGGAGTGTTCAGTTCTGTGCCTGTTGAGCAGGAGAAGCCTGTGGAAGTTGAGCAGCCAGTAGATATGGATAAAATCCTGGAGAATGTCAGAACCATGATAGAGCCACTCGTTGAGACAGCACCAGATAGTGAAGATAATGAGCCATTGAGCTCAAGATTTGAGAAATTGCAGGAGCTGAAGAGGGAGAAGTTGAGGAAGAAGCCACTGCCTCCTGTTATTCAAGTTTTCTCTCCAATCCCAGGCAAGAGGAAGAGAGATGAGGTTCCAGAGCTCAATCTGGAATTTGAGGAAGTGCCACTTCCAGAGGTACCACCTACAGTACCTGCTACAGAAGTTCAAGAGAGCAGCTCAGAATCTGAGTCTGAGGAGGATGATGATGCTAATGATGAGGTGCCATTGGTATTTCCAGATGATAATCCTCTACTTGAAAAAGCTTATGATGAGACTTTTTACTCCAGGAGGGTGATGACTGTGTATGAAGGCTTGGTTAACAGAAAAATGCATGTGGAGAAGAGGCTCACTGAGAAGTTTAAACATCCTGCCTTTGTGACCTACATGAAGAGGATTCATATGTTTGGTCCAGCAAATTTCTGTGTGAAAGTCAATCATTCCCTGGTACTGGAGTTTTATGCAAACCTGAGAGGAACCAATAGTGCTCCAGATTCTGCTTGGTACAGAAAGGTTTATATCAGAGGCAAGCTCTACAGGTTTGATGCCCCCTTAATCAATCTGGTGTTAGGGACAGAAGGACATGACATCACGTGTCCAAATGGTGCTTATCCAGAAGATTTTACTCTGGATTATGATGTGATAGCTCTAGAATTATCAGGAGGCACACTTGGAGAATGGGGTGTAGCAAAGACCATCAAGGCAGCTTATCTTACTCAGAAGTATTTCTGCTTGTATAGGGTGGTTGAAAATTTATGGGCAATGTCCAAGAATGTGTCTCTTGTGACTGAAGAGATGGCTTGTCTGATGTACTGCATTGGTACAGGAAGACCCTACAATCTGGGATGGTTCATCTGATAGGGTTTTGTTAGTGGCTCAGCACCAGAAATCAGATGAGTACATCACTTATCCTGCTCTCATTACTGGTCTGCTGTATCATGTTGACTTAGATGATGATCTTAATGATAAGATCACCTTCTGTGATGATGTGCAAGTTAACAGAACCATCCTTCAGAAGAGAAATGATTTACCAGCAGTAGCTGAAGTAGAGGAGGATGCATCAGAAGATGAACCGGTACATGATAACTTTGCCACTGTCAGAAAGAGGGAGCTTAGAGGTCATATCAGATATCACAGACAGAAGATGTTAGACCTTCAGGAGGAGCTGGAAGCTATAGAAGAAACTGATGATGAGACCAGTGGATCTGAAGCCTTCTGAGATAGTCTGTTGATTTTATTATCTCTTTCTCTCCTGTACTTAGTACTTCTGTTGAGTTCTGGATATTTTTGTTATATTTTGGGATAAGGTTTTGGTGCAGCTTTGGCACATTTTATGTTCCCAAGGGGGATAATATTTTGATGGTTTAGATGGCCATTTATTTTGGATGTTTTAATTTTTATAATGTGTCCATTTATTTTGGAACATTGCTATGACCATGAAGCATGTATGAATATCTCTGTCTATGTCTGGTGAGTAGGGGGAGCTTAGTGATTATGCATGTTGTTTCTGATTTATTTGATGCAAATATGAATGAAGTCTGGAGTTCTACATGCAAGGGGGAGCTATTGCTGGGTATAAACAATGGGGACAATAGGGTGATTGGGATAATAGCTGGATAACAATAGAGTCACGTAACACTCTCGCTTTCATTTGAGAATATTTCGACCCTATCAGCCTGGGTTACACGAAATTCCTCGCAGGATAAAACTATCGTTGCATTCTTGATTCTAGGCTGGAATCAAGAACATGCCTTTGAGTATTAGTGTTTCTGGATTGTATATCAGAAAATCTGTGTTTCTCGTTGTCGTTTATATATTTCAGTGTTGTAGCTGGAATCTGTGTATCTTAGTCAGGTTTAGTCTCAAATAAGGAAAGTTTATATTTTTCTCAGATTAGCTATAGAAGTAGAGTATAGCTAGGAGACTACTTGTAGTTGTGATTAGCTGGACGAGCAGATCAGCATTTCCGAAATGGAAGGATCGAGAAGATCAAGACGACATCACAGCGTTGGACTATAAATAGACAAAGAAGCTGCGACAACAATCATCCATAATGTGTGAAAGTATTCTGGAGTTCACAATAGCTTTACAGTTTGGAGCAGCATATTGAAAGGAGTTCAATAGGTCGTCGCCATCGCCAGGAGTCTGAAATCAGCAAGCCTTAATACTTTGGGAGAAGTGGTCAAGACAACAACGAGGAGTTGCTGACCGGCAGTGAGGGGATCTCACAAATCCACAAGGAAAAGATAAGTCTAGATAGTAAATTAATTGTTTGAGGAACATTGTAACTACTCTTGATTATTTTAGTAGATGATTTTCAGACTGGGCAAGGCCCCACAGACGTAGGTGTTTTATCACCGAACTGCGTAAACAATTCTTGTGTTCTTACTTTTAGTGTTTAAACTGAACTGCACGTTTAAACATACTTGCTAGAGTAGAACTATTAGTTAAGAATGTTGTGAAACTGATCGATAGTAAATTTCACATTAAGCATGAGAACATTTCACTTCTTATCCTGAGTAATGAAATCTGATACCTTCATGCCATTGTTGGAATGATAAGCCGCTCCTGCTTGACATGTCTGATCTTGACCTTGTATCCAGTTCTCATGTATGTCAATGTCCTTCCCATTTCCCATTCTCCACTTGCATCTCCACTTGATTAGGGACTCAACAAATTTCCGACAACCAGTACCTCCACACCCTTTCCAACCATGCATTTGCTTTAGCAAACGATATTAGGTTGTGTGGATGGACGCGGCTAACATGCTCGGCGATATATTGTAAATTACTAACTTACATTTATATAATTAATGAACTATAGATACTTTTGTCCTTGATTTGTTTATTCGATTCATTTAGTTTATTTTATATTATACAATTTTATTCATTTTACTTAACTAGATTTAGCTCAATATTATTTAACTAATTAATTAATAAAATTGATTCGACTCCCTATAGTTTTTAAAAGATCTAATTCATATCATTTCAGCCACTTTTAATAAAATACAGTTCAATTAAATTTAACTAAATCTCATACTATTCATTTTAACTTTTGGCAAAATCCAGACAAAAATCTCCTAATTTCATATTTAAGTTTAATTTCATTAAGTCCAGTAAAATTTGATTTAAATTCAATTTTGTTTCTGATGAAGTTTGAAACTAAATTAAATTAAAATTAAATGTGACAAGCTGGCATATGTATTTGCTCCAGCTGGCACCGTTCATTTCATCTCGCCGAAAGTTCCCCCAGTTATCATCAAAAAAGAAAAAAAAGTTTCCCCAAATCCAAACCCTAGTTTCTTCAGTTTCTCTTATCCTCTATTTCTCGTCTCTAATCCAAACCCTAGTTTCTTCAGTTTCTCTAATCCTCCATTTCCTTACTCTCTATCTCTTCTTGCTATTGAATTCTCGGAAAAGTGGATTCGGTCCTTCACATTCTCGGAGAAAAGGATTCGGTCCTTCGCAATCCATGCGCAAGAATTCTTCAAACTCAACGGGTGGGGAGGAGTTTGGGAGAGGCGGTTGAAATCCCAGAAAAAAGTAGCGGCATCCCCAGATTGAAGAGGGCTAAAGGTAATCTATAGTTATTGACTGGTGCGGTCTGCGAGCCAAAAGAAGATCCAGAGAAGCCTCTGGGTCAAGATTCATACTTTATGCATTGGCACACCATCGGAATTTCTGATGAGGTGGGCGGATACGCGAAGGATGGGATCGATTCGGGTGCTTACGCTCGCGAGCTGATGGACAACGCCTATAAATTTCTACAGTGCGAGGCTGGGGGCGAGGTAGATCCCGCTAATCTGCTTGATGCTAATCTGCTTGATTATGCCTACGAAACCAGTACCGCATTAGGGGGCTCTACTGCTTGTAGGGGTGTTCAAAAATACCCGGCCCGGCCTACCCGTCCCGTTGACCCGGTGACCCGGCATAAAATAACCGGGTATTTTCTTATATTTTACGGACGGGTAACCGACCCGTTAATTTCGTAAATTACCGGGTCCGGGTCCGGGTCACATAAGTGTCATTTTCCGGGTACCCAGAAACCCGGTATAATATGTATTTATTTAATTAATTATAATTATAAATATAATTTTACGTTTTAATATTGATATTTTTAAAAATTAAATACCGATTCATCCTAATTAGACTCAACCTCTTAAGTTTCCAATCCACCTCTCCAACCATTTAATCTTTTGCTTTGATATTGCTACTTTTTCTTCAATACAAGCGCACAACCGCATCCCGCATTGCACTGGAGTACATCCACTAATTTGTCTCGAATGATAATAATAAATAATTTTATCGATATTTTCATATTAAATAATATTTAATTAGTTTTGGAATTTTATACTGATAAAATATATTTATTATTAAATAATTAAATGTATTTTGTAGCACTTTTTATAAGTAATAAAATAAAATAGGGTACCCGGTTACCCGGCCCGCATAACTGGGTACCCGGTATTTTCGGGACTGCTTGCATAATCACGCTGGCTGGCGACACCCTTCATGCTATAAATATTGGGGATTCTGGAATTTTAGTAATCAGAGATGGAGTGGTTGGTTACAGGTCCCCTATTCAGCAACGTAGCTTCAACTGTCCTTACCAGCTGGGGGTTTCAGCAGTAGAAATCACACCCACGCTGACGAGATTGTGCTTGAGGGGATGGAGTCTGGGGATATAATTGTTGCAGCCTTTGATAATCTTTTCGATTCCCAGATTGAAGACATTGTCAACTCTTCAATGGGAGATAAGAAACTTCCTGACATAATAGCCAGAAATCTGGTTCTAGAGGCCAGGCGTGTTTCTCTCTCTAGGGAGGGTGTCACCCCTTGGACGTTGGCAGCAGTTGATGCCGGTCGCGACCAGAAGAAGTATCTTGGCGGAAAGTACGATGACATTACTGTCATCGTAGCATGTATTTTCTAGCTCTTTTCTTTTTGTTTTTTTGTTGATCTCCATGCTTTAGTTCCCATCAGTGTTTGGTTACTCACACTTATTGCAGGTACTCATAAAGGGATAGTTTTGATGTCTTATTCTCATAATTATTGAGCATGTCCTTCTGTAGGTTTGACTGCGATTCTCATAATGGCAGATTTCAGAAATTTAGATTCATGCATGCAGAGAATTTAGTGCTACTTGCTTGTCCTTTAATGCGTGGTTACGTTCTGTAAGTTCAAGGAATTGATTTTTGAGTATTCTACTTCAATATATTGAAAACATGAACTGCAAAATAGTACTCCTTTTTATCTCAGGAAAATCTCAATGAGCATGATGAGCAAACTTTTCTTCTCGCATTTGAAAATGCAGGTAAGAACGTTACAATTTGCATAAGCTTAAATTGTTTGTGTTAAATTGTGTATAAGTTTATAATTGTTACAATATGTTTCTGATGGAGTGAAGATGTTTGCCGAACTTTCTGGAGATAGATGTTTGAAACTGATAAGTAGTGAGATTTTCTTCAGTAGATTTATCAATTATGGAATCTTTTTTATGATTGTTGTTGGGCAGTTGATATCACATTAACATGGTTATTTTCAGCTATGAATTTTGAGTTATATTTTGATCATTTACTTAGTTTTTGATCTATTATGCATGAACCGTAACATGGGTTAAGGAAATCTAGGAAATCATTTAATTTGAACAATGCTTAATTTTTATGTTTTGACAATGGTGGTGCAATATGATGTTCTTATGCCTGCGGGGAAGGTGTTTGATGTATTTTGACAGCAACCAATTAAGTGAACCTGTATTTCACATTTTTTAGTAAGAGTATTCAGACACATAAGAGTATAGCGTTCTCTGTTAGTTGTGCTGCACATGGACACTGTTCGGTTTTCTTTATTTCAGCATCATATCCATCCAAATGCATTGGGTCGACAAGGTTGTAGACGTTTGTCTGATTAGGGAAAAACAAGCCCATTTCCTCTAAGAGACTATCCTGAGAATGCAACAAGTCTCAGGAGACTATCCTGTGCCAAGGAGAGCTGGTTGCGTTTTTTATGGGGATTTGGATGTTGATAAGGAGGGGCCAATTGATGATTAAGATCTTTCCAGCCTCTCTGAGATGCTCAGGTTTGATGACGACTTACATTTCTTTGACGAATATAGTCTAATGGAACTTCTGAATTGCTTAGAATATTTTTGAGCAATCCATTTAGTTTAGTTTGTGCTTAGATGCTTTTCCGGCTGATAGAGATTGACCTAGCTCCAATGTATTATATTATGAGACATTCCGACTTCTGTAATTGTCTTGATTTAATGAAATATACTAGTTCACATTTCTGCCTTCTTGTTTCTCTTCTTTATCATTCCCTGTTATTCGGTCTACTTCATTATCATGCTTGACATACTTAATGATCGAACTATTTTGACATATGATGAGCATATTCACCATCATTCTTCAAAAAGTAAAGGTTGTGTATAGGTACTGAATTTAGTTTAGAGCATGTTCCTAACTAGTCTGAGTTTATATCTAGTACTAAATCTCCGAGAATCACTTTTAACTTTTCAGATTTCCTTTCGACATAGCCTGTTAAAGTTTCTTATTCACTCTGGCAATGGTTCATCTTTGACAAGCCTCAAAAAGGATGTTAAAGTTGGATTTTGCTGTAACAAATCTTGGTCTTGTCATGTTCTGTTTGTCCTTGGATTTCGCTTTGCAACTGGACTCGGAATGTTCTTACCAGTGATATAGGTTTACTTTACAACTTAAATATTACTGCATGCTCATTAAATTTGGTTTTATTTGTCCACAATTGAATAACTGTTTCTTTGAAGTACGCGCCTTGTGCTTGGTGATCTTCTTTTAGTCTGGTTGCTGTTGTGTGTAATTGGCTAGTAACCTTGCTTGTTTTTCGTATTCGTAATTGTTCATGGTCTGCGAAATCCCCACTAGGAAACATAGTTTAATATGTAATGTTTGAGGCTGTTGTTCAAATTCAAGGGATGAGGAGGGCCTGCTTGATAATGGCAACTTACGTTAAGAGATGAACACGGTACTTCTAACCTTTGCCTTTCACACTATGTTCTTATGTAGGTTACCTAACATCCATTCTTTTATATGGTTCAGTATAGACATTACGTTTTTCCTGGCAATTATATTTTGCAATACATCCATAGAGAATAATTACTCTTGCTTTGATTTTTTATGATAGCTTACTAAATTCGTTGGCATGGTTAAAAGAATATGAATAAAAATACATGAATGACTTGTCTGATCAATGATTATTTAGTTCTGTTTCAGGAGCTAAAAGAGAAGGTTTTGACAATTAAAAGTTATGATAATTTTAGTGTAGGGCGCTGCAAAGCATAGGATCCGAAGGTAGGTTGTAGCATATCGTATGCAGTCTGATTAAGCCATAATTTAACATAGTTTAAGCTCTTTTATGCGATAAGACAATAATTAAGTATTCAATCTTATTCAGAATCAGACAACAAATCTACGTAGATAATGACATCTAAAAAATGTTTGATATACAGTTTCTGAGGAATATGTCACTGTTTCCATACCGTGTTAGCACTCATGAAGGAGATCTTGTATCTCAGACTCAGGCCTGTAAAGGTGTGAAGAATCGTTTTGAGGTACCAGTTAGATATAGTTTAGGCTATTAAAATCTTCAAATTTTTCCCCTAGTGTTATAAATATTTAATATTATATTATTAATAATAACTTTATGTGGCCATCATGACTGTTTGATATATCATCTAATACATTCTGGCTATATTCTATAAGAAAGAAGATGATTATGTGAGGATTAGGAACTATAGAGTAATTAGAAAAAATATATATATATTTTAATAGGGTATACAAATAAAAGAGGTAAACAATTATATAAAGAAGAAGATGATTACCGTAGAAATAAGGTAAGATGGGGAAGAAGATAATTACCGTAGAAATAAGGTAAACTTACCCAACTATACACGTGTTGGAAAAAGGGGAAAAGGGGGGTTGTGGGTCATGGTTTTTACACAGTATCGAGAAGGGTAGATATCAAAAGAGGAGGGATTTCGTTAAAATTGATAAGAAATCATCGGAAGAAATAAATTGGGAATACCAGAGCAGCCAAGAAACTGAGACCAGGTAGATACTCGCCTATATACCCCATATCCAATTTGTGTGATTTATGGTTTTTCGCTGTTTAATGGTATGGGTGTTCTCATGTGTCTTGAAGAGGAATCAAGGAACTTGAACCTTGATTTATATATAGTTCAGTACCTAACCATTGTACTTAACCCGCAACTTATGTCTTTAAGTTAGGGTTGATTCATCATTTTCACCTAGGAGATGGTGATACGGTGCTGGATTGAAAATAGGATAATTTTGTATCATAAGTGGTACAAGCGAGTACATCTTAACCATGGAATAACAACATCATATGGTCCTTTTACAGGTTACGACGATCAAGACCTTACGAAGCCCACATACTAGAGTGAGTATCCTCACTTTTGATACCTGAATATACTGATCAAGCTTGATATGCAAAAGGCATTTGACAGGGTTTCCTGGGACTTTTTTAACTCAGTCATGATTAAGTTTGGATTCTATGGGAAATTTGTAAAGCTTATCCTACAGAATATCTCACAGGCCTGGTTTTCAGTACTGATAAATGGAGTTAGCAGTGATTTTTTCAGTTCAACCAGAGGGATAAAACAAGGGGATCCAATCTCACGATTCCTATACAACATTGTCACTGAAGCCTTTTCAAGGGGAATCAAGCATCTGTCTGATATCCAGTATTTAGAAAATTTCATCATGCCAAGAGGGGTTCACCCAATCTCCCACCTAATGTATGCTGATGATACTGTTATTTTTCTAAGTGCAAGAGGGGTTCACCCAATCACGATTCCAGAATGAAGGCTTTTTTGGAGGCTTATGAAACAGTATCTGGTCAGAAGATTAATTTCTCCAAGTATGAAATTTATGCACATCCAAAGCTCACCAGTCCAAAGCTCAGACTTGTCAGAAGAACTCTAGACATGAGAATTTGAAAAATCCCTTTTACATATAGGGGCCCCTATGTTCAATGGGAGAAACAAGGCAATATACTACCAGGGAGTCATAGAAAGAATGGAAGGTGCTGTGAAGAACCAGAAGAACCAGTGGCTCACAAATGCTGGGAGGATCACACTAATAAACTCAGTTTTGTTAGCCATCCCTACACACATACTGGCAGTTTTAAATCCCCCACAAATGGTGATCAAGAAAATGGAGAAGATAGCATCACAGTTCTTTTGGGGGCACTCAGAATATGGGCAAAGAAAAAGCTGGAGGAAATGGAGCAGAATTACCCTACCAACAGTGGAAAATGGACTAGGAGTGAGATGCATCAGATCTACAGTCAAGGCCTTTTCTTGCAAGTTATGGTGGATGCTACAAAAAAAATAAGACCATCTGGTCTAATTTCATGTGGTCCCTGCCAGAAACTTACAAAAAATCGCAGGCATGGAGAAGAGTCTGTGACATAACACCTTTTGCAAATGCACAGTCAAGAATATTGTGTGGAAATGGAGAGAGTTCATTCTGGGATGGAAATTGGTTGGGAAATGGAGCAGTTTTCTACCACTGGCCTGAGCATATACAAATACCCTTCCCAAATTTAACTGTGAAGGAATTTTTTGCCAATAAACAGCAATACCTTAACAATATGGAGCCTCATTTGGCTACCAACATTTTCCTTCTTTTGCAGGGATCACAACTTCAATATACACATGATGACAGATTGGTGCGGAAGCCAGGATCAAATGGAAAGTTCTCAATCAAATCTGCATATCAGCAGATTAGGCACAGAATGCCTCCAAACACTGTAATGGACAAGGTATGGACATGTCATATCCCTAAAAAAATATCTATCCTTGTGTGGAGAATCAAAAATAAAATCCTACCTTTTGATGACATATTAACCAAGTTTGGGATCAATCTCACATCAAAATGCATGTTGTGCTTTAATTGTGATGCCTTGGAGCATTATTTTAATAAATGTCCTGGGAATGAATTGGTGTGGAAATATATTCATACTTTGCTTGCCATACAGATACCATCTTTTCATAGCATTAATCACATATTCAACTACTATTTCTCCTATAAAGGTTTTTCAAAAATTCATTCCACAATTATTAGGACCATTGTATGTGTGAACTTCTGGTTTTTGTGGAAAAGGAGAAATAAATATTTGTATGATGAAAAATCACTGAGTATAAGCGCAATCTGTGAGGGCATACTTAAAATGGTGTCTCAGATATTTACTGTTCACCCTTTGAGTGGTAATCAGGAGAGGAATCATTTTTTGATTTTAGCTGGCTTGGTACCTCTTTTAAAAACGAGGAGACCTAAACTGGTTAAAATCATTAAGTGGTACCCTCCAGAATCTGGATACAAAATCAATGTTGATGCAGCTTTCAGACAAGGACATGGTGGTATTGGAATTGTCATTAGAAACAGCAAGGGAGACACCATCCTGCTCAAAATGATCTACATCAGATGCACCTCATCTATCACCAAGCTGAACTTCAGGCCATCAAAAAAGGATATGAAGCAGGTATGGAACTACTGCTAAATGACTATGTGATAGAAACTGACTTCTTGCAAGCTCTTTATGGGATCATTAATCCTAATGCATGTCCTTGGGAATGTTTTTAATGTTGCACTGAACTTAATGACTTATATAAACAACATAAAACCATTCATATATGCAGAGAAGGAAATATGCATGCTGATTTCCTTTCTAAGCTTAGTTTGTCAACAAGTAGCTCTGAAACTTTTTCAAGGCTAAATGCCCCAACAGAGCTCAAAGGAATCTTAGCAATGGATTGTATAGGTTTTCCATCAATTAGAACCAGCCAACTTTTTTAGTTTGGATACTGCTGGCTTTTGTTGTGTTTCAGGAATGGAAAGCAGCATGGATCAGTAACCAAAATGCATCAGTTGCAATATGGATGCAAAAGAAAATGGAGCCTAGGGCATCAGGACCTATGTGCAAAGGAAATATCAGCAGCAACAACCTACTGATTTTATTACAACATGGAAGATACAGTTTCCATTGTTAATATAATTTTGTTAGCAATTCTTTTTGCAATCTAGACTGGTAGTATGGATGATCATTCTTAAAATCAGTCTTTTGGTGGCAAAATTGTGCTTTGGCCTTTGCTGGATCAATCACTAAACTGCACCCTCAAGTTTTCTGGTTTAAGATGATACTTCATTTCCATAGTATCAGAATCATAGAGTAGCCACCATAGGTTATTCTTTTTTGGAAGCCTAGAGCAATCTGTTTAGGCTCTTATTGTAAAACAATTCAACCAGAAATGGTTTTATTTGGTTAGGGGTGCCAATTAATTTCCCCCCACCAATGGTGGTTTAATTAAAAAAAAAGAGTATCCTCACTTTTGAAAAGATCTATACTTTTAACTGCCATACTTGTGTGTGCTAGGTGTACCACGTTTTCTTTTCCGATTTATTTAACATGTTAAGATTATATATGTCATATTTGTCTTCTTCTGAGTTTTAAAATTCAATCTGTATGATTTGTTTTATTAGCTGGTCACAAAGATATGTACTTTAAGAAATTGTGTTGTAGTTGGAATTTCTGCCCATTCATTCTGCCTATTGAATTCTGATAATGGTGTTTGAAATTTTGAGAGTTTCTTAAGGAATCTATAAGGGGTTTATATGGTTAAATTGTTGAATTGTTGGGAGCTATAAGGGGTTAATAAAGCTGAATTGTTGGGAGCTATAAGGGGTTTATACAGTGAAGATTAGGTGGGAGTTATAAGGGGTTTATGCAGTGACGATAAAGGTTTTATGAGGGGTTTATACCATGTATACATAGAAAAGATATGCTCAGGGATAAAAGAGGTGTGATGGAGGAAGTCTGGAAATTGTTATCGAGGTGATTTTGTGTGTACGTGTGTATATATGGGTGCAAATATATATATGATGCAAATAACCTGACGAGAGAAAGCAATGATATTATTTGGTGAACTTGTACATGTTTACTCATAATGTGGAGTGTGATATTTGGTATTGGCATTTGATAATTCTGAATGGTATCTCGAAATATTAAGTCATGTGTGATGTGTATTATAGATGGTATACATAGTCATATAGTCTGGTCATACAGTCTGGTTGGTAGATATGTAAATTGTAGTGAGTAATGTAAACGGGAACTAACTTTCCGTGTTGTTGGGGAACTAACTTTATGTGCTATTACTACCATGGAAAAAAAATGAAAATATAAAATGGGGTAATGGAATGATTGAATACTGTAATATGGCATTCTTGAAGTTCTAGTCCTGTGATTTAAATCTTGCAATTGTGTGTGCTGAACTGTAGAAGAATGTTATATATTTTCTTCTTTATGTGTTAGATAGGATGCTATGAGTTGGTCGGAATTATATTATGAATAGAAGTTGTAGTTATATTATATGGTTGTTTGAGGATACCACTGAGCGAAAGCTCATTTCGTGTGTTTAAATGTGGCATGGCAGTAATGGGCTGGCGTGGTTAGGCTGGTTGAAGTTGGAATCAAGGTCACAAGTGGTTAGCTTAACTTAAGGAGCTAGCATATGTAAATATAGCTAAATAAATGGCGACTATTCCATTTGAACCTTTCTGTGTTTTCTTAGTTTGCTACTTTAGTTCATGTATCCTTACCTTTGTAATAATAAACTAACACTTCTAATTCCTTGCTCAACTCTGTTCTTATTTCGAGCCCTGTGTGAACCAGGTAGACGGCCAATTAGACTTTCCGTAATGGATAGGGAGTCTAATTGGGGCGTCACAAAAGGCACTATTAAATTCTGCTTTATTTGTTATGTAATGTTTATGAAGCATTATTTTACCAAGTTTTTGAGAAATTCATGTGTATTTTTGTATTTTATTTTTGCTTGTCATCACTAATTAACTCGTGACTCTCTCTTTCTCGCTGTGTCCCTTCCTATCATGCTCAACACAGATAGAAGTTAAACTCATAGTCATAGTCATAGATTCACAATTGATTCTCACATGCTAAACCCCCATTTCTTTCCAAGAGCCACAATCTTTTCTCTCATTTTTTTATTTCATTTCCTTTGAGGTTTCTTGTGTATGTTCTGTTTTATAGTAGCCATGGTGATAAAACTGCAGAAAATTAAGAACTTCTTGGCAAATACCACTCTTTTGATTCACTCAAAATCAGTTCCATTTAGCATTTTTTTTGTTCATCCTTGTTACTAGGTTGATGTCATTGTTGTCGGTAATTGCCTGATTTACCTGATGATCATATTCTTGATCTGGTAGTGGGCCTTTGAGCTCAGATTTGAATATGCTGATTGTGCTGTTAATTATGGTATCTTCTATTTTAATCTATTTTTGATGAGGAAAAAAGAAGGCAGTATCTCATCTTCCTAGATGATGCGGGACAATCTTTTAGAGGATTACATTCCCAAAGAAAGGTGAAATGTTGACTTCTGTACCAGAATGGCGTAGCTTTTCCTACTGAGGAACTAAGAGATGTAGATGATGAACTTACAGTATATGAAGAGGGTCTGGAATGCATTGGTCCTGGACACTCCCTCTTGAGTAAGTCAAAGAGCCACAGCCAGGACAAAAGCTAGAAAGTTGTACACGATGCTATAGAGTTTGGTGTGGTTATTGTCTTGTAAAAATGATGATGTTGGTTGGGGCTACTAACCTAGTCTGCTTAGCTCCATCATCTTGTATAGCATTACTTTTTCAATTAAAGAGCCTCTACATTTACTACCACGGCTAGTGGAGGCAACAACCTGGTTTTGACAGGCCTGAGAGGTATTTGGTGGTTAGGTGCTCAGCCAGCTGAAAAATCATTACCTAGGAATTAAAGTCAGACACCAATTTTTGGTGGAACTAGCTTCTGTAAATGCCAAGTTTCTGCTTAGTTAATATGTTCGTTTCTAGCTTCTTGCTTCTCTACAATGTCTCTCTTTTACTCTTTGTTATCTTTTAAATCCATGTCTCTTCAGTAGTTCCTGGAATCTCCGGAAACTGCAATATCTCTTCATAAAGAAAAAGACTATATATGCTGACCGGGGTTGTGGTTTGACAATCTTTAAAGATCATTATGGAATGAATCTCGAGAATGAACTCTCATGGTTATAGGGATATTTTTTCTGATCATCTGATCTGATTTACTCCTCTAGTTACTTATCCCATAGCTTGGGTGAAGAAGAAGCAAACATGCCGTAAATTTGATAAATGTTGCAGATATATATGTTTGGCATCCGCCTTGCATTATGTTTCTTCAGAAGCAAAAGAACATGGGGAAAAGTTCATGTCTGCCCAAGCTGAACTTGAACAGTTGAAGGCCTTGCTTAATGTGAAGCGTGAAATGAATGACATCACCATTTCAAATGAACATTGTAATGGAAAACCTAAAGAAAGTTCCAGATAAGAAAATGTTTCAAAGATGTGGTTAAAGGACTCGGCAACCTTTGGAGGTTTTGGATTGTACAGCAGACTATGGTGAGGCTGCTACTGAGAAGGCAACCGACTTGTTGGCTTCCACTCGTAACCATGAGAATGGTGCAAGCTCGGCTGCACCCCAGAAACAAAGTCAGAAGAAGAATGTTAGCCATTTGTAAATAATTTCATGGAGTAGTAGCCCTTTCAAAATGTTGGGAAGCCTACTCAAGAAGAAAGGCACAAGCAACATGATTTAGTGTATTGTTGGATATTTTGTTGAATACTCCAAAACTCTCTTTAAAAGATTCACAGGTAAGGAACAAGAGGAAAGGGGTCTAGTCTTCCATCAAGAGTCAGCTTGATGGCCTTTGTTTTTTTTCAAGTTCATCGAAAAACCAGATTTTTCATTGCTGAAGTATACCTTATTTACGCTTCCATGTCAATCCTACCAGCTTCATCGCCTCAATCCTACCATGTCTTATGTTATCATAGGTTAGGAGTAGTATGAAATTACACTCCAAACTACTCTGTTCATTTACTCCAAACTACTCCTTCCAAACTACTCTGTTTATTTATATAGTTTCTGTTACCATGTCTTGTGTTATCACAATCCTTCCGGACCCTCCGTTCATGATACTTCTTCACCTTCTCCTTGACGATGGCTTCATGGACCGCAGCCTTTTCCCTTTATTCATTAAGAAAGTCCAGCTCCGTCATGCGTTGCTCTTTATCTACTTGCTCTGTTATTGGAACTGACGTTCAGAGGCTTGGGACCCCGATCTCCGCTGGTATGACTGCCTCCGAACTGTAGGTCAAGCTGTAGGGGGACTCTTTGGTCGATGAACTCTCCGTTGTCCGGTGAGCCCATAGGACGCTCGGCAACTCATACACCCAATTGCCCTTTGCTCCCTGCAACCTCGTCTTTATGCTATTAACAATGGTTCCATTTGTGACCTCAACCTGTCTATTCGCCTGAGGGTGGTATACCGAGGTAAGCTTCTGCATGATTCCATGCTTAACGCACCAGAACTTAAAAAGGTCGTTCTCAAATTGAGCACTGTTATCCGTCACGATGGCCTTCGGGATCCCAAACCTGCATATAATGTTCCGCCAGCAAAACTTCACACATGTGGCACCCCAGATATTAGCCAAGGGCTCCGCCTCCACCCATTTTGTGAAATAATCAATAGCTACTATCAAGTACTTCAGCCCCCGGGCGCCGTCGGGAACGGACCAACCAGATATATCCCCCACCTAGCGAACGGCCATGTCCTTGTGATTCCCATCAACTCCGTCTGAGGGACGTGTATCATTGGGGCGAACTTTTGGCACTGCACACATGAACTGACCCTCTCTTGAGAGTCCTGGAACAAGGTAGGCCAGTAGTACCCCATCCGAAGGATGTTCCTAGCGACCGTCCGGGCCCCCTGGTGACTTCCGTTGGCTCCCTCGTGCACTTCTATGACCGAGCAGTGACCCTTCGACCTCTCAACATACTTGAGTAGGGGTTGGAGATACCCCATTTTGTAGAGTATACCATCCTGAAGCACGTACTTCGAAGCTTTGACCCTGATCTTCCTGGCTGCCACTCGGTCGGCGGGCACCTCCCCCGTCCGGAGGTAGGCCTGGATGAGATCCATGCATGATTCTTCGACTCCGACAGCTCATACCATCATTCCCTCTTGCTCCTCGTAGTTGCGCTTGCTCAGGACCTTCCTCTGCAGCGGAGTCTTCACGACCGGCTGAAGTTCCGACGAGGCCATCTTGCTCAGGGCCTCTGTTTTTCCGTTCTCTTCTCTTGGTACCTGTGCCAAGCTAAATTCGTCAAACTTCTGGACTAGGGCGCGGACTAGTTCCAGGTATCTCTGTAAGCTTCTCTCCTTTGCCTCATACTCCCCGTTCACCTGCAGAACTACAATCTGGGAATCACTGAAGGCTTTGACCGAACTTACGCTCAGCTCCCGGGCCAGCCGGAGGCCTGCTACCAGGGCTTCATATTCCACCTCATTATTGGTGGTTTTAAAGTCGAAATGCAGCGCATAAGGGTACTCCTCCCCTTCTGGAGACGTGAGTAGGACACCTGTTCCACTCCCCCCGGCGTGTGCAGAGCCGTCGACGTGTAGCTTCCATCTTCTGCTCGTGCTCTCGGCCAACGTCTCCAGGACCTCCTCTTCCGCCATATCCATCAAGAAATCCGCCAAAACCTAGCCCTTTATGGCCTTTCTAGGCTGGAAGGATATCTCGTGCTCCCCAACTCAACCGCCCACTTCATCATCCTGCCAGATGCTTCGAGTTTTAACATCACTTGCTTCAGGGGCTGGTTGGTCAGGACCACGATCGGGTGAGCCTGGAAATACAGCCGTAAGCGTTTGATGGCGTACACCAGTGCTAGGACGAGCTGTTCCAGGCGCGTGTACCTCGTCTCCGGACCCTGGAGGGCCCGGCTCAAAAGTACACGGGATCCTATCGGCGGCCTTCTTCCCTGACTAGAATTGAACTTATGGCTGTCGACGAGGATGACACATATAGGTACAAGACTTCCCCCTCCTGAGGCTTGGAGAGTGTTGTTAGCCTATTCAAATGTCCCTTCATCTCCTGAAACACCTGCTCACATTTCTTAGTCTACTCAAACTTTTTCGCCTTTCTCGTTAAAGAAGAGAAGCTGCTTCTCAGCCCCTTAGACAAAAAACGACTCAGGGCGGCCAGTGAACCTGTCAACCGTTGCACCTCCTTTACATTCTTTGGAGATGTCATCCGGCTGATAGCTTCCATCTTCTCTGGATTGACATCTATTCCCCTGCTAGACACCATGTACCCCCAAGAACTTGCATGCTCCGACCCCGACGGCGCTCTTCGCGGGGTTGAGCTTCAGGTTTACACTCCTCCGAACTCCGAACATCTCCTTCAAATCCTCCAGGAACTGCAGATGGCTCTTACTTTTAATCACCATGTCATCCATGTAAAGTTCCATGTTTCTACTCATCTGGTTCTTGAACAGCTTGTCCGCCATACGCTGATAAGTGGCCTCCGCATTCTTCAAGCCGAACGGCATCTTCTTGTAGCAATAAAGTGCATATGTCTGTAATGAACGCTGTTTTCGCTCGGTCCTCTTCCGCCATCTGGATCTGGTGGTATCCCCTGTAGGCGTCAAAGAAGGCCAACACCTCGTATCCTGTGATGGCCTCCACCAGCTTGTCCACTAGAGGCAGGGGGTAGCTATCTTATCGGCAGCACTTGTTCAGGTCCGTGAAGTCAATACACATCCTCCACGTCCCATTATGCTTTTTAACCATCACCGGATTGGCCAGCCATTCCGGGTACAATATCTCTTCAATGACATCCGCCTCCTTCAGTTTCTGTACTTCTACCCTAACTTCAGCAGTCTGATCTCCTGCCAGAGCCCTCTTCTTCTGTCGGATGGGTTTCAAGTCTGGGATCACATTCAATCGGTGCAAAACCAACTCTGGGGGCACCCCCACGAAGTCCCTGACTTCCCACGCAAACACATCTTCATATTCCGCCAGCAACTCCCATAGCTAAACCTTCACCTCTTCCTGCATCTTCTTCCCCACCTTTACACTTCCTCTGTTCCCTACTGGCATGTCTTCTACTTCTTCAGGGCCCACTTTTCCTTGTACAGCTCTGACCGGAGCCTTCTTTGCCTCCTGAAAGGCCGTCAGCATACAACTCTTTGCTGTGGACTGGCTTTCTCTAACTGTGGCTACACCCTGATCGGTTGGGAACTTCATGGTCAGGTGGTAGGTAGAGCATATGGCTCGGGCCTGAGCCATCCAAGGTCTGCCAATGATTATGTTATACGGGGAGGGCGAGTCTATTACCATAAAGTGACACAAGACTGACGTTTTCTTGTTCTTGTCCTGATCGTCCATGATTGTGACGGTCAGGGGGATAACCCCTAAAGGGTACTCGGTCCGACCGGTGAACCCTGATAGGGGAACGTGCTTGGTCGGAGGTTCTGGCGGCCTATTCCCAGCTGGTCAAAACAACTCATGAACATGATCTCCACGCTGCTTCCATCATCTATAAAGACCCTCTTCACAGTGAATCCTTGCACTTCAGTTGTAACAACCATCGGGTCGGCATGAGGCATCGGGTTGGGCACCGGATCTTCATCGGAAAAGGTGATTATCTTCGTGGGGCGAAACCTTTTCCCTCTGTCCTCTCCGGCCGGGATGTATCCGCTCCTCGCCTTCGCCGTGGCATGGGACTGAGGTTCCTCCCCTACCACCCCATGTATAACGTGAATCATCCGATGAGGTGCCTGATTGACAGGCTCCGGGGCATGACTAATGTGGCGACCCCTGCTTGGCCTCCTGCCCCAGCTGGCGCTCCCTGGTTGTCGTTCCGGGGTCTGTTCCTCCAATTCCTTTTCCTCCTAGGTCCAGCCTGCTACCCCTGCCCCGCTCCCTAACGTTGAGGCTCCGGGGTCACACAATCCTGTTGTTGGCTTGTTGCTCTAATTAAGGTTTTGTTTCATGTTATTCTTGTAAACCTTTGAGATTTCCAGATTCCTGTATGGACACAATGGATATGAACAATATATGGAGATGAATTTCATTATAATCTGGATGAAGCCAGAAGTACACACACATAGGACATAGACACTGATAAGTCCATGGTTCGCATTCGGACCTCATTCATACTCGGACCAGGGCCCGAGAAGGGTCATGGGCTCGAGATACGCAGAGGATGGGTCCACGGGTCCAACAATCCTAATCCTTATAAGGAATGCGTATATTATGAATGATTCTACAAGGAATATACATCTTCTCAAAGATGGTAATGCAGCTATCCTAAACATGGTAATACAACCATGTCCGAGATACACTTTTATTATACATGGTAATACAACCTCTATTCCCATAAGAGTTGTATTCATACCATAAATACATATCTTGGTGATCTACGGATTGTAGCCATATAAATACCCTAAAGGTTTGGTAGACCTCTCATCTAATCTCATACTTTATACTTTACGCCTTAAGCAAATATACTGACTTGAGCGTCGGCGTGTCTATCCCCGGGACACCCGGGGCCTTTGTCTTGCAGATCAGTTTGAAAGCCTGGTTCGTCGTCGAAGTGTTGGTGTCCTGCATACATCAATTTTGCACGCCCGGTGGGACATCTCACACTCATTGACGACGTCGCTGAACCTTGTTTCCGCTCTGGTCTAACGCACCTGAAGAAGCAACTTCCCCAACAACATGTCTGACGCCGAGCAACCCAGACGAAGCGCCCGTGTGCTAGGGCAAAATCCGGAGGAGAATCCAGAAGCACAACAACCCCCCCAAGGACGAGGACGAGGACGGGGACGCGGTCGACCCGGAGGATCTCGCACACGCTCCACCTCTGAACCACCGTCAGGCTCTACCGTGGGGGCAGGAAACTCCAACGTTCCAAACTCCTTCGGTCCGAATCCTATCGTATCCGGAGTACCCCTCTCCGGTCCAAATCCTGTTGCGTCAGGAGTGCCACCTTCTGGATCAAATCCTGTTGTGTCAGGAATGCCACCTTCTAGATCGAATCCTGTTGCATCAGGAGTGCCACCTTCTGGATCGAATCCTGTTGGATCTGAAGCACCGAACTCGGGACCAAGAATTTCAATCCAGACTGACATGAACTACAGCAAACACGTCAACAATCAAGACGGCCTCGACCCAGAGAATGGGTTTGGATATAACGGACCTGATTCGATCTTTACCTCAGAAGGACAAGCATTAAGAGATCAACAAATCCTCGCAGAAAAATAACAGGAGGAGGAAAGACAAAGACGTCTTAGGGAAACCTTGAGCCAGACTTTACGAAATAACCCTCCAGGTTCCGGGCCAACTTATATCAACCTTGACCCTCCGAGAACGATCCCTGAAGATGCCCGAACGCTACTGAGGAACTTGCATGCCCAATATCCTGATTTCATCGCATCTTTGATAAAATCAAGTCAACAACTCAGTGCACAGATGCATGAAGCTCCTAACCGAGTATCTGTCTCAGGAGCCCAAACTACACCACCTGTTGATCCTACTCAACAGCGAAGACTCCTCAACGACTTATCTAAGGATCTACCGCCTTATAATGCTCAAAGCAGTCTGCCACAACCTCCCAAAACATCCAACTATCAGGGTGAGGGCACATGATTAAGTAGGGAGGAAATACAAAGGATGCGCATCATCAACATTGAAGAAGAACTCAGACGCGAGAAAAGGGAGCGATCTCGAAGCAAATGGCAAAATAGCGCTGATCGGCACACCCAAGATGGAGCCTATCCGACCCGAGGTAAATACGAAGTTGACCAAGAAATCACACGTATCCTCGGACCTAGAGGACAAGCTGCTCGTTCTCCCTTCTCGCGGTATATTGTGAATCTCCCCTTCGATAACCACAAGAAGGTCCCAGAGCACTTACCCACATACGATGACACTAGCGATCCTAGAGAATTTCTCTCGGTCTTTTTTAAGACCTTAGAAAGCAAGAACTTCCATGAATTGGAAATATGCAAGATCGTTCCCAATTACCTCCGAGGGAAAGCACAGACATGGTTTACCTAGACGAAACCAGTTTATTTGATTACTGGGATTTTGCAGAGTTCCTTCTCCACGCTTTCTTTCCAGAAAAAGAAGTTTACCAAGTCCCTCGGAGATTTGGGGTATGTGGCCTGCCTCGAAGGAGAGACTGTGATAGAACACTATCATAGATACATGAATCTAGCTACTAAATGCTTTGATCGGGATGAACGCCTCCTGATAAATATGTACCAGATGAGCGTGGATGATGACATTCTGAGGATGAAGCTGGCAACAAAAACTCCAACAACCATTCAACATCTCCAGGCCATCATGGAAAAGTACGCTAGCAAATCAAATGTCGTGACGGGCAAAAGACCCCCAGAATTCCTTATGGACAGAAAAGAATCCAGGGCGAAGATACCGAAGGTCGAGAAGACGGATAACGCTCCAAAGCCCACCTTCGAGTCATACACTCCTCTAGCGAGATCTCGGGCTGAAATTCTATCCATTCACAGGTACCTCTTGAAGGACCCGCCCGCCATGAAGGAATTAGCCGAGCGCCAAAGGTCACCAAAGTTCTGCCAATATCACCGAGATTGGGGGCATGATACCGAGGAGTGCTATCAACTCAAGAACGAGATTGAGAAGTTGATTCGCCAGGGATTTGTGCAACAAATTACACCATCAACAACCAGCGATAACCAAGGGACCCAGAGGAGGTATGGGGGAAAGCCCTGGCAGAAGAAGAAGGATGGCCCCCGTAACAACAATAAAAATAATAACAACTACGGTGGAGGAGGCAACAATCCTCAAGATCCTCCTCCCCCACCACCTAATGGAGCCAACCGAGTCATCAACGGCATCAATGGTTACACACGAGAAGCAGTTTCCTTGACCAAGCTGGAGGATAGTGTGCGAGCTATACCCCACACTGAGCCAGTCAACAAGAGGCTCCACCCCGAGGAAACCATTACCTTCTCGGATGTGGACGCCGTGCCAAATCAGATGCCTCACTCGGATCCTCTCATCATCTCAGCAACCGTACAAGATACTCTAGTAAAAAGAGTCTTCATAGATGATGGGAGTGGGGTAGAAGTAATGTTCCAAGACTGCTTCCAGAAGTTAGGATTTACTAAAGATGACCTTAAACCTACGGGTCCGATCTCGGGGTCACAAGAAATCCAGTAATACCTCTCGGGGAAATCACACTCCCCGTCACAGTAGCAGAAGGAGCCAAGAGCCTAACCTTATACTGCACATTTGTGGTAGTAGACATGGTCACACCCTTCAACATTATCCTTGGCAGACCTTGGATGTGCCAAGCTAAAGCTGTATAGTCTCCCTACCATCTGATGCTGAAGTTTCAACACCACAAGGAGTAGCTTCAATCAAAGGAGACCAAGGAGTGGCACGTTCTTGCATGATCACGGTCATCCGTGATGCCAGAAAAGTGAGCAACATCTCGGCCGTTAACACTATTCTAGGAGATCTGGTCCCAGATCCTGATCTCGAACAACCCATGGTCTTCCATTCTTAAGAAGAGGCCTGCAACGAGATGACTACACTATGGCATAAACGCCGCCACCAAGCCTTCCAAGTGGGGGAACTGGTAATGCCAGTTGGCCCGTGGTGCACCAACAAGTTAGGAGGAGCGCTGGAGCCGAGGACCAAAGGACCATACAAAATCTCCGCAGCACAATCCGGTGGATTCTACCTTTTGCAAACACGCGAAGGAGAGCACTTGGACCCTGTCATTATGGCGCCCTTCCGACGCAGGTACCTCGGAGCTAAAACCAAGTGGACCTTCTCCATATAAGGAGAAGCTACTTCAATAAGGCCTACGGGCCAAGCTCTTTTTCTTTTCATCTTTTTACATTTTTATACCCGAGCTCCTAAACTCAGGGTTGTCTTTTATAATTTTACCGAACTCTCAAGTTCGAAGAATGCAATTTCTTTTCGATATATATCTTCTATTTTATTTTGAAGCAGTCCATACTCTCTAAATACAAAGAGAAATTATGCCTCACAAAGCATAAGTAAAGACTGCTGCCTAAAGATCTACGCGCTTATGAGTGTACGATTGATGCTTATCTAATATAAGCTGTTTAGACTACGTGTCTGAACTACAACCATCTTAGGCCAAAATAAAATAATATACTTATAAAAAGTATATGGTCAAAGACCAACATGATATGGGTCATGCAAACTCACAAAGTTTGAAATACGACTCTCCATGTGATACTTCTATTAAGGTACACATCACTATTTATGAAGGTTATTCATAAGCCTAAAGAGTCAATCTTCTCAAGGATTGCAAGATAAAGACCATTATAAAGGCAAAATCAAAAAGTGTTATTACACTACGAAGCTTCTTACACCTCGTGAAGGTCTTTAAATACAGGGGTACGACCTCGAACACTCTGGAGGCCACGACCCCAGTTACTTTCTTCTACTATCCTCATCAACTGAGAGGACGTAGGGTATCCACTTCTATTTTCTATAATCACAGGTCGAGCAGGAGAGTCAATAGAGCCACGAGCTCTAGGAGTAGGTGTCACCTCTCTGCCCCTTCCACATGGGATCCCTCGAGATACACCCCCTTGGACACGTGGCCTTATCAAAGGTCCTGAATAAGGGACACCAGAAGGTCCACCTATCTCCCTCCTTAAAGATCCTGAAGGCATGACAAACACACCTTGAGCTTCTAGTTCCTTTATTTGGAACCTGCAAGCGTTAAGTTCGGCCTGGCACATTCTCAACTAATCTATCTTGGAGGCAATCTTGTGATTCACAGTGATAGTCTCATCTCGGAGATTAGAAATACGAAGATCCTTCTCATGACTTTCACCCTTGACCTTCATTAAGTCACTCCTGACTTTCCTCCATTCTTGGTCATACTCCTTATTGGTGTCCAAAGCCTTGTTGAGCGCTTCTTCTAGACCCTTACACCTCTTCTGAAGATCGCTCGATTGCTGATTCAGTTCAGCTCTTCACTCCAAAGATACCTTCAGCCCGCCACGAAGACTTTCACATTCTTCTCGCACTATGCTGAAGCAGTCCTTGGATTCATCCAAATCTTCCTCCAGTTTCTTGCTCTTCTGAAGGACAGCTTCATACTTGACCTGCAAATCAGCACATGCGGCAGAGCAACACTGGACATAAAGGAAGGTAAAGACCAATTAATTCCAAAGACAAAGCACATGTTCAGAATACATGAAACGCCAAAATCTGGCGAAAAGAGAAAAATCTTGAAGTAAAAGACAAGGCTCTAAGGAGTTACAGTCTTCTCCTGCCCATCAGAAGTCTTCGGGTCCTCAAGTGAAGTCTCCATAGCCGGCTTTTCCACCAGGAATGTCAACTCAGGATACAAACTGGACAGCTTATCCTGGAACTCCTCTAGAGTTAAAGCCTTCTTCAAAGATTCCAGGCTATCCAGTAAACTGGTCTCAAACCCCCCAATCTGGCTAAACTTAGCCCGAACTCCTTCAAATTCTCCGGTACTTCAGGCCAAGTGTAGGCAGGGGCAAGACATCCTTGAATCTCTTCATTGAGAAACCCCTTCATAGAATCCACATCTTCGAGAGCTCAGATTTATGTTAGAATTCACCATACTCTTGGCGATGAGCCTCCATCTCTGGACAGTTGAGGCAGAAATCTGTTATCAACCGAACTAGCCGCCTCTGGCTAATAGGATCAGCATACCTGTCCCTCTCCGCTTCCACTAGAGCCATGTTCCTTTTCAGAATTAAGAAAGAACCATCAGACAGCCTTTTCGCCTTCTTCAAGGCTTGATTCTCCTCTTCCAAGGCCTTTATTTTGGCCTTATCCTGAGCCATTTCATTCTGGAGGTTCTTCAGCATATCTGAAGGTTCCTTAGACCTCTTGGACATCTCCTCCTTCATCAGCTCGAGCTCGAACGCCTGCCCTTGAGAACGGTTGTACAGTGTCCGAATGGAGTTGTACATATACTTCATCTGGCTCACAGACTGTAAAAGAAGATAAAGAGAGTTAGATAACTACACAGCTAATCCTATTGAGAGCTAAGCCGAATCATACCTGCCTAATCTCGGGACAGCCTGGTACCACCTCGACCAGAACCTCAGAAAGAGGAGGTGACACATACTTCTCGAACTCCTCCAATGGCCCGAGTTCGAGCCTTGGCCTCTTCGGAGACTTGTCTGCAGAGCTCCCTGAAGCCTCGAGATCCCTCTTTTTCTCATTATTATTCAGCGGCTCTCTGGATTCAGCTATCTTAGCCAACAAACTTGCTGCTTTGTTCACTCTAGAAGCACCAACTGCATATAAAAGGGAATAAGTTAGCGTAAAAAGCGATTGGCACATGGTGGACGATAATAAAATAAACAAGAAGAAATAAGCTCTCGCAACGCATCCGAATCTATCATAGGGGTTATCATCATGACCTCATCAAAATTATCAACCATGGTTGGGAGGAAAGAAGTCTGAGACACCTCCTTTCTCCGACATCAAACCAGGTTTGAACCCTCGTCCTCTTCCTCATCTGATGGATCTAAAGCCACAGGAAAAAATAGGCAATCTGCCTCCTCAATCACCTAATGCTGGAATTGAGTCTTCTTAGGCCCTTGAACCATCCTTTTGAACCGACGCCCACGTTGAGTATCTTTCATCGGACCCGAGATCTCTTTATCTACCTCTTTCTCGGATACCTCATCTCGAGCATTTCTTTCTTCTAATGCCCTATAGGCCTGCAACGCCTTAGCTGCACCAACTGGATCCTGCTCCATAGACCGAAGGGTTTCATACCAATCCATCTCAACACCTTCTGACTGATCAAAATGTGTCAACTTCAAGAAGCTGCAATTTTGAAGAGTACGGCCGGATAGTTGATTCAACCAGTCATATGTTTCTATAGGCCATTGCCAACCCATTTGATGATCTCCGGATACAAACTTACCCTCTCTAAGTTTAATCTTATCACTCACCAACTCCCCAGCTATATTTAGCAGTTTGCGGGACGACTCTATTTCATGGCAGGTCTCATTTTGGACCTCTTCATTCCAATCAGGAACTTCATACTTGGTCGGATTGAAGGTTAGATTTACCTTATCCCACTTCCCGCAGTTCACTGGAAGCACAAAAATCTTACCTAAAGAGGTATCCCAAGAGGTCAAGGTCACATTTTGTTTAACAACGGAAACCTTATACATGGTCCGCGACAAGGAGAGACTAGGATGGTAACCTTTACGAGCACACCAAGTTATTAAGGCCATAATGATTACTATCACATTGGCATGTAACTGCCATGGATGCACCCTATAATGTTGAAGAAAATCATCCAACAGTGGGGGAAACGGAAAGGCTAACCCATGCTGCAGAAACCTCCCATATATGACCCCTCGGGTTGGAGTTACTAATTCAGTTGCAGACTTGTCTTCTCCAAAGTACATGAGGTCAGCATCAGAAGGAATTGAGAAGGGACAACCTTCTACGAAGATAGCAGCATCGGCGCGTGCTTTATCCTCCTTCAGCGACTTTCTACTGCTACCTTCGCCAGCCATGGATACTATACCTCCAGATGCATGCACTACCATGGGGCTATTCCTCTCTATCTAAGCCCTCCTGGCCATAGCCCTCAACCTCTTCTCTTCCTCGGAGTAGGGGTGTAAATGAGTTGAGTCGTTCGTGAGAAAATCTCGAGAAACTCGGTCAAAACTCGATCTCGAGCTCGGGTTGTCCAATCTCGATCTCGAGCTCGAACTCGTTCGAATATGTAACGAGTCGAGTCTGAACTTTTAAATTTTATTTCGATAAGCTCGACGAGCTTATTGAGCAAATATATATAATTAGATATATAGTTAATATAGGGGTTTCTTTGGAAATAAATAAAAATATAAAATTAAATTAAGTATTAGGGTATGTGTTACTGTAATACAGCTTGTGTATAAACTGTATACACGCAAACCATTAAATAAATGAATACATTTCATGCGTTTATGGATTTTTTAATTGTTGTATTTTATTTTATTAAAATTTATTTAGCTATATTATTTAAATTGATTTGAAGTCGAGCCTTTTGAGTTAAACGAGCTCGCTTGGCTCGAATTCGAACTCGATTTTCGTTAAGCTCGCGAGTCGGACTCAAACTCACAAAAAGTTAATGAGTCGAGTCATGAGCACAATTTTTTATGTTCGAAAGAGCTCGATCTCGAGCTTGAGCTCGAAAAATATTTAACGAGTCGAGTTTGAGCATACCCCTGTTCGGTCTCGACTCGACTCATTTATACCCCTACCTCAGAGGCTTTCTTCTTCAAAACTACAAGTTTTTTCCCACTCGCTACCTCAGCTCTGCGGCGGTCATGGGAGCTACTCTCCTCAGCCTGAGTTTCTACATACTCTCCCTCATCATGATGGGGGATGGAAATTGTTTTATTACTATTACTCATGATTACAGAGAGTATGGGGGGAAATACACACACAGAGATAAAAGGGAAAAATAGACACAAGCAAATGCGTAGAGAAAGAAGATAGCACTTACTGATAATGGAAGTAGAAATTGGGGCTTCAGAAATTGATGAAGTACTGATGCGTCTTTTGAACTTGGAAAGAAGAAATTTTCGAATAAAAGAAGACAATGGGAATGATTTGGGAAATTTAATCCAAACCCAGACAACATTGAAGACGAGCAATTACCTCGATTCTATTTCCAATCAGGTAATTGGAAGAGACGGGGGACAGACCGTCTCTGCTTGCCAATGAAGACGCGCCACGTGTATCCACCATCTGGATTTCAAAGGAAGCTAATCTCAGCCGTTCATATATTTGATGGAATACGAAAGAACTTGAAGCTAGATATTCAGAATAGTAAGCCCGAGAAGAAAGTCCCCGAATGACACCCCGAGCTTAATACCCCGAGTTATTCTCCCTCGAGTTATAGGTCTTCCCTCGAGAAGCAAGCCTCTCCTTCAACCTTCGAGGTAGAGCACTCTATATTCTGAAGATCTACCTTGGGGCTACTGATAAGTCCATGGTTCGTATTCGGACCTCATACATACTCGGACCAGGGCCCGAGAAGGGTCATGGGCTCGAGATACGCGGAGGATGGGTCCACGGGTCCATCAATCATAATCCTTATAAGGAATGCGTATATTATGAATGATTCTACAAGGAATATACATCTTCTAAAAGATGGTAATACAGCTATCCTAAACATGGTAATACAACCATGTCTGAAATACACTTCTATTATACATGGTAATACAACCTCTATTCCCATAAGAGTTGTATTCATACCATAAATACATATCTTGGTGATCTACGGATTGTAGCCATATAAATACCCTAAAGGTTTGGTAGACCTCTCATCTAATCTCATACTTTATACTTTACGCCTTAAGCAAATATACTGACTTGAGCGTCGGAGTATCTATCCCCGGGACACCCTGGGCCTTTGTCTTGCAGATCAGTTCGAGAGCCTGGTTCGTCATCGAAGTGTTGGTGTCCTGCATACATCAATAGGCATTGAGGAAACCCAAACAAATAAGAAAAACAACAACAAATAGGTCACACGGATAAAAAACAGTAATTATACATGCATGTCCATATTTACTAATGCAGGTCTGAAAAACACAATATGTGGCCCTGAATTGTGCTAGTACACCCAAAATATTATATTTTGGACCTGCATTAGTAAACATGGATCTGCATGTATCACCACTCATAAAAAACTAGCAAAAGGGCAGCGGTTGATCATTCAAAGTGGTGGAAAAGGGTTAACGGGGAAGAGAGCCCGGCAAGCATTTGTAAATATGCGACAAAATAAAACGCATGCCGCCTTATCGGGTGCACTGGTACACTCTTTACCG
Source organism: Sherardia arvensis (assembly GCA_948330725.1). Taxonomy (NCBI): domain Eukaryota; kingdom Viridiplantae; phylum Streptophyta; class Magnoliopsida; order Gentianales; family Rubiaceae; genus Sherardia; species Sherardia arvensis. The sequence goes on from OX415236.1 coordinate 33,609,776, forward strand.
CAATTAGCCAGTGATCCACATGAATCTAAACACCCAGCGGGACACGCAGTACGGTAAGTATCAAGTGCCGGTCTGCATGATTCTGTACCATTAGACACACGTTTGAAGAAATCTTCCCTGCAACCAGTTACACATGTAACTGTTGCTGCTTGATGTTGGCCTTCAGAAAGCAACGGCAGCAGCGTTACCACCATGGCTGCCAACCACATCAAACCGCTCATCTAGTCATCTTCATCATCTGATAGATGTGTACATATGTAAATATATGTATTTTAATAGCAAGAGAGATTGTATTACTTTTGCTATATGAGCTTCTTATATAGAGTTTTTTTTGTAGAATGTTACTGCCTCTTTCGGTTAGCCAAGAGTCGAGAAAATTCATTGAACATGATTGGACAGCAATATAAAAAAGCATGCTATACGCAGTACGTATTTTGCGTATTTTGCGTATTTTGCAGTCCAAAATAAAAATACGTCTTCGATATATATGATATGGTCAATAATTATGTGTATCATATATATTAACATATACTTGCAAATCAGTTATATATCATAATCATTCCTATGTTAATACTAAAAAGTTATTCTCGGTACCATTTTTTTTTGGTACCCTATTTTTTCTCCCTATTTTTTTGGCAAATTTTTAGCCTTTTTTTTATAGAAACTTAATTACTAATCGATTTCAAACTTGATTCCTAATAGATTTTTAATATATTCCTTCCACCTACTCCTCCTCCTCCTCCTTTATACATGCAGGTCCATATTTACTAGTGCAGGTCTGAAAAACACAATATGTGGCCCTGAATTGTGCTAGTGCATTCAAAATATTATATTTTGGACCTGCATTAGTAAACATGGACCTGCATGTATCACCACTCTTTTTTTACCAAATTTTAGTTCTTTCTTTTGTCCTAAGTTTCTTCCCCTATTTTTTCTCCTTATTTTCTTGGATAAATTTTTATGTTTTTTCCCACATGACACCTTAATAAGAATATAAATTTTCGTAGTATATTAAATTAGTATTTATTCAATGGTTAATTTTTTAATTTCTTTTAATAATATTTACTTCGAATTTTTCTCCCAATCATACCATAATATCATTCTTTTACTATTTTTTCTTATTCAATTAGACCTGTTTTCATAATTATTTCCTAATTTTCAATTGATTTGGATAATTGATTGATTCAATTAAATTTAATTTGGTATATTTACTATTCAGAATATTCATGGAAAATTATAAATGATAATGAACGGCTGTTATACATGGTTAAAATATATTGAAGAAAATTGTCCATATAGTCTATTCTACAGCTGGAAAATACGGCACTACACATGTCGTAATACTGATCATATTAATTATGGTCTGCTAGATGACTTGCCTTTGAGAACTTCGGTATTTATTTTAGTTTTTCAATTGATAATACTTGAGTAATTGGGAGTTAGTTTCAAATGAAACCAGTTCACCAGAATCAAGACTTGTCCCGATTCAAACAAGATTAAGAAATTTATTCCTATAGTTTATTGATAATTAAGATTTCCATGAACATAAATGTTTAATTCTATAGTTGTCAGTTTCTGTGGGCTATTCCTCACTGAACTGAACTGTATTGAATTAAAATAAAGTGTAAATTAACTAATGTATTGTAAATATAATTAGTAAGTCTATCTAAATTTCATTAAATTATATTTTACTGAATTGAATTAAACTGAATTGAATTGAACTGGACTGAATTGAACTAATCCACTCAATATTAATTTCAATTTTATTTAACAATCGGTCTCTATCAAAACATTTTTTCTAAAATTAAAGCCTCCATTTTATTAAATCTTTTAATCATGAATGTACGTATTTAAAAACATAAGTACCATTTATTAGATTCCGCTAAAGAATTTTTTCAAATTTTAGATTCGCTTATTACAAATTCCACTTATTATGGTTTAGGACTTCTATAAAATTTTAGATTCCAGCATTTATTTTATTGTACTTTCTTTTTGAATTTTGAGAAACAATTAGATAAGACTGCCTTACCATAAGGCAAAGGGTTGGGAAACCCTATTTTAATATATGTTGGGGCAGCAAATTAATTATTTTATTTTCGGTGCCTAAGTGAAAGTGGTGCAGAAGAACAGGGACTATATTGCAAATTCCAAAAATTAGGACCTAAAACCCCAAATTATTTTCTTTCTCGCGTATCTTCTTCTTCCTCCCAAATCATCTTTGTCGGCGGATCACACCAGCTCCTCATCGTCATCATCTTCTATCATCATCTCCACCGCGGATCACCACCACATCAGTCCTCCGGCGAGCCACCATCTCCACCACCGGTCAATCACCACCACACCGCCGCCTTCAAATGAGTGGTGTCTCACCCACCATTCACCATCGGCCGGAGAATCTCACCATCTCAGACCCTTGAAACCATCTCTATCCCCTCCGAAGTCTCTTCTCTATCACCGCCACGACATCATCCAGCCAGCACGATATCACCCAGTGATTTTGGTGGTTATTGTGATGATGGTGCAGCGGCACTCAAGGTGTTTGACGAAAAGCTTAAGAGGAATGTGGTTTCTTTATGGCTCTCATATGTGCATAAGTTTGTGTACAGTGAGTTGCAAATTTGGTTTCTTTGATTGATTATGTGCTTTGAGTGTAATTATGTGCTTTGATGATTTGATATATATGGTTGATGATTTGATCTTGCCTATGATGCTTTGATGATTTGATGTGGAGAATCGACTTAATTGATAGACATGTGTTTTATTTTCACGATTGATGATTTGATGTTGGTTATTATAATTATTGATGATTTGATATTAATAAACACTTATTGATGATTTGGTTATGATAATTTGATATTGAGTATGATTTAATGTTTATTGTGATGATTAGATATTGATTATTATGATTTTGATGATTTGATGTTGATCATCGATTATTGATGATTTGATGTTCATGGTGTTATGTTTGTTATGATGATTTGATGTCGGTCATTACGATTTTGATGATTTGGTGTTTAGTTAGAATGATCTAAATGTTCATCATCAATTATTGAGGATGAGAGGTTGATGAACGATTTTTGATGATGTAATGTTGATGAACAATTTTTGAAGATGTGATGTTTGGTTATGATGATTTGAAATTGAGGATTGATGATTTTGATTTTTACTCTTATGATTGATAATATGATAATGATGATGTTTTTTACTATAGCGAAGAGACCAAGAATAGTTTGGGTTATTTGGGAAAGGATGGGTAGAAAGTGTGATATTGCAAAATGAACCCTGTAGTTTGTAAAGTTTTTAACTTACGAGCCGAACACAAAATAATTACGTTTCAGCCCAAAAATAATTTTGCTTGGTCCTGACAGCCCTTTGCCTTACCATAAGGCTGCCTTACACAAGAGTTTCTCTTGAATTTTTATAATATGATATTGATTTATTAAGTTATTTTAGTTTAATTCATATTTTACTTAGTGATTTGTTTTGTACTTATACAAGCTTGTATCATAGGTTAGTTTTTTTAACCGTCAATTACTTATAAACAATTTAATTAATTCATTGGTTAAAAACTTTCAAGGCTTGAGGATGCGAGGAGTTCAAGCCGGAGGTTGAATTTATGTAAATTAAATGAATAAATTAACCGTAAATTGTGTGGTTCAACCTAGCTAGTTGTATATATGATTATATAACAAAAGGTAATTGATCGATGCAGTCCAACATTACTTTCGCAGTCCGTATTTGTATTTAAAATATCTAATATACCCTTATTTATGGGAATCACATTTATTTTTGAATAAATACTGAGGGTATTAATGGTACTTCATGAATAAATACGGACTGCATAAGTAAATACTGGAATGAATATAACAATACCCTAACAAAAATAGGGAGGGCAGTTTAGAAAATCGAAATGATCATCGATTTATTCCGTTTATGGATCCCATATCTTCTGTACTTTGACATATATATTTATTTAAAAAGAAAAGAAATCATTTGTGATAATTAATGGAATTATAAGAAGCAATATAGTTGACCGAGAGGATATCTTCGAAGATGTGTGATGTGATTCCAATGTACCAGTTCATGTTTCCAACTACTCACCAGCTACACAGCCCTGAAGGTATGCTCAAGTAGCCAAAAGCTCACACAAGTCTAGCAAGATGAATAAAATCCCTAATTATTATTCGAAAATGAACATTGTTGGGCTAATCATTTAGCAGAAAGGCAGGAAGCAAGCAACTGTGACAAGTTCCTCCGCCGCAAGGATGTTCACCACGAACAAAAACTCAAATTTCATACTAAGATAATAAAATTAAACTGCAAATGAAAATGATATATAGAAGAGTCAGAGAGCTAAGAATTACCCTCAGAGTAGCTGCAAATTGAAATGGCACGCATAAATGGAATGGTGATTGAAACAATCATGTAACTCATGTCAAACACAGTATTGTCTAATAAGAATCAAAGGCAACAAAAACTAAAAAACGGGCCAAGAACGAAACAACGAAGACAATTTATGGTAAAATGAGAGTTCAAACCTCGACAAAACATGGAAACTGCACCCTACTCAGACCAGGTAGAGAAGAGACAACAAGATATCTCCCCATTAGTCTATCACCCCAATCAAAAGACCACCATTAGTGTTCACGTATTCAAGTATAACACTACAAGTATAATGAGGTAAATCCAATGAGTCCATAAAAAATGACAAAATTCAGTAATAAAATATGAAAAGCAAGGCAGCATAAACATAACAGGTTTGCAAGACATTTCAAATGCTTAGTCAATGCCTTTATCATAGCACCATATTCACGTATAACACTACAAGTATAATGAAGTAAATCCAATTAGACCATAAAAAGCGACAAAATACAGCAATAAAATATGGCTATTTTAGAAGAAAGCTAGTTGCAACTTGGAACCTTAAAAGAATATCATACAAAGTTACAGTTCTATTAAGCAATGAAAAGCAAGGCAGAATAAACATAACAGGTTAGCAATACATTTCAAATGCTTAAATCTCATTCCGAAGTCACTGCCTTTATCATGGCACCATATGACGTGCATTATGTCCACTGCCGTCCATTGACATGTGCAGTACGTGCAGTTGCACTGGGCCCCAAAATTTTGGGGGCCCCCAAATATTTTTTATTATGTATATATATTTTAGGATTTTTTTCCTTTTTAAATAATGTAAATGAATAATTAGTTGCTAAAAATAAAAATAAATTTTGTAAACCTCAAATATGTTCCAAATTTGTGAGGCTCCATAAAAATCAGTCGTTTACCTTCTCTGCGATTCTGCACGACAGGTAGAGCATAGCCGACAAGCACGATGGTGATTTTTTTTTAATCCAAAAAAATTGCAATCCTCTGCATATGCTCATGTTTGTGAAACTAAAACAAGGTAGTCAATTATTATTGTTTCTATGAATTTCGTTATTGCCATACTTTAGCAATTCGGAATACATACGTTTTATTTTTCTGTGTGTTGTGCTTGGATTTTCAAGATAAATATGATGATGCATATGGAGGTTATGGGTATGACACAATATAAAATTGTTTCGCTTACATTCTTAATACATCTGTTGGGTGGAGAGCTATAGTAACATAAAGGTGCATTATGTTTGAAATTTTCTAAGAATATAAGTGAAATTTTGAATATTTTTATTGCTCGTTAAATGATCACATTCATAATGAATTTTTATAAATTTTATCGAATTACTGTATTTGAGGGGTCCAAAAAAAAATTTAGCACTAGGCCCCAAAATTTACAGGGACGGCCCTGATTATGTCAATCTTAAAACCTTTCATCACCTTATAAAAAACTCCACAGTAGGTTCAACTGCATAAAACCTTAAAATTACAAAACAAGAACAGATTTTATAACTAGAAAAACAAATTTTAACTTTTTTAAAAATATGAATCAAGGGGAGATAGATATATAGTTAAACCTCGAAAAATGAATATTCGTAAAATGAATAATCTCGCTAAATGAATAATTTTTCCCGATCCCGACTTGGGCTAAGGGGTTAGATGAATAATCTCGCTAAAAGCATTAACGAATAATTTTTAGAATTCTTAAATACCCTATGTAAATATAAATGAATAATCACCACATTTCTTAAGATATATATATATATATATATATATATATATATATATATATTAAACAAAATTGTAAAATAAATAATGTTCATACAATAAATCATTCTCTTACAAAAAAAGTGTTTATAGTTTTTTGCTCTTTTTTTCCACCAAAATTTATCTCATCCTTAATTTTTTCTAACGCAAACAAAATTTTGGAAGTATTCTCCTTGTGTTGTAGAAAATAGTTTTGTAAGGTGATCATTGCTTGATATGTACTTATAGTGCAAACACCCTCATCCACGGCACACGTTTACGGCGTTTGGCACCATTTTCCGCGAAACCGCTGTAAATATGTGTTTGCGATATCGTAAACTAGTCAAGTTCGTCAGGTAAAACTGGCACGGCGCAAGTATGGCGGGAACACGGCGTTTCAAATAACTGCCGTGTTTTGGTGAGTTTAGTTACAATGTCGTAAATATATACTTAAGAAGTCACGATATCTGAAATACAGGTTGAGTCAAAAGTGAACTGAACGTGAAGACAGACGGTATCGTAAAGGTGCATGGCTTATTTGGGCACAAGTGTGAGATTCTAAACTCTGATAGTGTACGATATCGTAAATTTGACAGCTAGTTTGACGGTATCGGAATTGGAATAAGGAAAATAGTGCGGGAATAAAAAATTATGTGATACAAAAGGAGCTTATTAAGAAGCAATACCGTATACATAGTGATAATGTGAAACGAATCCGGCAACACGGACACGTATTAGTTTATGATATCGTAAGTGGTGGACACGTTCATAGTTTACGATATCTTTATCCCTCAAAGTTTATAAACTAAATCTAATTCAGATATCGAAATTAGGGTTTTACATGGAAAAATCCCTAATACTTAAATATTCTCAAATTCCTCTGGAGAGAAATGTAGCAGACCAACGTTATTGGCAATTGTAAAATAGTTTCAATCTGAATAGTGTAACCTATACAGAGTTGAGTAACATGGTTCTTTAAATGACTGAATAATCACCGGTTTAAGGTAGACCGATGATCTTACTTGCCACACATGATAGTAATTCCCCTTTTAGATGATAGTCGTATTTTGACAGTCATCTCTAAGCCAAGATGATAGTCGTGCTTCAACAATTAATATTTTATCCTAATTAGTCATATAAGTGACCTTCATCCAAGCCATTAATACTAATTATTTTACTACCCTTTTAAAATCGCTTAATTAAAATGTTAAAATAATTTATTCTTTATACTCGACATTCATATCTTATAACCATATTAAATGAATGCTAATACAACCATAAAATATACAAAAAGTAAAATTACAAAAGTGACGACGTAATTAAGCACGTTTTTAGTATTATTATTATAATTATATATAGCTCAAACTCGACTCGACTTGTTTTTTGCTAAGACTCGACTCGTTAACCATTCGAGTCGTGTCGATCTCGAGTCGAGATACATCGAGCCGAGCTTATACCTAGTTTAGACCGAGTCGATCACGAATTACTCGCGAATTGTCGCGACCTATTAGCACCACTAGGCAGGATATATAACATGGAACTAAGTCAGATGTAAATCACATTTCTATCAATTGTGCAATGCTAGCACATTAACACATTTACAACAATATATTGGTCAAACTACTTACTAAATGGTGTAGTGGTAATGCTAATTGCTGCTACACGTCGAACATGAACGATGTACGTACAGTAATTCTAACATCGTTGGATGCAGCCTTCGAAGAGTCCGTAAATTTCCATACATGTTATACATGTTTGGAATCAACAGTCTATGAATTATAATTTTCATACGATGGAGTGCTTAACTAAGAAACTAATTCCTATAATGTGGCTTAAATAATTACTAACAGTGATGTTTTACAATTTACGAATTCATAAACCGAAAAGTAAGTAGACGTCTACCACTTACGATATCGTAACATGTACAGATAATAGGTGAAAACACTATTCTTCCAGCTTGGTTGATGGAATCTTGGCCACCCAAATCCCCTTTTCTGCGGGTTTTATCATTTCAAACCCCTACCTCAACCCACAATTGTTCTTCATCTTCTACACACTCTATCTCCTAAGCTCTCTCTTCTCCATTTTTGCTCATCTTCTCCCCAAATTTTTAAGTCTCAAAACCACGAAATCCATAGCCATTTCTTCAGAACCACAAAATCCATTCCATAATTGGTTGTATGTGAGGCAAGTTTGGGTCCTTGACTAGTTTAGCAACCTTTGGAGATCCATATCCATTTTGCAAAAGGACACCCATCAAGTTCATATCCTATGTGCCACTAACAAGATTTGTTGTTTGTTTATATGTGGTTTTCCATTTTGTTCATTTATGTTTTCGATATTTGTACATTTTGTTGTGCTTGTGTAATGATTTGAGGAAAATTTGTTGTTAAAATTATTGTTATTGTGTTATGATAGCTAGTTTCCTGATTTTTATGACAAAACTTTCAATGTTATGATTTAGGGTATAAAACCTAGGTGGGTATTGGGCATTGGGTATAGGTATTGGGCATTGGACATTGGGTATTGGGCGTTGCTTCGTAAGGTCTTAGATGTAATAGAGAGAAAAGAACACCGTGGGATGGCATTGGGTATAGGTGGGTGTGTTACCCAAATAGAGGCGTTTAGCATTAAGGGTAGTATAGGAGAGCCACAACCCTCCAAAAACCGTAGTTTGCACTGAGTCAAATTGATAGATATTCTACTGAGCTTAGGGAGGTTAAGTCTATTGTTAAGACTTTGCCAATAATAATAATTTCCCCCTACCTCCAATGTTTGGAGATGTTGATGCATATAGGATACCATTTTCTAGGGGATCACAACCTTCTCCTGGGAATGTAGAGGTGGTGGAAGAGAATGTAGAGGTCTTATTTTTCATACTAATTTTCTGAATTCTTGGTTAAACTTTAACTGGTGCCTAGAACCCCTATGCAAGTTATATGTTGATGTTGGTATTGTAATTGAAGTATTGTAATTGCATTTCCTCGATATATGCCTGTTTTTTATGTTTTTCGTTCAAATAAACAACTCTGACTTAGTACATATGCATCAAGTTCAAAAGGCAACGATCGCATTGGGAGTGTGGCTACTATAACATGCTTTTTGCTCACAAGTGCATTGAAGGTATTGAAACCGATAATTTGAATCTAGAGAAGGTACGTGCACAAAATCATGTCATACATCCGTCTTTTACAATGTCGGGTTGATAGTGACAATATTTTACATGCGTAGGTTTTTGGTTGCGATGTCACCCCGTACACAATCGTGGAGCTAAATGAGGGAAGGAATAAGATCGCGAGACACTTGGTCCATCCCCGCTCAGTACACATTGCACAACCCATCATATAGATTAACACTTAGCCCATCACTATTATGTAGTTTATCTTGTTGTGTAGTGTAAGGTCTAGAGTATTATGAACACATAGTATTGAAATTTTGTGGATGATCGACTTTGAACTAGTGTTAAAATTTCATTAGAAAGAGATTATTAATGTCATTTGTGCATTAGAATTAGTGTATCCTAATTGACTGACATGTACATCGTATTGAAGCGGTATCTGATTGAGTTTCAAACGAAACTGCCCACGGATTCCTATTTTTATAACAAGCGTTTGAAAAATGGTATATCGTAACTCCAAATGTTGAAATACATGAGGTATCGTAAGTTAATACGTGCCAGAATCACGATATAGTAAACAAACTAAACATTTTTACCTCTTACGCTAACCTGAAAGTATACAACTTACTATATCGCTTCCCATAATGTTTTACACCTCTGTATTAGATATTATTTACGATACCGTATACATACATACATTTTTAATTTACGATATCGTAAGTTAGAGTTATTTTGATTCAATCACGTTTTTGTACGAGACCGTAATATGCACCACGGTCTCATAGAAGCGATATCGCTATAACTTCAACGTACCATGTTTAACGCGGATGAATCAGTGATTGGATGACACATTTACGATATCGTAAATAGGTTTTTAAGGCGTTTTTTCCAACGCGGAATTACGGCATTTCGGCCATACGCCGTGCCTGTGTTTCGGTTGTTTACGGCATACCCAGGGCACGGCATTCCCTAAACGCCGTGAATATGGGGGAGGGACCGCCGTGAATGGTATATGTTTCCACTAGTGTTAGTCCATATACATACGTTAGTTTGTAATGTAGGTTAGATAAGATTCCAGATATTCCATACATTGCATACCATGCATGTATCTTTTTAGTAGTTTTAAATATAATGCCCATATGTACATTTTTGTACTTAGTACACATATACATAATTCATGTAATACTAATGTAATTTCTTCAATACCATCTAAATAAATAACATATCTATTTATCGATAAATGAATAATTTTATGATGGTCCCATTAATATTTATTTATCGAGTTTTAACTGTATAAGATTCTTACACAATGCAGATTCAGAAAAAAGGCCTCACACAATTAGACCAGGACAAAAAATAACGAGAGACATATTCACAGCAAGGTAGTGTAAAAATACAAGCTCTTATTGAGTAAAAAGTCTTTGCCTTTATCATATTGAATGCATTCTATCAATCTTGAAGGCTTTCACTTCCTTAACAAAACCTTAATTCATATACATAAAACCATATAAACAAAAAGATCCACTCTTTATTCATTAAACAATGGGGATAGAGAAAATGCAGGAAATTGATAGATGCAGTCCAGCATTACTTTCGCAATCCGTATTTGTATTTAAAATTCCTGATATACCCTTATTTATGGAAACTATATTTACTTTTGAATAAATACTGATGGTATTAATGACACTTCATGAATAAGTGCGGATCGCTTAAGTAATACAGGACTGCATCTATCAATTTGTACACAGGTCAAGCAGAGAATTGAGAGACCGCCATGGCTGCAAGCACCGGTTGCATTCATTCAAATGCCATCCGGGTTGCCCCGCCAAGATACGGCTCAGATGGCCTCATAATGCCCGACCCGGTTGCCCAGAATCCGATTCATCATCATCATCACAGCCTTATCACTGAAACCATCACAGGAAGGAAAAGGAAAAGAAAGGGTCATTTGGTTCGGCTCAACGTCATTTCATGCAAGAAGAACAAAGCAGATACAAAGAAAGGATTTCAAATTATTGGAAAGACTGTTGGTTGTTGATGATGGAAATCACAGGCTGTAAGAACAGGGAGTGGCAACAGCCTTCGAGAAATCCCAGCCCCCTGCCGCCTCATTCTTCTGGGCTGTGTGACTCTCGCAGCAAGAAGGCTTTTTTATTTATACCCCGCCCCCTGTGAGTGATATTTTGGTTTGCGGTTCTTACCACCCAACTTTTGGTTAAATATAGATTGGCCTCTCAAGTTTCTACAACTCTGTAATAAAATTAGCCTAAAATTCTTTTCCAATTCATTTTAATTCTGAAAATAAAATGCTTTATTAAAATACACAATTTTAAATATATATTATTTTAGAACTTCAACACGAGGGAAAACACACCGGATCTTGGTGAAGGAAATTATAGGAATAACTTGAAATGATCACTATAATAATATGGTATTAATGCAGTATAGACTTAACATTTCCTCCCAAAAATACATTTTGTACAAGGTCCAAATCCTGCTGCAATCAGCAACATCTAGTAAAGAGATTCGGAAAGGCAGGCATAAAGCTCCAAACTCCATCAGAGAGAAGTCCGGTGAGATAAAAGCACTGCTAACTCTGCCAAGAACATGATTGGGGTATCACTTAGCTGAAAGGCAGAAAGCTTAAACAATCACCAATATCAACTTGCCTTCGCCACCAACAAACTCAAATCTCGATAAACATGTAGCTGCAAGCACCAAGAAGATGATAAAGATGTAGAAATAGAACCAAAGTAGCTGCAATGTCAAACGCAATAAGAGATCTATTTTCACATAGCAAGAATGCATTGAAAAGCAAGGCAACATAAAGATAACAACACATTCCAAGATTTTAATAAGTCCAAACTCCAAAGTCACTGTCTTCGTTTCTGTTTCAATCGTGCAAAAAAGTGCATTGTATCAATCTTGAAATCTTTCATCACTTAACAAAACTCCGGTTGGAATGTATCAAACCTTAAAATTGCAAAAACCAAAAACAGATTTCACACCGAAAAGATAAAATAAAAATCCTTCATTAGCTATCAACTAATGGGAGAGAGAAACGTAAGGCTCAAACCATTGTACATAGGTCAGAGCATAGGGTTGAGAGACCGTCATGGCTGCAAGCACCGTTGCATCTGCATGCAATCCGGGCAGGCTACGGCCCAAATGACCTCACAATGCCCGACCCGGTAGCCCAGGATCTGGTTCATCATCACAGCCTCAAACATGGTAGAGTTCAGTGGAAACTTAAGAGGGAAATAACGGGTATTTAATTGACAAGACAGAGTTCAGCAGTTCAGCTAAAGGTCATTCAATTTAATACCTGATTATGTGGTTCTGGCTTAGAGTAACATACAAGGGCTGTTGGTTGATGATGGAAATCACAGGCTATACGAACAAGGAAGGCCATCAGCCTGAGAAATCCACCCCTGCTGCCTCATTCTTCCCTGCTTGTCGCTCAAAGCAAAATTTAGGCACAAATTTATACAGCAATATAGTGACAACTTGCCTCTACTTGAGATTCATACACTTGTCCATCACCAAAAGACAGTGCTTCACATCAAGTATTAAATCACCAAAAGAACATCTCAATATATTATTGTCTTCATAACATAATAAATCAGTACTAGAAAGAGAGGATGGAATCTTTGTCAAACACTCAGAATCAGATCAGTTTGGTGGATTCCTCAACATCATATACAACCAGATGGAAGGGTTGTTGGTAAATAAAGAGAAATCATGGGCCAAATATGGAGAGCGCGCAACAGCTCTTTAAAGAATTCACGCTTTGCATCTATCCAAAGCCTCAATCTCAGTCTCAGAGAAGATGAACTAGGTTAACAGCCACTATGCTTTTATTCAAGGTTTCTGTCCACATCATAAACTCAATTGATTGACTATTAGCTAAACAAAATCTAACCTTTCGACATATTGTTCTGGTTTTTATACTGCACCATCACCCATTGTTTAATGTAAAGCCCCATACAATAAGATCAAGACACGTCACCTAAGATACAAAAGGAAATGCATAAGAAAAAGCACAAACAAACATTTAACACGGAAGCATGATTCTTTTAATGATAGAAGTAGAAAACATATAATCTCAAATATAGTCATACACAGTAGAACCACAAACAGTAAATGACTTCCCGCAGGAAACACACAACTTAGCCTTTACAAAAGACCATCAAACATTCAAACCTATAAAGCTTCAAGACTAAACACGAAGTAAATCAGTATAACAGCAAAACGATACACAAAAGATTAGCAAGTTTGATTTTTTAGGCAATATTGTCATCAGGTTGGTTCAAATTAAAATGCAGACCACCCAAAACTACACCATTTCACTTCCTTTCATTCTAAGCACACTTTTCACCATTTTGCACAAAAGATTCACTATTTAAAGCATTCAACTAAGATGTTTTGGAAAAAACAAAAGACATCTCTTTTCAACTAAGGCTCAGATCAGTAAACATTGGGTCAATCAACGGCACGACACCGCCATGGCTGCAATTCCCGGTTGCACTAAGATGCCATCCGGGTTTGCCCGGCCAAGATACGGGTCGGTTTCCGCCTGAACCGTTTTCTCCGAGACCATGAACGTCATCATCACAGCCTTTCTGGGGTTGTTTAATATATGGAGGATCAGAAAGATAAAATAGTCAGGATCTTGAGTGAAAACAAAGGTAGTTAGCTGAATATTTCACGATGATATATACATATTCAGATGATGAAGGGTTGTTTGTAAACAAAGTAGAAATCATGGGCCAAATATGGAGAGTGGGCAACAAACCCTTGAAGAACTCCCGTTTCTCTCCGAAGCCTCATTCTCAGTCTCGGAGAAGATGAACTGGGTCAACAGTCAACATCCAGTGTGCTCTTATTCAAGGTCTCTGTCCAAATTTTTGTTAATTTTGCATTTAAAGTCCTTGAAGTTTATCAAAATTCTTTCTAACTACATATAATTTCTCACTGACATCTGAACCCGATTTCGATAATATTTCGAATGAGATGATTGAGATATCTGATTTTATATACTACGAATAAACAAAGGAAGCAATCGATGACTACACCACCACAGGCATCACCAGGAAGTTAGAAATCACCACCACGACGGGATATCGATAGACGATGGAGAATGTATATTTATATCTCCTGTCCGACATAATCCACATACGTATGAAATATATATGAATAACAGTTAATCCCCATAAAACAATTGTAGAGAAAAAGTTGGGGAGAAAAATTATTACTTGATTTTACGTTGAAATTAATCTAAAATTTACAATATTGTTCCTCAAAATTTATCTCTTCCTGAATACATGACAAGATGCACGTACAACTTATATCAAATGCATGTTAAAGTCATCTAAAATGCACAAGTCAAATTTTTTAACATGTACACATGTTTAGTTTGGAGATAACTCTGTATCACTGACTTTTCTTTTCTTGATCCTTCTCCAACAACTGTGGTAGGCCCAATCATGTCAAGTCTCTCCTCATCCATGTTGATTACCTTCTTTTTCTTTAACTTCAATTTTGGATACTTTGGAAAAAAAATAATACTTAGTGCACATGTAACACAACAAAAATGCACACTCATGTATTTGGAAATGCGCAAACAACATAATTTATAATACACACGCAACCAAACCACAATGCACTCTAACATTTCCCATGAAACATACTATTAAATTACCAACTCGCTAATTCACGATGCACATATTCATATTACTAATTATTCATAGTGCAAATCATGCAAAATTCACATGCACATTTAGTATTCTGAAATTCTCAACCATTATTAAACACCTCCTTTTTTAAAGTTCATTCCAAATTATCGTGTTTTATGATGCTTGTTTAATAGATTTAACATCTACTTACACATAGTTAAATAGACCATAATTAAACAAATCTGACATCATTAAATTGACGTTGCTACGCTAATTGGTATCACACATATAACATTAATAGAATGCACATATAACATTAATAGAATGCACAAGATTCCTTTTATCAAACTGAACATTATTTAAACAACTAACTAATGATGGACTTGTAGCGCTACTTCAAAAAAAATGATGGACTTGTAGCGCTATTACAATGCACATGTAGTCCTATTACAATGCACATGTAGTCCCATTACAATGCATATTAGAATATATTATGCTGTACAATCATAAACCATAACAATCATAACTCAACATGATTACTACACTTCATATTTTCCAACATTCAGGTTATAAACTTATTGACTCATGAATTCACAATCTACACGACTTTAATTCACAATGCACATCACAATGCATAAAAAATTACTTCAAAATGAACATTATTTAAACACCCACACCTTTTACTAATTGATAATGCACTGGTAGCCATATACAATGCACATGTAGTCCTATCACAATGCACATTGAAAAATTTTATACTGGACAATCATAAATCATAACCATCATAACTCAACATACATAATACACTTAATATTTTCCAACATGCAGACTATAAATTTATCAACTGATGAATTCAAAATCCACACAACCCTAATTCACAATGCACATCACGGAAAAGCACAAGTCATAGCAAATTATTTCAAAATGAACATTATTTAAACACCTACCACTTTTTCTAATTGAGAATGCATTTGTAGCCATATTACAATGCACTTGTAGTCTTATTACAATGTACACGTAATCCTATTACAACGCACAATTAAACATATGATCATGCAAAATTAAGTATTTTAAAATGCACCACTTTTAACTAAATTTAAAAATCTGTAAACAATCACTTACACGGAACTGTGGTGACTGCATCTACAAAGTCTTCATCATCATTCAGAACATTGGCGTGTTTTTCCATCCTAATTCGATTAACATAGGTCCACCAATCTGAATAATCAACATAACTGATGTTAAACATATATAAAATTTTGGCGCACATTAAAAAACCCATATCAAGCTATACCCATTCAAAATGCAATCAGTCTAACCATAACAACATCCGCAATGAAATCAATTCTAATAAGAAATAAAAATTCACCTGCATAGTATATATATTATGTTCTGATTAGTTAGGTAACCAATCCTAGTAATAACAATATAACATAGCATTAGTATATATACGAACATCAAGTGAAGAATTATTGATCGCCTACACCAAATAAAGAAGTAATGATCCACTGCATCATCCTTATACCGTGATTATTAGTAAGGTAACCAATCATAATAATAATAGTAATCGAATTGCATATACCGTGATTATTAGTAATATAACCAATCCTAATAATAACAGTAATCGAATCGAAACAGTAATCTAATCGAAACGGGCAAGTTCGAGATTATCTCCTATGAG
Source organism: Sherardia arvensis (assembly GCA_948330725.1). Classification (NCBI taxonomy): domain Eukaryota; kingdom Viridiplantae; phylum Streptophyta; class Magnoliopsida; order Gentianales; family Rubiaceae; genus Sherardia; species Sherardia arvensis. The sequence continues at coordinate 33,626,373 of OX415236.1, forward strand.
GTTTTCGCAACTGCTGAATAGTTATAGTTATAATGCGATCATGATCGTGTGCCAAATCGTGTGGTGTGTTTCAAATTTTATAGGGTTTATATAGCTGTGCACGCCGTAATATACCATTTTTCTAATTTGCAATTAGAGGTCATTCTTAATTATATTTGCAATTAAGGGTAAGGGTGTATGTATCATTTTCTTTTTCTTTTTTTTTATAACTACATTTTCTTTCGATTAAGTTGTTTTTGTTATCTGATTCTTTTAAGTCTAAAATCATATGAAATGAAGAAACATTAAGGCAAATTCTTGATGTTATCACTGTATAATGGAAGAACCAGATTGATTCTTTCAGTTGTTCCATCAAGAATATGTAAGAAAATTTCATGAGTTCAAATTGTTACATTCTATTAGTATATTGCAGCACCAAAATCAAATTTAGTGATCGGCCAAGAAGGCAAAAACACGTCTTGTCCTGATAAGTTCCGATGCCATCATAAACAATAGAACTGCTTACTCTTCTAACAACATTACATTCCGCCACAAGGATGCTCACTATGAATTGACCATTTTGTCTGAACAAGCCTTACAAACCTTAAAACAAGAATAACATGTAAGAGCAACTGCAACGTCAAGCACAGAGTACTAATACTGATAAGGTATGGGCCATAAAGCCCATACAAAGTCAAGTAGCTCATATAAGAAGAAGACCCCCGACTTATTTAACAGCTCACACAAAGTACATACACGTGAGACCCCGTGCTCAACATGTGAGGAGCACACGGAGGAACACAACAGAATCTATGGAACTAACCACACCGGATGAGGCTCCCAACAGGTATAAAAGAAGGAGAGCTTCCTCTCTATTTCCTCAGATTCTCTCGACCTGTCACTCAGATTTCCTCTCTCTAAACACCCCAAAAACTAACTTGGGCGTCGGAGCGAGCGACGGCCGAACGCCGCCCGCCTAAACTTACTTTGCTCATTGTGCAGGTTCGAGAAGAAGGACGTCACCTTGCTAGACGTCGGATCAACACCAAAAATCCAGAACCATATCATTGGCGCCGTCTTTGGGGAGCGCTGTTCAAAACTCGCTCACGTAGCTCGATTCACTGATCGGAATCTGATGGAGGAGACCCCAGTTGCAGAGGGAACCATCCTCGATGTCATGCCGCCGGCAAATCCACCCGTGCGGCTCACCAACCAAGAGCCCATGACCCCTGAGATGTTTCAGGTCATGATGGCTCCATTCTTAGCATTTCAGGAGCAGGTGCTGTCAAAACTGAAGTCCTTGGAAGAGAAGGAGGAGTCCCAACAGCTCGGCCAGAAGATCACGCCAACAAAGCTGAATTTCGATGGCGAGGAGCAAGAATTGGCGTCACACCTCCCGGCGAAGAAGCAAATCCAGAAGAAGGGAAGCAACAACGACACTGCCAGATCAGATGGGCGTGGATCCTGCCAATACGGATGGAAAGGCCATGATCCAGATCTCAACGACTAGAAGTCGGGGTATGTCTACTCCAACGCCAGAGAAGCTCACGTGGAGGACAAGAGGCGTGGGGAGTATGAAGATCACCTTCCAGAGATCGAGAAAGGGTCACCGTGGGTGAATAAAATCCGGCTAGCAGTGGCCGATCCCAAAACCAAAATCCCCCAGAACCTGGGCACGTACAGTGGTGCTGTCGATCCTGAGGACCACATGCACACGTTCATCACCAACATGTCGACATACACCATCCCGCAGGCGATCTAGTGCAAGGCGTTTGCTACCACCCTCACTGGAGCAGCACGACTGTGGTTTAAGGCTTTACCAGACGGCAGCATCGCCAGCTTCAAGATGTTGGAGGAGAAGTTCATGCGCAGGTTCATGCAGAGGAAGCAGTTCACCAAGGAGTGCACCGACATCATGTCGATTCTCCAGAAGAGAGGAGAAAGCTTGTTTGAGTACTGGGAGCGGGCCTCGAGCCTGGCCAATCAGGTGAAGAACCTCACCGAGAAGCTGATGATTGATTCTTTTTTGAAGGGGTTGATTCACAAGGAGATGAAGCAGGAGTGCTATCTCCGCAAGGTGAAGATCCTGGAAGAGTTGATGGAGCGTATTGAAAGCTTCTTCGTGTGGACGAGATGAACCTGGAAGGAGATGATGGCGGTTATATATGTTACACGTAGTAAGAACAAGAAGAACATCAGTTCCAACGCGCAACCATCAAAGAAGGGTGGAGGCGAGAAGTTCAACAAGTTGAAGGACACCTCCTTCACCCCGTTGACACAATCACCACGTGAGATCCTCAGTCTGGTAGCTGGCAAGAACCTGTTGGATGCTCCGAGCAGGATGAAGAAGCCATCCAACATGAGGGACAAGGCATACTACTGTGAGTATCACAACGACCATGGACACGACACCAATGATTGCTACCACTTGCTTGCTGCAATTGAGAAGTGTGTGAGATCCGGTCAACTCTCTCACCTTGCCAAGGAGGCCAGAGCCCACAACAAGGCCACCTGGTCGACCGAGGCATCCGGACGGACTGATTTTTGAAGGGATACAAGAGGAAGAGCTCGGATTCTGGAACCCTCTCGTCCCAGCTTCAAGGGGAAGAAGGTGGCACGAGTAGGGAGGTATTCAGAGGGTGATGATGAGCACTACGAGAAGAGACATCATACAGACCGGAAAGACACCCCATATGACAGCAGAAGGAAGTCAGCCATTACCAACATCTACACCATCATAGGTGGGAGTGCAGGTGGAAAGACGAAATCCCAGAGGAAGGCTCGGTGTAGGAAGGTACCAGAACTAACACCAAAGGAGAGGAAGTTGGCAGAAGATGAAGTCATCATGTTCAGCTCAAAAGACCCAATACCAGACCGACCTGCTGGCGGTGATGCAGTGGTAATCCAAGTCCAGATTACAGACAAGCTCATTCACAGAGTGTATATGGATGGGGGCAGCTCAACCGAGGTGATGTACTGGCACTGCTTTATGCAATTAGACAAAGACATGAGGAAGAAGCTGAAGCCAACTGCCACCTCTCTTGTGGATTTTGCGGACAGAGAGGTGTGGCCATAAGGTACAATTTATATCCCCATAACTGTTGGTGAACACCCATATAACAAAACCATCGAGGTGGAGTTCATTGTGGTGAAAGCCAGCAGTCCCTACAACAGGATACTTGGGCGTCTTGCATTAGCGCTCATGAAGGGGACAGTGTCGACTTTGCATCTGCTACTCAAGTTTCCAACCAAGGAAGGTATCGCTATGGTTAGAGGAGACCAGCAGAAGGCAAGGGAGTGTCACCGCATTGCTCTAAGCAACAAGAAGAGGAATGTGGGTGACAAGGATGGAGAAGCAGGTCCAGGATATCGCTGACGTGCTGTGGCCATGGTGACGACCGCAGCACGACGTGAGGAAGAAGACCCGGTAGGCGAGACTCCACCTGTCGAGCTGGGACACAAGGGGAACCAGGTCGTACAGGTTGGAGTATCTCTACCAGATGATGTGAAAGAGATATTAGCCGCAGTGCTAAGGGATTATGCAGACGTGTTCGCATGGGAGTCCAGCGACATGACAGGAGTGTCGGAGGAGATTGGGTGCCACGCCCTCAAGATCTCACCGGACTACAAGCCTGTTCTCCAGAAGAAGCGAGCACTCTGTAAGGACAAGAACGAGGCAGTCAACAAGGAAGTGGATGAGTTGATCAAGTCGGGTATCCTGGTCGAGGTGAAGTATCCCACCTAACTAGCGAACCCCGTCTTAGTTAAGAAACCAAATGGATCATGGAGGATGTGCATTGACTACACCAGTCTCAACAAGGCCTGTCCCAAAGATTGTTACCCGCTGCCAATGATTGATCAAAAGGTGGATGCATTGGCAGGGTAAAAGGTGAAATGTTTCCTTTATGCGTACATAGGTTATCACCAAATCCCCATGAAGAAGAAGGATGTGGAGAAGACAGCCTTCATCAAGGAGAAAGGATCATCCGGGTACCAGATGATGTTGTTCGGTCTCAGGAATGCTGGAGCAACATACCAACGCGTAGTCGACAAAATCTTCAAGGAGCAGGTAGGGCGCAACTTGGAGGTCTACGTCAACGACATGGTAATCAAGAGCAAGGATTTCAACACGCTGACTGAAGACGTGAAGGAAACCCTGGAACGCTTTCGAAGCACAGGGCTAAAGCTCAACCCTCTCAAGTGCCAGTTTGGGGTCCAAGAAGGCCGATTCTTGGGTCACATAGTTACAAACGAGGGGGTACGAGCAAATCCAGACAAGGTCAAGGCGGTGCTGGACATGAAACCACCAAGAACAGTGAAGGAGGTGCAAAGTCTGAACGGTAAGTTGGCAGCGCTGAATCGTTTCCAGTCGAGAGCGGCTGCACGTGCACTCCCATTCTTCAAGGCACTGAAGAACAGCGTCAACAAGAAGGGAGATGTCAACTGGGGACCTGAACAAGATGAAGCATTCAACGACTTGAAGAGGCACCTGCATAGTTTGCCCTTGTTGAATTCACCTCAACAGGGTGAAACCCTCTACCTGTACGTGTCTGCTGGAGTGGAGACTGTCAGTGCAGCCCTTGTACGAGAAGAAAACAAGGCACAAAAACCAATATACTTTGTAAGTAGAGCTTTGCAGGGAGCAGAAACAAGATATACGGGAGCAAAGAAGTTGGCCTTGGCTGTAGTACATGCAGCTCGACGGCTCAGACACTACTTCCAGGCGCATCCAGTGGTGGTGCTGACAAACCATCCCATGCAAGCAATCCTCACTCGACCAGAAGCATCAGGACGTTGGCCAAATTGGCGGTGGAACACTCCATCGAATACTCACCAAGAAAGGCCATCAAGGGCCAAGTTGTTGCTGATTTCCTAGCAGAAATGCCACCAAAAGTGAAGAAAGAAACATCCTCACCCGAGACCAGTTCGGCTGGAGAAAAGAGAAAACGATCTCCAAGTGATGAGTGGCAGCTGCATGTAGATGGAGCATCTGGTGTAGAAGGCGCCGGCGCGGGTTTGATTCTGACCGACCCAAGTGGAGTTGAAGTCACCTATGCATTGGGATTCAAATTCCCTGCATCAAACAATGAAGCTGAGTACGAGGCTCTTATTGCGGGAATGGAGATAGCAAAGAAGCTTGGTGCAAGAAAGCTGATGGCACACAACGACTCAATGCTTGTGGCAAAACAATATGAGGGGGCTTACCTGGCAAAGGACCCCGGCATGATGAAGTACAGGGACAAGGTGAGATTGTTGGCGTCGGAATTCGAGGAGTTCGACATCATCAAACGTGCCAAGGTCAAAAAACACCAGAGCTGATGCCCTGAGCAAGTTGGCGTCCTCAACATGGGCACACTTGAACAAGATGGTGATGGTGGAAACCCTCACGCACAGGTCAACAGACAACAAGACGGTGGGAGCTATTGATGTTGTAGACAGAGCCAGCTGGATGAAGTCAATGATGGATTTCCTTACAAGCGGAACAGTTCCTTAATGCAACAAGGAAGCAAGAAAGTTGAAACTCAACGCCCCCAACTATGCGCTAAAGGATGGAGTCTTATATAGACGAGGATTTTTGGAACCATGGTTGAAATGTCTGACCCAAACTGAAGCAATGCGAGTGGTCCAAGAAGTGCATGCAGGATGCTGTGGAAGCCATCAAGGTGGTAAAGCACTCGCATTGCGAATTACCGGAGCAGGTTACTATTGGCCTCACATGAAGGAAGATATCGACAAGGTGGTCAAGTGCTACAAGAAATGTCAAACACATGCAAATGTACCAAGGCTGCAGAGTGAGAAGCTGACGCCCATACAGTCTCTGTGGCCCTTTGCAATGTGGGGAATTGACATTGTAGGCCCCTTCCCAGCTGCAACAGGAAGACACTGATTCCTAGTGGTAGCGGTCGACTATTTTACTAAGTGGGTTGAGGCCAAAGCCTTGGCAACCATAACAGGGCGGAGAATGACAAGCTTCGTGTGGAATGATATGGTTCTGGATTTCCGGTGTGGATTGGACTTCTAGCAAGGTGATGACCTTCTTCTCGTTCCTGCACAAAGAGCAACGTGAGCTCAGGCGGGTGGCGTTCGGCCGTCGTCCACTCCGACGCCAAGTAAGATATGGGTGTTTTAGAGAGAGAAAATCCAAGTAACAGGACGAGAGAATCTGAGGAAAGGGAGAGGAAGCTCTCCTTCCTTTATACCTGTTGGGAGCCCCATCCGGTGTGAGCGTCTCCATGGATTCTGTTGTGTTCCTCCATGCGTTGTGCACGAGCTGAGCACGGGGTCTCACGTGTGTGTACTTTGTGTGAGCTGTCAAGCAAGGTGGGGGTCCTCATCTCGTGTGGTTTGCTTGGCCTTGTATGGGTTTTATGGCTCATACCCTACCAAGTCCCCCTAGTCCTGTCCCTGGTTCTCATGGTGCAGGACTATTTGCTGTGTTGTTCATGGGCGTTGGTCTGATGTGTTTGAGCGGCTATGGCTTTGTGGAACTCGTGATGAAGCTTCTGAACATGTTGGAGTAGTAAGACATGTTGACGTGCTTCATCTTGATGGTGATTTCCTTTGATCCCTTTTCGTTTCAGCATGTACAAATATCTGGCCATGCTGAAATCTTCTGTCTTGACGATGTTCTGGCTTCTTCTCTTGTTGATCCCTTTTGCATTTATTATTTTGTTTGGCGGGATTTTAAGAAAAGCCGCGCCTGTTCTTCTTGGGAATATCAGTGATACGTCTTTTCATCAATTTCTCATTGATGGGACGCGTCTTTTCAATCTGAAAGAGGCATAAATTACTTTGCCTATTTATACCATCTCCTCTTTTTAATCTTCTTCGTTTGCCTTCATCTTTTTTGCTCTTTTTTCCTTACTTGTTCCTTTCAATCATGAAACCGGCCATCGAAACCATGTTTTGCTCTGTTTCTGCGGAGGAGTTATCTCTGTTTCGACGTCTTTGTGAGGTGGTTGCTTCTGCTCAGGCCACTACGCGAAACCCGGCAAGAGCAGACCCTATAGATGTTGATTTATCGGGTATTTTAACCTTGCCTGCTGCCAATGTCTCCGTTGATCAGGTTCTAGAAGGTGAATGCGTGGTTTAATAGTTGTGGGTTGCGTTTTCCCCTTTCGCCTTTATTCCAGTTAGTTTTAGGGTTTTTTGAACTAGATGTGTCCTTGTTGACCCCTAACTCTGTTCGTAATCTGGTGGGTTTTGAGGTGCTTTGTCGAATTCATCGCTTAGATCCAACTCCTCAACTGTTTAAGGCCTTTTTCCACCCATGCAAGGAGCCGCCGAGTTGGTACTTTCTGAAGAGCTGGGAGGGGATAAAAGTGGTGACAGATCTGCCTACCCGAGTAAAATGAGCCCGGAAGTTTGTATTTGTGAAGAGATCTCTGGTGTTCGGTGATAGCCCAGATATATTTCCTCCTGGTCCTGTTCGCAGCCGCACCAAGTTCCCTGACGATGGAGAGATGATTCAGCTTCGAGCTGCCTTTGATCTGTTAAGTGCCAGCCCTGCACCTTTCCATCTGCTCTCTTATGAGTCTAACCATCAAGGGTCTGGGATGTCGTATCTTCCCATGGGTTGTGTGCGTGTGGCAAGGCCTTCTGTTGTGGGTAAGTGTTTCAGATTGTCTCTCCTTTGTTTGTTGTTTTTCCATGTTTTGGGATTCTTTATTTATTTATGTTTTTCTTGGTTTGAAGTTGCTTCTCCTTTAGTTGAACCTGTTACTGTGGTGAGGTCTTCCCGTAGGCCACCTCGTTTGAGTCGAGGTTCTGTGAAAGGATCTGGGGGTTCTACTGCCACAGGTGGCAGCGAGGTGATTGATTTGACTGCAGACGGTTCCTCTAAGGGGAAAAACGGCAGTTGTCTCCTCCTGACCATGGTGATGATGATGCCAAAGGCTCGCACCTCAAGGTGGAGGAGATATTTGATGCTATGGTGAAACGTCTCGCACCTCCCGAGGAGACTAAGGCTGCTCGGAAGTCTGACCCTGCTTCAGTTGTGAGCTCGCTGCCTGCATCTGATCTACCGGGTTGTTCTCCTGCTGAACTGCGTCGCCTCTTGTTGCAGTCGATCCCGCAACCATACATGGAGTCTTGGCTAGCTAACCCGCTCACTAACATGTCTAGGGTGAGCAATCTGGGAGATAGGCTGACTGCCTCAACTTTGTAGGTATTTTTATTTACCTTTTATTTGTTTTTGATGAGTATGTTCTTCTGAATTAGACTCATTTTGTTATCATGCGTAGGGCTTGTGTGTGGCTTCTGCTGTCCAATCTTGGGAGAGACAACTTGGTGGAGATTTTGGCAAGGCCAAAGAGCTGTTTGATCAGGCTGAAGCTAACATCGTTAGGATGAACGAGCTAGGTGCAGAGAAGGATCTTGCTTTGGCTCAACTCCAATCTGACAAGGAGAGTCTTCTTGAATCCAAGTTGGCTCTGATTGAGGAAGTTGGCAGGCTCTCTGATAAGAACAAAGAGACAGTGGACAAGCTGAGCATGGCGATGAAGGCCAACCAAGATTTGGCGGACAAGATCAAGACCCTTAGTGCAGATTTGGAGCAGCGTGACGCTATTATTGGAGAGCACCTCAGGATAAGGACCTGGCTTAGGGATGAAGGCTTCAGTCGGATTCAGGCCAGTGTGGATCAAGAGTCCGGTGGCTAAGCATCTTCTTGATGAAGCTCTGACTGAGGCTGATAACATCATGGCCACCGTGTCAGATGATGCAGAGATGAAGCTTCAGCTTGGACGTGTGCATGCTCCTTTCCAGCAGTATGACTTCCAGGAGTACTTCTCCACCCTTGGCCCTGAATTGGTTCTTGAGGAGTTGATGATGTGGCAACCAAGTCTGTCAGTTCAACCTGCCCCTGCTATCCAGTGAGGGTGTTTGTTTCTTTGATGAGCTTGCATGCTCTTTTCTCATGGCGCTTGTGCCATCTTTTTATTTCCCTTTGAATATTTTGAATTCGTATTTCTGGGATATTTTTAATTAGCACAAGCATTTATTACTTGTCTGTTTTACTTGCTTTAATAAGCTTTCTATTTGTTGCAAATTTATGGGCATGATGGACATCTCCATCATGTATCCCTTTGCACCATTTAACAAGTTGAATTTAGTCTTCAACTTGTTTTCTATGGTTAAGGCATCATAGGCCCTTTTTTTAGATGCAAGTTTCTTTTCAGAAACTGTTTGCATTTATTTTGGGTTCTTTTGTTTTTTGAACTCCATTTTCTTGCACTTCTCTTTCAAGTCATATTTGCTCTTGTTGTCACTGCAGTTTTATATAAAAAAAGAAAACAAGTAAATGACCTCTACCAGTTGATTGGTTCGTGTCAGTGCATAATTAAAGAAAAAACGAGAAAGAAAACATCTACCAGATGACTGGTTCGTGCCTTGGTGAGATATACTTAAAAACACTTCTCATTGCTTTCATCTTGTAAGTTCTGGGACTACAAAGGCCACCCTCAAGATCATCTTGCAAACCTTATCAGGCTGCCTGACCTCTGTTGGGGGCTTTTTTCATTTCATGAGGCTTCCCTCAAGATCATCTTGTAAACTCTAATGAGTTGCCTGACCTCTGTTGGGATCCTCCACTGCATCAAAAAGAAAAAGAAGAAAACGAAGGAAAAAATCACAAGTAAGGCGAGGAGACGAGATCCAAGTTGCGCCTTACATGTAATACTTGCGGAGGTTGTTCATGTGCCAGGTTCTTGGAACTGGTCTCCCATCCAAGTGCTCCAGCTTGTACGCTCCTTTTCCCAGTGCCTCAATGACACGGTAGGGACCTTCCCAGTTGGCATCCAACTTGAGTTGTCCTTCCACTCTTGATGCTTCATTCTTTCTCAAGGCCAGGTCACCAACCTTCAGACTGCGAGGTCGCTTCTTGTTGTTGTATCCTTGCTCCATCCAGGACTTGTAGGTTGCCTCTTTGAGCGACGCTTTCTTCCGCTCATATTCTAACTCCTCCAGGTTCTGCCTCAACCCTTCGTCGTTTTTTGCAACTGGCAGAGGATCTTCCACTCGCAGGGTAGGTACAAGCATCTCAAGTGGTATGATGGATTCAGTGCAAAAACACAGTCTGTAGGGAGACTCTCCTGTGCTGGTTCTAGGAGTCACCCTGTAACACCACAACACGCTGTGCAGCTCCTCTGTCCATGCTCCTTTGCGCTGCTCGAGTTTCTTCTTGAGTCCTTGCACGATGGTTCAGTTTGTGACCTCCACCTGGCCATTGGCTTGTGGGTGAGCCACTGATGTGAACTTCTGCTTGATGCCTATGTTGCTGCACTAGTCCTTGAACACTTCTCCTTCAAACTGAGTGCCATTATCACTGACCAGTACTTGTGGGATTCCGAAGCGGCAGACCACATTCTTCCACACAAAACTCGTCATCCTTCGCCCTGTTATGGTTGCCAGTGCCTCGGCTTCAACCCATTTTGTGAAATAATCAGCTGCCACGACAAAAAAATGGCGTCTTCCTGTTGCAGCTGGAAAAGGACCGACAATGTCAATTCCCCACATTGCAAAGGGCCACGGAGACTGTATGGGCGTCAGCTTCTCGCTCTGCAGCCTTGGTACATTTGCATTTGTTTGACATTTCTTGCAGCTCTAGGTCATCTGGTTTATATCTTCCTTCATGCGAGGCCAATAGTAACCCGCTCTAGTGATCTACAATGCGAGTGCTTTGCCGCCTTGATGACTTCCGCAACATCCTGCATGCACCTCTTGAACTACTCGCATTGCTTCTGACTGGGTGAGACATTTCAACCAGGGTTCTAAGAAACCCCGTCTGTACAGAACTCCATCTTTCAATGCGTAGTTAGGAGCGTTGAGTTTCAACTTTCTGGCTTCCTTACTACATTCGGGGACCACACCGTTGGTAAGGAAATCCATCATTGGCTTCATCTAGCTTGTTCCCTCAACAACGCCGACAGCTCCCATCGTCTTGTTGTCAGTTGACCTGTGTGTGAGGGTTTCCACCATCACTGCCTTGTTCAAGTGTGCCCGTGTTGAGGATGCTAACTTGGTCAAGGCGTCAGCTCTGGTGTTTTTTGACCTTGGCACGTTGATGATGTCGAATTCCTAAAATTCCGACGCCAACAATCTCGCCTTGTCCTTTTACTTCATCATGCCAGGGTCCTTAGCTAGGTAAGCTCCTTCATTTTGTTTCGCCACAAGCATCGAGTCGCTATGTGCCATCAACTTCCTCGCTCCAAGCTTCTTTGCTATCTCCATTGCCGCAATTAAGGCCTCGTACTCAGCTTCATTGTTTGATGCAGGGAATTCGAATCGCAATGCATAAGTGACTTCAACTCCACTTGGGTCGGTCAGAACCAAACCCGCGCCGGCACCTTCTACACCAGATACTCCATCTACATCTAGCTGCCACTCGTCACTTGGAACTCGCTTCCTCTTTTCTCCAGCTGCACTGGTTTCGGGTGAGGGTGTTGCTTTCTTCACTTCTGGTGGCATTTCTGCTAGGAAATCAGCAACAACTTGACCCTTGATGGCCTTTTCTTGGTGAGTATTCGATGGAGTGCTCGCCAAGTTCCACCGCCCATTTAGCCAACCAGCATGATGCTTCTGGTCTGGTGAGGATGGTCTTCATGGGGTGGTTTGTCAACACCACCATGAGATGCGCCTGGAAGTAGTGTCTGAGCCGTCGAGCTGCATGTACCACAACCAGGGCCAGCTTTTCTTCTCCCGAGTATCTTGTTTCTGCCCCCTGCAAAGCTCTACTTACAAAGTATATGGGTTTCTGTACCTTGCCTTCTTCTCGTACGAGGGCTGCACTGACGGTCTCCACTCCATCCGACATGTACAGGTAGAGGGTTTCACTTTGTTGAGGCGATGTCAACAAGGGCAAGCTAGGGTGCTTCTTCAAGTCGTTGAAAGCTTCATCTTGTTTAGGTCCCCAGCTAACGTCTCCCTTCTTGTTGACACTGTTCTTCAGCGCCATGAAGAAAGGGAGTGCACGCTCAGCTGCTCTCGACAGGAAACGGTTCAACGCTGCTAACTTACCGTTCAGGCTTTGTACTTCCTTCACTATCCTTGGTGGTTTCATGTCCAACACCGCCTTGACCTTGTCTGGATTTGCTCGTACCCCTTCATTTGTAACCATGTGACCCAAGAATCGACCTTCTTGGACCCCAAAGTGGCACTTGAGAGGGTTGAGTTTTAGACCTGTGCTTCAAAAGCGCTCCAGGGTTTCCTTCACGTCTTCAGTCAGCATGCTGAAGTCCTTGCTCTTGATCACCATGTCGTCGACGTAGACCTCCAAGTTCCGCCCTATCTGCTCCTTGAATATTTTGTCGACCACACGTTGGTATGTTGCTCCAGCATTCCTGAGTCCGAATGGCATCATCCGGTATACAAATGCTCATCTCTCCGTAATAAAGGCTGTCTTCTCCACATCCTCCTTCTTCATGGGGATTTGGTGATAACCTTTATACGCACCAAGGAAACACTTCACCTTGTACCTTGCCAATGCATCCACCTTTGGATCAATCATTGGCAACGGGTAACAATCTTTAGGACAGGCCACTGGTTTCTGTGCGGAGCGCAAATGAAGGTCTTGAAGTGGACCTTGGATTTCTCACCTGAGGCAGAATCGTCCATAGTGTCAGTTTGGGTCTCAATCAAGAAGGTACCATGCTACTTCTATAATTCTACACTGATACAAGCCATGGGTAACCAGATTGGGACGTTTATAAAAATGGATATGGCCACAGCTGCACTCACTAGGCCATCTGTGATAAAAATTTGTGTTGAAATTGACTTGAGAAAGAAGCTGAATAGCTCTATTAGGCTGGGAATTGAAGGTGAAGAAATTCACAGATATCCAGTTGAATATGAGGACCTTCCAAGATACTGTAGTCACTGCTCTATGTTGGGTCACAATGATGACAATTGCACCTTCCTTCATCGAGAGCTGAAACAGAAACTGAAGCCTACCCCTGTTCCAAAGGCTCAACCTCCCCTCAACATCCATAACCACACTGTTAACAGCCTCAAGATGGGTCAGGATTTAGATAAAGGCAAAGGTTTAGCTGTCCCTGAAGACTCAGATGACTGCACCATTCTCAACCCTCCTGTTTCTACCTTACCTCCCTCTCAATCTATACCACTCATCCCTTCCTCCTCTAACCATCATGTTCTCATTCCATCTGTCACTCTCCACTCGAATATCCCTCCTATAATGCCCACTGTCCCTTCCACTTCAAACCCTGCTATCCATGCTAAAGTTTGGACAAAATCCAAAAAAAGACATGCATCAGTCTCCATCCAGAACCACACCATCACTCATACCTTATCAGCCTCCTCACCCCTGCTACCTATTCAAAAGGAATCCTTCCCCATAGAATCAGATTACCTTTTACTTGCACAAGCTCTCCTCCCCAATAACAAATATGCTAAGGATGACCTCATGATCAGTAAGCCCCCCTTCTTTGATAATATCTCCCTTTCTACTGATAAGCTTGTTTCTTTGTCTCAGGTACACAATAAAAATAGATTCTCTTGCTTAACTGATATGTCTGACAATGATGATGAGGATGCAATCCCAACAGAAAAGGAACTTGTGGATGAATCATCTGAAGATGATAATCTTATTGAGTCTGATCAGGTACAACCTATATCTCCTTCTACTGCTTTGAATGATGAAATTAACCAACCTGTCATTCCTCATATGGGAGAATCTAGCATGGGTAATTTCTTCACTCAGATCAATCAGAAGTTCACTCCACAAAAAATTCAAAAAATTCCATCACCTAATATTGTTTTTACTAGGTCAAAAAGCTCTAAAAGTGATTTTTAATGGTTAATACGACCCTAAAGATTAAGTGCTTAGTTTGGAATATTAGAGGCATGAGGACATCTATGGTCAGACTAAATGATATAATTAGAGAACATAGAATTGAATTGCTATGTTTAATTGAACCACAACACAAAAACCAGAAAGCTGATAGATTTAGGAGGATTCTAGGCTACCAGAACCATTTATGTGCACAAAGTGGCAAGATCTGGTTATTTTGGAATGACCAACTGCATATCACTTTGAAAACTGACCACCTCCAATATTTATCTATTACTATTGTCAGTCAGAGGATGAACACTCCAATGGAAGGAGTTTTTATCTATGGTCTGAGAACTGTAGCTGGTAGAGAATTTATGTGGAGTGCTTTGTCAAATGCACAGTTACAGGACTCTTTCCTAATTGGTGATTTTAATACCATAAGATCACCAAATGAGTACAGGGGCCCTTCTCAGCCTAGTATTAGGAGCATGTCTGCATTTAACCACTTCATTTCCAGTAATGCACTCACAGGGATTAATACAGTTGGTAACCATTTAACATGGTCTAACAACTGGCTTAGAAACCCTACCACACAAACACTAGATAGAGGATTGGCAACTCTGAGTTGGATAGCTAAGTTCCCCACTTCATCTATTCAGATTCTTAACAGAAACACCTCAGATCATGCACCTATGTTTCTTACAATAGGCAGTACAATACCTTCCTCTCCATCATCATTTAGGTTCATTAATGCATGGTTTAATAGGGAAGATTTCATGAATGTGATTTCTAATGATTGGAACCTCCCTATTAACAAATCAGGTATGCTTGGTTTTTATCTGAAATTAATCAGACTGAAACTGACTATTAAAGCCTGGAACAGAAATATTTTTGGCAACATAGATAACAATGTTAATACTGCTGCTGAAAACCTCAGATTGCAATAAATAGTTTATGACAATAATAACTCAATTAATGAGCTTATTAAACTCAAGGAACTAAAAGCATTGCATTTGAGAGCCCTCACTGAACAACAAAAATTCTGGAAACAAAAGTCTAGAATTAAGTGGTTAAAAGAGGGAGATGATAATACTAAATTCTTTCACCACACAGTGAGGGAAAGGAGGTCTTTACTTAATATTACTAAAATCAAAGACTCCTCTGGGAATTGGCTTGAAAATGCCTTAGATATTGACTCATAAGCTATTTCTTATTATTCTGAGTTACTTACTGAGCCTGCTAATGTTGAGAATGGTGATTACTATGACCAATTCTTAAGCCAAATCCCTACAGTAATTACTGAGGCTGATAATGAAATTTTACTAAGCCCAGTAAACATGGAAGAGCTTAAAACTACTGTTTTTTATTTAAATAAAAATAGTAGTCCAGGCCCTGATGGCTTCTCTTCAAAAAATTTCACTAAATCTTGGGACATAATTAAATTTGATTTATTAAATGCAGTCCAAGATTTTATGACTTCATCTCCCATCCCAGTTGGAATTGCTGCAACTTGGATCACTTTAATTCCAAAAAAAGATGTTGTCACCTCATTTGATGATTATAGGCCAATTAGTCTCTCCAATTTGTTAAATAAATTTTTTTCCAAATTGATTATGGAGAGGCTGAAACTTTTTATGGCCAAATTGATATCACCACAGCAATCTGCATTTTTAAAAAATATGGACATCTCTGATAATATTATTTATTTGAAAGAGATGATTAGATTTCTTGATAAAAAATGTAGAAACCCCAATTTGATTATTAAACTGGACCTTAAAAAGGCATTTGACAGAGTTAATTGGGGTTTTTTAAATTCTATTCTTCTACAATTTGGTATGCATGGTAAATTAGTTCATTGCATCATGAAAAATCTCAGTTGTGCATCTTTCTCTGTGTTAATAAATGGTAGACCTCAGGGTTTCTTTAAATCTTCTAGGGGGATAAAGCAAGGTGACCCTCTGTCACCTTTTCTTTTTAACATTTTCTCTGAAGTTTTTTCAAGAGGCTTATCTTATATGTTTCATTCTGGCATGCTTCAATACTATGACATCCCTTCTGGGCCTTCACCATTATCTCATCTGAGCTATGCAGATGATACCATCATCTTCCTTAGAGCATCTAAAAGCAATCTCTCTTGTTTTAAGGACTTTCTGGTAGCTTTTGAACTAACCACTGGTCAAAAAAATCAACTTTGAGAAGAGTGATTATTTTTTAGGTAGACATGCTTCAGCTGCTAAAATTAATCAGGTTAAGGATATTCTGGGCATGAAACGGTCATTTTCCATTTACCTATCTGGGGGTCCCCATCTTTAAGGGTAGAGTCCTTACTGCTTACTTTACACCACTAATCCAAAGATTGGAAAATAAAATTTCCAATTGGAAGAATAAGTGGCTATCTACAGGTGGTAAAATCACTTTGATTCAGTCCTGTCTTTACTCCATCCCCCAGCACATTTGGTCAGTTCTGAAACCTCCCATATCTGTGATTAAAAAAATTGAAAAATTGATGGCCAGATTTTTTTGGGGGGAAACTGACCAAAAACCAAGGAAAGTATGGAAAAGATGGAGTGAACTCTGTTTCCCAGTCAATCAAAATGGTATAGGAATTAGATCCATACATGCAATAGTTACAGCTTGTTCCCTCAAGCTTTGGTGGAAATTCCAAACTGGTGATACTCTATGGTCTCAATTCCTCTGGAATCTTCCCCCTTCCTACAGAACATCTTCTGTATGGAAAAGAATTATTTCTGTTACTGATTTGGCAGAGAGTCTTACTAAAGTTATCCATGGAAAGGGTCTGTGTAACTTTTGGCAGTCAAATTGGACCTCTTTTGGTCCTCTTTCACTTCTTTGCAATGTTTCTAACACACTTATACCCCCAGACTGTACTGTGAAATGTTTCTGTGATAACAAACATATTTTTCTGCCTAACATTACACCATATCTACCCTCTTCCATTGTTTTGATTTTACAGATGGTGCAATGTACACAATTCAGGCAGGACAGACTTATTTGGATGCCTGACACTAAAGGGGATTTTTCTTTCAGATCAGCTTATAAAGCAGTTGCCCCTACAAGAAATGTTTCTTACACCTTAAATCAGCTGTGGAACTCAAGGATCCAAAAAAAGATAAGTGTCTTCATGTGGAAAATGGTAAATTTATTTATCCCTTTCCCTGATGTGCTTATGACAAATGAGTTTCAACTTGCCATCAAAATGTTGTGCCTGTGACAATTTTGATCATCTTGACCATTATTTTAACAGTTGCCCTTTGGCTATTTCCTTATGGTCTGATTATCACTCTATGATTGGGATTGCTCCTATTAATTTTGCCAATATTTGGGATAGACTGTCCTATTATATGTCTTTTCAAGGTTCCACTAAACTTCACACTACACTGTCAAAAATTGCCCCTTGCATTATTTGTTGGTTTTTGTGGAAGGCAAGATGCTCTTACATGTTTGATGATGTTAGTCCTAATATTCTGAGTATTAAAAAGGCCATTAAAGATCATATTTTTCTCACCTTCTGTGCTAAACCTATGGCATCAAATGCTCCACTGGACATTGAACTATCTAACCTAGGTTTTCTACCACTGCATGCCAGACCACCTCAACCAGTGATTAGGGCAATCAAATGGATTCCCCCTATTAATGGTTTTTTAAAAATAAATTCTGATGCTTCTTGGCTTCAGAACAAAAAGGCTGGTCTAGCTATAGTTGTTAGGAACTCTGATGGTGAGCTAATATGTGCTCTCAGTTGTTTGGTCATGGCCCCCTCTGCATTGCATGCTGAATTTTTAGCACTTAAAGACGCTATACAGTGGGCAACTTCTTCATTAATCCCTTGCATAATTGAGTCAGACTGCCTTACAGCTGTCAAATCCATCTCTGATCCTCTCCAGGCTCCTTGGCCAGTATATGATCTGGCTTCTGACTGTGCTTTAGCTGTAAACTGTCCAATTTTTCACACTATGAGACAGGGAAATTTGTTGGCTGAGTCCATTGCAAAGTCTGCTATCACTGACAAGATAAGTCCTCAGCTCACTACACATATTCTATCCCAGGCAGCAAGAGGCCTGCAGTATCTGGACAAGGTTGGCTTGCCCTCTCTTAGACTATCTACACTTACAGATGCTATGTAATGTGTTTGCTCTTGTTTCAGTTTTCTATACAGTCAGAGGGATCCCATCACTGCCCTGCTAAGAAGCTTCCATCTGCTCAGTCACCTAGTTTTCTATCTAGGATCACATCTATGTTTTTATTCCTTTGCTCTTGTGTGGTTGGGTACCGCTTAGTGTTTTGTCTTTACAATTCACTTATAGGTTTCCTCACACAAAGGCTAGGTTATTTACTAGTATATCATCACATAGACTTAGTTTTAGTCTATTCTTTTGGAAGCATGGCTATATGCTTCGAAAGCTCTAAGCTTTCCTTTTTGTCATCTCTTGATGTATATACTCTGACCTTTACTGGTCTTTTTATAGGTTTGGGGAACCTTATAATAACTCCCCCCACCTAAGGGTGGTTTAATTGTTTTTAAGAAAAGGTTGGTGTAGTCAATACACATCCTCCATGATCCGTTTGGTTTCTTAACCAAGACGGGGTTAGCTAGCCAGGTGGGATACTTCACCTCGACCAGGATACTCAACTTGGTCAACTCATCCACTTCCTTGTTGACTGCTTCGTTCCTGTCCTTGCAGAGTGCTTGTTTCTTCTGGACGACAGGCTTGTAGTCCGGTGAGATCTTGAGGGCGTGGCACCGAATCTCCTCCGACACCCCTGTCATGTCGCTGGACTCCCATGCGAACACGTCTGCATAATCCCTTAGCACTGCGGCTAATCTCTCTTTCACATCTTCCGGTAGAGACACTCCAACCTGTACGACCTGGTTCCCCTTGCGCCCCAGTTCGGCAGGTGCAGTCTCGCCTACCGGGTCTTCTTCCTCGCGTAGTGCTGCGGTCGTCACCATGGCCACAGCATGTCGGCGGTAACCTGGACCTGCTTCTTCACCCGTGCCATCTACATTCCTCTTCTTGTTGCTAAGAGCAATGCGGTGACACTCCCTTGCTTTCTGCTGGTCTCCTTTAACCGTAGTGATGCCTGCTTTGGTTGGAAACTTAAGTAACAGGTGCAAGGTCGACACTATCCCCTTCACGAGCGCTAGTGCAGGACGTCCAAGTATCATGTTGTAGGGACTGCTGGCTTTCACCACAATGAACTCCACCTCGATGGTTTTGCTATATGGGTGCTCACCAACAGTTATGGGGATATTAATTGTACCTTCTGGCCATACCTCCCGGTCCGCGAAGTCCACGAGCGGGGTGGCAGTAGGCTTCAGCTTCTTCTTCATGTGCTCGCCCAGTTGCGTGAAACAGTGCCAGTACATCACCTCAGCTGAGCTGCCCCCATCCACATACGCCCTGTGAATGAGCTTGTCTGCAATCTGGATTTGGATTACCACCGCATCACCTCCAGCAGGACGATCCGGGATTGGGTCCTTTGAGCTGAACATGATGACTTCATCCTCCGCCAATTTCCTTTCTCTTGGTGTTGGTTCTAGTACCTTCCTACACCGAGCCTTCCTCTGGGATTTTGTCTTGCCACCTGTACTTCCACCTATGATGGTGTAAATGTTGGTAATGGCTGACTTCCTTCTGCTGTCATCCGGGGTGTCTTCCCGTTCTGCATGCTGGCGCTTCTCATAATGCTCGTCCTCATCCTCTGAATACCTCCATACTCGTGCCACCTCCTTCCCCTTGAAGCTGGTACGAGAGGGTTCTTGAGTTCGAGCTTTTCCTCTTGTATCCCTTCGAAAATCCATCCGTCCAGATGCTTCGGTCGACCAGGTGGCCTTGTTGTGGGCTCTGGCCTCCTTGGCAAGGTGAGCGAGTTGTCCGGATCTCACACACTTTTCAATTGCAGCATGCAAGTGGTAGCAATCGTTGGTGTCGTGTCCATGGTCGTTGTGGTATTCACAGTAGTACGCCTTGTTCCTCATGTTGGCTGGCTTCTTCATCCTGCTCGGAGCATCCAGCATGTTCTTGCTAGCTACCAGGCTGAGGATCTCATGTGGTGACTGTGTCAGCGGGGTGAAGGAGGTGTCCTTCATCTTGTTGAACTTCTCACATCCACCCTTCTTTGACGGTTGTATGTTGGAACCGGTGTTCTTCTTGTTCTTGCTACGTGCGACATAACCGCCATCATCCCCTTCCAGGTTCATCTCGTCAACACGTGAAAAGTTTTCAATGCGTTCCATCAACTCCTCTAGGGTCTTCACCTTGCGGAGATAGCACTCCTGCTTCATCTCCTTGTGAATCAACCCCATCACAAAAGAGTCGATCATCAGCTTCTCGGTGAGGTTCTTCACCTGTTTGGCCAGACTTGAGGCCCTTTCCCAATACTCGAACAAACTTTCTCCTCTCTTCTGGCGAATCGACATGATGTCGGTGCACTCCTTAGTGAACTGTTTCCTCTGCATGAACCTGCGCAGGAACTTCTCCTCCAACATCTTGAAGCTGGTGACGCTGCCATCTGGTAGAGCCTTGAACCACAGACGTGCTGCTCCAGTGAGGGTGGTAGCAAACGCCTTGCACCAGATCGCCTGCGGGATGGCGTACGTAGACATGTTGGTGATAAATGTATGCATGTGATCCTCAGGATCGACAGCAGCGTTGTACGTGTCCAGGTTCTGGGGGATCTTGGTTTTGGGATCGGCCACAGCGAGCCGGATCCTCTTCACCCACGGTGACCCTTTCTCGATCTCCGGAAGGTGATCTTCATAATCTCCACGCCTCCTGTCATCCATGTGAACTTCTCCGGCATTGGAATAAACATAGCCCGACTTCCAGTCGTTGAGATCTGGATCATGGCCGCTCCTTCCGTGCTGATAGGATCCGCGCCCATCCGATCTGGCTACGTTGTCGTTGCTGCCTTTCTTCTGGGTTTTCTTCTTCGCCGGGAGGTGCGACGCCGCTTCTTGCTCCTCGCCATCGAAATTCAGCTTTGTCGGTGCGATCTTCTGGCCATGCTGTCGGTCTTCTTCCTTCTCCTCCGAGAACTTCAGTTTTGATAGTACCTTCTCCTGGGATGCTAAGAACGGAGCCATCATGACCTGAAACATCTCCGGGGTCATGGGCTCTTGGTCGGTGTGCCGCACGGGTGGGTTTGCCGGCGGCGTGACATCAAGGATGGTCCCCTCTGCAACTGGGGTCTGTTCCATCGAATTTCAATCAGTGAATCGAGCTGCGTGAGCGAGATAGATCAGCGCTCCCCACGGACGGCGCCAATGATATGGTTCTGGATTTCCGGTGTGGATTGGACTTCCAGCAAGGTGATGACCTATTTCTCGTTCCTGCACAAAGAGCAACGTGAGCTCAGGCAGGCGGCGTTCGGCCGACGCCCGCTCCTTAGCCCGAGTAAGATATGAGGTGTTTTAGAGAGAGAAAATCCAAGTAACAGGACGAGGGAATCTGAGGAAAGAGAGAGGAAGCTCTCCTTCCTTTATACCTGTTGGGAGCCTCATCCGGTGTGAGCGTCTCCATGGATTCTGTTGTGTTCTTCCATGCGTTGTGCACGAGCTGAGCGCGGGGTCTCACGTGTGTGTACTTTGTGTGAGCTGTCAAGCAAGGTGGGGGTCCTCATCTCGTGTGGTTTGCCTGGCCTTGTATGGGCTTTATGGCCCATACTCTATCATGGAAGAATGTGGTTTGCTGCTTCGGAATCCCACAATTATTGGTAAGTGATAACGGCACTCAGTTTGAAGGAGAAGTGTTCAAGGATTGGTGCAAAAACCTAGGCATCAAGCAGAAGTTCACATCAGCGGCTCACCCACAAGCCAATAGGTAAGTGGAAGTCACAAATCGAACCATCGTGCAAGGACTCAAGAAGAAGCTCGAGCAACGCAAGGGAGCATGGACGGAGGAGCTGCACTGCGTGTTGTGGTCTTACAGGGTGACCCCTCGAACCAGCACAGGGGAGTCTCCCTACAGATTGTGTTTTGGCACTGAAGCTATCATACCACCTGAGATACTTGTCCCTACCTTGCGAGTAGAAGACTTGCTGCAAGTTGCAAAAAACGATGAAGGTTTGAGGCAGAACCTAGAAGAGCTAGAATACGAGCGGGAGAAAGTGTCGCTCAAGGAGGCAGCCTACAAGTCCTGGATAGAGCAAAGAAACAACAACAAGTTGCGTCCTCGCAGTTTGAAGGTTGGCGATCTAGCCTTAAGAAAGAATAAAGCATCAAGAGTAGAAGGACAACTCAAGTTGGATGCCAACTGGGAAGGCCCCTACCGTGTTGTTGAGGTACTGGAAAAAGGAGCGTACAAACTGGAGCACTTGGATGGGAAACCAATTCCAAGAACTTGGCACAAGAACAACCTCCGTGATAAGATATGGGCCATAACACATAGGCCCATACAGGTTCACGGCCTTCTACCAGATCAAGGCCCATACCAGTACACGACCTTCAACATGTTCAAGGCCTATGCGTAGTACAACCACGAGTGACTCTCCATGTGAGGAGCACGAGCGGATGCACAGGGTAAGGCAGCGGAATAGCACACACTAGAGAGAAACTCCAACAGGCATATATACCTCAAACTACCCTCACCTCAAGGTACATTCACTCTAGCTGAACACACACATATTCTCTCTCTAGAGTAGCTCCCTGACTTGAGCGTCAGAGCGGGTACCGGCGAGAAGCCGCCCGCTTGAGCTCACATTTTCTACTTGTGCAGGTGTTCGCTAGAGCAAGCCGATCGACCGGAAAAAACGGATCGTATCATTGGCGCCGTCTGTGGGGACGCAATTCCGATTGCTCACGCAGCTCGACCGCTGACCGGAATATCGATCAAGAGCCCATGACGCCGGAAAAAGCGGATCTCCATCATCCGCTCTGATTCGCGTTATGGGTAGTAGGGGATCTGAAAGATCATCCCCAATAATCATAGGATCCCTGAAAAAATCATCAAAATCCATCGAAATTAACCCCCGATCGAGCAAATCAAATTCCGGCCAAAAAGTCAACTCTTGGCCGCCAGAACCATTTTCCGGCGATTTGACACCGGCCGATCGGAAATTATTGCTCCTCTCGACGTCCGCAACAAAACCCACTACAGCACCGACCTCAAATCATCACTTTCGAGGAACCCAGCACTGTTCATCGGTGGTTTAAAGTTCGCCGGAAATTTCAGAGCTTCTGCAGCTCCCTCGTCGGTGAATCGATGATAAAGGGCCTCACTTTCTTGCTCTCTGGAATTACATCAAAGCCCACTAAGAATTGATCGGTGAACTCGCCGGAAATCAAAATCCGGCGAACTCGCCGGAAATTCCAAGCTTCTTCGGCTCCCTTGTCGGCGTTTCGATGCAATTGGAGGCAATATTCTTGTTCCCATGCTCATTGGCGTCAAAACACATTAAATTTTGATGGCCGATTCATTCTATAGCCCGAGATTGAGATTTGGAGGTGAACTCGCCGGAATTTGCAGGTTCCGGTGCCAAAGTGCAGAAGATTCTGGTGCAAAAGATGACGCTGCACGAGCTCACAAGTTGAGGGTCTTCAACAAGTCGTAGGTCTTCAACAAGTCGAGGGTCTTCAACAAGTCGAGGGAAACAAGTAGAAGCCGGCGACAAGTGAAAGGTCAGCAACAAGTGGAAGGTCAGCAACAAGTGGAAGGTCGACGACAAGTAGAAGGTCGGCACCAAGTAGAAGTCGGCGGCAAGTAAAAGGTCGGCAATAAGTATAAGCCGGCAACAAGTAGAATTAGGCGACAAGTGGAAGTTGGCGACAGGTCGAAGTCGACGACAAGTGGAAGTCAGCGACAAGTATAAGCCGGCGCCAAGTGGAAGGTCGGCAACAAGTGGAAGGTCGGTGAAAAGTAAAAGTTGGCGACAAGAAGAAAGTCGGCGATGAGTAGAAGTCTACGACGAGAAGCAGTCGGCGACGAGAAGAAGTCGGCGACATGAAGAAGAAGTCAGTGACAAGTTGATAGTCGGCAATAAGAAGAAGATCGGCAACAAGTTGATGGTTTCAACAAGCCGGTATCTTCAACAAGTCACCGAGACACCCCGAGTGCATATATGCATCCGAGCATACTGGCTGCTTGACTGCTCCAGGTTAGTAACAATTCCACACATATGCTAACAAATGCATGCTCGATTTGGTCTTGTTCATTTTTCTTTTTAGGGTATTGCATATAGAACTAATAAATATATGACAATAATAGAAAAAGAAAAAACCTTTGTGACATAAGATTAGTCACTTAGGAAGACAAGAAAGTTGCATGAAACACTAAATTAGAATATTTGGTGAAAGTGGGTGTTGAATAGACATAACTATATCAAGAGTATTGTATAAACATGCTATTATCACCCATTAAAGTAGAAATAAATGAACGTGATTGTTCTAAATGGCTAAACTAACCATATACGATTGGAAGCGCTATTGTTGTTTCCTTGTTTGCACAGTGTGTTGTGGTCCTACAGGGTGACACCTTTAACAAGTACTAGGGAGTCACCCTACAGGTTATGTTTCAGAACAAAAGCAATCATACCACCTAAAGTGCTCATCCCGACTTTGTGAGTTGACGACCCGCTACCTCCAGCCAAGAATAACAAGTGCTTAAGGCAGAATCTTGAAGAGCTGGAGTATGAACGGGAGAAGGCATCACTCAAAGAAACAACATACAGGTCCATGAATGCAATGAGAAACGTTTTTGGATCTATGCGCTGACACGAACCAGTCATCTGGTAGCTGTCTCTCTTCTTGTTTAATATACTATGAGCTGACACATACCAGTCATCTGGTAGCTGATTTTCTTCTTGTATTTTATGTCTAAACAGTAGCAACAACAAAGATAATGCTGCTGATAGACTCAAAAAAGCAACAAAAAGGAGTTCAAGAAAAACGAACCCAAAAAATGACAAAAACAGGCTTACAACGCCTAAGTCATAGAAAGATGCAAAACAGTTTCAAGAAGAAACTTGCATCCATGACAAAAACAAGCTTACAACGCCTAAGTCATAGAAAGATGCAAAACAGTTTCAAGAAGAAACTTGCATCCATGACAAAAACAGGCTTACAACGCCCAAGTCATAAAAAGATGCAAACAGTTTCAAGAAGAAACTTGCATCCAACAAAAATGACAAAACAGGATTAAGATGCCTAAGTCATAAAAAGATGTAAACAGTTTCAAGAAGAAACTTGCATCCAACAAAAATGACAAAACAGGCTTACAACGCCTAAGTCATAAAAAGATGCAAACAGTTTCAAGAAGAAACTTGCATCCAACAAAAATGACAAAAACAAGCCTAAAAAGCCTAAGTCATAAAGAGCAAGTTTGAACCAAAACCCAACTTGCCACTGGTTGCAAAGAGCCACATGATGGAGACGTCCATCATGCTCATACACTTGCACCAGATAAGCCTGTTTGAGAGGAAAGAAAAACCTCCAAAATAAAAACAGCAAGAAAGAGGCAAAACAGTTTCAAGAAGAAAATTGCATCAAGAAAGATGCAAAACAGTTTCAAGAAGAAACTTCAATCAAGAAAGATGCAAAGCATTTTCAAGAAGACACTTGCATCCAAATCAACAAGAAAAGTGACAAAAATAGACCTAAAATGCTTAAGTCATAAAGAGCAAGTTGGAACCAGAACCCAACTTGCCACTGGTTGCAAAGAGCCACATGATGGAGACGTCCATCATGCTCATATACTTGCACCAGACTAGCCTGTTTGAAAAGAAGGAAAAACCTCCAAAAGAAAAACAACAAGAAAAGATGCAAAAACAGTTTCAAGAAGAAACTTGCATCCAAAACAACAAGAAAGATGCTAAACAGTTTCAAGAAAAAACTTGCATCCAAAACAATTAGAAAAGATGCAAAACAGTTTCAAGAAGAAACTTGCATCAAAAACAACAAGAGAAATGGCAAGCTGGAACAAGAATCCAGCTTGCTACTGGTTGCAACGAGAAACATGATGAAGATGTTCATCATGCTCGACACTTGCACCATACGAACCTGTTGATATGGAGAAGAAATCCATCTTTTACCTGGTTGCAAAGAGAAACATGATGAAGACGTTCATCAAGCTCGACACTTGCACCAGATGAACCTGTTGATATGGCAAAGAAAAGCCAAGAAACAAGGTGAACGAACTCACCATGGCTACGTGAAGCCAAGATCATGGTGCATTTTTGCACCAAGGTGAACGAACTCACCATGGCTAAGTAAAGCCAAGATCATGGTGCATCTTGCACCAAGGTGAACGAATTCACCATGGCTACGTGAAGCAAAGATCATGGTGCATCTTTGCACCAAGGAGAACGAACTCACCATGGCTAAGTAAAGCCAAGATCACGGTGCATCTTGCACCAAGGTGAACGAATTCACCATGGCTACGTGAAGCCAAGATCATGGTGCATCTTTGCACCAAGGTGAACGAACTCACCATGGCTAAATAAAGCCAAGATCATGGTGCATCTTGCACTAAGGTGAACGAATTCACCATGGCGAAGAAAAGCCAAGAATTAAGGTGAACGAACTAACCATGGCGAAAAAAGCCAAGAATCAAGGTGAACGAACTCACAATGGCGAAGAAAAGCCAAGAAACAAGGTGACAAATTCACCATGGCTATGTGAAGCCAAGATCATGGTGCATCTTGCACCAAGGTGAACGAACTCCCTATGGCTAAGAAAAGCCAAGATCATGGTGCATCTTGCACCAAGGTGAACGAATTCATAATGGCAAGAAAAGCCAAGAATCAAGGTGAATGAGCTCACCATGGCTATGTAAAGCCAAGATCAAGGTGCATCTCGCACTAAGGTGAAAGAACTCACCATGGCGAAGAAAAGCCAAGTCTAGATGCACCATGGTGAAAGAACTCACCAAGGAAAAGAAAAGCCAAGTAGTGCATCTTGCACCAAGGTGAACTAACTCACCACATGGCAAATGAAGCCAAATATCAAGGTGCATCTCGCAACAAAGTGAATGAACTCAACATGGCAAGAAAAGCCAAGTAGTGCATCCCGCACAAGGTGATATAACTCACCATGACAAGAAACACCAAGTAGTGCATCTCGCACAAGGTGAACGAACTCGCCATGGCTATGAAAGGCCAAGTATCAAGGTGCATCCTGCACAATGGTAAAATAACTCACCTTGGTACACGAGAGGCCAATAATCACGGTGCACCATGCACAATCAGGGGTACCGCACCCAGACAAAGAAGTAGAATTCCCGCTCGTCAAAGAGAGCATTGTGGCCAGGAACGAAAAGTACACAAGTACAAGATATGTCCTAGAGGGCATTATTGCCCCGGATAAGAATGAGATCCCTAGACTTGTTCAAATAGGGCCTTGTGGCCTGAACAAAAAGGGCATCAAGTGTTATTGATCATGAATGATCACTCCGGCAAAGGTTTAAATCAGATAAGAATGTCTTGATAACAACCAAAAAAGGCAAGGTACGCCAACAAGGTGAAGCGGCACCAACAAGGCAAGGTACGCCAACAAGGTGAAGCAGCACCAATAAGGCAAGGTACGCCAAAAGGTGAAGCAGCACCAACAAGGCAAGCAACGCCAACAAGGTGAAACGGCACCAACAAGTTAAGAAACACCAACAAGGTGAAGTGACACCAACGAGGCAAGCAATACCAATAAGGCAAGAAACGCCGATAAAATAAGATGACATCAAAAAGGCAAAAAATGCCAACAAGGCAAGAAACGCTGATAAGATTAGATGACATCAACATGCCAAGAAACGCCAACACGGTAAAAAACGCTTATAAGATGACGCTCATGATCAATAGGTTATAGTCCTGCACCATGACAAAGTCATGGACAGGACTAGGGGAACTTGATAAGATATGGGCCATAACACATAGGCCCATACAGGTTCACGGCCTTCTACAAAATCAAGGCCCATACCAGTACACGGCTTTCAATCTGTTCAAGGCCCATGCGTAGTACAACCACGCGTGACTCTCCATGTGAGGAGCACGAGCGGATGCACATGGTAAGCCAGTGGAATAGCACACAATAGAGAGAAACTCCAACAGGTATATATACCTCAAACTACCCTCACCTCAAGGTACATTCACTCTAGCTGAACACACACATATTCTCTCTCTAGAATAGCTCCCTGACTTGAGCGTCGGAGTGGGTACCGGCGAGAAGCCGCCCGACTGAGCTCACATTTTCTACTTGTGCAGGTGTTCGCTAGAGCAAGCCGATCGACCGGAAAAAGCGAATCGTATCACTCCGCAAGTATTACATGTAAGGCGCAACATGGATCTCGTCTCCTCGCCTTACTTGCAATTTTCTTTTGCTTTCTTCCTTTTTCTTTTTGATGCAGTAGAGGATCTCAACAGAAGTCAGGCAACTCGTTAGAGCCTGCAAGATGATCTTGAAGGAAGCCTAATGAATGAAAGAACCCCCAACAGAGTTCAAGCAGCTCGATAGGGCTTGCAAAATGATCTTGAGGGCGGCCTTTGTAGTCCAGAATTTACAAGATGAATGCAATGAGAAGCGTTTTTAAGTATATCTTGCCAAGACACGAACCAGTTACCTAGTAGATGTCTCTTTTCTTGTTTTCTTTTACTATGTACTAACACAAACCAGTCAACTGGTAGATGTCGTTCTGCTTGTTTTCTTTTTTACGAAAATGCAGCAACAACAAGGACAAATGTTGCTGAAAAGTTTGAAAAGAGAGAAGTACAAGAAAATGGAGTTCAAAGAACAGAGAACCCAGAATAAATTGAAAAAGTTTCAGAAAAGAAACTTGCATCTAAAAAATGACAAGTAAAAGGCCTATGATGCCTAAGTCATACAAAAAAGACAAGTTGAAAACTAAATTCAACTTGTCACATGGTGCAAAGGGCTATGATAGGGTATGGGCCATATACTCCATTCAAGGTCAAGTAGTTCACACAAGATGAGAACCCCCGCCTTGCTTGACAGCTCACACAAAGTACGCACACGTGAGACCCCGTGCTCAACACGTGCAAAATGCATGGAGGAACACAACAGAATCAATGGAGACGCTCACACCGGATGAGGCTCCCAACAGGTATAAAGGAAGGAGAGTTTCCTCTCTCTTTCCTCAGATTCTCTAAACCTGTCACTTAGATTTCCTCCCTCTAAAAACACCCCAAATATTACTTGGGCGTCGGAGCGGGCGACAGCCAAATGCCGCCCGCCCGAGCTCACTTTGCTCATTGTGCAGGTTTGAGAAAAAGGTCTTCACCTTGCGGGAAGTCCTAACAACATCAGAAATCCAGAACCATATCATTGGCGCCGTTTATGGGTAGCGCTGTTCTAACTCGCTCACGCAGCTCGATTCACTGATTGAAATTCGATGGAGCAGACCCCAGTTGCAGAGGGGACCATCCTTGATGTCACGCCGCTGACAAACCCATATCCCAGAAGCAGGTGCTGTCAAAACTAAAGTCCTTGGAAGAGAAGGAGGAAGCCCGACAGCTTGGCCAGAAGATCGCGCAGACGAGGCTGAATTTTGACGGTGAGGAGCAAGAAGTGGCGTCGCACCTCCCGGCGAAGAAGCAGATCCAGAAGAAAGGCAGCAACAACGAGGCTGCCAGATCGGATGGGCGCGGATCCTGCCATCATGAAGGGAGAGGCCATGATCCAGATCTCAATGACTAGAAGTCGGGGTATGTATACTCCAACGCCAGAGAAGTTCACGTTGAGGACAGGAGGCGTGGGGAGTATGAAGATCACCTTCCGGAGATCGAGAAAGGGTCACCGTGGGTGAAGAAGATCCGGCTCGCTGTGGCCGATCCCAAAACCAAGATCCCCCATAACCTGGGCACGTACAGTGGTGTTGTCGATCCGGAGGACCACATGCACACGTTCATCAAAAACATTTCGACGTACGCCATCCCGCAGGCGATCTGGTGCAAGGCGTTTGCTACCACCCTCACTGGAGCAGCACGTTTGTGGTTCAAGGCTCTACCAGATGGCAGCATCGCCAGCTTCAAGATGTTGGAGGAGAAGTTCTTGCGCAGGTTCATGCAGAGGAAGCAGTTCACTAAGGAGTGCACCGACATCATGTCGATTCACCTGAAGAGAGGATAAAGTTTGTTCGAGTATTGGGAACGGGTCTTGAGTCTGGCCAACCAGGTTAATAACCTCACCGAGAAGCTGATGATCGACTCTTTTGTGAAGGGGTTGATTCACAAGGAGATGAAGCAGGAGTGCTACCTCCGCAAGGTGAAAACCCTGGAGGAGTTGATGGAACGTATTGAAAGCTCTTCACGTGTGGACGAGATGAACCTGGAAGGGGATGACGGCGGTTATGTTGCATGTAGCAAGAACAAGAAGAACACCAGTTCCAACACGCAACCGTCAAAGAAGGGTGGAGGTGAGAAGTTCAACAAGTTGAAGGACACCTCCTTCACCCCGCTGACACAATCACCACGTGAGATCCTCAGCCTGGTAGCTAGCAAGAACCTGCTGGATGCTCCGAGTAGGATGAAGAAGCCAGCCAACATGAGGAACAAGGCGTACTACTGTGAATACCACAACGACCATGGACCCAATCCTGGATCGTCCTGCTGGAGGTGATGCAGTGGTAATTCAAATCCAGATTGCAGACAAGCTCATTCACAGGGTGTATGTGGATGGGGGCAGTTCAGCCGAGGTGATGTACTAGCACTGTTTCACGTAACTGGGCGAGGACATGAAGAAGAAACTGAAGCCTACTGCCACCCCGCTCGTGGACTTCGCGGACAGGAAGGTGCGGCAAGAAGGTACAATTTACATCCCCATAATTGTTGGTGAACACCCATATAGCAAAACCATCGAGGTGGAGTTCATTGTGGTTAAAGCAAGCAGTCCCTACAACATGATACTGGGGCGTCCTGCACTAGCGCTCATGAAGGGGATAGTGTCGACCTTGCACCTGTTACTCAAGTTTCCAACTAAGGCAGGTATCGCTACGGTTAAAGGAGACCAACAGAAAGCAAGGGAGTGTCACCGCATTGCTCTCAGCAACAAGAAGAGGAATGTGGACGACACGGGTGAAGAAGCAGGTCCAGGTTATCGCCGACGTGCTGTGGCCATGGTGACGACCGCAGCACTACGCGAGGAAGAAGGCCCGGTAGGCGAGACTACACCTGTCGAGCTGGAGCACAAGGGGAACCAGGTCGTACAAGTTGGAGTATCTCTACCGGAAGACGTGAAAGAGAGATTAGCCGCAGTACTAAGGGATTACGCAGACGTGTTCGCATGGGAGTCCAGCGACATGACAGGGGAGTCGGAGGAGATTGGGTGCCACGCCCTCAAGATCTCACCAGATTACAAGCCTGTCGTCCAAAAGAAGCGAGCACTCTACAAGGACAGGAACGAGGCAGTCAAAAAGGAAGTGGACAAGTTGATCAAGTCGGGTATCCTTGTCGAGGTAAAGTACCCCACCTGGCTAGAGAACACCGTCTTGGTTAAGAAACCAAACGGATCATGGAGGATGTGTATTGACTACACCAGCCTCAACAAGGCCTGTCCTAAAGATTGTTACCCGCTGCCAATGATTGATCAAAAGGTGGATGCATTGGCGGGGTACATGGTGAAGTGTTTTTTTGATGCGTATAAAGGTTATCACCAAATCCCCATGAAGAAGGAAGATGTGGAGAAGACAGCCTTTATTACGAAGAGGAGCATTCGGATACCGGATGATGCCGTTCGGACTCAGGAATGCTGGAGCAACATACCAACGTGTGGTCGACAAAATATTCAAGGAGCAGTTAGGGCGCAACTTGGAGTTCTACGTCGACGACATGGTGATCAAGAGAAAGGACTTCAACACGTTGAATGAAGATGTGAAGTAAACCCTGGAACGCTTTCGGAGCACAGGTCTAAAACTCAACCCTCTCAAGTGCCAGTTTAAGGTCCAAGAGGGTCAATTCTTGGGTCACATGGTTACAAACGAGGGGGTACGAGCAAATCCAGACAAGGTCAAGGCGGTGCTGGACATGAAGCCACCAAGGACAGTGAAGGAAGTGCAAAGTCTGAACGGTAAGTTGGCGGCACTGAATCGTTTCCTGTCGAGAGCAGCTGAGGACGCACTCCCTTTCTTCAAGGCGCTGATGAACAGTGTCAATAAGAAGGGAGAGGTCAGCTGGGGACCTGAACAAGATGAAGCTTTCAACGACTTGAAGAAGCACCTGCATAGCTTGCCCTTGTTGACATCGCCTCAACAGGGTGAAACCCTCTACCTGTACGTGTCGGCTGGAGTGGAGACCGTCAGTGCAACTCTTGTATGGGAAGAAAACAAGGTACAGAAACCCATATACTTTGTAAGTAGAGCTTTGCAGGGAGCAGAAACAAGATACACGGGAGAACAAAAAAAGCTGGCCTTGGCTGTGGTACATGCAGCTCGACGGCTCAGACACTACTTCCAGGCGCATCCCATGGTGGTGTTGACAAACCACCCTATGAAGGCCATCATCACCAAACCAGAAGCATCAGGCCGGTTGGCTAAATGGGCGGTGGAACTTGGCGAGCACTCCATCGAATACTCACCAAGAAAGGTCGTCAAGGGTCAAGTTGTCGCTGATTTCCTAGCAGAAATTCCACCAGAAGTGAATAAAGCAACACCCTCACGCGAAACCAGTGCAGCTGGAGAAAAGAGAAAACGATCTCCAAGTGATGAGTGGCAGCTACATGTAGATGAAGCATCTGGTGTAAAAGGTGCCGACGCACGTTTGGTTCTGACCGACCCAAGTGGAGTTGAAGTCACTTATGCATTGCGATTCGAACTCCCTGCATCAAACAATGAAGATGATTACGAGGCCTTGATTGTGGGAATGGAGATAGCAAAGAAGCTTGGAGCGAAAAAGTTGATGGCACATAGTGACTCGATGCTTGTGGCGAAACAATATGAAGGAGCTTACCTAGCTAAGGACCCTGGCATGATAAAGTACAAGGACAAGGTGAGATTGTTGGCTTCGAAATTCGTGGAATTCGACATCATCAACGTGCCAAGGTCAAAAAACACCAGAGCTGATGCCTTAAGCAAGTTAGCATCCTCAATACAGGCACACTTGAACAAGGCAGTGATGGTGGAAACCCTCACACACAGGTCAACTGACAACAAGACGGTGGGAGCTGTCGACGTTGTTGAGGGAACAAGTTGGATGAAACCAATGATGGATTTCCTTGCAAACGGAGTGGTTCCTGAGTGCAGCAAGGAAGCCAGAAGGCTGAAACTCAACGCTCCTAACTACGCGCTGAAAGATGGAGTTCTGTACAGACGGGGTTTCTTAGAACCCTGGTTGAAATGTCTCACCCAGTCAAAGTGATGCAGGCTGTTCGAGAGGTGCATGCAGGATGTTGCAGAAGTCATCAAGGTGGCAAAGCACTTGCATTGCATATCACCAGAGCGGGTTACTATTAGCCTCGCAAGAAGGAAGATATCAACCAGATGACCAAGAGCTACAAGAAATGTCAAACACATGCAAATGTACCAAGGCTGCAGAGTGAGAAGCTGACGCCCATACAGTCTCCGTGGCCCTTTGCAATGTGGGGAATTGACATTGTCGGCCCTTTTCGAGCTGCAACAGGAAGATGTCGTTTTCTTGTCGTGGCAGTTGATTATTTCACCAAGTGGGTTGAAGCCGAGGCACTGGCAACCATAACAGGGCGAAGGATAACGAGCTTTGTGTGGAAGAATGTGGTCTGCCGCTTCGGAATCCCGCAAGTACTGGTCAGTGACAATGGCACTCAGTTTGAAAGAGAAGTGTTCAAGGAATGGTGAAGCAACCTGGGCATCAAGCAGAAGTTCACACCAGTGGCTCACCCACAAGCCAATGGGCAGGTGGAAGTCACAAATCGAACCATCGTGCAAGTAATAAAGAAAAAACTCGAGCAACGCAAAGGAGCATGGACAGAGGAGCTACACAGCGTGTTGTGGTCTTACAGGGTGACTCCCAGAACCAGCACAGGAGAGTCTCCCTACAGACTGTGTTTTGGCATTGAAGCCATCATACCACCTGAGATGCTTGTACCTACCCTACGAGTGGAAGATCCTCTACTAGTTGCAAAAAACGACGAAGGGTTGAGGCAGAACCTTGAGGAGTTAGAATAAGAGGGGGAGAAAGCGTCGCTCAAAGAGGCAACCTACAAGTCCTGGATGGAGCAAAGGTATAACAACAAGCTGCGACCTCGTAGTCTAAAGGTTGGTGACCTGGCCTTGAGAAAGAATGAAGCATCAAGAGTGGAAGGACAACTCAAGTTGTATGCCAACTGGGAAGGTCCCTACCGTGTTGTTGAGGCACTGGGAAAAGGAGCGTACAAGCTGGAGCACTTGGATGGGAGACCAGTTCCAAGAACCTGGCACATGAACAACCTCCGCAAGTATTACATGTAAGGCGCAACATGGATCTCGTCTCCTCGCCTTACTTGTGATTTTTCCTTCGCTTTCTTCTTTTTCTTTTTGATGCAGTGGAGGATCCCAACAGAGGTCAGACAACTCACTAGAGTTTGCAAGATGATCTTGTGGGAAGCCTTATGAAATGAAAAAAGCCCCCAAAAGAGGTCAGACAGCCTGATAAGGTTTGCAAGATGATCTTGAGGGTGGCCTTTGTAGTTCCAGAATTTACAAGATGAATGCAATGAGAAGTATTTTTAAGTATATCTCACCAAGGCACGAACCAGTCAACTGGTAGATGTCTCTTTTCTTGTTTTTTCTTTCATCATGCACTGACACGAACCAGTCAACTGGTAGATGTCATTCTACTTGTTTCTCTTCAATGAAAATGCAGCAACAACAAGAGCAAATATGGCTTGAAGGTCTAAAAAGAGGAGTACAAGAAAAAGGAGCTCAAAAAACAAAATGAACCTGAAATAAATGCAAACAGTTTAAGAAAAGAAACTTGCATCTAAAAAGGCCTATGATGCCTTAGCCATAAAAAACAAGTTGAAGACTAAATTCAACTTGTGACATGGCAAAAAAGGGCAACATGATGGAGACGTCCATCATGCCAATAAATTAGCAACAAATAAAGCTTATTAAAGCAAGAAAAACAAACAAGTAATAAACGCTTGTGCTAATTAAAAATACCCCAGAAATACGAATTCAAATATTCAAAAAGGAATAAAAAGATGGCACAAGCGCCATAACAAAGAGCATGCAAGCTCATCAACAAATTTAGAAAAAGCAAAAGAAAAGTAAAAAACCTCCACCACCTCTTCTTCTACTTGTTATCAGAAGCGGAGGGAGCTGGCTGGTCTGGCTGCCATTTCATCAGATGCTCCAAAACAAAGTCAGGACCAAGGGTGGAGAAGTATTCCTGAAAGTCATACTGCTGGAAGGGGGCGTGCACACGACCAAGTTGAATCTTCATCTCAGCATCATCTGGCACATTGGCCATGATGTGGTCAGTTTCAGTTAGGGCCTCATCTAGAAGACGCCTGGCCACCGAGCTCTGATCCACACTGGCCCTAATCTTGCTAAAACCTTCATCTTTGAGCCAAACTCTTGTCCTCAGATGCTCCCCAATGACAGAATCACGCTGGTCCAGCTGATTACGCAGAGAAGCACTCACTCCACGCTCCAACTCCAAATCTGCACCCAGAGATTTGATCTTGATCGCCAGATCCTGGTTAGCCGTCATGGCCATGTTCAGCTTCTTGTTTGTCTCTTTGTTCTTGTCAGCAAGACGATTTACCTCCTCATTCAGACCCAGTTTGGTCTCAAGCAGTTTCTCCTTATCAGACTGAAGTTGGGCAAGAGCCAGATCCTTCTCCTTGGCCAGCTCGCGAATCCTAGCAATGTTGGCATCAGCCTTTTCAAACATCTCCATCGCCTTGCCAAGGTCACCTCCAAGATCCCTCTCCCAGGCTTGGATAGCAACAGCAGCACACAGATGCTGTGCAACAAGCAAGAAAGAAGTAAGAAACAAGAATACAGAGAAAACAAAACAAAGAAAAACAAAAGAAGCCAGGGGATACCTCCATAGATGTAGCAGCCATCCTATCTCCTATACTGCTCACCCCTGACAAGTTCATGAGTGGGTTGGCACGCCAAGATCGCATATGGTCATCAGGAATGGATTGCAACAGGAGCTAACGAAGGGAGGCAGTAGGACAAACCTGAGTCTCGGGGGCAGGATCCAAAGGCTCCTCTCCTGACACACGCCCAAGTCCTCCCAACAAAGAGGCTATACATTCCTCCAGATGAGGATCCTTAGCAAGGTGACGTTGCTCACCTTAATCCACCTCTGTCACATCCTCCGACTTGGTTGCTTCCAGCATGTCCACACCTTGTGCTCCTCCGGCATCTTCTCTGTCTTGGCACGAGCCTGCTCCTCTGCCCAGGCCCCGACTTAGACGAGACGGCCGACGTCTGGTTCCCGCAGAAGCAGGGGGTTCAACTTGAGTAGGGGAAACTACATTATAAAAAGAATGAACAAGATAAGAATCCAATAACCGCACAATGACATTAACAACATAAAGGTGAGATACTTACACACAATAAGAGGCTCTGTCACTGTTTCGCAAGTCATGTGAAGGAAGGACATCCCAGATCCCTGCAAGAAAGCATCATAGCACAATTAGTAAGCGGGAGTGGGATTCTTCCTCAGCAAGTCGACAGAAGCACGCAAAGGGACCATTTCTCCCTCATCAGGAGACTTCGTGCGGCTGCGGAGGGGCCCTGGTGGATAGATGCCCGGGTTTTCACCAAAAACCAAGGATTTCTTCACAAATGCAAACTTGCGAGTCCAATCAACCCGAGTCGGCAACTCGGTTACCACCCTGGAACCTTCCCAATTCTTCAAGAAGAACCAACTTGGTGGCTCCTTGCATGGATGGTAAAAGGCGCGAAACAGCTGGTAGGTTGGCTCAACCTTGTGGACCCTGCACCAAACCTCGAACCCACCAAAATGCGGACCGAGTTTGGGGTTAGGAGTGAAAAGTTCAGATCGTAAAACCCTAAGACCGACTGGAAAAAGGGGGAAAGCGGGAAACGAAGGCCACAATGGTCGAAGCATTCCAAGTAAATCACACAAAACCTATTCTGAACCTGGTCAGCCGACACATCAGCCGCCAGCAAGGCAAAATAGTCGGCAAGATCCACCTGAACGGGATCTGCTTCCTCAGGAAAAGGGCATTGGCCCGCACAGAGGCCACAGATTCGTAGCGACGACGAAAAAGTGACAACTCCGCCTCAGTAGTGGTGCAGAAAAGGGTTTTAATGGTACTCTTTATCATGGAGGGAGAGAAAGAAAAAAAGGTAAAGTTTTGGAGTGAAAACGGAAGTAAGAAGAAAGAAATAAAAGCTGAAAAAGACAGCTTAAATAGGTTGAAAAGAGGCGTGCCTTTTCATTATGAAAAGACGCGTCACATCAATGATAGATTGATGGGAAAACAGGCTAATAAATGATGCCTTTTCTCAAGAAAAGACATGCCCTTTCTCCAAGACATGCCAAACGACATGATCATTCAGAAAAGACGAGCCGTCAAAAAGGAAGCAAAGGAACTCGACATCAAGATGAAGCATGTCAACATGTCTTAATAATCCAACATGTTCAGAAGCTTCATCATGAGTTCCACAAGGACACAACTGCTTACCACATCAAACCGACACCCATGAACAACACAGCAATAGTCCTGCACCATGAGAACCATGGACAGGACTAGGGGGACTTGATATGGTATTGGCCATAAAACCCATACTAGGTCAGGTATACCACACAAGATGAGGACCCCCACCTTGCTTGACAGCTCACACAAAGTACGCACACGTGAGACCCCGTGCTCAACACGTGCAGAACGCATGGAGGAACACAACAGAATCCATGGAGACACTCACACCGGATGAGGCTCCCAACAGGTATAAAGGAAAGAGAGATTCCTCTCTCTTTCCTCAGATTCTCTCGTCCTGTTACTTGGATTTTCTCTCTCTAAAAAACCCCAAATCTTACTTGGGCGTCGGAGCGGGCGACGGCCGAACGCAGCCCGCCTGAGCTCACGTTGCTCTTTGTGCAGGTACGAGAAGAATATCATCACCTCGCTGGAAGTCCAATCCACACCGGAAATCCAGAACCATATCAGTTGAGGTCACGTATGCCTTACGATTTGAATTCCCCGCATCAAACAATGAGGCCGAATACGAAGCTTTGATTGCGGGAATGGAGATAGCGAAGAAGCTTGGAGCAAGAAATATGATGGCACATAGCGACTCGATGCTTGTGGCGAAACAATATGAAGAAGCTTACCTAGCTAAGGACCCTGGCATGATGAAGTACCGGGACAAGGTGAGATTGTTGGCGTCGGAATTCGAGGAATTCGACATCGTCAACGTTCCAAGGTCAAAAAACACCAGAGCTGACGCCTTGAGCAAGTTGGCGTCCTCAACACGGGCACACTTGAACAAGGCAGTGATGGTGGAAACCCTCACACACAGGTCAACTGACAACAAGACGGTGGGAGCTGTCGATGTTGTAGACAAAACCAGCTGGATAAAACCAATGATGGATTTCCTTGCAAACGGAGTGGTTCCTGAATGCAGCAAGGAAGCCAGAAAGCTGAAACTCAACGCTCCTAATTATGCCCTGAAAGATGGAGTTCTGTACAGACGGGGTTTCTTAGAACCCTGGTTGAAATGCCTCACCCAGTCAGAAGCAATGCGAGTAGTTCGAGAGGTGCATGCAGGATGTTGCGGAAGTCATCAAGGTGGCAAAGCACTCGCATTACGGATTACCAGAGCAGGTTACTATTGACCTCGCATGAAGGAAGATATCAACCAGATGACCAAGAGTTGCAAGAAATGTCAAACACATGCTAATGTACCAAGGCTGTAAAGTGAGAAGCTGACGCCCATACAGTCTCTGTGGCCCTTTGCAATGTGGGGAATTGACATTGTCAGCCCCTTCCCAGCTGCAACAGGAAGACACCGATTCCTAGTTGTAGTGGCCGACTATTTTACCAAGTGGGTTGAGGCCGAAGCTTTGGCAACCATAACAGGGCGGAGGATGACAAGCTTTGTGTGGAAGAATGTGGTCTGCCGCTTCGGAATCCCACAAGTGTTGGTCAGTGATAACGGCACTCAGTTTGAAGGAGAAGTGTTCAAGGATTGATGCAGCAACTTAGGCATCAAGCAGAAGTTCACATCAGTGGCTCACCCACAAGCCAATGGGCAGGTGGAAGTCACAAATCGAACCATCTTGCAAGGACTCAAGAAGAAACTCGAGCAATGTAAGGGGGGCATGGACAGAGGAGCTACACAGCGTGTTGTGGTCTTACAGGGTGACCCCCAGAACCAGCACAGGAGAGTCTCCCTACAGACTGTGTTTTGGCACTGAAGCCATCATACCACCTGAGATACTTGTACCAACCCTGCGAGTAGAAGATCCTCTGCCAGTTGCAAAAAACGACGAAGGGTTGAGGTAGAACCTGGAGGAGTTAGAATACGAGCGGGTGAAAGCGTCGCTCAAGGAGGCAACCTACAAGTCCTGGATAGAACAAAGATACAACAACAAGCTGCGACCTCGCAGTCTGAAGGTTGGCGACCTGACCTTGAGAAAGAATGAAGCATCAAGAGTGGAAGGACAACTCAAGTTGGATGCCAACTGGGAAGGCCCTTACCATGTTGTTGAGGTACTGGGAAAAGGAGCGTACAAGCTGGAGCACTTGGATGGGAAACCAATTCTAAGAACTTGGCACATGAACAACCTCCGCAAGTATTACATGTAAGGCGCAACATGGATCTCGTCTCCTTGCCTTACTTGTGATTTTTTCCTTCGTTTTCTTCCTTTTCTTTTTGATGCAGTGGAGGATCCCAACAGAGGTCAGGAAACTCATTAGAGTTTGCAAGATGATCTTGAGGGAAGCCTAATGAAAAAGCCCCCAACAGAGGTCAGGCAGCTCGATAGGGCTTGCAAGATGATCTTGAAAGTGGCCTTTGTAGTTCCAGAATTTACAAGATGAATACAATGAAAAGTGTTTTTAAGTATATCTCACCAAGGCACGAACCAGTTATCTGGTAGATGTCTCTTGTCTCGTTTTCTTTCATTATGCACTAACACAAACCAGTCAACTGGTAGATGTCATTCTACTTGTTTCTCTTTCATGAAATATCAGCGACAACAAGAGCAATGCAGCAACAACAAGAGCAAATATTGCTCGAAAGTCTAAAAAGAGAAATACAAGATAAGGGAGTTCAAAGAACAAAAATAAAACCCAAAATAAATGCAAAACAGTTTCAGAAAAGAAACTTGCACATAAAAAAGGCATATGATGCCTTAGCCATAAAAGAAAAGTTGAAGACTAAATTCAACTTGTCACATGGTGCAAAAGGCTACATGATGGTGACGTCCATCATGCCCATAAATTTGCAACAAATAAAGCTTATTAAAGCGAAAAAACCAACAAGTAATAAACTCTTGTGTAAATTAATAATACGACCCAAATATTCAAAGGGAATGAAAATATGGCAAAAGCGCCATAAGGAAAGAGCATACAAGCTCATCAGCAAGTCCAGAAAAAGCAAAAGAAAAGTCAAACGCTTTCAACACTTTTCTTCTACTTGTTATCAGGGGCAGAGGGAGCTAGCTGGTCTGGCTGCCACTTCATCAGATCCTCCTAGACCAAGTCAGGACCAAGGGTGGAGAAGTATTCCTGGAAGTCATACTGTTGGAAGGGAGCATGCACACGACCAAGTTGAACCTTCATCTTAGTATCATCTGGCACATTGGCCATGATGTGGTCAGCTTCAGTTAGGGCCTCATCCAGAAGGCGCCTGGCCACCGGGCTCTGATCCACACTCACCCTAATCTTGCTGAAACCCTCATCCCTGAGACAAACCCTTGTCCTGAGATGCTCCCCAATGACAGAGTCACGCTGGTCCAACTGATTACGCAGAGAAACACTCACCCCACGCTCCAACTCCAAATATGCACCCAGAGATTTGATCTTGGCCGCCAGATCCTGGTTGGCCGTCATTGCCATGTTCAGCTTCTCGTTCGTCTCTTTATTCTTGTCAGCGAGCCAAACCACCTCCTCATTCAGACCCAGCTTGGTCTCGAGCAGTTTCTCCTTATCAGATTGAAGTCGGGCAAGAGCCAGATCCTTCTCCCTGGCCAGCTCGCGAATTCTAGCAATGTTGGCATCAGCCTTGTCAAACATCTCTTTCGCCTTGCCAAGGTCACCCCCAAGATCTCTCTCCCAGGCTTGAATAGCAACAGCAGCACACAGACCCTGTGCAATAAGCAAAAGAAAAGTAAAGAACAAGGACACAAAGAGAACAAAAACAAAGTAAAACAGAAGAAGCCAAGGGATACCTCCATAGCCGTAGCAGCCATCCTATCTCCTATGCTGCTCACTCCCGACAGGTTGATGAGTGGGTTGGCACGCCAAGATTGCATATGACTATCAGGGATGGATTGCAGCAGGAGTTGACGGAGGGAAGATGTAGGACAGACTTGTGTCTCAGGGGCAGGATCCAAAGGTTTCTCTCCCGACACATGCCCAAGTCCTCCCAGCAAAGAGGCTATACATTCCTCCAGATGAGGATCCTTAGCAGGGTGACGCCTCTCACCTTGATCCACATCCGCCACGTCCTCTGACTTGGTGGCCTCCAACATGTCCTGCACCTTGGACTCATCCAGCATGTTCTCTGTCTTAGCACGAGCCTGCTTGCCACCAGCATCTGATGAAGATGAGGGACTTTTCTTGGAGTGAGATGGTTTGTCGCTAGTCAGATCAATCACCCCAACAGGCAACCCTTCTCCTGCTCCCCTGCAAAGGCCGCGACTCAGGCGAGACGGCCAGCGTCTAGGTTCAGTAGAGACAGGAGGTTCAACTTGAGTAGGAGAAACTAATTACAAAAAGAAAGAACAAGATAAGAACCTAATAGCCGCACAATGACATTAACAACACAAAGGTGAGATGCTTACACACGATGAGAGGCTCTGTCACTGTTTCGCAAGCCATGGGAAGGAAGGACATCCCAGACCCCTGCAGGAGGGCATCGTAGCAGAGATAGTAAGCAGGAGTGGGATTCTTCCTCAGAAAGTCGACGGAAGCACGCAAAGGGACCATCTCCCCCTCATCAGGAGACTTCGTGCGGTTGCGGAGGGGCCCTGGCGGATAGATGCCCGGATTTTCCCCAAAAACTAAGGATTTCTTCACAAATGCAAACTTGCGAGTCCAATCAACCCGAGTCGGCAACTCGGTTATCACCCTGGAACCTTCCCAATTCTTCAGAAAGAACCAACTTGGTGGCTCCTTGCATGGGTAGTAAAAGGCACGAAGCAGCTGGTGGGTTGGCTCAACCTTGTGGACCCTGCACAAAACCTTGAAGCCCACCAAGATGCGGACAGAGTATGGAGTCAGGAGTGAAAAGCTCAGATCGTAAAACCCTAAGACCGACTGGAAAAAGGGGGAAAGCGGGAAACGCAGGCCACAATGGTCAAAGCATTCCAAGTAAATCACGTGGAACCCATCCTGAACTTGGTCAGCTGACACATCAGACGCCGGTAAGACAAAACAGTCGGCAAATCCGCCTGAATAGGGTCTGCTTCCTCAGGAAGAAGGGCAATTGCTTGCATAGAAGCCACAGATTCGCAACGACGGCGAAGAAGTGACAACTCCGCCTCAGTGGTGGTACAGAAAAGGGTTTCAATGGTACTTTTCATCATGGGAGAGAAAGAAAGATAGAAAGGTAAATTTTGCAGAGAAAACGGAAGTAAGAAGAAAGAAATAAAAGCTGAAAAGGGCAGCTTAAATAGGTTGAAAAGAAGCGTGCCTTTTCATTACGAAAAGACGCGTCACATCAATGATGGATTGATGGAAAAACAGGCTAATAAATGATGCCTTTCCTTGAGAAAAGACATGTCTTTTCTTCAAGACACGCCAAACGACACAACCGTTCAAGAAAGATGAACCGCCAAAAAGAAAGCAAAGGAAATCGCCATCAAGATGAAGCACGTCTACATGTCTTACTACTCCAACATGTTCAGAAGTTTCATCACGAGTTCCACAAGGCCATAGCCGCTTACCACATCATACCGACGCCTACAATGACGCAGCAAATAGTCCTGCACCATGAGAACCATGGACAGGACTAGGGGGGACTTGATAGAGTATGGGTCATATAGCCCATACAAGGTCAAGTACTTCACACAAGATGAGAACCCCCGCCTTGCTTGACAGCTCACACAAAGTACGCACACGTGAGACCCCTGCTCAACACGTGCAGAACGCATGGAGGAACACAACAGAATCAATGGAGACGCTCACACCGGATGAGGCTCCCAACAGGTATAAAGGAAGGATATCTTCCTCCCTCTTTCCTCAGATTCTCTGAACCTGTCACTTAGATTTCCTCTCTCTAAAAACACCCCAAATCTTACTTGGGCGTCGGAGCGGGCGACGGCCGAACGCCGCCCGCCTGAGCTCACTTTTCTCATTGTGCAGGTTTGAGAAGAAGGTCTTCGCCTCGCGGGAAGTCCCAACAACATCAGAAATCCAGAACCATATCAGGCTACATGATGGAGACGTCCATCATGCCCATAAACTTGCACTAGATAAAGCTTATTAAGTGAAAAAACAAACAACTAATAAACGCTTGTGTAGATTAAAGAAATCCCAAAATACGATTCAAATATCCAAAGGGAATGAAAAGATGGCACAAGCGCCATAAAAGGAGCACACGGGCTCATCAACAAATCTAGAAAAAGCAAAAGAAAAGCCAACGCCTTCACTATTTTTCTTCTACTTGTTAGCAGGGGCAGAGGGAGCTGGCTGGTCTGGCTGCCACTTCATCAAATCCTCCAAGACCAAATCAGGACCAAGGGTGGAGAAGTACTCCTGGAAGTCATACTGCTGGAAGGGAGCGTGCACACGACCAAGCTGAACTTTCATCTCAGCATCATCTGGCACATTAGCCATGATATGGTCAGCTTCAGTCAGAGCTTCATCAAGAAGGCGTCTAGTCACCGGGCTTTGATCCACACTAGCCCGAATCTTACTGAAGCCTTGATCTCTGAGCCAGACCCTTGTCCTGAGATGCTCCCCAATGACAGCATTACGTTGTCCCAATTGATGGCGAAGAGAAGCACTCACCCCATGCTCCAACTCCAAATCTGCACCCAGAGTCTTGATCTTGGCCGCCAAGTCCTGATTAGTTGACATCGCCATGTTCAGCTTGTCATTGTCTCTTTATTCTTATCTGAGAGCCGGACCACCTCCTCATTCAGACCAAGTTTGGTCTCAAGAAGCTTCTCCTTTTCAGTTTGAAGCTGAGCGAGAGCAAGGTCCTTCTCCCGGGCCAGCTCGCGAATCTTGGCAATATTAGCATTAGCCTTATCAAACATCTCCTTAGCCTTGCCAAGATCACCACCAAGATCCCTCTCCCAAGCCTGAACGGCAATAGCAGCACACAAACCCGGCATAATAAGAAAGGGAAATGATGAACAAATGCGCAAAGAGATTGAGACAATGTGAAACAGAAGAAACCAAGGATTACCTCCATAGCTGAGGCAGCCAACCTATCTACCAAGCTACTCAC
This sequence comes from Sherardia arvensis, assembly GCA_948330725.1. Taxonomy (NCBI): domain Eukaryota; kingdom Viridiplantae; phylum Streptophyta; class Magnoliopsida; order Gentianales; family Rubiaceae; genus Sherardia; species Sherardia arvensis. The sequence goes on from OX415236.1 coordinate 33,670,662, forward strand.
TCCCGACAGGTTGGTGAGTGGGTTAGCACGCCAAGACTGCTTATGGCAATCAGGGATGGACTGCAGCAGAAGCTGACGAAGGGAGGCCGTAGGACAAGCTTGTGTCTCTGAGTTAGGATTCAAGGTTTCATCCCCCAACACGTGTTCAAGTCCTCCCAGCAAGGATGCTATGCACTCTTCCAGATGAGGGTCTTTACCTGGCTGACGTGATCCATCCTGATCTGCCTCCAACATATCCTCCGACTTGGGTGCCTCCAGCATGTCCTGCGCCTTTGACCCCTCCGATGTGTTCTCCACCTTAGCACGAGCCTGTTTAACAAAAGTATCAGATGAAGACGAGGGCCTCTTCTTGGATTGCGATGGTATCTCACCGGTCAAGTCAATCACCCCGGCACCACTAGCGGAAGGCCCTCTCCTGCACCTCGGCCAAGACCACGACTAAAACGAGCCATTCGGCGTCTGGATCCCACAATGACAGCAGGTTCCACTTGGGTAGGCGAGACTATGCCACAAGATAAACACAGGAAGAACATAAGAAAGAAGAACTAACAACCATATCTACACAACAATAAGGCAAGCTAACAACACAGGGATGAGACACTTACACAAGATGAGAGGCTCCTTCACCGTTTCGCAAGTCATGGGAAGGTAGGACATCCCAGACCCCTGCAGCTTGGCATCATAGCAAAGATAGTAAACAGGAGTAGGATTCTTCTTCAGCAAGTCGAAGGAGGCGCGCAGAGGGATCATCTCCCCATCGTCAGGAGACTTCGTGCGACGGCGAATGGGGTCTGGCAGAAAGACGCCCGGATTCTCCCCAAAAATCAAAGATTTCTTCACAAACACAAACTTGCGAGTCCAATCAAATCGAGTTGGCAACTCTGTTATCACCTTGGAACCCTCCCAATTCTTCAGATAGAACCAACTCGGTGGCTCCCTGCATGGGTGATAAAAGGCACGAAACAGTTGAGGGGTGGGCTCAACCTTGTGGACTCTGCACAAAACCTCGAAACCCACCAAGATACGACCAGAGTTTGGGGTCAAAAGCGAGAAGTTCAAATCATAAAACCCTAAGACCGACTGGAAAAAGGGGGAAGCGGGAAGCGCAGGCCACAATGATCGAAGCACTCCAAGTAGAGCATGCAGAACCCCTCTTGAACTTGATTAGCTGGCACATCAGCCGCCGGAAAGATTAAATAGTCAGAGAGATCCGCCTCAACGGGATATGCATCATCAAGCAGGAGAGCATTGGCCTGCACAGAAGCCACGGATTCACAACGACGGCGAAGAAGTGATAACTCCGCCTCAGTTGTGGTACTGAAAAGAGTTTCAATAGCACTCTTCATCATGGGAGAGAGAGAAAGAAGATTTAGCAGAAAAAAACAGAAGTGAGAAGAAAGGAAAATGGAAAACTGAAAATGGCAGCTTAAATAGGCCAAAAAGAAGCGTGCCTTTTCATTACGAAAAGACACGTCACATCAATGATGATTGATGAGAAAACAGGCTAATAAGTGATGCCTTTTCTCGGGAAGGTACATGTCTTTTCTTCAGACATGCCAAGCGACATGCCCGTTCAAGAAAAATGAATCGGCAAAAGCAATGGAAATTGTCACCAAGATGAAGCACGTCTACATGTTCTACTGCTCCAACATGTTCAGGAACCTCATCATGAGTTTCTCAAGGCCATAGCCACCTACCACATCACACTGACGCCTACAACCACACAGCAATAGTCCTGCACCATGAGAACCATGGACAGGACTAGGGGGACTTGATAAGGTATGGGTCATAAAGCCCACACAAAGTCAAGTAGCCCATACAAGAAGAGGACCCCGTGCTCAAACAAAGTTCATACACGTGAGACCCCGTGCTCAACATGTGAGGAGCACATGGAGGAACACAACAGAATCTATGGAGCTAACCACACCGGATGAGGCTCCCAACAGGTATAAAGGAAGGAGAGCTTCCTCTCTCTTTCCTCAGATTCTCTCGACTTGTCACTCAGATTTCCTCTCTCTAAACACCCCAAAAATTAACTTGGGCGTCGGAGCGGGCGACGGCCGAACGCCGCCCGCCTGAGCTCACTTTGCTCATTGTGCAGGTTCGAGAAGAATGACGTCACCTTGCTGGACGTCGGATCAACACCAGAAATCCAGAACCATATCAAACACAAACTCCAAAAAAAAGGTGCTCTAAATAATCATCCCAGACAGAAAGACACCATTAATGATACATCAAATGGTGAAGAAGAACATCAGTTATGTACAACTGTAATACAGTTTCAACAGAGAGCCTTGGAGTACATACAATAAGACCAGTTAATCCAAATAAAAAAACTCGGTAAGGCTTCATACACCAGCAGACACAAAATCATTCTATGATATAATGACATATATGTGTAGTTCCTCGTAAAAAGGTGGTAGATTTATAAAAAGTTTATACGAACTATTTGACGGTGACCTAGCATAAACACAACAAGATATTCCAAGTTGTCCAAAGGCAATGCCTTTATCATGACACCATTTTGAGGGCATTCTACCAAGCTTAAAACCATTCAGCATTTTAACAAACTCACCATCTTAGTGAGACCACAAAGCAAGCAAACAAACATTAAGATTTTTTCAGTGGTTATCAAATTGAGGAGAGAGAAATGTAAGGCGCGGATAAGTGAATTTAGGTCCAAGAAGCAGAGTTGGAGAGAGACCGTCATGGCTGCAACCACCAAGAATCAAGATACAACTCTAACAGCCATGCCATTCCTTACCTTCTTGCTGAAGAAGGACAATAAGGGTGTGTGGTAAATAAAAACAGTTCAGCTTAATTTCAATAACTTAGAAAAAAGATGCATGCTTTCAGATTTGAAAGACTATTTGTTGATGATCGAAATCATATGCTTTAGGATTTGAGAGGGCAACAACTTGTCATAAATCCCATTTCCCTGCTTCACACAGTTAGTGTAAGAATATCTATATACCCAGCCCCGCCCCGCCCTTCTAAGTTTTAACTTCACATAGTCGGACTCGGGTATTTTAAAAGCACAATGATTGAACTCAAAGCACAACTTGAATACGGGTCAAGTTGAATGTTACCCTAAATCTATAGTTTCTTTTTTCTGTGAAGCTCCTAAATCTCGTGAATTGCTTGCTTATTTGAGTGTGGGCATTCAAGTTGAACTAATGAAGATTTAGCAACAGGAATGTTACCTAATGGTCATTATGAATTTCTAGTTATGCCTTTTGGATTAACAAATGCTTCTGCCACTTTGATGAACCAAGTATTTGAAAAATATATCAGAAAATTTGTCCTTGTATTTTTTGATGACATTTTGATATATAGTCCCACTGCTGCTCAACATACAGTGCATCTGAAACTTGTTTTGGAACTTTTGGAGAAGCATAAATCTGTATGCCAAACTTTCAAAATGTGCTTTTGGAGTCCAGACAGTGGACTATTTGGGGCACATCATTTCAGAAAAAGGAGTTGCTATGGACCAGCAAAAAAATTGTTTTTATACAACAATGGCCAATTCTCAAGTACATTAATGAATTAAGAGGATTTCTTGGCCTCACTGGCTTTTACAGAAGATTCATTTCAGGTTACAGTGTAGTTTGCAAACCACTTCATATATTACTCAGAAAAGGAGCCTTCAAATGGACAGAGGAATCAACAGTATCTTTCAGAAATTGAAGTTGATAATGACCACTACTCCTGTTTTGAAAATGCCTGAGTTTGATAAAGATTTCATAGTGGAAACTGATGCATCTGATTTAGGTATGAGGCAGTACTAATGCAAGACAACAGGCCTATTGCATTTTTTAGTAGAGCTTTTTGTCCAAGAAACAAAGGCCTCTCAACCTATGAAAAAGAGCTTTTGGCTGTGGTTTTAGCTGTGGATAAATGGAAGCATTACTTGGTAGGTCACCATTTTATCATAAGGACAGATCATCAAAGCTTGAAGTACCTCATTGAACAGAAGCTTACCAATGCATTACAACACAAGTGGATTACTGAGTTACTAGGACTTAGTTTTGAGATCCAGTACAAATCAGGTAAAAGTAATGTTGTGGCTGATGCTTTGTCTAGATTACCAAGTCATTACTCAAATATTGTTTCTGGAGAGGCCATGCCACATGATTTGGAGACCACATAAGTAATGGAGTGTGCTAAGATTAGTAGTAATGTTTCTGTGGTGCCACAGTGGATCCAACAGATTGAAGATAGCTATGCAGGTGACTCCTATTGCCAAGAGATCATCAGTAAAGTAATTCTGGATCCTCAACACACTACAGAATTCACTTATGCTCGAGGGATTTTGAAGATGACAACAGAAGATGGTTGTGGGAGCTTCTGGAAATGTCAGGCAACAATACTGAAATCTTTGCATTCTTCAGCTGTAGGTGACCATTCTTGACAAGCATCTACTATTAAAAGGGTTCTCTATCTATTTTTCTGGCCTCAAATGTAGGAGCAGATAGTTGACTACATCAAGCAATGTGAGATATGTCAAAGAAGCAAACCTGAACATTGTTTAGCCCCTGGTTCATTGCGACCTCTCCCCATTCCCTCACATCCATGAAGGCAAATTACCATGGATTTCATTGAGAAATTGCCAAACTCTGAAGGCTTTGACAGTATATTAGTAGTGGTTGACAGATTGACAAAATACAGTCACTTTGTGAAATTATGCCATCCCTTTACTGCATTCCAAGTAGCAAAGATTTACTTCAATGAGGTTTGCAAGCTCCATGGAGTCCCTGATTCCATCACTTTTGACAGGGATAAGATCTTCACAAGAAACTTATGGAGAGAATTAATGGCTATGCTAAAGGTGTCTTTGCAGTTCAGCACAACATACCATCCTGAGACTGATGGCCAAACTGAGAGGGTCAATCAATCACTGGAGCAATATTTAAGGTACTTTTGTTGTGATAAACCAAGTACTTGGAGTGATTGGCTCAGTTCTGCTGAATGGTGGTACAACACCTCTTACCATGCCAGCATCAAGATGACTCCGTATGAGGCACTCTATGGTGTAAAACCACTTTCTCTTCCCTTGGGAGTGTTAACTGACACTATCATACCAGCTGCCTATAACCTGTTGCAGCAGCAGAAGGAGCAAGTCAACCAGTTACTCCACAAGCATTTACATGAAGCTAAATCCAGAATGAAGCAATTTGCTGATCAACATAGAAGTGAAAGGGTCTTGCAAGAGGGAGATTGGGTATATCTCAAGTTCCAAAAGTATAGGCAAGTCACTACCATGGCCAGACAAATTTTTAAACTTGCACCTAAGTTCTATGGCCCTTATAAGGTTTTGAAGAAGATAGGTGAAGTGGCTTACAGGCTTGAAATGCTTGCACATTGCAGAATTCATCCTGTTTTTCATGTTTTTTTCGCTCAAGAAGCATGTAGGGCCTCCTCCACATACTACATTACCTATTACTGAAACTGATGAAGGAGATATTTCCACCTTGCAACCAGTGAGAATACTACAGAGAAGGTTGGTTTCAAGAAATGGTTTGCAAGTGGTGCAATGGTTAGTGGAATGGAAGGATTTGCCAAAAGAAGATACTTCTTGGGAAGATTTTGTGTTCATTACACATCAGTTTCTAGATTTCAAAGTCTGAGGACAACTTTGAAGATAAGGAGGGAATGTTAGCATCCAAGAGTTGAATAGTAAAATGAAGAACTATTGGTGTTAGCAAAAATATCAGAAGAGGACAGGGGTTAATTGGTAAATATGAAGGTCAAACTCAGTTGACCATTGACTGAGCTTGCTGGTTCTGTGATCAACAATTCCGGGCAATTAGACTAGCTGATTCAGTTAGCATCTTTCTATTAAATAGTTGTTAGTTGTTAGCTAGCCATTTCATTCTAGCGTCTGGGAATCAACCCCTTTGTATTTTCTTTTCTTCAGTTTCTTGTTCAATGGAAAGTAGTTGAATTTCTTAATTTCAGATCAATCCCTCCGGTCACTTCGTCGGAGCTTGACACACTACAATTTACAAGAAGAAGACATTACACATCTCCAGCCAAAACATGGTCTGGTTCAATTGACTCCCTTGAAACTAGATGGCCTAGAGCCATTGGATTCTAGATGAAACTAGCCACGCTTCCATGTCCTCGACTTCCTTGTCCTTCAGAGGCTTTGTTGATTAATTCCTCTGAGCACCAACCAGAGCAGCTTTAGAATACTTGCTTCCCGTCAAAGCTAAAACAAGCAGTGTACATCAATAATGATTGCACAGATCACAACACAAAGCCAAAAAGAAAACAGTCATGCAACCAAGAATCACACTTTATGTGTTCCAGCAATCATAGCAGCAATTAAAAGCACAGATTAAGGCATTGAGACTGAGGCTAAGATGAACTCGCATTTCCATCGAAAATCAAACATGCAAATACCTAAGCAGACTAAAATGCAATAAAAATGAGTAATATAACATTATAAACAGGCCTGCTACCTCAAAATAACCTCTTAACAGTATACTACTTATCAACCATGCGATCATGAAAGATTGCAGATGCATAACACCATAGCTTAGCTGAGTAAAAATGATGTAATCTAGCACACCCTAAACTTTTAGCATGCATCAAGTTCACACATTTCAAAACTGTCAAAAAATCAACAAAAACAAAATGCAGCCCATAATCAACAGATATCCACAAAACAAAAAGCAGTAAATCCAAAAGGCTCAGATCAGTGTGATTGGGTCAGGCAACGATCCAACACCGCCATGGCTGCAAATCCCGGTGTCACCCGGGTTGCCCCGCCAAGATACAGGTCAGCAACAGCCGTACCCGTTTGCTCCGAGACCACAAACATCATCATCACAGCCTTGTTAGTAGGGGTGTGCTATCACATCAATGATCTGACAAACCACATAACATAAAAGGTAAAAGAAAAGAACATCATGTGAAGTCATGAAAGGGTTGTTGGTGAGTGAAGAGCAATCATGGCCTAAAACAGAGAAGGGGCAACAACCCATAAAGAATTCCCATTTAGTTCTCCCCGCAGGCTCATTCTCAGTCTCAGAGCAGCTGAACAAGTTCAGCATTTTAGGTTCTTTTGGTTCACAGCAGTTTACCTCTGCGAGATTCCAGCTCCCCAAGTATTCAACATTCCCAGGATTTCCCCATTTGAATCCAAAGGTTTCCATAATGAAAGGAGCTGTGCTCACAGCTAACGCATCTGAGACCTCAACTTTCATGTTATTGGTGGTTACACATAATCGTGGTTTGGGATTGTGGAGGAATGGAGACAAGAAGTGGAAGAAGATATGTTCATGTTCTGAACATATGTTGTATAGCAATGGAAACTTGCATGCATTGGTTTGTGATCCTTCTGAGAACGGAAATATGGGATCCCCATGGAACTGATCTCTCCAAACCCCAAAACGATGGTGGAATTGGCCAATGCTCCAGATGAGTATAGCTATAGAGAGGATCATTATCTGGTGGAATCGACAGATGGAAATATGGGATCCCCATGATCGCTAAGAATCACACAGAAACAGCAAGTTAGAGCACAAAACGTAAATCTGAACTGTAAGATTAAGATGAATAACTGAGGCAAATATGAGCAAAATAGATTCACAATTGCAGAGCCAGCATCCAAGATTAACAATGAATGTAACAATTCACTTGAAAAAACATATGCTGCACATTTAGAGAAAGATGAATCTAATTTTTTGGAACTGGTGAAATATTTAACTAACCTCACTATCATTGTTACATTAAGAAACAAGATAACTGACTGATATCACCAAGTTTAACAACAATTTAAAGCACAGGTTGAACCAGTGAGATTATGATTCACATATTATACCAACTAAGAATGTAACAAAACTCACTCAAAAACCAAGACACCATACTGATACTAAGATTAACTAAAAATGTTAACAAATATAACAGTAAAGCAGGACAACAATCAGGAAAGATTGCAAATGCATAGCACCTAGCTGAGCTACTGAAGCGATGAAACAGTTCAATCTAGCTCAATAAAACCAAAAAGATCCAATCTCTAACATGCATACATCAAAACTTCGAAAAGATACTATCTTTTAACATGCATATATCAAAACTTCATAAAGATCCAATTTTTTAACATGCATACATCAAAACTTCAAAAGAATCACCAAAAACAAAAGGTTCCCATTCTTAACCAATTCAACAAGTTTCCACATCATTAACAAAGGCTCAGATCAGTATGACTGGGTCAGGCCACAGGACACTGCCATGGCTGCAACCCGGTTGCATCGAGGATGCCATCTGGGTCGCCCTGCCAAGATACGGGTCAATTTTAAGCCCGACCCATTTGCTCCGAGACAATGAACATCATCATCACAGCCTTGTTGGTGTCCCAGAGATGGCGATCGAGGTCCAAGGATCAACAAGCATACAACATTCTCCACTAGAAAAAGAAGAGCTTAAAAAATGTCAGGAAAGGGTTGTTGGTGAATGGACAGAAATCATGGGCCAAAACGGAGAGCGGGCAACAACCCTTTAAACAATTCCCAGTTTGTTCTCTACGTATCCTCATTTACAGTCTCGGAGCATCTTCATCTCGTCAAGCACACATCACACAGCCCGTCTCGTAACTTAAAGAAGCGCGACCCAATTTGGCAAAGCCCTTCCATGTAACCCCCCTTTATAATGATAGCTAGGGTTTAACCACTCATATATATGTGCTCATCTCCTCTGCGGCATCTCACAGTCTCCCAGAGACTTCTCTTTCCCTAAGGTTAGCTCTTCTTCCCCGCACCGCCGCTTATGATCCACTGTCCTAATCTCGATTTATTTACTGATGATTCGTCTGTTGTTTGTGTAACAGAGCTCAAGCAATTCATTTCAGAGATCAGATCAGCAGCCATGGCAGACATTGCACCATTTCAGAGATTCACCATCCAAGATTAACAATGTATGTAATAGCTCTTTTGAAAAAACACATGCTTTGAACATTCAGAGAAAGATGAATCTAGGAATTGGTTAGTATTTAACTAGCCTCACTATAATCGTTACATTAAGAAACAAGATAACTGACGAATATCACCAAGTCACAGTGTCACAGCAATTTAAAGCACAGAAAATAATGATTCACATAGTAACATCCATCCAAGACCAACTAAGAATGTAACAAAATTCACTCAAAAACAAAGACACCATGTGAACAAATATAACAAAAGCAGGACTACAATGAGGAAAGATTGCAAATGCATCCAATCTTTTAACATGCACATATATCAAAACTTCAAAAAGACCCAATCTTTTAACATGCATACATCAAAACATCAAAAAGATCCAATCTTTTAACATGCATACATCAAAACTTCAAAAGAATCACCAAAAACAAAAGGTTCCCACCAATTCAACAAGTGCCCACATTATTAACAAAGGCTCAGATCTGTATGATTGGGTCAGGCCATAGGACACCGCCATGGCTGCAAACCCGGTTGCATATCAAAATGACATCCGGGTCGCCCCGCCAAGATACGGGTCGATTTTAAGCCCGACCCATTTGCCCCGAGACCATGAACATCATCATCACAGCCTAGTTGGTGTCCCAGAGATAGCGATCAAGGTCCAAGGTTCAACAAGCAACAACATTCTCCATAGTAAAAAAAAAGGAAAAAAAATGTTGTGAAAGGGTTGTTGATGAATGGATAGAAATCCTGGGCCAAAACGGAGAGAGGGCAGCAACCCTTTAAAAAAAATTCCCAGTTTGTTCCCTCCGAAGCCTCATTTACAGTCTCGGAGCATCTTCATCTCGTCAAGCAGTGTTGCTTATTTAAGGAGTTCGGTGTGCTTAATTTTGTGTCCAAATTTTGTGAAAAGTCCCCGAAGATTTGCATAAATATGGGAAAGGTCCCCCTAATAAAATGAACTCTCTTTATGAACTTGACTCCAGACAAGAATTAACATGACTACAGCCTGAAGGCTAAAACAAAAAACAAAAAAAAAGGGGGAAAATGAACAAAATCAAAATCCATTTTTTTAAAAAACAAAGGCTCAGATCAGTATATGAATGGATCGGCCAAAATCATGACACCGCCATGGCTGCAAATCCGAGCGGCATCCACGATGCCACCCGAGACTGCCCCGCCTAGATACGGGTCAGTTTCAGCCCGATTCATCTGCTCCGAGACCATGAACGTAATCATCACAGCCTCCTTTTATGCGTTTTATACGCAATAATAATCATCATTATCTTCTTCTTCTTCTTTATAAATAAACTCTGGTAAGTTCGATGCCAGTTAAAAATAAGCTACGGAAAGGGGCTGTTGGTGAAATGAAGAGAAATCATTGGATCCAACGGAGAGGGACAACCCCCAGAATTCCCTGATAGGTCTCTGAGCACTTGTTTTTCAGCTTATCTGAACAACGGCTTAGAAAGAGGCTTCTGGTCCTAAATTGCATGATGGCCCCTGAGGTTTGTAACAATGTCTAAAGTAGTGGTTGCAAGTTCTGATTATCACAAAAACACACAGTAGGGCATTGTTAAGAGGCTCAGATATGTACAAGAGAACGGGCAAAGAGAACGTTTTCCCGCCATGGCTGCAAAGATTTTGCCCCGCCAAGATACGGGTCCTATTGATCCTTACCCGACTCACTACTCAGAGAACCAAGAAAACACATCAATTGATCATCACTGCCTCAAAGAACCAATATTTGTGTCAAGGATAAGCAGAGTAGCCATGATTGGTAGGAAGGTAGAACATAAAAACTATTAAGAGCTCCCCCACACACACATATTTATAGACTGTGTTGAAGTAGTAGTAGTAGGGCTGATTTATTGTTGTTGCTGTCTCAGATGATGGAGGGCTGTTAATTTTAGTGAAATCATCGGCAGATGTGCAGAGAGAGGGGCAACAACCCTCAGAAACTCCCCGGAATCTCCTTCTGCGGCCTCATTCCATGGCTCTTCTGAGTCGTGTCTAGGCTCTCACATTCATTTGAGCCTTTTTATAGTACTGTGTAAGTAATTGTCAAGAGGCTCCAGACCTGTAAGAGATCGGGCAACAGATAAGTTTTCCCGCCATGGCTGCAAAGATTTGCCCCGCCAAGATACGAGTCCTATTGCTCCATACCCGATCCACGATGCAGAGAAACAAGAAACCTGTGAATCTATCATCACTGCCTCAATGTACAACATTAGGAAACTCTGAAGCTGCTGTAGATATTAGAAGGATTGAAATATCCATAGCGGTGAACATAATACGGCCATATGATTCAACTTGAAACCTTTCAATGCTTACAGTCACACATAACATGAAAGTTGAGGTCTCAGATGGGTCAGCTGTGAGCACAACTCCTTTCATGAAGGAAATCCTGGGAATGTTGAATATTTGGGGAGTTGGACTCTCGCAAAGGTAAAAGGTTTTAACAAAAAAGCCTTACCTGAAAAATTGTAATTATTAACGAGCAAGTATGTCAGTTTCAGGTCAAATCAATCTAACCCCATCTATACACATTCTAACCAACAAAATCCATTGCAAAAGCATATAGCCCTCGGGTTGAGATTTCAGGCACAGGCTATAAAAGACTCAAAGAAATAAAAATGAAAAACTCTTTCACTGTGGAAACCAAACTAAGGATTGTCCTAATCAATATATGATAATGCAATCAACTAATATACATCGTACCTGAATTAGATGTTGCGATAAGCCATCCAAATCCACTCCTCAAAACACAGACACACAGTAGAACATTGTCCAGAGGCTCAGATCTGTAAGAGATCAGGCAAGAGAGAAGGTTCACCCCTCCCCGCCATGGCTGCAAAGATTTGCCTCGCCAAGATACGGGTCCTATTGCTCCATGCCCAACCCTCAAAACCTGTGAATATATCATCACTGCCTCAATGTACAGCATAAGGCTCAGATCAATATGGCCAGGCATTTAGTTCACGACACCGCCATGGTTGCAAACATTGCCTTACCGAGATACGGGTCAGTTTTCACAGCTGCCTAATCCTTAGCTCAAAAAAGAAAACATCTTCACAGCCTCAAACTTCTATAATCCCTCCCCCTCATAGAATCTCATCTCACATGATGATATGGTAACAAGAGTAGAACATGACTTATGAAAGATGGTATAGCCAAAACCTATTGTAATGAGAGAGTTATGAAACTAGAGGGCTTTTAGTTTTAACAGTGAAGAAATCATAGGCGAAACAGAAAGCAGCAAAAGCCCTTTATGAAAACCCCCATCTCTCTTGCTAGCCTCATTCTGTGAGCAAAGGACATGGGAATATTTAATGTTGAAGATTGGAGCAATTGAAAGGTTTGAGGTTGAATAACCCTTAGTACACAACAACTAGAGATTGTGGTAATAAGGGATGAAAGGGTCATCTGTGAAATAGATGAAGTTGGGTTTGAGTACACCTGGAAATGCAGTTGCATCAACAGAGACTGCAGCATTATCTACTACAAAGATGGCATCATTTTCCCAGATCATCATGCATTCCCCTATCACAAGAACTATTATCCGCCTCTGTAGCATCATAGTTAACTGCATTAGTATTATTTCGCATAATTAGTAGTAACTCACCATCTGTCGATCCTCTCATCTGGAGACAATTTCACTATCTTTTGGGGTTCGGAGAGAAGGTACCCACCAAGGCTGCAAAGATATGCCCTGCCAAGATCCGGGTCCTATTGCTCCATGCCTGACCCAAAAAACCTGTCAATTTATCATCACTGCCTCAATGCATAGCATAAGGCTCAGATCAATATGACCAGGCATTCGGTTGATGACACCGACATGGTTGCAAACATTGCCTTACCAAGATTCGGGGTCAGTTTTCACAACAAATGCCTAATCCTTAGCTCAAAGAAAGGAAGCCTCTTCACAGCCTCAAACTTCTATAAGCCCACCTCTCCTTCACAGAATATAATCTCACATGATGATATTGTTACTAATATTGGCACAGCAAAGCAGAAAATATGAGAGAATTATAAAAGTAGAGGGCTTTTAGTTTTACAAGTGAAGAAATCATAGGCTAGAACAGAAAGCAGCAAAAGCCCTTCATGAAAACCCCCATCTTTCTTGCTAGCCTCATTCTGTAAGCATCTATTTCACAACCAAAGATTCAGCATTTATATGAGAGCTAAACAAGATCTCCATCTGCAACACACAGAAACACACTGTACAACGTTGTCAAGACAGAGGCTCAGATTTGTAAGAGATCGGGCAAGGAAGAAGGTTCCCGCCATGGCTGCAAAGATTTGCCCCGCCAAGATACGGGTCCTATTGCTCCATGCCCGACCCGCAACTCACAGAACCAAGAAAACGCATCAATCGATCATCACTGCCTCAAAAGAAACCCAAATTTCCGTTTAGATAAGCACAAGAAATGGTGATGATGATGATGAGGGATGAATTTTAGAAATGATAGCTTTTAATCAGCTAAGGTTGTTTGATTTCGGATAATGGGAAATCATGGGCGAATGTGCAGAGAGAGAGAGCGGCAACAACCCTCGGAGACTCCCAGGCTCTCCCTCTGCAGCCTCATTTCCATGGCTCTTCTGAGTTGTGCTGAGGACCTCACATTCATTCGAGTGCTTTATACTACCTTGTTGACTATTTCCGTCAAGATGGTCATGTTGGAAAATTGGTTTTTTGAGTTGGGTTTTACTCGATTTTTGGGCCTCGATTTTGAGTGGCTTTCAATGTGATTTGGATTCTGTTCTTGGTGGTTTTGGATTCTCCTCTGTGAGTACTACAAAATCGACTATTTAAACACTCAAATCGGATCAACAGTGAATGAGATATCGATGCTCAAAGTTGATCTCTTAGACTGGAAATATTTGACGAATTGGGCCAAACTTGGGCCTAATTTTCAGAATATGAATTCAATTATTTTCCATAGTTGGGCCTAATATTAAATTCGAATTTTCAGCTGATAAATACAAGCTGTTGAGATAAATTCGAGTTTGTTCAGATAATAGAAGATCAATTCGAATATTTTCTGATTATCTAAGAACATTCCAACATATTTACTTACCAGTAATAGTAAATCAATTATGGGAGATTGTGATCTCAACATATTTACTTACCAGTGATAGTAATTAATTATGGAAGATAATTATCTCATGATCATCAGACTTATCACTTTCTGATTCTGATAGGGTGTCTAGTGCATATAAATAGAACCCTCTAGGTTCAGAATTTTTCATCCTATTCTTCAGTTGACAAGTCCGTCCTGGAGTCTCAATATCTCTCTCTCCCTCCTCAGTCTAAAAGATCCGACTTTGTTTTAAGCCTTTTTTCTTGTGATTATGTGATAGATAGCCATTGGGCAAAGTGCGAGTACGAGGTACTGCTACTCTTTAGTAGGCGAGTACCTTGATGGTTTTACCCTGGGGGACGAAGGCTTTACCGGGCCAATTTCGTTTCCAGGGCAGTGACCTGTCACGACTCCATCTGTGTATATATCTGATTATTTGATTTTTGGATTTATTGTGCATGATAATTAATTTTGTATTATCTTACAATTAATTTTCTGTATGTAGTTCCAACAGTTTGGAAACGAAATTTTATTTAGAACTATATGCTGTGCTTGAGATTTTTCCGAAAATCAATGTGTTAGTCGATTTATTATTCGAACAGATATATACATACGTTTTCGAAGCTAGTTGATTAACATGAATATTATTATTAATATGAATATTCTTCCCTGTCAATTAGTATGCATGTGTATATGTATTAATTGTTTACCATGCATGTATATTAATTTGTCTTGTCAATTGGTGTATGCATGTTTGTGTTAATTATTTAGCATGACATGTCTCTTATTTACATACATATATGTTATGTAATCTTGCATGAATAATTAGAACATACTAAATGTGTCTAGCAATCACGTGTATCTTGCATGCTAAACAAGCGAGTCTTGCATGGAATGATTTCTAGCAATATGTAATTGATTTCTTTTCCATGCTTTAATATATATTAATTGATCATTGATATGTATATAACTTGATAAGCATGAACGAACGTGTTTGTATGTATTGTTTTCATAAAACCTGCTTGAATGTGTTATATGCTTGATTCGTGTGAAATCTCCGTCAATATTTTTATATTTGTACGGATTTTTCCAACACACGTATAAACACCAAAACTGATTTGGTTTGTTGTTTTGTACAACAGAACCATGTCTGCGAACAATAACGTCAATGCTGGACGTGATGGTAATGGGCTACCGCTGGTGCCATTTAACCATGTTGAAAGACCCGAGAAGTTCAAGACTGGAATGAACTTCAAAATGTGGCAGCAGAAAATGTTCTTTCTGCTGAACACTCAGGTTCTTGACCGCTACACCAACGAGGATCCACCTACGGTGGCCGAAGGGTTGGAAGCAGCGGCAAAGACAACAGCAGAAGAGAAGCTTCAGAAGTGGAACTCTGGCGATTACTTGTGTCACAACACCATTCTGAACTGCCTGAGTGATCCATTATGGAACATGTATCACACCAAGAAGCCATCGAAGACTTTGTGGGAGACCTTGGACAAAGTGTACAAGGGTGATGAGTCAGGATCCAAGAAGTGGATGGTCGGCCGATTCCTTGAATACAAGATGGTCGACACCAAGTCTGTTGTTGTACAAGCTCAGGAACTCCTGACTTTGTGTAATGAGATGCAAGCTGAAAAGCTGGGAATGATGGAGGGCATGCAAGTCCAGTCAATCATCGAGAAGCTGCCTGCATCCTGGACAGCCTTCAAAAGCTATCTGACGCTCAAGAAAAAGGAGATGTCAATGCAAGACCTGTTGCACAAGCTACGTCTTCATGAAGAAGAGAATGCCTTAATGAAGGCCAACATGTCTGCGGCGAAGGCGAACGTTGTTGAAACTGGTGGCGGTTCCAACTCAGACAAGCCTCGCAACGCCAAGAAGGGCACAAAACTGAAAGCAAAAGGTGGAATCTCGAAGAAGACGAAATTCACTGGAAAATGCTATAACTGCGGCACCGTTGGACACAAGTCACCGGACTGCAAGAAGCCAAAGAAGAACCAGGCAAATGTGGTCGTAGATCCCGCCCAGGATGTGGACTACATGGACCTGTGCGCTGTGATCAGCGAAATGAATTTGGCAGACTCCAATCTCAAGGAGTGGTGGATTGACACAGGCGCCACAAAGCATTTCACCTGTGTCAGGGAGGCCTTTTCAAGCTTCCAAGCTATGGAAAACGGCGAGCCAGTTTACATGGGCAACTCAGCAACCTCTGTTGTTAAGGGACGTGGCACTGTGGTGCTGAAGTAACGTCCGGGAAGGAGCTTACCTTGAAGAATGTCTTGTATGTGCCTGACATTCGCAAGAACCTTGTGTCCGGTTCTCTGTTAGATAAGCATGGCTTTAAACTAGTGATTGAGTCTGGTAAAGTAGTCTTATCTAAGAATAATGTGTTCATTGGCCGTGGCTATGTGCTTGACGGCATGTTCAAATTGAACACTATGGTTGTATCTTCCAACAATAATGAAATAAAAGCTCCTTCTTCTGCTTACTTGATTGAATCTTCCAATTTATGGCATGGTAGATTAGGACACGTGAATTATGACTCAATCCGACGATTGATGAACATGGAAAACATTCCATATTTGAAAATCGATCAAAGTCACAAATGTGAAACTTGTGTTGAGGCGAAAATGACTAGAACTTCGTTCAAACAAGTTAAGAGAAATACTAAACCGTTGGAACTTGTTCATAGCGACATTTGTGATCTCAAGTTTGTTCAAACTAGAGGAAATAACAAGTATTTCATCACCTTCGTGGATGATAGTACGAAGTATTGTTATGTGTATTTGCTGAAAAGCAAAGATGAGGCGTTGGAGAAATTCATTCTCTACAAAACTGAGGTTGAAAATCAACTTGATAAAAAGATCAAGGTGATTAGAAGTGACCGTGGAGGTGAATATGTTGAACCATTTGGGCAATATTGTGCTGAAAAGGGTATTATTCACGAAGTCACTGCTCCTTATTCACCACAATCAAATGGTGTAGCTGAACGGAAGAATCGCACTCTTAAGGAGATGATGAATGCGATGCTCATAAGTTCAGGGTTACCACAGAACATGTGGGGGGAGGCTATTTTGACAGCCAATTATCTTTTAAATAAGATCCCACGAAAAGATGAAAGCAAGACTCCACAAGAGTTGTGGAAAGCTGTGAAACCATCTTTCAAATACTTAAGAATGTGGGGGTGCCTTGCAAAGGTTATGATACCACCTCCTAAGAAGTTAAAGATCGGACCTAAAACGGTTGACTGTATCTTTATTGGATATGCACATGAGAGCAATGCTTATCGCTTCTTAGTACATGAGTCTCATCATCCAGAGATTCATAAGAATACGATCATGGAATCAAGAAATGCTTCTTTCTTTGAAGATGTGTTCCCCGCCAAGGGTAGGGTGGATTCGTCAAAACGGACTCGCGAGTCTGTAGATGATGGTGTAGAGATTCCTGAAGATCTTGAGGGTCAAGAGGAACATGTGGATGAACTCAGGCAAAGCAAAAGAGTTAGGACAGAAAAGTCTTATGGTCCCGATTACATAACATACATGCTTGAGTCTGAACCTCAAAGCTATAAAGAGGCTGTGAGCTCGCCTGAGGGACCAATGTGGAAAGAAGCGATTAAGAGTGAAATCGATTCTATTCTACATAATCATACTTGGGAGCTAGTGGATTTACCTCCAGGTCGTAAACCTCTAGGCTACAAGTGGGTCTTCAAAAGGAAGATGAAGACTGATGGAACCATTGACAAGTATAAAGCGAGACTTGTCATTAAGGGTTATAGACAAAAGAAAGGTCCAGACTATTTTGATACATATTCTCCTGTTACGAGAATATGTTCCATCAGGATGATACTAGCGATCGCTGCATTGCGAAAACTTGAGATTCATCAAATGGATGTAAAGACTGCCTTTTTGAATGGAGATTTAGAAGAAGAAATCTACATGGAGCAACCTGAGGGTTTCAGTGCTCCTGGCCAAAAAGGGAAAGTCTGCAAATTGGTAAAATCATTATATGGTTTAAAACAGGCACCAAAGCAATGGCATGAAAAATTTGATAGTGTTGTTTTAGCCAATGGTTTTAGAATCAATGAGTGCGATAAGTGCGTCTATGTGAAAGACACTGATAAAGGATATGTGATTCTTTGTCTGTATGTAGATGACTTGCTCATTGTGGGTAGTAATGATATAATGATCAAATCTACCAAAGCAATGTTGAATTCTCGATTTGACATGAAAGATATGGGATTGGCGGATGTGATCCTAGGGATCAAGATCATTCGTAGTTCTGAAGGTATTACCTTGACCCAATCTCATTATGTTGATAAAATCTTGGATAAATTCAACAAGATGACTCTCAAACGTCGCCTACTAAAATAGATCCTAATATGCATCTATTCAAGAATAAATATGACGCTGTTAACCAGTTGGGGTATTCGAGAGTCATGGGAAGTCTGATGTACTTAATGAATTGTACCAGACCAGACATTGCTTATGCTGTAAGCAGATTGAGTAGATATACGAGTAATCCAAGTGAGACTCACTGGAAGGCTATAACGAGGTTGTTGAGATACCTTCGTTTTACTCGTAACTACGGTATACAGTACACGAGTTATCCAGCAGTACTTGAGGGATATACTGATGCCAACTGGATACAGGATATCAAGGATTTGAAATCCACTAGTGGTTATGTATTTCTACTAGGTGGTGGAGCAATTTCTTGGAAATCTACAAAACAAAATGTTATAACTCGATCCACTATGGAATCGGAGTTTGTTGCCTTAGATAAGGCTGGTGAAGAGGCAGAATGGCTTCGTCAGTTTGTTGAGGATATCCCAAGATGGCCAAGACCCATATCTGCGATTAGTATCCATTGTGATAGCACATCTGCTATAGATATGGCTCAGTCCGCGATATATAATAAGAAAAAGTCTCGTCATATCAGACGGAGACATAGTTCTATTAGACAACTACTCTCAACTGGAGTGATCACGATAGACTATGTTCGGTCAAGGGACAACATAGCTGATCCCTTAACGAAAGGGTTAAATCGAGAGGTAGTTGAAACATCATCAAGAGGAATGGGACTAAAGTCCATTAAATGATGTGGTTACGTATGTGGACACCCAACCTATGCGATTGGAGATCCCATGGTCTAGATTCAATGGGACAACTAAACTGCAAAGACCCATCGACGTTCACTGTGGGGTTTTTATACCTCCTATCCTATTCCTGATGAGAAACAGTGAAAGATTAAACGCTTTTATTGTTAAGCATTAATTGCGTTTAATGGTTTGTGAGGATAAGCCTTTGTGTGCTTTTAATGATTCACAAGTAATTCTGTTAGTCGATAATCCCAAATTTATGGTCGAATTTCCTGAATTTCGATTCGGAGATTGATAATTCCAGATCTTTGGTCTACTTTCAGAATTCAAGGTTTAAGGATTCGTTCCTTAGTAGAGAATCACCTATGTAAGCGAGAAGTGTGGCCGCTTCAAAAGGGAATAGTTGGGACGCTATTTCATAAAACACTTACAGAACCAGGGCGGTGTTCATGGCCTTATTAACGAACACAACCGAGGAAAGCGCTGAGGCTAGGACAGATGGCTGTGGGAAGTGCATTGTCGTTCACACAAAATGGTTGGGGAAGTTCAAAGACATCGCGTTCTACTTCCTACCAGTGGGCTAAGTGTACTCTCTAAAGGGAAAGTTCAAAGGGTAACACCTACTTATCCTATGCAGCATCTATGCCGTCAATAACGTATCTATCACATAGTCATACTCCGTGTCTGTCGTGATTGTCTGATGCCCGCATCAATATCTGATTCATGTGGGGGATTGTTGGAAAATTGGTTTTTTGAGTTGGGTTTTACTCGACTTTTGGGCCTCAATTTTGAGTGGCTTCCAATGTGATTTGGATTCTGTTCTTGGTGGTTTTGGATTCTCCTCTGTGAGTACTACAAAATCGACTATTTAAACACTCAAATCGGATCAACGGTGAATGAGATATCGATGCTCAAAATTGATCTCTTAGACTGGAAATATTTGACGAATTGGGCCAAACTTGGGCCTAATTTTCAGAATATGAATTCAATTATTTTCCATAGTTGGGCCTAATATTAAATTCAAATTTTCAGCTGATAAATACAAGCCGTTGAGATAAATTCGAGTTTGTTCAGATAATAGAAGATCAATTCGAATATTTTCTGATTATCTAAGAACATTCCAACATATTTACTTACCAGTAATAGTAAATCAATTATGGGAGATTGTGATCTCAACATATTTACTTACCGGTGATAGTAAATTAATTATGGAAGATAATTATCTCATGATCATCAGACTTATCACTTTCTGATTCTGATAGGGTGTCTAGTGCATATAAATAGAACCCTCTAGGTTCAGAATTTTTCATCCCATTTTTCAGTTGACAAGTCCTGGAGTCTCAATCTCTCTCTCTCCCTCCTCAGTCTAAAAGGTCCGAACTTTGTTTTAAGCCTTTTTTCTTGTGATTATGTGATAGATAGCCATTGGGCAAAGTGCGAGTACGAGATACTACTACTCTTTAGTAGGCGAGTACCTTGATGGTTTTACCTTGGGGGACGAAGGCTTTACCGGGCCAATTTCGTTTCCAGGGCAGTGACATGTCACGACTCCATCTGTGTATATATCTGATTATTTGATTTTTAGATTTATTGTGCATGATAATTAATTTTGTATTATCTTACAATTAATTTTCTGTATGTAGTTCCAACAGGTCAAAATCTAGATTAAAAAACATAAGTCAAATGGAATGGCCAAAAAGTGGACTTTATCTTCGGGGATTTTGATAGTTTGAAATTTGTAAGTTTATACTTGGATTACAGCACAAGGCTCAGATCATTATGAACAACCGCCATGGTTGCAAACGTAAGCCTGCCTTACCAAGATACAGGTCAGTTTATGTAACAAATGCCTAATCTTTAGCTCTAGACAGATATCTTCACAGCCTCAAACCTTTATCTTTGCTGAGCAAAAGTAGGATGTGTAAATCATTAGCAATGGCGCGGCAACAAAATGAGCAACCGAAACTGAGAGAGTGAGGAAGAGCACTGGAAGCCGGTTGAGTTGATCTCTCCGGTTCCGGCGAAGGACAAGAAGAAAGAAGAAAAGAAAGAGGAGAAGAAGCAGGTATGAATATGATGTTGCTCTTGTCTGAAAATGATGATGTTCTTGAATGGAAAATGATTCTTTGTATTGATTTTGTGGATGAAATAGCCAAAAGTCGTGGAAGTGAATTTGAAGATCTACATACACTGTAATGGCTGTGCTAAGGAGATCAAGAAATGCATCCACAAGATGGAAGGTTAGTGTTCATGAATCTGTTCTTGAAGGTTAATTTTTGGATGAAACTGTTCTTGATGTTGTGTGTATCCAGGTGTGTACACTGTTGATGTAGACATGGAGAAGGAGCTTGTGAAGGTGAAGGGAGAGATTGAAGCTGACAAGCTGATCCATTATGTGATGAAGAAGGCTGGCAAGCATGCTGAGCTTGCAAAGCCAGACAAGAAGCCGAACAACGACAAGAATCAGAATCAGAAAGAGGGCGAAGAAGGCGAGCAAAAGCAGAAAGGGAAAGAGGATGGCAACAACAGCAACAACAACAGCAAGATGAACTATGATGCCTTGACTCGTGAAGTGATTTACGCTCCTCAGATTTTCAGCGACGAAAATCCCAATGCTTGTCATGTTATGTGAGTGTTGTTTTGGTAGGTTTTGCTATGCATGGAAGTGTTGCTGTTTTGAAGAAGACTTGTGATGATTAGTAGGATTTGAGGTGAAATCTGCAAGT
Source organism: Sherardia arvensis (assembly GCA_948330725.1). Taxonomy (NCBI): domain Eukaryota; kingdom Viridiplantae; phylum Streptophyta; class Magnoliopsida; order Gentianales; family Rubiaceae; genus Sherardia; species Sherardia arvensis. The sequence continues at coordinate 33,692,497 of OX415236.1, forward strand.
TAGGCTCTTTATCTGTTGGATTTTCTTGAGTTCAAGTAGCAAATTTCTATAAGAAATATGCATGACAAGTTTATATTAGCCCTTGTTCTTTTTGTCTGATTGGAAGTTATAATGCAAAATCTAATTGAGAATGCCAGATTGCCAATAACATAGAAGATCAGAATTTGCCATTTCAGTTTGTAAAAATACACATAAAGAACTCCTACAACTAAGTTACAATAACCTGTCAAACACATATCAATCATCTAACTCATCTACATCCTCATCGAGTTCCTCCTCTTCTTTTTCGTCGTCAATTTCTTCATCTTCAAGATTTTCTTCGTCCACTATGAACCCTCCAAGCGTTTCATCGTCTTCTTCATCTTCATCTTCATCGACATTTGAAGTACTTTGAGCAACTTTCCTGGGAACGGAACTTTTGGTCTTCTTTCCAGAATTCTTGGATCTTGTATTGTACTTAGGTTTCTGAACTTTGGCTGCTCGAGTAATAAGCTCCTTGTCTTCTTCACTCTCCCCTGTCCAATCTTCGTCTTCATTTTCTTTGCCTTTCTTCCGCTTCCTTCTCCTCCTCTGCTCGTCATCACCATCATCGTCACTCCCTTTTTCTCGAGGCTCCTCAAGAAACCACTCCCAATTTTTCATATCATTAAACTCTTCCCCGGTCACAAGAAATCAAAATTCTGCACTTTGAAATATGAAGAAGATGATTTCACCATCAAACACACATGGAATATCTCTCATGATCACACAAAGCCTGTGAGGCCTGTGTCAAATTCGACAATCCATATTCCATAAACAGCTTCATTTAATAAATTTCCACATGAAACTCGTGTATAAAGGCATTCCAAATATGAAGAAGATCAACTCACCAGAAGATAAAGCATATACATCTCTTCATGATTAGACAAAATGTCCATCACAATGCACAACAACCAACAGTATACATACAAGATAGCCCGATTACGACACAATCTGACTGATAAGCTCACGATTTTAACACGATCCATCCTATGAGCCAGGAATCACTCGGTTGTAAAAATTGTCATCTTGTCATATACAGCCATACTATACACATTTATGATGTAACGCGATCATGATCATTTTCCACCATAAGAACACGATTTTTGACACGCAAAACTGAATTCATATTCAAAACTTAATGCATCCCTCACTAACTCCCAAACACAGAAAATCAAGTAACTAGAATAGCAGCCACCAGAGCTTACATACACCGAACAGAAACAAGTTTGAAGATTAATCATTGAAATCCACTAATGAGATCAACAAAGTAAACTTTAACTGAATCAATTTGAGTGACTACACAATCTGACTGATCATAGTGATTGTTAAAACTGTTATCTTGTCATATACAGCCACCCGAAACACGTTTATCATGTAACACCATCACAACACGACCACGACACAATCAGGTAGATAAAACCATCATATAACTGTCATAAGAACACGGTTTTTGAACCCGATTCATATTCAAAAATTCATTTCATCCCTCATTTAACTCCCAAACACAGACAATCAAGCAACTAGAATAGCAGCCACCAGAGCTTACATACACTGAACAGAAACAGGTTTGAAAGATTAATCATTAAAATCCACTAATGAGATCAAGAAAGTACCTTTAACTGGATCAATGTGAGTAACATCAACAGAATCGATATTCAATGATTCATCTCATTCGTCCTCCAAACCAAGCTCCATTTCGCTCCTTTTACAAGTGAACCAAACGGGGTTCTTCGCAGTGACGCAGAAGGCGTCCCCAATCTCCATCTCGCCGGCGTCGGAAGTCTTGAAAGTGCAGACTTCGCCGGTATTTCTCCGGCGGACCCACACGGGGTTCCTCCCCAGGACCAGAAATCGAGCCCTGGGTTCTCCGGAGACGTCGAGCTCGAGCTCTAACTGTCGCCTGGAAACTGTTCGGTCGCCGGCTTGGAAGCCGGAGCCCCGGCCCAGTTCCAGCTTAGAGTCGGGTTTTTTCAGAAGGTTTTTTGAACCGTTGGTGCCCTTGATCTCCATACCTCGCCGTCTTTATACGCCGGAATGTTAAACCGTTTGTTTAGTGACTGTGTCGCCGGAATGATTCAGGTCAGCTTCAATTTGGCGGAATTGGAGTCAGTCGAATACTTGGTGATCCTTTCGTTTTGGTCCCTGAACTTCAACTAAATGTAATTGACAACCATTATTTGATTTATTTAATTGTCAAACAAGGGTTTATTGACCAGGTCAACTAACGCGTAAAACCCAATCTCAGGCCGAATTGGACAAGTTTTCCCATTTCGTCTCTCAGGCCTGTCTATAAATAAGTGGCCACCCCCCTCATAAATCCCCATATCTTTTCCTCATGGCGACCTGCGCTCTGGAGCCTGTTCAGAGCGATCCGTATCACCGCCCCACAAAACGACAACGTACCATCATACCCTCGAAAGTTGATACCTTCAAACAAGAAATCCCGGTGAATAGTGATGGCGATGCTATCCCATGGAAGCAACAAGAGGAACTCCGGCAGATCTGTAATCAGTTGCTAGGGTTACGGCTGGATAAGAGGTCGTGTTCTCGGTTTCCGGGGTCTCACCCAATATCCCTGGACCTGAAAAACCTGGAGCTGTTGAAGCAACAGCACTACTCTGCAACATGGAAAGCTGATGGCACCCGATTCATGATGTTCATCACCAGAGACGGCTGTTTCTTGATTGATCGGAAGTATGTTTTCAGGAGGGTGCAACTGCGGTTTCCTCACTACCACAACACACTACTTGACGGGGAAATGGTCATCGACACCATACCTCACACAAGAAAGAGGTTCCTGGTCTATGACATGATGGCATTGAATGGAAAATCCATTGTCAATCTGCCATTCTCTCAACGGTGGAAAATGGTTGAGAAAGAAGTGATTCAACCCAGGAACAAGGAGAGGATGATGAACACCGATCAAAGCTGGTACAGATATGAGCTTGAGCCATTTGGGGTGAGAAGGAAGGATTTCTACGAGCTGGCTTTTGTCCCTACGCTTTTAGACAAGTTTATACCAGCCTTGCCCCATAAAGCCGACGGCCTTATTTTTCAGGCATGGGGAGATCCTTATAAGCCTCACACCCATCCAGAGTTGCTCAAGTGGAAGTATCCAGAGATGAACTCAGTTGATTTTCTGTTTTGGGTGGGGGACAAGGATCGCCACCAGCTTTATCTATTTGATCGAGGCCAGAAAAAGATGCTGCTTGAAAGGGAAAATGCAGTTGTGTTTCAGGATGGGTCTGATCCTAGGTCATACTCAGAGAAGATTATCGAATGCAGCTGGAGAAAGGAAGATAACGTGTGGGTGTTTATGAAAGTCAGAGATGACAAGGACGGGCCTAATGGATTTGGCACCTACAAGAGTGTGGAGAAAAGTATCGAGGATAATATTACCGCGGAGATGTTGAAGGGTGATATTAGGGACACCATTCGGCTGCCAATATACGCTGATAGGATGCAAAGAAACAGAAATCTGCAGCAGCACCCAGATGCAGCCAGGAGGGGGTGAAGCCTGCAACAAAGAACATTTTATTAGGCATAAAACCCTGTAATGAACACAAGTTGTTCAAGAACACAAAGCATGTTTTATGTTTTCATTGGTATAAACTATCGTCTTTAACTAAATTCTATTGATAAATTCTATTGGTATACATGTTTTATCGTCTTAACCCAAAATTTCTATTAATGATGTTTCAATCTTGAGTATATATCATGATCCAACAGAAAAATCAGAGTTTTAATGGAGACAGCAATGTCACACATACGTTCTTCAGGAACATTTAATGGCACTGAATAAGAACAGCGGAAAATGAAACACCATATACTCATATACTTATACTTGGTAACTGTCATTGTGTCATATACTCATATCATGGTCAATGGATTACACAGATGCTCCAGCTTAAGGGTTTATATAATTGAAATGAACAGATTGCAGTTTGATTAATCTAAGCTAAGCAAAGTAAATCATAAGAACACACAATTGATACTCGGAGCATGTATGTGCTAATGTTTTTCATTATGTATTTTACATATATAAGATGTTTAACATAGAGGCCCACCAAATAACTGCTCTTCCATTTGATTATCTTTCATTAATATCATGCCGGAATGATCACAAAAAATCCGACTAACCTGATTTGCGGAATTCAACTTTAGTGGGAAGAAAGACGTATGCAAGTCTCCATCTGCAAAACAACATCAGCAAGGAGAAGAGTCAGAGGAAAAGATCCTTCCATATCAAAAACAAATAAAGCCACTTAAGAATGAGAACATAAGATCTAGGTTTAGTATCTAGTAAGAACTACACGCAGAGAGAGCGGGAGAGGGATGATCATGGGGCGGATCTGGATCTAATTTAGCTATATCCGGCCCCGATCCGTAAAAAAAATATCGGATCCAAATCCGACCCATATCCGCAGGGTCTAGAATTTCAAAATCCGTATCCATATCCGCAGGGTCTTATGGGTAAGGCTCTTAAACGGGTTATAAATGAGTGTACTAAAAAATCGACAAATTGAGTTTAAATAGTTGTTTGAGATTTTCTTAGTGAATACAAATATGCCCAAATTTATTTATTTTTATTAGCATAAGCACAAATGTTAGCATATATATGAATTATCAATCCACAATACACATCAAAATGCATCAATTTATTGAGATCAAAATTACAATTTAGTACAAGAATGTAGTAGGTGTAACAAAAAAACAATATCTTCTATGTTCTAAGAAGTTAACCGGCCAGAACGCAGAAGAGTAGAGCGCACGGAAGTATGGAACTAGAGTTTGTGCGATAAGGTGTTTTAGAATAGAGTTTGACAATAAATGAAAGGTTTTTGCCTTCTTCTATATTGTATCAGTATCAGAAATTTGGAATAATAATAATTATTATTAGAGAGAAGAAGATGAATTAATATTAGATATTAGATATTATATTTATCACATAGTAATAATATATTATTAATTATTTATTATAATAGGTTAATGGATCTGGATATGGATATGGATCCGGGTCTGGATCTTAATACCATGTATCTGTATCCATATCCGTTTATTAAAACCTAGATCCAGACCCGATCCATATCCGATGGGTCTAAATTTTTTGGATCCAAACCCGACCCACAGGGTCTAAATCCGCAGGATCTGGAGCGGGTCCGAGACCCATGATCATCCCAGTGCGGGAGAGAGTTTTTTCACTTACAAATCCATTGTTGAGTTCTCTGAAGTCCAGATCCTCGTCTTCTTCTTGATATCTTTATTGAGTAACTGCAGAAAAGAACCACTGTAATAAGGTGCTTAGACAAAATTTATGGATGCAAACAAATCATTTTGATCACCACTATTTTTACTTCGAGCTTGAAAAATCTTGACTTGATCCTTTATTAGGATCCGATTTTCCTGAAACAGCACCAACAGATTCAACAACCTCAATACTCTTCTTCTGTGTTCCCAAACGACGAGCAGCTCCCTTGTAAGGTCGAAAAGTGAAACAAATTAAACAAATGTCCAACAGAAAGCAACTGCAATAACAACCTAACATAACTGCATGCATACAAGTAATACTCACTGCAGCAGAAGCATCTCGACTCAGCTGTGCAAGCTGCATTCCCAGGATTTGTTGATTGGACATAAAACGGCCAGTGGCTGGGTGCCTATTTGCTGAAACAGCGTGCCAGTTAAGCGTTGACCTCCACAGACTCTTTTTTGTCAGTTTAAACCCCTCTAAGTAAAGTTCATGAGAAACTTTTGATGTGCTACAAAATCTTCCAATGTTCAAGAAATCAGATTACTGTAGTTACTAAACAAAAATTAGACCTTGTTTGCTTTGGGAGATGTCGGAATTTCTACATGGATAGAACAGTTCGTAGGGAAAGCTCCCTTCTCAATGTCTGCAAGAGCTGAATCCAGTAAAGGCAGGCATACAGTCACAGCGTCCTTGAAATCATTTTCCTGGCTTTCATCGTTCTTCCTGAAAAACCAAATCAAATAGTTATACTTCTGAGTGGCAAGTTACAGATCTCGAGGGCAGAGTAAGAGAGCCATAATAAGAACTACACAAAATAGTTGTTCTCTAAGGAAAAAAGAAAAACACAGCACTTCGTATTCAGCACAGTGAGTGATGCAAGAAACTCCTAACAGAAAGCAGGTTTTCTTCACCGTCACCGGGAAATCTAGCACATCAGGGTGTATAACATGGTCACTTAACACATAGTCCTTAGGCAATGGCATATACTGCCAATATCTGGTTGACAGTGAGTAACTAAACCAACATCGTGTGTCCTGAAACCATGTCAAGAAATAGTTTGTATCTAGAAGCCAAGAATCAAATGGTTCTCCACAACTGGCCTGCGTATAATGGGATAAGCATCCTATTCATTTGACTAATGTAGCTGTAGTCTCTAAATTGCTAGTCTTATCTACATGACTATCAACCATGCCAGAATCCGTATGAATAATGTCCCCAAACTATTGCTGAGGCTCCTTAACACATAAAGACAACTAATAGTCGAATACTACCCTGGAAGCCTACATACAGCGACAGCTACCACTACCATGAAGGGGAATATGAAGGGAAATAGATAATAATGTGAAGCACAATAAACTAACTAAACTGGAATTAAAAGCCCTGAAAATGAGAAGATATAGAGACGAGATACTTGCCTATAGAAGTATCAGTAAAGAGGCTTCCTGGCAGAGCACATCCCCCCTTCTTCAAGCAGATCTTCCAGCGTTCGTAGTTCCGAGCTGAAACATCATAGCTCAGGTAGCTCAAATTACGCCTCGCCGCCGAAGTAAATGAGTCACTGAGCATAAATCCAAGCAAAAATGATACTCAAAATCCGAAATTATCTAGAAATTACATGAATCCCCCTACAATGCATGAATTCAATCAATGAAAACAGATTATGAACCCTAGAATTAGGTACTTTCACTGAATTACATCTTTAAAACACAGAATCAAAGCCAAACCTTTTCTTGCGGACGAATTTCAGTGCTGAATCACTGCGACCTGGAATGAATTTTCCTGATGAATTCGTCCAAAATCAATCGAAAAATTCAACTTTTTTGTTTTGTTCTTGTTGATTTACCCGGCAGTTTTGCAGAATTTCAGCTGTGCTGTAATTGGACTCGAAGAGTGAACTGGAAGAGAGGGGGGATTCTTGTGGGCCGGGTTCAAAATTTGAATTAGGCTTTTTGATCCACTTTTAAAAGGGCCTTGGTTGTTGGGTTGTAATTGTGTCATGATTAGGAATTAAAAAGGGATACCCAGGAGTTGGAGGGCTAAAGTGCAATTATGATAAAAGGCTGGTCTGGTTTGGTGGTCAGCGGCGAGTCAATGGCGGTTCAATGGCGGTTACAACCAGGCTGATGGAGTGACCTTTATATAGTTAGGGGAATCTTTTCTGTTAGATTATCTTATGCGTGAGATCATTTCTGTTGTAAGATCCTTGTGAGCAGAATCCTTTCTTTCCCCCTTTATGTTATACAAATTTCTTAGCTGCTGCCATTAATGTGCAGTAGATTTGCATCACTCTAAATTCTTCTGCATGACAAATTGCCTAATGATAGCATGTTAGCATCCAAGGACTGACAAGTAAATATGGAAAAGATGTCAAAAGAATTAAAACAAAGCTGAAGGGGTTGACTGGTAAATAATGGGACAATGTCAAAGTCAAGCACTTAGCTGACCAGTCAAAAGCTGCAACGAGCTAGCTGAGCTTCGATCGGGAAGTTGGGATAGGAATCTCTGATTCAGTTAGTTAGTTTGTTAGGATTCTTGTTAAATAGGCAGAATCTTTTCTGTTGTAAACCATTCCGTTAATGAATCATTGAAATTGCATTTTATCTTTTTCTTCTGAACTGAACCGTTCACCGGAACGGATCTTCATAAATCTTTTGATCGGAATCTGACGTCACCGCCGGAGCGTGACAAATTGGTATCAGACCAACATCCTTTTGACCGGTGATGCCCAGTCGAACGCGCGCTGGCAAGATGGATCAAAACTGGTCGGAGCTTTCTAATCAGATCGCAGCCATGGAACGCAACCGTGTGGAATTCGGCAAGCGTTTTGAAGTGGAGTTGCGCATGATGCGAGAGAACACGACTCAGCGGTTGGATTGTGTTGATCGGGAGTTCAAGGCAATGGCGGAGAAGAGCGACCGCGATCTCCAATTCATTGCTGAGAAGAACGATCAGGACTTCAGAACTATGCACGCTAATACTGATGAACTCAAGAAGGAGTTGAAGAAAATTGCAGAGTTCCAGTCAAGCATGCAATACTTCATCACTATGATCGGAGCTGAGAAGGTTTCCGGTGCCAATTATGCCCGTATTTCCCCACCTTTGATGCAAGGTACTGGTGGATCTAATCCTTCTATTGGATTTCAAATCAATTACGTGGTTCTGTGTATACTGTTGTACCCCCTAGGATTGGTAATTTTGATAATAGAAATGTGTTTTCTGAACCTAGAATGGGAAATAAACAGTATGAGCATGGCAAAATTGAGCATAAGACCTTTCAGAATGATATGAGTTTTGGACAGTTTGATGCTAGATTGATGAAGAGGCCATTTACTGCTGATGTTCATAAGGTGCCAGTGATAGAGTCTAACATGTTTATGACTATATAGAGAGGATGACCTAGATTGGAGAGATAGGTTTGGTTTTGGGGCTGAAAATCAAAGAGCTAAGATTGATTTGGTTAGTTTTAATGGCACTAATCCTGTAGAATGGTTGAGGAAATGTCAAACCTTCTTTAACTATTATAGAGTGCTAATCATCGGAGGCTTGCTGCTGTGGAAATCTATCTTACTGACAGGGCTAGAGTTTGCTTTCAGAACAATATAACTGGTAAAAATGTTAAGGACTGGGATGATTTTTGTGTATTGCTCAAAACTAGATTCACTACAGTTAATCTGAGAGATGAGATTTAGGAGTTTAACAAACTGTATCAGAAAACTAATGTGAAAACTTATATGGAAGAGTTTGAGGAACTCAGAAATTTGTTGTCTGATAAGAACCTTAGTCCATCTGAGCAGTAATGTATATCTAGTTTTATTAGTGGTCTTAAGGAAGAACTTAAGCCTGGAATTATGCAACTGAGACCTACTTCTCTTCAACATGCTGTTGAGCTTGCCATGTGGGAGGAAAGGAAGCTAGAAGTGAATAAGAAAAAAATTCATCAAGCTTCATTTCACCAACCACCTAATGCTAAAACTGGAGAGAAAAATGCTTGGAAGGGAGGTCAAAGAGAGGGAAGTAGAGGTGAAAGATTTAAGAAATTGTCTCCAGAATTGCAGCAATATAGAAGGGAGCATAAGTTGTGTTATAAGTGTGGAGATCCTTTTGCACCAGGACATGTTTGTAGGATGAAAGAGATACAATTCATTGGAGAAGATCTCCAGTTGGTTCCTGGAGAAATAATGGTCATGGAGGATGAAGATGGGATGCTGTCTATGTTAGAAGAAGATGAATCTGAGCAACAGTTAACTGTGTGAATTCTATTACTAGTGCTCTAAGTGTTGTGAATTGTGATAAGCTAGTAATTGACAAGACACATACAATGACGTTTTATGGCACTTTATATGATCATACATTGAGTATTTTGTTGGATACTGGAGCTTCATTGACCCCAGAGTTATCACCAAGATTGGTTTAGGTACTATGGAAACTAGGCCTTTTGCAGTGAGGGTTGCTAATGGAGATATCATTAAGGTAATGATGTCTGTCCAAGAGTAGTTTGGAGCCTGAGTGATAACAAGTTTGTACGTGATTTGAAGGTTATGTGTTTGGGAGGACATGACATGATTTTAGGAGTTGATTGGCTTTCTAAGTTTGATCATGTGACTTTTGGTTGGGCTAAACAGAAGGTGGCTATCTTCAGCCAAGGTTGTTATTGGGTACTCGGTGGGAGCACTATTAGTTGTTTGACTAAAATTCAGGGAAATGACAAGAAGAGGTTGCATGATGCTGTGGAAGGTGGAGATCACCAGTCTTGGCTAGCTGGAGCTACTGCCATTGCTAATCTGCCAGAAGAGAAGAGAGCTGTCAGAAGGAAGTTGTTTGCAGAAGAAATCAAAGAACTATCTTTACCATCTGAAGTGGAACAGGTTCTGATCAAATTCCCTCTTATATTTTCTATCCCTCTTGACTTACCTCCTAAAAGACAAGTGGATCATAAAATACCTTTAAAACCTAATACCACTCCATTTCTGTTGAAACCATACAGGTATCTACATTTTCACAAGACTGAGATAGAAAAGAAAGTGAAAGAATTGCTCAAGAATAAATAAAGTCATCCAATTGAGCAACAGTTCATTTTCCTCACTAGTGATTCTTGTCAAAGAAAAAAGACCAAACTTGGCGCATGTGTGTGGATTATAGGAAATTAAATGATGCTACTGTAAAAGATAGACATCATATACATGTCATTGATGAACTACTTGATGAATTACATGGTGCTAAATTCTTTTCAAAGTTGGATCTTAGAGCAGGTTATCATCAAATAAGAATGAATGAAGCTGATATTTCAAAAACTACTTTTTCCACACATGAAGGTCATTATGAGTTTTTAGTTATGCCATTTGGCTTAAAAAATGCTCATGCAACTTTTCAATCTCTAATGAACCAAATCTCCAGTCCTTATCTCAGAAAATTTGTGTTGGTATTTTTTGATGATATTTTAGTATACAACAAAGACATGAAACAGCACCAACAACATTTGCAACTGGTTTTGGAAGTATTGCAGAAACATGATCTAAAAGCCAAGCTTTCTAAATGTAGTTTTGGTGGAGCCAAAGTAGACTATTTGGGGCATGTAATCACAGGAGAAGGAGTAGCTGTTGATAATCAGAAGATAGAATGAATTTTGAAGTGGCCAATTCCCAGAAATATTAAAGAACTGAGAGGTTTTCTTGGCTTGACAGGGTACTATAGGAGGTTTATATATAATTATGGAATTATTTGTAATCCTCTACATATGCTGTTGAGAAAGAATGCTTATAAATGGACTGAAGACTCAACTAAGGCATTTCAGGCATTAAAAAAGATAATGACAACAACACCTGTTTTGAAACTACCTGAATTTGACAAGGACTTTGTAGTGGATACAGATGCATCAGATAATGGCATGGGGGCATTTCTCATGCAAGATAATAGACCCATAGCTTATATGAGCAAAGCTTTTTGTCCCAGAAACAAGGGTTTATCCACTTATTGGCAATAGTCATGGCAATTGACAAATGGAAACATTATTTGATAGGTCATCATTTCATTATTAAAACTGATCACCAAAGTCTCAAGTACCTAATTGAGCAGAAGTTGACTAATGCATTGCAACAAAAATGGATTACCAAGCTTCTAGGTCTCAGTTTTGAGATTCAGTACAAAACTGGAATATCTAACACTGTGGCAGATGCTTTGTCAAGAATGCCGAATCTTCATGATACTTCAGTGGAGTTTGAAGCAGTGCCAAACTTGGGAAAAACTGATATCATGGAACCAATGATCAGCACCATTTCTTCTGACAGTAATGATATAGTGAGAAGCACCATTTCTGATAGTGAAGGGGAATTGGAAAATTCTGAACTAATGGTAGATTTGGTGGAGTGCAGCAAGATAAGTACTAGTTCTTCCTTGGTGCCTCAATGGATGAACCAAATTGAGCAAAGTTATGAAGGAGATGTTTACTGTCAGGAACTTATAAGCAAGTTGAGTATTAGTTCACAGCAACCATTATCTGAAGGGAATGCAAGGTTTTTCTTATGCTCAAGGATTGTTGAGAAAAGGGACTAAATTGGTCATAGGCAAGGCTGGAGGAGTTAGACAGGAGATAATTAATTCCATGCATGCATCAGCAATTAGAGGGCATTCTGGACAAACAGCAACAATAAAAAGAGTTCTTACTACATTCTTCTGGCCTAATATGAAAGAAGAAATTTATGAGTATGTCAAAGCATGTGAAGTTTGTCAGAAATGCAAACCTGAGCATTGTTTAGCACCAGGGCCATTGCAACCTTTACCTGTGCAAACTCATTCTTGGAGGTAAATTAATATGGATTTCATAGAAAAATTGCCAATGTCTAATGGATATGATACTGTACTAGTTGTTGTGGACAGACTGACTAAGTATAGTCATTTCATTAAGTTACATCATCCCTTCACTGCTGCCATAATAGCTAGGAAATTCTTGGATAAAATTGGAAGGTTACATGGCATTCCATACACAATTACTTCAGACAGGGACAAGATTTTCACAAGCAACTTTTGGATGGAACTGATGAGATTAATGAAGGTAACTTTACAATTCAGTTCTGCTTATCATCCTGAGACAGATGGGCATACTGAAAGAGTTAATCAAACCTTGGAGTAATATCTTAGATGCTTCTGCTGTGATAAACCATCTACTTGGAGTGATTGGTTGGGACCTGCAGAATGGTGGTACAACACTTCCTATCACGCCAGCATTAAAATGTCTCCTTATGAAGCATTATATGGAGTCAAGCCAATTTCTTTGCCTTTAGGTAACATCACTGATTCAATTTTTCCTGCTACACAATAACTTTTGCAGCAAAGGGACAAGGTCCAGCAGTTGTTCCATAAACACTTGGGAACTGCTCAATGTAGAAAGAAACATTTCTCTGGCATGCATAGGAGTGAAAGGATTCTTCAAGTGGGAGAGTGGGTGTACCTGAAGCTTCAGAAATACAGACAGACCACTGTTTTGGCTAGGCAAAGTTTTAAAATAGCTCCTAAGTTCTATGGTCCTTTTCAGGTCATTAACAAGGTTGGAGCTGTGGCTTATAAATTGCAGTTACCACAAGGATGTAGAGTTCATCCCATATTTCATGTGTCCCTTCTCAAAGAACATGTTGGTCTCGCACCTACTTATTCTACTGCTATTCCTGAAAGTGAAATTGATGATGTCCTACAACTGGAGCCTGCCAGAATTAAACAAAGAAGATTGTTACAGAAGGAGCATGGCACTGTGGTGCAATGGTTGATTGAATGGAAGCAGTTACCAGCTGAGGAGGCTTCATGGGAAGAAGCTGCTTTCATCAAGAAACAATTTCTAACTTCAAAGCATGGGGACAGCTTTGAGCTAAGGAAGAGGGATTGTTAGCATCCAAGGACTGACAAGTAAATATGGAAAAGATGTCAAAAAAATTAAAACAAAGCTGAAGGGGTTGACCGGTAAATAATGGGTCAATGTCAAAGTCAAGCACTTAGCTGACCAGTCAAAAGCTGCAACGAGCTAGATGAGCTTCGATCGGGAAGTTGGGATCGGAACTCCGATTCAGTTAGTAGTTTGTTAGGATTCTTGTTAAATAGGTAGAATCTTTTCTGTTGTAAACCATTCTGTTGATGAATCATTGAAATTGCATTTTATCTTTTTCTTCTGAACTGAAACATTCACCGGAACGGTTCTTCGTAAATCTTTTGATCGGAATCTGACGTCACCTTGCCGGAGCGTGACACAGCCACAGTTCAAGAAGAAAAGTTTTCTAATTTGTCTTAATCTCTGGAAGGAAGTGAAATTTTTGGTAGAGGGTGAAAACTCAATAACTAGAGAAATTGTTTTTCCCCCTTAAGGAAAGAGTGGTTTCATTCAAGTTGGAAATTCTGAAAATCGTCCAAAACGAATGACAAGAAATTTGGTGGAGTATCATAAACATCATATAAAAGGGGTTCGACTTAGCGAAATTTGCTAGGGAATGTGCTATATTATTCTGGCCACGGGCACTCAAAAAGGACCTCTACAATTGACATCTGTTAACAAATGGACTGTATTTATAGCACTTCAGTTTGCATAATAGCATCGAATATATGGATCTTTGTCTTTTGTACCTAGGTCAAGAAAATTTGGCGAACTCTTTTATATATATATATATATATATATATATATATATTACAAGACTAATTAATTAATCAGTCCTTTCTAATTGTCTTCTTCTCTTTTTCTTCTGACCCAAATAGGCATCCTGCGTTTCATCTTCACCGTTGGAAAATGGACTATGAAGTCCTCCTCAGCCACCCACTTTCATTCATGTGCAATGCTTTTAACTATCTTTTCCAATGACTTTAAAGTCGTAACATGTTTTGGATAAAAAGCGTTTGAAATGTTTACCTAAATTGAGTGGCAAGGTTGTGAAGAAATATGGATGCTTCAAGTCTGGCTAGGTCAAGACTTGGGCATAACCTTTGTCCACCCCCAAATGAAGTGAAGCTGTTACTGCTTATCTCTTTTTATTACAATAAATTGTACATAGTTCAGTTTATTTCAAATCAGTTCTAATCAGATCAGCTGAAAATAGTTGGTTTGTTTGGAATAGTTTAATTTGACATTCGTAGGCTAGATTCTTAGAAACATACATATACATGATTGATTAAAGTTCATGTCAATAGTGAAATTGGTTTCTAAGTGATAAACAATAGTGACATTTGATAAGTCAACACCGGTCAATGATACGCCGGTGATGATAGTCCGACTAGATTGACGATGAGAGTGGGGGTCATTAGGAGAATATTGTAATAATAATTTGACTAACTTGATTTTCATGACCCCAACATATGTCAAAAGAGCAACTTTTAGCCCCAACATGTATATTGCAAAATTTATAGCCCCAACATTTAAATTTGATCAATTTATAGCCCCATAGCCATATTCAACTATTTGTAAGGGCATTTTTGTAATTTTCAATTTATTTCTATTTTACTTTTTCAAATTATACCTAAAAAACGTTTAAAACATAAATAATGTTAGAAAAATACCCAAAAAATTCTGGAATTAATTTACGAAATTGCATTTTTTAAAATTCTTTTTTTATTGAAAAAAGATAATTTGAAAAGTTAAATATCTAATATTCAATTGATTTGTAAATTCTCTTTAAAAATTTATGCATATCTAATTTTGAAATATGCATTTTTCACAAAACAAATCAAATTTTCAGATATTCATTGTATTTTTCCAACATTATTTTTGTTTATATAAAATTTTAGATTAAGTTTTGAATAAAGAGAATGAAAATGAATATGAAATGACTAATACGCCCTTAAATAAAGTTGATTTTTTAAACATATATAGCTTTAGGGCTATAAATTGATCAAATTTATATGTTAGGGCTATAAATTGTTTGTTTTAAATGTTGGGGCTATAAGTTGGTATTTTGACATATATTGGGGTTATGAAAATCAATTTAGTCTAAATTGAATTAGTGATCACTGATCATAATGTTATCGACCGAGAAAGTATATATTGTGATTTTAGAAGTTTTAATATTTGATCCTATATATTTATCCCTTTAATTTATAATTTTATTGCATAAAATATCATATATATATATATATATATATATATGTTTATGAATGTTGCTCCCTTTGTCATATCTAGTGCAGTTTCTTTTATTTATTGAAATTTGTTCCATTTTTTATATCAAATAATTTTGGATTTCTTTTGTTAACGTGATGGTGTGTGGATGCAATATAATAAGTATTATTTTGATATTTGCGATTAGTTGCGAGTCGTAAACACGTTGTGATGAGAATGTTAAAATTTAAAGCAATTTCTTGATAGACAATTTCAATTTTTGAGGTTTCAGGGGTCTTATTAGAAATATATGAATGCAATTTCTTAGATAGTTTCGTTTAAAGTTTGAATAAATACCTAATATTTGGTGAATTTTTAATATAGATTTCTTTATTTCAACATGAAATTTGATTCGATATCCTATAGATACTCGCAACAATCAATTGAAATTGATGCCCAAATTTCAACGATTAAGGTTCAAGCCAATGTTAAGGTCAAACGATGTTAATGATGGAGCTCGAAAAGTCAACACTGGTCAATAATAGCCATGGTGATAGTCTGGCTAGATTAACGATGAGAAATTGAAGATTGGTGATAGCCAACATGCTGCAGCGAGAAATTGAAGATCTTCAAAAACGTTATCAAGTTAGTGGATCTCTCTCTCTCTCTGATGTGATGATTATATGTTGTTTATTCAGGGTTTTATATTGTGCTTTTACGAGATAAATGTGCACTTTAGGTGTGTTTTCTATGCAGATTTGGTTGATGGAGGAGATTGGAGCTAAATGCACAAAGGATGCGGTTCTGACGATTTTGGAGCAATTTGGAAGCTGAAAGGATGCAAATCCAGTTGACCCTTATTCTGGAATCCTTCATTTGGCAGAGTTGTGCTTCGTGTAACGATCACTAAATTGCTCGGTGAAGTCGACCCGGACTGAGGTGAAACTGATGGAGGATTTTAGAGCCTAAAGAAGTGGATTCGTTATACTCTATTTTTCCACTGGGTTTTTAACGAGGTAGCGATCCAATATACTCAAAGAAGAGCAATAATAACTGGCAATGTTGAAGAATTGAAGTGAAGACATTAAAGAATTTCAGCTCAATTTACTTGGGCTGAATTATTACTGATTATTATTATTAGGGCTATGCTATTTGCAGGTCGTATATTACTTTTGCAGTCCGTATTATTTTTGGAAAAGACAAATACGCCCTTAGTATTATTAACTATTGATGAGGAGTCCCGTCTGTATGGTACTCATATGGACTTTGTCTGTAAATTGTAAACTTTACGCCCAAAATTCTTCCCGCATGAATTATCAAGGTCGTCGCTGAATTTCCACCGGAGACCTTAAGATCGTTCAACCCGTCGCACAATTTCGTAGGATGTCGGAGGGCCCAACTCGTTCACCGTCTGTGCCCAGGTTTGAAGTTTCTTTCAGCATTGCATATATGTTGCAGAACCCATGGCCAGGAATATATGTTATATATATATGATTGTTTTGGCTTGGGTCTGGTGCTTCCGATTGTGCTCTGGGATCTCCTTATAAGCCTTCTCCGACACGCCGTTGGTGCCATGGAACCCATGGATCGAGGTGGTCGCCGCCTCCACCTACGCTTGATGGAGAACTTGTTCGTTGGGTGTAGCCATTTGTCCCTGAGTTTCGCGGTCTCTAGATGAATTTTTACAATTTTTCTTGTATAATGGCGATGGGCGAATAGACGTCGTTACAAGTCGACCGAGAACCGCCGCACTACAGTAAAACATAGTCGGTTTGATGAGTTTGCGGTGAGGAATGGGAGAGGGATTCACAAAACAAATTAGACAATCAATAGGAACTTGATTGCAAATACATAATTTCAAATTGGTCCAATGACTGAAGTTTGGATTTAAGAAACTATTAAGGGTAATATCGTCAGTTCAAGTCAAAATACAGACAACATTAGTAAAAACAAACCTGCAAATAGGAATTCTGTATTATTATTAGTTAAATATTAAATAAAGTCTGTGGGCCCTTTAGCGTGAATGTGTGTGCGTGGGTTTTGGACTTGGTTTTTGAAAGGCCTGGGAATATATATATCCCTTGTTCGGCCGAAATTAGGTATTTGAGGTTAGTTAATAAATATTAGTTGAGGGTTTAGCCCTTCGGGAGGAGGTTGACGGCGGCTGTAATTCGAAGGTTTTGATTGTTCTTCGGCCAATGCATTCTGGTTTGATTTCTTATTTATTTTATTATATTATTATGTTTAGCTAATCGTTTGTTTGGCGTAGAATAATTAATTGCTAGTTTTATGATTTGTGAGATCTAAATGTGTTTAAAATGATATCCATGAATTCTTGATTGTTCTTGTATGAATTTATACCTGATTTTTTGAGTTTGATCAACTTGAATACTATTAGGTTAAAGCTAATTAAAGTAGCCAAAATTCCTGTCTATACAATAGATAACTGATACAGACTATATAATAACAGGGATGTGGAACAATTAAGTGAACAAGACACTACTTGAGAATACTTGGTTGATTGTTTATATTGGGTCCTTTTCGTGCTTCATGCTGTTGAAATGTGCATCTAGTTTAGCGAATACTTTCTGGGACATCTTAATAAGAGAAATAGCAGGTTCAGCAAATACTTGTTGTCCTATAACTGATAGATTCATGGGTGTTAATTTATTTCAGAATCAATGATCGATCATAATAACTAGTGAGAAATTATTCGAAACCGAATGTCTTTCGTGTGGTTATTTGCTATCTTATTTGATGCGTATTTTCTTGGTAGTTCACGTTGTTGCAGCGGAATATATATAAATTACTTTTGGGATATGAAAATCGCTTGAACAGCTGTCAGCCAATTAACTAGAAACCACGAACATCTGTCATGAGCGACTCAACTGAATCTTGAAATTGAACAACTGTCAATTAATCCGGAAAACCTCCTTTTTCTTTATAATAAATCTCTCCTCAAATTACAAGGCTGAGGCATATATTTATAACCTCAAATAAAATCACAATCCTAACATTAATCTGGAAATAATAAATCTAATTCTAAAACTATTATGGAATTAAATAAAATCTTACTAGAATTAAAACACATATTTATAGGAAAATTCTTGGTAAGAAAATAATTCCTAATTAAACTAGTTTTCCATTTATACTCGTATCATTCTCCTCTTCTTCGAAAAGAATTGTCCTCAATTCTTGTTATTCTTCATCTCCAATCAATATGAGTAAGTGGCTTCTATATATTTGAAATGCGATGTACTTGCTTTTGCCAATCCCATCTTGTATCATCCTTCTCGAATCTGATGGATTCTCCCTCGAATTCTTCCTCTCAGTGACCCCTTGTCAAACTCACAACCTTTCGAATATCGTTCCAATGACACATGACTAAAGTTGTGATGTGTAGCAAAGTCGCCAGTCTTTCCAAACTCATAATTTACATGACTCCAAACTTCGTCATTCTCAAGAAAAGAAATTGATTGATCATTCCATGAAAACATAGATTTTGTTTTCTCAGCAATTTTGTATCGAGCTTCAAAAATCACAGGATGAACCAGTTCTTTCTCTGCATCTCCCTCGTTTATATTAATATCAAGTATTGCCATGTCACTTCCATCAAGATCTTCTTCATTAATCTCATCATGAACATTAAGGACTATAGAACATGAGTACACAACACTCTCGGTTTCAATCAGAGGAGTAGAATGATCATTAACATTGTCGACTTCGGTTAGAGAAGTAGAACTATCCTCTTCACCATTCTCAACGACATCTTCAACATTAGCATCAACACAACCATCAACATCATTCTTTGCCTCAAATTTCTCGTTACTCGACACAAGTTCAACCACAGACAAAGACTCTTGTTTTAACATATCGGCAGATGGTAAGAATAATCGATCAAGATGTTTCTTCAACTTAATCCACGAGCTGATTTCTGATTTTCCCTGAACCCTTCGCTTAAATTCCAAAATTTCATACCACAAGGATGCACGCGCTGTGAGTTGTTTTATAGCCATCTCGCACCTCGTACGATCATCATACTCTTTAAAGACAAATTCTCTCATATTGCTGGATCCATTCCAGATAGCTTTCTTGGTTTACTTTTTCTCCAAACTTCGGGATATCCAGCTTAAAACCTTGTTTTACAAATTCTGACACAAGGGCCATATTTTCCTCCAAAGAAGCCATACGTTCTTCCTTATTTTTATATTTATTCTCCATGACCGTTCAATAACTAGAATTTGTGAAAACCTTGCTCCTGTGCCACTTTGATGCGTATTTTCTTGGTAGTTCACGTTGTTGCAGCGGAATATATATAAATTACTTTTGGGATATGAAAATCGCTTAAACAGCTGTCAGCCAATTAACTAGAAACCACGAACATCTGTCATGAGCGACTCAACTGAATCTTGAAATTGAACAACTGTCAATTAATCCGGAAAACCTCCTTTTTCTTTATAATAAATCTCTCCTCAAATTACAAGGCTGAGGCATATATTTATTACCTCAAATAAAATCACAATCCTAACATTAATGAGTTGGTCTCTGGAGTGACCGTCTATATTATAACTATAATATAGACCAAGGACTACATTAGAATATGGAAGGAAGGAGATCCTTATTTGTAAAATTTGGAAAAGTACTGTTCACGCCTATTCACGGTTATTGTTCATGCGGTTACTGTTCACGGTTACTGTTCATATAGCCTTTTAGAATGCTTGTTTTTTATATTGCTCTAGTTTCTATCATAAAATGTCTGTTTTTCATATTGTTTAAATTGTCTAGTTCTTAGAATAAAATGCTTGTTTTTTTAAATTTCTCTAGTTTCTAGTATAAAATGTTTGTTTTTCATGCTGTCTAAATTGTCTAGTTTTTAGAATAAAATGTTTGTTTTTCATATTGCTCTAGTTTCTAGCATAAAATGTCTCTTTTTCATACTGTTTAAATTGTCTAGTTTTTAGAATAAAATGCCTGTTTTTTAAATTGCTCTAGTTTCTAGCATAAAATGTATGTTTTTCATACTGTCTAAATTGTCTAGTTTTTTAGAATAAAATGCTTGTTTTTTAAATTCCTCTAGTTTCTAGCATAAAATGTATGTTTTTCATACTGTCTAAATTGTCTAGTTTTTAGAATAAAATGCTTGTTTTTTAAATTGCTCTAGTTTCTAGCATAAAATGTTTGTTTTTCATATTGTCTAAATCGTCTAGTTTTTAGAATAAAATGCTTGTTTTTTTATATTGCTCTTGTTTCTAGCATAAAATGTGTGTTTTTCATATTCTCTAAATTGTCTAGTTTTTAGTTATATTACTCTATTTTCTAGTATAAAATGTCTGTTTTTCATATTTTCTAAATTGTCTAGTTTAGAAACAATTTCATGTATAAGGGTGACATATATTTTCAGTAGAGAGATAAGAGTATCTGGCCTCACCCAACAACAGCCAATCACAAAACTCCTCTATTATTCCTTGTGATGCCAACCACCCAAAACTTCTTAATTCTTATCTCTCTCCTTTTTCTCTCGTTTTTTACTCCCCTGCGCTTTCTCAACCTCTTTTCCTGTCATTAATGGCAGCCAATTGCTTCAAATCTCTCCACCACAACCACCGCTCTCCGCCCCTGCGCCGCTACTCCATCGACTGCTCCAATTCATCATCCTTCTCTCCAAAACCACCATCGTTTCCCCAAACCTTAGCCTCTCGCCGTCTCTCAGCGCTCCCGTCTACTCTTCATCGCCCCACTATTGATGAGCCCCACTATTTTTGTTAATTGTGTTGTGCCCAGGCGCATGAGTAGGTAAAAATGTGGGTGTGGCGCGTGTAAGTCGCGTGAAACAATTAATAGGAACAAATTTTGAGAAATTGCAGTATGAGAACCTCTTTCCCAATCTGATTTATAATTTCATCTTTCTTTCCTAATTTTCTTTGTAATTAGGTCCGGTCTATATTGTTGTATAAATATAAACGGTCTATTTCAAGACTAATTAAACATTAATCTGGAAATAATAAATCTAATTCTAAAACTATTATGGAATTAAATAACATCTTACTAGAATTAAAACACATATTTATAGGAAAATTCTTGGTAAGAAAATAATTCCTAATTAAACTAGTTTTCCATTTATACTCGTATCATTCTCCTCTTCTTCGAAAAGAATTGTCCTCAATTCTTGTTATTCTTCATCTCCAATCAATATGAGTAAGTGGCTTCTATATATTTGAAATGCGATGTACTTGCTTTTGCCAATCCCATCTTGTATCATCCTTCCCGAATCTGAATGGATTCTCCCTCGAATTCTTCCTCTCAGTGACCCCTTGTCAAACTCACAACCTTTCGAATATCGATCCAATGACACATGACTAAAGTTGTGATGTGTAGCAAAGTCGCTAGTCTTTCCAAACTCATAATTTACATGACTCCAAACTTCGTCATTCTCAAGAAAAGAAATTGATTGATCATTCCATGAAAACATAGATTTTGTTTTCTCAGCAATTTTGTATCGAGCTTCAAAAATCACAGGATGAACCAGTTCTTTCTCTGCATCTCCCTCGTTTATATTAATATCAAGTATTGCCATGTCACTTCCATCAAGATCTTCTTCTTTAATCTCATCATGAACATTAAGGACTATAGAACATGAGTACACAACACTCTCGGTTTCAATCAGAGGAGTAGAATGATCATTAACATTGTCGACTTCGGTTAGAGAAGTAGAACTATCCTCTTCACCATTTTCAACGACATCTTCAACATTAGCATCAACACAACCATCAACATCATTCTTTGCCTCAAATTTCTCGTTACTCGACACAAGTTCAACCACAGACAAAGACTCTTGTTTTAACATATCGGCAGATGGTAAGAATAATCGATCAAGATGTTTCTTCAACTTAATCCATGAGTTGATTTCTGATTTTCCCTGAACCCTTCGCTTAAATTCCAAAATTTCATACCACAAGGATGCACGCGCTGTGAGTTGTTTTATAGCCATCTCGCACCTCGTACGATCATCTACTCTTTAAAGACAAAAATTCTCTCATATTGCTGGATCCATTCCAGATAGCTTTCTTGGTTTACTTTTTCCCCAAACTTCGGGATATCCAGCTTAAAACCTTGTTTTACAAATTCTGACACAAGCGCCATATTTTCCTCCAAAGAAGCCATACGTTCTTCCATATTTTTATATTTATTCTCCATGACCGTTCAATAACTAGAATTTGTGAAAACCTTGCTCCTGATGCCACTTTGATGCGTATTTTCTTGGTAGTTCACGTTGTTGCAGCGGAATATATATAAATTACTTTTGGGATATGAAAATCGCTTGAACAACTGTCAGCCAATTAACTAGAAACCACGAACATCTGTCATGGGCGACTCAACTGAATCTTGAAATTGAACAACTGTCAATTAATCCGGAAAACCTCCTTTTTCTTTATAATAAATCTCTCTTCAAATTACAAGGCTGAGGCATATATTTATAACCTCAAATAAAATCACAATCCTAACATTAATCTGGAAATAATAAATCTAATTCTATAACTATTATGGAAAATAAATAAAAACTTACTAGAATTAAAACACATATTTATAGGAAATTTCTTGGCAAGAAAATAATTCCTAATTAAACTAGTTTTTCATTTATACTCGTATCATTATTTTAACAGTTAATGTTGTATTTTATTTCATTCTATCTTAGTAGTTAGTATAGTTTATTTTATTTCTTAGTTTTTAGAAAATTAATCTTCAGAAAAATATAAAGTGTGGTGACTACACCAGTTTTGATCTTAGGAAATTGATATTTCTATTACTCTGTTCTCTATGGGATTCGACCCTGCTTACTGATGCAGCGTGCGTGGAAGAAACAACGAACTATGAATCAAATCCTTGTTGAATTCATCAAAACAACAGAAGAATTAACAGATACAGAGGAAAACCCCTCAATTTCATTAACATCAAAAGCCCTACCGAAGAATTTTGATGTCAATTTCATAACTCCTCCTCTTGAGCTTCCCTCTCTCCAGCAGCCCTTCGAGCTCGAAGCACCTTCGCTGCACCGATAGGATCTTGCTCACTAAACAAAGTGGTTTCATACCACTCAATCTCTATGCCTTTTGGCTGATCAAAGTATGCCAACTTCAGATAGCTACCACTCCGCAGGGTTCGCCCAGGTATCTCATACAGCCACCCAAAAGTCTCAAGAAGCCATAACCAACCCATCTGGTGGTCCCCTGGCACAAACTTGCCATCCCCGAGTCTTATCTTCTCATTAACCAGCTCCTTTGCTATATTTAGCAAACGGCGAGAAGTCAGAAGTTCGTTCTTAGCGTCATTCTGGAGGTCAGTATTCCATTAATGAGGCACCTGATATTTTGTTCAATCAAAGGTCATCTTCACCTTATCCCATTTCTCGCTCTTTAGTGGCAATGTAAAAGCCCTACCTATATCAGAATCTCGGATAGCTAAGGTCACTGCCCCCTTCACAATGGAGACCTTATACAGGGTGCGCAGCAGATTGAGACTTGGCTTATAGCCCTTACGAGCACACCAAGTCATCAGGGCCATTATGATCACTATCGCATTAGCGTGTAGCTGCCCTGAATGCACCTTATAATAGTACAGAAACTTACTTAACAGTGGGGGAAACGGAAAAGTCATACCATGCTGTAAGAATCTCCCATAGATAACACCTCGTGTCGGAGTAACTAGCTCCGACGCGGGCCTATCATCTATCACATACATGAGATCACAGTCGCTTGGAATGAAATATCGACAACCATCGGCAAATATGGCAGCATCTTCACGCGCCTTATCATCCTTCACCGACCTTTTATTGCTACCCCCTTCCATCTGGGCCCGTCTCGCCGCAGCCATCAACCTCTTCTCTTTATCAGAGGCTTTCTTCTTCAACACTATAGGCCTCTTCCCACTCGCTACCTCGGCTCTACGGCGATCACGGGAGCTAATCTCCTTGGCCTGAGCACATGCATACTCTCTCTCATCATGTCGGGGGGTGGAAATCGTTTCACTACTACTAGACATAATAACAGAGAGTATGGGGGAAAACAATGGGGAAAAAGAGAAGTAGACACAGAGAAGAAACAAGAAAAGAAGAAATACTTACTGGCTGTGATGGAGCAGAAATTTGGGGTTTCAGAAAGGAAAAAAATATCGAAGCGTCCTCTGCACTCTGATGAAGAAATTTCAAGTAGAGAAGACAATGGAAATGATTTGGGAGATTTAACCCAAACCCAAACAACATTAAGGCGAGTAATTACCTCGATTCTTGTTCCGATCGATGCAAGCAATTGGAGAGACGGGGGACAAACCGCCTCTACCTTCCAATGAGTATGCGCCACGTGTATTTCACATTTGGATTTCAAAAGGAATTAATTTCAGCCGTCCACGTGTTCTGATGGAATACGAAACATCTTGAAACTAGATATTCAAAAGGGTCAGCCCGAGTGGTTAGTCCTAAAAGGACACCCCGAGATTAATGTCCCTCGAGAAGCAAGCCTCTCATCCAGCCTTCGAAATAGGAGTTTTCGAAATTCTAAAGATCTACCTTGGGATACTGATAAGTCCATGGTTCGTATTCTGGACCTCGTTCAGTCTCGAATCAGGGCCCGGGAAGGGTCATGTGCTCGAGTTACGCAGGGAATGGATCCACGGGTCCAGCAATCCAAATCCTTATAAGGAATGCGTATATTATGAATGTTCTACAAGGAAAATACTTCCTCCTAAATATGATAATACAACCATGACCGAAATAGACTTCTTCTATACATGGTAATACAATTATTATCTCCATAAGAGTTGTATTCATACCATAATTACATATCTTGGTGATCTATGGATTGTAGCCATACAAATACCAAAGGTTTGGTACACCTTTTCTATCTCATAACTCATACAATACGCCTTACGCACATACTAACTTGAGCGTTGGAGTGTCTACCCTCGGGACACCCGAGGTTTTGTTTTGCAGACCCGTTCATGAGCCATGTTCATCGTCGAGCGCAAGTTCCAAACATCCATCACTATAAAAGGTTTGAAGGTAGGTGTATTTCTTCCTCCCACGGGAGTTTAACTATCTTGTCTTTTATGAACTCATTTCCTGCACCACCATTAGTTTCTGTTACAAAATGAAGCCAAAAGTGGTCAGTGTATTTTACAGTTTTACTAAAATGATGCTGGAATATATAGCAGTCCTTCCCTGAAATTGCAGTGGAAGCCATAGATATAATAAGAGAAAGATGCAGAGAGATATCAGACAATTCCAATGAGCAAATCTTTTATCAAGTCAGCAAATTCCATCAGATGACCTTTTTAGTTCTCACTTTTTGTCACAAATCCCCTCACTCATTACTGCTGATCAGAACACAAAACTGATCCAACCAGTAGATAAGGATGAACTAAAGGTTGTTGTGCTATCTCTAAATAAGTACAACACTCCCGGCGTTGATGGCTTTTCATCCTTTTTCTACATTAAGTCATTGGATCTCATAAGTGATGACTTACTAGATGCAGTAAATGATTTCATAAGGGGCACTGATATCCCTAGGGGAATTGCAGCAACATGGATTACTGTGATCCCTAAAAAGGATACTCCACTGTCTTTTGATGATTTTAGACCAATCAGCCTCTCAAATGTCATTAATAAGATTTTCTCAAAAGTCTTAATGTACAGAATGAAGCCTCTCATGGATGGTCTAATTTCTCCTCATCAGACAGGATTTCTTAAGGGTAGAGACATTTCTGATAATGTGCTCTACCTAAAAGAAATGATGACTCACCTACACAGAAAGGGGAGAGATCCTAACTGTATCATCAAATTGGTTTTTAAAAAAGAATTTGATAGGGTCAGTTGGCCATTTTTGAGAAAAATTATGGAAAAATTTGGATTCCATCAGAATCTCATTAGTTGCGTTATGAAAAATTTATCTCAGGCTTGGTTCTCCATTTTAATTAATGGCAAACCTGTGGGATTTTTTAATGCAACTAGAGGAATCAAACAGGGAGACCCTTTGTCCCCCTTTTTGTTCAATATTTTTTCAGAATCATTTTCAAGGAGTTTAGCATACATTTTTTCTAATGGGAAATTATCATATTATAATCTTCCCATAAATGTCATCCCTATTTCTCATCTATCATATGCTGATGATACAGTTCTTTTCCTAACAGCAGATAGATCTTCACTGATCAATCTGAGAGCTTTTTTGGCTACTTTTGAAAATGTCACTGGTCAAAAAATTAATTATGAGAAGATTGACTTTTTTCTTAAGTAAACATGCCACTTTAGCTAGGAAAAATCTCATACTTGATGTTCTTGGTATGAAAGAGGGTTCTTTTCCCTTCAAATACTTAGGTTGTCCTATCTTTGAAGGGAAAGTTAAGAACTGCCACTTTTTGCCTCTTATTGAACAAATAAGCAAGAAACTAAGCTTTTGGAGGCATAAATGGCTATCTTCTGGTGGTAAAATTACCTTGATACAGTCAGTTCTTTATGCCATCCCACATCATATTTTCACAGCAATGGTGTCTACAGTCCACACCATAGAAATTGTAGAAAAAATGTTCTCTGATTTGTTGTGGGGGGCTAATGTGCTAAGGGCAAAAAAAACACTGGAAAAAATGGTCCAAGCTATGTTTCCATGTGGATCCAAATGGTTTGGGATTCAGATCTTTACCCCACATTATTCAGACTCGTTCACTTAAACTGTGGTGGAAATTTCAACTTGGTAAAGCTCTTTGGACTCATTTCATACACTCACTTTCTATCCCAACCAGAAAATCCCAAACCTGGAAACCAAGTTAACTGTATTGGTGAACACTATTCTGTGGTTTTACATGGTAAAGGTGATTGCAATTATTGGTCATCAAATTGGACATCTTTTGGCCCATTGATGGATCACTTAATTGACAGCTATCCCTTTATCCTGTACAGTTGTTCAATTTGTCTCCCATAAATCCACATATCTTCCTCAGCTCTTAAATGCCTTACCATCACAACTATTTCTCTTTTTGGAAAATGCTCAGATTTTGGACAATAGAGAAGATAGATTGATTTGGAAACCAGATACTAAAGGTTTTTTTACCTTTAAGTCAGCCTACAAAACTATAACTGGTCACAGACATACATCTCCTTCTCTTGGCAGATTGTGGAAAATAAATGTGCCAAAAAAAATCCTATTCTTTGTTTGGAGATTGTTTAACTGTTTGCTACCTTTTGATGAAGTTTTAAATAATTTTGGTTTTCAACTGGCTTCCAAATGCTTGCACTGTGAGGCTTCATATTCTATAGACCACTTTTTTAATAGTTGCAGCTTTGCTAAACACATTTGGTCTATTGTTCTATCTGCCATAGGAGTTGCTGACATTTCTTTTAGTTCAATCTGGGACATGCTCTCATATTATTTGACACATACTGGATTAACTAGCTTTCAAGCAAAACTAATCAGAATGTTGTGTTGCATAATATGTTGGGGACTGTGGAAAGCTAGAAATAGACTCCTTTTTTATAATGTGCCATTAAATGCTTCCTACACCATCTCTGAGATTAAACACACACAATATTTGGCACTGGCTTCCAAGCCTATTGCCATTTCTCAGCAGATAAACCTGGAAATAGCCTCTTCTGTCTTCATACCATATGTACTAAAGCCTCATAAGCCCATCCTGAGATTAGTTTACTGGCACAAACCTAAAATGGGTTATAAAGCGAATGTTGATGCTGCATGATTCCCAGGAGGCTCTGGCCTAGGTGTGATACTAAGAACCTCTGATGGCTCCTTTCTTAGTGCTAAATGCATTTTTCTTATGCTTCTTCTGCTCTAGAATCTGAAATAAAAGCTATAGGAGCTGCTGTTGATTA
Organism: Sherardia arvensis; assembly: GCA_948330725.1. NCBI lineage: Eukaryota > Viridiplantae > Streptophyta > Magnoliopsida > Gentianales > Rubiaceae > Sherardia > Sherardia arvensis. The sequence goes on from OX415236.1 coordinate 33,720,697, forward strand.
TGGCTTCTGCTATTGTCATCATTGGATCAGATTCTTTAAATGCTATCTCTATGGTATCCTATTACAGCTCACTGGAAGCTCACTGGAAGCTCTTCTCACTGGTATCAGATTCATCATTGAACCCTATTACAGCTCACTGGAAGCTCTTCTCTTTGTGTGATGAAATCAACAGGAACATCTCAGTCAGGCTACAACATACACTAACACAGGGTAATCTTGCTGCTGATGCATTGGCAAAACTAGCTCTCTCATCCAGAGCTTGCTCACTGTTCTCATGGGATAACCTCCCTCCAGATATTAAGGCTATTGTACTGCTGGACAGATTGCAACTGCCCTCCATTAGAAACTAACTGCTGATGCATTTTTGGTTCAGTTGCTATTTTGTTGACTTATTTCTTGGTTCATTAGTTAGGATCGCTCTGGGTTTTGTTTACAATTCCCTAATAGGTCATGACTAGATCCAGTAATGTTGTCCTCATCCAGCTACTGTTTTGATTTAGACTAGGCATTCTTTTGTAAAGTTATATAGCTTTTAGCTTAGTCTAATTTGTATTCAGTTTCGAACTATGCCTATTTTAAGACTTTCTTATTCAGGTTTGGGGAGCCTAATAAATTACCCTCCACCTTAGGGTGGTTTTACTTTTTTTTTTTAAAAAAAAGGGCAATTCATTTACTCAGTTAACATGTATACCTAGAGAGGAGAAGGCCCTGTCCAGATGAGCTGTTTGGAGCTGCTTGCTAGCTGCAAAAACTGCTTGGAGCTGCTCGGAACTGTTTGGAGCTGCTTGGAGCTACTGTTTACTTAAAGTTAATTGCATTGAACTGAAATTATTTTAAATTATAATATTTCGGTTGAAATATGATACCAACAAATTCATAAATGTTTACTATTTTCCGAATAACTTTACTAAAATTTAGAATAACTTTTACAAATGAAATATAAAAGTATAAACAGTAAAAAACGAAAACAATATTTACATAAATAATAAAACACGTCTTGTAAAGAATACATGACAAATTTGGAACTCAATAGGTGGTGATGCAAATGAAATTGAACTATCAGATGAAAGTGATTAAGTAGCGGGTACTGTTATATTATTATTATCACTCATATGTATGTATAAGTTTATTTATCATTCATGAATATTCCTACGTGGTTTGAATTTAATTACACAAGTTAAAAGTTAAGTTTTCATTTTGATTCTGTTTTGGAAAACGATTCTAATGTAATTACACTCAATATAGATTTCACTTAATTAAATAGCACTAATCGACATACTATATATTCGAGTGTGGATGAATTGTATCAAATGCTCTATGAATAAAACGAAAACAGTTAATTTGAAATGTTGAACATCATATACCTAAGAGAATAAATATTTCATTGACAACACTCAAAATAATTTTTTTAGTACCTAAATTTCAAAACATTTTTTTTCTTTTCAAAAAAATATGAGTTGGATGAGGTTTGATGTTAAACACTGCTTGGAGCTGCTGGAACTGCTTGCAAGAAGCTGAACTTGACATGGAAGTAACATTACTCATTTTACAGACAAGTGCCAAAGTTTACAACCCAAGAGCGAACCACTTGCAGTCATCACAATTACACGATTTGACTTGGTTAAAGGCCGTCCAAAACGAGTCAATGGCTGTAATATCATTCACATTGCCACAAAAATTATTATTAATGGTGGTTTTATGTGTAACATTGAGTTTAGCCGGCCCAATCATATACTATAATTCTTTTTATTTGGAATTGAGAAGCAATGAATAATTTCCTAATGGACTTGAATAATTTTGCATCAAAAATAAAATTGCATTTTGATCAATACAAATAAAAATAAAGATAAAGGTATATAGTTCTCAGATTTTGTAAATCAACAATAATTCTTTTGATGATTCCACTCCACCTAGTGGGCCACGTGATCTAATATTCGCACATTTCCGATTTGTACAGCCCGCTAATTGCCTTATAAAAAAACCCATCACGAATGAGTTATGATTGAGTGATAACATGCATGGAAACGTGAAACACGCCCGGCCTTCTCTCCCATTCCATCTTTCTCAAGTTCTACCGCCATCCTGTACAATCCGGCAGGCCAGTGAAAGGCGGTAGCGGTGTGGTGGTCAGGGTACGCAAGCAGTCGATGGCTGATTATAAAAGAGTCAAAAGGTCATGATTCTGGAAATGGAATGGTTAATGAATACGTACTTCCATCCAAATTATTGAAACTTAATATTCCGGTGAAATTTACACACTTTTCTTTTTCGAGTAGCTCAATTCAAATAGTGAACTCAATTTTTGGTGATGTTACTTCATTTTTATCCATGAATTTCACTAATTTTCTTGTTAAATTTAATCTCTATCTTACACATCCTCTAAATTTCAATTTATATTTTGTTTCCGTCACTTAGATCGGGACAGAGCGAGTAATTGTGATCCATACTTGTATAGGAAATTCTGGAAATTTGATTCGTGGCTTGAGTGAGAGATCACGCGATAAAATATACACAATTAATATTGGTGTTTCTGTGGTCAAATCTGATCATGAAGTGACTCGACAGTCGACACCATACAATGGTCGTACTGCTCGTGCGCCTGTCTGCATGGCTTTGCCAAATATAATTTTACCAATCAAGTAGTCCTTAGAGGTTTGAATTAGTTCTATTAAAAATTGTGATGTTGGTGGAACTTTTAATTTCTATTCAATATTTATATATATGTTGGTGGAACTTTTAATTTCTATTCAATATGTATATTTATTATATATAAGAGAGATTTCATTCACTCTCTTATTTTTACTCAAGTTTTTACTCATTATTTTAGCCTTTGATCATGTTCTAATCCAATGGTTAGAAATTAATAAGATTTTTTTACTATTTTAAGAATTTCTTATTTATTATTTTCCTTTTTCTTTATTCTTTGCCCAATTTAACCCTTCTCCTTTTCCCCAAAATTTCCATTGTTTTCTTTTGCCTAAATTATTAAAACAGGCCCTAACTCTACTGAAATGCATATTTTTCGGCCCCAACTTTAAAAGTGCAAATATGTAGGCCCCAATTCCACGTGAATGATAGTTTATAGGCCCTGGGCTCATTCTTTCACCATTTTCATCCACGTGCTAATCACATGCCCTCTTTACCCATCCTTCAGAGGGGTATTTTCGTTATTTCTATTGAACAAGAAGTTATCTTGCCCATCATCGAATTCACTTTATCTCCCGATACTGGGCATCTCCCGTTGCTGCTCAACCTATCTGTCGCTGCTAATCAGTTCTCCGGCGATGTGCCGCTGGAGATTTCATCAATCTCCACTCTCCGATACCTGAACCTGCCGAACAACGCGTTTAATCTCACTTTTCCGGCGGAGCTCGTTCGCCTGAGGAATCTCCAGGTGCTGGACATATACAACAACAACATGGCCAGGGATTTGCCGGTAAGGGTTTCACAGCTGGAGAACCTCCGACACCTTCATCTCGGCGGGAACTTCTTCAACGGCAGCATTCCGCCGGAGTACGGGAGGTTTCCAAAACTCGAGTACCTCGCCGTCTCCGGCAACGAGCTCGCCGGGAACATCCCTCCGGAGCTGGGTAACCTGTCAACACTCCAACAGCTCTACATTGGCTACTTCAACACCTTCTCCTACGGAATCCCACCGGAGATTGGGAATCTCTCCAACCTCGTTCAGCTCGAGGCCACCAACTGCGCCCTCTGCGGCGAAGTCCCGCCGGAGCTTGGGAGACTCCAGAACCTCGACACCCTTTTCCTGCAAGTGAACTCCCTGTCCGGCCAACTAACGCCGGAGCTGGGACATCTGAAGAGCTGAAATCGATGGATCTCTCAAACAACATGTTCACCGGAGAAATCCCCACCTCATTCTCCGACCTGAAAAATCTGACCTTGATGAATCTCTTTCGGAACCAGCTCCACGGCTCAATCCCGGAGTTCATCGCCTTCTAGCCGGAGCTCGAAGTGCTGCAGCTCTGGGAGAACAACTTCACCGGCAGCATCCCACCGGAGCTGGGCTCCAACGGAAAGCTCCAGAACGTCGACCTGAGCTCCAACAAGCTCACCGGAAACTTACCACCCAACATTTACACCGGTAACAAGTTGCAGACTTTGATTGCTCTCAGTAACTTCCTGTTCGGCTCGATTCCGGAGTCGCTTGGCCAATGCACATCACTAAATCGGATAAGAATGGGTGAAAATTACCTCAACGGATCAATCCCGAAAGGGCTTTTCAATCTCCCAAAGCTGACCCAGGTTGAGCTCCAGAACAATCTCCTCACCGGAGCTTTCTCGGAGACGGAAGCGGTGTCGAAAGTTCTTGGGCAGATCACTCTATCGAACAATCACTTATCCGGGCTGCTCCCGGCGAGCATTGGGAACTTCGCCGGCGTTCAGAAGTTATTGCTGGACGGAAAAGTGAATTCGATGATGGGCATGATAACGTCTTGGTCAATAGAAATGACAAAAATACCTTCTGAAGGATGGGTAAAGAGGACACATGGACGAAAATGGTGAAAGAATGAGCACAGGGCCTAAAAACTACCATTCATATGGAATTGGGGCCTAAATTTTGCACTTTTAAAGTTGGGGACGAAAAATATGCATTTCAATAGAGTTAGGGTCTGTTTTAATAATTTAGTCTTTTCTTTTCCCCAAATCTCCCGCGATGGTGTGTTTGTATTAATTTTTTTGGGAGGAATCCATGATGAGTTCTTGGAGTTCAATCTGAGGATCTTTTCTCTTCCTTACCCTTTCCCTCTTGTGCTCCGACGGTGGCAGAGATGGCGGCGCTGCTGGTGGAGCAGGCGGAGGACTAGGATGAGCCACCGCCGGCGGTGGATTTTCCGGCGAGACCATGAGTGTATCTTCAAAAGGAAGCTGAGCATACTCCCAGTCTCGCCGGTGTTGCATCACCGGAGAATCGGGAACTGTAAATCCCCATATCATCATAGGAACTCTAAATCCCTTCGCCGGACCTTAGCTTCGGAGGTTTCACCGCCGCTGGCGTTTCCGGGGAGGCAATGAGTGTATCTTCAAAAGGGTACTTCATTACAGGAAGTTGAGCACCATCGCCGTCGTTTCTCCGTCGATTTAGCCCCTCGCCGGAAAATTTGTAAATCCGCATATATCGTAGGAACTGTAAATCCCCTCGGCGGAGCTCACAATCATAGCAGGAAATTTGGAAAGAAGGAGAAGGGTTAAATTGGGTAAAGAAGAAAAAAAAAGGAAAATAATAAATAAGAAATTCTTAAAATAGTAAAAAAATCTTATTAATTTCTAACCATTGGATTAGAACATGATCAAAGGCTAAAATAATGAGTAAAAACTTGAGTAAAAATAAGAGAGTGAATGGAACCCCTCCCATATATATATAACATTCTAATTGCAGGTTTGTGCTTTTTAAATAGGACATTTTAAATATTATTACTCTAAATGTTTAATAATGGTTGAAATGCTATGATTCTTCTAGGAAGTGCTCCACTTGACTTTACGTATATTAATTTGTAATTTATATTGTGACAATAGAAAAAGAATCAGATTCGAGTTTTGTTTGTGTTTATTATATTTATTGTATATTGCAGTTATGTCTTTAGGGTTTAGATAATTTTGGTAATTATTATAACACCCATGTATGTAGTATAAATACTTATGTAAATTCTAATGAAAATTAGTTTGGGAAATAGTCTTTACATGGTATCAACTTTTTATCGATCCTCTCTTTTTTTTCTCTAGGGTTTTCGCCCACCTTTTCTTCCTCTAGCCGCCGCCGCCGGCTTCCCCCCTCCCTCCCCTTATCAAAATTTTTGCTTTTTGTATTTTTCCTGCTCTACGATGGCTTCTAGTGACGTCATGAGAAGTTGTCCATCAATAAAATAATCCATATGCTTAATACCAAACTTGATGTTACTACGTATCTACAGTGGAAGCAACAAGTTCAGTATGTTCTTCGTCCCCAAGGTTTGTTTGGCCATCTTGATGGCTCCTCACCCTGTCCTGAAATTCCGGTGCCTGTGCCACCGTCCTCCTCCACCGTTCCTCCCGATGATGCTGCTAAGTTGAAGGCCAAGGAGGCCTATGATGCTGCCAAGGTGGTGTATGATGCCTGGATGGATGATGATCAGGCGATTTGTGATATTATTTACTCCTCGCTTACCCCAGAAGCGAAGAATAAAGCCACTCGGTGTCACACTGCCAAGGCGATGTGGGATGCCTTTGCGAAGGCCTATCAACATGGATTTGCGGTTGCCAAGTTCAGCCTCCGTCAAAAGGCTACCTCACTCAAGAAATCGGGTACCGTTCATGAGCTACATCTTTCTTTTATGTCAATTTTTGAAAAGTTGAATGCTATGGGTGATCCGGTTGATAACCGGGAGAAGTTAATTTGGTTCTTGAATTCGTTGGGACTTGAATTTAGTTCCTTTAGAGCCCCTATTGCCTCTAGAGATCCTGCCCCCTTGTATCAGCAGGTTGTTGATGAGGCACAAGCTCATGAAGCGTTTTTGGCCAATTTGAGGGGTTCTGTTGGTCCAAATCCAACCCCAGTAGCTTTTATGGTGAGCTCTCAACCTCAGGAAGAGACTGACGCCGCCGCCGACCCAGCAGCAGGCGGCGCGTGGCCACACGCGTCGGCAAAAGGCGCGCGTGGGGGTGGCGCGTGGGCCCCACGCGCCGCCGGTCCTGGCCGGTCCAGTCAGCGGCATGCGGCAGGTCAGTTAGGGGCTTCTGGTCGTGGTCGTGATGGTCTGATTCAGTGCTGTACCTGCGAGGGTTATGGTCATGTGTCTAAACAGTGTCCGTCATCCACTCCTCGTCCGGTGTCCAGCCATATGCTCAGCCGCAGTTTCTGCCTTTTATAGCTCAGCCAGGTCAAATTCCGCGGACTCCTCAGGCTAATCTTGTTCAGATACAGCCATATGCAGTTCCTCAGCAGCCAACGCCTCAGTATGTCATGTATGATTCTCAGCAACCCCAGCAATACTTGACATATCCTACTCAGCCCTCCTTTGCTGCTTCATCATCCACTACTCCAGACTGGTACATGGACTCTGGAAGCACGAATCACATGAGCTCCTCTACGTCGAATTTGTCCAGCATCACACCTTATAACGGTAACACTCTTGTCTCTGTTGGTAATGGTGCGGGTATTTCTATTACTGGTATTCGTGATGCTCGTGTTAGTCCTTCTTTGCATTTATCTGATGTGTTGGTTGTGCCTGCTATTACTAAGAACTTGTTGAGTATCAGTAAGCTTACTCGTGCGCTTGGTGCTGTTATTGCATTTGATGATCAGTCTTTTCTTATTCATCACAAGGCCACCAGGGCAATTCTGGGGCGGGGTAGATGTGAGGATGGTCTTTATGTTTTGGATCGTGGTGAGGAGGCATTGCTGTCGTTTGTGGTGAAGAATAAAAATAGAGCATCGTTTGAGATTTGGCATGCTCGTCCGGGACATGTGTCTCCTAGTGTTATTTCTCTTTTGAATAAGACTGGTTGTTTTTCGCTTACTTCTTTGCTCCCTAGACCTGGTATTTGTGAGCCTTGTGCTATGGCTAAGGGACAAAAATTTTCTTTTGTTGAGAATTCTAAACGTGCTGATCACGTTCTTAATTTAATTCATTGTGATTTATTGGGACCTTCTCCGGTTTTATCTGGTAATGGCTTTGCTTATTATGCTATTTTTGTGGATGACCACTCGCGTTTTTCCTGGTTTTATCCCTTACGTCGGAAGTCAGATTTTGTTGATATATATCTCCAGTTTGAGGCACTGGTTGAGAATCAATTTTCATCCAGGATCAAAGTCTTTCAGAGCGATGGTGGAATTGAGTTTAACAACACTCGATTATAGACTCACTTTAGTACTCGAGGCATTCATCATCAGATGTCTTGTCCTTACACGCCAGAGCAGAATGGTAGGGCTGAACGGAAGCATAGACATATCACGGAGATGGGGCTCTCTATGTTGTTCCACTCACACTTACCTCTTTCCCACTGGGATGATGCTTTCAGCACTGCAGTGTTCAACATTAATCGTATGCCTACTCCTGTTCTAGGTGATGTATCTCCTTTTGAGGTTTTGTTTGGTCGCTCTCCAGAATACTCCAACTTTCATCCTTTTGGTTGTCGAGTATTTCCATATGTTCACCCTACAGAAGCTCATAAGCTGGCTCTTCGTAGTCTTCCATGTGTTTTTATAGGCTACAGTGCGCAGTACAAGGGGTTTAAGTTCTTGGACACAGATACCGGTCGCGTTTATATGACTCGCCGTGCCATATTTGATGAGAATCATTTTCCTTTCTCGAGTGCTACTTCGGAGGCTCAGTTTACTTCACTGGATGTCTCGTCGTTCTTGGATCCCACCACTCCAGACTTGGAAATACCTTCTGTTGGGTCTTCTCCAGCGGTGTCATCTGCTCCTTGCCTTGTGTGTCCTGAGCCTCTTGTTTCTTCTAAGCCAGCGCCACCTACGGCTGTTTTGGATGATCCTATTACTGTAGATGAACCTGTTACTCCTCCTCGTTAGCCTACACCCTCGGTTTCATCGGCCGAGTCCTCGGCTCCTGCATCCTCGACTTCAGCTTCGACTCCTCCTGCTCCTCGGGCTCATAGAATGGTCACTCGTTATCAAGATGGGACACGTGTGCCTCGTGATCTTGGCCCAACTTTGTTGTCACTGGACTAGTTGCTGAGCTGGTTGCTCAGAAGAAACCTCACACTTATCGTATTGCTGCTAAGGACTCTCGATAGGTGGCTGCTATGGATGAGGAGATTGCTGCACTTCGTCATCAGCACACGTGGGATCTGATTTCGTGTCCTCCACAGGTTAATGTTGTTGGCTGCTCCATCAGTTGGATGTCAAGAACGCTTTTCTCAATGGCATTCTTGATACTCCAGTTTATATGGCACAACCAGCGGGTTATCAGGATCCAGCTCGTCCTCATCATGTGTGTCTTCTTCGAAAGGCTATCTATGGACTGAAACAGGCTCCCAGGGCATGGTTTGATAGGTTCAGTGCGTTTGTTCGGGATCTTGGCTTTGTTGGGAGTCTCTTGGATCCGTCTTTGTTTGTGTTTACTCGTGATGATATTATTCTCTACCTGCTTGTCTACGTTGATGACATCATTCTCACAGGGAACAACAGTTCAGCTATTCGCCAATTCATTACCCGAGCTGACCGTGAATTCTCGGTCAAGGATCTTGGCTCTCTTAGCTATTTTCTTGGTCTGGAAGTGACTCCCACCTCCACTGGTTTGTTTTTGGGGCAGGCCAAGTATGCCAGAGACATACTTCAGCGAGCTGGGATATTGGATGTTACACCTGTTTCTACCCCGTTTTTACCTTTGTCTCAGCTTCATAGCAGCACGAGTGGTCCTTTTCATAATCCCAAGTTTTATTGTTCACTTGTTGGAGCTCTTCAGTATCTGACTATCACTCGTCCGGATTTGTTGTTTGCGGTTAACTCAGTGAGTCAGTTTCTTCAGGATCCTCGTGATGATCACTTCTTGGCAGTGACTCGGATACTTCAGTATGCTCTTGGTACGCAGCATTGTGGTTTGGCCTTTTCTGCTGGTGGTATTTCAGAGGTACTTGCTTACTCGGATGCGGACTGGGCTCGGTGCTTAGAGACTCGACGTTCTACATATGGATATGCTGTTTTTCTGGGTGGAAATCTAGTTGCTTGGAGTGCTAAGAAGCAACCTACTGTCTCTAGATCGAGTTTGGAGTCGGAGTATCGTGCTCTGGCCAATACAGATTCGGAAGTTGTCTGGCTTATGCATCTTCTTCGTGATCTGCGTTTTCCTCTGCAGGGTTCTCCCTTACTTCTCTGTGACAATAACAGTTCTATCTTTTTGGCGGAAAATCTTGTTGCACATAAGAGGGCTAAGCATATTGATATTGGTTATCATTTTGTGCGGGAGCTGGTTGCTAGAGGCAAGTTTCGTGTTGGTCATGTTCCTACATCTCTGCAGGTAGCAGATATTTTTACCAAGGGTCTAAATCGTGCCCTGTTTGATTTTTTCCGGTCCAAACTTTGCGTCTCCATCAATCCGACGCTTCACTTGAGGGAGGGTGTGACAATAGAAGAAGAATCAGATTAGAGTTTTGTTTGTGTTTATTGTATTTATTGTATATTACAGTTATGTTACTAGGGTTTAGATAGTTTTGATAATTATTATTACACCCATGTATATAGTATAAATACTTATGTAAATCTAATGAAAATTAATTTGGTAAATAGTCTTTACATATAACTCCTTCCTCCATTGATTCTGTTGATCTCAGCCCCGCCGTTTAGGTTGGAGAAGAAGGAACCCTTTCTTTTCTTCGAATGTCGTCGTTCAACTAATATATAATAATTAATTCGTTATTTTCCTCACCCAAAACTCCCTCCTCGTATCTTCACGTTTGTGTGATCCCCTTTTTTTGTTTTCTTATCTAATTTTAAAGTGATCATAACATCTTCCTCTTTTTTAGAGTATACATTACTTAATTTCTTTTTATTAATTTATAGTGTACTTCCCTATTTAATGGAAAATCTTAGATAAAGGTATATATTTTTATATTTGATGTATTTTTATGTTATTTTCTTGCATAGTTATTTGTTAATTTTCTTTTAAAATTAACACTCTCTCTGTATTTATTAAAAAACGTTCTGTTTCAAGTATTTCTTATACAATGTAATTAAAATTTTATTTTAAAGTTAAGAGTATATATATTTTTTGGTATATATTATCTCTAAAAGAATATAAAACTTAAGAAATTTCTACACATTTGACTAATTCAACATATTGACATATTTTATCATGAATATCATTGATAAAATAATAAATTGTTCGAATTTGAGAAACATGATACTATTAAATTCTAAATTTCATTCTCATAACTTTTATAACATGGCAAAATTAATGTATTACAACAAATTAGAACTCCCAAAAGTTATAAAAACACCATTGTATGGATAATGATAAAAGCGTACCAATGTGGTAGCCCTGTCTTTCATGTATATACTTAATATATATTTACATAGAAAAGTCTATACTAGCCTTTACTCTAATACACCCCTTCAATCTATACGAGTGCAATTACGGATAGATTGGATCTATGTTTACAAAACAAATCACTAGAAAGACTCTTAGTAAATATATCAGCAACCTGCAATTGTGTCGGAATCGAAAGAATTCGGAGACCACCATGGGCAACCATTTCTCGAACAAAATGATAATCAACATCAATATGTTTGCTACGATCATGTTGAACCGGATTGGCAACAAGATACGTCGCAGAGACATTGTCATAATAAAGAGTGACTGGATGACGAAGATAGCACCCAAAGTCTGCAAGCAATTGACGAAGCCAAATAGTCTCCGCCGCAGTGTAAGCAACAACATGATATTCTGCCTCCGTAGAGGACTTCGACACAGTAGGTTGTTTCTTAGAGTGCCAGGAAATCAAATTCTTCCCTAGGAACAAAGCATAGCCTGTGGTGGAACGACGAGTGTCCGGACAACCAGCCCAATCAGCATCAGGTTAAGCAATCACCATCTCCGAAGAGTTTGTGGCATGGAGAAAAAGACCAAACTCCATAGTGCCCTGAAAATCCTCTTCACAACATGAAGGTGAGTAGTTAGGGGAGCATGCATAAACTGAGAAACCATATTAACAACATAAGCAATATCTGGACGAGTCATAGTTAAATATTGCAATGCACCAACCATACTACGATATTCAGCGGGATCAGCAAGAAGGTCACCATCAACAAATGACAATGTAACTCTAGAAACACTAGGGGTCCGTACAGGTTTAACTATGTGAAGGTGAAACTTGCGCAATAAATCAGACACATATTTTTGCTGCTCCTAAGGATTTATTTTTGCTGAGACAAAAATAAATCCTTAGGAGTATGAGATACCTGTAAACCTAGAAAATAATGAAGATCCCCTAAATCTTTCATACCAAACTCAGAAGACATCTTTCATACCAACTATCTTTCATCCCCTAAATCCACATAGAGAAGTAAGATAAGCATGTGACCCCTTATATTTAAGAACAAACATAGAAGAATCACAACTGCTACATTTAAATCCAATTGATGATAAGAAATTGCTAAATCTAGAGAACTAAGCTCGAGGAGCTTGTCCTAACCCAAAAATGGATTTACGTAACCGACATATGTGATGAGGACGAGAATGATCAGCAAAACCCGGTGGTTGACGCATATAAACTTCTTCATTCAAAAAACCATGCAAAAATGCATTTTTAACATCAAGTTGACGGAAAGTCCAATTAAGAGAAATAGCAAGAGTGAGAACCAATCGCACAGTAGTATGCTTAACAACAGGACTGAAAGTTTCAAAATAATCAATACCTGCATGTTGGTGATTCCGAAAACATTAAGTCTGGCTTAAACCGCTCAAATGACCCATCAGAATTGTATTTAATTTTATACACCCATTTACATCCAAGTACATTGCGATTGAAGTCATGAGGTACCAACTCCCAAGTATTATTTTTAAATAATGCATTACACTCATCAAGCATAGCATGTCGCCAAAGAGAATCTTTGGACGCTTGTTTGAAATTAGAAGGCTCTAATTCTATAATATCTGATTTTAAATTCATTAACCGACGAGGCTTGGAAATACCAGCTTTAAGACGAGTAACCATGGGATGAGTATTGGAAATTAACGACTGTGAGGAAGAGGTAATGAAAGGCAAAATAGGAGAGGAAACACTCGGATGGATGACCGACTGGGAAGGTAAACTAGACGGTGAAGGAGAAGGGCTGGAGTCAGTAGATTGAACCTCAGGAGGCGCAGATACAACTGGACTATGAATCGGGCTAGACGCGGGAGATCGATAGACAGGAGAGACTGACTCAGTTACTGGGCTAAACAATGAAATCGACCTATCCACAACTGCTGGCAACACATGACCCATCGTATCCGGAGGTGAGCTAGAAGACGACGCGGTAGAGGGCGAGCTAGGATGTGACTCAACAGAACGTACATGAGATGTGCTAGGAGGAGACAGTGTCACTGGAGAAGGAGATGACGGTAATGACATGAATGTGGACTGAGTAGATGAACTAGATCCCGTAGACACCATAGTAGGCGACCAACCTTCAGAAAGATCAAGCGGCGAGGAAAAGGTATGCTTGACTGAGAAGGAAGTAGACTACGATAGGGAAATTGTTTTCCATGGAAAAGAATATGACGACTGACATAAACTCGACCAGTGAGAGGATCAAGACACCTATAACCCTTATAATCAGATGCATAACCAATGAAAACACAATGTTTTGATTTAGATTGTAATTTGTTGATTTTAGGATCCATTAGAAGAGGAAAACAAGCACAACCAAAGACTTTAAAAATATCATAAGATGGAGAACGATGAAACAATTTTTCAAATGGAGACACACCACCTAAGTTCAAACTTGGTAAACGATTAACAGTAAAAATAATTTGAAACACAGCATCAACCCAAAATTGAGTAGGAAGATCTGACTGAACAAGCATTGTGCGTACCATTTCAATGAGATGGCGATATTTGCGTTCAACAACTCCATTATGAGCTTGTGTGCCGGGACATGATTTCCGAAAAATTATTCCAAATTCAATAAAATGTTGGAGAAGAGAAGAGTTATCAAATTCCCAACCTCCATCACTTTGGAAAATCTTAATTTTGCAATTAAAAAGATTCTCAACCATCTTTTGATATCTTAGATTTTCTACGTAAAGGATAGAACCATGAACAACATGAAAAATCATCAACAAACACAACATAGTATCGAAAAGATTGGTTTGATAACACATGAGATTGCCAAACATAATGATACGATCTGCTTTTTCCGGTCGATCGGCTTGCTCTAGCGAACACCTGCACAAGTAAAAGAGGTGAGCTCAGGCGGGCGGTTTCTCGCCGGTACCCGCTCCGACGCTCAAGTCAGGGAGCTATTCTAGAGAGAGAATATGTGTGTGTTCAGCTAGAGTGAATGTACCTTGAGGTGAGGGTATTTTGAGGTATATATACATGTTGGAGTTTCTCTCTAGTGTGTGCTATTCTACTGGCTTACCCTGTGCATCCGCTCGTGCTCTCACATGGAGAGTCACGCGTGGTTGTACTACGCATAGGCCTTGAACAGGTTGAAGGTCGTGTACTGGTATGGGTCTTGATCTGGTAGAAGGCCGTGAACCTGTATGGGCCTATGTGTTATGGCCCATATCTTATCAAGTCCCCCCTAGTCCTGTCCATGACTTTGTCATGGTGCAGGACTATAACCCATTGATCATGAGCGTCGTCTTATAAGCGTTTTTTGCCTTGTTGGCGATTCTTGGCCTATTGATGTCATCTAATCTTATCAGCGTTTCTTGCCTTGTTGGCGTTTTTTGCCTTTTTGATGTCATCTTATTTTATCGGCGTTTCTTGTCTTATTGGCGTTGCTTGCCTCGTTGGTGTCACTTCACCTTGTTGGCGTTGCTTAACTTGTTGGTGCCGCTTCACCTTGTTGGCGTTGCTGGCCTTGTTGGTGCTGCTTCACCTTGTTGGCGTACCTTGCCTTATTGGTGCCGCTTCACCTTGTTGGCGTACCTTGCCTTGTTGGTGCCGCTTCACCTTGTTGGCGTACCTTGCCTTGTTTGGTTGTTATCAAGAAGTTCTTATCTGATTTAAACCTTTGCCGGAGTGATCGTTCATGATCAATAACACTTGATGCCCTTTTTGTTCAAGCCACAAGGCCCTATTTGAACAAGTCTAGGGACCTCATTCTTATCCGGGGCAATAATGCCCTCTAGGACATATCTTGTACTTGTGTACTTTTCGTTCCTGGCCACAATGCTCTCTTTGACGAGCGGGAATTCTACTTCTTTGTCTGGGTGCGGTACCCCTGATTGTGCATGGTGCACCGTGATTATTGGCCTCTCGTGTACTTATCTTACCATTGTGCAGGATGCACCTTGATACTTGGCCTTTCATTGCCATGGCGAGTTCGTTCACCTTGTGCGAGATGCACTACTTGGTGTTTCTTGTCAAGGTGAGTTATATCACCTTGTGCGGGATGCACTACTTGGCTTTTCTTGCCATGTTGAGTTCATTCACTTTGTTGCGACATGCACCTTGATACTTGGCTTCATTTGCCATGGTGAGTTAGTTCACCTTGGTGCAAGATGCACTACTTGGCTTTTCTTTGCCTTGGTGAGTTCTTTCACCAAGGTGCATCTAGACTTGGCTTTTCTTCGCCATGGTGAGTTATTTCACCTTAGTGCGAGATGCACCTTGATCTTGGCTTTACATAGCCATGGTGAGCTCATTCACCTTGATTCTTGGCTTTTCTTGCCATTATGAATTCGTTCACCTCGGTGCAAGATGCACCATGATCTTGGCTTCACGTAGCCATGGTGAATTCGTTCACCTTGTTTCTTGGCTTTTCTTCGCCATGGTGAGTTCGTTCACCTTGATTCTTGGCTTTTTTTGCCATGGTGAGTTCGTTCACCTTGGTGCAAGATGCACCATGATCTTGGTTTCACGTAGTCATGGTGAATTCGTTAACCTTGTTTCTTGGCTTTTCTTAGCCATGGTGAGTTTGTTCACATTGATTCTTGGCTTTTTTCGCCATGGTGAGTTCGTTCACCTTAATTCTTGGCTTTTCTTCGCCATGGTGAATTCGTTCACCTTAGTGCAAGATGCACCATGATCTTGGCTTTACTTAGCCATGGTGAGTTCGTTCACCTTGGTGCAAAGATGCACCATGATCTTGGCTTCACGTAGCCATGGTGAATTCGTTCACCTTGGTGCAAGATGCACCGTGATCTTGGCTTTACTTAACCATGGTGAGTTCGTTCACCTTGGTGTAAAGATGCACCATAATCTTGGCTTCACGTAGCCATGGTGAATTCGTTCACCTTGGTGCAAGATGCACCATGATCTTGGCTTTACTTAGCCATGGTGAGTTCGTTCACCTTGGTGCAAAGATGCACCATCATCTTGGCTTCACGTAGCCATGGTGAGTTCGTTCACCTTGTTTCTTGGTTTTTCTTTGCCATATCAACAGGTTCATCTGGTGCAAGTGTCGAGCTTGATGAACGTCTTCATCATGTTGCTCTTTGTAACCAGGTAAAAGATGGATTTCTTCTCCATATCAACAGTTTCGTATGGTGCAAGTGTCGAGCATGATGAACATCTTCATCATGTTTTTCTTTGCAACCAGTAGCAAGCTGGATTCTTGTTCCAACTTGCCATTTCTCTTGTTGTTTTGGATGCAAGTTTCTTCTTGAAACTGTTTTGCATCTTTTCTTGCTGTTTTGGATGCAAGTTTCTTCTTGAAACTATTTTGCATCTTTCTTGTTGTTTTGGATGCAAGTTTCTTCTTGAAACTGTTTTCCTTCTTTTCTTGTTGTTTTGGATGCAAGTTTTTTCTTGAAACTGTTTTGCATCTTTCTTGTTGTTTTGGATGCAAGTTTCTTCTTGAAACTGTTTTTGCATCTTTTCTTGTTGTTTTCTTTTGGACGTTTTTCCTTCTTTTCAAACAGGCTTATCTGGTGCAAGTATATGAGCATGATGGACGTCTTCATCATGAGGCTCTTTGCAACCAGTGGCAAGTTGGGTTCTGGTTCCAACATGCTCTTTATGACTTAGGCATTTTAGGCCTATTTTTGTCACTTTTCTTGTTGATTTGGATGCAAGTTTCTTCTTGAAACTGTTTTGCATCCTTCTTGATGCAAGTTTCTTCTTGAAATTGTTTTGCATCTTTCTTGATGCAAGTTTCTTCTTGAAACTGTTTTGCATCCTTCTTCATGCAAGTTTCTTCTTGAAACTGTTTTGCATCTTTCTTGCTGTTTTTATTTTGGAGGTTTTTATTTCCTCTCAAACAGGCTTATCTGGTGCAAGTATATGATTATGATGGACGTCTCCGTCATGTGGCTCTTTGCAACCAGTGGCAAGTTGGGTTCTGGTTACAACTTGCTCTTTATGACTTAGGCATTTTAGGCCTGTTTTGTCATTTCAGGTGGTGTGATTGCTTCCGTTCCGAAATACAACCTGTAGGGTGACTCCCTTGTACTTGCTCAAGGTGTCACCCTGTAGAACCACAACACACTGTGCAAACAAGGAAACAACAATAGCGCTTCCATTAGTTTAGCCATTTAGAACAATCGTGTTCATTTATTTCTACTTTAATGGGTGATAATAGCATGTTTATACAATACTCTTGATATAGTTATGTTTATTCAACACCCACTTTCACCAAATATTCTAATTTAGAGTTTCATGCAACTTTCTTGTCTCCCTAAGTGACTAGCCTTATGTCACAAAGGTTTTTCCCTTTTCTATTATTGTCATATATTTATTAGTTCTATATGCAATACCCTAAAAAGAAAAATGAACAAGACCAAATCGATCATGCAACTTGTTAGCATGTGTGTGGAATTGTTACTAACCTGGAGCAGTCAAGCACTTAGTATGCTCGGATACATATATGCACTCGGGGTGCCTCGGCGACCTATTGAAGATACCGACTTGTTGAAGCTATCGATTCGTTGAAGCTATCAACTTGTCACCGACTTCGACTTGTCGCCGACCTCTACTTGTCACCGATCTTCTACTCGTCGTCGACTCCTACTCGTCGCCGACTCCTACTCGTCGCCGACTCCTACTCGTCGCCGACTCCTACTCGTCGCCGACTCCTACTCGTCGCCGACTCCTACTCGTCGCCGACTCCTACTCGTCGCCGACTCCTACTCGTCGCCGACTCCTACTCGTCGCCGACTCCTACTCGTCGCCGACTCCTACTCGTCGCCGACTCCTACTCGTCGCCGACTCCTACTCGTCGCCGACTCCTTCTCGTCGCCGACTTCTTCTTCTCGTCGCCGAATTCTACTCGTCGCCGACTTCTTCTCGTCACCGACTTCTTCTTGTCAACTTCTTCTTCTCGTCGCTAACTTCTACTCGTCACTAACTTCTACTTGTCACCGACTTCTTCTCATCGCTGATTTCTACTTGTCGCCGACTTCTACTCGTCGACGACTTCTTCTTGTCACCGACTTCTTGTAGCCAACTTCTGACATGTTGACGACCTCCGACATATTGACGACCTCCAACATGTTGACAACCCTCGACTTGTGAGCTTGTGCAGTGTCATCTTCTGCGCCAGAATTTTCTGAATTCCGGAACCTGCAAATTCCGACGAGTTCACCTCCAAATCTCGATCTCAAGCGATATAATGAATCGGTCATCGAGATTTAATGGGTTTTGAAGCCCATGAGCAGGGGAACAAGAATATTGCCTCCGATTGCGTCGAATCGCCGTCAAGGGAGCCGGAGAAGCTTGAAATTTCTGGCGAGTTCGCCGGATCTTGATTTCCGGCGAGTTCTTCGGCTAATTCTTAGTGGGCTTTGATGCTAATCATCCAGGGGACAAGAAAGTTAGGCCCTTTATCATCTATTCGCCGGCGAGGGAGCTGCAGAAGCTCTGAAATTTCCGGCGAAATTTAAACCGTCGATGAACAGTGATGGGTTCCTTAGAAGTGATGATTCGAGGCCAGTGCTGTAGTGGGTTTTGTTGCGGACGTTGAGAGGAGCAGGAATCTCCGGTCGGCC
Source organism: Sherardia arvensis (assembly GCA_948330725.1). Taxonomy (NCBI): domain Eukaryota; kingdom Viridiplantae; phylum Streptophyta; class Magnoliopsida; order Gentianales; family Rubiaceae; genus Sherardia; species Sherardia arvensis. The sequence continues at coordinate 33,739,296 of OX415236.1, forward strand.
GGTGCCGAATAGCCGGAAAACAGCTCCGGCGGCCAAGAGTTGACTTTTTGGCCGGAATTTGATCTGCTCAATCGGAGGCTAATTTCAACAGATTTTGATGATTTTTTCGTGGATTCTAGGATTATTGGGGATGATCTTTCAGATCCCCAACTACCCATAACGCGAATCGGAGTGGATGATATAGATCAAAATTTCTCCGGCGTTATGGGATCTTGATCGATATTCCGGTCAACGGTCAAGCTGCGTGAGCAATCAAAATTGCGTCCCCACAGACGGCGCCAATGATACGATCCACTTTTTCCGGTCGATCGGTTTGCTCTAGCGAACACCTGCACAAGTAAAAGAGGTGAGCTCAGGCGGGCGGCTTCTCGCCGGTACCCGCTCCGACGCTCAAGTCAGGGAGCTATTCTAGAGAGAATATGTGTGTGTTCAGCTAGAGTGAATGTACCTTGAGGTGAGGGTAGTTTGAGGTATATATACCTATTGGAGTTTCTCTCTAGTGTGTGCTATTCCACTGGCTTACTATGTGCATCCGCTCGTGCTCCTCACATGGAGAGTCACGCGTTGTTGTACTACGCATAGGCCTTGAATAGATTGAAGGTCGTGTACTGGTATGGGCCTTGATCTGTTAGAAGGCTGTGAACCTGTATGAGTCTATGTGTTATGGCCCATATCTTATCACATAACTATGAATCATATATAAGGGATATGGAGCAAAATGTTGAACTGGTTCAAAAGGCAAACGATGAATTTTTCCCAATTTGCAACAAACACAATCGTCATGAAATTTCAGAGTACATGAAATTTTATTACTTGAAATCAAATTCCCTATAACTCTAGAAGATGTATAACCCAAACGAGTATGCCAAATATCACCAGACTCCTTAGTGGCTAGAAAAGTAGGTACGGATGACTGAGAACTCACAAACGCTGGTTGGATTGGATAGACACCATTCTTACTGGCCCCCTCTAGAAGCACCTCCTCCCCCGTTTCCTTGTCCTTAACCCAAACAGAATAATCATCAAAACTCATAATACATGCATTTTCTTTACACAACTTATTGACAGAGAGTAGATTATGTTTAAGACCAAGAACATGACAAACAGAGGATAAGCTAAGTGGGGGGGAAGGTGTTTAAATTTCCATTTTACCAACATGTTTAATTGGGAGAGTGGTACCATCGCCAACAACAACAGAACTTGAACCATGATATGGGGCTGTAAAAGAGAGTTTACCTTCTTGATGAGTCTTGTGCGAAGCAGCCCTGATACGGTATGGGCTATAAAGTCGTACAAGGTCAAGTAGTCCACACAAGATGAGGACCCCCACCTTGCTTGACAGCTCACACAAAGTACGCACACGTGAGACTTCGTGCTCAACACGTGCAGAACGCATGAAGGAACACAACAGAATCCATGGAGACGCTCACACCGGATGAGGCTCCCAACAGGTATAAAGGAAGGAGAGCTTCCTCTCTCTTTACTCAGATTCTCTCAACCTGTCACTTAGATTTCCTCTATCTAAAACACCCCAAAACTGACTTGGGCGTCGGAGTGGGCGACGGCTAAATGACGCCCGCCTGAGCTCACGTTGCTCTTTGTGCAGGTACGAGGAGAAGTACGTCACCTCGCCGGTAACCCGAATTACACTGGAAAAACGAGACCGTATCATTGACGCCGTCTGTGAGGACGCAATTTCGATTGCTCACGCAGCTTGACCGCTGATCGGAATATCGATCAAGATCCCATAACGCTGGAGAAATTCCGATCTATATCATCCGCTCCGATTCGCATTATGGGTAGTTGGGGATCTGAAAGATCATCCCCAATAATCCTAGAATCCACGAAAAATCATCAAAATCTGTTGAAATTAGCCTCTGATCGAGCAGATCAAATTCCGGCCAAAAAGTCAACTCTTGGCCGCCGGAGATTCCTGCTCCTCTCGATGTCCGCAACAAAACCCACTACAGCACTGGTCTCGAATCATCACTTCTAAGGAACCCATCACTGTTCATCGGTGGTTTAAAGTTCACCGGAAATTTCAGAGCTTCTACAGCTCCCTCGCTGGCGAATCGATGATAAAGGGCCTCACTTTCTTGCTCCCTGGAAAATTTGCATCAAAGCCTACTAAGAATTGACCGGTGAACTCGCCGGGAACAAAAATCCGGCGAATTCGCCGGAAATTCCAAGCTTCTTCGGCTCCCTTGTTGGCGGTTTGATGCAATTGGGGGCAATTTTCTTGTTCCCGTGCTCATGGGCGTCAAAACCCATTAAATTACGATGACTGATTCATTCTATAGCTTGAGATCGAGATTTGGAGGTGAACTCGCTGGAATTTGCAGGTTCCGGTGTCAAAGTGCAGGAGATGACGCTGCACGAGCTCACAAGTCGTAGGACTTCAACATGTCGCAGGATGTCAACATGTCGAAGGACGTCAACATGTCAAAGGACGTCAACATGTCGGAGGATGTCAACATACAATGCCACGACACGAATAAGAAGTGTTTTTGGATATACTATGCCACGACACGAACCAGTCATCTGGTAGCTGTCTTTCTTCTTGTTTAATATACTATGCACTAACACGAACCAGTCATCTGGTAGCTGTCTTTCTTCTTATTTTTTATGTCTAAACAGCAGCAACAACAGAGATAATGTTGCTGACAGGCTCAAAAATAAGCAACAAAAAGGGAGTTCAAGAAAAACGAACCCAGAAAAAATGACAAAAACAGGCTTACAACGCCTAAGTCATAGAAAGATGCAAAACAGTTTCATGAAGAAACTTGCATCCAAAACAACAAGAGAAACGGCAAGTTGGAACAAGAATCCAACTTGCTACTGGTTGCAGAGAGCTACATGTTGAAGACATTCAGCATACTCAACACTTGCACCAGACGAAACTGATGATATGGAGAAGAAATCCAACTTTCACCTGGTTGCAAAGAGCAACATGTTGAAAACATTCACCATGCTTGACATTTGCACCTGACGGACCTGTTCACCAAGGCAAAGAAAAGCCTAAAACAAGGTGAACGAACTCGCCATGGCTACGTGAAGCCAAGATCATGGTGCATATCGCACCATGGTAAACGAAGTCACCGTGTCGAGAAAAGCCAAGTAGTGCATCTCGCACCAAGGTGAACAAACTCATTGTGGCTACGTGAAGCCAAGTATCAAGGTGCGTCTCGCACCAAGGTGAACAAACTCACCAAGGCGATTAAAAGCCGAAAAACAAGGTGAACAAACTCACCGTGGCTACGTGAAGCCAAGTATCAAGGTGGACAAACTCACCTAGGCGCATAAAGGCCGAAAAACAAGGTGAACAAACTCACCGTGGCTACGTGAAGCCAAATATCAAGGTGCGTCTCGCACCAAGGTGAACGAACTCACCAAGGCGATTAAAAGCCAAAAAACAAGGTGAGCAAACTCACCGTGGCTACGTGAAGTCAAGTATCAAGGTGCGTCTCGCACCAAGGTGGACAAACTCACCTAGGTGAATAAAGGCCAAAAAACAAGGTGAACAAACTCACCGTGGCTACGTGCAGCCAAGTATCAAGGTGCGTCTCGCACCAAGGTGGACAAACTCACCTAGGCGAATAAAGGCTGAAAAACAAGGTGAACAAACTCACCGTGGCTACGTGAAGCCAAGTATCAAGGTGCGTCTCGCACCAAGGTGAACGAACTCACAAAAGCGAGTAAAAGCCGAAAAATAAGATGAACAAACTCATCGTGGCTACGTGAAACAGAGATCAAGGTGCATATCGCACCTAGGTGAGCGAACTCACCAAGGCAAAGAAAACCCTGAAAACAAGGTGAACGAACTCACCATGGCTACGTGAAGCCAAGATCATGGTGCATATCGCACCATGGTAAATAAAATCAGCGTGTCGAGAAAAATCAAGTAGCGCATCTCGCACCAAGGTGAAAGAACTCACCATGGCAAGAAAAGTCAAGTATCAAGGTGCATCTCGCACCGAGATGAAATAACTCACCAAGGTGAGGTAAGCCAATAAGCAAGGTGAACGAACTCATCATGGCCATGTGAAGCCAAGATTATGGTGCATATCGCACCATGATAAACGAACTCACTGTGTCGATAAAAGCCAAGTAGCACATCTTGCACAAAGGTGAAAGAACCCACCATGACAAGAAATGCCAAATAGTGCATCTCACCCCAAGGTGAACTAACTCACCATGGCGAGATAAGCCAAGTATCAAGGTGCATCTCACACCAAGGTGGAGCATCACCAACAAAGCAACGCCAAAAAGGTGAAGCGGCACCAACAAGTCAAACAACACCAAAAAGGTGAATTGACACCAACAAGTCAAACAGCGCCAACAAGGTGAATTGACACTAATGAGGCAAGCAATGCCAATAAGGCAAGAAACGCCGGTAAGATAAAGATGACATCAACAAGGCAAAATATGCCAACAAGGCAAGAAACGCCGATAAGATGAGATGACATCAACATGGCAAGAAACGCCAAACAACGCAAAAAACGCTTATAAAACGACGCCCACAAACAACAGGCTATAGTCCTGCACCATGAGAATCATGGTCAGGACTAGGGGGACTTGATACGGTATGGGCTATAAAGCCATACAAGGTCAAGTAGTCCACACAAGATGAGGACCCCCACCTTGCTTGATAGCTCACACAAAGTACGCACATGTGAGACCCCGTGCTCAACACGTGCAGAACGCATGGAGGAACACAACAGAATCCATGGAGACGCTCACACCGGATGAGGCTCCCAACAGGTATAAAGGAAGGAGAGCTTCCTCTCTCTTTCCTCAGATTCTCTCAACCTGTCACTTAGATTTCCTCTCTCTAAAACACCCCAAAACTGACTTGGGCGTCGGAGCGGGCGACGGCTAAACGCCGCTCGCCTGAGCTCACGTTGCTCTTTGTGTAGGTACGAGGAGAAGCACGTCACCTCGCCGGTAACCCGAATCACACCGGAAAAACGAGACCGTATCAAGCCCCGGAATCCGGGTACCAGACATGTCATTTGAGTCTTCCACAACAAATAGTCCTCCGGTGAATAGAGCTGGACAGTCACCAAATTCGATAGGTTCGGAGTAGACAAATGAGCCAGAGCAGGCACTTGCAATCCAACTTGGACTGCTGAGGAAGGTTGTTGAGTAAATTCTGTAATGGCTGGCTAGTTGGAAGCACTCCTAGAGAAGTTGGTAAACTTGCTTGCTGTTGTGGAAGTGTCTGAACTGTCGGAACGGTTGTTGAATAAATTCTTGGATCAAGGTTCTGACCAGCGAATCTAATAGAATTGTTCAGTTGTGGTGAGGTGTGCGAGTATGCAGCAACGGGCCAAAACGGAGCAGAAACAGACCCAACGAAACCTGGTGGAACAGTGTCGGCGCGTGGGGCCCACGCGCCTGTGTCAGCGCGTGGGAGACACGCGCCTGAAGGGGAGATGGCTCGGTGCGTGTGCTCCACGGCCAAGGTCAGCGCGTGGGAGCCACACGCCCGAAGAGAAATAGTCTGGCAGTTGCGACTCCAGCGGGCATGTTCGCTCGTGGGAGCCACGCGCCCGAATATGAGCCAGCTGGGTGCGCCTCCGCGCGTGATATCCACGCGCCCTGGAGAATTGGGGCGGTTGTCACGGCCTGTCCGGAGACTGCTGCGGAGGACGGAGCGGATGCGGTGGACGCAGCGGATGATGGTGAGATCACGGCGGAGGGTGTGATCGCGGCGGTGTTCGGTGCTGCGGTGAGTCCACTTTCTGGCGAGTTCGCCCTTGATTGGTTCGCCGAGAAAGGAATCGAATCTGAATCGATTGGGGACGATGCAATAGCAGAGGGACTCTGGGATGACTGGCCAGAGATGGGTTCGTCAACAGCCCGACGGAGAATATTGTCGGAGGACTGAACAGCCAGCGGCGGCAATCCATTCGATGGAATGTTAGCCATCGGAGAGAAAATGTTTTTCTTTTTTGCAAAACCTAAACTCTTGATAGCATGTACATATAATAATAAAAGCGTACCAGTGTTGTAGCCCTGACTCTCATATATATACTTATTATTTATATGGAAAAGTTTATACAAGTATTTATCCTAATAACCAAATATTTCTGTTTGGATATTTGATAATAGTAGTATATGTATAGTTTGACTAACGGCACAAAATCAATTATAATTTATATATTATCATATAATTGTATTGATACAATTAATATTATAGTTTACATAGTTTTAACTTTTAAGTACACTTTTTTAAAAGAAAAAAAAAATTTGCTATATGCAGGTCCAGTTTATTTCTGTAGGTTTAATGAAGTGGGAAAATATCATAATTACCCATCACTCGTTTATTAATTTTTACAAATATATTTCTAAAACCCTAATCTTGAATGTATAAATCCGTCTATGTAATGATTGAACACGTGTCCAAATTATAAATTAAATTTTCGTGAGTTATAGTAGATACTCAAGAGAGACATTATTATCAGTTCAAATTTAATTTGGACATGTAAAAATAAATTGGACCTTCATACATAGCCACAAAAAAATTGAAGAAGAAAATTAGACCCCGCCAGCGGTTTTTTCTGGCTCCGCCTCGGTCTCAAGACTAGTGTGAATCATGAATGATGCATGAATTCTCATAATCTTCAACAATTATTCATAATACAGTATAGATCCACTATAACAAGTCCAAGTGGGTCACGTTTTTGTGATTTGTGTACCCCCGCAAATTGCCACTAAAAAATATATAAAATAAATCTATATAAACCCCATCATCTTGCTAGTTAGAGGGATGGGAACGTGAAACACGCCATTCTCCATTCCCTTCATCAACCTTTCCCTCTCTCAGTCATGCCTTCACAAATCCTGCCGGCAACCATGAAAATGGAGATTCAGGTTCTCCACCGCAAGTTCATCAAGCCCGCCACCCCAACGCCGCCGCATCTCGACCGCCTCAGCCTTTCCCTCTTCGACCAGCTCGTCCCGCCCGTCTACTTCAGCACCATCCTCTACTACTCCTCCTCATCGGGCTCGGGCCGGGCCCGGGTGGAGAAGGCCCTGGCCGACGAGCTTCCCTCCTTCTTCCCACTCGCCGGAAGGTTCATGCACGACGATTTCACCATCGGGTGCGGCGATCAGGGAGTCGAGTACGTCGACGCGCGGGTGAACTGCACGCTCTCCGAGTTTCTCCGGCTGGGCCCCCGGATTGAGCTACTCGACCAGCTCCTCCCGTGGGAGCACGCGCCTGCTTCCAAATCCGACGCGAGCCCGCTGCTAGGCATCCGCGTGAACACGTTTGAATGCGGAGGGATGGCGCTGGGCATCACCATCTCTCACGTCATCGCCGACGCTGCGTCTCTAGGCCAGTTTCTGAATTCATGGGCAAGAAAATGCCGTTTAGATGATGATGATGATAATGCTGTGATGATTTCGGATTTCCATCACGAAATAGCGGTGGTTTTCCCGGCGAGGACTTCGCCGGAAGCCATGGCCACGCTGCCGCTGCCGCCGCCGCAGAGGCCTGTTCAAAACGGCGCAGTTTCCGAGAAGATCGTGACGACCAGATTCCTATTCCGGGAGGAAGTCATTTCGGGGATCAAAAAGTGTTCCGGCATGGAGTTCCGATCGTCGAAAGTTGTGGTGGCGCTGGCTTTATTATGGAAGGCGTTCATGGCCGGCGTGGTGGCGAAACACGGCCGCAGCAGAGACTCCATCATCGCCGTCGCGATGAACCTCCGAGGGAAACTCTCCGCCCCGATCTCCAACGACTGCTTCGGAAACCTCTGCACATCCGTCGTGGTCACTTATCCGGCGTCGGAAAGCAATAAACAGCTACCGGATATGCACGACCTCGTCGTTATCCTGACAGAAGCCATTAGAGAGATGAACGCTAGAGTTTGCGAGGCGAGAAGCGTGGAAGAAATCTCCACCATTCTGATCGAATCGCGGCGAGCGCTGACAAGTTTACGAGATCAGGAGCAGAGCGGAGAGATCGATGTTTACCGGTGCTCGAGCTGGCGGGGTTTTCCGATGTACGGGGTGGATTTCGGGTGGGGGAAGCCGGCGTGGGCGAGCGTGGCGACGCAGTGGGGGCAGGGGGTTTGGCTGATGGACGCTAACGATGGGGACGGGATTGAGGTTTGGGTGAGCTTGAAGGAGAATGACATGTCGGTTTTCAAAAGAGATCCCGATATCTCTGCAATTCCGGTGCCGGTGTCTGTAGCGATTCACTGATGATTTTTGGACGTGGGATCGGAGTTCCCACTGAAGTTATTGATTTCAGTGCTGTTTCTTAAGTAATTTCCAAGTTGATCTCGAATCTAATCATTTTGGAACACGAATATGATTATTCTCTCAAATTACATTACGTATATTTAAATGATATTCAACATTGTCCATCCTATTCAAGTTAAAAATAATAATTAGGCATAAAAAATTATTAATTACGAGCGCTATAAAATATTATGAAAGTTGATATTCAAAAATTACAATAATATGACAGTATTAAAAATATGCATTCCATATCTATCATATATATATATATATATTTATTTATTTATTTATTTATTGACTCCATTTATTTATGAAATGTTCTCTTTAATGTAAACAAATTTTAATATAAGATAATTGGCAGATAATATACTTCTCATGCATGAATTAACTGAGTATCTCCATAATAAAACAGGGGGTTTTAATATTTTTTTAAAACTTGACATGTTAAAGGCATTTGATAGAGTCTCATGGAGTTTCTTAACTAAATTGCTTCTAAAATTTGGATTTAATACAAACTTAGTTTCAAACATTATGGCCAATATAAAAGCAGCAACTTTTTCGATTTTAGTAAATGGAAAACCTTTTGGATTTTTTAAAGCATCAAGAGGGATAAAATAGGGAGACCCATCATCTCCATATCTGTTTATAATTCTCACAGAAACTTTTACAAGACCCCTAAGTTTTCTATATAATACTGCTAAAATTGATTTGTATAAGCTGCCACATACAGTTAGGAAAATAACAAGTTTGAGTTTTGCTGATGATACTATGGTTTTTCTTAGGGCTAATAAACATAGTCTAGAAAATCTAATGGAATTTTTAGGCAAATATGAAATAGTGTCTGGACATAAAATCAACATTGACAAATCATCCTATTTTCTATCCAATAAAGCACCACGGGCCTATCATAGACTTGTTTCTGATGTTACAGATATACCCAAAGGTTTTTCTCCATTTAAATACCTAGGGTGTCCAATTTATACAGGAAGAAAGAAACATTCCTATTTTAAGCCGATTTTTGACACTATTTTATCAAAACTGTTTTCTTGGCAAAATAAATGTTTGAATCAAGCGGGTAGACTCATATTAGCAAAGCATGTTCTGTCTGCTATCCCTTTGCATATACTCACTGTTATTAAACCTATTAAAGGGGTAGTGGATAAATTGCATGTTCTATTGGCAAAGTTCTTTTGGGGAAATTCAGAATATGGCCAAAATAAGGTTTGGAAATCTTGGACAAATATGTGCTATCCATACTTAGAAAATGGACTTGGAATTAGAAATTTGCATGTTCTAGTGGATACATTCTCTTTAAAAATTTGGTGGAAACTACAAAAGGGAGGATCTCTTGGTCTTCTTTTATGTGGTCACTACCAGAAAGTAAAATAAGATCTAAAACATGGCAAAGATATAAAGATGTTGATGATATTGCACAGCAAAATACTTTGATTCAGATTGGTGCAGGATAAGTCTCGTTCTGGGAAGCCAACTGGCTCCAGGTTGGTATACTTATAAATTTCTGGAATGAAGATCTACTGATCCTGCACCAATCTGAATCAAAGTATTTTGCTGTGCAATATCATCAACATCTTTATATCTTTGCCATGTTTTAGATCTCATTTTACTTTCTGGTAGTGACCACATAAAAGAAGACCAAGAGATCCTCCCTTTTGTAGTTTCCACCAAATTTTTAAAGAGAATGTATCCACTAGAACATGCAAATTTCTAATTCCAAGTCCATTTTCTAAGTATGGATAGCACATATTTGTCCAAGATTTCCATGTGTTGCAGGAACAACATATATGTATAGTTTCTATTTGTTGCTTCTGTAAGAACTCATCTGATGAGTTGGAACATGTGTTTCATGAGTGTCCAGTTATACAAAGTCTATGGAATCACTTTCATGTTCAGTTAGACTTGACACCAGAGACTTTTAATAGTCTATGGGATAGATGTCTGTATTATTGGACTATACATGTGAAATATGAGTTGCACAAGATAATTGTTAAAATATTGTCTTTTATTATTAATTGGGTGATATGGTGCAGTAGGACAGCTTATGTTTATGATAATGTGATTCCAAGTGTTCAGAGGATGAAACAAAATGTGATGTTTCTGATATAAAGCATCATTAGAATTAATAACCTTAAGTGGAAGCATTCAGAAGCAAGCAAAATCTATTCTGAACTGATTCAACTAGTACAGTGGCTCCCATGGTGTGTAGACAGATCCAGTTAGTAAAATGGAGATTACCGACATCTCCTTTCAAGCTGAATACAGATGGGTCATCTTTGGGGAATTCAGAACATGCGGGAGCTGGTATGGTGATTAGATCAGACACAGGACAAGTACTCAAAGCAAAGGCAATCTATTTGCAACAGAAAACCAGTTTGGAAGCAGAGACTTTAGCATTGCTAGAGGGACTTCAAATGGCATATTTGGAAGGACTGGAGCATCTTCAAGTGGAGATAGATTCTCAAGTTTTACTTAGAATCATTAGAAAAGATTTCAAAATACCTTGGAAGATTGAGCCATACATCAGAGGAATCCTAGCAATAACAAGTGAGTTCTTCTCTCTATCTTTTATATATATATATAGGGAAGCTAATTCAGTTGCTGATGCATTAGCTAACCTAGCTAGTAAAGAAAGAAGGAATGCAATTTTTACAAATATGACACTACCTAATACTATTAAGGGTCTTGTAGCCTTAGATAGTAGAGAGGTACCATATATAAGAGCTTAAACTTATCAGATTTCAGTTTCTGCTGATTTTATTTGATGTCTATTGCAGGCGCCAGGCCTGAACAAGATTTCAACAATGCAAAGAAGGAGCTTCAAAATCACTGGAAAAAGATAATGCAAGTATCAACAAGTGTGGATCAAGCTGGAAATATCAGGCTTAATAATCTGTATATCTAGCTAGAACAGATTAGAAAATATTTTATTGTACCCCGTGCTTGTCGACAAATTTGGGCTTCGCATAGCGATCCCTAACATGTTTGCAAGTAGCGTGTCCTCCCATCAGCAGAGTTGAACTTCGCATAGCGATTTCTAAATTGCTTGTGGGAGTTAGACATGGGTTTCAATAATTTATTTTATAAATCCTTAATTGATACACTTTATTGTAACAATTTTGTTTTATATTTTTTCCTACGGGGTTTTTTAGATTTGGTGAACCTAATAAATCTCACCCCACCTAAGAGTGGTTTTATTTAAAAATATAAAATTTTAATATAAGATCGTTTAAATTATTATAGTGTTTAATTTTAACGTGATAAAATAAGATGTGGTTGAATACAAAAAACTTTAAAACACAGCACCTTAGATGCTATTTCAATTTATTTGCTAAAATTTGGAAAATACAACGTGCAAGTTTGAAAGTACTATTTTATTCAAATTATAAAGAAATGACGGCTAAAGTTATATGTATTTGTGTTTATTGCTAAAAAGTTGCCACTCTATTACAATAGGATGAAAATTCAAAAGTATCATCATATTGTTTTCTTCTTCATGACTTATAGGAAAAGAACTATCAAGTCATAAAAAGCTGTTTATAATACTTAAACTTTCATTAAAAAATTATGCATGATATTTTACTTTTATATTTTCAAAATAATATATAAAAATATATAAGTGTTTCAATATTTCAGCATTTGAAATATAGATCAACTATAAAAATAATAATATAATTTTATTAATATTTTAAAATACACTAATAAAATACTGAATTGTAAATAACACTTTCAAAAGTCATGAAGGGAAAGGAGCCGGTTATGGGCGGGGAATGAGTGGGATAGCAATGTTTAAACATGTGGCTTTGTTTTTATTTTGAGGTACTGAATATTTGAATAGTTAGTGGCTCACGTCACCGTTGGCCTATTATTGAAAAGCAGTTTTGGCATTATGGCCAAAAAAGTGTGAGAAACAAAGTCGGACCTGAAATTGTGACAAAACCAATGGGTGTAGTGATGAAGATTATTGGGAACAAGGACTGCCCAAATGGAAGATGAATCGTCCACCCAAAAACCTTTCTTTAATCAAAAACAGGTGGCTGAGATCCACAACCTCATCCAACGTCCCAAAAGGAGAACAATTTTTGTTTTGTTTTTTTTTTTATAAATAGAGGAGAGCAATATGTTGCACCACCTGAAACCACGTTTACTTGTTCCTTATAACAGATTAAATAATGCATTTCAATGAATAGTGATATGATTTTGGATTTCCGGTGTGGATTGGACTTCCAGCAAGGTGATATCCTTCTTCTCGTGCCTGCACAAAGAGCAACGTGAGATAAGGCAAGCGCGTTCGGCCGTCGCCCGCTCCGAAGCCCAAGTAAGATTTGGGTGTTTTAGAGAGAGAAAATCCAAGTAACAGGACGAGAGAATCTGAGGAAAGAGAGAGGAAGCTCTCCTTCCTTTATACGTGTTGGGAGCCTCATCAGGTGTGAGCGTCTCCATAAATTCTGTTGTGTTCCTCCATGCGTGCTGCACGTGTTGAGCACGGGATCTCATGTGTGTGTACTATGTGTGAGCTGTGAAACAAGGTGGGGGTCCTCATCTCGTGTGGTATGCTTGACCTTGTATGGGCTTTATGGCCCATACCCTATCAAATCCCCCCTAGTCCTGTCCATGGTTCTCATGGTGCAGGACTATTTAACTGTGTTGTTCATGGGCGTCGGTCTGATGTGTTTGAGCGGCTATGGCTTTGTGGAACTCGTGATGAAGCTTGTGAACATGTTGGAGTAGTAAGACATGTTGACGTGCTTCATCTTGATGGTGATTTCCTTTGATCCCTTTTCGTTTCAGTATGTACAAATATTTGGCCATGCTGAAATCTTCCATCTTGACGACGTTCTGGCTTCTTCTCTTGTTGATCTTTGCATTTATTATTTTGTTTGGCGGGATTTTAAGAAAAGCCGCGCCTGTTCTTCTTGGGAATATCAGTGATACGTCTTTTCATCAATTTCTCATTGATGGGACGCGTCTTTTCAATCTTAAAGAGGCATAAATTACTTTGCCTATTTATACCATCTCCTCTTTTTAATCTTCTTCGTTTGCCTTCATCTTTTTTGCTCTTTTTTCCTTACTTGTTCCTTTCAATCATGAAACCGGCCATCGAAACCCTGTTTTGCTCTGTTTCTGCGGAGGAGTTATCTCTGTTTCGACGTCTTTGTGAGGTGGTTGCTTCTGCTCAGGCCACTGCGCGAAACCCGACCGAAGCAGACCCTATAGATGTTGATTTATCGGATATTTTAACCTTGCCTGCTGCCAATGTCTCTGCTGATCAGGTTCCAGAAGGTGAATGCGTGGTTTATCTGGATTGGTTTGATAGCTGTGGGTTGCGTTTTCCCCTTTTGCCTTTCTTCTAGTCAGTTTTAGGGTTTTTTGAACTAGACGTGTCCTTGTTGACCCCTAACTCTGTTCGTAATCTGGTGGGTTTTGAGGTGCTTTGTCGAATTCATCGCTTAGATCCAACTCCTCAACTGTTTAAGGCCTTTTTCCACCCATGCAAGGAGCCGCCGAGTTGGTACTTTCTGAAGAGCTGGGAGGGGATAAAAGTGGTGACAGATCTGCCTACCCGAGTAGAATGGGCTCGGAAGTTTGTATTTGGGAAGAGATCTCTGGTGTTCGGTGATAGCCCAGATACATTTCCTTCTGGTCCTGTTCGCAGTCGCACCAAGTTCCCTGATGATGGAGAGATGATTCAGCTTCGAGCTGCCTTTGATCTGTTAAGTGCCAGCCCTGCACCTTTCCATCTGCTCTCTTATGAGTCTAACCTTCAAGGGTCTGGGATGTCGTATCTTCCCATGGGTTGTGTGCGTGTGGCAAGGCCTTCTGTTGTGGGTAAGTGTTTCAGATTGTCTCTCCTTTGTTTGTTGTTTTTTCATGTTGTTTTGGGATTCTTTATTTATTTCTGTTTTTCTTGGTTTGAAGTTGCATCTCCTTTGGTTGAACCTGTTACTGTGGTGAGGTCTTCCCGTAGGTCACCTCGTTTGAGTCGAGGTTCTGTGAAAGGATCTAGGGGTTCTACTGCCACATGTGGCAGCGAGGTGATTGATTTGACTGCAGACGGTTCCTCTAAGGGGAAAAAACGGCAGTTGTCTCCTCCTGACCATGGTGATGATGATGCCAAAGGCTCGCGCCTCAAGGTGGAGGAGATATTTGATGCTATGGTGAAACGTCTCGCACCTCCCCAGGAGACTAAGGCTGCTCGAAAGTCTGTCCCTGCTTCAGTTGTGAGCTCGCTGCCTGCATCTGATCTACCGGGTTGTTCTCCTTCTGCACTATGTCGCCTCTTATTGCATTCGATCCCGCAACCCTACATGGAGTCTTGGCTAGCTAACCCGCTCACTAACCTGTCTGGGGTGAGCAATCTGGGAGATAGGCTGACTGCCTCAACCGTGGAGGTATTTTTATTTACCTTTTATTTGTTTTTGATGAGTATGTTCTTCTGAATTAGACTCATTTTGTTATCATGCGTAGGGCTTTGTGTTGCTTCTGCTATCCAATCTTGGGAGAGACAACTTGGTGGAGATTTTGGCAAGGCCAAAGAGCTGTTTGATCAGGCTGAAGCTAACATCCTTAGGATCAACGAGCTAGGTGCAGAGAAGGATCCTGCTTTGGCTCAACTCCAATCTGACAAGGAGAGTCTTCTTGAATCCAAGTTGGCTCTAATTGAGGAAGTTGGCAGGCTCTCTGATAAGAACAAAGTGACAGTGGACAAGCTGAGCATGGCGATGAAGGCCAACCAAGATTTGGCGGACAAGATCAAGACCCTTAGTGCAGATTTGGAGCAGCGTGACGCTATTATTGGAGAGCACCTCAGGGTAAGAACCTGGCTTAGGGATGAAGGCTTTAGTCGGATTCGGGCCAGTGTGGATCAGAGTCCGGTGGCTAAGCGTCTTCTTGATGAAGCTCTGACTGAGGCTGATAACATCATGACCACTGTGTCAGATGATGCAGAGGTGAAGCTTCAGCTTGGACGTGTGCATGTTCCTTTCCAACAGTATGACTTCCAGGAGTACTTCTCCACCCTTGGCCCTGAATTGGTTCTTGAGGAGTTGATGATGTGGCAACCAAGTCTGTCAGTTCAACCTGCCCCTGCTATCCAGTGAGGGTGTTTGTTTCTTTGGTGAGCTTGCATGCTCTTTTCTCATGGCGCTTGTGCCATCCTTTTATTCCCTTTTGAATATTTTGAATTCGTATTTTTGGGATATAATTTTAATTAGCACAAGCGTTTATTACTTGTTTGTTTTTCTTTGCTTTAATAAGCTTTATTTGCTGCAAATTTATGGGCATGATGGACGTCTTCATCATGTAGCCCTTTTGCACCATGTAACAAGTTGAATTCAGTCTTTCAACTTGTTTTCTATGGTTAAGGCATCATAAGCCCTTTTTAGATGCAAGTTTCTTTTCTGAAACTGTTTGCACTTATTTTTGGGTTCTTTTGTTTTTTGAACTCCATTTTCTTGCACTTTTCTTTCAAGCCATATTTTCTCTTGTTGTCACTGCATTTTTATAAAAAAGATAGCAAGTAGAATGACCTCTACCAGTTTACTGGTTCATGTTAGTGCATAATTAAAGAGAAAACGAGAAAAGAGACATCTACTAGATGACCGATTCGTGCCATGGTGAGATATACTTAATAATATTTCTCATTGCTTTCATCTTGTAAGTTCTGGGACTACAAAGGCCACCCTCAAGATTATCTTGCAAACCTTATCAGGCTGCTTGACCTGTGTTGGGGGCTTTTTTCATTTCATAAGGCTTCCCTCAAGATCATCTTGCATACTCTAAATGAAAAAGAAGAAAACGAAGGAAAAGATCACAAGTAAGGCAAGGAGACGAGATCCATGTTACGCCTTACATGTAATACTTGCGGAGGTTGTTCATGTGACAAGTTCTTGGAACTGGTTTCCCATCCAAATTCTCCAGCTTGTACGCTCTTTTTCCCAGTGCCTCAACAACACGGTAGGGACCTTCCCAGTTGGCATCCAACTTGAGTTGTCCTTCCACTCTTGATGCTTCATTCTTTCTCAAGGCCAAGTCACCAACCTTCAGGTTGCGAGGTCGCAGCTTGTTGTTGTATCTTTGCTCCATCCAGGACTTGTAGGTTGCCTCTTTGAGCGACGCTTTCTTTCGCTCATACTCTAACTCTTCCAGGTTCTGCCTCAACCCTTCGTCGTTTCTTGCAGCTGGCAGAGGATCTTCCACTCGCAGGGTAGGTACAAGCATCTCAGGTGGTATGATGGCTTCAGTGCCAAAACACAGTCTGTAGGGGGACTCTCCTGTGCTGGTTCTGGGAGTCACCCTGTAAGACCACAACACGCTGTGAAGCTCCTCTGTCCATGCTCCCTTGCGCTGCTCGAGTTTCTTCTTGAGTCCTTGCACGATGTTCGGTTTGTGACTTCCACCTGCCCATTGGCTTGTGGGTGAGCCACTGATGTGAACTTCTGCTTGATGCCCATGTTGCTGCACCAGTCCTTGAAAACTTCTCCTTCGAACTGAGTGCCATTGTCACTGACCAGTACTTGTGGGATCCCGAAGCGGCAGACCACATTCTTCCACACAAACCTCGTCATCCTTCGCCTTGTTATGGTCACTAGTGCCTCGGCTCCGACCCACTTGGTGAAATATTCAACTGCCACGACAAGGAAACGACGTCTTTCTGTTGCAGCTGGGAAAAATGGCCAACAATATCAATTCCCCACATTGCAAAGGGCCACGAATATTGTATGGGCGTCAGCTTCTCACTCTGCAGCCTTGGTACGTTTGCATGTGTTTGACATTTCTTGCAGCTCTTGGTCATCTGGTTTATATCTTCCTTCATGCGAGGCCAACAGTGACCCGCTCTGGTGATCCGCAATGCGAGTGCTTTGTCGCCTTGATGACTTCCGCAACATCCTGGATGCACCTCTCGAACCACTCGCATTGCTTATGACTGGGTGAGACATCTCAACCAAGGTTCTAGAAAACCCCGTCTGTACAGAACTCCATCTTTTAGCGCATAGTTAGGAGCGTTGAGTTTCAGCTTTCTGGCTTCCTTACTGCATTCGGGGACCATTCCATTGGCAAGGAAATCCATCATTGGTTTCATCCAGCTTGTTCCCTCAACAACATCGACAGCTCCCACCGTCTTGTTGTCTGTTGACCTGTGTGTGAGGGTTTCCACCATCAGTGCCTTGTTCAAGTGTGCCCGCGTTGAGGATGCTAACTTGCTCAAGGCGTCAGCTCTGGTGTTTTTTGACCTTGGTACGTTGATGATGTCGAATTCCTCGTATTCCGACGCCAACAATCTCACCTTGTCCCTGTACTTCATCATGCCAGGGTCCTTAGCTAGGTAAGCTCCTTCATATTGTTTCGCCACAAGCATCGAGTCGCTATGTGATATGGTTCTGGATTTCCGGTGTGGATTGGACTTCCAGCAGGGTGATCAAGGATGGTCCCCTCTACAATTGGGATCTGCTCCATGAAACTTCAATCAGTGAATTGAGCTGCGTGAGCGAGATAGATCAGCGCTCCCCACAGACGGCGCCAATGATATGGTTCTGAATTTCCGGTGTGGATTGGACTTCCAGCAGGGTGATGACCTTTTTCTCGTTCCTGCACAAAGAGCAACGTGAGCTCAGGCGGGCGGCGTTCGGCCATCGCCCGCTCCGACGCCCAAGTAAGATTTGAGGTGTTTTAGAGAGAGAAAATCTATGTAACAGGTTGAGAGAATCTGAGGAAAGAGAGAGGAAGCTCTCCTTCCTTTTATACCTGTTGGGAGCCTCATCCGGTGTGAGCGTCTCCATGGATTCTGTTGTGTTCCTCCATGCGTTGTGCACGAGCTGAGCACGGGGGCTCACGTGTGTGTACTATGTGTGAGCTGTCAAGCAAGGTGGGGGTCCTCATCTCGTGTGGTTTGCTTGACCTTGTATGGGCTTTATGGCCCATACCCTATCAAGTCCCCCTAGTCCTGTCCATGGTTCTCATGGTGCAGGACTATTTGTTGTGTTGGTCATGGGCGTCGGTCTGATGTGTTTAAACAGCTATGGCCTTGTGAAACTTGTGGTGAAGCTTCTGAACATGTTGGAGTAGTGAGACATGTTGACGTGCTTCATCTTGATAGCAATTTCCTTTGCTTATGTTTTGGCGGTTCATATTTTCTGAACGGTCATGTCGCTTTGGCGTTTCTTGGAGAAAGGGTATGTTTTTTTTCGAGAAAAGGCATCATTTATTAGCCTGTCCTCTTATCAATATATCATTGATGTGACGCGTTTTTTCGTAGTGAAAAGGCACGCCTCTTTTCAACCTATTTAAGCTGCCTTTTTCAGCTTTTTTATTTCTTTCTTCTTACTTATGTTTTTTCTCCAAAATTTTTCTTTTGTTTCCTTCTCTCCCTCCATGATGAAGAGCACCATTGAAACTCTTTTCTGTACTACTACCGAGGCGGAGTTGTCGCTTCTTCGTTGCCTTTGTGAAACCGTGGCCTCTATGCAGGCTAATGCCCTTCTTCCCGAGGAAGCAGATCCGTTCAAGTGGATCTTGCTCACTGTTTTGCCTTGCCGGCGGCTGATGTATCAGCTGACCAAGTTAAAGATGGGTTCTGTGTGGTTTACTTGGAATTCTTTGACCATCGTGGTCTGCGTTTCCCGCTTTCCCCCTTTTTCTAGTCAGTCCTAGGGTTTTACGATCTGAACTTTTCGCTCTTAACCCCAAACTCGGTCCACATCTTGGTGGGCTTTGAGGTTCTGTGCAGGGTCCACAAGGTTGAACCAACTTACTAGCTGTTTCGCGCCTTCTATCATCCATGCAAGGAGCCACCTAGTTGGTTTTTCTTGAAGAATTTGGAGGGTTCCAGGGTGGTGACCGAGTTGCCGACTCGGGTTAATTGGACTCGCAAGTTTGCATTTGTGAAGAAGTCCTTGGTTTTTGACGAAAATCCGGGCATCTATCCGCCAGGGCCCCTCCGCAGCCGCACTTAGTCTCCTGATGAGGGAGAAATGGTCCATTTGCGCGCTTCCGTCGACTTGCTGAGGAAGAATCCCACTCCTGCTTACTACTTGTGTCGTGATGCTCTTTTGCAGGGATCTGGGATGTCCTTCCTTCCCATGGCTTGCGAAACAGTGACGGAGCCTCTCATTGTGTGTAAGTATCTCACCTTTATGTTGTTAATGTCATTGTGCGGTTACTGAATTCTTATCTCGTTCCTTCTTTTTGTAATGTAGTTTCCCCTACTCAAGTTGAACCTCCTGCCTCTGCGGGAACCAGACGCCGGCCGTCTCGTCTGAGTCGGGGCCTAGGCAGAGGAGCATGAGAGGGGTTGCATGTTGGAGTGATTGACTTGACTAGCGACATACCCTCCCATTCCAAGAAAAAGGCCCTCATCTTCATCAGATACTGGTGGTAAGCAGGCTCGTGCCAAGACAGAGAGCATGTTGGATGAGTCCAAGGTGCAGGACATGTTGGAGGCCACCAAGTCAGAGGACATGGCGGAGGTGGATCAAGGTGAAATGCGTCACCCTGCCAAGGATCCTCATCTAGAGGAATGTATAGCCTCTTTGCTGGGAGGACTTGGTCACGTGTCGGGAGAAAAGCCTTTGGATCCTGCCCCTGAGACACAAGTCTGTCCTACAGCTTCCCTTTGTCAACTCCTGCTGCAATCCATCCCTGATGACCATATGCAATCTTGGCGCGCCAATCCACTCATCAACCTGTCAGGGGTGAGCAGCATAGGAGATATGATGGCTGCTACAACTATGGAGGTATCCCTTGGATTCTTCTATTTTACTTTGTTTTTGTTCTCTCTGTGTCCTTGTTCTTTACTTTTCTTTTGCTTGTTGCACAGGGTCTGTGTGCTATTGTTGCTGTCCAAACTTGGGAGAGGGATCTTGGAGGTGACCTTGGCAAGGCGAAGAAATGTTTGACAAGGCAGATGCCAACATTGCTAGGATTCACGAGCTGGCCAGAGAGAAGGATCTGGCTCTTGCCCAACTTCAGTCTGATAAAGAGAAGCTGCTTGAGACCAAGCTGGGTCTGAATGAGAAGGTGGCTCGTCTTGCTGACAAGAACAAAGAGACAAACGATAAGCTGAACATGGCAATGACGGCCAACCAGGATCTGGCAATCAAGATCAAATCTCTGGGTGCAGACTTGGAGTTGGAGCATGGGGTGAGTGCTTCTCTGCGTAGTCAGTTGGACCAACGTGACTCTGTTATTGGGGAGCATCTCAGGACAAGAGTTTGGCTCAGGGATGAGGGTTTCAGCAAGATCAGGGCCAGTGTGGATCAGAGCCCGGTGGCCAGGCGTCTTCTAGATGAGGCCCTAACTGAAGCTGATCACATCATGGCCAATGTGCCAGATGATGCTGAGATGAAGGTCCAGCTTGGTCGTGTGCACGCCCCTTTCCATCAGTATGACTTCCAGGAATACTTCTCCACCCTTGGTCCTGACTTGGTCTTGGAGGACCTGATGAAGTGGCAGCCAGACCAACCAGCTCCCTCTGCCTCTGATAACAAGTAGAAGACAAGATGGTGAAGGTGTTTTTTACTTTTGCTTTATTCTGGACTGGTTGATGAGCTTGCATGCTCTTTTTATGGCGCTTGTGCCATCTTTTTATTCCCTTTGAATATTTTGAATTCGTATTTCTGGGATATTTCTAATTAGCACAAGCATTTATTACTTGTCTGTTTTTCTTGCTTAACAAGCTTTTATTTGTTGCAAATTTATGGGCATGAAGGACGTCTCCATCATGTTGCTTTGAACCTATTTCTGTGTCTAAACAACCATGGGAAACCTTCCTTCCAACTCCCCTATCAACTCCATTCCCTTTGTCCAGTCCATGGATGATCTGTGTATGGGTGGTCGAGATAGCCCCAATCCCATCAGAGCCACACCAGAATCTGTGGCTCAAGATAGTAATCCCACAGTTAAGGTAGGGGTTGAGTTTGAAGGAGGACCAGATTTGGATTTCCTCTATGAGAGCTCAGAGTTTGATGAAGAATCTGAGCAACTCTTGTGTTCAGAAAAGGCAGAATCAGGTCCAGTGGGTAAAAAGGTTTATGAGAGGATGAGGAAAAGGAAACAAGCAGATGGAGAAGTGAAGATTGGACAGGGAGTGTTCAGTTCTGTGCCTGTTGAGCAAAAGAACCCTATGGAAGTTGAGTAGCCAGTAGATGTGGACAAAATTATGGAGAATGTCAGAACCATGATGGAGCCACTGGTCGAGACTGCATCAGATAGTGAGGACAATCATACATTAAGCTTAAAATTTAAGAAATTGCAGGAGCTAAAGAGGGAGAATATGAGGAAGCAGCCACTGCCTCCAGTTATTCAAGTCTTCCTGGCAAGAGAAAGAGAGATGAGGTTCCAGAGCTCAATCTGGAATTTGAAGAAGTACCCTCCCAGAAGTGCCATCTGTGGCAGAAGAACAAGAAAGCAGCTCAGAGTCTGAGTCTGAGGAGAATGGTGATGGTCATGATGAGGTGCCATTGGTGTTTCCAGATGATAATCCTTTGCTGGAAAAGGCTTGGGATGAGACTTTCTACTCCAGAAGGGTTATGACTGTGTATGAGGGGCTGATCAACAAGAAAATGCATGTGGAGAAGAGATTAACTGAGAATTTTAAACATCCTACTTTTGTGACCTACATGAAAAGGATCCACATGTTTGGTCCAGCAAATTTCTATGTGAAAGTCAATCAATCACTGGTGCTGGAGTTTTATGCCAATCTGAGAGGGACAAATAGTGCTCAAGATTCTGCTTGGTACAGGAAGGTCTATCTCAGAGGTAGGCTCTACAGATTTGATGCCTCTTTTATAAATCTGGTGTTAGGGACTGCAGGACATGACATTACTTGTCCAAATGGTGCTTATCTAGAAGACTTTACTCTGGATTATGATTTGATAGCTCTAGAATTATTAGGAGGCACACTTGGAGAATGGGGTGCAGCAAAAACCATCAAGGCAGCATATCTGACTCAGAAGTATTTCTGCTTGTATAGGGTGGTTGAAAATTTATGGGCAATGTCCAAGAATGTGCCTCTTGTGACTGAAGAGATGGCTTGTCTGATGTACTGTATTGTTACAGGCAGACCCAATCTGGGATGGTTCATCTGTGATAGGATTTTACTAGTGGCTCAACATCAGAATTCAGATGAGTACATCACCTATCCTGCCCTCATTACTGGTCTGCTGTATCATGTTGGTTTAACTGATGGACTTGATGATCTGATCATATTCTGTGATGATGTGCAAGTTAACAGAACTATTCTTCAGAAGAGGAATGATCTACCTGCAGCAGCTGATGCAGAGGAGGATGATCCAGAAGAGGAACCAGTACAGGAGAATTTTGCCACTGTCAGAAAGAGGGAGCTTCGAGAACTAATCAGGTACCACAAACAGAAGATGCTGGATTTTCAGGAGGAGCTGGAAGCTATAGAAGAAACAGATGATGAGACCAGTGGATCTGAAACTTTCTGAGATAGTCTGTTGATCTGATTATTTTTCTCTTCTACCCTGCATTTTCCTCTTATGTTGAATTCTGGACATTTGTGTTGTTTCTTGGGATTAATTTTGGTGCACCTTTGGCACATTTTTTGTTCCCAAGGGGGAGAATATTTTGATGGAAATGGATGGCCATTTATTTTGGTTTTTTTTTAATGTGTCCATTTATTTTGGATCATTACTATGGTCATGAAGTATGATTGACTCTGTCTATGACTGGTGAGTAGGGGGAGCTTAGTAACTATGCATGATGTTTCTGATTTATTTGATGCAAGAAGAAATGAAGTCTAGAGTTTTACATGCAAGGGGGAGCTATGTTTTATCTTTGCATCAAAATACAAGTTATGGTTCCACAAAATGCCAAAGGGGGAGATTGAAGAGTTCAGAAGACTCAGCATAATAATGTTGGCTATTTTGTAGAAATCATTATGTTTAAACATACTGATGTTTAAACACTGGATCCAACCGAATCAGAAACCGAGCAAGAGTGTTGGAGATGAAGTACAACTCATATACAATCAAAGAAAATATTCGAGCAAATCAAGATGATATGTGAAGATTGATTTTATGCTGATTTGATTAACTAGAGAATATATGATAGAGTTGTATCTTAGTCAGGATTAGTCTTAAATAAGGAAAGAATATATTTCTTATCCTATAGCTATAGAAGTAGAATATAACTAGAAGACTAAGTGGAGCTGTGGTTAGCTGGACGATAGGATCAGTTTTGCCGTGATTGAAGGACCGAAAAGATCAACACGGAAGCACATCATTGGACTATAAATATACAGAGAAGCTGCGACAACGGGTATCCATTTTACAAAAAAATATTCTGCAGATCAGAATGGTTTTATAGTTGGAGCAGCATATTGGAAGGAGTCCAATAGGCCTTAGCACATTGTCCAACAACACATTGTAACTGATCTTGGTTATTTTAGTGGATGATTTTCAGACTGGGCAAGGCCCCGCAGACGTAGGTGTTCATCACCGAACTGCGTAACCAATTCTTGTGTTCTTACTTTAAGTGTTTAAACTTAACTGCATGTTTAAACATACTTGCTAGAATATAACTATCAGTTAAGAACGTTGTGAAACTGATCGATAGTAAATTTTAATTATCGGTCGTGCTAAAATGCTACCGCCACCTAGAGATTGGAAGGTAACAAAGAAGCTTCTGGACTTTTCTGACGGGGGTGTCTAATGAATCACTTAGTTGAAGCTCAAAAGCGTAAGTGTATTTGAAAATTAAAATAAGGTGAATGTGATATACTTACTTTGATCATGCATATCACGCCTAAGCTACTCTGTATGTATTTATGCAAGTGCAACTCTTTCTAGAGCTGTGTGATCGGCGTTTTGTGTTATTTTGTTGTATGTTTGAATACGAAACTGTATTACTGACATGTGTTAGAATTTCATGGTTGCGGTTTCTGATTTTATTTTATGCGTGTTTTGTACTCGGGGATAACTTCAAGAACCGCAACATCGACTTCAAGAATTGCAGCAGTGGCATCAGGAATCACCACGAGTTTTTTATGACCTACCGCAGTTTAGGGCATAAATGAGGGGAGGCATTTTGGTATTGTACTCAACAAAGGTAATGTTTCTGAGGAAAAGATCTATGGATGTCAAGTTCTAGAGCTTGAGGACAAGCTCGTGTAGGGGGGAGTGGAATAAGAGGAGGCTCTGAGTGTGAAGCATAAATGGTTTGGGATCTTAAAAAAAGGATGGATGATATTGATGAAGTGGAACAAAAGATATTGATTACTACGTTTGTTGTAGAAAGTTTCAAGGAAGGTGTTGTAGATTGGTTTGCTGCATGTCCTACTCAAGTTTACTATAACTTTTGTGTTGTTTGGGGGGGGGGGTGGTGGTGGTGGGAAGGATTACAATAAGCAAGAAAATATGTGGGATAATTGTGGTGGTATTGGAGAGTGTTGGAATTATGTCCTTTAATCAATGTGCACTTTCCTAATATAGTTGGAGGTTACGTTAATTACGGAGATAATTAATTCAGTCATTTAAGTGATTAGAATGTTTAGCTGGAAACCGCTTCTATCAGCTAGTAGCAGCTTATTATGACTGAACCTGTACGGTCACACACAAGGCATGAAATTGGGAAAAACTAATTATCAATTAGACTTAGAGTCTAATTATAATTATATGAGATAAGTCATGGAATCCAATCGGATTAGGATTATCTTATCCAGTAGGATAGAGATTATCTAATCCAGTAAGATAGAGATTATCTAATCCAACTGGATTGGGATTACATGGACTAATTCAGGTTGGAAACTAATTCAGTTTAACCAGTATAAATAGATGGTACTGGGTTAAACAGAATAAAAATAATTTATTCTAGAGTTCATGTGTTGAACAAGCAGAATAAATAAACTCTGAAATTCTCATAAAACAACCTCATCGTAAATCGGAAGAAGGAAGGCGGTCACCGGTCCTGCTTGCTGATCTGTTCTAAGCTGACAACGGTGTAGGCGTTCTGATCGTGCTGTGTGGATACTTATAGAGGAATCACACTTGAGGTTCTTGTCTCTGGAGTGGATTGCACTTGAAGGAAGAACACGGTTGAAGAAAGTCCTTTGCTCCGCACAGATTTATTCTGTTCTACAAGGTAATTCTAAACACTCATTCAGATTCATATTAATGACATGCATGCGATTTTTGGTTTGGTAATTGATATTCCGCTAAATTAGATTTAATCAATTCCATCAGTGGTATCATGAGCTACTTGCATGTATTAATTTGATATATGATTATGTGAATTAGATTTGCATGATAGGGGTGTTTATGTTATGTTCATAATTTTAAATCAAATAAATTATTGGATGATTTTATTTGATTTATTCCACTCAAAATTTTTTCAGTTTTATTATGAATATTAGTGGACAGATTTAGGGTTTAGAAACTCTAATTTGTTGGGCCAATTTTAGGCATTGGGCTAGGCTCATCCCTAATTTTGATTTTAATAATCTGGTTGGACCAGATTTTCCCAACATGCTTCAAATCTGTCTGGGCCGGGCCGAACTGGGCCGGGCCTACTGTTCAATTTTTAAAAAAAAAAAAAAAATTTAAATAATTCTGAAATTGAGTGGGAGTAATTTTGACTTTGGAAGTGCAAAATTAAAATTTATGAATATGAATTTTAATTAAGGTTGATGATTTTAGAAATTCATTAACTTAATTAAATGCTTTGATTATGCATATGTATGTTAAAATTGTAGCATGTATTACGTGAATTATATGTTAAATGCATGTGAATGGTTCTTGTATGGGAATGATTATGCGATTGTTCACTAATAATCATACCAACATGATGGACCATATATAGTCCCAAAGGAATAATGAGCTATATTGTCTTTCCGAAACAAGTAACACCCATTAAGATTTCGATCAAAAGTGATAGATTTTGCTAAAGCGATGGTGTCACTTTTAATCTTGGGACATATACGGGTAGACCTAGACTAAGGGGTCTACATGTTAGTTTTGGTTTGCTCATCAATATCGGCAGAGGAGTCCTCGGATGTTGAGACAAAAGGTGATAGTGTGTGCATTGGATGTGTACTCTATCAACCAAGAGTAGTATTGGATACTATTAGCAATGGGATTGCTTACCTAAAATCAACGGATTTAAGACAAACCAAAGTATGCTTAAGTTCTTATGATTTTGAGGGTCTTGGTAACATTTTATTCATGGGACAAAATTTGGAAAAGAATAAAATGTGTAAATAACTTGTATGCTTGCTTGTATGCTTCTTGCTTGTTATTTATTTAAATGGTTTATTTATTGCATTTTGTTTCATTGTAGTAATCATGGCTGGTAATAATAACAACAACTCGTTCAATCTGCGGTCAATCCTTGAGAAGGATAAATTGACCGGCAGTAACTTTCTTGATTGGCAAAGGAACTTGAGGATAGTCCTTATGCAAGAAAGAAAGGAGCATGTGATTGATGAACCAATCCCTGTACTCGCGGAAGGTGCAAACGATGAAGCGAGGGATGCACGAACCCGGTGGGTTAACAATGCGACTGATGTCAAGTGCCTTATGTTGGCAAGCATGAATTCTGATTTGCAAAAGCAGTTTTTGAATTCGGATGCTTACACTATCAATTTGGCGCTCAGGAATATGTTTCAAGAGCAGGCTAGAATTGATAGGTTTGAAACCAACAAGGCTATTCTCGATTGTAAGCTTGAGAAAGGGAAACCAGTGGGAGCTCATGTTTTGAAAATGATTGGATTATTTGATAACATGGAGCGACTTGGTTTTCCCTATAGCCGCGAGTTGGCGACTGACATCATTCTCCATTCACTTCATGATGGCTTTAATGCTTTCAAGTTGAATTTTAATATGAATGGGATGGATAAGAGTTTGACTGAGCTGCATGGGATGCTTAAAACGGCTGAGTCAAATGTCGGAAATGAGAACAAGACAGATGTTCTCATGGTGCAAAAGGGAAATGGTTTCAAAAAGACATGGAAGAGAAATCAAGTTGCAAAGGGAAAGGGCAATGACAAGCCAGTTGTCAATGCACCTAAAACGCAACCCCAAGCTAAGAAGCGCAAGGTTGGCAACCCTAATGAGTCCCAATGCTTCTACTGCAATGAGACTGGTCATTGGAAAAAAGACTGCCCCAAGTTCTTAGAGGACACGAAAAAGGGAAAGGTCGCCGACATTGCAGGTATTTTCGTTATTGACTGTCATTTTGTTGACTCTACTTCTTGGGTATTGGATACCGGTTGTGGTTCTCACATTTGTACGAATGTGCAGGGACTAAGAGAAAGTAGGAGATTGGCAAAAGGAGAAGTGGATCTACGTGTGGGAAATGGAGCAAGAGTTGCTGCATTAGCCGTAGGAATCTATAGTTTATCATTGCCTTCAGGGCTTACTTTGGATTTAAATAATTGTTATTTTGTTCCAAGTGTAACCAAAAACATTATCTCTATTTCTATGTTGGACATGGAAGGTTTTCAGTTTATTATAAAGGACAATGGTTGTTCCATTTATTTTAATGAGATATGTTATGGCTCAGCTAAATTAGACAATGGTCTTTATTTGTTTAATTATGATAAACATGTCTTTAACGTGAATACGATTAAAAGGGCTAGAACAAATGATTCAAATCCAACATACCTCTGGCATTGTCGATTAGGCCACATCAACACGAAACGCATACAGAAACTCCAACAAGAGGGTATACTGAAATCTTTTGACTTGGAGTCAATTGATAATTGTGAATCATGTTTGATGGGGAAAATGACAAAAACACCATTTAATGGAATGGGTGCTAGAGCAAATGAGCTATTGGAACTAATCCATACAGATGTGTGTGGACCAATGAGTTTAGATGCAAGAGGTGGATACAGCTACTTCATAACCTTCACGGATGACTTGAGTAGATATGGATATGTCTATCTAATGAAACACAAGTCGGAATCCTTTGAGAAATTTAAGAAATTTCAAAATGAAGTAGAGAATCAACTTGGCAAGAAAATTAAAGCACTACGATCGGATCGAGGTGGCAAATATTTAAGCCAGGAATTTGTTGATCATCTGAAAAGTTGTGGAATTCTTTCACAATTAACTCCTCCAGGAACACCGCAGTGGAATGGTGTGTCTGAAAGGAGAAATAGAACCTTATTAGATATGGTTCGTTCAATGATGAGTCAAGCCGGTCTTCCAATATCTTTTTGGGGATATGCTCTTCTTACAGCAGCCTTCACACTGAACCGGGCACCGTCAAAAGCTGTGGAAAAGACACCATATGAGATATGGACAGGAAAGGTTCCTCATTTGTCTTTTCTTAAGATTTGGGGTTGCGAAGCATATGTCAAAAGGTTGTTAACCGACAAGCTTGCACCCAGGTCTGACAAATGTCTTTTTGTGGGATATCCAAAAGAGACAAAGGGGTATTACTTCTACAACCGATCTGAGAACAAAATTTTTGTTGCTCGAGAAGGTGTCTTTTTGGAAACGATTCATCTTTCCAAAATGACAAGTGGGAGGAAAATAGCCCTCGATGAGGTTCGAGGCGAGCAACAATCAGAGACGGGGACATCTACCCATTCAGAAACTCCTGTTTCAGATGAAGTGGTTACGATGAATCCTGAATTTGTCGTAGAGACAACTGATGAGGCTCAACCCCTACGTAGGTCTCAAAGGCACAGAACTCTACCAAGAAGGTACGCTGATGTACTTATTATGACTGGGAACTGTGAAATCATGCTTTTAGAAAGCGATGAACCTAATATCTACGGTCAAGCTTTGATTAGCCCTGACTCCGAAAAATGGCTCGATGCCATGAAATCCGAAATGGACTCCATGTATACAAATCAAGTTTGGTACTTGGTTGATTTACCAGATAGGGTAAAACCCATTGGTAATAAGTGGATCTTTAAGAAAAAGATTGATAAAGACGGAAATGTTTCTGTTTTTAAAGCTAGACTGGTGGCTAAAGGTTATAGAAAAATCCATGGGGTGGATTATGATGAAACCTTTTCTCCAGTTGCAATGCTTAAGTCTATTCGGATTCTCCTAGCAATTGCTGCATATTATGATTATGAGATTTGGCAAATGGATGTCAAAACCGCCTTCCTTAATGGATTTTTGGAAGAGGATGTGTACATGACACAACCTGAGGGTTTTATTGACAAACATAATGCTGGGAAAGTATGCAAACTTCAGCAATCTATTTATGGCCTGAAGCAAGCATCTAGGAGTTGGAATCTATGTTTTGATGAAGCAATTAAGGAATTTGGCTTTCAGAGAAATGTAGAGGAATCTTGTGTATACAAGAAGGTCAGTGGGAGCAAGATAGTATTTCTAGTCCTTTATGTCGATGACATTTTGCTTATGGGAAATGACATTCCTATGCTTAAGTCTGTAAAGGCTTGGCTTGGAAAGTGTTTCGCAATCAAGGACTTAGGAGAAGCAGAGTACATATTGGGCATCAAGATCTATAGAGATAGATCTAAGAGGATGATTGGACTTAGTCAAAACACTTATATTGATAAGGTGCTTGAGAGGTTCAATATGGAAAACTCTAAAAGAGGTTTTCTTCCCATAGCACATGGCACCATTCTTTGTCAAGATCAGTGTCCGAAAACACCTGATGAGAAAGAAAGAATGAGTAGGATACCCTATGCTTCAGCTATAGGATCTATCATGTATGCTATGACATGTACTCGCCCAGATATCTCATTTGCTTTAAGTCTAACAAGTAGATATCAATCAAATCCGGGTGAGGCGCACTGGTGTGCGGCCAAGAATATTGTAAAGTATCTGAAGAGAACTAAAGATGTATCCCTGGTTTTTGGTGGGCAAGACGAGTTGGTTGTTGATGGGTTTACCGATGCAAGCTTCCAGACCGATAGAGATGAATCTCAGTCTCAATCGGGTTATGTCTTCTGCCTTAACGGAGGAGCAATTAGTTGGAAAAGTGCCAAGCAAAGTACTGTTGCTGATTTTACATGTGAATCTGAGTACATCGCTGCTTCTGAGGCTGGAAAAGAAGCTGTTTGGATTAGAAAGTTCATTGCTGAACTTGGTGTAGTTCCTAGCATAGCCAATCTGATGACTCTGCATTGTGACAATAACGGAGCCATCTATCATGCTAAAGAACCAAGGGAACACCACCGAACCAAACATGTACTCAGGAAATTTCACATTATTCGAGAGTTTATCGAAAGAGGTGAAATTACGATATGCAAGGTGGGAACGGATGACAATGTTGCTGATCCGTTAACTAAACCTCTTACGCAGACTAAGCACGAGGCGCATATATCTGCAATGGGAATCAAACAATTTAGATAACTGTTGTGATTTCTGTAATGTTTATTTATGATTGTTTTTCATATATTAACATTGAAGTTTAAACCATTTATATTATATATGAATTTTATTTTCATACTCATTTAATTTTGGTTTAGTGTTAAATGAAAGTCCAAAACAATTTACATTTCCAAATAGGTTATCAAGATAAGGTCTTGGATAATGAAACCCTATTTAGTGAACTGGAATGTAAAATTGTTTGAGTCCCTAGTCCAGGTCATTGAGAGTGGACGCTAATGACTAAAGAAGACTAGTTTGCTAGGTGATTCATAGCCCTGTTTCTTGGGCTCAAGGACATGAGATGTCTGAATCAATTGCATGGATGCAAGTTGGGAACTTGTATTGGACAGACCCACCCTGAGAATACTTTAAGATATATGAAATGTTATAAGTATTTCTCATTGACTATGGGAACATACTCCTCAGACCTGAGTAATTCATTGTTTACTTATTTGTGGATTGGACATTTTAATTTCTGTCAAACGCCTTGCCGTAAAAGGGGGTTATAAAGACAGCTATTGGATTGCCATGAATCAAGTAGAGAAAACTTGAATGTACAAGATTGGGATTGTCCTCTCATTAACATGAGATTGTTGTCTTATAGGCCTCTCGGAGAGTTGAGACTGTAAAACGCATGGCCATGCTCAGATGGATTAGAGATTAATCATCTGTCTTTAACAGTTCACTCTGGAATTCGAGAAATGCATTTGAACTTGATAAGGATAACATGTTATCTTACCTTATGTTCGAATGAAGACATTAAGTGACAAGGGAATATGAGTGCACACTTGTCTAAAAGGACAAGTGGGAGATTGTTGGAATTATGTCCTTTAATCAATGTGCACTTTCCTAATATAGTTGGAGGTTACGTTAATTACGGAGATAATTAATTCAGTCATTTAAGTGATTAGAATGTTTAGCTGGAAACCGCTTCTATCAGCTAGTAGCAGCTTATTATGACTGAACCTGTAGGGTCACACACAAGGCATGAAATTGGGAAAAACTAATTATCAATTAGACTTAGAGTCTAATTATAATTATATGAGATAAGTCATGGAATCCAATCGGATTAGGATTATCTTATCCAGTAGGATAGAGATTATCTAATCCAGTAAGATAGAGATTATCTAATCCAACTGGATTGGGATTATCTAATCCAACAGGATTGGGATTACATGGACTAATTCAGGTTGGAAACTAATTCAGTTTAACCAGTATAAATAGATGGTACTGGGTTAAACAGAATAAAAATAATTTATTCTAGAGTTCATGTGTTGAACAAGCAGAATAAATAAACTCTGAAATTCTCATAAAACAACCTCATCGTAAATCGGAAGAAGGAAGGCGGTCACCGGTCCTGCTTGCTGATCTGTTCTAAGCTGACAACGGTGTAGGCGTTCTGATCGTGCTGTGTGGATACTTATAGAGGAATCACACTTGAGATTCTTGTCTCCGGAGTGGATTGCACTTGAAGGAAGAACACGGTTGAAGAAAGTCCTTTGCTCCGCACAGATTTATTCTGTTCTACAAGGTAATTCTAAACACTCATTCAGATTCATATTAATGACATGCATGCGATTTTTGGTTTGGTAATTGATATTCCGCTAAATTAGATTTAATCAATTCCATCAGAGAGTTCATGAGAGACGAGAATAGTTCAGCAGATAGGTTCAAGGGCTGGTGTTGAAAGTTGATAATGTACTTGAGGTGGCTGCAAATAGGAGAGCTACTACTTAATGCTTGGGACATTTTTTATGAAAGCATGCATTTTTAGTAAAAAAGAGAGTCGCAAAAAAAATGCAGTTTCAGTTGTGGATATTTGAGAGCAGACAATAAATGCAGACTCAGATTCTGAATGCCAAAAATCTGTTGGCTTCCACTACAATCAGGTGCTGAAATTTTATGAAGTTTGGAAGAAACTTTCTGATGCGTATAAAGGAGGAACCAAAGAATGTATTTGATAAGGAGAGCCACAACAATGAGGGCTGCACTTTTCTGTTGGTTCTCGATGTTGATACTCTTAATGTTCAACGAGGAACTAAAGATGGAGATGAGAATATACAATTCAACTTGTTGGCAAAATTAATAAATAGACTGTTGGTTTCTTTTCCTCCGAAGAGCAGCAAGATATGATGGTAAATTCTGAGGGAGAATTCAGTTATGATCATGAGGTTATAAAGGCGGGATTCGACAAAGAAAATGCAGCTCAAGAAGTGCAAAAAATACAGCTTTAGAAATGCAGAAATTACAGCTTAAAAAATGTAGTAAAAGGTTGCTCAATTGAAGCTCAAGAAAGGCAGAAAATGTAGCTCGAAAATTTCTGTCCATCCATATTAGAGAATATTTAGATTGATCATTATTGGTTACTATTAATTGTATATGAGTTGTAGTATATTTTGTTTTAGTCATAGAATATTTGATTTCCCTGTATTATGGGAATTCCTTTTGTATTACTATTAGGACATCCTTGTATATAAATAGGAGTCTTGAGTTAATGAAAAATCAACCTTTGCAGTAATCTTTTCCCTGCAATATTTATATGGTATCAGAGGAAGTACATTTTGGATCTCTTGGATCGTAGCAACATGACTGGTGCTAAGCCAATTTCTTCTCCAGCTACTCCTGGCTCGCGGCTCCAGACTTCCGGTGATCCTTATCCAGATCAGCATCTTTATCGCAGCATTGTTGGAGCTCTTCAGTATGCTACCATCACTCGCCCTGAAATCTCTTATGCTGTGAACCGTGTCTGTCAGTTCATGCACAAACAAACAACTGAACACTGGCTTGCTGTCAAACGCATTCTTCGCTATCTCAAAGGCACTATCACTGCTGGACTTTATTTTCGTCCGGCTTCGGATTCTCGCCTTGTTTGCTATACTGATGCTGGATGGATTTCAGATCCCGATGATTGTCGTTCTCAGCATGGGTTTTGCTTGTATTACGGTGGCAACTTGGTGAGTTGGGCGTCTAAGAAACAAGGTACTGTTGCTCGCTCCAGTACTGAAGCCGAATATCGTGCCATTGCGTTTGCTGCTGCTGAATTAATCTGGTTGCAACAGCTTCTCAAGGAAATGAACATTGCTCTTTCTGGCCCTCCGACAGTTCTTTGTGATAATCTAAGTGCTACTTTTCTCACAGCTAATCCTGTTCTTCATCACCGTTCGAAGCACATCAAACTAGATTTTCACTTTGTTCGTGAACAAGTCTGTGACGGTTCCCTTGTGGTTCGACATGTTAGCTCAGTTGATCAAGTTGCTGATGTTTTTACTAAAGCCGTTGGGACGTCTAGATTCAAAGACTTGCGTTCCAAGCTTCTTGTTCGTGCCCGAACATGAGCTTGCGGGAGGGTATTAGAGAATATTTAGATTGATCATTATTGGTTACTGTTAATTGTATATGAATTGTAGTATATTTTGTTTTAGTCATAGAATATTTGATTTCCCTGTATTATGGGAATTCCTTTTGTATTACTATTAGGACATCCTTGTATATAAATAGGAGTTTTGAGTTAATGAAAAATCAACTTTTGCAGTAATCTTTTCTCTGCAATATTTATAATCCACAAACTATTGCAGTAGTTTAGAACCAAACAAAATCCAGCAAGCTCAAGAACTTTGAGTTGGAGTTGTTTTGGAAAAAAGATTAGGACAAGCTTCAGATAAGGGAGAGGGTTTGTTGTAATTTCCACAAAATCACAAGGGCGGTATAGTCTATTGCTTCTAAGATGCTTTTAGATAAATAGAAAATTAGGAAACTGTAATTTTCGGCTTATATTCTTGCTACTTTGAACAGGAAATAAATTCATTTTGTCTTCTTATCGGAACCGGCTCCGTCAAGTTGTACTTTTCAGGCAATCCCTGATCGGAATCGACATGGCTCGTTAAGCTATGAAATACCCAAGCGGTCCTTGAGTCGGGAACGGCGTTTACAACACTTTATCATTATAATCTACATGGATTTAGCATGATCATATTCAGTTAAAAATTTCTCATTAATATCATATAAAGGATTCACGACCTTTTATCAAAATTATCACTCTGTAAAAATGGCTGAACATTGTTTAGATAAGTTGGTTTTCTCCGATTGTAAAATTTTGAGCTCATCCTACAGTGTTACAAGTTGACACATGCGTGGTTGTTTTTATAGTAAAGATTATTTTGGTGTCAAATACACAACTATTGGGAATAAGGAAAGAGATAAAAGAAGAATATACTAGAGATATCTAATTATAGACATTCGGTCCATTCTTGTGTAAGATGTAATCATTTTCCTATACCGCATCGGTTATTAACAATCGGAGAAAGACCCATTATAAGGGTCAAGACTTGCACTTGAAACAAAGAGAGGTCCAAGCCGAAATCAGGCTATGATACCATGTAAAAATAAATAATAATATATATATAATAGGCACTTCAAATATATTATCAAAAGGCAATTATTACATGAGGATGATTACAATATTTATAGTTTTAGACACCAGCATCTAGGTTGTTAATAACCGATGCGGTATAGGAAAAGGATTACATCCTACACAAGAATGGACCGAATGTCTATAATTAGATATCTCTAGTATATTCTTCTTTTATCTCTTTCCTTATTCCCAATAACAACACCTATATATGTTTGGTTACTTGAAAACTGACACATATCAAGGACAAATGACTAATGATATTGATTCAGCATTTAATTTTATACAGTGAACCTTAAAATGGAGAAACAAAATCGAACTGAGAAGTTTACAAAAGTAGATTGAAAACTTCGTAAAAAGATGCAGTTTTCCTAGTGGTTCGGGGTTGGTCTTGCAGCTTCTCTCACGATGATCCCAAGTTGCTATCAATTTTAAGTTGTAATCTTTTGTATATGTAGATGACTTATTATAACTAGTTGAAGACCTTATTGTTTAATTATGTATCTAGTGTCTGGAAATGGCAATTTTCACAAATATGCATATACAACATTTGAGGTTTAAAACATGAGATGAGCGGAAAATAAAAGTAAAAACAAGAAGGTATATAGAATATAGACAAAACTCATGGTGGAATATTGGATGAATTGACAAATATAAATAAATGAATTGGTAGATTAAAAAAATTAAGCTAACGCACTGCTAAGAAATGGAAACAACATTTTTAGCCTGCATGCTCTGATCTAAAATTAACAAATTAATGCATAAGAATCAAGATTCACTCATTTGTCTTCTGCTAATTCTTCTGGCATGCCTCGATCAGTCCATTTTTATCTTCAAAAAAATAAAGAAAAAAAAGTGGCAGCAGCGGTGGCGGTGATCACGGGGTGTAGGGTTTAGGCATGGGCATGTCCTTGATGATGCCGCACAAGATTGAATCATCAGGAAGATTATATTCATCTCTGAGTGATTTGTTCGGTGAAAGTACGCTGAAATAGAGCTGCTGGCCCAGGTACTGCTGTTCCAATCCCGTTGACCTCAGGTTCCACATTCCGGCGTTGTCCGTCGTCAGCATCACCGCCGCCCATGACTTGGGGTACACGTGAATGGTATTCCGGCTCACCGCATCCAGCAAGTTGTAGTTCTTCCTCTTCTCCGGCGACCACGTTCCCGGCTCAATCCTGATATAATCAAGTTACATGTTATACGATTTGATGATACTCGTTTAACAAGTCAGTTCAGTAGACAAGAAAACTTACGCGACAGCAAAGAAAGAGTATCCGGCCAAGTGCCAGGTCTGCATGCTCTTCTCGTGGTTCTCGAAGATGATCTCGATGAAGTTGCGGAAGGTGGCGTTGACGACGTTTGGAGCGATCTTGATGGGCCTGGTGGTGACGTCAGCCGGTGGCTGGTCTTCAATGATGTCGTACTCAAACACCTTCTGGGGCACGCCGTAGAACTCTGCCAGCTTCAGCGGAGTTTCGCCGTCCTTGTGTGAGATTCCGTTGATGGCGTGGCGGAGCTTCCCGTCGACCTGGCCAACGGAGTTCATGATCTTGATGGTGCGAGTAATGTTAATCTGACCGTAGTGGTACGAGCCCTGCGGGTTGGGCCTGGCGGCGGAGGCGGTGAGGTTCCACCTGTAAGATCGGAACTGGTTGAGGGACCAGACCCAGTCGGCGGGCGGCGGCGGGGGAAGCTCCGGAGAGGCGGGGCCCTTGCTGCCGATGTAGGTGATGGTGGCGGTGGAGTTGAGAACCTCCTTGCTGAACCTGGTGGAGGCGACGAGGTAGTAGTCCTTGGGCTCCTGGTCGGCTTTAACGAGGACGGACATGCACTGACCTAGGTGGACGTCCATGGAATCGTACGTATTTTGGACTGTGTGGGACCCCTCCATCTCCACCAGTGTCATTTTGTGCCCCTGGAATCTGAAGTTCAGGGAGTACTTCATCCCCACGTTGCAGAACCGGTATCTGTTCATCCACCAATATTTTATCAGGAACAATGCACATGTCCCATAAATAATCGATATTTAACATTTAATAAGAAATCACATGTTACGCGGAAAATCTTGCAACATAAATTTATAAATGCAAATGTGAAATTCGTGACGAAAACGTGTGATTCGTGTGACAAACCTGTAAGTTTTGCCGGCGGTCATGTTGAACATGGGAGCGGCTTTCCCATCGGCCTTTCCGGACTTTCCGTTGATCAGAACGCCGTCGGGCCTGCCGAGGGGAGTGCCGTCGTCGAGCTGCTTCTTCAAGGCAACGTGGCCCTTGCTGTACCAATCTCCGGCCATGACGGTGTAATCCGCCGCCGGCGCATCGAACGGCACGGGGATGAGATCACGACTGACGACGGTGAGCGGGCCGTATCCTCCGGCTGCCTTATGGAGGCTGGTGGTGGGGTAGTAATAGTAGCTCCCGATCTGATCCTTGACCTGAAAATGATAGGTGAAGTTGGTGCCCGGAGCGATCGGGCAGGTGGTGCCGGCAAGCCCCTCCATCCACGAGTTCTTCCTCTGCTGGACCCCGTGCCACGTGAACAGAAGCGGCTCGTCGAGGTGGTTGAACACGTTCACCACAACATTGTTGTTCGACGTGCCGTTAATTCTGGGACCCGGAAACTCGCCGTTGATGAGGATCACCTGCTGCGGGACGCCCAACGGAGACTGTGTTCCGTACGTAACATTCCATTCGTAGAACAGGTAGGGATCCTCAGCGTTGACTGCGACGGCGAGAAGCAACACCACCGCGGCGGCGATCAGGGAAACAACCCTGTTTTTCATCTTCTTTTTTTTTTTTTTTTGGTTTTGTTTTTTTTCGATTTTGTGTTTTCCGGTGGGTGAGATGGTAAGATGGGGAGGTGTATTTTTTATATAATGGTGAGATTCCCGCGTTTAGCGTGTGATCACCCGTCTTCTTTGTTTGACACACGGTTAATCCACACACTTGTCTGAAATGGAATGATATATTGTTTTTTTTCCTGCGTTCATCACATATTCACTTGCCATTTTTAGCATATAATTAAATGAAGCATTTTGCATTCATGAGCATGAATTCAGGTTGCAATCTGGCCTCCAACTTTTCTATTTTCATCAATTGATTATATTGCTATAATTAGTTACTCACCATTGGGCAAATGATATACTGCAAATATCTCAATTCCATGTGACATTTTTGTTTTCGGATAAAGAAATGATTCTTATATATTGCCTATTTTTTCTAACTTATTTGAATTTAGATAATGAAAAATATAATTTAAATGAAACATACGATTTTTGTTCTCCCGGATTTTTTAACATGGGTTTATTTTGTCAAATAACACTTGATTAATACTTAAAAAGACAGATTACAAACTACATAGTCATGCCCTAGGACCCTATTACACACATGTAAGATAAGATA
Source organism: Sherardia arvensis (assembly GCA_948330725.1). Classification (NCBI taxonomy): domain Eukaryota; kingdom Viridiplantae; phylum Streptophyta; class Magnoliopsida; order Gentianales; family Rubiaceae; genus Sherardia; species Sherardia arvensis. The sequence continues at coordinate 33,777,695 of OX415236.1, forward strand.
ATAGAGACCGCTCCTACGGAGCTTTTTTATATTAGAGTGAGAGACTGAGATATGAAAGAAGCACTGGATGTCTTCCATGATATTCATCTCCCTTAGCGCTAACTCGTCATGCTTGAGTGCCGCTAGTGAACCGGACAAAGCCGTAAGCAAGCAAATTTTCCGGGTCTCAACCCATATTGCTGCTTTGATACTCCTGCAGGTCTTTGCTAGAACCTGCAACAGAGTGATGCAAGTCGAAGGATGTATCCCCACTCGCAATATCCCCTTTGTGTCCTCCGCAACCAAATCCCAAATAGGAACCAACTTGTATGGAACCTTAAAATTCCAAATTTTGTCCCACAGCTTCCGTCTCCAAGGATCAACATATACCAGTGCCAGGAACACGATATGCTTAAAGTGTTTCAATCCCACCACATAACTCTCTTCCTCATCTGCATTCCAAAATATTTCTGTAGAGCCTATGAGATTTGAAGAAAGGCTGATGAGAAGCAGCAAATGTAATAGCACAACTGCATCTGGGACTGAAACTGAAAATGCACCCTTTGACGGATTGTAGGAGTCTTCCAGTGATAGACAATCCTTGAGCACACTAGGTAGCCGGAACTTCTGACAGTTCCCAACTTATTCAAACTATGTCTAGTTTTAATCTTAAACAATAATGAATATAAAACTTGGATACTTACAAAATATGGAAACTTCTTTTATACGAACATCTACTTTTATCGACCTAATCGCATATATGGATCATATAACTATCCTAATATAGTCTAATCTAGCCCTATTCTACTGATTCGTACGTCGAGCGGTCGAAGTCCTCACCAACGCTTTGAGCGGGGTGAGACTTCCATTCGATACACCTTATGATGCATTACGCCGCTTCACACTTCATGTGCCACTTAATGCAGATTCCATTACTCACTTAAATACACTTCTGCAGTAATGGAGATGGAGATTAGGAGAAAGTCTGAGGACTAGGAAACTTGAATACTAATATCTAAAATTTCAATTCAATTTTGTTCAAATAAGTTTAAAAAATAAACCATTAACTTGTTCATCCTCTCTCTCGCGTGTTATATTAATTTCCGTTTTTAATAAAACATAATATTCATATTATGCATTCGTCTATGAATGTTTTGTTGCTCAACATGTCAGTTGGGTTATTTAATATAGTTTCCAACATATGCCAGTTGGGTTATTAAATATAATTTCCAACATATGCCAGTTCGCCATTATGGGTCGTTGATAATAGAAATAATATACATAAAATGATGTAAAAAAGAAAGGCAGCCGAAATGTTTGATCCAAGGAGGAAAACACTCATATATAGAAAACTAAACTCCAATAATGCTTGTATAACTGAATATCCCAATTCAGTGTCCGTTTGATACACTATCTTCGTCAAAAATATCACCCGATACCGCGTCAGGTATTCTGTGGCGTTTTAATATACGCGAGGTGGCTAATTTTGCCTCGCTGTACTTCAAAACAATAACCCTCTCATCATCCAAATCAAACCTAATGTTGTCCAACACGCATTCATCCACAAGTTGTTGTAGATGTTTCAAATTCAGCACTTCAACACCATTAACCTTCCTCACCTGCATTTATTTCAATCAAACATGAGATTTACTAATGCAAAAAAGATGACCTAATAACAGCTCATAACTCGGTACTTCATTCAGTAGAGCTAAAATGGCAACATTCTAAGGAAGTAACTACATACAACCAAACTTCAAAAGCATGACTGGTTCGTGACATAAAAAATTAAGAACTTGTAGCTGCAACAAACATAAAAGTTATCTGTTCGATGAATCTATGCTAGTTGCTAGGTAGTAGAATGTTTAGGTTCCTAGACTGTCAAAGCAATTTGAACAATCAGAACTCAGAAGAATAAAAAAAACAAACAAATTTGATTGACCGGGTCTTATTCAGAAGGAGGAGTTATAGTACCTGTAACTCAGCTAGCCGCTCATAACCAGTATTAATATCATCAATCAAAACCTGAACCAAACATTTCATTGTTAGTTTAAAGGAAATGCAATTAACTCGTAGTTTAAATATGGATTGAATAAAAAAAAAGTGCATATGTTAATCTTTATGATCCACACACAAAAAATGTTACACTGGGATGAATGTACAGAGAATCAACAAACCAAACTATCTAGCTAGTGCTTGGTGCTTTGTCTAAAGCTGGAAAAAATGTCTGCAGTGCAAGAACATTCATGATACTACATGTGGGATGATAATGAGGAAAAGCATGACTTCAAAGATTGCCTTACACAGGATGAGATTATTGAAAACATAAGCAACTCTTGATGGAAAAAAATTTTAGGCTTTGTTAAGTCTATGTAAGAAGTTCCGCAACTGCCAATACTCATTTCCTAGAGCTTTCAATTCACAGGTATCCTTCAGGTTTATGCAATTTCTTCGAGAAGTGAGAAGAGAAAAAAAAAATTAATAAATGAAATTAAAAAATAAAAAAAGACAAGGAAATCCAACATGTTTTTGTTTGAAAACGAGAGAAAGACTTTCTTGATTTTGATACAATACAAAATAATGAAAAGATAATAATTGCATAATGAAAAAACAAGGTGCTACTCAAGTGAAGCTAAACAATAGAAGGCCGGTAAGGAGAGAGCATATATACCTGAGAGAGTATGACAGGTTGTTCACCAGCCCTTTTTGGTAAATCTCTTAGTGCCACTTCACACAATCTACGAGGGGATGAATTGTACCAATCTTCTCCGTATTCGTGAAGGTAGGGTTGTGTCAAAGGAATAAAAACCAGACCAGCAAATATAAAGTAGCTTGGGCGTTTATCAAATTGATGGACTGGAACTAATGGAGTCAACTGATTCATAAAAGTTTGAGTCATGATTTGGTGATGAAGGATAACTAAATTTACGACAACTTGATATAAGAAAGTTCATAACAACTTACTGGTCTAAGGACAATATTGAACTCGTGTTCTTCACCGTTCCTCAACACTTTAATCAGGGCACTTTCATTGGGTTTCTTCATGGAAACTAAATGATCAAAGGTAATACGCTCTCTGTTTCTAAAAGGAACTGCAGAAGACAAATTAAATAAAAAACAGTTATATAGTCGTGATTTATTCAGCTATTGGAAATTCTGGACTGTAAGTGCTGTTGGCTAAAATATGCACACTTGAGAAAGACTAATGACTACAGCATTCCTGCAAAAACAACCCACCCTTTGTTTTAGAAGTCTTTTATTCTGGACATGACATTTCAATGAAAATCTACAAGTAATTAAAATCCGGATAAGGTCAACGAGCAATGCAGCAACCCATTTCATGTCTTTCTCAATTGCACCTAATCAGCAACTGAAAAAAGGGAAAGACTTCAGGTTCTTTTTTAATTCAATCTACCAAATGTGAGTTTCATCCCTGATGGAATTTCAATTGTCAAAATGTTGCAGGAATGTATACAGAAGGAGGGAGAATTAGTTATCTGATATCTTGAGCTACTAAGACCCTTACGACCATATTTGGGGGATGATCCGTTGTATATTGTACTAGGCAGAGATCTTACATGCCCTAAGGCTAAAGCATTTGTCTCCCCTAGAAAAACAGATAAAAAGCCCACACAAAAATCAAACCTTGAATCTAAACTCACATAGATGAAACCTGGTAAATATGTACCTGTTCCATCATTTGCAATTAGCACACCATCAAATGAGAGGACTATATCATCTTTCTTCAAGACTTTATGCGCCTCAGAGAGTGGGTTAATCCTGTTAACCATCACCCCTGTCAAACCTGGAAGCATCTGAAAGTTATCCCGAAGTTGTTTATTTTCAGTTGACTGACACGACAGGCCCAGTGAGCAGAACCCTTTGTACTTTCCACTTTCTTCAACACCAGAAATGAAATGTTTAATCACAGGGACAGGAATAATGTACCTGCAAAATGGTCCATACAAGCATAAATTGTAAGCTCTTTAAATGCATCTCAATCACAAAGACATGCAATGCTACTTAACCCACGGGAAGAAAATTAATATACTTTTCCTGAACCAACTCCGTAAAGCTAATAAGGTGTTGCCTGCTATCAAGTAACAGCTATATTCCCTATTTCTATATATCTTTTAACTATGCACTTGTCAACTCACCCAATATTCTCTGCACCAGAGAGATTTTGAAATGCCACCCCAGCAACTTTATCATCCATGATTGCTGGCCCTCCACTATTCCCTGGATTAATAGCAGCATCAATCTGGATAGCCAAAAGCTGTGTTGCCCCATGAACGTATTGTGTTGGCTCTACCCGAGAAACCACTCCTTTTGTAACAGAAATGTTGTCTCCTCCTGTAATCAGATACTACGACACATAAACTTCCTTTACAGCATAAACATTTAATTAGCTCCTCAACTTCTACGGCATTTATTATCTTTACCTTGAGGATAGCCAACAACAGCCACGGCTTCTTGAAGGTAAGGGATATCACCGAGCTCCAGGGGGTTCATATCCTCCCAAAACTCTTCATTTTCTACAACCAGAATAGCTAAGTCACAATCGTGACCAACAGCTTGAACCTCAGCTCTATACTTGGTTGGAGAACCGTGTTTCCTCACGAGTACAAATGTATAGTCAGCCACTACGTGAGCATTTGTTATTATTCTCTTCCCCGAAATAACAAAGCCTGAAACAGCAGCAACACCAGTAAAAACGCAAACTCTCTGAAGTCGTCCATAACTATCCATGGAATTTAATCTAGCTAACATTAGTAAACTCTAGGGGGAGTAAAATCATCAATGTACATTACAAATATATATTTTATAAATTAAGAGCATACCAGAGCCCATAGTTTCGCGCTGAGATTTGTTCTGCCACGGGAGCATGTAGTTAGGGCTGCTTGTAACAGTAAAAATCTTCACCACGGAGTCCAATGCCAGCTCTATTGCGGAATATGCAGAATGAGCATCCCCTACTAATTCATTGCTCAAATTCCCTGACACTGCATCTACAATTGGAGATATATCTTCGCGGCTCCTCTCATCAGCGGCGGTGATGGTGGAGTAGGACGACAAGCAGTGGCGTGAAATCCGAACATTATTCAGATTGTGATTTCCGGCGGGCCGGCTGAGGCTGTGGATGTTTTTGACTGAACGAATTGGTGCAGATGTATTGCCAGTTGCGACAGGGAGGCAATTCCGGCCGCTAAGCCGTCGGAAGGAACGGGAAGCCGCCGCGGAGCCGAGTCGCAGCATGTTTTACCTTTCTTGCTTTAGGAGTAGCATAAGAATGGGCGCTAGTCTTTCTGAACCAAAACCCTCGACATAACTTCAGGGTGTGTTTGGTTGGAGAGTAATTTGAGAGTTTAGTTTTTGTTTTGCGATTTTGAGAGTTCTGAGTTTGAGTGTTGCTATATGCAATCCAGTATTTCACTCTTGTAATAAAAAATATGGTGTAAACGTACGAAAATTATCTCAACTTATTTAATTTTTGAGAAATTAGCCAACTTGCAGGGAACGATAGTGTTATTTCATTGATATTTTGGACTATGATGAGTAAAATACTGGACAACGTATAGTATTTCCGTGTTTGAAATTTTGAGAGTTTGGTTTTGCAAAAACTTTATTTGGTTATGATGGGATTTTGTAAGGTTGAAACAAAATTCTTGATTGATTTGTTAGGATCAAAAACAGGACCTCGGAAAACTCATTGAACCGAGCAATAATTACGAAAATTACACTTTGAAAGTACAGTTTTTGAAAAACTCATCAAACCAAATGCAGTCTTCAGTCTTTCATGTGCCTTTTTTTTTCAAGTTTCAATTGCGATTTCTCGTTAATATCACGCTTTTGCTTTGGTAGATTTAAATAAAATTGAAATAAGAATTGAGAATTGTGTATTCTTTATTTAAAAATATTCAAACCATAAAAATGGAAGGAATATAAAACACGATTAAATGTCAAAATATAGGACTTCAAAAGATGATTCATTCATTTATTACATAGACACTTATGATAAGGGTGGTGATATTGCCAGAGTATTTTTTAGCATTCAGAGCAAAATTAATTGATTTTACCCAGATTGTCCCTCTTCAGTCAAACCCTACTTTTTACTTTTTTTATATTCTTTTTACTGAATTATTTTATTCTCACAGAACGATCGATCTTCCCGTCAGTTCTTGATCTTCTAGTTGCCAAAAACTTTTCTCCCCCGGAACCGATCGATCTTCCCGTTCCCCATAAAGCCGAAATCTTGTCGTCTATTTTGAATTTAGACTTTGAGAATCACCGGTCAAACTAATTTCAGTTCAGCCGCAAAACCCTCTCTACCAAAGTTAAGGCCAAGTTTCTTAAATATTGTTAATATTTTTTATTGATTATGGATTGTGATTGGGAGTTATTTTTGAGATGTGCGAAGTGTGACCTTGTGATTCGAATGCTTGATAATGATTGTGAATTTGTAAACTTAGTTGTTTTATATTTATCAAATGTGATTGCGATATGATGGAGTTGCTCAATGTAATGTTGGTTTAGTTGTGCTTGATTTGTAAGGATGGAGCCTCATGATATTCATGCAATCACTCGCCTTCTTCAATATCATCTGAAGCAGTTTGTTATCAGCAATAATTAACAATCCTGGAACATTCAGCTCTGCATCAGCTTTCAGTTCCTTGGTTTTCTCGTGTATATTCTCTGCTGGGAAATATGTAGCACTGATTTGTTGAGTAATGCCCCCAGCTTCACCTTCCTGAACAGTGGTACCCCTGACGCAATCCAGTAACTTGGTTTTGCCAGTATCAACATGACCCATAATGCAGCAAATAGGTGAGCGCAGAATCTCTACATCACCAGTTGCAATTTGAGGTTTTGGAGCTTCTTTTTTCGCTTGAGGTTGTTGTTGTTTTGGCTTCTCCAATATGTCACCTGGAAGATCAGGAATTGACGGGAAGATCGATCGTTCCGTGAGATTAAAATAATTCAGAAAAAATAAATAAGAAAAGGTAATAAGTAGGGTAATCTGGGTAAAAGCAAATAATTTTGCTCTAGATGCTAAAAAGTGCTCTGGCAATATCACCACCCTTATGTTAATATAAGATTGTACTAGGAAATATCATCATTGAATGTGTTTAAGACTATACTAAGAGACACCAATGTTGAATCTGTTTAATCCTAATTTATGACTATACTATGAGAAACCACTAAGTACTCCGTTTAACACTATACTATGAAACATCACCAAGGAATCCGCTTTAGCACAGTGTGTATTCCATCATTTGAATAGCTCTGGGACGCTCTCCTTAGAAGACTCATGACTGCTTCACCAACGAGAGCCACTGAACCACCGGAACCTGAACCGAAACCACCAATCGAACCTTTGTGAACCCCCTGCAGCACGGGAGACCACAGTGGAGACCACCAACACGGTCTCTCGGGTCATCTATGACCCCTTAACACTGGGTATACAGTGATAATAAACTGGTCCAAAATAACAATATTATTGTCAGTGATGTGATTGGAACCTGAGACCTATCAATTATGAGAGGGTGGATTTACCACTTGAACTAATCTCATTTCACAAGATGATCAATAGTTTGTTATAAGATACATAAAAATGATGAATATGGGACCAAAAAGTTCCACAACACTAGAACTAATAGTGTACAAAAGAATAGAAAATGAGTCTCTAAAGAGACCTTCTATCCTGGCCATTGTAATCCCCCAGCCCTTGAAATATGGAACGGATAGTAGGTTGGTGATCGACCCCTGAAACACTACTTAATCGACGGTAAGAATTTGGCGGGGAAAGAGCAAAAAATATACAAAAGAATTGGTTCCATAATTGAGAAGAGAAAATAATGTAGAGTCACCCTCAATTCACATAGATTTTGGAGCTAAAGTCGTTTATGTTAAGCAGATGATAGCCATCTCAAGTGAGGTGAGGGACTGGAAAAAAATCTATCTCATAGATTGCACAAAATCCATGTTATCCCTTAAGAGTGAAGGTCCTCCTTGTACCCAACTTCTTGCATTCCGAAATAAAAAGTAGCAGGTTGTTAACATAAAAGATTAACACATCTCAGAAATATTGTGTTGTCTTATTAATGAAATTTGCATTTTGTCAAGTTAACTCTGCGGGGTAGGTCTGACCCACAAAAGATGTTCAAGCTATTAGATAAAGTCATTTTTGCTCAGAAAATATTACACCAAATTGGTAATATGCCAGAGAGAGTAAATTAAAGGTACATGCAATTTCAAATTTATATCATCACAAAGTTAAAATGGTTTCCAATGAATGTGATATGATATTATCTCACTTTTCTGGTGCAGTCAAACTCTATTTCTATATATAGTGTCTCCAATTCTGTTCTCTTTGCATGTAGAATTCATTGACTACCTGGAGCTGCTACTGTATGTGCCAACATTTTGTGAGGTGAGTGAGACATATATGATGCTACAAATATGAATTCAATATTTTTCATATGGTGCAGAGCCGACCTTGCATATACGCAAGTTACTCACTTGTTTGAGGCGTCATTTTTAATGGAAAAATGGGCCTCGTTATTAGAAATAATATAGTACATAAATATGGATAATTTCTAATTTATATTATTTTTATAGGTATTAATTTTAGATTGCGAAGAATTTAAACTATCAAAATATACTTTACTTATAGATTTCATTCTATAATATATAATTTGCATAAATAGATGTATTGTCATATGGAAAATAACAATTATATGCATTTTTTATTATTATTTTGGGACCTCAATTTTTTTTTACTTGAGACCTCGATATTTCGAGGACCGGCACTGGGTATATGATTGCTAATCGATTTCGTATCAAGGTATAGAAGTATATGACATCTTCTTTTTGCGACAACCAGGTGTATGACTCAGGACTTGGACTACTGCCACCGGTGCTTTCTTTGTAAGCCGGATTCTTAAAATGAACTACTTTCTTTATGCCGTTTTGATTGTAGGGTACAGGAGATTCACCGCTTGATAGTTTCGAATGAAAATGTCCTCTTTCATCCAAGCTTTCATAATTTGTAGGGTTTGTTATTTTGTACTTGGAAGAATATTCAATATTACTAGTAAAGGAAGATTTCGGATCGTATGTTTTGAGAAGACTAAAGTTTGTTTTTCGTACCTAACATTGGTCAAAATGTTAATTTTTGTACCTAACATTCAAAGTGTTCAGATTCTGTACCTAACATTCCAATATCGTTTCATTTTTGTATCTTACATTCAAAGTGTTCAAAACTTGTACCTAACATTCCAATATTGTTCAATCATTGTACCTTAAGTTAATTTGAAGATGAAGTTATTGTTTTTACTATTTTACTAAGGTTATTTTGGTAATTTTACTTAAAAATTAAATTTCAAAATTTCAGTTTAAATTATTTTAATTTTTAAAATTAAATTCAGAATTTAAAATTTTAATTACATTTACACTTTAGTTATATAAAATTATTTTAAACTGAATTTTTGTGAAATTAAATAAATTTAATTTAATTTACATTTACATTGAAAATTACCAAAATATCCCTATTAAAATAGTAAAAACAACAATTTCATATTCAAATTCACTAAGGTACAAAAATTGAACAATATTGGAATGTTGGGTACACGTTTTGAACACTTTGAATGTTATGTACAAAAATAAAACAATATTGCAATGTTAGGTACAGAATCTGAACACTTTGAATGTTAGGTACGAAAATTAACATTTTGACCAATGTTAGGTACGAAAAATGAACTTTAGTCTTTTGAGAAGTGCCTGAGGGATGTTATGATGGCCGTACCCGTCGTTCCCGCCATCAGCTTGAATATGTGTTTGTTCATCATGCGCGTCCCATGAATTCTTTTACGCCAATTTTAGGTGCAGGGACGGATTGTTTTTGCAGGTTAGGGTTTGCACTGAAATTCCGAAAATGCCCTCGCTTAGTTTTTTAGGTGAAGTCCAACAAAATTGATTTCCTGACATTGCTCATATAACCCCGGAAACTTATGAATTACAAATGAGACCATCTAAGTGTTGATATATTTGGGTCTGATCCCTAAAGTAAAAAAGATAAAACCGTGTTGAAGTGTTTGGGCGTTGAGGAGAAAGGGAGGGCGGCAGATTAAGTGGATTCGGTTGCAATCGGCCGGAATGGTGGGATGGAATTGAAAAGTGAATCTGCTTTGGTGGTGTGATTTGTGGATGTAGAAACTTGTACAGGTTGGGTAGGTTGCGTTTTGGTGTGCTGGGATGTGGTATTTCGCCGGCAGTATGTCGTCGGTGGTGGTGTGAGGCAAGGCTGTTAAGAACGGTGTACGGCAGAGGCAGGTGTAGAGGCAGTGATAGAGTGTGTCGGTGGTTTGGCTCAATCCCTTTTAGGAGGGCGTTAAGTCACATCTTGTTCATTCCGGTGGTAAGGCGACTCCGATGCCGGACATCTGAACATTGTTCGGGAGTGAGTATAATACGGGCCATCCGAGGAGGGATGCTTAGCCCTTCAACTCAGTTGGGACTTTAGTTTGTTAGGATGAACATAAAGAAAGGGCCTTAGAGACACTGAATTGGGCCATTAATAGACCAAAGACGATCCAAAATAATGAGTTTTCAGCCTAGTGATGTGTCATTGAGTGATGTGCACTGAATTGGGCTATAATTAGAAAAGAATGGAGCATGTCATTGAATGAGTGGTGTGCACTGAATTGGGCCGTAATAAGCATACAATTGAGCATGTCATTCGAAAAAAAACTAGGGTAATTCTGGTTTTCGGGATGGTTAAATAGGTACAAGTTTTGACAAGGTATTGTGAATACAATAAGAAAAAGAAAAAAGATTAATATATTAAAATGGAGTCTGAACCCCAGAATTACAATTACAAGCAGGAAACATGAAGGATGCAGGAAGCGCAAGTACAAAAGTTACAAAATTAGTGTACTACATAGCAAAAGAACATGAAATTCCCCTAGTGAATTCCATTGCACATCATTTAAAATGTTGAGCATCGTAGTAGCGATGTCCTTCATCCTTCCACGGTTCATCAGCATAGGCATCGGCATCGGAATCCGATTCATCAACAAGAACAAAGGGCTTATGAATGTAGGCTGTGGAGGCGTCGATGGTGGTGACGTCGATGTATTTGATGTCTCCATCTATAAAGACCCATTTCATGTTGCCGTGCATTTCAGGTTCTGATTTAGCCGTGACTTGTGGCGGGACATTGAACTTGGTTGCTGTATCCTCATCGGATGTATCAGGCACAATGATGAGCGGAATTTCATCATCTTTCTCCAGAATTGAAGGGAGCGAGGGCTTGTACTTCATGGTTCCCTTGGCCTTACCAAACATGTTATTGCCACCGAACCTTTTTGTTTGCTTAAAACTACCACAATAATGGCATATCTTAGTTGCCGGTGGTTTCTTATGGAAGGCAGTTTTGGTGAGCGGGATCATGTTGTTGCTGGTTAAAGGCTTGGTGATGGAAGGTGTTTTCATGGTTTCAATCTTGCGGGTTTGTTTGTGGATGTAACAGAAACTCATGGCTGGAAACTGTTTCGATAATTGAAAAGGAGGGAGAAGGTAGGCAGCCTTGGTGGGAAAAATATGGAGGGAAATGGATGTATATATAGTTGAAAATTTCCCGCAAAAAACCCAACAAAAGGAGTTTGTGGATGGTGAGTAGGGGCTAATAAAAATAGTAAAGTAAGAAATAGAAATATTAAAATACGCGATAGGTTTATAACAATTTTGTAATTGATGGGAACGAGAGTCATTGAATATTAATAGCGAAAAATTGTGCAGAAATATAAAATAAAAAATTGAAATTGTTAGTGAAATGGCATTGTAGATTGTTACCGAAAACCGTTATCTAATTGTGATTTGAGAGTGGTGAAAAATATTTAGAAAACATGTATGTTCAATAAAGGAAGATTCCACTAATCAATTGAATTTGAGAAGTGGCAACTGATTTATAATGTGATTTTGATTGTGCATGATGAATGAGCCGATTTAGTTGGTTAAAATCCTGAAAAAAAAAGAAGATACAAATTCAAAGCAAGGTTTATGATTAATAACCATAAAAATTGATTGAGTTTTTTGACCAGGTTCCATGAATGTACATTGTGTGAGCATATAAAGCAAGTATGTAGTTAGTAAATAAGTATTAAGGTTAACTTAGGCGTAGGAATGAATTTGGTGTAGAAATAAAAGTACTTTTTACACATTTTTCATTCTGCAGAAGGTGTGGTTTTTTACTGACCAGTAGCTCATGATCAAATTAATAGAATATATAAATAATGTAAGTGTTAACAAAATATAAGTTGATTTCATGCATGTATTATGAAATGTGTGTGGGAAAAACAAATTAGTCCCATGGTCATTCATTATGCAAAGTTTAAAAAATGATAGAAACAAAACTGTAAACCAAAAGTTTGGTTTTTAGTCAGTCTCAATGGGCATGCTTTATCTTTGTAAAAGTCAATGCAGCAGGGTTTATGACTAAAACAGTGAATTAATGCAGGGACGACATCATGTTGGCCCGTGTGTGCACTTTTCCCTGTGCAGTATTTGACTAATTGCAGTGCAGTCATTCAAGACACGGGAAAAGTGGAATTAAAAAATTAAAATGCAGGTACGGCTAAACTAGCTGGGAATAATGAAAAGACACAGAAGCGTGTTTAAAAAATCCGGCGATGATTTAACCCCTCTGGAACTACTCATGCAGTGCTAGATCTGGAGGATCTTGGCAGCCTGGATGAAATTTCTTCCCTACCACGATGATAAATACTACCACGAAAGTGAGTACAAAAACAAATCATCCAAACTGCGACTTAAAATCAACAAGAAATAATAACCTTGCGGAAAAAAGATTGAAAATTTAACAAAACCAAAATCTTTAAAAGAACAGGGCAGCCTGAAGAGTTCTCCATATGAAACTTACAGGATCTGTAAATAAATGTGATGGGAGGTTAGGTGCGGGATTAAAAACCCAACTCCAATATTTGCAAAGATCCAACTTAAAAATCGTAAATCAAAACATATGAACAACTATTCCTAACCAACTTCAAACGTAAATTAGACTGTTAAAGAAACTTGGTTTGTGAGGGAAAAAAAAGTTAAAAATTTGTTTACAAAAACATTGATACTAGATGAAAATAAACGTAAAACTAACGTTGCAAAACACCTTGAATCAGGTAAAGTTGCGAAGGAAATCAGCGGAATGGTTGAGGCAAAGAACAAATGAATTGGGGGGGGGGGTGGGGGGAGTTTATGTTCGGGAATAAATCGGTAAGTCGGAGAGTAGGTTTAATTGATGGGGGTAGGTTTGCAGATGCGTGTTTTGGGAGGTAAAGCCGGTGCTGATTTACAGCTTTGATTCGACGGTGATGGGGAGGAGTTGTCGGGTAAAGGGTACAGTTGACAGAGGGAAGATGGAGAGATACTCGAGTGGTTTTGATGGGAAGAGACGCCGGTTTTGCAGGCGGATTCAATAAACAATGGGCTGTGGAAAAGTTTTGATTAAATTGCCTTGCCTTAAATTGTGGTGAGTGAAATTTTGATTAAATTATAATTGAATAGTAGCTTAATAGATAAGAATTGGTGATTTGGACTGTTACAAATTGTTCTAGGAAATTCGCATGTGTGGTTTTAAGTTATGTTTAATTGACTAGTTTATTGAGTAATTTTGAAAGTAGGGAATTTGTATTTTATTTATTAAGACAAGTCGAAAATATGGATTTGGTGTATGGAAATGGCCAAATAATATTAAGTCAGTAGTGAAGGTGAAGAGAAGAATGAATCAAATAGCACATTGTTGGGTTAATTTTATTTTATTTAGACACCAACTTATTTGTCAAGTTGCAATATTAATAGACCCTAATTAGTAATAGACCCTATTTTGCGACTAGTTTTGACCCCTTTAGTAAGGCGGTTCTAAACGTAATATGTATTGCTTTTTATAGTAATACTAGTATAACATCCCCGAGCCGATGCACGGATATTAGATTTTTTAAAAATATTTTTTAATATATTAACTTGTATATCCCGGCAAAGATGAATAAAATTTTGGTTTAAATTTTGATTTGTATAGTTACCAAAACATATTTAAAAACATATTTAAAAATCAATGAGTAATATGAGTAATATTTACTATTATTGAGGGGAATAGATTTGCTTTTTTCTTAATATAATTGTTTTTACCGTAACTTAATTAATGATGTACTGTAAATTAATGTAAAACATGAATTTTGAAGTCGACTTATGAATTTGGGTTCGAAACAAAGTTTTAGTAAAATTGAATTTTGTAAGTCTTGAATTCTAAATATACCTCCAGTATATCGGAAGACTTTGTAAACTTTGTAAGTCTTAGAATACTCACGAATACATGTTCTATTTTTTTTTTTATAATTTATGAGAGTTAACAAATGTAAAATGAAATGTTTATTTTTTTAAGGTCACTTAAGATTTAATTTTGAAGAAAATTACTTATAAAGATGTAAATTGTTTGTGGAATATTATTATGGATGAATTAAAAGAATAAAAAAAAAATTGCTTATTATTATATTGTATGTTATGGTAATTATGATAATTATACCATAATAATACATATGAATTAGCCTGTACTATACTACAAAGATATATTTGAAGGATTAATTACGAAATAAATTAAAATATACGTACAAAAGTTATGTTTGATTGTTTCCTCAAAAGATTTTGTACTTGAACATCTAAATATTTTAAGGGGGTTATATATAGAAGGAAATATTGATTAATAGAAATTCTTAACACTGTAACATACTATTGGATGAAGTTTTCAAGATTATGGAACATTAAGACTTCATCATTCAATATTGAGATCAAGCAAACCTAAAGAAGGAACACAAACGTAAATAATTAAATGGGAATTATAGAAACTATCGAATCGATCTATAGCCAAAATCAAACAATTCACAATCACAAAATCTACAATCAGATGTAACCGTTATTATATTATGCAATATTCTTCAATATACAAATAAAAGCCAAGAAATCGACGCCGAGACAGACGGCATAGGATATGGAAAAGAGCAGTTGTCAGCACACCAGATGTTGATAAACTACAACCATTTTCAACAAACAATCGATTTGAAGTTCACCTGGGTGACTCGTACATATAATTCCATCATGAATTTTTGCAAAAAGTTAATGATAAGCGCATACTGTATAACCATTAATATTGTTTTGAGCCTCTCCGATCTCCGATTGGGTTACCTGTAGAATCTAGAAGTAAGATTAGAACAAATGACCTGCAGAATCTAAAAGTAAGATCAAAACAAATGACAGAAAAACCATGAAAAATGATAACCTGAGCTCAACAAAAATCTATATAAAATATACATCACCTAAGCACATACTCACAAACTCCTCCTTCATCAATTCAATCGAAATAAAACATCAAAAGATCTGAATGTGGAGGAAGAAGAATATATATATATATATATATATATATATATATATATATGTGCTGGCATTGTGATTTCAATGATTTAGGCATTGTGATTTCAATGATTTATAGGCTATTGAATGGAGAAGTGTAACAGAAGGGGGGAGAGAAATAGAAGGTTACTTTTAGTTGAAGGTTATAACTCCGTACGTTTAGAAAACTAAAAGAGTACCGGAAATAAAATATTTAAGATAGGAGTAAAAAATTCTGGAAGAAAAGCTGGAAAAAATGAGAAGGCGTATAAAGCATAGAAATTGAAAGATACAGTTAAGAAAGGAAACAACGAGGATGTGATTATGGAATTATTATTTTTTTGAAGAAGGCAATTAAGAGGTTAATTAAAAGAAACATGGGAGTTGATGAAAATAATAAAATTTAAATGGAAACAGAATATCCACGTGTCAAGTTCTCATTATTTTTTATAAAAAACTCAAAATTTTTAGAAAATTCGAATTCATCCTCTTTGAAAGTATACTATAGATATATCGTATACCGATAGTTGTTGATGAAAAAGTGCATGTGTAAAAAAGTATTCGAAATGCTCGGATACATGATCCGTCGTTGCGGTGACAAAGCTCGATCAACAAAAACATGGTTTACAAACATGATGTAATAAAGTTGTAATAGTTTGATCTGAATATGTGTGTATAGTTATAGGTTCATTAATTAAACAAATACGATATTGTTTGTATTTTAGAGTTACCTGAATGAATACTGAGGTTACGACATCGTTACTTAATGACTGAGTTGATCATTGTCGAATAAATGAGCAATTGATGGATCCTGTATACTTGGTTGCTCAGAGATAATCAATAGAATTGGCGCTTTTAAACAACCCTATAACGATGAACCTACTGTCGGTATTATATGTCGAATATGGATAAAGTTTGAGTGTACAAGAATGGTAGATCAGGTGAGGATTGGTTATGTTAGAACTAAATAACGTTGTATGTAGGGGTGGTAATCGAGTTGAATCACTCGCGAGTAATTCGATATCGACTTAGTCTACACACGAGTCCCTAAAACTCGACATCGAAATCGACTCGACTCGAAGTCACCTGCACTATAAAACTTAATGAGTCGAGAATGAGCAAAACATCATCTCTAAATCGAAATTAAAAAAATAGCCAGTAAGTAGAAACACATAATAAGGTTTATATTTATAAAAAGGGAAAATTTTGATTAAGGGCGGTATAACTTTCATAATTTGAAACTGGGGTGTAACTTTTATTTACATAATTTCTAACAAGGGCGGTAATTTATTAGCATATATTCATGTGATTTAAATATTGGTTTAATGACACGTATACCCCTATTTTGTAGTCATAATTAAGTTTTGTTATTCAATTCAATTCTTTTTAGTTTGATTTGAGCTCACTAACTTACTCTAATTCAATTCAAAATATTTTCAACAACATCTAAATAATTTAGATTAAATTCAATTCAGTTCAATTTTATTAATTTTATGAAGTTGAAATAACATTAAATTTATTTTGTATAATTTTAGTTGAGTTTAGTTTCATTCAGTTTTTTCAAATCCAGTTAAAAAACTTGAAGTTATTATTTATGTGAATTTAAAATAAAAATTTGCAAACTTAATAAAACTGAACTGAATTATTAAAATTGGGATGAAACACTAAATTTGATTTAACTTAATCAACATTCTAAGTAAGTGAACTTCGTGGAATTTAGTGAAATAGAACTGAATTGAATTGAATTTAATGTGAACTAAATGGAAATTCAACAAATATAAAAAGTATTAGACAGGACGAAATTAAATTTTAATCAAGTTAGAGTCCATAAAACTCAACTAAATTTATAATAAAGTTTAGAATACAAAACAGGGGTATACATGTCTTTAAACCAATATTTAAATCACATAAATTCAAGCTAATAAATTACCGCTCTTGTTAGAAATTATATAAAAGTTACACCCCACTTTCTAATTATGAAAGTTATACCGCCCTCAATCATAATTTTCCCTTTTTATAAATCTAAAGGTTAGATTGATTGAATAATGTAATAAAGTTAGCTTGAACTTACCACTCAATATTGAAAAAGTAATTAATTATATTATTGTAGCAAATAATTTGATTAGCCTACACATATAAAGGCTTATATATGTAGTACTCATCTTAATCATGAACTGTATAGAGTAGTAGTAGTGATTACTTGAGAACAATAGATTCCAACAGAATGGGTTCTTAGTTCAAATCTCTAATGTTACATTTTTGTAAGCAATGAAGTTATAAAATATGTCATTATCTAACATGTATGTAATTAGTTCCATGTTGAAATGCGTTTGAAAAGATTTCTATATCGTCTAAAGAAGGCGTTGCATGACCGGGAAGACATCGACTAGTAGTTGCTAACCGATCAAATGAACGGTGGTTCATAACGACAGGCTACAATGCTCTATAATTTAATGAAATTAAAAGGCTTAAGGGTAACTACTAGACGGGTTGAAAGATAGAAAGATATTGGAATAAATCAAGTAAGTTCAGAATCAAGTATAGCTGCTTCACGTTCAATCACGAACTTGTAAAGTGTGATAATATATTACTATCATCGATCAATATATCTATTTTTAACACACTATCACGATCGTATGTGACCGTGAAACCTAATTGTAGAGAAGCAAAATAAATCAAAACTCTTTTTATACTATTGTCATTGTACATACGATTCAAAATAAGTAGTTGAATAATTTGCTATTGCATACTACATTTCATACAATATTAGAGGACTATAGAATTATTTTAGAGTATATTACTAATAAATGAGTTTATTGAAATTTATATATTCATATAGTAATTGATTAATGGCGATTTTGAACGCCATTTTGAATTGCAGCATGCTTTGGGTTGGGGGCAGACAATATTTTGGAGAGTATAACCATAAATTAATTACAAATAATAATTAAAAATGGGTTCGGTCTGCAAGAAAGATGAGGCTGAACTTCATTATTATTGCCGGGACAACCAAAGGTTTAAACCGCCCACTTTCCCAATGAAACCACTCTCCAGAAATAAACTGTCATCATCTCCCACCTCTTCTCCTTCCTTCACAAACCACTCTCCACTTTCTCCACTTTCTCCCTTCTGAAAAAAAAGGTTTTTGTGTGAAGCTGCCTCATTCCCAGCGGCTATGGTGAAAACTAATCTCCCCCGTACGCCCGCTGGATCTTCCGGGTCATCCTCTTCAACCGATAGCTCCAGCTCCGACTCATCGAGCTCATCCAGCCTCCCACCGCGTAAGTCTGCGCAGGTCGCCGAGATTGTGGATAAGGCATGCAACGATGTTCACATCACTGAATCACGGGCTCGCGATTCACCGCCACGTCCATGTAAGTTCACATAAACCGATGCTTTCAGATCTATTGACAGTGCATGCAAAGTTTTAATTTTGGGGTTTGTTTTTGAAAGTATCACAACTGATTTGTGAGGGTCTTGTGTAAAATTGAAAATAGATCGCCATGTTTTTATGTTTGGGATGTTGAATATTGAGATACAATTATATATGAAATTGTTTATTCGACAACTGATTGTGAAGAAGTTCGTTTTAATGGATTTATTGGTAAAAATAGTTATACTTTTCGTTTGGGAGTCCGAATCCAGGAAGGAATTGTAAAAGTAGAATCTTTAATACTACATGTTTCTAGATCTGATCCTTCCTTGATAGAAGTCGGATGTTTTGTGCCTATGGTTTGTATTGTCAATTATTGGACCTTTTGTAGCCGAAATACTTCATATTTTTTACACACAAAACACCGAATCTTTATTTTGACCACAAGTAGTTTTTTACTCATCATTCTTTACTTGGTAAGGGTCAATGTTTGTCTTCATATAGTACATTATTTTGGTCCACCCGTAAAACTTTTCTAATATATTCTCTTGTACTTGCAGCCTCTGTGGGGCAGGCCCCAAAAATTGACAAGGTCTACCAGAGACGCAACAAAAAAGGGACTGCGAAGAAATCTGTCCCTGTGTCCAAGGGGGATGCCAGAGAAGGTGGTACTTTCGGTCTGAAACCTGCATCAAGAATAGATACGGGGACGTCGAAGCGGTCTTCCGGTGCTCGCGCCCACAGTGATGGCCGCCGGAAAGGTGGGCGAGGTTTTCAGCTGGGAAAAAGAAAGCGGGTTTGGGATCCCTACGAAGCTGAGGAGGAGGATCATTTTTTCTTCCACGACATTTGTAACAAAAGGATGGCTGAATTCAAGGAGATTGTTGAGAACCTGACAAGCCGGCAGAGAGAGGCTGTAGAGCAGATTGGTTTCGGTGGCCTGCTCCACTTCGATGTCGAGGAAATCCCGGATGACATGAATTCCTGGTTAGTTGGGTGTCTGGACCCGGTGAAGAAATACTTCCACTGGAATGGCGACATTAGGTTTTCTCTGACTGCTTGCGATGCGAAGAAGGTGTTCGGCTTGAATGCCAACCCGGAGAGGTCGGTGATTGCCAATCCCAGGCACGAGGAGGCGCGGAGGGTTCTCAGGCGCTGGAAGACCCGATACTGTCTGCATTCTACTGAAAACATATCTGTGGGAAGGGTTAAGGAGTTCATAACCCGTGAAGGTAAAGGAGGTGAAGATTTCAAGAGGCTGTTTGTGCTGGCAGCAATGACGCTGTTGCTTACCCCGGTTTTTGACTGCAACGTTGGGAAGACCCGATACTGTCTGCATTCTACTGAAAACATATCTGTGGGAAGGGTTAAGGAGTTCATAACCCGTGAAGGTAAAGGAGGTGAAGATTTCAAGAGGCTGTTTGTGCTGGCAGCAATGACGCTGTTGCTTACCCCGGTTTTTGACTGCAACGTTGACCTGGGTCTTCTCAGTTGCCTTTGGGACGTCGAGGCAATTCAGACCTTTAACTGGGCGGGGTATGTGGTAGATCATCTGTGCCACTCAATTTATATGAACCAGCTAGAAGAGAGTAAGAATGGGGATCGTCTTAGCAAAGGGAGTGAAGGATGCGTGATGTTGCTCCAGTTGACTTATTTTCACAACACTATCTGGCCCGAGTCTCCTCTCTCGAATGATGAACCCTATCTCAGACACTGGGGAGGGAATAAGATCGGTTTTAGGGTATGGGAGGAGATGAGGTCGAAGGGCTTTGGATATCTGATGTTCACAGATAAGATATGTGTTGGAGCTGAGCTAATCGACGTTGTCCCCGCTGTCAAGCTGCCACCGAGAATTGAGGAGTGGGATGAGAAAGACATGGTTGAAGGGCTGGACGAGGACGACATGCAAGAAGCACTGAGGAATGTGAGTACTTTATTTATATTAATTTTGTTTTGCATTTGTTACAATTTAATTGAGCTAACATTACATTAAACTAATCCGGCCTTAAACTAATGTGTGTGAAGCTGTGATGGTGTTATTTTGAAAACCTTAACATAATAAATGACACTGTTTGTGTATGAATGGAAATCTTGTGTTTGCTACCTATTTCTGTAT
Organism: Sherardia arvensis; assembly: GCA_948330725.1. Classification (NCBI taxonomy): domain Eukaryota; kingdom Viridiplantae; phylum Streptophyta; class Magnoliopsida; order Gentianales; family Rubiaceae; genus Sherardia; species Sherardia arvensis. Next base: position 33,798,610 of record OX415236.1, read on the forward strand.
TTTTAAAAGTATAATTAATATCTGATTGTGATTGTGATGTTCAACAGGACCCCCATAGGAGGATATGGCACATACTTAGGGACGTTGACAAGCTGCTATCTGGTTATGCCACCTGTCTGGATATGAGGACACCATCTCTTAAGCAAGGGTGCTTTAAAATTCATGCAGATGCTGTGGTGACGTTTGATCCAAGGCCAGGTTTCAACATTGTGGAAAAGAAGCTGCTGCAGGTGTGCACAGAGGTCGTACCCTCCATTGCCAAGGTCAGAAACTCAATGTACGATGAGCCAAACCCAGTAATCGAGCCTCTAGATGCCGAGCACCCCGAGCAAGAGCTGCGCAACAGTCCTTGGTGTACCTGGACGTTCAACTATCCTCCCACTTATGACTCAGGCCTAATTCAGGAGATGTGCACTTTCAGCCATAACTTCAAGCAGCATGAACTGGAGATAGCAGACTACTGCCTAAGCGGCGGAATGGCGTCGTAAAATTCCCCTACCTTTTGCAAATATTAGTCATATTTATTTATGGATACAGTCTGATCAGATTATAATTTGTGCGTTCATTTTTTGATTAAAGGGAAGTGCTGTACAAGACAGATGATGATGCGCTGCTGTATCGTGTTGAAATGTGGACGCTTGCGCCCCATAGGAGTGTCAACCCATCAACGTTGAATGCTTATGGAAAGGTATTGAACTCTTACTGGAGCCGCAGAGGATGGGCCACACGAATTTGCTTGGAGACGGTCATAGTTGTGGTAAGTTGCCTTATTTCAGCTTTTATTTTGTTATTATAACACATGTACCTTATAAATATATAGAAAATTGAACTTGGTTATGTGTTCTTGGACCAGGATATCGAGAAGGTTGACCCCTTGCAGGTTGTTGAGCAATGGCAGATGTGGATGGGTGCATCAGACCTGCGCATTCTCGGAGCCGCTTTTGTAAGCTAACCATATCCTCTTTATACAAGCTTTACTAGTCCTAGACTCGAAATTCAATGCATCGTGTTTTGCAGGTGCACATTCCTGTCATGTACAATGGTGATTACTCTCTTGTAGTAGTCAACTTTGTGGACGACATAGTCCAGATGATTGAACCGAGAAGGCCAACTTAGGACATGACCGATTTCCCGATTCTGGGTCGGAAAATTGTAAGTATGGTCCTCATACTATTTTGATGATTTTTTTTTATTCACTACTAACACTTTAATATCAACCAATTGATATTCAGGGGGAATGTTTCTGGCAGCTGCTAGAGGCTAAGAAGCACTCAAACTTTCTGACCAGATTCCGTGAGTTCACATACAAGCACATCATCCCAACATGGACTGAATCCGTTCTGTACACTGACAGGGGAATATGTGTCATGTATATGATGGAGCATTTCACTGGTTCAACATATGTTCTGGATGGGATGAGATTGAACTCGGTAAGTTGTCCACTAATAGATCAATTTATGTGTTTTCCATCTGCTTATACATACCTTAATATGTATGTATCCATTTTCATTCTAGGAGCACAAGAGGATGCAGCTGCGTTTGGCCTACCTGTGTTTCATTGTTATGGATGAGTCCAACAAGAACCGGAGGGCACTATACGATCGCATCCCTTACTTTCTGGCTAGAAAGAAAGAACCAGCTGCTGCCTGAAGCATGGAATACCCTTTTGTTTTTGGTTTGGTTTGCATGGTGGGACCAAATGTGTGGATCCCTGTTTAAACAATGGATTTATTTTTAAACGCTGGCCTCAGGCCATGCTGCTGCTGCATAGACATTCATTATTTTGGTTTTGGCATGTATAAATTCGTACTTTCGTCTCCATTTAATATGTTGCCAGACATCTTCCCACATGTTTCCGAATCATTCGAAGGTGGTTTTGTCATCTATTTTGGCATCTATTAGTTACTGAATGACATATCCATTTTCAGTCATCAAATTTGATAAAATTGCCCCAAGTTTTTTAGAATCCATCATTTTTCGCCCTCCAATTTCCGCAAGGGGTCGGATCATCTGTCCTGGTAGTACATAATCGGATGAGTGCTAAGAAAATGTCACTAGTTTTATTTTAATTATAATAAGTATGGTAATAAACTAATAATATACTAATTAAAAGTATAATTTCAATATATGTATTATTGTATGATGAATACATGACTTTAGAAAGAAAAATACAGTTACATTCTATAATCTCGAGCGTGACTCAATTAGTATAAGCAAATACGGTTGTATACTATATCCCTTGTTCAACAATCCCGAAACGAACACAATTGATATGAATGAAATGAAATTGAATATGACAATGTTTGTTGATCATTATCAAAGAAAAATTATAGTACTCCCTATTAATTTCTTGATCCATCCAAAATATGGCCCATGGAATTGATCAAAAACCATAATCACAAACATTGACCTCTAATACTAAAAAGATTAGAAAATTAAACAACCTTGTACGGACGAAATCATGATCATGAACAGTAAACAGTCGTGAAGGGAAAATTACAAATCAGTTGCAGGAACCGTCATCTAATTGATGCATGATACTCAAAATTGATACATATATCGCACCAGTTTTCAAGTATAGTTGTGTGGGGTTTTATAGCATCAAACAACTTAAAAACTGGTTGAAAAGGAGACTAGTAGAATTTAGACAAATGGAAGATAGACCATACCGACTGAAACAGTAAATATGAGAATAAAGATGGAAAAATAATGACAGTAATAATGAAGCGATATAAGATGATAGAGATGAGTGATTCATTTAGAGATAAAAATAAATGACAATACATTAGAGAATACACAAAAGAATAGTAAAAATGCAGTTGCGTACAACAACCTCAGTACCATGAACACAAAGATTGGTCATACATAGGGGTGCCAATTGAGAGAGTCGATCGCGAGTACTGGGTAACTCGACTCGACTCGAGAAACATATTAATCGTGTTCTACTAGACTCGAGAACTCGCTCGTTTAATAATACCACGTTCAACTCGAACCCGTGATTATTTATCGATTATCAATAATACCTTTCACTTGCCCCTTTTATTTCTTCTCTTTTCATCTATCTCCTTACCAAAGCTTCACCGGTTATGTGCCATTATTATCGTCTCGGATTACGAGTCACGGTTTAATTTCACAATCCCTCCAACTTCATTTTTTCTTCGCACATTGTATTCAAACTAAATTGAATGTGAGTAAAATAAAATCAACTGATTTTAAATCGCATCGTTCTAAATGCATCACTCGGGGATGTAAAACAAGATGCAGATTGCATTGTTTGGCCATTCCATTTGTCCCATATTTTCAATTGTTGTGCACCTAAAATTGGCGTATAAAAATAACATATTTGATAGTGAAAATCGTCTAATAAAAAGAAGGGATACGCATAAGTTAATTGTTGTCAAATTTTGTTCACTACGGTCCCACCCACGTGTATCTACACATATTTGACCTGCTGATGGTGTGTTGGGGAAGCTTGGTCTAGCATAAATCATCTCCATTATTGCTGCATCTTCATCTCTTTTCACGGTCACCCTCTCGGTTCAAAGTCACCGGCGCAAGAATGGCGCAGTCTTGCTCATCCAGCTCGATCCCAAACCTCAGGCCGGAGAATGTGAGTTGCAGCAGATGCGGCTTATCAGCTTATCTAGTCGTCTCCAAATCGGCGGCAAATCCGGGACGTCTGTACTACTCTTGTCCAGACCACGGCTGGACGAGATGGTTGGTGGATCATGGGAAGCAGGTCCGTCAGTGAAGTCGCGGAAGATGTGCGACCGCCGATCAGGCGGAGGCGGAGGAGGCACTCATTGGAGGAGATACCGAAGCTATCAACCAGTCAATGGCTTCGGTGAGGACGGAAACGCAGGAAACTGGAGTTCCTCTTCCATCTTGTCGCTGCTGCTTCATGGTCAGGGCACTGGCACTCGTCAATCTGGTTTCCATACTTGCTAACTTAATTAGCTTGATTATGGTTTCATCCAAGAAAGGATTCTAGATCTGGAAACGGCTGTGTCATTGTTAGTTACTAGTTGTTTGTAATTCTATAATTTCAGTTCTGGATGTTATTTGATGTATTATCCTTTACACTTGCCTACGACTTTGCATCAGTTAGATATAAGAAATGCTCAACATAAAACGATGTCATTACTTGCTATGGTGTCTTATGTATATTATGTAATAAATAAGTCTTAATTATATTGTAATGTAATTATTGTAAAAGAAGAGTAGTAATTTCAAAATGACTATAAAAGTCCAGGGTATAATATTTACACCACAAAATGGAGGGTCTATATTTAACACAAAGAAAAATAGCTATACATGGCGTATATTAGAATTGAAGATGTTAGTGCTGGTTGGAAATGATATAAAGTAATGCAAATTACCCCTATTAGATAAAATAAATAGCATGATTTATTAGTAAACACATTTCTATCTGCATCCACATAATTTCATTTTTGAACTTATAATACAAATAATTATTGCATGTTATCATATGATCATATCAATTACAATTGCTATAATTTAAGCTATCCATACAAACTTTTTCATTGAAAATCTACCTTATCCTTCGAAAATATAGTATGACATGAATATCAAACATGTATTACATTTTATTAAAATGTATTAAAATAATCAGGCAAACATACAGTTACTGTAATTACACAATAGTATTGGTGCAACAAATAGTGATAAATAGTGACAAATAGTGATATTGGAAATCAATAACAACGATAGTAGCAATGGAAGAACTCTAATAGCACATTTTAAATAGACTAACATCGTGAATCAAAAGACATTTTGATTAGGATATAATTAATCTATTTTATGATAAACATGATTAATAAAACAAATTCTATGTGTTGATATTATCATAGTTGCAATCTAATTATTATAGCTATTTACAAAACTTGTAATCGTTAATGTTTATCGAACAATTGGAATAAAATTAGACAAATAGTACAACAATCAGTGAAAACTTAGTAACACATGGTAAATTTACTAAATTAGTATACAAAAAAGACAAACCTTTAGTAACACGTATGTTTAGTTATGGTTTACCATGTGATGATATTTACTAATCTAACCGTTTAGCTATATACAAAGTTGAGCATTGATAGTAGTTATATAACATTTCAAAAAGTATCATATATAACTAAAACTATAACAATGAATTGATAAGTTAGTAAGGCAAATGGAATTTTATGACATTGCCAAACAAAGTAGCCAAACAATTAGTGTACAGTTGTTTTTGTTATGTCTATACAGGAGGTTTTTTGTTGGGAAAAATGAAATAAGTTATGTATATTAAAAATTTAGGCACAACTATAAGATTTAGAAAAACCGACACGTGGATTTACTGTTCGTTATTATAATTATTACAATTTATAATAATAGAATATTATAGCGAAAGTTGGTAAGGAAAGAAATTACATGTGTAGTTGCACAATTAGATTAGATTGACATCGTCAATTAATCTTAAAGAGATTGTGATTAGGATATAATTAATCCTATTTTTTCATTTTCATAAAAAGATTATTGCTTGTTATAATGCGATATTAGAAATATAATCATTTTCTCTATCGATGCAAAATTTGTCTTTGAATATGTATATCATAATTCAAAAATATAGTATAACAATCAGTGAAAATTAGTAAATTCTATTAAAATTTGTAAAATGATTATGGAAAGTAAAATTTACTATAATTGGTAACATTATTAGGCAAGAAAATAGTGATAACTATTTTTGGTTATTCATATTGTTTTTGGGAAACGTGACATAACTTGCTAAAATGAGTAAAGAAAAGATTTGGCAGAAAATAAATTAACGAGAAACAGACACATGTCACGAGTGTTTACTACTTTATTAGTAATTAGTATATATAGATTTGTAGTAATTGTTATGTTACTTTATCGGTTAAAAAAATCAGAATATTTACATTCCACATGTAAATATTCTACATTTAAACAACGGTGAACTATCGATATCTGTTTCTATTACACATAATTTACGCTACCCACTACATATGAACCGCAGTCTTTTATTTTGAAGCTTACACTAATTCAACAGTTACATTATACAACATAAATGAGTAATTATACAACATATATGATCTCATCAAAAACCATGCTTTGGTTATACAAGATTTTCTTTTTCCAAAATGGATGCTAAACTCAAATATTACTCTTCACACAATGTGTAGGAGGGGTGCTTTGTCATGGCCTTACATCCGAAACCGACATTTATATGTATGTATGAATGATTGATGTGACAAGTCCCTACTCCACATGTGAATAATAAAAAGTAAACTAATTTATGCCTATTTTTATGACCATAGTCTGCCAAAGCTTCCACCCCTAAACTGAAATGATGCTCTGACCGAGGCTGACCACCATGTAGCAGCGTGCAAGCACACATGTGATGCTACAATAGCTGTTCTAGCACCTATAATGGCCCTTCAATAACACAGCAAATGGAAGCACTCCCAACAACTAAGAAAGAAACATTTCCCATCCATATCGAAAACTAAGAAAAATGAACTCCCCCAAGGAAATTGGTTCGATGGATGATCTGATAGCTTTTTTTGCAGAATTGGAAGTTGAAGTTGAGGCCAAAATTGCAGACGTGAAGGTGCAAACCACATCAGGTATAATACTGTCGTTTCTGCTCATCAATTCTGTACCTCATTTGCACCTTCTAATTCATTGTTTGACATAATTTATGTTCAGAAATTGATTCCATAATGCTGGATTTTGATGGTGATCAACAAAATTTGGCTCGTTCATTCAAACTCATGAAAGACATGCATAACAGCATGAATCCCGATCCCAGCAACATCTCCGACGCGCTGCAAGAGGGAATCATAGACGAAAATCGGGTATTTTATGTGTTATTGTGTGTGACATCATAAATTCACCGAAAATAACTCTATCATCATGGATTTATTTATTTATACAGAAATGCATGAATGATGATATTGCTCGAATCAAGGCAGCAATGGATGAGATGATTGCTAAAATGGGAACCGACCATGAACTGTACAAAAATGGAATAAGGGCAGCGTTCATGGGCAAAGCAGGTCGATTCCGGGTGACTTCATATGCAAAATCCTACAAGATTGAAGATTACTGCGCTACCCATTCTAGTTCCTCCTCCAAAAATTAAAGCGTGTTATATCAATCTACATAACAAAAGACTGTTGCTAGTTTCCGTGCTAACTATTCAACAGTTGATGTGATTCTTGTACTCGTACCAACATTATCCTGAAATAATATGCTCAAGTAATAATTCATATGCGGGTCTAACAATAAATAACATCGCCCGCAAACCGTGCTCAATTCACTTTAACAATTTACTGAATTAAAATTCATTCACTTATTCAAAATGGAAATATATGCTGCACTTATTAAGGAGGTGATCAAACACCCATCAGAGTTTCAAACCGAGCATGCCATCTCCAACATTGTTTTCAAATCAAATCCAGAATTGCACTTAATAAAAAACAAACTTAAAACATATCAAATTACAATCTCCCAACGCACAACATATCCCTCTTCAAGGATCAATTACCACATTCTCACTAGCAGTATCTCTAAGATGGTCGCAGAACATGGCTTGGAGATTCTGGAACCTCTCCAATCTCTCACCATATCGCTCCTCCCAAGGCTGCAGACTCTTGTTGCGGAACCGGAACCAGGTCGGATGCATTTTAGGTAATGGATTATCTGGTACGTCGTCATCATCCACGGAGAAGTGGCCAAGCACAAAGTGATACATGCCGCGCCTCAGGATGAGGGAGATCTCAGGGAGATCTCCGTAATCCTCAATGTTGCCCTTCCACGGCAGAACTGTGGTACACTCATGACTACCAGTGTCGTTGATTGCGTAAACCATCGTTACAGCGCGGAAAACCTGAGCAATGGCAAACAGATGTGACGGCGTTTTCATCCAATGAGATATGTAGCACTTATTCCCTTTCCAGTCAATGCGGTTTGCTGCAGCCTTCACACCACCATCTGCACGAGGGTATATCTCCTTGTAAATATCTCTGTATAAATTGAGCTCGGTCACAATCAACGACCTCACTGTGACATACAGATTCGCTGACTTTAAGAATCTCAAGGCAGCACAGCGGAACCCACAATTGCCATCTCCTTCCACGTTGTCTATAGCCACAAGATATTCTCTCACAAATAATGGCACATCCCGCCCCCCAGCCATGTACAGTAGTTCATCTACACAAAAACATAGCAACCAGTTAACATGGTGTTCACTACAAGATCTAATTTATAAAATCTGAAAGTGGCACATGATAAATAAGGTTCACATACCAGATGCAGTGATAGCAGGCTCGGTTTGACTCGACCGAAACTGTTTGTCGGTATGCTCCCACCCTGACAACAAACGAGGCATATTGGCATTTTTCTTTGGCGGTCTTCCTCGCTTTGTAACTTTCGGCACCGGCTCATCGAACACCCCCTCCTCAGGGTACATCTCAGCCCGGACCAAATGGGTCACCCTACGCCAGTCAGCGGCATCGCGCCCTTCCAAATCCCTAAACATCTTCTCCAGGTCAAAGGGGAAGGGGCAGTAAGGGACATCCACGGCCACTCCGTCGTACGCCAGTGTTCTCCAAAAAGGATCGACATTTTCCAGCTGTATGAAATCTCCCTTGTCACGAAGATCCTCAATCTGGCACCGACAAGGAAGTCCGTGTACTGTCCTAAATGCATGTGTGCACTTTCCCAGTTTTGTACACTCTTTCATAAGCAGCGTTAGACAGTGGTGCGACACACGGCGCTGTAAAAGGGCAAATGGGGAGACACCAAATCCATGAAGCGTTTTAGATTGACTCCATTCCAGCCTGCACTTAATCTCTGCTATTTGTGACTCAACCTCCGCATGCGTCTTTTCAAACAGAGTATCTAAACCGCCACGGCATGAAGACATCCATGCCTTCAAAGCAGAATGAGCTCCTTCAACCCTATTTGTGGTGTTGTTTCCAAAATGCCTTGCACGGTTTGTCCAGGCGAGAACAATTTTTTCCTTGTGCGGTAACCATGTATCGTCAATGTACTTATGAAACCGCGTACCCAACCGTACTTGCACCTCAACTTGTTGTAATTCTCCTCAAATAATTCAACTGTTGGAGAATGTAGCATCACCCTAACAGCTCCATTGCATAATCGGTCGGCATCCTTCGCAGAGTGTAGTATATGAAGCGCTTTAGCTCTGATCATTTTCTTCACATGGAACATGCAGAGGAGGTGATGGGAATTGGGAAAAACAGTCTTGATTGGGTCCAACAATCCAAGCTCCCGGTCGGTCACAAGGGCTTTCGGCTGCGTGTCTCCTAGCAGCTCAGCGAAGCATCTCATAGCCCACAAGTAGCTTTCCTTATTCTCGTGCTGCAATAGGGCTTGTGATGCAGTAAAATTCTGGTTACATGGAGTGACACCAACGATTTCCACCAACGCATACTCGTACTTGTTTGTGGAGTATGTCGAATCGAGACAAAACACAGTGCTGTATATCCGCAACATTTTCCTGCTGTTTGGGTGGCACCAAAACAAATCTACAATGCACAAGTAAACATGCTCATCAGTTTCATGTATGTTCATGTCATTTCTCAATTAAACAATTATGTACATCAAAGGGACGACTAAAATTTTACCTCTCAGTGTTCTTGTCCCCGGGACAAGCTCATGCCTTGTGAAATAATCTCATTCTCTGCACATCTGAAGAAATTGCATGGCTGGATTACGGCCCTCTGCAGCCTCCTTCTTCAACTTAGTTGTGTAATTATACACTGCCCTTGACAACACTGGCTTCAGATTATCGGCATACTTGAGAGCTTTGACAATGGCTTTCGGAGCGCAGTGAGCAAACCACATCTCCTTAATCTTCAGCCTATCTTCATCGGTCAACCGTGTGTATGCAAGGTTGCCTTCAATGTAATAGGTTAGGGGATGATTATGGCAACCTTTAAACACGTGGACGTGATACAGCCTGTCATCTTCCTTTCTGATCGAGCCACGGAACTGGCACCCAACTCTCTTCGACGATGTTATCCTCTTACCCTTTGCAACCAAATTTGAGAAAATATTCCTCCTCTTGTTACTCCTACGCTGCGCTGCCGTGTCCGACTCTTTTCTGTCAGCATATTCGCACGTGAAATAATGGTGGTAGGATCCATCTGCCCGCTTCCTTCTTGAGGATCTGATGATGTTAAAGAGCTTCTCATTTGCTTGGGCTTTAGCCCACCCGAAAGCAAACAGCTCGCTCTCAAAAGTCATTCCAGTTGAAGCACTCGACATGTGTGTGGTAAAATCAGGACCGCCCTCCTGCACAATTTTTAACAAACCATATCAAAATAATAATTAAAATTTAATGAACTTGATTATCAAAAACAGTTGGGTATTACATTATCCCGACGATCATTTCGGAAACCTAACTTCTATTTATTTCATTAATTTGATTGACCAATTTACATGGATATATTTTTCCAGGAATGGAGTTTCTAATGTATATCTGTTTGGTCAGGCTTTTCCACATAACACATAAACATAATTAACCATTCTTTATTAATAGTTGGGATATTTATTAATATAAGGTATACCTACACCCTCTTCCAAGTGTCTTCAAACGTAACATATTTGACTAAATTAGATATACATAATTTTCAAAGTCAATTAGAAAATCAATAGAATATTACACAATTAACTTGGAAAAATATATTTTTTCCAACACAAAAATTAATTTCAACAAACTAGAAGAGTGGTGTTAGTTTAAGAATCTTATCTTATTTATGTTTTAGGAGATTTGTTACATATTATATACAAAATATATATTATCAATAAAATGACTATTACAAAAATAGACTTACAAATATTTGAATATTGGCTTTCGGCCTATAATTTAAACAAACTTAAATGCTGCGCCTCTAAAGTGTGTAATATTTAAGTTGGGGCTAAAAGTTCCTTTTTTTAAGATTCCTACGGGTCCATAATTATCCATTTTTGGAATATATTAGTTTGTCGAAATAATTTATTATATTATTCATCCATTATAAAAATGGAAAACATTGGACAAATAAGTCAACTTCGTCACTGCAAAAGCAGCCACCCCTTCATTTACCTCACTTCACCAGATAAAGTAATACTACAGTTGGGCCCTTCTCAGATAAAATTAAAAAAAATTCACCTGACAAATCCAGAACTAGCTATTACTTTCAGCAAAATATTGCCCACATGCTAGGTCTGTTCCATAACAGTCTACAATGTAGGCTACTGTTTACACAAAATTTTCAATTTTTACAACTACTGAATTAAATACTACAATTGTTTCAATGACAGCATTTAATATTCAACCGCCCTATTTTGTTATAGTTTATACATGTAATAATTACATTTATCTGCTAATCTTTTTCAAAAAATCACCATTAATCATTGCAAAACAAGACTACATTTCATTCAAATTATCATAATCAAAATAATTCAACCCATTGCACACATACTAACAATCTATTTTTCTTTTTATAAAATCATTTTCAAAGTAATAGTTTGACAAGCATGTGATCTAATGTCCTTATGAATAGGCACTTACTTCTCCCATGCTGCCTTTTTCAACAGTGAATCAACCTTCAACAACAATTGAACACAACTCCAACAGCTAAACCAGATCTTCTTTGCTGCAAATAAATTCAAGAGATATAGTCACATCAGACAGATAAGTACTATCAATTAAAAATACAAGGGATGTATGCATGTCTCAAAATGGAAAAATAGATGAAGATCGGCTTACATGCAACCAAATATATGCTTCCTAGTCCATCACCTTCAACAAAACACGCCCAAATCTCACAGTCAGTGTTCAATAACTAAAAACATATAACTTATCCAAATAATGTAACATCCACTTACAAGAAAGGGGTTTTCACCATCATTTAGCTCCACCTGCCACATGCAACAACGAATCCATCACTTTTTCAGATCAAAGATAAAATTCACACTCATATCAACACACATAAATGAGTTTTGTACATTCTTACTTTCAACGACAACCCATCTTTTAACTCTTCATATCAACTCTAAAAAATCTGCAGATCAACACATTTTCCATAAGCGTTTATACTCCAGATGAAGGTTAGAAATAAAAATGCTATGGATACAGAGTGTACAGTAGGGGGATTAGACACTTGCCTTTCGTGAGCCCATAGAGACAAACCAGAGAAACTCTCTGTTTCACTCTTCTGCTTCCACACTAAGTATATATAGTCACACAATTGACTTAGGGGTAGAAAAGTAAATGTACTGCTAGGGTTTCATCTGGGCCGTGTTTCCAATCATAAACCAGCCCGCCTCACCAAACCACACCTAGCAACTTACTTTTGATATGGGCCTCATGTCGATTAGGCCTGCTAATGAAACGTCCCCGTGTGGAGCGGATTGGTCCAGCCGGTCTGCTAATGAAACGGCGCCGTGTGCAGCGGATTGGACTCGCCGGAAAAATGGTTCGACTGCCAAATCTGCCATACCAAATTCAAAACGGCACCGCCGCCCTTACCTTATTCTGAACCAACGTCGGTCGACGCTCCCACTCCCACACCGTGCGTTTCAATCCTCCGATTCATACCCGCCGTCGCCTGACGCTCCCACCCACCCGGGGATTCAGACCCACCGCCGCAGGCAGAGCGCCCCACCGCTGATTCAGATCCACCGCGGATTCAGACCCACCGCCGCAGGCCGAGCACCCCACCGCTGATTCAGATCCACCGCGGATTCAGACCCACCGCCGCAGGGCGAGCACCACCAACTCTGATTCAAACCCACCGATGCAAGCCGATCAAGCCAAGCACAACACCTCGGATTCACATCTTTACGACCCAAATCTCCCAAATCTCCCAAATCATCTCCTCAAATTGTTCAATATGATTGCCTAAAACAAGATCCGTTTCACTATTTTTTTCCCCTCACCCACCACTTCTGCCTTTTACATCCTCAAAGATTTCCAGATTGGGGCTTGACTTTTAGTCTTATCCCACCTACAAACAATTATTTGCATTTCGGTCCATGCGGCAAAATCGCAAATAAGAACAACATATTCAATCTGAGCCCTAGAAAACTTACGAGGCAATTTAGGCATTTCACTTCAAACCCTAACCTGCAAAAACAATCAGTCCCTGCACCTAACAATGACCTTCTTTTATGATGTGGCGATAATGCATTGTGATTTAAATGTAGTCATGTTGATTATCAATTTCTCATATATATTTATTTTAGTATATGTTAAATATTATTATATTATTTAAGAAAATAAATTATACATGTGATGTTATTTTAATGTAAAATTAGTTATCTACCATAAGTTTAAGTCATTTATTCATGTTAATGGTTACTCATTTTCTCAAGATGGTTGTGGAATCATGTTCCATTTAGATAATTTTAGTGATTGTTTTTCTTTATGATGAAGAGGACATCATAAACTTTAAAATGAGTGAAATCGAATATTTTCTTATCAAAAAACTTTGTCATTCAATTGTGGTTAGGAAATTCGAGAAGACATTGGCATATATAGTATATATATGATTGTACTTACCATAGCATGTATACAATCTAAACATGAAAGTTGTACTATTTGATAAAATATTCTCTTCAAATTCTAATTTCCTAAACATCATGAAACTCCTACTATATATCTAAGCTCAAAAAAACATTATTCATTTTGAACTAAACATACATGTTTTAATACAAGAATGCACATAAAAACTTTATATAATGGCGCCACGCGCTGTCCAGGCATCCACACACGTCAAAAGGTGGAAATATAATGTTTTATATAATATTTTAAGAAAATATAATGGCAAACAATATTTTCTCCTTCCACACACGTCAAAAGGAGCTCAGACGGGATACTGACTGAGCGTGCAACATTCGGATGTTTAGTTATCTACCATAAGTTTAAGTCATTTATTCATGTTAATGGTTACTCATTTTCTCAGAATGGTTGTGGAATCATGTTCCATTTAGGTAATTTTAGTGATTAATCACTAAAATTACCTAATATTAAACCACACTTGATATCATGTAGATATTAACTAATATTAAACCACACTTGATATCATGTAGATATTAACTAATATCAGTTTGTCAAAAAAAAAACTAATATCAGTTATTACTAAATACTAAGTAAGTGTTACCCTTTAATTAGCAAAATACTAACTAATACCATATATTTTAATTGACAGTTTATGAAAATGAGTTTAACTGATATCATTGACTAAGCTGATATTTTGTCATAGGAATCAATTATTACTTAACTATTAATGACTTAATAAACAATAAATCTTACTACAAGTTATTTATTCTAAATTGAATTGTTCTAATATTGAATTAGACTGAATTAAAAAATAATTGTATTGAAAACAATAAAAGTATCGCTACATTTAGTTGAGTTTATCAAATCACATGAGCTGAATTAAAAATAAATGTATAGCTAAAACTGTTTCGATGATTATAAGTTAAACTTTTACTTATTCAATATAATCACAGTTGAATAAAGCTTAAGCCATGTAATTGAGTTCTTAAATATACATACTAAGATCAATTCTTTTACTTTACTTTGTATAAATACTACTCCCCGCGTGCCAATCAAATGGTCTACAAGGACAGAGGTTTCATTCTTAAGAAATATGATGTGGCAATAGGACACATGGGTAAAAGAATGGTAAAAGACAATTTTCACAGCATAATTACGTGGATCAATTAATTTTTAGAGATTCGTGAATGGTAAAATGAACAATTTACTCTATTTTTTTTGCAAAATAAAGAAATATTGAAAGTAATACATTTTGATTGGGACATTTCAAAATAAAAGTATGACTATTTGGTTGGGATGGAGAGAATAATAGCTAATGAAAGTCAAGCATTTCCATGAATTTATATTAATACTAATAACTCTGTTGAATTTATAAAATTAGATATAAATCTTATTTGATTTTTTATAAACACTAAAATTTTTTTTTTGATAAACAAAGATCAAACAATTACTTGATTTTCTATAAACACCACTGACTAAGTTGACATTTTGTCATGGAATTCAATTTAAGTTAACTATCAGTCAGTATGAATAACTAAATACAATGTTTTCGTATTGGATTATGTTATAAACGATCCACTAACTTAGTTTAACTAGATAAACAATAGCTCTTACTTGACTTCATATAAATGCATGAGTTAACATTTTGTATTCAATATTCAATTCTAATTTTAGATAGACCTTAATAAAAATAATTTTGAGACCTGATTTTATAAACATACTCACTAAATTAAGGTTAACAAATAAAACCATCCAATCCCTTATACAATTCAAATAATAATAATGTAAACAAAGTTACCCTTATGTAATTTTTGGTTCACTTTAACTTTTTTAAACATAATAAATAGCTAATTATATTATTTTATTAATCAGTGAATGATTTTTTATACTATATTTCTTTTGTACTTAATTCTCATTAAACTTTAGATATTAATCACTTTGTATTTTAAACAAAAATCATAAAAATTTGTATTTTATCTGTAAAAATGAATGATAATTTGTATAAGTTGTACTATTTTTAAAAATAAATTAAAATATTTATTACTACTGAAACATATTATAAAAATTACAACATAAATAAATACATTTATGTTTGATCTGAACCGTGAATCTTTTCTGTCAGTTCAATCTCAGCCGTTGAAAGGAATTGTCTATATAAGACCCTTATCCTTTCTTAAACCCTTCCTCCTCCACACTTCGACACGCAGCACACAATCCTTATCCTTGGCTCCTTGCCGGGCTTTGCAAGGTATCCGGCGACGACGCCAAAGCTCTGCAGTTCGATTCATCTCCCTCGTCCTCAATAGTGGCATGGCAGTGGTGGTGATGATGTGTACGATCGAGAAGCCGGAGCGGTCGGCAGGGTACGGTAACGAGGCAGTTGGAAAGTAGATCTCGGAAATCAGGTATACGTTCTTAGACTCTGATTAGAGGTGATAATTATGTTCATGTTTGTTTTATATGAACATTTACCGTGATTATATTAAGAGGTTGGTGCAGAGGTAATGAATGTCTAGTTTTAACAAAAACTAAGTCAATGGAATATAAAAAATGGTAAGTTCACCTCATGCTTTCTAGTCCTGGATCCTGCCCTTTGACATTATGTATACCTTGTTAGGGCTATCTTCGGATGAACAACTTTTTCTTGATCAATGATTGACCTAACTTTAATCATGATGTGAAATAAGCAAACATAAGAATTGAGAACAAATTATTCGATTCCAAACTTTGATCCCTCTGATATATTTCTGTACCATTCTTCTGCATTTCTTTGTTTTCCATGATATCTAATTTTGATAAATCAGTGAAAAGGAACTATCTTAATTTTCTGATGTTTATTTCTTCAGATGTGTCTCTTTGGTACTATATATAGTTTGTTGGGGAAGTTATAATATTAATGAGAAAATGTTTTGAAATTCAGAGGTAATGCGTGTGATTATATCTTGTTTTACTGTCAATTACTGTATTATTAGTAGAATAATTTTGGAGTTTTATTCAGATTCTGGTTCGATATTTTTTGCTCTTCAGGGAGCTGAATTTATTGCGGATAAATAATGGCTTCGTCCTCTGGAGCAAGCTGACGCATCAGTTTTTTGTAAGATGCTTTGGCCGTAGAATTGCAGAGGCCCAAGGAAGATGTTACTGTCACTGTGGGGTTTCCCCCTCTAGGTTGGTGCAGAAACTGTGTTTGTATTTCTATATCCTGCATTGCTGGTGAGTGATGTACTGACCCTCTTAAGTCTTTTGTATTGGTTGCTACTTGCTAAGTCTTTTATATGTTTGGGAGAATTACTGAATTTCGTATGCTGGAATCTTTCGGTATGTGTGTGATTAGAATTATAGGGTATGACCTGAACTAGTTTTTTATGCTTTGGAGCTTTAGAACTGTTATAGTACTTTTAGATATGTAAGTTTAGTTTGAATCCCAGTTATAAGAGTGAGGTTTAGAAGATTTGAGTGGGACTGGAAGAGTAGAGAAGGGGATATGTTGTTTGACTATCTTAGTTGACTGTTAATCTTTTCTGAAGGATGATGTAAGCAGAACCAGAAAGGACCTGTCTTTTTTGTGATATATGTAGGATCCAGGGTCATACCGATTTTGTTGTTTTTGACCCTGCTTTATGAGTACATTTTGGCGACTGAAGTGGTGTAGTTCACTCGCTTGAATTTTAAAGTATTCTGAAAGATGGTGTAATCTTATTATTCTGCTTCAGAACTTAGAACTTCATAGTAAGCTTTATTATCATTATTATTATTATTATGTGATGCTCATTGATTTATATTACTTTCGGTGTTTTTGTATTTTGATATTGTGAAACCTATTAGCTCAAATGGAAGAGCGTTGTGTAAATACACATATGTGGGGGTTCGAATCCCTCATAGGTTATCCCTCATAGGTTATATACATGAACTTATTTATCATGGGCCATGTTGTTGATCGGTAGTGTCTAGCAGTTAGATGTATTGTATTGTGGTGTTATGAGGTCTAGAGGCCGCAGCTTCATGTATAGTTACAATTTTATATAAATTTGCTGTTGTTTTTGTACGTGGTATTTGATGACTTGACTATATGAGCTAATTCCTTTATTTTAGTTAAACACTTGAATAAGGATATTGTCAAGCTGTCAAATTTCTATATCAGGATATGCAGGTAACTATAAATTTACAATTTCCTCGTGTCTTTGCCAATGTTACATGTATCAAGCTTGTGACAGAATACTGTATCATTGTCAGAGAGCAAGCTGAGGTGAAACAGAATACTATTTAGGCCCATTCTTTTCAAGTCTACTGCTCTGTAGTTAAACTAGTAACGATCTCATGAAGTTTAGCTAACCGTATCCAATTTATTTCAGTTTTGTTTAGTTTAACTCGGTTCAAATCTGTATTGGGATTTTATAGATTTCTTTTGCTTGTGCAGATAATGTTGAATGGCATCTTCAAGAGCAGATTGCACAAACCTGTGTCTGGTGCAGAGGAAGAGTCTCCGTGTCTGATTTTTGTAGCCCAGATAAGCGAAATAGCATTGAACCAGCAGAAGGAGATGAGACCAGGCCAGGGTATATACTTAAGCTCACTAATTACTGCATTTGACATATTGACATAGAAATGCGTGTGTAATATACATGAACAATCACCAGCGAAGTGGATATCGGCCCTCAAGGTATGTCCGAAAACCCCGCTTTGTGAATAATAATTACCCCCTTTGCATCGAACCTACGGAGTTGAGTGTAGGTCTAGTCCATGACTTCCGTAGATTCAAATAAAGTCTCTACACAGATTAGTATGAAGTACTAATGCACCAACCAAACTAAATGCAACTCCAAATACAAGAGACTCCCACACCCAAACAAATAAAAATAAAAAAATTAATAAGGCAAAGCAATAGAGCTAAAAAACTAGAAACGGAAGAAGCAAAAACATAATAACATTTTTCTTACTTATTTATCCAGTCACAAAACAGACCTTGCTGAACACACCAGAAGCGGTAGATCTAGAGTAACTTATTAAATTCTAGCACTAAATCAATAAAAAGATTGCTCAACTTTTTAAATAAAAAGTAACTGGGACAAAGTCTCAGTAATACTCATCCTTTTGAACTCGAAAATATAGCCAGAAAGAAACAAAGAGAAATCCTGCAAATAACTCTTCGATACCTCATTTCTGGAAACGTTGGATACTTTCACAACGGCATCAGACGGTAATTGTTTAGTAGGCAAAGTGAAATCATCTTCATAGTACATATCAAGAACACTGGTCAAACTAACCTGCAAAAGTTATCAAGACAGAGCTAAGCAACTCCAAAAGTTCAGCAAACACTATCTGTTATAACAAAAAGATAAAAATTTGACATTGTTCTGAATAAAGATTACAAGGCAAAAAAGAGTACTACCATTGCTTTATTGTTACTCAGGTTGCTTCCTCTTCTTCATACTATCACCGCCAATAATCTGTCCATTCTCATCCACCCACAATCCGTCATTATGACACCTTCTAGTTGCTCCACTAGCCAGCACATCTAGCTATGGAAAAGCTGAAGGAAAATCTGCAGCTGCATCTTTCGACACTTGGTCATCAATCTCATCATTGAAAAAAATTCTCTTCCCCCATAACACAACAGACCAACCGGCTTTTTTTGGATCAGCAACATAGAAAACTTGTTTTGCTTGAGAAGTCATAATGAAGTCATCATCTTTGTATGCTTCCATGCTTAAGTTCACTAGTGTAAATCCCATCGGCTTCTCAATTTGCACGCCACTTTCGATATCGACCCACTTACACTTGAATACCGGAACTTTAAATGCTACATAATCAAGCTCCCATATTTCTTGAATGACCCCATAGAACGATGAAATAGTAGTTATTGGCCTTTTATCCTTTTTACTAGATTGCGAAATCAACTCGGACTCATTGTAAACCCCGCTGTTTTGAGTAGTACTCTTCATATCTTTCATAGCAGTAGAGAATGACCAACCGTTAATGTCATAACCTGTATATGTCTGCACGGTACAATTAGGCTTCCTAGCAAATGCTCGCAAATTTTCACTCATCCCATCAACGTTACATCTTGAGTTGAACCAATTCACAAAAAGTTTTGAATGCTCTTCAAGAACCATGTTAGGAGACCATGCAGGATATTTCGTCGATATCAATTTAATGTGTTCATCGACATAGCCAGCCGTTTCTTTGCTATTACGTAACACATACAAATGCACTTTCATTAGCTCACGATGGAAAGGTGTGAAGTTCTTACCCTTGGATCGAGGTACGCCTATCCTTCTTTCAGTGTGTTGATTTTTGGGTACACCAATTGGATTAGCCTCTGCCAAATATGTTGTGCAGTATTCTATAATCTCCTCAGTAACATATCTCTGTACGATGCTTGCATCGGGCCGGCTTCTACACTTCACGTAACCCTTAAATGTTCCCATATGACGCTCGAAAGGATACATCCAATGAAAACCTACAGGCCCACATAGTCTTATCTCCCTACTCAAATGAACAACAAGATGAACCATAATATCAAAAAATGCTGGGGGAAAATACTTTTCCAGTAGACACAATACCACAACGGCCTCAAATTCAATCTCCTTAAGTTGCTCCCGAGATATTTCCTTTCTACAAATCGAATGGAAGAAGAAGCAGAGTCGAGTTACACAATTTCTAACATCATCCTCCAAAACACCTCGTAGTGCAACAGGTAAAATTTGTTGCATAAGAACATGACAATCATGTGATTTCAATCCTGTGATTTTCAAATCATCATTCACAAGATTGCTAAGGTTCGAAGAATAACCACTAGGCACTTTGGTACCTTTTATACTTTCACACACTGACCTTCTTTCAACAGCAGAGAGGGAATATTGGGCAGGGGGGAGATATGTTCTTTTTCCTTTCACCTCAGGGGCAAGATCAATTCTAATACCAAGCTCAACGAGATCTTTTCTAGCATTCAAACTATCTTTACTCTTTCCTGGTATATTTAGCCGAGTCCCGATTAAATTTTCATAAACGTTCTTTTCGATATGCATGACATCCAAACAATGACGAACCTCAAGGTCCTCCCAATAATCTAAATTGAAGAAAATTGACCGCTTTTTCCAAGGACCAACATTCGTACCTCCTGAATTCTCGACTTTATTTTTACCTAGAACAACATTCAATTTATTTACCTTTTGGTGTATTTCCTTCCCAGTGAGTGGTCTCGGAGCACTTCCTTTTTCTCTGCCACCAACATAATTCACTTCATCATTCCTCAATTTGTGTTTACAAGGAAGAAATTTACGATAACCAAGATAAACCGTCTTTCTCCCATGTTTCAGCTGCGTGTAGTTTGTATCTTCTTCACAAATTGGACATGCTTTGTGGCCTTTAACAACGTATCCAGAAAAATTGCCTAATGCGGGATAATCATTGATAGTGAAAGTCACCATTCCTTTTAAGCAAAACTCCTCTTTACGATATCCATCATACACCATCACACCATTTTCCCACAAATCTTGCAATTCCTCTATCAAGGGAGCCAAATAAGTATCAATATCATTCCCGGGCTGTTTAGGACCCGAAATTAACAATGGCATCAACATATATTTTCTTTTCATACACAAATAAGGCGGGAGATTTTATATAGCCAACATCACCGGCCAAGTGCTATATCTCGACGACATATTTCCAAATGGATTCATACCATCAGTGCATAATGCAAACCTCACATTTCTCGGTTCTTTGGAAAACTTTGGATGTAGAGCATCAAAATTTTTCCATTGATCTCCATCGGCGGGGTGTCTAATGATGTCATCCTTTGGAGCCTCACGATCAACATGCCATGTCATGTGTTTAGCGTCACTAGCATTACGATACAACCTCTTCAACCTTAGAGCAATAGGTAAATACCACACACATTTTTGCGGAACCAACCTACTCTTCCTCACCCCTAATCCCAAAATTCCTCTAGATTTTTTCTTGTAACGAGGAGCATTGCAAACCGGGCACTCGATATTGTCCTTAAATTTACCACGATATAAAATACAATCATTTGGACATGCATGTATTTTGATATACTCCATACCTACGGGACATAAGATTCTTTTAGCATCATGCAAATTGTTGGGTATGCCATTTCCATCGGGAAGTTTCTCATGCAAAAATTTCAACAGCTTGTTAACACTAGTGTCACTCCACGAGCTTGATGCTTTCATATTGAACACTTCCATCAAGCATGAAATCACGGTGTCCTCTTTCTTGCAACCGGGATATAAAGCCTTATCTTTTTCACCCAAAAATGCCGCCAATACATCGGGCTTACCCTTAAATTCCTCTACAACATCACGAAACATATCCTCCATATGTACGTCGTCGAAAGATTCCTCCTCTTTTGGTGACTTCTCCCCATGAAACGTCCAAACCAAGTAAGTCTTCAAAAAACCTCTTTTGTAAAGATGAAGTTTCAATATATCTTTGTTATCCGTTCTAACGCAGTTCATACAATCTCTACACGGGCAAAGAATCTTATTCTCGGTTGAAAAAGCAAATTCCAAGAAATTATCCACAAACTGAACATACTCATCACTAAACCTATCACCATTGTAAAGAATTCCACGTCTTTCAATTTCGCGATTGAATTCTATAAAGGAAAAATAGTTCATTGAATCATTACAAACCACTCTTATGAATAACACAAACCATTCTTATAAACAATATTACTTGTATGTGGAGGAAACCCTTACCTTGTAGTGTCTCCATTAGTAGCCTTCGATGCTCCAAGAATCATCCACAAGCTGAGGATGTGCCAAAATATTATTAACGAGAGTGATATATTCATGCCCTTTTAATGTTCCCCCTAAAACTAATTTTTTTCCCCGCAACACTTAGCACCAGTATAGTATCTCAGCACTGGTGCCGTATTCTTTGCAGAACCGGTATTTGAAACCGGTGCTCAATTCCGGTTCTAATGTTTCACGTTTAGCAGCGGTACATGTCTTACGGTGCTATTATACCGGTGCCATAAATTATCATCGCACCGGTAAAGATAGACGGCACCGGTATGCCAATGATTGAGGTGCCACAATTATTGATTAGCACCGGTACATGTCTTACGGTGCTATTAAACCGGTGCTATAAATTATCATCGCACCGGTAAAAATGGACGGCACCGGTATGCCAATGATTGAGGTGCCACAATTATTGATTAGCACCGGTACATGTTTTACGGTGCTATTAAACCGATGCCATAAATTATCATCGCACCGGTAAAAATGGACGGCACCGGTATGTCAATGATTGAGGTGCCACAATTATTGATTAGCACCGGTACATGTCTTACGGTGCTATTAAACCGGTGCCATAAATTATCATCGCACCGATAAAAATGGACGGCACCGGTATGCCAATGATTGAGGTGCCACAATTATTGATTAGCACCGGTACATGTCTTACGGTGCTATTAAACTGGTGCCATAAATCATTATCGCACCGATAAAAATGGACAGCACCGGTATGCCAATGATACCGGTGCCACAATTATTGATTAGCACCGGTACATTTCTTACGGTGCTATTAAACCGGTGCCATAAATCATCATCGCACCGGTAAAAATGGACAACACCGGTATGCCAATGATACAGGTGCCACAATTATTGATTAGCACCGGTACATGTCTTACGGTGCTATTAAACCGGTGCCATAAATCATCATCGCACCGGTAAAAATGGACAGCACCGGTATGCCAATGATACCGGTGCCACAATTATTGATTAGCACCGGTAGTATTACAAACTGGTTCCATAACCATTTTTACCGGTGCGAATATTTAAGCAGCACCGATTTCTATTTACCGGTGCGAAAATACTGGTGCCTATGGGGGTGTCATCTAGCAGTGATTGTTTTTCTTTCTGATGAAGAGGGCATCATAAACTTTAGAATGAGTGAAATCGAATATATTCTTATCAAAAAACTTTATCATTCAATTGTGGTTAGCAAATTTGAGAAGACGTTGGCATATATAATATATATATATGATTGTACTTACCATAGCATGTATACAATCTTTTTTTTTTTTTTTTTGAGGAATAGCATGTATACAATCTAAACATGAAAGTTGTACTATTTGATAAAATATTCTCTTCAAATTCTAATTTCCTAAACATTATGAAACTCCTACTATATATTTAAACTCAAAAATACATTATTCATTTTGAACTAAACATACATGTTTTAATACAAGAATGCACATAAAAACTTTATATAATGGCGCCACGCGCCGTCCAGGCGTCCACACACGTCAAAAGGAGGAAATATAATGTTTTATATAATGTTTTAAGAAAATATAATGACAAATAATATTTTCTCCTTCCACACACGTCAAAAGGAGCTCAGACGGGATACTGAACGTACAGCATTCGATGGGATTCGTTTTTAAAATTTTAAACCCCGAAAGAGTTGTAGAACAAACCGCGCGAAATTTTTATAATATTTAAAGAATTTGCATTTTGGTTAAAAATTCTATATTTCTTTTATGAAATTTCCGTGCCCAGAGAAAAAGACCTTGTTAATTTGGATGTTGTTTCATGCCCTTATTTTGTAGGACATGTATTGTCCTAAAAACAATTAGGATAAGTATCCCAAAGATCAAGACTAACCGGAAAAAATTTAATAAACAATCAAATCTTGATATTTGAAGTACTTTATCAAGGAGCAAAATAGCTAATAAGAAGATTTTTACCGTCCATAGTGGTGTGAAAAAACAAAGAGGCGCTCCTTAAGAATGACTATTGTGGATGCCCTTAAATTTTTAGTTATTTTTAAAATTCACTTTAATTTTAGAGTTATATTTAATTAAGCTTAATTAATTCTTTTTTTTTTTTTTGAAAGGAAGCTTAATTAATTCTTATTGAGTTTAAGTTTCATCTTCCAAACTATTTTAGTGCCAAAAAATAAAAGTTAAAAATACCAATATGTACGAGGATTAAGAAAAATGGAGTTAAAAGCGCAACAGAAAGGCGGTAACAAAATTCAGGAAATGAGTTTCTACCGAGCGCCACGTGCACCGTACTAGCATTATTTCTATTCAACGTCCAAATTCTGTTACAATGTGTCAGCAAAAACACACACACTCACACACTCTCTCTCCAAATCTCCACCTTCACGCCTTTTTCGCACTGCAGCATTCCCATTTCCAGCCTTTCACTCTCTCCACACCACTCCTCTCCCAAAACACACACACACTCACACACACTACTTCCTCTACAAGCTATAGATATTATCATCGTTTTGCAGTAATTATTCACTCTAGCTTTTGAATTTATGAAATTCTGACGAGGATAAACACGCAGACACACAGTGACATCGAATCAAGATGTTTTACTCGAGGCAGCTGTTGGCTCGCAAAGCTCCTCTGGGGCAGATATGGTGAATTTGCTCGATTTCTGTTTCCCAACTCTGTTTTTGCTCTTTGAATGCTTCGATCTTACGTGCTTTTTGTGGGATTTTGATTCTAAGGATGGCGGCTACGGTGAAAGGGAAGATCAATCGGAAGGAGCTGGTCAAGCTCAACATCATCAATATCTGGTGAGTATGGTTTTTACGAATTGAGTGTTTTTGCGAAGATGGAGTCAGGCCTGAGCATGTGTTTGATTTTTGTTGCAGTGAGGAGATTATGAATCCGTCGGTTCCGATGGCTCTCAGACTCTCTGGAATCCTCATGGGTAATTATTCAGTGACTCTATGGTGATTTTGTTTTTGGATTCTTCCAGTTGAGTGTTGTTATCACGTTCTGATCCATGGTTGTTTGTTGAATTGTGCGTTGATAATTAGGCGGTGTGGTCATCGTATATGAACGGAAAGTTAAGCTCCTTTACGGTAAGCATATAGCTGATTCGAGTAATCTGCTGTTCAGATATATTGTTTCACGGCCTGAAACTGAAATGGTTTCTCTGTTTTTGTTGTGGCAGATGATGTGAATCGTCTTGTGGTAAGGCATTGATTCAATGCTTTGTACCGCTTGTTTCTATTCTGGGTAAAAATTGTTATTCGATGATGATTCCAGGTTGAATTGAATCAAGCTTGGAAGATTAAGGTTGAGCCAGCTGATCCCACAGTTTTGCCCAAGTCTAAATCTCAAGCCAGGTGCGTTTCCCATATGAGCTGATGTATCTAGTTCTGCAATTTTCTTCTGTTTGTTAAAGCTTTCAGTAATTTGATTGAGTTTTGCAGACATAAAGCAATCACTCTGCCAGAAAACAAGGAGCAGGACCTCACAGAGCTCGAACAATCGCTCCGTTATACTGATGAGCACAACACAATGATGTCCTTTCCACCAAATGCCTTCATTGCCATGGTATGTTCTCATTTGCATACATTTCTGTAGCATTGCATTTCTGAACTGGATCATAAAGTGTGTACTGTGTAATATTTTCTGGATTTGCAGAGATTAGACAGCATGGATGATCCTGTGCTCAATCGAAATCCTCAGGAGGATCACCATCAAGGTATAGTTTAGGCTCTTCTGACATCATGTTGCCACATTTCTGTGAAAGAATTACCTTAGCTTCCCTCAACTTATGTGTTGTTGACCTGGCCATTTCTCAATGATCAGCTGATGCGGCTGACATTACTATGAACGATATCCCTGATATAACCATGGATGATGGGAGCATGTT
This sequence comes from Sherardia arvensis, assembly GCA_948330725.1. Taxonomy (NCBI): domain Eukaryota; kingdom Viridiplantae; phylum Streptophyta; class Magnoliopsida; order Gentianales; family Rubiaceae; genus Sherardia; species Sherardia arvensis. The sequence continues at coordinate 33,824,854 of OX415236.1, forward strand.
CAACCGCTTTGAAAGGTAATAAAAGCCTAATCAAGAATCAAATGCTTATTCTGGACCTTTAATTGATACCTGATAGCATGAAAGTCCTGCATTTGCTCTCTGTAATGTAGGTTTGATATCGAGGGAGATGAGGAAACAAACTGGAACTTGACACCCCCGGAAGATACTACATTTCCAACTACTCTTAAACCTTCTCCACCTCCTTCAGAGAAGCCTCAACAAGATGGTAAGCAATGCTGAGATTCTTACTAGAGATTCGGTTTAGCAAGTTTGTTACTCACATGACTTCTTGCAGGTGATGAAATTTTGGAGAACGCGGAGACTATTGCTCCGGTGGATGTGGAAGTTCCTAATAAGGTATTCTATTTGCTTAGAAATTCAGCTGTTCTTTAATATTTCCATGGTTTAGGAGCTGATTTTTTATGCATATCAGAAGAATCAGTTGAGGCAGGTTGTGAATAAAAAGAGAGTAAGAAGGGCAGCTAATTTTGCATTGGATGATGAGCAGTCTATTATCCCGGGTCATATATACCAGTCTTGGCTCCAGGATACCTCTGACATAACCTCAAGAAAGAGAAACAAAAACAAGAAAGTACGACTCTAATCACTAAATTTGTTTACTGATTGATGTCTGGATGTTTGATTTCCCAAAACGTTTCCCCAGATAGCAAGATATAGTTGCATTTTAATGACACAATTTTCTTGCAGGCTTATGCTGCCATGAATAGAAGGAAGATATCAAATCTCATGGAACTTCCTCCAACTGTCCTAGTTGACGGGTTGCCCGAATATGGCCTTCCAGAAGTGCATTTTCCCTCCCCTCTTCTGGAAATGTGGAAAAAGAGTACTAAAACACTGCATGATTCACAACCTGGTAGGATCTTTATCTTGATCTCATTATAGTTATTTATCCGAATTAACTTCATTTGCATGTGGCAGGCACCAACTCGACTCCTCCATCCCAGGAGCCACCATTGACCGATCCATCAGAAGTAATGCATGATCAAGATGAAGTTCTGCCTGTAAGCAACTAATGCCAAACACTTGTGTTTATAATTAAAATGAATTACACTTGCATCTGATAAGCCATCAAATGTTGTTATTCATGTAGCCCGTCGAAGATTTTCAAACTGGAGCACCTAGCTTCATCCCTGAGGAACCTATCATTGAGAAGCAGCGGGCGAATGTCCAAGACAGTAACTTGAACTCTGATATCCTTATGGAGGAGCTTGGGACAAACTCTGGGAAGGTTAAAAGGGGATTAACTGAGGCCAACTTAAAGAACTTCAATAAGAACAATCCCTTTGGCACACCAGCAAATTCTGGTAAGTCAAGTTCCTAGTCAATATCTGTGTTATTTTCCCCTATTCCTATAAAACCAACTCATTTCCATTTGATTAATATTGCGCAGCTGACGAAGTGAGATCCATCCCAAGCTCAGGATCTGGACATGGTTTCCTGTCACATAACTCAGATGGCAATTCCTCCAGGTCAGCATGTAAAAGACTACTAAACATTTGGTAGATAGTAAACTAATGCAAAACTGATACGAGTGTGAAAGAAACTTTCAGGTCCAACAGAAAGAGAACATACTCTCCAGCTGCTGGCCTTCCCCCAGTTGACGAGGAGAACTCATGGCAGCATTCTGATCCCAACTTGAAGTTGGCCAGATTATATGAAAATGGTCTGTTTGCTTCTTACACTTCTCCCTGGCATCATCATAATTTCTTGTAACAATATTTTAACTTCTCATATTTCTGCAGAAATCATGCTAGAAACTGGACCTACGCAGACCCAAAAACATCCAATCATGAATGAACCTGTTGATCCAATCACCAACTCCATAAGAATGTAAGGAGAATTTACCTTATATTGATCATTTCTTCTTATCATACTTTGGATCTAATCAGTAGTCATTTGGGTTGCAGGCAGCTAAAAGCTCACTTTGAGACACCAGGAACTCCTAAAGTAGAATCTCTGAACCATCTAGCTAGTGGACTGGACAGGAAAAGAGCAGCATCACTTTTCTTTCAGACTTGTGGTATGTTTGTTTCACTTTCCTATCATTCATCTCAAACTCATTGTACGCATAGAAGCATATCTTCTGCTTGGATTCTAAAAAAGCCTTTTATTGGGCAGTTCTTGCTACTCAACAGTGCATAAAAGTTCAGCAGAAGACTCCATTTGGAGATATTCTCATTTCAAGAGGGTTGAAGATCTGATTCTGAGGAAATACTATAAGAAAAACCTGATGCCAGTAGTATAGTTAGTCAGTCACCAATACATGTTCTCTAAGTTATCCTTCGGTATGCAGTGATCGATGAGGCAAACACAAAGCTGGAGACATTGCAAGCCTAGTAATTAATTAGTTCATAATTATCTTCCATAGTTGACAGCAGACAGTTATCAGTAGGCCAGACTTTATTTATCAGTGCTTGTAGTACTTATTTCATCTAATATTTGATCAGTGACTCGAATTTAAGAAAGACAACAGTTTGACTTGCTACTTGGAGATTTATTAAAGCCACATTACTTCATCAAAATTTCTCTCAAGTGATGCCAAATGTCACTAAATGAAATATAATTGGTGTTCCATTTGTCACTATCTGGGTAACCTTAAAATGGACAGCCGGCCAGTGACCTGGACTTGTTTCCCATGAGATTATAAAAGTGATATATATGCAACATTTCATCATAGTGTTCTCTGAATCAGTCATAAGAAAGAATAGATTAAAAGTGAGTTGAAAGACGATTTTTTACGGATCATAATCCTAATCAAGAGCCATGAACAAGAGAGCAGGCGATGGAGTCGTGGCACGGAAGAAGATGCCAGGGCCGAGGCCGACTGGTGGCAGAGACAAGGATGAAGACCTTATGCTGTTCAGAGAGATGCAAAAGCGCGAAAAAGACCGTACTGTCAGTCTTCTTCAGCCAGTTTCTGATGAGTTTGAGGCCACTGGTAAGTTTTTTGGATTCGTATGTTGGGTGATCATATTTTGATTGCTGATAAAATGAATTCCAGGACATTATGCTCTCTATGGGAAAGCATCAAATGAGAAAAATGACTATGACTGGTAATCAAATTGTGAATACTTAAATATGTTTTGTTTGACAGTGTATATACATGAATTGTTTGACAGAATATATGTTCTTCTTCTTCTTCATCTTTCTAAGGTTAAAAACTCCACCAGCCACACCTTTATTTCAGTCTCTGGAGTTGGAAACACACGGCCCTGAATTCGCCGTTCAGAGGGAGTTACCAATAACACAGCCTCTTTCCAGGGTATGCCCTCAAAATCATTTCTATATATTAGTAAATTGCAACATGTATGCATCGATTATAAATAAAAAACCCAAGTTTTGACTGCAAATTTGCAATTTCAGTTTTCAGCCATCTCAGAAGCTGGAAATGAAGTCAGTACTGAACCAGCAAAAGCTCCAGCGAGATACTCGACTCCAACTGGGAGACCTAGTATTTCATTACCTGAGAAGAAAAATGTGAAGAGTGCACCTGTGATGGTGAGCCAGAAACTGAACCAACCCTCAAACATTGTCAACCGATCACGAACTCCCAAATTCGGATCCTCCACACAGAAACCATCTGAGAGTAAAGAAGGGAATAGGAACTTCATGGCTACTAATCTCTTAAAAAGCAGCAACACAATCCTGGATTCAGCTAGAGCATCAAGGCCGAAGAGTAGAGGGGTTTCCCCTCTTGTAAGGCCACAGATTCCAGCTAAAATGGCAGATTTCTCTGATGAAACTCCACCCAATCTCAGGACTACCAGTAGAGCAACTTCAGCCACTCGTCCACGCTCCACTTCTGCGCAGAAAAGGCCTGAATCAGTGACTAAAACAAGGACACAAACATCGGGCTTAAATTTGGGGAGAAAGCAGGAAATGGAGGGAAGTTTTGGTTCTCATAACGATAAAGCTCGTGCTCAAGTTTTAGGCAGTCGAATGGTGGACAAGTTCTTAAATTCCAGGATGTCTGGAACTGAAGAAAGGAAGTCTCAGATGAAGCTAAATTCTTCAATGAATGAGGGGTCGGAGCCGAGGAACAAGTACTCAGGTATTGAAGTGAGGCAGCAAAACAATGCTATGTTTGGTACATCTAGGAATGATCCCAAGATCAAACTAAATTCTTCAATGAATGAGGCCTCCAATACGGAAAGGAGAACAAATGCAGAGGTGAGACAGCCAAGCAACTCGAAATTCAACACTTCACTCAACGAAAGCTCGGGGTTCGGAAGATTGATGTCAAAGACTTCCCTGGATATGGCCATCAGGCATATGGTACTGCTCTCTCCCTCTCTCTCTGCATGTACATTCTCATGGTTTTGCCAAACTTATAAAGCAAAACAAGTTTGGAACCAGCCAGTTCAGTAAAAAATAAGTTATTTAAAAGAAATGGATTCAGTGACTTTCCACTTTAACATAAACAAAATGAATCTAGTCAGTTACCACAGCAGAGAATTACTTCTTTTAACATGAGTAAAAAAAATTGAAAAGCTAATCATGGGTGAAAGGAGTTTTCGTTTTCAGACAGTGTGGACATTAATATGTATGCAGTACTGTATATCATTGAGGTGTCCATTTTAGACAGAATGATGTTAAAGAGGCTGTGACCCCCATTTGCAGAAAGTGCAGGATCCACCTAGAGATGCAGGTATTTCTTACAACCATGGTGGAAGAAGAGCTTCATCTGTGAGCAAGAGGCCTTCCACTGCAACCTGATTTGCAAATGAACGAGGGATATGTATGATGGACTGAGAATTAACTCAAATTCAAATACAGCTAATTTTGCTTTGTGTTATGATCTTAATGTGGCCGCTACCATTTCTATTGAAAATTTCTTGTTTTTTTTTTCCTTTTCCTTTTTCGTGGAACAATTTCTCGGTTATGGTTAAAAAATTGAATCAAATATGAATCGTCATGTGCGCAAAGAATGCGAATATATGAATTTGCCGGTAAAGTCATGAAGGGCCTCTGGATCGGGAACATGGAGTGTAATGGCCCATATGGAATTGATGTGGGCAGAGGAATCATCCAAATTTGTCAAGTGAAAAGGACTTCATGATCTCCGAATCAAGAGGGTCTACTTAATTGACAACTACTACAAACTCGATCAATCGAAGTTACATACAATCTAATAATGCGTTTTAATCACTCAAAATAATATGTCAATCGTACTAAATGAAACTAGAACAGTTATTCATCCATTAAATACATATTAGTGTTGAAATTAAATCCACATTGAAAACGAAGTTTAGTATATAAACTTGGTGGACAAATCTACATATTGCCAATTGGGGGTAAGGGATAGCTACCCTTCGAGCAAGATTTGTTGAGATACGTGAAAGCAATACACATGCGCCAACTCCATCATGTTTTTTTACCATTAGTGGGTTGGCGATCCAGTCCGGATGTTTCACTTCTTCGATCATATCTGCATTGAGGAGTTTAGCTACTTGTTGACAAGTTTCTTCTTTTAGCTTAGGAGAAAATTGTCTTCTCTTCTGCTTAATTGGCTTAATCCATGTTTAGCCTATGTTTCGTAAGTTGCTTGGGGACTCCGGTCAGATCGTCTGTACCCTAAGAAAAGACGTTGACAAATTCGTTAAGTAAAACCTGCAAGTGTTCTTTTACTTGAGTGGGTAAAGACTTGCCAATGCTGACGGTTCCAACAGACTGTATCTGCAGAGAAATTGTCTCCATCGAAGGCTCTAGACCTTCAATTGTCTTCTCGAAAGCCTTTGCCGTGGCAATGTCGCACTTCTGTCTGTAGTCCTATCACATTTGATCATAGCAATTCCCGTTGATGTAGGAAGCTTGATAACAATGTGATAGGTAGATGTAACGGCTCTGACTTAGGTTAGCCAAGGTCGGCCGAGTATAACGATATAATGGTTATGGGCCTCGATGATTGTGAAAATGTCGAGCACGATCTTCGCTCGAGCAGGGTGATGGCTATCGATCACTGCTATTGAGGTGACCACTATACAAGTAGGTCTCTCCTCTCGTCCGGTAAACCCTGATATACTCGATTCTGCCTTTCGGAGATCGTTCGACCCTAAGCCTAACAAACCCATTGCCGTGGAGAAGATGATGTTAACGACACTTTCCCCATCAATTAGAACTCTATCAATCTGACGATGATCTAAAGTAGCTAGAATGATGACTGGATCGTTACCCTGATCTTGATTATCCCCTTCTGTTATGTCGAAGTCAATGGATTCGAACATTCCAGGCTCCTATCGAACCGGTTCATCCATATATATACCGCATTATTATGAATGAAGTTAATTCTCGTAGGGGGCTGATTATGTCTGCGTCCGGAGGGATTCATCGGGCCTCGAAGGGTGATTTTCGCTGTAGCTAGGGTCACCTGGTTCAAAGACTTTTGGCCGTCTTGTGTGGCCTTGCTAGCGTTATTGCCCGCGGCTTGGCCCACCTGAGGAGTAAGTTTCTCATCTCTTCTGAGGGCTCAGGAAGATGGAGTTCCCTCCACTCCTTTGGGTTTCAAAGACGATACTTTTTTTCTCGAGAGTCCTTCTTCGTAGGATCTTGTTCTTGTAGCTCTCGATTACTTCGACAATCTATAAAGTCTTCCGTATAGTGACGGGCAAAATTAGGGAGATCTTGACCCCAACCTGTCTGTCGGAGCTATTCCTCCTCTTCTAGAAAAGGCTCAAAAGCTCCATGTGCTAAAGAGACTTAGTAGGAGATTCAACTTCTTCATCGAATGAATCTTCATTAGTAACATCCTTTATGATGGCAACTTCTCCCTTGGGTTCTCGGTGTGAGTTGCGTCAACTGTCCCGAAAGCGCGCTGGGGTGTGCTCTAGGAAGTATGACCTAAATCGGTGACAGTCACTGCAGGGCTAGGTTGAGTCAAAAGACACCCTTCTAGATCTACACTTGGAACAATAGGACTTTCATCTGGAATCATCGAATTCATGCCTTGATTAGATCTGGCTGAGGTATGATTGGAGCATTCTTCCCTTTTCGACCCCTCTTCCAAGCTACCGATGTGGACCGTCTCTTGACCGATCGAGGCGTTATTGGTTTCTTTCTTGAGAGCATATTCTTGTTCGCCATCATGACAACATGCATGATTGCGCTATGTTTGAGAGTGTGATGTAAGATCTGAGAACAATATTGTTCGTAGTGTTCCACCGGGTGAGCCACTTAATGGATGTGTGACTCCAGCAATCGATCGAGTATTCTCGCATTCGATCGGCTACGATACCTCAGAAAGGGCTCCGATGGTAGACTCTCTGATATGCTCAAGTTAATATTGGTGTGCAAGCGTTGAGAAAGGTTGTATAGACTGTATAGTTATCCTCGCATAATAATTTTGTGCCCTGACCCTTGGTATTTATATTCATCAAGGAGGCCAAATTATTATGGAAAATAAGAGAATTTACCTTGTGTCTGAAGTTCTTTCCTTTTGCAATTACGTTGGTGGACACAATAACCTACTGAGGTTACAACTCTTAAACCCTAGATCCAGCATGATATGGACCGATGGGCCATACTTGGACCTCGAGGGTCGAACACTAAGTGTTCAAGTCGAATCTGAAATGATCAGGTGTTGGTTTTCGAGACCGAGTACCATCAAGTTTTCTTGAGAAAGACTCGGAGGATTGATCATTTTGGTGATGCTCGGAGTTGTAAATTGCTTGTAAAATGGGAAGAAGTGGATTTTATAAATTCCATGGATGATACATAACTAGTTGGCACAGAGGCTGTTATGTTAGAGAAAATCTAGCACTGGGATAAATATTTGGCTACAACACCATGAGTTGATGCACTTTTTTTTAGCCTACACCAAGAAGAAAAACAAACATAATATTTTTGGTAACATCCATTCCATAAACTTACTCACTTAAAAAGACATTTATAACTCTAATAGATTCTATGGAGATTTGATCCAAGATAATAGGGATCACCATGCGAAATCCAATTTACCGACGAGCACGAGATTTCGATAAAGACTATATGTATCGTTGTTGTAGAGCTGCCATCCATCATATTTTCCAATTTTGACCTCCTTAGTCTACCGGTCCAGCTTACCTTATCCTCTCTGACCATCTGATTGTTATGCAAACCATCACTGCTCCAGCTTTTGCACCTGCTGCTTCATCCAGACCTACATATACAAAACAAAAAGCAGTATCCCATTTTTCCAATCTACCTGATACGCAAATAAAGTGTTTCTATTCTGTCAAGGTCAACTAGACCTGTTATATGTCTGGGTAGTGTGTTGTGTGTATATGTAACAGATGTACCAGATTATGTTGCTAGTTTTGCTAAAGCATCAGCTACAGAATTAGATTCTCTATAAACATGGGAGATAGATAGGGAGACATCACCTTGTATTGGCCATATATTTCTTAGAATATTGGTAAGCCTCCATGGATAGTGCTGCTCATTTGTAAGTAGCTTGTGCAGTACTATTTTGACTTAGAATGCATGTATTTTTCTCCCAAAACATCACTTCTATTTATAGGCATATGAGGTAACAAAATGTCAAATTATCAAGCTCCCAAAGTATTCTTAATAGGGCTATGCATATAGCTCACGGAAAATGACTCTCCATTTTAACATTTTCACATCTCATTTTTACTTGATTGATGATGAACATGTTTCAACATTACATATATTCATAACACTCCCCCTTGGAATGCTCATGTTCATCTGGCTTGTGTAGCTCCCCCATTCCTGGCATCACCGTATCAATTTTGTAGCTGTCGCATGCCGATGTTATGAACATGTCTTCTGAATATTGAAGTGGGGAGAGCCTTTATGAAGAGATCTACTGAGTTATCACAGGAACGAAGATACTGAAGATCTATAATATTGTTCCATTTCAGTTCCTGGGTAAATTTGAAGAATTGGGGAGGAATGTGCTTTGTTATGTCGCTCTTGACATATCCTTCATTCATTTTCTAAAGACATGCTGCAGTATCTTCATAAAATGTGATGGGATCCTCATTATTCAAAGACCACTTGCGGTTCTGATATGCTGCGTCATGGATTTGAAACATACAGATTCTCGACTAGTTTCATGTAAAGCAATAACTTTTATGGTTTCACTAGTGGAGGATGGAAGCCCCCACGGCGGTACTGGGCAGGAGCCACGGCGGTCGGACCCGCCGTTACTGGAAGCGCCGTCCATCGGCGTTCCAGTTTTGCACGGCGAAAGGACCCGCCGTGCACTATTTTCGAGTTCGAAAACTCTAGACCTCATGTTTACGATTCGTAAGCTGTTTTATGTGCAAGATTGGTTCCCGTAACGACCCAAAACTTACGAGTAGAAAACCTCATAGTTTAGAACTCGAAAGTTATTGACAGCCAACATTTTCGACATCTGATGTGGTGGTTGGAATGCAGATATTTACGATTCGTAATGTTTACTCATTTACTTTCGACGTCTGAAACATCGAGTTTCATGTCGGGTGATTGTGGTTGATTTTAGGTAGTGATTTACGAAAGCGAAATAACTGCGTTGAATTACGGTAATGCATGCCATTTAAGATTCGTAACATTTGTGTTTGCAAATACTTTAGAAATCGAAAATATTGAGAGATGAAACGTTTACGATTCGTAATATTGATGGATTAAAGTTTGAAATAATTGTGAATAGGGTGAAATGTAGGGGATGTCAACTCTCTAGGGTTTACTCTGCAGGTACATTTTCGAGTTCGAAATTCCACCAGTAATTTCTTGATAGGGCGTTACATAGGGTAACGTTGTATACATTCTTACGACATCGAATCTAGCATTCTTTGTAGCTATGTTTACTAATAGAAAGGATGGTTTTTTGTGATTTAGTATTTTACGTGATCGGATGTGGAGTAGGGGATGACTCTGTAAAGTGTGGTTGCATGATCAAAAACGTTCAAAGATGTAAGTTGTTACGATGTCAGATTTTCGAGATCTTAAATGTAAAGGAAATTAGTTTTGGAAATGATTCTGTTTTAGGGTAAATATTCTAGTGGCCTATGAAAGGCAAATTTAGTGCATTTCTAAAACGAGAAACTTGAATCTGTAAAATATGGTCACAAATTTACGTGCATATCGTTTCACATGCGTCAAAAGCCTATATGGCGATATCCAAACACCAAAATCTGAGTTAACATTCTTAGAATGATGAAAAATAGAACAAATTTGTAGCAATATAGGTAACATGTCTAGGGCATCATACCCGCCTATAGGCATTGTTGATAAGATCTTACTTTGACACATAGGAGCCGCAAGTCCTAATCCTCCCGGGATGCTCACCACGACCCAAACTATCACTTAGGATGTCATATCCCGCCTTGGATGGTTCAAATACGCCCTTCTCGGCGTTCTCCATGTTTGAACCCTAGTCATTATAATGAAAATAACATAGAGGTCATTGATAACTTGCTACAAAAGAGGTAAAATGTATTTGCCATACAACCGCCAATTGAAACCAGATAAACTTACAAGATCCCTTAAGAAGGTTATCATTTCCTCCTTGTCTCCATATCCATCATCCTTCTTCTCCCGTGCCTTGAGATAGAGTTCAAAATTCTTAATATCGTCCACATGCATGGGTAGGGTAGAATCCCTTGCCTCGGCCTCGGGCATTCCATCTGCAATTTTCTCTTGGATTCTTCGTTCTCTATTGTCCCTCACGAACCTCTCCACCGCTAAAGGCATGCCGCCGCGACTCATTCGATGTGGCAATTTGTTGGCTTGGGCATTTCTGCTTTTATTCGCATGTGTACCCTAATATGAAATGTCGTGCACACTAGTTAATAAGTATAGCATTATCATCACCATTTAGAACAAGCATTACAGTTTGTGTAGATATTGTAGTTTTAGAGTTGACTTACATTGTCAAAATAGCCTTTGGCATACTTCTTGAAGAACTCCCAACTTTGCTCGGGAATGGTGGTATATATGAGTCTAGGGTTCAAGTGTTTCTTCACTCCAAAGACATAGTCTCGCGCTAGCATAGCACGAAAATCTATTGCAATCTTCCCTAATCTTTGCATAGTCTTTTCTTGGAGAAGTTCCATATTGGGTGCATCGATGAGAAATGGTCGCTTCGACATACAAAAACATAAATGTGGTTGGGTAAATTAATGCAACGACGTACTAATTAATTTGTTTGTGCAGAATCATACAAAGTACAAGTCATAGAGGCATATAATATTGTGTGAGTATTGAAAGTCACTAACCATGCATTCCTCGACAAGCCTTTCTTTCATTGGACGAGGAACTAGACTCCAATCATTGTACTTGATATCAATTTGAGTTCGGGCCGTCTTTCCTACCCAACTTGTCCACTTGCTTCTTTCTTTTGAGATTGGCTCGCCAACTTGGTTGAATTCCATGGGTGTTAGAATACCTTTCTTCATGTGTTGCACAAGCTCGTGACAATAAATCCGTGGTTGCAAGTTGTCGTCACCTTGGTCTTCCACAAGAGGCGTCCTTGTTCTTTTCACAGGCTTTTTTGTTAGCTTCTTCTTTTGGGGAGCCATGTTATACCTTAGACATGAGATAGACGTTATACTTAATGTAAGGCAATGTCATACCAAGTAAAAATACATATACATATATGAAATCATATCGATACTCTTTCCTAACATAGGTTTATACATGGGTATATAAAACATAGGGTTAAAACTTAATTAAGTGAATCAAAGGCACCATAAATGCTCTAATAATCATGCCCAAGGTTTAGAATGATGTGTGTATGTACTTAATGTTTGGTTTGGGTTTTAGAGTTTCAACTTATAGTTTCTCAAAGTAAGCTAAATTGCTATTTCATCATTTTATAAGTTTGATAATCCCGACAATACTAATCACACAAACATGCCTCCAAGCGAGGTAAACGAAAGGAGTCTAAGACTCTAACGTAAAGTTAAAATGCAAGTTCACATATATAAAACTAATGGGCATTTGATATAGAATAACTACTTTCAAAATCAGATTCATTCCATAAAGAATCACCAAATGCAAGAGAGATGTACTAAGTGTTTATGTGAAACCTTCATTGAAATTTCTACATAAAAAAATCAACACATCGTTCATGCAAACAAAACAATAATTAAAACCTCACCCAATGAATTGATATGGTAGATGATCAAGAAAATAGGTAGAGATTCTGATTTTGAGGATGATTAAGCAGTAGATCTAGAAATTTGGAAGAGAAAAATGAGGGTAGAGTAGTGGTGTGGTAGAGTAGTGAAAAAATATGAGGGAAATAAGTGTTGTGTATTCCCACTTCAATATAAATAGAGTTCCGAAGTTTGACCGGCTGATTATTTACGAAGTCGAAACACTAGTAGAATCAGGCCGGAACACGGCGCCGTTAGACGGCGGTTCCGCGTGAATTTAAGGGAACCGCCGTGTAAACCATCCGGCTAAGTTTCCGAGTTCAGAAACTTAGCCGGATGGTTTACACGGCGGTTCCGCAGGACTTTTTAAGAAACCGCCGTTTTACAACCATCCCGCTAAGTTTCCGAACTCGGCCGGATGGTTGTTATCAAACAGATCTCCCCTTGCAAGTTATAATCTCCTTCTCCCTCTCCATCTTCTTCCTCTCTCCTTCTTCTCCTTCTCCCACTCATTCTCCACCTCTCCCTCTTCTTCTTCTCCTTATTCTCTTTCTTCCTCTCCTTCTTCTCCTTCTCCTTCTCCATCTCCCTCTCCCTCTCCCTCTCCCTCTCTCTCTCTTCTCCCTCTCCCTCTCCTTCTTCTCCTTCTCCCACTCATTCTCCACCTCTCCCTCTTCTTCTTCTCCTTATTCTCTTTCTCCCTCTCCCTCTCCTTCTTCTCCTTCTCCATCTCCCTCTCCCTCTCCCTCTCTTCTCCCTCTCCCTCTCCTTCTTCTCCTTCTCCTTCTCCCTCTCCTTCTTTTCCCTCTCCCTCTCCCTCTCCCTCTCTCCCTCCTTCTCCTTCTTCTAACAAAAGGTTGACTTTTAAATTATGTGTTTTTCATATGATTTAGTCTGAAAATCAATAGATTAGTATGATAGTTTGTGTTTTTGGGATTTCCGGGTACGATCTATTCGATCCACAAGTACCCATGGTTTGGGGATGAAACTGTTTTTATGTTGGTTTTGATTTCGCCGGCCAATTCGGCCGGCGTATTATTTTGTTCTATCCGGCTAACTTTCCGAATTCGTAAACTTAGCCGGATTTATAAACATCCGGATAGATTTCCGAACTCGGAAACTTAGCCGGAACAATACACGGCGGTTATGACCGCCGTGCATCGGTGGCGCCAATTGCACGGCGCCACCATGGACGGCGGTCAAAACCGCCGTCCAACCTCCGGGGAACCGCCGTATTCCGCCTATTATTCCACTAGTGAAAACGTAAGGACAAATGAAAATATAAGAGGGTTTAAGAAATCGAACTTACAAGTCATTACTATTTCTTATTAAAGTATGATTTTTTTCCTCTATCATACTTTCGAAGGATGAAATATCGCCAAGAGAACGTCCTATTTGTTCTAGTGTTTAAGAATCGATATTAAAATAGGGTGGACTTTCTAACTTGTTTCGATATCGAACATTATGACATCCTCTTCAGATGAATTTGACACGACTCAGGGTACATTTTAGAGTATTGTACTGGTCGGGAGAAACTTCTATCAAATAGGTTTCTCTTTCGCAAGAAGGAATGATTAAACGTTTTTCGATTTCGTAACTGGTTTACTAAAACTGTTACGTCCCCGATTAGGTAGTCGGGTATCCCTCTTTTTGATTTGTGAATGAAGGTAAAAAAATCAGATAATAATCCTTATAGAAAACATATGTGAAGACCAGTTTTAGAACTCGAAAACAGTTTGAACTTAGTATGATGAAAGTTTGCGACTTCTTATATTTTTTTTACTGTATACAATTACGATTTCGAGACTGATCATGACTTATTCATGTTCATACGAATTCGCAAACCACACACATTACAGATTCACCTCAAAACCCTAAACCCTAAACCCACCCCCTTGGGTCGCAATATTTAAAACACTCGTGTAAATATCAAGAGAATTTTAATTACTCAAATTCATTTCGGTATCCATGAAAAGAATGTATAGCACGAGAAATCGTCTTAGAAGCCTTTTACAAGTTCGATATCTAAATCTGTTGGGTAATTTTGGTTTAGGGCTACGATAAATGGTTCTTATATTAAACGGAAATATTCGACGTTATATTTTACAGTCAACCTTTAATTAGCTTTTGTTATAATTCGCTCTACATACTCAGGTAGGTTAATATATCAAATTTTGAAGTTGCGACTTCTTGGTCGTACTTATGTTCTCTAGTATATATATGTACTAACTGTTTCTGTATGTATATGCATATTGGTTGCCTTAACATGTGATCTGATATGATTCCGGTTCTGCCGACCTACATGATTGATTGTTCATTAATATTTTTGGTACCTAGCTATGTCATTTGTAATGAATTTCACCCGTTTTCTAGTCTCCCTTTACTACAAAGAGAAGTGCGACTGAACTGCATGAACTCGATCCAATCGATAAATAAACTTCATCGTTTATTGAAATTACTATATGTAGTAACACTATAGTACAAACATGTATATTATCATTTCATTATATTTAATTTCATTCATATTCTATTTTATAAGAACGATGCACCACCAAGCATAAAAAGCTCAATAAAAAATTAATATAAATTAATTAGCCATGTTTTCGAAATCTAAAACTAAGAGGAATACATGACATTTTGACATCTGAACTTTTAAATTTGACGCCACATTTTTTCGACAACTTATCTATTTTTACTTTATACAATTTACGATTTCGAGACTGATGATGACTCATTCATGTTTATTCGAATTTGCAAACCACACACATTACAGATTCACCTCAAAACCCTAAACCCACCCCCGTTGGTTGCAATATTTAAAACATTCGTGTAAATTTTGAGAGAATTTTAATTACTCGAATTCAGTTTGATATCCATGAAAAGCATGTGTAGTACGAGAAATTGGCTTAGAAGCCGTTTACAAGTTCGATATCTAAAACTGTTGGGTAAATTTGGTTTAGCGTTACGATAAATGGTTTTTATATTAAACGGAAATATTCGACGTTATATTGTACAGTCAACCATTAATTAGCTTTTGTTATAATTCGCTCTATATACTCAGGTAGGTTAATGTATCAATTTTTGAACTGGCGACTTCTTGGTCATACTTATGTTCTCTAGTATATATATGTACATATTGTTCCTGTGTATATGTATATTGGTTGCCTTAACGTGTGATCTGATATGATTCCGGTTCTGCCGACCTACATGATTGTTCATCAATATTTTTGGTACCTAGCTATGTCATTTGCAATGAATTTCACCCGTTTTCTAGTCTCCCTTTACTACAAAGAGAATCACGACTGAACTGCATGAACTCGATCCAATCGATAAATAAGCTTTATCGTTCATTGAAATTACTATAATTCGCTTTATATGCACAGGTAGGTTAATGTCTCAAATTTTATACTTCCGACTTCTTGGTCGTACTTATGTTCTCTAGCATATATATGTTCTAACGATTCCTGTGTATATGCATATTGGTGGCCTTATTGATGCCTTAATAAATGTAGCATATTATTGGTACCTATGTCATTTTTATTGAATTTCACCTGTTTTCTTGTCTCCCTTTACGAAAAAGAGAAATGTGACTACATGAACTCAATCCAATCGAGAAATAAATTTCATCGTTTATTGAAAGTACTATATGTATATGTTGTAATACTATATTACAACCGCATATATTATCATTTCATTATATTTCATTTCATTCATATTCTATTTTATTTAAGAACGATGCACCACTAAGCATGAAAAGCGCAATAACAATTAATATAAATAAATTAGCAAATATTTCGACATCTAAAAGTAAGAGGAATATGTGACATTCCGACTTCTCAACTTTTAAATTGAACGTCACATTTTACGACTTCTTTTACTTCTAGATTGTAGACATTTACGATTTCGTAGACTGATACTTACTTATTGATGTATATTCGACATCGCAAACCACACACACTAGAAATTCATCTCAAAACCCTAAACTCTAAACCCACCCCCTTGGGTCGCAATATTAACATATCGAGAGAATTTTAATTACTCGAATTCATTTTGGTAACCATTTAAAACATGTGTAGCACGAGAAATCGGCTAAGAAGCCATTGACAAGTTCGACATCTAGAACTTTAGGGTAATTTTGGTTTAGTGCTACCTAAATGATTTTTATTTTAACGGAAATATTCTACATTATATTTTGCATATGACATTAATTAGCATTTGTTATATTCGCTCTATATACACAGGTAGGTTAACGTGTCAAATTTTCTACTTCCGACTTCTTGGTTGTACTTATGTTCTCTAGCATATATATGTACTAACGATTCCTGTGTTTGACAAGAGTTGATAACGATGGCCTTAATATTGATGCCTTAATATATGTGCCTTATTATTAATGCCTTAATATATGTAGCATATTATTGGTACCTATGTCATTTGTATTGAATTTCACCTGTTTTCTCATCTCCCTTTACAACAAAGAGAAATGCGACTGCATGAACTCGATCGAATCGAGAAATAAATTTCAGCGTTTATTGAATGTACATATGATATGTATATGTTGTAATTTTATATTACAATCGCGTAGATTATCATTTCATTATATTTAATTTCATTCATATTCTATTTTATTTAATAACGATGCACCACTAAGCATGAAAAGCGCAATAAAAATTAATATAAATAAATTAGCAAATTTTTGACATCTAAAAGTAAGAGGAATATGTGACATTTCGAGTTCTCAACTTTTAAATTGAACGTCACATTTTACGACTTCTTATACTTCTAGATTGTAGACATTTAAGATTTCGTAGACTAATACTTACTTATTGATGTATATTCTCGTCTCCCTTTACGACAAAGAGAAATGTCGACTGCATGAACTCGATCCAATCAAGAAATAATTTCATCATTTATTGAAAGTACTATATGTATATGTTGTAGTACTATATTACAACCATGTATATTATCATTTCATTATATACATACCTTCACACATCAGCTCCCAAACTATGGTGTTGAATCAAGGAACTCCTATGATTAAAACAAATGTTAGCAACATTTCAAAACATTGAGCCCGTCATTCCATTTTAGTACATAAAACACACTTTTCAAATTCGAAAACTACATACATGTACCATTTTATCCACTTTCCTACTACGTAAACACCATTCATACTCATTTTCGAGATCTAAAAGTTGAAGGCCTTCGGTTTACCAAACCAGCAATGTTTTTTCGAAATCGTAAACAGGGTGTACTAAAATATTACATCTACGTCATCACAAAATGGTCCTTTGTTTTCGATTTCGGAACTTTTGAGACATTACTTTCGATTCGTGAAACATCACACATTTAACTTGAAACATGGTACTA
This sequence comes from Sherardia arvensis, assembly GCA_948330725.1. Lineage (NCBI taxonomy): Eukaryota > Viridiplantae > Streptophyta > Magnoliopsida > Gentianales > Rubiaceae > Sherardia > Sherardia arvensis. The sequence continues at coordinate 33,842,322 of OX415236.1, forward strand.
TCATGTGTCATTCATTTTTCTAATCGTAAACTTGTTCTACTTGTGTTTTTGATTTCGATTGAAGTGTTTGGTTCATGTTTTTCTAATCTTAAACTTGTTCTACTTGTGTTTTCGATTTCGAATGAAGTGTTTGCTTCATGTTTTTCTAATCTTAAAGTTAGACCTTCAACTGAACACCTGAAATTATTCAATACTCTACTTCAACCATTTTGTTTTCGATATCGGAAATTGTATCACACGGCGTATCTTTGATTTACGCCGTGTGAAATTTCTAACTACTTACCCGACCTATTTTTGAATTCGAAAACTTTGGCGACCAGCGTTTGGGACGGACCGCCGTGCAACGGCGACGTCTCCGGTGACATTTCCAGTAGTGTTTGACGATACTGTGACAAGCGATTGCTTTTGAGAATGCTAGGAAATTGCGGTTTCTCCACAGGAAAACACATATCCATTTTAGGATCTTCCTTTGTGAGGGTCTGACTTATAGCCAGTATCTGCATAACCAATCAAATCTGGTTTCACATTGTTAGAATAAAATAATCATAAATCAATTGTTCCTTGAAGGTAACGTAACATGTATTTAACACCATTCCAATGCCTTTTAGTAGGAGATGAGCTTAATCTCGCTAATAATTTACATCAAAGGTTATATCAGATCGAGTGCAATTAGTGAGATACATAAGAGCTCCAATTGCACTAAAATATGGTACTTCTGGACCAAGAATCTCTTCAGATTCCTCACATGGATGGAATGGTTCATTTTCTTCAATAAGGGATCTTACCACCATTGGGGTACTCAATGGATATGATTTATTCATATTAAATCTCTCTAAAAATTTTCTCGTGTAGTTTGATTGATGCACAAGTATTCCACTTGGTAAATGCTCGATCTGCAAGCCAAGACAATATTTAGTTTCTCCAAGATCTTTCATCTCAAACTCTTTCTTTATGTAAGAGATTACTTCCAGAATCTCCTTATTGGTCCTGATGATATTCAAATCATCAACATAAACATGAATAATCACACATCCGGATGTTGTTTTCTTAATGAAAACACATGGACAGAGGGTCGTTGACATACTCTTCTTGTAGCGAAAATTCACTTAGTCGGTTATACGACATGTTTCCGGATTGCTTTAACCCATATAAATATCTTTGTAATTTGATTGAATATATTTCTCAGGGTCCGAACTTGATGCTTCAAGCATTTTGAATCCTTCATGGATTTTCATGTAAATGTCGGTATCAAGTGATGCGTATAAGTATGCAGTAACAACATCCATTAGATGCATATTAAGTTTCTCATGGATTTCTAGACTGATTAGGCAGCGGAACGTAATTCCATCCATGACAGGGGAATGTGTTTCCTCAAAATCAATTCCCGATCTTTGATAAAAACCTTGTGTAACAAGTTGAGCCTTGTATCTTACAATGTCATTTTTCTCATTCAGTTTTCGTACAAATACCCATTTGTATCTGACAAGTTTCACATCTTCAGGTGTGAGTACAATATGCCCAAATACTTCGCGTTTATTAAGCAAGTATAATTCAGCATCTACAACATTTTTCTAGGGGTGGAATCGGTATGAGTACCATCCTCTTTAGACAATGCCATGTACGATACCAAATATTTTGGTACACACTTTCTAAATACCGATACCAACCAAACAAGTCGGTATACCATTATATTCATATATTGATTACTAATAAGTTTGGTTGTTATTCGGTATATACCGTACATACCAATAATAATTTCATCGATCTTTTTTACAACTTTATGATAGCACGATGATAGTTCTTGGCACTTGAATGCTTCGGTCAAGAATCACAAGCAGCGGGGCTGAGCATTGCAAAATAAGATTAATAAAGAAAAGTGAAAGTCTCAGAGTTTTTGTAGGATTCTGAAACTAAAAGACATACAGAACAGGCTAGTCAAGAGTTTAAAGAAGAATAAAAGACTTAATTATTTAATAATTTAAAATTATTAATCATTTTAATTAATTAATTAATTAATATATTTAATTTAATTAATATTAATGATTTCGGTACGGTATGGTAATACCGTGGTAATGAAAATTTGATACCAATACCGTACCAATAATAGATTATGGCACGGTATACCATACCACCAATTCCGGTGATGAATTGGTACGATAAAATTTGGTATGGTTTCAGTTGGTATATGGTTGGTACGGTATTTTTGTTAAATTTTTCCGGCCCTACATTTTTCCATTCAGTTTAATCATGCCTGTTTTTACACTCGGTAATTGGTCGAGATTTAGGATCCCCCTTTTCTTCCATAACATCGCATTCCAAACTATAAGAGAACGCATCATCGACTTCCTCATTTTCGGTTCCACCTTATACCCATTTGGGCATCATTAATCGAAATTTATCTATTTTCTTTGTTGCTTGTTTTTCCAGGAACATGATCCTCCATTTTAGAGTTATATTTATTTTCTACTCCTTTCCTCTTTCTTGAATTTTTGGAGTTGTGAATTGGTTGTAAATTGGAGAGCAATGGATTTTAAAACTTGCATGGAACATACATAACCAGTTGGCCCGGAGGCTGATATGTTAGGGAAAATCTAGCACTGGGATGAATATTTGGCTACAACACCATCAGTTGATGTACTTTCTTATTTTACACCAAGAAGAAAAACAAACATAATATTTTGGGTAACATCCATTCCATAAACTTACTCACTTAAAGATGACATGTATAACTCTAATAGATTGTATTGAGATTTGATCCAAGAGAATACGACTTCTGATCGTAATTGACTAATGGAGGAAACAATAGTTTTGGGTTAGGGATCGAGAGGAGGTCGGGTGGTTGAATCTAATCTACGCTACAGTATGGTGTGGGGAGAAGATGATCAGCACAACTATAAAGAAACTGCCTACGATATTCTCCCCAAATTAAATCTAACGGCGGCAGTGGTCTTTGTTGTAGATTGGTTTCGAGCCCTATTTTGCTATTTTATATTATTTTCCCCTCTCTTTCAATGTAAAGGACATCTTTACCTTGTCACTAATCAACAATGGCATATATTTTCATAAATAAAATAAAATGACATAAAAATGCAACATGGGCCAATGGCCAATTTAAAGACCAGTACCAATTGTTATTCACCAAAAAAATCTATTTATACTATTAAAAAAACAGTTTAATATATATCAGAATGATATAAGCAATATCAGGCACCAATTAAATAACGACACATCATCTTTAATTAATTTATGATTGGGACACGTGTTCAATCATTACCCAGACGGGTTTATGCTTTCTGTACTAGCGTTTTAGAAATTTACTAAAAATATTTGAACCAATTAAAACATTACAATTGTACACGTGTCATGATCTTATTGGTGCCTGATAAGGGGTATGTCAGGATCATCCGAATGAATGTTATGTTCGAGTTATCTTTAAATATAATACTCTGTAATTCTGATGTTCATCACGATATGATGGACTAGTGTAGTTCATCAGCAACTCTTACATTTTGTTGTGAATGTAATTGGTAAGAACTATAATCTCTTCTTTTTACAACCTATAAGCTCCAAGTGTTGGTGTTTATTTTCCTTTTCTTAATGTTTTGATTGTCCTATCAATTTAGATTGAATTGATTTTTTTTAGTTTGGGTGTGCATGCCTATTTATTTGTTTGTATGCTTGATCATTTTACTTGGATTGTTAAAACTCAGAAGAATGGAATTCTCTTTAGCTGGAAATCCGAGTTGTATCTTGTTATTTGTTACCCCTATGTGTGTGATTGGGGGATATAGTGATGTGCCTTTATGTAGAAAGGCACGTGTATGTTTTCAATTGGGATTTTGAGAAAACATTCTTTACTAAAATGCATAATTTAGCCGGTGATCCATCGTATATAGAAGCTAAAAAGCTTGAATATTTTGGATCGGCCATGAGGACTATCATATCAACAACATATATATCCTTAAAACCACAAATGCATAAGCCATTTGCAAGCCTCAAAAATTTTAAAATAATTTGTCTGATGCAGTTCCTTGTATATATAGCAGTATCCACATATATGTGCAAAGCTCGTTCAGTATATAAAGATACTATATATGTTGCTCGACATGAAAGTTTAGTACCGTGTATGTCCGACACGTCAAGACATAAAATATGACATGACCGTTTAATGTTATTTTATCTATATTGCTTTAAAAATTCCACGCCCCCGTGTCGGATATCAGGATAAGACACGACACACAATCCGTATCCGGGTAACATAACCAAGATATATAGTATAATCTGGCATTGAGTGTTGATGACCTGGTAATTCTTTGAATCTTGTTCAAATAAAAAAGAAAAGAAAGGGGGTGAGAAGATGGTGGTTGTGGCGTGAATGTCACTTCTCATAACTACTCTAAACGAAAAACACAGTAAAACAATAAGTAGTGTTTCTGGGGGAGGAATAGGATGGTAGCAAAAGGCATTAGCATCAAATCAGAAAGAAGACAAAATGAGAGAAGAAAAAGGAAGGGTCATTTCAGGACAGTAGACAACTCGCTCTCAAGTCTCATACTGATATGTCTGAATATCATTCATTCATTGCCGATAGGCCCTACCCTCTCTAAGGGCACCACTGCCCTACAGCTCCCCTACCCCCTCATTCATTACACCCTCGCACACACACTCACACACTGGGAGAGGCATCCCACACCAACAACCAGCCCTATATTCTCATTCCTCCCCTTTGTTTTTCTCCATTATTTCCCAGTCCTTACTTTCTCCGCGTTTCCTTAGGCTCTGCTACTGGGGGACTTTCCCCCGCCTCGCCCTACCCTGTTCCCTCTTCCTTTCTCCATTAATCCAAACCGCCCCGTTTTTGGTTTTTCTTTTTTGGCAATAATTCTGTGTTTGCGGTTTCTGAGATGAGAAGACACTAAAGAGAGAGACCCCTTCCTTATCTCCCGGGAAACCGCCTACTTTGTCACCATCTTTGTATGCATTTCTCCAAAAACAACCTCAAAAAAGAGATCCCTTTTGCATGATCCCCATCTACTCATAGGGAGGAGGAAGAAAGAAAGCTGCAGTGTTTTCAGGTATATATGAATCAACATGTCTCTATCTTTTCTGCATTTTCTTGAGATCTGGCAGCCATGAAAAGATGGAAGCTTTTCAGTTTCTTTTTGCAAGATCCAATGATACCAACTTGGTGTGTGTGTGTGTGTGTGAGTCTGTGATGTGAAAGTCCTATATTCTTCTCATAAATCCCATCTGTCAAGAGAGTTTGAGCCAAACAAAAAAGGAGGAGAGAGAGCGTTTAATTTTGTTTTAAAGAAAGAGGAAAAGGGTTTTGACCGAAGAAACCGAGGCGCAACGCAAACTTTGAAGAAGAATACAAAACAAAGAATTTAAGGAATTTAGAGAGGCTTGTCACCACCACCACCAACTTTATTCTCTACTCTCTTATTCCGAAAGGTTAAATTTTTAGTTTCTTTTTCACCTATTTTGCATATTTTTGACATCAATTTTCGTACCAATGATCATCCACTGCATTTATTTTGGGTTTTTTCGTGTGCTGAATAATTAAGGCCGATGAACATACATTAGTTTCCCTTGTGTATAAATACATGTACATACACATCATCCCCATCCATCCCATCTATAGCTAGATAGAGAGTCTCACAGGTATTTCTCTTTCTTTTTTATTCTGTTTCTCTCTTCTGGATATGATCCATATGTATGAACAAGATGCAAGCAACTTCTGCTTAGCATCGATTACAGAGAGAAAAAGTCGTACTTTCACGAGATCCAATCTTCCTCCTTGAAATATACTTGTTTTCTTTTTCAAAACCCTAGTTTTCTGCCTTTTCTTCTTGTTTTTGTACTCAGAATAGCCTTGAAAGTCCCATTTTCATGATATAGAGATCAGGGTTTCTTGCTTAGCTGTTAAACTGCGAAAAGTTTTCAACTTTCCTTAAATAAATCTTGCATTTCGTTTTCATAGGATTGTTATTAACATGGTAGGCGCGGACTGGTGAGTTTAAATGACCAGTTGGACTATCAAAATCAATCAAAGGAACATTCTTTCTGTTCTTCCTTTTGGATTTATAGCAAGTAATTAAAAGTTTCTGTATTTCCATCTCCCATAGCAATGTAAAAGAGGAAATCTTTCCTCAAAGTAGCTCATCCACCGAGTCTTCTATAATCCATTAAGCTATCACAAGTTTTTGTTTTTTTGAAACTTTCATCCCCCATCTGTTCTGAGCAGCCCAGCAGGCAACTCTCTACACACTTGCACCAGCACTGCATTTCTCTGAAGCATTTTCTTGCACAGATTTAAGGATGAAATATATAAGAACAAGGAACCTAATCTTAGTTTAGAGAAGAAGGTATGCATAATGCATATATGCAATCACACTGTGTGTGAGAGAGAGAGAGAGAGATTTGTAAGAAATGGGTTTTTCTTTTTGGTTGTCTCTTTCTTTCTGGTGTCTCTGGACATCCATTTTGTGGTTTGACTTCTTTTTCTTCTTCCATTTTGTCTGGTAGCCTTCTATTCTGCCTGTCCTCCTCTTTGTCACAAAGAATTACAGTTTCCAAATGGAACAACTGTTCATGATTTGTGGTGAATTTTCCAAATTATTAAAGATGAATGAATGAATAATTGAAAGAAGCATTTGGATGGTGGTTGTTGCTTCAAAGGTATATATATAATATATTCTAATCTAGAGTTGTTTGATTTGACATTTCAGGGTTTAAACGTCATATCATCAAAGGAGCTTGAAAGAAGCAGCATCTGGATCTGGGATATGGCATCGTCCAACTCACCGTGCGCTGCGTGTAAATTCCTCCGCCGGAAGTGCCAGCCGGAGTGCGTGTTCGCGCCGTACTTCCCGCCGGACCAGCCACAGAAGTTCGCCAACGTGCACAAGGTGTTCGGCGCGAGCAACGTCACGAAGCTCCTCAACGAGCTGCAGCCCCACCAGAGAGAGGACGCCGTCAACTCTCTGGCCTACGAGGCCGACATGCGCCTCCGCGACCCCGTCTACGGTTGCGTCGGCGTCATCTCTCTTCTCCAGCACCAGCTCCGGCAGCTCCAGATGGACCTCAGCTGCGCCAAATCGGAGCTCTCCAAGTACCAGAACCTCGGCCTCACTGGCCACGGCCTCATCGCCGCAGCAGCCGCAGCCGCCACCGGCCACCACAACTTCATCGGCGCCGCCACCGGTGGGGTCCGCGACCAGTTCTACCACCACCAATTTTTTCCGCAGCAGCAGGTTCTGAGGGGCTTCGACGCCGGTAACAGTTACGACGCCACCACCCTGCTCGGCCAGCTCAGCCAGTTTCAGCATCCCAGGGCCGCCGCCGGAGCTGAGGCCGGTCGGAGAACACCCATCGACCCCTCTTGAACAACTATTTTTAGGGTTCTATCATCATCCTTTTATTTCGAAACAATAATATTCCCTAAACCCCCTTTTTATAAGTGTTGCTTTCATTTTTATTATTCAGAATATCAAGTTGAGACTATGATATGGATGGCCATTATACTCATAATATTACTTCTCCTGATCTGCTGTGAGTTTGAATATTGGTTCGTGTTTGTGTTCATTTGGGATGATTAATTGTCGGTCAATTCGTGCACACTTGGGATCGAGTTTAATTTGTCGAGGGATATGAATAATGCATGATTCAAAGTTGGGTTTGATGGAATTTGAAGCAAAATAACCCTCAAAACAAGGGGGGAGAACATGTGCTTCATAATCTCCCTAGCTACGCACACAGACACGGGTATATATACATATGTAGAGCGTATTTTGCTTATTTACGGTTCAAATTACGTATTCGATATATGTGATATGATTCATAATTAAGTATATCATACATATGCATCATATATATTACTTCTATTACATACAATTACAAATCGGTTATATATCAAAATGATTGTATATATAATTATATACAAAAATACGGACTGTAAATAAGTAAAATACGAAATGCATTTAGCAGACCAGTATATATATAACGTCGTGAGCAAAATAGTACAAATCATTTAATGAATGCGTGTGATATATTTATCATTCAATCTCAAATATTTTGTTATATTTTCTACAGATGTATTATTATTATTTTAAGTAAAATTAATTAAACCACCATGCTGGCTTGGTCTACTTAACTAGTTAGGGGACCTCAAGCTATGACAATGGCTTGCTATGAGTACAAACATCAGTGTTATAAACCAAGGAAAGTAAGACTGAGGATGGCAAAAAATAGAAGTGAAGTGATTATTCCTATTAATTGCCCTATATCCCTATACATGATTCATTAAGGTTGTGTTAGGATACGATTTTTTCATTATTATCAACGAAGATTGTAGCTGTCTATATAATTTATGATGATGAAACGTTCTGAAAATTTTTTTGAATTGAAAAATGAACTAAATTCCAATTAAATATGTATGAACTGAACTGAATTGAATTAAAATATTAAATATATATATTCCCCCGGTCCCCGTTCAAGATGCACATGTCTCAATTCACTTAATCAAATTTAATTATTTTCGAGATATAAATGAACTAGCATAATTAATCTAATTAATATGATTTTTGCATTCATTGTGACTGTCGGTCTAAAAAAAGTTAATTTTTACCATTTGAGGTTGGATGGAATATTATAATCAAATTAATTTCAATTTAACCAAATTAAGTTATATTTCAAAGTGAAACTGAAAGAACAGGCTGGTCCGTTCTTCCTAACTATTTTTTAATGAAGTGAACTAAATGTAATAAAAAAGTAATAGTAAATTAAAAGCTAGTATCAATCTATTGGGAATAAGGAAAGAGACAAAAAAGAATATACTAGAGATATCTAATTATGGACATTCGGTCTATTCTTGTGTAGGATGTAATCCTTTTCCTATACCGCATCGGTTATTAACAACCTAGATGCTGGTGTCTAAAACTATAAATATTGTAATCATTTTCATGTAATAATTGCCTTTGATAATATATTTGAAGTGCCTATTATATATATATTATTATTTATTTTTACATGGTATCATAGCCTGATTTCGGCTTGGACCTCTCTTTGTTTCAAGTGCAAGTCTTGACCCTTATAATGGGTCTTGCACTTGAGGGAGGGTGTTGAGATTAAACCCACATCGGAAACGGAGTGGCTGAAAGTTCAGTATATAAGGTTGGCGGGCCAATCCACATATTGCCAATTGGTTTTATGTTGGAATCTCACTGGGCTTATATGTACTGAAACTATCTGGGCCTTGTGCCTTGTTTCTGGTTTATATGTGACGGGCTGTTAACCCCGTCAGGGTTTCTAACATGGTATCGAGCCTAAGATCCTAAACCTGTGATTTGTTTTACCCTACATAAACCCTAGATCTTCCGCCGCTGCTGGGTTCTGCCGCCGTCGTGTTATGCCACCACCGCCGCTGTATTCTGCCATCGCCGCCGATGAATCAATCTGATTGGTTTCTGCTGAATCAATCGATCAATCAATCTGAATCAATCTGATTGGTTTCTGCTGAATCAATCTGAAGTTGTTGTCGTGTTCCGTCAACGTCGTCATTGTGATCTATCACTGTCGCCGCTTTTTCCGAACTTGCGATTACTCTTGATTATCGTCTGTCATTTAAACCCTGTCGTATCTGAAGTCTTACCGCCGTAGATGCCGCCGTTGCCGTTGTAGAGACTGCCACCGCTGTAGATGCCGCTGTGACTTTCATTATTTACTGGATGTTATTACCCTACTGTTTCTATGGATCTTACTTTTGCTACTGGTAATGTTGCTTCTTCTTCTACTGATATTGCTGTTTACAAGATTCAAGATTTTGGAGTTATGAAGTTGAACTGCACTATACTCTTTTTCCCACTGGGTTTTTTAATGAGGTAGTGTAGTGTTTCTGACTGATTTTTCATGATCTTTCTCGCAAGTCGGCCATGCTTGATCACCCTGTTCCGACTTGAGGGAGGGTATTGGGAATAAGAAAAGAGACAAAGAAGAATATACTAGAGATATCTAATTATGGACATTCGGTCCATTCTTGTGTAGGATGTAATCCTTTTCCTATACCGCATCGGTTATTAACAACCTAGATGCTGGTGTCTAAAACAATAAATATTGTAATCATCTTCATGTAATAATTGCCTTTGATAAATATATTTGAAGTGCCTATTATATATATATTATAAAGCGGTGGTGGCAGAATACAGCGGCGGTGGTGGCATAACACGACGGCGGCAGAACCCAGCAGCGGCGGAAGATCTAGGGTTTATGTAGGGTAAAACAAATCACAGGTTTAGGATCTTAGGCTCGATACCATGTTAGAAACCCTGACGGGGTTAACAGCCCGTCACATATAAACCAGAAACAAGGCACAAGGCCCAGATAGTTTCTATACATATAAGCCCAGTGAGATTCCAACATAAAACCAATTGGCAATATGTGGATTGGCCCGCCAACCTTATATACTGAACTTTCAGCCACTCCGTTTCCGATGTGGGTTTAATCTCAACACGATCTAAACCCTGTCCAATTCAACTTATTTGGTGTTGTGCTGAGCTGTATTGCGCTGGTCAGTGTTGTGCAGTGCTGATCAGTGTTGTGTTGTGCTGATCTTGTGCTAAATAGTGCTGAAAGTGTTGAATAGTTTTCACTTGAGTTGAAGAAAAAACATAATGTTTATGACTCAAGAAATTACAATTTTACTTAATTAATATTATTTTTACAAAACATAAAAATAGTGTGCAAACTCTCTAGAAAGTCCAACTTTCCTAAGTGTTATGGAACTACCATTATATATTTAGATTCAAGTGATACAATTTTGTGTTAAGACATTGATCATTTTGAAATAAACATATAGTAAAACATGTTTTAATGTAAAAAATTTAAAATTTTATGTAAAAAATAAAAAAATTGAAATAACAAAATACACAGTTCAAATTAAAAGGTACACTTTATAAATTAAAACGTATAAAGGCTTTCATGGAAAGTCATGAAAGTTGGGAGTTCCAGAGAGTTTCTCAAAATAGAGTCCATTCGAGCTTAAGTGTGCTGAGCTGCACGGTGCTATGCTGATGAGTGTTGAGCTGTGCTGACAGTGATGTATTGTGCTGATCAGTGTTGTGTTATACTGACTAGTGCCTGTGCTGAAATGTGTTGTAATAATCAGTGACGTGCTAAGGTGTGTTGCAATAAGTTGAACTCAGAGACTTAAATCTAGCTATCCTATATATAATTCAAGGAAGTCACGGCGTTGAAAAGTAGTCCATTTGGCGACGACTAGTCGTCCTGGCGCTCTAGAGGTTCCGCCATGACAGCTCAACTCGCCCGGAAAGTTGGTTTGGCGCAAACTAATCGTCCAGACATCCAAAAACCCGCCGAAAACCCGCCTAATGTACGCCAAATTCCGCCGAATTGACGCCAAATTCCGCCAGGCTATAAAATATACAAATTTGGTTTGATGTGCAGCAAATATACAAATTTGGTTTGATGTGCAGCGTACGTTTTAGTATAGAATAGGTTTACTGTAAAGGTTACTTTTCTCATTGATTATTGACGTCTGTTTTGGTGTAGAATAGATTTACTGTAAAGGTTACTTTTCTCATTGATTATTGACGTTTATAAATACAAGGATAGTCTAACTATAATCTATCTATAATCTTATAATATCTCTAACTTGATACAATAGGATTCTTACGTATATTCTGAAAATATTATACGTATATTTTGTACAACTGAAAATATCTATACTATGTCAGAAACGGTAAAAGAAGAAGTTTATGGAAATAGGATTTACGCTTTAATACATGCCCATGTAAATCTTATAACCCGACCTAGATAATAAAAACGGGTTGGATTTTTAAAATAAAAATTTTAATAAAAGAAAAAAGAAATAATAATAAAACCTTTTAACTTCTAGATTGGACAAGGATTCAGAACCCAGAAGAATAGAAAATGATTTCTCTGTTCTCGAAAGATTTGTGAACTGAGTTTGTGATAATTTATGAATATTTGTTATCCAAAATTCATATTTTAGAGTTTATAAGATTAAATATTGTTAAGGAAAGAAGATGTTTGTTTTCTATATAAATTAGTATTGTATATGGAATATAGGTTAGACTATCCTTTTCCTTCTGTAATTATGTTATTGTACATTAATCCCACATCTGTAGATTAGATAGTTAGGTAGACATAGCCACCTTATATAATGTAAACTTTCTCATGAATATAGACACACGAATTTACCTGAATATCTTTGATACAATTCTTCAATTCTACGTGGTATCACAGCCTTCGATCCTCTAAAGTCAATTTTTCTCCGATCTCTTTTTTCCTCCGCTACCGCCGTGAGCCTCCACCGTTGCCGCTGTCGAAATCTTCATTCCCACTCCTTTGATTTCTGCTACCGACTTCTGTTCTCCAAAAAAAAAATTTGGAAAAAAAAATTCGAAAAAATAACCGAAAACAAAATCCGAAAAAAAAAGAAAAAAAACGAAAAAAAAAAAATTTTTGCTGCTGAAATTTTGTGGCCAGTACGTGTTTTGTTTGCTGGAAATTTTTTAAGATATTAGTTCCCACCGTTTCTTTTATTCCATGGATCCTCGTCACGACAACGTTGCCGTCGCTGGACCACTTCTTCCTACCGTTTCTAAGATCGCTGCTGCCGCACACGATGATGTCGCCGCCGCCGCTGTTCCTGTTACCGCCGTTCCTCGTTCGTCTGTCTCGCCTGGAGTGCTGTTCGCCGGAGTTGTTCCTTCCCCGGGTGAACCCACTGCCGCCGTTGTCATCACCGATTTGGACAGACAGGCTTTTGGCCCCGTCTTATCTAAGAAGCAATGTGGTATAGTTAAGAACATATTTTCTAACATGAATTCTGACAATTCCGGTAAGGTCTCTACACCCTGGATACTTGACACGGGTGCATCTTATCACATGACTGGTACCAAGGACATTCTTCACGATATTATGCCTACTGATGTTGATGTTGTACTGCCTGATGGTTCGGTATCTACTGCTTTATTACATGGCACATTATATTTTGGCGATATTATGCTTCCTCGCGTCTTATTTATTCCAGAATTACGTTGTAATTTGTTATCTTTTGCTAAGCTAACTGCATCCTTAAAAGCTCTAGTTTTGCTTACCGAAAATATATGCATATTTCAGGACATCAGCACGAGGATGGTGACTGGTGTTGGTAGTCAGCGAGGAGGGGTTTATTGGTTGTGTAGTCTCGGGGCTCCACTTTCGCCTGCTCGATCTCTCCATGTGTCTACTGCTTCTGTTTCTTCGTTTGATTTGTGGCATCGACGTTTTGGTCATCCTTCTCCATCGGTGTTGTCATCTATTCCAATATTAGGATTGCGTAGAAATAATACATCTGTTCCTTGCTCAACATGTCATCGAGCAAAACAGTCTAGAAGTAGTTTTTCTTCGAATACCAAAACAGCTAGTAGTTTATTTGATCTTATTCATTGTGATGTTTGGGGTCCTTATAGTAACCCCTCACTTAGTGGGGCAGTGTCATTTTTGACTATAGTTGATGATCACTCTAGAGCTGTTTGGGTTTATTTACTAGTTAGTAAGTCTGAAGTGTCTTCCAAAATGAAGGAGTTCTTTGCGCTTGTCTCTACTCAGTTTCGCCGCAATATCAAGTGTGTTCGTGCGGATAATGGTACCGAATTTCAGCCTCTTCGTCAGTATTTTTTGGAAAAAGGAGTCCGTTTCGAGACTTCGACTGTTTACACGCCACAGCAGAATGGTCGTGTTGAGCGCAAGCACCGTCATATTCTCAACGTTGCTAGAGCTCTCATGTTTCAGGCTAATCTTCCAATCGAATTTTGGGGTGACTGTGTTCTTGCCGCTGTTTACCTGATTAATCGAACTCCGTCGCCGCTACTGAAGGATCGCTCCCCGTATCAGCTCCTCTTTGGCCGAGTTCCGGACTATGGAAATTTGAAGGTGTTCGGATGTTTGTGCTTCGCATCCCAACTCCCTAGGCCGAGAGATAAATTTGCTTCCCGAAGCCGAAAGTGCATGTTTTTGGGATACTCTACAGACAAGAAGGCATGTAGACTTTATGATCTAGACACTCGTACGACTTTTGCGAGTTGTGACGTTGTTTTCTACGAGGATTGCTTCCCGTTTGCTTCACCGGAGTGTTCCTCATCGACCGAACGTGTTTCTGGGCAATCTGGGCCTTTTTCTGACGTAGTGCATGGCACAGAAGTATATGAACCCGTCCTGACCGATTTGGACGTGCATGGACCGGGTACGGCTGAACCGGGCATGCATGGGCTGGCCTTGCATGGCCATGACGTGACTCCCGCGCGTGCTCACACGCCTGGAGAGGGAGCTCTCGCGCGTGCTCCTCACGCGCCTGGAGGGGGAGCTCCCGCGCGTGCTCCTCACGCGCCTGGAGGGGGAGCCCCCGCGCGTGCTCCTCACGCGCCTGGAGGGGGAGCCCCCGCGCGTGCTCCTCACGCGCCTGGAGGGGGAGCCCCCGCGCGTGCTCCTCACGCGCCTGGAGGGGGAGCCCCCGCGCGTGCTCCTCACGCGCCTGGAGGGGGAGCTCCTGTTTTGCCGACTTCGCCTGCTCAGCTTTCGAAAGCTGTTTCGCCGTCGACTGAGCCTTCGACTGCCACAAGCCCGCCGTCGCTGCATTCCTCGCCTGAGCCTTCAACTTCCGTTTGGTCTCCGGGGATGGACCCAGCTGTCTTGGCATTTGAATCTGACACTGATTCTCCGTCGTCCTCTTCTCCTTCAGACTCGGATGTTGAGCTGACTGTTACTGCTCCGCCGCCCAGACCACCGAGCACCAGGATTCGCCAACCTTCTGTTCGTCTTCGCGATTATGTCTGTGCCGCCACTGCACCTTCAATAAACCCTCCTCCAGCTGCTTCCTCATCCTCACCGTCCTCAGGTATTCGCTATCCTATTGCTGATTATGTTTCCTGTAATAATTTTTCGGTTTCGCACTCTAGTTTTTTGGCTGCAGTTACGGCTGGCTCGGATCCAACAACGTTTTCTGAGGCTTCTCGCTCTGTTCACTGGCGTCTAGAAATGGTTGCTGAGATTGATGCTCTTGAACGCAATAAGACGTGGACTTTATCTGCTCTTCCATCTGGCAAGCGAGCTATTGGTAGCAAATGGGTGTTTCGTACGAAGTATAACTCTGATGGTTCTGTTGAACGCTACAAAGCTCGGTTGGTTGTGCTTGGGAATCGCCAGATAGAGGGAACTGACTTTACTGAGACATTTGAGCCTGTTGCTAAGATGTCTTCTGTTCGCTTGTTTTTGGGTGTTGCTGTCATTAAGGGATGGGAGTTTCATCAGATGGATGTGCATAATGCGTTTTTGCACGGTGATCTTGAGGAGGAGGTTTATATGAAGCCCCTCCAGGATATGTGTTACCTCGTCCCGGGCTTGTCTGCAAGCTTCAGAAATCACTCTATGGTCTTCGCCAAGCTCCTCGTAATTGGTTTGCTAAGTTAGCTGAGGCATTGCGCAGATATGGATTTGTTCAAAGCAAAGCTGATTATTCCTTGTTCTCATATATCCGAAATGGTGTTACTCTCCATGTTTTGGTCTACGTGGATGATCTTGTAATTGTTGGTTCTTCTGGAGATGTTTTGTCTGCCTTCAAGAAGTATTTGAGTTCTTGCTTTCACATGAAGGATCTTGGAGCATTGAAGTATTTTTTGGGCATTGAGATTGCACGTCGCCCTGATGGTATGTTTCTGTCTCAACGGAAATATACTTTGGATATTTTGGCTGATACAGGCTTATTGGGAGCAAAGCCTGCTGCTTTTCCAATGGAGACACATTATAATCTTGCGAAAGATGAAGGTCCTATGCATGATGATCCTGCTCAGTATCGACGTCTCATTGGAAAGCTTATCTATTTGACTATTACTCGTCCAGAATTGAGTTATTCAGTTCATACTTTAGCTCAGTTCATGGAGAAACCTCGAGTTGCGCATTGGCAAGCTGCGATTCGAGTCTTGCACTATCTCAAGGGCCATCCTGGTCAAGGATTGTTTCTTTCAGCTCGTAGTCCTTTGCAGCTTATTGACTTCTGTGACTCTGACTGGGCTGCTTGTCCTATTACTCGACGATCTTTGACAGGCTACTTTGTGACCCTTGGTGATTCTCCAATTTCATGGAAGACAAAGAAGCAGCCAACAGTCTCTCGTTCTTCTGCCGAGGCTGAATATCGTGCTATGGCCTATGTTTGTTGTGAGCTTATTTGGATGAAATCTCTTCTCAAGTCTCTAGGCGTGTCGCATTCTCAGCCGATGAAGTTGTTTTGTGACAGTCAAGCAGCTCTACATATTGCTGCTAATCCGGTCTTCCATGAGCGAACGAAACATATTGAAATTGATTGTCATTTTGTTCGAGATTTGATTCAGTCTCGTGAAATAGTTGCTCATCATATTCGTACTACTGAGCAACCTGCTGATCTTTTTACCAAGGTACTTGGACGCCGTACATTTCAGAATTTGATTGGCAAGATGGGCATTCGGGATCCTCATGCTCCATCTTGAGGAGGAGTGTTAAGGAAAGAAAATGTTTGTTTTCTATATAAATTAGTATTGTATATGGAATATAGGTTAGACTATCCTTTTCCTTCTGTAATTATGTTATTGTACATTAATCCCACATCTGTAGATTAGATAGTTAGGTAGACATAGCCACCTTATATAATGTAAACTTTCTCATGAATATAGACACACGAATTTACCCGAATATCTTTGATACAATTCTTCAATTCTACAAATATTGTACATGAATTTTAAGAAATATATAGAATGTATTACAATTTTAAATATTACGGCGTAAAACGCCAAGATAAACGTCGTAACGACTAATCGTCCTGCCACTTGATGAGCGCCGCGCCATAAAAGGCGCCGTAATTTCCTTTCCATCGACCTTTGAATGTGGTTAGTATATGTAATATTACATAATTTCCTTAAACATTTGAGAAGATAAGAGCATCTCCAACGGTGTTGTTTTGGACTTGCTTGGCAAATTTTCAAAAATGATAGCAGTACTGCTTACCATTGTTTTTGCGTTTGCGTATATTGCTTGGAGGAAGCTGTTGCTTGCGGGAGCAAGCCTGCTTGAAATCGTACGCATTGAATGCTATTAAATATTTCATTACACAGAAAAGTGGATTTCACATTGGATCGATCCTCTGCGCAACATTTCCTACGCATATCATGCGCAAAATCATAAATAAAGTAGTTTTTATTTCATATGGTATAGGTATGCTATGCGTTAAATTACATCTTACTCTGATAAATGAGGTTCTCCAAATAACTTTCTGAAAATTTTGTTTTTACTTATGACAATTATTTTTTTCTCCTGTATGAATTACCTCATAAATTCTATTTTTTATCGCATGTTTTTTTATAACCATTGAATCAATATTTTGTTTAAATTTTTTATTGAATTTCAGTTTAACAAGATGTTTCAAATATAAATGCTCTTGAATTATTTTTTACTATCAAGACATTGGTTATTCATTGAGTATTTATTAAATTTTATTACTTAATTTTTGCATTATTATAAAATAACATGTTATTATATAATTATTATAATAGAAGAATGTGATTCATTTTTAAAATACGATTTTTATTCATATTAAAGATTTAATAGTAAGCTACAAAACACATGTCCCAATCAAGTTACATGTGTTTTGTAGCTTACTATTAAAGCAACAAGTAGTTTGTCAAGCCACTAGCTTGAAAATGTGACATGGCACCTGAAACTACAATAGGTTCTAACTTACCATTAAAAATGCTCTAAAGTCAATACTTTTATCCCATAATTAACTCAAGGTAAATCTTGTTTGAAATAAATCGGAATGCACACAATCATTTTATTTCAGCATATACACATAGAATCATCTTGAATTCATTTCCAATTTTGATACAGTTAACCACCGTTATTTATGGGGTGGTCAAAAGTGACTATTTCAAAAGGAGTTCAAGCGAAAAAAGAAATTCAATTATTATTATGAGAGTATATTTTGAATTTTGAAAGGAATTAAAACGATGGCATTAATTGGGCACAGATTGACACAGAAACAAGGCATAGTAGTGAAGGGCCCTCGTCTCAGAAAACAGTATTGAGTTTTGTTGTTACTCTTTTGAACCTTTTTGATTAGCACAGTTTGTGGGAGTCGACAGCAATAATAGCTAACATGGAATGATATTTGACCTATTTAATCTAATTGCTTGATACAATATTATCCAATATTACTGGCTGGGTGTACATGTAAAATTAATTAAAATGGTCCAGACAGTCCAGACCGGAAAGGACTTGGGTAAGTTTTTATGTGAAAATTGGCGCACGGGTGTGTATCATAATTGAGCCTTCAAAATGATAAATGAGAGAATGTCCCTGGCAAAAGGAATCATTCTAAAAACAATGAAGATGAACAAATAAAAGGCTACTAGTAATTTGATAACGTTACTTGTAGATATAGCTAGGTTCACATGCCAGGATATACTATATATTATGGGACATTGGTAGTTTTGGTGATGATCAGATTATTTATTTAGGCCATGTGTTAACTGTTAAGGAATGTACTAGAGATATTTAATTATGGACATAAGGTCATTTCTTGTGTAGGAATTAATCATTTTTCCTATGTATTCTGCATTGTAGTTATCCCACATCGGTTATGGACAACCCAGAGGCCGCTGTCTAGAACTATAAATATTGTAATCATCATGTTGTAATAATTGCCTTTGATAATATATTTGAAATTCCTATTATATATATTATTATTTATTTTACACCCAGTCCAGTTCAACTTATTGCAGCACATTTCAGCACAGCACATGACTCATCAGCACAACACTAACCAGCACATTACTTTTCAGCACAACACAACACTGGTCAGTACAACACATGACTCATCAACACAACATTCATCAGCACATTACTTTTCAGCTCAATGCATTTAAGCTCTAAATGGACACTATTTTTATGTTTTGTAAAAATAATATTAATTAAGTAAACTTTTTAGTTCATAAGTAATAAACATTGTGTTTTTTCTTCAACTCAAACGAACACTATTCAACACTTTCAACACTGTTCAGCACAAGATCAGCACATCACATCACTGATCAAGCCTGCTCAACACTCATCAGCACAGCACAACACTCATCAGTACAGCACAACACCAAATAAGTTGAACTGGATAGGACCCTAGTTAAAAGAATTTTAATCAAGGTTCCAATTTAATTAGTTTTACTGATTTTGAATTTTGATTAACGGATTGAATTTAAAAAATGAATTTCAAATTTTAGTAAGAAAATTTTATTAGCAACTCTACTTCCTCTATACCTACCAACTTTTCATACTTCAGTGTTTGATATTGTCCATTATCATATTTATTATTATTAGATTCATCATAATATATATAGTACACATATATTTGCCAATGATGTACATAATTAAGCTTAATTAATGATCATATTAATGATCTGAAAAGGAGAGTGCTACTCAACTCAAATTTCTCTCTTAAACATATAGATGCTCTTAACTTATTTCAGATTTGGATGATTTATAATCCCTCTGATATTCTCTGATCTAAACGGAAAAAGTTGGTACCAAAGATGTAACCTTTCAAACTATTAATTCCTGGTTCAACCTGCATCAGATTTTGGAGAAGTTTAGAATGAAAGAATTACAACACAAGGGGGCCTGGTTCACTTGGTCAAACAAGAGAGAACCCCCACATACAGTCTTTGAAAAACTAGATAGGGCATTTGGAAATGACAAATGGATGGATGCACTTAGAGGTTTAGAGTTTGAACTCCAGGATCTACTTGACAAGCAAGCTGAATACTGGAGACAGAGAGCCAAATTAAAGTGGATGACTGAAGGAGAAAAGAATACTGCTTTCTTTCACAAGTGGGCAACAAAAAGGAAGAATGTCAATACAGTTCAAGAAATTCTAGATCAAAGTGGAACATGGGTGACTGAGGAGTCTCAAATTTTACAAACTATGACAGATCATATAAAGGAGGTTTTTGTCCAAGAGGAATGAATTCCTCCAATGATAGCAGGAGATGTCAACAGAGATGAATACATGTCAAAAAACAGTAAGAAAATCTCCATAACTCAGAAGGAAATACTGAACAAGGAGTTCACAGGAAAAGAGGTATGGGAAGCTGTTAAAGGCATGAAGCTTGGACATCACCTGGAGAAGATGGATTGCTTGCAGGATTCTATAAACAGTATTGGAAAATATTAGGAAAGGATCTCACAGAGGCTGTACTAACATGTTTGAGAAAAGAGGAATTTCCAATGAGCTGGAACAAGACTCAGCTGATACTGATCCCAAAGATAAAAATGCCTCACAAACCATCTGATTTTAGGCCAATTGCACTTTGCACTGTGAAGTATAAGATCATAGCAAAGGTACTAGCAAACAGGTTAAAAAAGTGCATGGGGGCATTAATATCAGAAAATCAGAATGGCTTTGTTCCTAAGAGAAGTATTGTGGAAAATATATTGTTGGCACATGAGGTAATGCATCACCTGAACAAGAGGAAGCAGGGATTTGAGGGGATTGCTGCAATCAAGATTGACATGAGCAAAACTTATGACAGAGTTTCATGGCCATTCTTGGAACAAGCATTGAGAAGCATGAACTTTCCAGTAAAGTGGATCAACCTGATTATGTGGTGTGTCCAATCAGTCTCATATCAAGTCTCAGTTAATGGACAGACCTCAGAGACCTTTATTCCAAACAAAGGACTCAGGCAGGGATGCCCATTATCTCCATATTTATTCATACTGGTGCAGCAGTTCATGTCATCATGGTTGGAACACAAAATGGAGGAAAATAGAAGCCCGGGAGTCAAAGTATCAAGGCATGGTCCAGTCATAAGCCATCTAATGTATGCAGATGACACCATACTCTTCACAAAAGTGACACAACAAGCTGCACTAAACATGGCAAAGACTATTGACCTATATGCCAGGTACTCAGGACAGAGGTTAAACTTTGACAAGTGCTCAATAATTTTTAGCCCAAATACTCCAGATGATATGAGGCAATATATGATGTATACTTTGCATATACATCAACAAGGAATCCAGGGAAAAGATTTGGGCATGCATATCAATTTCCAAGAGCAGAAACATGAGATGTATCAGGGATTGATCAAAAAGTTCGAAGAAAAATTTGGATCTTGGAAAACCAGACTACTGTCCTTGCCAGGGAGGATTACCTTAGCTAAGCATGTGCTAAGCTCTATGGCAATTTACCCCCTGAGTATTTTCAGAATACATAAATCTATTTTTTAAAAAATAGATCAACTCACGGCAGCTTTCATCTGGGGAGGAGAAAGGGAAGGAAGAATAGTGCATTGGAAGTCATGGAAGAATGTAATTAAGTCAAAAGAAGAGGGAGGCTTAGGAATGAGGTCTTCCCTAGGAATGAACAAGGCATTACTGGCAAAGCAATCCTGGAACATTGTCAGTAATAGCTCCTCACTCCTAACCAAAGTATATCAGGCTAAGTATATTAAAGGGAGGGAGCTCAAAAATCTGAAACCAAAACCTGGTGATTCATGGGGTTGGAGATCAGTCATGTGGGCAAAAAGCATAATTACAGACAATCTGGCTTGGCAAGTAGTGAATGGGAAGAAGATAGCAGTGACTGAGCAATGGATCCCAACCATTTCCAACCCTTTGCAAGGAAATCATGGTGCAATTGATCATACAAGTATAAGAGTGGAGCATCTAATAACAGAACAAGGCCAGTGGAGAATGCCATTAGTACGTGCAATCTTTCCACATGAAGTGATACCACACATACAGGCTATTCATATTAAACAACATAGAGATGGAGAAGATAAGCCTATATGGAGTCTGAACAAAAGTGGAAATTACTCTGTCAAGAAAGGATATCACTGCAGCATGACAAGTATTGGATGCTTAAATCTGAGGAGGAAAAAATTGTGGAACAAGATTTGGAACCTAAAAGTACCATACAAGATAGCAGTTTTTCTGTGGAGAGCAATATCAGGTGCTATTCAGACCTCAGTTAATCTTGCAAAAATGAAAATAGTAAATTCCTCAGTCTGTTCAAGGTGTCTGATGGCAGAGGAAACAGAGGTGCATCTACTACTGGAGTGCCCAGAATCAACCCAAATTTGGAGGGAAGCTTGTATGGAGAAAGCTGTGATTATTCAGGCACAAGCTAAAAAGGAAACTTTTGGTAAATGGATGGAGATCTGGCTGGAAAATACAGACTTGTCAGAGCTAATTAAGTCAAGCTTCATCTTGTGGGAGATCTGGACTGCAGATGCAATAAAGTAGTGGGAGGGCAAACAACAAATCCAACTGGTGCTGCGTCTTTGGCAATACAAAAATTTGAGCTAAATCAGAAATCCATTCTCAGTCAGAGAGAGAGGGATATGGAGCTCAAGATGGAGAACCAGGGACAGAGGAGCCAGTACATACCAGATGGGAATCACGGTGCTGAGCTAACAGATATAAGAGTGGATGGATCGTTTCAGAGATCCAGATAACTTGGAAGTGCCGGATGGTCCATACTGGTGCAGAGGCACACAAACTTTAGACAGATAACGGGCTCAGATTTTTTTGTGTGCAACACCCCATTGCAAGCTGAAACTATTGCGGCTTGGAGGGCAATCAAAGCGTCGGCGGGGACTGGATGTCAAAACGTCAGACTGCTAACAGACTCGGCAACACTAGTGGCGGCTCTGAATCAACCAGAAAATACGCCATGGGAAATCAAGAATATTGTAGAAGAAATAACTGATTATGTTAGGCTGAATTTCATTCCATTTTATGCTATAAAAGTCGGTAGGGATGCCTTAAAGGTGGAGCATAATATTGCACACGGTTTGGGCAGAACATTATGTAATATTACTAATGTTTAAATGACAGTGTTTTCCTTCAAAAAAAAAAATTCCTGGTTCACCCTTGATAGACATAGATGATCCTTTTTTTTTTTGAATTACATAGATGATCCTTTTGATGAGTTACATCTTTATCGCAATACTATATGTTAGTCTTACTTTTCCCGAATTTATGTACTTGTCTTGTCAATTACATGTTCTTACCACCTAGGCATCATTGGGAAGCTGTTAAACGCATCTCACACTATAACAATGGTACGTTAGATGATTTATTACTCACTCGGCCATCTCAGGATGATCCTCTTATCTGTTTTATTGATGTCGATTAGCTTCTTATCTCGACATTTGCAGTACTCAATATGATTTCTTCGTTAGAGTAAATTTGGTAAGTTAGTCCCCTCACAAATAGACAGTTGTGGCACGATCTAATACTAAAACCGAACAAAGGACAAATACATTCATCTCAACGGAGATTGATCTGCCTTCAAAAATTTATCCCAAAATGACTACCTCTTTAACTGTGCACCTATTATTCTCTATGACAATTATTCCCAGTGCCACTTTCCTTATTACAAACTCGGTTTTATATATAATTCAAAAACATTAAAATAGATTACCACTTTGTTTGTGAACAAGTGTATGATGGTGAACTTATGGTTCATTGTGTCAACGTATACTGATGAGAGGTTTACCTCACAGCCGTTTCTTTCCACAGACATGAATCTAACATCATCATGCAAAACTCCGGTCATTCATAAGATTGGAGTCATTAATTGGTCTTCAAAAAAAGTTCTTTTAGATTGGGCATGGGTTAGACTCATTCATAATCGAGTTTATTAGACCAAACCCAACAGCTACTCTAAAACAATCTCTATAATAGAGTACCAAATTCCAAAAACTCTATAATTATTTAGACTCCATCCAACAGTTGCTCTATTTTACCATTCCATAAATTTATTGCCATAAATAATAATAGTTACACTTAATTTTATTTGATACTCCCAAGAGTACACAATTAGCGCATGTTTGTCTAGGCTTATTTCTTACTAATCTGAATTGATTTAAAGTGAAATTTATATATTGAAAAAT
This sequence comes from Sherardia arvensis, assembly GCA_948330725.1. Classification (NCBI taxonomy): domain Eukaryota; kingdom Viridiplantae; phylum Streptophyta; class Magnoliopsida; order Gentianales; family Rubiaceae; genus Sherardia; species Sherardia arvensis. Next base: position 33,866,321 of record OX415236.1, read on the forward strand.
AGAATCAAAATGTCTAAATTCAATTCAATTTGATCAAATTATATTTTACTGAACTAAATTGAATTGAAGTGAAATTTATGTATAGAAAAATAGAATCAGAATTTCTAAATTTGCTTGAATTTGATCAAATTATATTTTACTGTACTGAATTGAATTAGAATGAAGTTAATTTTATTTTTGGAATTTAATTGAATTATATTTTCTGGCAAACATGGCTTTAATTTTATTAGCAAATTTATGTTTTCAATATTTTTATGTGTGTGAAGATGTGAATGATTAAGAAAGTATAGGATTAAAAAGGAAGGAAAAAGTAAGAATTAATGGTAGCATTAAATTTTGGAGTATGAAAGAAGAGTAGCCCATATGCCCTTTCATTCTTCCAATTTTACCATATCTCTATTTTAGAGCATGAGATAGAGCATCTGTTGGAAGGAAAAATATAGTCAAAAATGGCAAATCTAGATAAAAACTCTATTATAGAGTAACTGTTGGGCATGCTCGTAGGGGTACATATTTTATGGAAAGTTTACTTATTGGGTTTTTTTTTTTTTTTTTTTTTTGAGGACACTCATTGGGTTTTATTCATTCACTATGATACCGACTTTCAAAAAATGGCTTGCTTTGAATTAATTAAGAGATTTTTTAATTGCATAGAAATATTGAATTTCAATTTAATTTTCTAGAATAACGAAAATATCGTTTAGTTAGGTGGGAGAAAAATATTTCAAGTTATTGATGGAATGAAAGTAACTGTCAAATTCAATTTAAATTCTGCACATTTCAGTTAAGTTAAGCAGAGTTCAGCTGGTTTCAACGCTCTTCAGCTGGGTTCAACGGATTTTAGTTGGGTTCAGCAGATTTCAGCTGATTTTAGCGGATTTCAATTGGTTTCAGCAGGTTTCAGCTGATTTCAACTAACTTCAAAAATAATTCTCTGTTTTATCACTAAATTATTTTTAAATAAAATTTCCTACAATTCAAAAATGTTAATGAAATACTTTTGTTTTGATTTATCAAATGAAATTACTTGTGAACAAATGTTTCTTCAAAATATTTTTTTAAAATTTATCGAATAAAGTTATTTTTAATAAATCTAATTTATACTCGAAATTAACAAATTCAACAATAATTAAGGTCCTGTTTAGTACAACTTATCTGAATATTTTTAATTTAGTTTAGTTCAGTTCAATATTTTTCAGTTCTGTTCTTTTATTTAGTTTAGTTCAGTTCAATATTTTTCAGTTCTGTTCAGTTCAGTGCATTATACTTTAATTAATATTTAAACAAAAATATGTGTTAATGATTCAGTCAAGTTCAATCCAATCCAGAGAAATTGTAATTTATTTTAATTCAGTTCCCCGAAAATATAATTTGACGATTTTAAGTTTATATTGGAAATTCAGTTCATTTTAGTTAAGTGTAGTTCATTTCAGTTAAGTGTAGTTCAATTCAGTTCTATTTTCTGTTCTTGAATTTCTGTTTCTCTACTTTTAGATAGAGATTTCCATTTGATTTGGTTGCAATATCCATTCAATTCAGTTCAGATCAGTTCAGTTCAATTCAGGCGTATTAAAAAGGCCCTAATTACGAATATGTCCATTAACAAACAAAATAATTATTGCGAAATCTTTATTATTTGATCAAATAATTAATGCGAACAAAATATTTCATCTTTTTTATTTGTAATGATATGTGTAATTTTTGAAAAACCATTGTACAAATAAAATAATTACTTTAAAATCTTTGTTATTTGATCAAATTTGAAATTGAATGTTTGAACTCAAAATAATAATAATAATAGTATTATTATTATAACATTTTGTAGTTAATTTCAGCTAATTTCAGCAAATTTCAGTAGATTTCAGCATAATTCTGCGAACTTCAGCAGAATTCAACGAAGTTCAGCGAATTTCAACTAATTTCAATTAAGTGAATTTCAGTTCAGCACAATCATATGATTGGTCAATATTGGATGAGACACAACAAAACACATCACATAATTACTCCTTACTTATACCCTGATTCAACACAAAACACAGGATTGGTCAATATTGGATGAGACACGACAAGAAAAGAGCATGTACATTGGTTGGGACTCATTTGAGTCCCAATCTCTTCTCTCTCCTCCCAACAATTTCTACCTCACATCATCCAGTCTTGTACACATCATTCAGCCTTGTCCACATCAGAATTTAGTGGTCATACTATTTCCATTCATTTCCAACTCATTCTTTTTTATATGTAGATTTTTTTATTACATTATAAATGTTTTCATATAATTAATTAAATGGAGATTTAATTTTGCATTCACATAAACAAATTAATTGTCTTATTTCACAATTATTTATTTATATAAATATTGCTTTCTTGAAGCATGTATCAAATATATGGCAATATTGGACTCTATTTATAAACAAAATTAAAATATAGCTATTTGGAAGAAAAGAAAAAAAATAGAGTATGAGAATATTACCGTTAAACTAAAACAAGAAGAAAATAAAAAAGAAACGAATGGGGTGAGAGAAGAAATGGGAGTAGCAAAAAAAAAGAGGAAAGGAAATGTTGGTGCGGCGTGCCACGTAGGAAGTTTCGGGCCCACATCAGAGTTCCAAGGGAGACTTCTCCCATCCAGCCTTCTCCATGTCACGTCGCCAATTTTCATTTTGGGACTCAACTTGAGACTCCCATTGTAGGATTTTAGAGTCTCAATCACCAAAAAGTCTCATCAAAAAGCCTCCATTGTATATGTTTTAACCTGCTTGACATGTTTTAACCTGCTTGACATGTTTTAAATTATAATATTTATAAATAAAAATTAGCACCAAATGTAAGAGTTCTTTAAAATTTTATAACTTTTGAGATTGGATTTGTACACTTTGATCAATGTGAATTGTACCAACACCGTTTTGTGTTGATATTGGTTAATAACACCAACCAACAAAGACGTTAATTTGGTGTGAATTTTTCTAGCAGGTTTGGGTTGAACCTGTCAAACTTTTTGATAGTAGATGATTATAAAATAAAATTCTATCTTGAATGTCTTAGTGTATTCCTGTTCATTCCACATCTGTAATAAATCACTTAAATAGTAATACTCGATGAATATGTATTTTGGTATATATAAATAGTTCTATTTTTATATTAAATTAATGTTTGTACATATAGTGGCAGAACCAGAATTTTTTTAGGATAGGTCGAAATGATAGTCGCTATACTGATTTTGTTAGGGACACTTAGCACGGCACACGATGGTCAGTGAAAGACGGTGGCGTAGGGGCAATAGGGCACGATACACAATAGTCGGTTGAATGTTTTGATATATGTTTAGATAAAAAAACATGTGTGTTTGTTTAGATTTTTTTGAAAGATTATAATGTATAATTTTAATCAAACATATAGCACTATTATTTCTTTAAAGAAGATGTATAATTTTAATCTAAGTTTTTGAAGAGTTGAAGTTTTCTAAAACTAATAGAGCATCTCTAATAGTAAGAAATAAGGAGTGCTTCTTAAATTCCACATTATCACTTTTGATAGAATCTAAGTAAGGAGTAAACTCAACAATATTATTATTCTTAAGTTCTACACATAATTAAGTAAAAATAGCATAAACAAACCTTTAAACATTCAACATTAAAATAGGTACCACTTCTTAAGTAAGGAGTAGTTACCTAATAAGAAGTGCTTCTTAAAAACCAACAAAGGTACAAAATTAATAAGGAGCACTCCTTAATAAGAAAAGTGGTCATAAGCAGCTCCATTGGAGATGCCCTTAATTGATAGTCAAAAAGGGTGTTAATTTGTAAAGAAAGGGGAATGAATTAATTAATGAGAAACTCTTTAAGGAGACTGTCTATAATATAGACAGGAACTACATGGCAAATACAGAAATCAGGGGACTATAACGTAAATAGAGTAATTTGCAGGTCAACCCGCATAATAACCCAATTTTGGCCCGACATATATAAATGATTTACGGCCGATCGAGCTAGCTAAAACGGGAAACAATTTTCTTCCCCCAATTTTATATAGATCCAAGGTGAAACTAACACATTCTTCCCCAAATTTGCGGTTCAGAGATCTAAATTCGTTGTCATCGTCTCCGACATCATATTTCGATCGTTTTGAATATTCAATTCCGTTGATTTGAAGTTTCAATTCAATTGAGATTTGATCGAGTCGATAGTATACAACAGTTTGAAGCCGAAAACATATAATTGTAGATAAAAAATCGTTATCAATGGAGATTGAACCATTGGTAAGTGTTTCGTATTGTTCAATATGATTGTATATCGGATTTTGATTGGGTAATTCATGTTGCTTCATTTTTTTGGACCATATGAAAGAATGGTTGAATGTGAATCAAGCTCATTAACAGCTATATCGGGTATGTATAGGGCTATTTTAGTTAAACAGTGAGGTTTGGTGTGAAATTGCCTTGGTTTGCATGTCTAGAGCTACATGCAAAGGTTTTTGTCTATGTTGTGGACCTTGTACACTAAAGCCTTCATGTTCTGGGCTATTTGAAACTTTTGTGGATAGACAGTGAGGTTTGATGTGAAATTGCCTATGTTTGCATGTTTAGAGATATTTGTTCTGGTTTGTGTCTATAATGTGGATGTTCTGCATTATAACCTTCATGTTCTAGACTATTTGAAACTTATGTGACTAGAATGTGAGCTTTGGTGTGAAACTGCCTAGGTTTACATGTTTAGATATTTTTTATCAGGTTTGTGTCTATAATGTGGACCTTATGCACTAAAACCTTCATGTTTTAGACTATTTGGCTTCCGTGGCTAGACAGTGAGGTTTGGAATCAAAAGTGACTAGGTTTGTATGTTCTGAACTATAATGTGGACCTTCTATACTAAAACCTTCATGTACCGGACTATTTGAAACTTTTGTGGCTAGACAGTGAGATTTGGTGTGAAACTGCCTAGGTTTGCATGTTTAGAGCTATTTATTCAGGTCTGTGTCTATAATGCGGACCTTTTGCACTAAAACCATTAAGTTATATACTATTTGAAACTTTTGTGGCTAGACAGTGAGGTTCGGAGTCAAAAGTGACTAGGTTTGTATGTTATGAACTATAATGTGGAACTTCTGTATTAAAACCTTTATATTCTGGACTATTTGAACCTTCCGTGGTTAGAGTGAGGTTTGGTGTGAAACTACTTAGGTTTGCATATGTAGTGCTATTTGTTCAGGTTTGTGTCTATAATGTGGACCTTCTGCATTAAAACCTTCATTATCTGGACTATTTGAACCTTCCGTGGCTAGACAGTGAGGTTTGGAGTCAATTGTGACTAGGTTTGTATGTTTTTGAACTATAATGTGGACATTCTATACTAAAACCTTCATGTTCTGGATTATTTTAAGCTTCTGTGGCTAGATAGTGAGGTTTGGTGTGAAACTTCCTAAGTTTGCATGTTTAGAGCTATTTGTTCAGGTTTGTGTCTATAATGTGGACCTTCACCACTAAACCCTCATGTTCTTATCATTTGAAACTTCTGTGACTAGACAGTGAGATTTAGAGTCAAAGTGACTAGTTTTGCATTTTTTGAGATTTGTGTTTAGGTTTGTGCCTATAATGTTGACCTTCTGCACTAAAGCCTTCAAATTCTGGTAGAAACAAATGCAGAGAATGCCGAGCTACTTGATTTGAAAAAAATTGATTTCACATCTTGTTTTGAAGACATCAAAGTAATAATAATATATGAGTTAGAGAAACTCTATAAACTGCAGTCCAATGCACTTGAATTTTCTTACAGAAAATCAACTCAACGGAGAAACAATCGAGGGATTGTGTATGAAAAGTATTTCACTTTTTCTTGTGCTGGAAAGCCTAACACAACCATTCCTCCAACCCCTATTCATGTTAGTCCAAGCCATGAAAAGAGAAAGAGAAAAGAATGTCTCATTACCAAAACTCAATGTCGAGCAGCAATGAGAGTGAAGTTGGTGGATGGTTTGTTTGTTGTGAAGGACCACATTGTGAACCACAACCATCTACTGACCAGAATAGCATGGCAGATGTTCCAGCGAAGTGAAAGGAAAATCACACTAAAAAAGGGTAAGGTAATTGAAGGGATGGAAGCTGCAGGTTTGAAGCCATTGGTTGGATATAGATATTCCACATATCTATCAGGAGGTGATCATGTTGTTGGTTATGAGATGTGTGATGCAATAAACTATGTCGGGAGGCTTAGGATGAAACAAATCGAAGGTGCCGATGCAAATACAGTTGTCCACCTACTTGAAGAGCGAAGTAATAACCAAGAAGACTTCTTTTTCAGATCTTTGAGGAATGATGACAAAGACAAAACACTGGCAGCTCTTTTTTTGAGGGATTCAATGATGAAGGAAGATTTCAATCTATATGGAGATGTACTTGTGTTTGACACAACATCTAGAAACGAATAGATATGACCTTATATGTGCAATCTTAGTTGGTGAAAACAACCATGGAAGAAACTCAATGTTTGCTTGCACATTCATTGCAAATGAGCAAGCAGAAACTTTCATATTACTTCTAAACATGATAGAGCTGATTTCCGAAGTGGGATTTTCAAGTTTATTTTTGCAAACACGTGAAACGAATTTTCACAGTGTTTGTTGAAGTAAAATAATGTGTATTCACTTTGTTGTCTTTAAATGATCTATTTTAATATTAGTTATGAACTAGAAAATAAGCTACATAAGTACAATTAAATTATTTTTATTTGAAAATTTCGAGAGTTAAATAAATTTTCACTCGCTTATTTGAGTTCTAACTTTTTTCAAAAAGAACCTCCATGACTATCTCATACTAAAATTCTATGTCAATCACCAAATGAGTTAACAAGTTGACAATTAGACAAAAGTCAATTTAGACACCATATCCAACTGAGTAGTTTTACTACTGTAAGATCAAGTCTAGAGTTTCTCTAATATAGGGGATTTGGTGTATTATAGAGAATTTGCTTGCTTTTCTTAATCCAACTGATTTCCTACTTTTATAGAGATTTGCTATATCAATTTAAGTGAGACAAAGTTCATCTTGTTCATACTGAAGTTCATCGTGCAGTTGGTTAGTTACAGTAATTATGGTGTGTTTGACAGAGCTTTTTAACTGTTTTGCTTCAAAGCACAGCCGTTTTTAGTGTTTGGTAAACTGCCAAAAAATTGGTTATTTCATAAATATAAGGCATTTTTGGCCCAAAAGTGGCCCAAAAAAAGCAGAAGCTAGTATGACCAACTTCTGCTTTTCGCCACATCATAAGCCAAAAACACCCAACTTTTTTTAAAAGTACAGCTCCACCACCAAACACGCGCTTAGACTTTTTATGCAACCATTATCATGTATCCCTTATATTTGTAGGTGTTGGATGTGATATGTTGTTTCCATCATTAGATATAGGGAATGTATTGTATTGATTTATTTACAGAAAATTTCATGTAATTTTCAAGTAGCTAGCATGTGTTGATATATTATTTCGGGCATTATATTCCGAAACTTCCCTGTAATTTTCAAATAGACTCCTATCAACTTCTTTTATAAAGATATTATGAAAGGTATCGGGAAGCTAATAAACATTTCTCAGCCTCTTGGTAGTTTTTTTCAAAACCAAATAACTAATCAAGAAATAGTATATATAATATTACGAATATATTTTATCATACTAAAATCTAATAATCTAATTGAACTGAATGAACATGAGGTTCATAAGCTAGAGGATGCGGTTGACATCACCTTCGACGATTCATTCAGACAGGCTTTTGTGATAGGTTCACGTGCAGAGGCGGAGTAAGGGAGGGACCGGGTGGGGCCCGGCCCCCCTCAACTAGGAAAATATCCCTAATTATATGTATTATAGTTAGTGTTTTATTTGGTGTGTTATACTATGTGGACCCTCACATGATTTTATTAACTAAAAATAGGGAGGATTTATTTTTAGTACACGTAAAAGGAGAGAATTAATTATAAGAAGAATGAGACCACAGTCAAACAACACACTAAAAATAGGATTCTTTATATAGTAATAATATAATTAATTTGTAACCTTTTTTTCAAATCCTAATTGGTTATTATATAGGCAATATTTTCTTTGAGAAAAAAAAAGTAATCAGTGTATGAATCCATATAGGTATAGATTCATTTATTTATTAAATTATATTTAATAATGTAATATTATATTAGAATGTGCATCGAGTTTGAATTTTATCAATTTATTAATCCAATTATGAGTTGGATTTTATCAACTAAAAAGTATAAATAGATGTTATAATCTATATTTTCAAATACAAAAACTTCAATTTAGAAACAAGAAGATCAACAAAAGGTACTTAATTCTCAGAGAGGAATTTGCAACAATCATAAATTTTTAAATTTATCTAACAATGTTTATCTTTATTGTATTAATTCAATTTTTTCATATTTCAATGAATTGCCGTATTTTATATTATTTTAATAACTAATTCAAATTATTAAGTTCCGGCCCCCCACATACTAAATTCCTAGCTCCGCCCCTGTTCACGTGCTTGGAAAATTCGGAGACAAGTTTTCAATGAGACACAGGAGATTAGAGGATTATATTTCTTTACGTGTGTCACTCCTCTTCAAGCGGAGGTAGAAACGTGTTGGAGAGCTCTCAAGACAACACGTAGAATGAATATTAGGAGGTTAAATCTCATAATTGACTCTTCTATTCTAACAGCTTGCATAAACAACCCATATTGCTCTCCATGAGAAATAAAGACCTAGGATATTATTATGAAGATTAGATCACTACTGCAATTCTTGTCCGAGTTTGCGGTGTTTAAAGTTCAGCGAAGAATTCTTGCAGGATGTGCATGAGATTGCTCATAGATTAGCTCGTGCTGTTATGTAATAATTTTTCTTTCTTATTAACTAATGAAATATGGGTTTTATAAAAATTTGAACGGAGTAAATAAAAATCAAAGGAAATGCCATATTATTTTGTTCTGTTAATTAAATATTGATTCATTTTTAGCATAAATGCAGGTACACACGTAGGTGGACGGATGGGACTTGGGAGAGGTAGCCGGAATAATGAATGAGAAAGAAGAAGCAATAAATAGAGAGAAGGGAGTAGCAGTATTCAGCGGTTGTTTCTAGGGATGATTGACTCTTCAATACTAGTTCCACATGGAGGATTTGGTCAGACGGTCAGATCAGATCCCTAAAATGGTTTTCTTTATTCTTTTGCTCAAAAAAGCATTCTATCATACTGTTCTGGCATGAATGCTCATTGTTTTTTTAGCAGTAATTAATAATCTCCATCAATTCCAAACTCTAGAATTTTGACACCAGTTTATTAATCATATTCATATATATTCCCCCATTATTTCCTCCGCTGAAAATGACACTACTGATCCTCCACCTTGCATTCTCCATTCATTGTTTTCTTTCTTACTACCTGTACTATTGTCCTTTTGGTAGTATTTTTTTTAACAGGGAAGGATCGAGTAGGTATGTCTGATTGCAATAATATATGAAGGTGAAAGTTTTAATCAATGATGAGCGTGTTTGGGTTGGTTTTGATCGGGCAGAAGAAAGTCTTGAATCATTCCAATTTTCAAAGTGAATGATATTGCATGCATGCATGCACTCATCGATTTGATATATTATAGCAGAGGTAGAGCCATAGGATTCCAAACGGAGTTAATGTACACACAGCTCCCTCGCTAGCTAGACTTTGCTGATTCCGACCACACAGTTTTAAATGAAGACCACACCACCCCTATGCTGCTGTATGCCTTTGGTTGACACATCAAAACTAATGATTACTTCAGGTGACTCTACTTGGTATTATATAACGCATGTTCATTCTATAAAGTTTTGCTATAATTATTGATTCTCTTAAGCGAGCAGGGGTTGAAAAATGAAAATTATAAATGACTAGACATAAGCTTTTTTAATTTATTCAAATCTCACTATCGTAAGGTGAATCGACAAAGATGATCTTCTTAAAAAAATTATTAGTATAATTAATGAACCTTATCGGTTCAATAAGATCTATCTATCAATGTTGTTTTCTGAGATAGAAAATGAGGCATGCTAAACACAATCCGTATTTTGCTTATTTTACAGTCTAAAATTAAAATACGCATTCGATATATATGATATGGTCAATAATTATGTATATCAGACACATGCATCATATATACTAGTTCTATTGCATACACTTACAATTCAGTTATATATCAGAATCATTATATATATGATTATTTTAAAAAAATACGGACTGCAAATAAACAAAATACGTACTGCGTATAGAAGGTCCGTAGAAAATGCGCGCGTAAAAGATGCAGGTAAATCGATGTACTTGCGCTTATACTTGTAATCTTTTGTATATATATGGGCAAGTATCATGTAAGTTTACTCATAATTTTAAAGAAGATAACGAGATTTTTTTTCCTTCAGGCCCAACTTCTTTCAGATTTTGAAACATGTCAGGAAAGATTTTGATTAAGTGCGGTATAAGTTTCGTAATTTAAAAGTGGGGTGTAATTTTTACATAATTTCTAGAAAGGGCGGTAATTTATTAGTGTGTATTTATGTAATTTAATTCTGGAATTAAAGTCATTTATACCCCTATTTTGTCGTTATAATTCAGTTCATTTTTATTTAGTTCTATTCATTTTAGTTTGGTTTGAGCTTGTTACGGCGGTGGATTTGGACTCCCACGCCGCCTGCTCTCTCGTTGGATAACCTGTCACAAGTAACAAATAAGGCTCACGATCAGCATGGGATGGCTCCCGCTCCGATACCTAAGTTAGCACTCTGAGGAAATTTGGTTTTCTCTATGAACAGGACATTGGAGAGCTTACCTCTCATGTCCTCCCTCTTTCCTTGCGATTTGGGTCCCATCCTCGTGTTGGCAGGCCCAAAATGCCAATCCTTACATGGGCCAATCCCACAACTTATACCGTTGGACCTCTTGTGCCTGACTTCTTGGTGCCGCAACAGTCGAGTCAACCGTTGACCGAACGCTTGGGTCTCCGGTCCTCACAAGTCCCCCCGAGTGCGAGGTCGTGCCGGTAGGCGCGAGCGATGGACTGCGAGACAAAAAAACCGACTGTTGCTTTTCGAGGACACGGTTTCCTCACTCATTAATTGCATGTCTAACGCGTGTCCCACATTTCCCTTCTCCAAGGCCACGTGGTCCTGACATTATCGCAACTCCCAAGTGCGCCTTTAACTTCCGCATTACTCCTCACAATATAAATCCGCTCCTAACTAGCTGGCCCCTTCTTATTCCAGATTTGCTCGCCGCTGCGCCGCTCCACCACATACAGGTACTTTTTAATCTCCGTCTTCTTTTTCCGGTGACCTTCCTCTTTCCCTCGGGGCGTGTTCGATGGCCGACAATCGCATGGGTCCTGGGCTTCCGAGTGAGAAGACAGTAGGAGATGTCGAAGGGTTTCGCGAGAATTGCCGGAATACCGCTGGGCTCTAATTCTCCAACCTGGAGAGGCAGATCATCTTCCCGTCCGCTGGGAAATTTGTCGCTGGCGCGCCTGCTGGCTTTACGGCCATCTATAGTGAATACCTCTTCTCGTGCAGCCTCCGATTCCTTTCGACCAGCTTCTTCCAGATGGCGTTTGCCTTCTTTGGCCTTGATCTTTGCTACCTCCAACCAAATACCGTCCGAGCCATAATCGGTTTTCAAATTATCTGCTCCCCCTGCAGGGTGACCCCCACGCTCCTTCTACTCCGCGTGTTTGCCTATTGCGTTGACAAAGGCTACTGCCACCTGAAATTCCAGCCGGCGACGGGGACGTCCCTTGTCCAGAAGATTCCCAAGACTTGGAGTCCAAGTTCATTTTTGTGGCAGATGGATTGGTGTGGGGCCCTCCGACCACCAGGGTGTCTTATTCGATCGGGCATATGATGACTCGAGGTCACCGGCCCAACGACGGTGAGATGGCCGTGCTGGAGCCGGATGATCATCGATTGAAGAGAGGGGCGAGGTTATGGCCCATGATTAACTCCAACCAGATGTTGAGCGACTGCAGGCTTCCCCATTGTGTGTTGACCGGTCCGACCGTCGCGTCCGCCGTCTCGCCGTCTCTAACTCCGAGGGTCCGAAAGGTCGTCCAGTCCTTATGCCAATTGATCACATCTTCCTTTTAGGCCTTCTTCAATTTTTTTTTCTACTGACCCTTTCTTTCCTCTTCTCTAATATAGGGTAAGCCAGTGGAATAGCACACACCAGAGAGAAACTCTGATGGATGTCTGGAACCCGCACTTGATCACGAACCCGGCTCACGAACTGATCTGTAAGACAAGGTCTCGGGTGTCCCGAGGGTAGACACTCTGACGATCAAGTTAGTATGTGCGTAAGGCGTATTGTATGTGAGATAATAGATTGAGAGATCGACCACACCTTTGGTATTTATAAGGCTACAATCCGTAGATCGCCTAGATATGTAATTATGGTATGAATACAACTCTTAGGGAGATAACAGTTGTATTACAATGTATAGAAGAAGTATATTTAGGACATGGTTGTATTACCATGTTTAGAAGGAAGTGTATTCCTTGTAGAACATTCAGAATATACACATTCCTTATAAGGATTTGGACTGATGGACCCGTGGATCCATCCTCCGCGTAGCTCGAGCCCACGATCCTTCTCGGACCCTGGTCCGAGACCGAATGAGGTCCTAAATACGAACCATGGACTTATCAGTAGCCCCAAGGTAGATCTTCAGAATTTCGAGGGCTCCATCTCGAAGGCTGGATGAGAGACTTGCTTCTGGAAGGAAGGATAATAACTCGAGGGAGAATAACTCGGGGTATTAAGCTCGGACTGATTTCTCGGGCTGACCCTTCTGGATATCTATCTTCAAATTGTTTCCTATTCCATCAGGACACGTGGACGGTAGAAATTGAATCCATCCTTGTAATTCTGAGGTGGCTGACAAGTGGCGTCTACCCATTGTGTCTTCTAGCGGTGATAAAGACCAACCTTCCAATTGACTGCATTGTTTCGCGAGTCGAGGTAATTACTCGCTTAAATGCGTGTTAATTACTGGTTATATAACCAAGTAATTTTTCCTTTGTGATTATCATCATTCTTCACTCCAATCTTCAGAAAAAACTCTTCTTCTTCAAAAGTTTTTATTCTTCTTCATATACTTTCTTCCCCCCATTCTCTATATTGCCATGTCATCTTCAAAGTCCAGTGTCCCCCTTGGCAATATAGAGAATGCTGCACCAGCCGTTGAGGAAACAGAGGTGATAAATGTTGAAGAAGAAGCCCCGACCGCCGGTGATCTAGGGACTCTGTTCCTGGAAGCGGATTCTGGGAGTTGATGGAAGTGACCATCGCTACTCCACTGCAAGTTGTAATAGCGGTGCAGTGGCTGATGAAGGTGCGTATGGGTCGGGTTTGGACCCGAATGTGGAGCCCCAAGTTGATAAACAGGCTCCAATTGCTGGTGATGCAAGTGCCCTCACTAAGGTGGTCGATGAAAAAACGCTGCAATATCTGAAGTCATGCCGGCTGTCTTACCCCATCGAGGCTGATCTGAGGCTCGAGGATGAATCTATCCCGGTCCAGGATCTGGTGAGCCCCACTCGAAGGGTAATATATGGGAGGTTCCTGCAGTAGGGGATACGTTTCCCATTCCTACCCTTGTTTCGGGAATTTTTACAGCATCATGGGCTGCATCCATGCCAGATCCACTCCAACGTGGTGGTGTCGATCATGGCGCTAACATCCTGGTGTGCTCGGAAAGGACATGAGCCGAGCCTGGATTTATTTAGGAGCCTGTACAAGCTATTCTCTTCGGAGAAGTACAAGCATATCATCCTCACGCCTCGGGGGCCAAGCCCTTCACTTTTCCTGATAACAGTGGTGGTTGAAAGGTTTTCCGGTTGACATTTGACCGGACTAAGTACGAGGTTCCTGACTGGAACTCCAATCTGAAGGACGATGTGGTCCTGGATAGGGTTTTTCAGATTCCAGGCCACCTGGAGGGCATCGCCAAGGAGCTCTTGGATGAGAAGATCATTTTCCAAGAGGGGAAATTTATGCGGGGAGCTCATGGGTCCGTTGGCAGTGGGCTTCCATCACCTACTCTTATTTGCAGAAGGTTTCCCGGTCAAAGTCTACCACCAGTTTCTTGAAGGCAGGGCGGGGCGCATTTTGGTGGCCTTGTCGCCTCTGTGATACTCCTCGACTTTGATGTGGAGCTCGTACAACGTGAAAACAGACTTCTTTGACAGCCGAACTTTCAGGAGGGTGTGGGTTAACCCTTGCACGAAAATCTCGACCAGCCATTTCTCGTCCAACCTATCTTCCACTTTGTTACACTCGGTGATGAAACGCTCGTAGAAGTCCATGAGCGATTCGCCTGACGTTGCCTGATCCGCAGCACATCCTGTGTGGTGAGGGCGAACTTCTTCTTCTGCATAAACCGCGTCAGGAAAAGATCCTCCAGCTTTGCGAAGGTAGAAATGCTGTCGTTTTCCAGATTGGCAAACCACAGCCTCGTCGCCTCCTTGAGGGTTGTGGCGAACGCCAGGCACCAGATTGGCTCGGGAGTGCTGTATGTCGACATGGATGTCGTGAAGGTGTGGATATGGTCGGCCGGGTCCGTCGAACCATCGTATGACCCCAAGTTTAGGGGGGATACGAATATTTGAGTCTGCTACGAACTCCATCACCGACCGGGTGAATGGACTTCCTCGGAGCTTCTTTCCCTCCGACGGGGTCCAGTTCACGGCGAGGCACCGGTGAACAGGAGCTCGCGGTGGGACTTTCGGCTCGTGAATGTACCAGGTCGCCCATACCTGCTCTGGATCTTCATCTCCCCCTGAGTCCTCATCTTCTTGGGTGACCGGGATGGGGTTTGTCTCCACGCCCTGCGCCTGCGGTTCCGACCCGTCGGGCACCTTCTGCTTCATCGCGCTGACACCCTGGAACAGGCGCTTCGGGGTGATCTTTCCCGCTCTGGCGCTTAGACTCTGCAACTCGTGGATCTGGTTGGCCATGCACTCTTGGGAGTTGACGATGCGCTAGAGCAGATCCATGCTCTCGTTCATTTCCCCCAGGCCGGGGTTCGGCGTTTACTCCGGTCCCACCACTTGGCTCGACAGCCGGCGAGTGGCAGGATGCTTGACCGAGTATTGGTCGAGTTCTTCATCTTCGTCGTCCTCGCGCCCCGTCGGATCGGTCAGGGGCGGGATCTGACTGCTGGTTTCTCCACTCATCGATTGAGTGCGTGAGCTGTAATAATAACAAGGATCCCCACAGACGGCGCCAATGTTACGGCCACGAACACGGACTTCTCTCTGGACAGAGCCGTCGACAGCTAACCTGCGGGTAGACAAGTAAAGGCAAGGTCAGCGCGGGGAGGGCGACAGCCGTTCCCGCTCCGATGCCAAAGTTAGCTTTCCGGCAGTGTTTGAGATCTATGTCTACAGTAGTGCTTGTGAACTTACCTTGCGTCTTCCCCCTCGTCTTCCTCTTATACCCTCGGTCAAGGTACTTCTCCATAGGGTTTAAGGCTGGTCCGTGGGCTTATGTTGGGCCTGATTCCTCTTGCCTTTATTCCCCTTTGCCCTTGACACTGACGGGCCTGCTGGACGGCCGCTTGACCCGTCGTTTGGGCCGATGACCGGATCATCAGGCCCACGATCCTCACAGCTTGAATAGTGCAAACTCGAGCTAACTTTTGGTCACCTCGGACCGTGGCTATCCCTTGATTTGTGGGGAATTTCATTGCCAGATGGTAGGGGGACCAGATGGCTTTGGCTTGGCACATCCACGGCTGTCCGAGGATGATTTTGTACGGCGCCCTGCAGTCAATTATTGCACAGGCACAACGGATGGTCATACTCCGAGGACCGTCTTCAACTCGCACAGGCAAGGTAATCACTCCCAAAGGGGTAACGGGATCGCCAGCAAATCTCGAGATTATGTTTGTAGGTACGAGATTACTTCTTTTTAATCCCAACTGCTCGTAAAAACTGAGAAACATAATCTCCACCTCACTTCCCCCGTCCACCAGAACTTTTTTAATCACGTTGTGATTTATGGTGACCGTGATTACTAGAGGATATGAATGGGGGAATTGATTAGGAACCACATCCTTTGGCGAAAAAACAACAATTCCGTCCAGGTGAGATCTCTTACTCTCCCATTCCCTGGGGGGAAGCTTATTCGGGCGATCGGTGTATGCCGTTGACGCTCCTTCTTGCTCCCTGGTTGGCGGTGTTGCCTATCTCGTCGTGGTCGTGGAGGTGGTTGGCGTTGGTACTTCTTACTCCTGTCGGGGCCAGAAAACGAGTTCGTGTGCTCCCACGAAGGTTTTCAGCCGGATCAGCCATGAGTTTGAAGGTCGTTTAGACCAAGATCAATATGTGGTCCCACCAGGCGTGCCAAATTGATGGATGTCTGGAACCCGCACTTGATCACGAACCCGACTCACGAACTGATCTGCAAGACAAGGCCTTGGGTTTTCCGAGGGTAGATACTCCGACGCTCAAGTTAGTATGTGTGTAAGGCGTATTGTATGTAAGATAATAGATTGAGAGGTTTACCAAACCTTTGGTATTTATAATGCTACAATCCGTAGATCGCCTAGATATGTTTTTATGGTATGAATACAACTCTTATGGAGATAATACTTGTATTACCATGTATAGAAGAAGTATATTTAGGACACAGTTGTATTACCATGTTTAGAAGGAAGTGTATTCCTTGTAGAACATTCTGAATATACGCATTCCTTATAAGAATTTGGACTGATGGACCCGTGGATTCATCCTCCGCATAGCTCGAGCCCACGACCCTGCTCGGGCCTTGGTCTGAGACCGAATGAGGTCCAGAATACGAACCATGGACTTATCAAGCTCCTACAAGTAAATATACCTCTACTACCTACACCTCAAGGTACATTCACTCTAGTTGAACACACACATATTCTCTCTAGGATAGCTCCCTGACTTCAGAGTCGGAGCGGGTATCGGCGAGAAGTCGCCCGTCTGAGCTCACATCTTCTACTTGTGCAGGTGTTGGTGTATTTACTATTTATTGAAAAGACACAACATAAATATTATTTCAAGAGATGTGTATTCATCATGAAATCCCAAGAGGTGTAACTCCAAGATAAGTGACTCTTGGAAAGGCCATCTGAACTCTATAAATAAGGTCTGAAGTATGATAGTTTGGCTTAAGACAAAACCATACATTCACAAAGAAACCATTATGCTCTTACTCTTTTTGCTCCTTCGGTGTTGAAAAAGTAAGTTTGACTTTTGTCAACAAAGCTTCATTTTATCACAAAAGATATTTTTCTTGTATTACACACACATATAAGAGGACAAATAAAGCCTTAAGGAAAGTGTCTACTGCACGACTTGAAGGTTACTTTATTTTACTAGATTTCCTACAATTTTCTTCTACTTACTTGTCAAAACCAGAATAATCCCCAACAATCTTAAGGCTTTAATTTGTCACTATGGCAAGTAAAGTGCAGGATCTAGCAATAAACATTGTCAAACTTGATAGGTTTGATGGTGGCAATTTCATTCGGTGGAAGAAAATGGTTTATTTCCTTTTAGCGGCTTTGAAGGTGTCTTATGTTCTCACAACTCCCAAGCCGGTGGATAATCAGAAGATGAAGAAGTTTTGGAGCAACCCCGTCAAAAACAAAAGTGGGAGAATGATGATGAAATTTGTCGAGGACACATTCTCAATGCAATGGGAGACAACCTTTTTGATGTGTACCACACAATGGTTACGGCAAAGGAACTATGGGAAAAATTGGAAGCAAGATATATGTCGAAAGACTCTACAAGTAAGACATTTCTTGTCTCAACTTTCTTTAATTTCAAGATGGTAGACAACAAACCAGTCATGGAGAGCAATTCGCTAAAATTGAAAGAATGTTGAATCACTTCACACAACAAAATCTTACTATGGATGAATCTATTATTGTTGGGGCATTGATTGATAAGTTACCCCCATATTGGAAAGACTTCAAGAAAGATCTCAAACATAAAAAGGAATAGATTTCTCTTGAGAGTTTGGCTAATTCTCTTCGGATCGAGGAAGAATTGAGAATGCAGGAAACCCCTCAAATAAAAGAGGATGATAAAGGGAATAATTCATTCACTAAAATTAACGTGATTGAAGAAGGCCAGAGTAGTAAGTCGAACAAAAGGGCTTATGGAGGAGATCATGGAAATTATCCAAATAAGAAGAAGAAAGGAAAGTGCTTTTATTGCAAGAAAGGACACTACAAAAATGAATTAGATTTCTCAAGAAGAAAGGTCTTAACTCTTCAAGTGGAGGCAATGATGACAAGTCTCTTGTAGTCATGATTTCTGAAATTAACATTTTTTATGAAGACTTTGGTTGGTGGATTGATTCGGGTGCCACTAGTCACGTAGGCAAGGACAAGAGTTTCTTCAAGAACTTGCAAGTGGTAGATGATCCAAGTGTCGTTGTTTACATGGGAAATTCAGCAACGCCTCCCATTAAAGACAAAGGAGAAGTTGATCTTAAGTTCACACCGGGGAAAGTGATTACTCTCACTAATGTGTTGTTTGTTCCCGAACTTAGGAAAAACTTAGTTTCTGCAAGACTTCTTAATAATTTTGGCTTCACACAAATTATTGAAGCTGATAGAATTGTAATCTCCAAGGATGGGATGTATGTAGGAAAGGGGTACCTTTATGGTATTATGTTCAAACTCAATGTAATTCCCATCAATAAAATGTAAGAAGTTAATCTGTATACAGTTGTAGAGAAATTAATATCCCGTAAGATATAAATTTTTTTAAAAAAATTGCGCCTGTTCATATAAATAGACATTTATTTTGGACTAAAATCCAAAAAATGACCCTAACATTGGTAGAAATGTCAATTTTAGGACCCAACATTCAAAAGTGTCAATATTTGGTACCCAACATTTTGAGAATGTCAAATTTTGGACCCAACATTCAAAATGGTCAATATTTGGTACCCAACATTCTGGAAATGTATAATTTTTGGACTTTCAAAAATTTCACCTATTAGATCTATTAATTTCAAGGGCATTTTGGTAATTTTCATAATAAATAAAAGATTAAAATTTATAAATCCACCAAAATCACCCATCTCATCTTCCCCAAAAATCCCAATTGACATTTTCGGCTAACTCTCTTTGTAACTCCACCGCTAGCCATGTGCCCGCATTACCTCATCACTACCGGAGCCTAGTAACAGTACCATTTTTTACCCACATCTTTATCCTATCCATCAAGACGAAAGTGAAACGTTTGCCATAAATTCAAATCTATGAATTCAAGTCTCATCTGACTATAAGATGCGCTAATGGTGGTGTACATTTTGGACATTGATATACTCCTGGATATTCTGTAGAGGAAAATGACAAAAATGCCCTTGAAATTAATAGATCTAATAGGTGAATTTTATGAATGTCCAAAAATTGTACATTTTCAGAATGTTGGGTACCAAATATTGACCATTTTGAATGTTGGGTCCTAAATTTGACATTCTCAGAATATTGGGTACCAAATATTGATACTTTTGAATGTTAGGTCATAAAATTGACATTTCTACCAATGTTAGAGTCATTTTTTGGAATATTGTCTTAATTTTGTATGTGAATAATGGTGCATTTTGCGTGAAATCGCATGTGATTGTTTTTAGAAACAAGTATGCAACTTGCAGTAGAAATATACTCAGAGTTAATTTAATGCACAATGTATATTGATTTAACAATTAGTAATATTCATAAACGAATTATTAAGAGAATAAATAGAAATGAATGATCTTTGGTTAATTTTATTGAAGATAAAAATGCATGCAGTGGTGTTCAAGTTATTAAAATAACTAATTTAAAGTTGGTTTGTGTTATCTTATCATGATGTTTGTGAATCATAAATAATAATATGATTCCTGAGTGAATGTGCATGTGTAGTAAAACATGGTAAATATATTTTTATAAAATTGAAAGATTGGATTGGCTCAATTGCACGCATGTTATATATTTTGATCAGTTAAGTTGAGATCTTATGAAATAGATTTATGTTGAAGTTTGCAATATTCTGGTGAAAATTAGAAATGCATGCATAGAATTCATATATTCATTGAATTTATATATATATATATATATATATATATATATATATGTATTGTTCTGTGAATGACATTAGTAAGAAATTATATATGTTGAAGTGAATGAATGATGATTCTCTGATTATGAAGTGATTGAATAAAAATGAAATATGTAGCATACATGTATGATTTTTGTTAATGCATATATAATGTATGGTACTAAGAGAAATTGCACTCATTGCATGCATGAACTGATCTCGTTGCATTTTGATCTTGGCCGTAAATATATTGAAGTTGTGATAGAAAGTGTATTCATAAAGATGTGACGATAAGCGATCACATTAAGAGGGGGTAAAGGTACTCCTAGAGCCATTGTTGATTTTTATAAGAAACAATTAGTCTTCAGTTAAAGGGAGTATATAAGAAATACTTTACCAGAGAAAAAGAGTTCAGCTCTTGTGAAAAAATGAGAAGAGTAAAAACTGTTGAAAAATTTATAGTGAATCCATGTCCAAATAGAGACATGAAGTTAAAAGCATCTATTGAGATGAGATTGATATCTATTATATGGACCATACAACGGTGGAAACCTCAATTCGACGCTAGCACGATCACTAGTCTCGAATTCAAATGAGTGAAAAGTACACAATTACATGGTAGGAGCATTAAATAGTTATATAAATTGTGCTCATTCCTGCCAGTATTAGAGAGGTTGGATTTTGTATTCTTAAAAAGTTCAAGACATGTCAAATACGTTGTATTCATATGCAGTTTGCATGAAAGAAAAAATACTTCGTATGGTGGGGCATATGAACTAAACTATATGAGTGTAGACTTAAAGTCACTCAAAATTCTGGTTTGAATTTTGGAAACATTCATGAAGGGACTGTGACACATTATTAAGATGTGTTGTCCTTAGCAATTTAGAGGAAGCGAATCTGTGCGTGAATTATATATGTGGCTTGTCACAAGGGTCATTGGTTCAATGTTTAACCTACCAAGCGATTTGGCAAGTTTCCGAAACTTTCACTAAGGCAGGGGTTCAATCGAAAGACACCCATGCTAATGCATAGATTTATCAGAATGGGTTCGGTGACCAGGAAGAGTCTTTTTTCAATAATCGAAAATGCCAGGGGATTGTTGGTGTATTTTCTATTATTGAAAAGACACAATGTAAATATTATTTCAAGAGATGTGTATTCATCATGAAATCCCAAGAGGTGTAACTCCAAGAAAAGTGACTCTTGGAAAGGCCATCTGAACTCCATAAATAAGGTCTGAAGTATGATAGTTTGGTTTAAGACAAAACCATACATTCACAATAAAAATATTCTGCTCTTCTCTTTTTGCTCCTTCGGTGTTGAAAAAGTAAGTGTAACTTTTGTTAACAAAGCTTCATTTTAATCCAAAGGATATTTGTCCTATATTACACACATATAAGGTGACAAATAAAGCCTTAAGGAAAGTGTCTACTGCACGACTTGAAGGTTGCTTTATTTTACTGGATTTCCTACAATTTCCTTCTACTTGTCAAAACCAGAATAATCCCCAACAGCAGGTGTTCGCTAGAGCAAGCCGATCGACCGGAAAAAACGGATCGTATCATCTCGCACCAGTACTTCTCCTACCAAGGGAATCCCGTCCTTATGTTTTCGAAGTTGTTCTAAATAGAGTTTTTACTTAAAGGACCGATTTCTCTTATCAACAATTCGTTGAAGAAGCCTAGCACCTTCACTAGTTATCTCATTGAGATCTGCCGCCAGGGCTTCCTGTACGACTAGTCCCGAATACGTCGTCCAATCACCATTGGACTCTGCTTCCATCTCCGTCACCGTCTTCCTCTTCTCATCCGGCCTTCTGCCAGTTTGTGCATTCGTTGGTCGGGCTTGGTTGGACCAGTCCAATTAGTCCTTGATTTCGGGTAAGGGTTCCTAGAAGGTCTGACCCTCAGTATATCCAGGAAATGACCCCGATCTCGCTCTTCTTCTAGAGCCTCCCAACGAGTTAGATAATCTTTTCGTACATGGCCAATGATACCAAAAAAGTCACAGAAATTGAGTGGCATTTTTTCATATTGAAGGAAGAGCTTATTCGTTGCCCCTGGTGGATATCAATCATGCATCAAATGCGTAGAAACTTTCCCACCATGTCGTCGTCCTCATCCTTTTCAACCTCCAGAAAAGTGCCAATCCTGTCGCCAACCTCTCGAGCGGTTGCTTCGTTTAATTGGTCAAATGTAGGCCGCTGTACATTGATCTTAAACGGGGCTCTGTCAAACACGATCTCTGCACCCACCATGTCACCTCTGGACTCCTTCAAAACCAGCAGATGCGGGCCAAGGATCCATGGCTGCGTCTCCGGAATTCTGTTCCGGGAGCCCGGATTCCGAAACAAAAACTGGAGAGTGTTGAAAGTTAGGGTTTTCGACTTTTAGTTTCCGTAGCTCCCAAACCCAAGAGAAACAAGTGTAAACATCACCGGCTGGGATTTTTTCTTGGGGACAATATCTTGCCAACCAGTAACCTCCGATGATCCACATCGGGTTCCTTTGGTTTCGCCGTTTCCGACAAACCGATCTCCTCATCCGTGAAGGAGAGGCCTTCATACATTGCCTCTATGTCGTCAACACCTTTCATGATCAATAGATCGGAGCTCTCTGAAGATTACGGGAGGAAAAAATTGGGAAAAAGGTAGTTCTCTTCTCGTCGTCGTAAGGGTTTTTGAGAGAGAAAGGCCGGGTTAACTATCAATGCTTTTATCATCATTAAGATAATTAAATGCGAAATTTCTACAATGCATTATTTTGCATGCTTTTAGCCTAGAGCACATCCTCCTCCCACTTTCTTATTCTTTCTCAATATTGGTTATTTTATTTTCTTCTTGTTGGCTTGCTTAACTATCTTAATGAAGTATTATTTTTCATTTCAACAAATGAATTTCGCATTCGCGGATCAAAGACCAGCAAAATTCTATTCCCACAAACGCTCTGCCCTCTCTCTTCAAGTGATACACACGCGCCTCCACCAACTATGCTCTTTCTCCTTCATTATTACCGTTTAAGCCTCTGACAATGCTGATAACGTTCACTTAAAATCTTTCTTATGGCGGAGCCGCCGCACCCACACGGCGGCACCGCCGGAAAAACTTTCCGGCAAGCCCTCTCATCAGAAACACCCCTTCTCTTCACATCCCTCCCTTCTAACCCGGAAATCCGACCTATTACCAATTTCAATGGAAAAGCTTCATGTCTATATAATCGCCCATCAGTTCAGATTCTATCTAATCACTACAACAACGCTCTCATAGGGAAGTTCCAGAGGGCCAAACCGACGATGGCGAACATACAAGCAACACCCTAAGCCATAGGTTTCACCGGAAAATTTCAGATAGGTTCACTGGACTACAAGCACGTCCTCATTCGCTTCCAGGAACAATCTGACTACCAAAGGTGCTGGTTTAAAGGTTTTTGGACGGTGGCTGGAACTCCGTTGAAGATCCTTAAGTGGACGCCGGAATTCTCACCGGAATATGAATCCCCGTCAGTACCTGTCTGGGTTCTGGTTAGGGACATTCCCCTCTATTACTATAACAACACTTTGCTGGAAGATGTTGGGAATCAAATAGGAAAATTTATCAAGGTAGATTCTGCTACTGCACTCATAACTAGGCCATCTACCTTGAAAATTTGTGTTGAGATTGATCTCACTGGTGAATTGATCAATTCCATACAATTGGGTTGTCCTGAGGATGTCAAGGACTGTCAGGTGGAGTATCTTAACTTGCCCCAATATTGTAAGCACTGCAAGAAGTTTGGCCACTTTGATCAACATTGCAGAATGCAACATCCTGAGCTGAAAAAAGCTTGGATTCAGAGATGGAAGGAGAGAGCAACAAAAGATCCAAAACAAGCAAGCACTTCAGGCCTCTCCACCTCTCAAAAGAACATGGAGTCTCAGAATCAGTCTTGGGTTAAGGTTGGGAAACAAACCACTTGTTCTATTATGGTCCCTTTCCAAAATCCCAACAAAATCCCTAATCCGCACTCCACTGAGGCTACACAATTCAGGGGAGTCAGGAGCCTACTGTATCATTTTACTCATATGATAACATAGACCTAAAAGGTTACAAAACCATTCTCAAACAGAAACACACTCATAAGCACACACAACCCTCCAAAGTTTTAAATAGCTCAGCCCAATCCTTAGCCATTGTCCCTTATAAATCTGTAGAACTGTTAAACTCCTTTTCCTTGCTTCAATTTGAACAGGTTGATAGTGGCTCTGAAGATTCATTTGATGATGCAAATAGTGAGCCTGAGTGGAATGAGGAATCCTTGCCATCATCTGCAACAACAAGCTTGCATATTCATCAACAAATCACCATGGAGGACAACACTTTAAAAGTCACTGACCCCCCCCCCCCCACCCCACTCCAATCACAACAGGTATTTCCTCAACAGCCCCAGGTAAGGCTGTTAAAACTACACCTACTACAAAAAATAAAAAATAAAAGAGCAACCTATCTGATTTCAGTAGAATGCTCAGACCAAAACCCAAAATTAGCTAGTTTTAATGGTTAGTTACAACCTAGTTTCTAAAATGCTAGTCTGGAATATTTGGGGCTATGGTACTTCTATTGACATACTTAGATTCCTAATTAATATTCATCATATATCTATATTATGTATCATTGAACCAATGCATGATAACACAGATATCACCAACTTACAATTTGAACTTGGTTTCCCTCACTGCATTGCTGCTGAGGAAGCTAAGATCTGGCTATTTTATATAGTTTTATACTTGATATACTATCCCAATCTGATCAGTTCATTCAAGTTATGATAACTGAAAAGATTTCCTCAATAAATTGGAACACTCTATTTGTATATGCTGCAACTACAAGAGTTCCAAGACATAAACTTTGGACTGATTTGCTTAATCTTTCACAGGCCCCACACTATTTGCAGGTGATTTTAATACAGCAGCCTCAGTTACTGAGAGGAAGGGCAGACACTCTCCACCTGTAGGTAGCATCAGGGAATTCAGAAAATTCATTGATGATAAGCAGTTGCAAGACATTCCCACTATTGGCAGCATCTTCACTTGGACCAATAATAGAGTAAAGGAGGATAGGCTGTTACTAAAAATAGATAGAGCCATGTGTTCCTTGGATTGGATAACAAAATTCCCACAAACTTCAGTTCATGTTCTGAACAGAACCACTTCAGATCATAATCCCTTGCTGATAGCCATACAAGACTCTCCTGAACATACCCCCAAGCCATTCAGATTTCAGCAAATGTGGACCAACAGGACTGAATTCATTCCCATGGTGAGGGAGAACTGGGAGCAGCCTTCCCAATTTTCAGGGATTTCCAATATGGTGTATAAATTAAAGAGACTGAAGATCAGGCTCAAGCAATGGAATAGAGAGGTTTTTGGTAATGTGCACCAAAACCTAGTGGATGCAGAGGAAATGCTTACAACATTGGAGGACACATACCAACAGTCTGGAAGTGAGGAAGATTTGATTAAGTTGAACAGGGAAAGGGCACTACTGATTAGGGCTGAAAAGGAAAGTGCAGTTTATTGGAGACAGAAGGCCAGTGTTAAATGGTTGAGGGAAGGAGATGCAAATTCCACTTATTTTCACAATGCAGCCAAAGAGAAAAGATGCAGATCCAGGATCACCAAAATCAAGTCAAGTGAAGGTGAGTGGCTATCTGATCCAGAGGCAATAAAATTGGAGGGTATCAGATTTTATGAAGGTCTGTTGAATGAGAAGATAAAAGAAATAGATCTCACAGGGCAGTATCATGAACATTTCATGGGGTTGATTCCAAAACTCATCACTGAGGCTGACAATGAAGCACTGTTAAGGGACATCCAAATGGAAGAATTGAAAACAACTACTTTTGGTCTAAATAAAGATGGAACCTCTGGCTCAGATGGCTTCTCTGGCCATTTCTACACTAGCTGTTGGGATATCATTAAACAGGACCTCCTAGATTCATCATCAGAGTTCATGGCAAGGAAAAAGCTTCCAAGAGAAATCTCTAGCACCTGGCTCACACTCATCCCCCAAAAAGAAAATCCAGCAAGTTTTGGGGACTTCAGGCCTATCAGCCTCTCCAACTTCATCAACAAAATATACTCCAAGATACTCATGGAAAGGTTGAAGCCTCTCATGCAAAGGAATAATATATGAGGAACAGTCTGGCTTTCTACACAAGAGGTATATATCAGATAACATACTGCAGATGATGGAAATGGTGAAATTGTTGAACTCCAGGCCAGGTCATAACAATCTCATAGTTAAGTTGGATATGCAAAAGGCTTTTGATAGAGTCTCTTGGGCATTTCTCAACTCTGTTATGTTGAAGTTTGGCTTTCATGGGAGCTTTGTAAAATTAATTCTCCAGAACATTGAATCTGCATGGTTCTCTGTCCTCATTAATGGAGTAGCTACTGGTTTTTTTCCATCTTCCAGAGGGATTAAACAAGGTGATCCTATCTCACCTTTCCTCTACAACATCATCACAGAAGCCTTTTCAAGAGGTATCAAAGAGCTAGTGAGGATCCAGTATCTGGAGGGCTTTAAAATGCCTGAAAATGTACCAACCATCTCACATCTCATGTATGCTGATGACACTGCCATTTTTGCAAGTGGTAAAAAAAGAAATCTGAGGAGGCTGAGAGCATTTCTAAGTGCATATGAAGCAGTTTCTGGCAAGAAGATCAACTACTCAAAATCAGAATTTTTTCTGCACTCCAGAACAGTAACAAATGGAATCAGAGTGACCAGAAGAATATTGGGAATGAAGCTTGGAAGATTACCTTTTACATACCTAGGGGTTCCTGTTTTCAGAGGGAGAAATTTAGTCAGACACTATCTTCCACTGTTGGAGAGGATGGAGAAGCCTACAATAAACTGGAAAAATCATTGGATGTCCAGTACTGGAAAATTGATATTGATCAATTATGTCCTGATGGCCATTCCCACTCACACATTTTCTGTGCTTAAACCTACCAAACAGGTTGTACAGAAAATGGAATCTATCTGCTCAAAATGTTTCCGGGGGCAATCTGAGCATGGGCAAAGAATGAGCTGGAGAAGATGGACATGTTTGTGCCTACCTACCACTGAAAATGGGTTGGGTCTGAGAGATATTAGGACATTCATTGATGTCTTTTCATGCAAGTTATGGTGGAAAATGCAAACCAACTCAGTACTGTGGACTAAACACCTCTGGTCACTCCCACAGTCCTATAAAAAATCACTTACATGGGCAAGAATATGTAATATTACTGAAACTGCTAACTCTCTCTCTCGTTGGTCTTGGAAGGAAAAGGAAACAGTCCATTTTGGGATGCTAATTGGCTGGGAGTTGGTGCTTTATTTTACAAATGGCCAGAACATATCTCACTCCATTTTTGCTAATATTTCTATTGCAGAATTCTTTAGCAGAAAAGAGTTCTATATTAATTTGTTGGAGCCTGGACTGGCTACCAATCTTATCAATTTATTGCAGGCCTCTGAACTGAAATACCAACATGATGACAGGCTTATTTGGAAGCCAGGTGAAAATGGAGAGTTATCCATCAGATCAACTTATCAGACACTGAGACAACCACAGGCCAACACCTCCTTCATAGCTCAGAAATTTTGGGACAATGTAATGCCAAAAAAGATTTCAATCTTTATCTGGAGAATGAAGAATAAGCTCATGCCCTTCTCTGAGGTACTAGTAAAGTTTGGTATCCATTTGCCTTCTAAGTGTGTACTGTGTAGTAACCATGACACTATTGAACATTATTTCAATAGTTGTCAGGTGAATGAACTAATATGGACTCATATGAACACAGTATAATTCATCACACCCCCAAGGTTCCTTACTCTCAGTGCACGATTATATTACTACTTATCATGCAAGGGACTATCCAAAGCTCACTCTACTGTCATAAGAATTTCATCCATGGTGATTTTCTGGCATTTGTGGCTAAGGAGAAATAATCTTATGTATGATAACTGTAATTTTTCAAGCTCTGATATGTGCAAAAAAATTCTTAAACATATTTCCCTCATATTTACTGCACACCCCTTAGTTTGAAATCCTATTAGGAACCATTTTCTAATTAGTTCAAAATTGGTACCTTTCCTAAGACAGGAAAGGCCAAAATTGATCAAAGTAGTTAAGTGGATTCCACCAGATAATGGATTAAAAATTAATGTGGATGCTGCATATAGAGATGGCTACTGTGGGATTGGTATCATTGTAAGGAACAGTCTTGGTTCCACCAAGACCATTAGAATGGTGTATGTGCTTGCTCTCTCACCCCTTCATGCAGAACTATTAGCTATAAGAGAAGGGTATACACTTGCTGAACAGGAAAGCTTACCACAATTCAGTGTAAAAACTGACTGTATTAATGCTGTCAAAGGTATTTTTGATCCTAGGCATGCTAACTGGCTATGCTACCCCCTTTGCACTGAAGTGAAACTCTTTTATGATAAAATGCATGTCTCACATATATATAGAGAGTGCAATATACCTGCTGATTATCTTGCAAAAAGAAGTCTTGAACAATCCTTAACTGATACTATAATGTTCCATCAAGCTCCTGATAGTTTGAAAGGATTGATTAGACTGGATAGATTTGGAACTGCTTCATGCAGAACCTGCTAGCCAATTTCTCTTGTCTTAAACAGATATCACTGGTGTGTGCCACCTGTGCAGGTATACAATAGGACCAGAATCAAAGCTGGGAGACCCTTACACCAGATCCAGTCGAGATAGAACTTGCAGACTCATTTTGAAGTTTTTGCCCTCACTTTTGTGTAAATATCACCTTGTTAATGGAATATATTCTGAATCTCATACCTTCAGGTGACTAAATTGTGCTTCGGTTTTTGTTGACTCGATCACTAAATTGCTCCCCGTTCGTGCTATGAAATCAGAATTATCCATTTCCATTAGCTAGGCATTACAAAATAGGCAATTTTTTGGCCATTTTGTATCTTTTGGAAGCTATTGGCTTCACAAGCTTAGGCTTTATTATGTAAAAAATTATGCCCTTGAGACTATTTATGTGGTTTGGGGTGTCAAATAAATTCCCCCACATATGGTGGTTTAATTTTAAAAAAAAATTACTTTTCATTTAGTTCATCTGAAATTATTATCTCCACACTCTTTTACCTATTAATTAATTATTACCAAATGCATGAGAGATCTGCATTTGAGAATCAATTATTAGAACATAAATGAAATTTAGCAATATTCTTTGAAAATGATTTTTATTTTCATTCAGCACGGATATAATTTGATCTTGTTTGATATCTGTATGTGGTGTTAGAGGTGTTGATTAATGCTGACTGATGAGATTGATCCGGAGCTCAGGGAACTCCAGTTTAATTACATAATTGATAGTATATTTTTGTAATAAAATACAAATTTATCACAGTGAAAAGTATATGCATATATTACGCTCACCGGATATAGAATAAAGTATTAATAAGAATTAAGATGTCTGTACATGGTTTGTACATATAATTTGATGAAAACAAAATGAAAGGCTAAAATGATAACTTAAATATAACCTTAATTCTCATAGATATAATTGATGTTCGAAGTACCCACATCCCAAACGTGCAATACTCTCAAGTGGTAGACACAGTACTGGGGAATGCAGTACCCACAACACAAGCGTGTAGTTCACTGAGGTTTTAGACACATTACCAAGCAATGCAGTATCTAACAGCACAAGCGCACAGTCTCAAGTTGTAGACGTAGTTCTGAGAAATGCAGTACCCACAACACAAGCGCGCAGTACTCTCAAGTTGTAGACGCAGAACCGAAGAATGCAGTACCCACATCACAAGCTCGCAGTACTCTCAAGTTTTAGACGCAGTACCGAGGAATGCGGTACCCACAACACAAAGCATGCAGTACTCTCTAGCTGTAGACGGAATACCTAGGAGTGCAGTACTCTCTAGCTGTAGACGGAATACCTAGGAGTGCAGTACCCACAATACAAACGCGCAGTACTCTCAAGTCATACCTGCAGTATCGATGTTCAAAGTACCCACATCACAAGCTCGTAGTACTCTCAAGTTGTAGACGCAATATCGAGGAATACAATACCCACAACACAAGCGCACAATACTCTCAAGCTGTAGACGCAGTACCTAGGAGTGCATTACCCACAACACAAATGCGCAGGACGCTCGAGTTATACCTGCAGTACTGATGTTTGAAGTACCCACATCACAAGCTCGTAATACTCTCAAGGTGTAGACGCATTAATGACGAATGCAGTACCCACAGCACAAGCGTGCAATACTCTCAAGTTGTATACACAGTACCTAGGAGTGCAGTATCCAAAATACAAGTGTGCAGTACTCTCAAGTTATACCTGCAGTACCGATGTTCAAAGTACCAACATCATAAGCTCGCAGTACTCTCAAATTGTAGATACACTACCGCGAAGAACTTCGGTACCCGCAGCCCAAGCGCGCAGTACTCTTAAGTTGTAGGCATAGTACAGAGGAATGAAGTACCCACAAAACAAGTGTGTAGTACTCTCGAGTTGTAAATGCAGTACCAAGGAATACAGTAATCTCAAGTCTTAGACGTAGTACTCACAACAAAAACGCGTAGTACTCTGAAGTTGTAGACGCACTACCGAGAAACGAAGTACTCATAACACAAGCACGCAATATTCTCAAGTTGTAGACGCAGTACTGAGGAATGCAGTACTCACAGCATAAGTATGCGGTACTTTCATACTATAGAAGCGGTATCGAGTAATGCAGTACTCACAACACAAGTGTGCATCACTGTCAAGTTGTAGGCGAAGTTACCAATAATTTAACTCAAAAGTTGAAATATTTTAAAAACATATGTGAAATATTTTCAAATTATATTGGAAGTATTTATAAATGTTAAACAGAGTTCTTTAATGTTTATAGTAGTTCCTACAATTTTAATATTCAAAATTTAATTAAATTTTCAATATTTAAAAATATTTGTGAAGTACTTCTAAGCTATCTTGGAAGTACTTTCAATTATTTTATTCAGTACTTTCAAGTGTAATTAGTAGTATCAATAATCTTGACGAAGCATGCAGCATGTCTCAAATATACTCATATATCGAACAACTATCAATGAAAAGCACTGTATCCCAAACCCCGTTTTCACTCCTGGACAACTATATGTTATTGTCTCTAGAGTTAAGAGATTTTCATATTTCCTAGAAAAGAATGATAAACCGATCCATAGTACCGTTAATGTAGTTTATAAGGGAGTATTTCAAAAGTTGGGATAATAAGGTTACGTAATTTCTTAGATTTTTGAAAATGTAACAATGCTTTAGCGTCCAATTTATTTTTACCAAAAAGCTATTACATTAGATTACTTAATTTTAACAAAATAATACGTGGTCAAAATTACTTGACTTACATTATAATATGTTTTACTGAATTATAATATTTTAAAATTAAATTCCCGTGCATCGGCACGGGTTATTATACTAGTTATACATGAAATTATTGATTAAACTTGAAAAAAAAATTTCTAAAATCTAAATGAAGTAATTCTAATTTATATTGAAAGTACTTTCAAGTATTACTAATACTTTCAAGTTTAATTAGTAGTACCATTAATTTAAACATTCAAAATTTTGCATCACATTAACACAATTTTTGAAGTACTGTCAGGTTTAGTGGGAAGTACCAAAATTATTATTGGACAATAATAAAAATGAAAATATAAAAACTGAATTTTAAATTATAGGGTCATTTGTAAATGGCTCTCCAAAATACAGGATCTATAATGCAAATTCATGCAAAGAAGTTGAATTTGGTTCTGTCTTGCCGGCTGCCCAATTCCTCTTCGTCGGTGAGACCTATTTCATCTTCTACGGCAGCGTGGAATCACTGGATTCTGGGCTCCGTGACTCCTTGAGGTTGATGCCGTCCCGTGCCTTAAAAGTCGAGAATCGCCGGAGTTTGGTGCAGCGGAGAAAAGGTTTTCAAATTGGGGGAACTAAGAGCATCATTTATACAGAAACCCCTTCTCCAATTTTTCTCCCAAAAATCTCTTTTAGGCCCTGTCAAGTTCGAGTTGGTCTCTGGAGTGACCGTCTATATTATAGCATAATATAGACCAAGGACTAAATTACAATATAGAAGGAAGGAGGTCCTTATTTGCAAAATTTGGGAAAATATTATTCATAGCACTGTTCACGACACTATTCACGCAAAGAATATGTACACAAATCACAGTATTCAACTTAAACAATCAAGTTTCACAAAAACCACAGTTTTCAGCCTAAAAAATCAAGTTTCTACAATCACTCTAGTTTTCAGCCTAAACAATTAAGTTTTAACAATCTTCACAGTGTTCACAATAAATAATCAAATTTCGCAAACACCAAATTTTTCAACCTAAACAATCAAGTTTTCACAATAAAAACAGTTTCCAACCTAAACAATCAAGTTTTACAAACACCACAGTGTTCAGCCTAAAAAATATAGTTTCTACAATCACTGTAGTTTTCAACCTTAATAACCAAGTTTTCATAATCACAGTTTTCACTTAAAAAATCAAGTTTTACAAACACTACAGTTTTCACAATAAATAATCAAATTTCGCAAACACCAAAGTTTTCAACCTAAACAATCGAATTTTCACAATAAAAACAGTTTTCAACTAAACAATCAAGTTTTACAAACACCACAGTTTTCAGGCTAAAAAATATAGTTTCTACAATCACTGTAGTTTTCAACCTTAATAACCAAGTTTTCACAATCACAGTTTTCACTTAAAAAATCAAGTTTTACAAACACTACAGTTTTCACAATAAATAATCAAGTTTCGCAAACACCAAAGTTTTCAACCTAAACAATCGAATTTTCACAATAAAAACAGTTTTCAACTAAACAATCAAGTTTTACAAACACCACAGTTTTCAGGCTAAAAAATATAGTTTCTACAATCACTGTAGTTTTCAACCTTAATAACCAAGTTTTCACAATCACAGTTTTCACATTAAAAAATCAAGTTTTACAAACACCACAGTTTTCACAATAAATAATCAAGTTTCAACACAAATCAAGAAACCTAGTTTTCAAGTTAAACACATAAAATTTCATATGCAGACAAAAACCACATTAAATAGTCTAGTTTTCAAGCTAAACACATAAATTTCATAACAAGACAGAATCCACATTAATCACAGCCTTCTTGTACGTAGCTCTCCGCTCTTAGCTCTACCAATCCAACTACTGGGGAAGACCAACTAACCCATTAGGAAATCCACCAAGAGAATTGAGCTACGCTTTCTGTGATCTCTTATGTATTTTCTGACTTGGTTTATTCCTTTTATCATAAACTGGTGGAATACCCCCGGAGGGAACTGGCAGCCAGAAGCCCCACTCCGACTTGGCCTAATCGAGGCCCCAAGCGAGCCGTGAGTAGAGGAGCCGCCGCCGGAGAGGGAATCCGGCGGTTGGATTCCGCCGGTTGGACTGCGCCGGCGCCGGTTGGATTGTGCCGGTTGGATTGCGCTGCGGTGGTTGGGATTGCGACGGTTCGGCGCGACTGGGGGTTTCGGAAGAGAGGATTTGGAATTGGGAACGGTGGTTGCAGAGTGAAATTTGGGAAATAAAAAATAGGAAATTGCTTTATATATTTATGGAGGAGGGCTTTTTAGCAATTTCTCTAATTGTTAAAAAGGACCTGCGTATTTCTAAATTACAAAACAGGAGCCGTTTTTCTAATTGTAATTGCAGAAATAGGCCGTCTATATTATAGCAATAATATAGACGGTCTATTACAAGACTAATATGTCAAGTTCAAGTTCAGCTGAACTGAAATTCACTTAACTGAAATTTGCTGAATTTCGCTGAAATTCGCTGAAGTTTGCTGAAATTCGCTGAAGTCCGCTGAAATTCGCTGAAATCTGCTGAAATTCGCTGAATTCTGCTGAACTTTGCTGAAGTTAACTGAAATTAACTACAAAATGTTATAATAATAATAATAATATTATTATTATTAATTTGAGCTTAAACATTCAACTTCAAATTTCATCAAATAATAAAGATTTTAAAGTAATTATTATATTTGTACAATGGTTTTTCAAAAATTACACATATCATTACAAATCAAAAAGATGAAATATTCTTGTTTCGCAGTAATTATTTGATCAAATAATAAATATTTTGCAATAATAATTTTGTTAATTGACATATTCGTAATTATGGTCTGTTTCATACGCCTGAACTGAACTGAACTGATCTGAACTGAATCGAATGGATATTGCAACCAAATCAAATGGAAATCTCTATCTAATGGTAGAGAAACATAAATTCAAGAACAAAAAATAGAACTGAATTGAACTACACTTAACTGAAATGAACATAATTGAACTACACTTAACTAAAATGAACTGAATTTTCAATATAAACTTAAAATCGTCAAATTATATTTTTCAGAGAACTGAATTGAAATAAATTTTCTCTGAATTGGATTGAACTGGACTGAATCATTAACATATATTTTGGTTAAATTTAAATTAAAGTACAATATACTAAACTGAAAAATATTGAACTGAACTAAAAATACTGAACAGGACTGAGATGAACTGAACTTAAAATATTCAGATAAACTGTACTAAACATGCCATAATTGTTGAATTGTTAATTTCGAGTATAAATTAGAACTATTATAAGTACTTTGTTTGATAAATTAAAACAAAATATATATTGAAGAAACATATGTTCACAAGTAACTTCATTTGAAAAATCAAAACAAAAGTATTTCATTGACATTTTTGAATTGTAGGAAATTTAATTAATTAAAAATAATTTAGTGAAAACAGAGAATTTTTTTGAAGTTAGCTGAATTCAACTGAAACCCGCTGATTTCCGCTGAATTCTGCTGAAATCCGCTGAAACCCGCTGAAATCTGCTGAAGCCAGCTGAAATCTGCTGAACTCCGCTGAAATCTGCTGAAATCCGCTGAAGTCAGCTTAACTTAACTGAAACGTGCAGAATTTAAGCTGAACTTGACAGGGCCTAAAACTCATCCAAAAAAACCTTTTCCCACTATCATAAAAACTCTCCCATAATTTCCACATAATCCAATAGATGTCCCCCCTCAATTTCTCTCTCATCCAACTAAATCATTCTTTTATTTTACATTATCATTATTATTGTATAAATATATGATTAAAACAATAATAAAATATTATAATATGTGTTCGCTATCGTGTATGTAATATGAAAAATACTATTTTATTTTCTAGATATTCAAATTAGAAAATGGAATGTTTCTAAAAGTTATTCCTACAAATACAAATCATTACTATACTTTAAAATAAAAATTTCCATATTAATAAATGCTATCTTGATTTTAAAATGAATCGGGAATGGCCATGTAAATAAACAGAGAAAGGCAAGTAATTATATTTGGTGCGAATTAAGTTGGTATGTATAAAACTAAAAAAAGAGAGTTTAACGCCAAGTATATTGACATAGGCCCAAAGGTTGTATAAATTAATTCTAATTTAATAAATAATAATAATTATTAAAATATGGCTTCAAAAGATACTTAATTATCAAAATATTGACATAATATATATAGTATAAATATAACAAAATTTTGAACAAAAATAAATATTATTAAAAGTAACTTAAAAAATTAAAAATAAAATCAGAATATCCCATCAAAAGTGGAGAATGGAGATCCACGTGATCCTTCTTTGACCCCATTTCCAGGTTTCTTTTGGCCCTGAGGTTACCCAGAAGTAACTCAAGGCAAAGTTTTTTTTGCTTGATTCAAGGGAAATTTGGTCAAGAATTCACCATAGTGGCCCAAAATCTCTTTCTCATGAAAGTTTTTTGTTTGAAAAGTTGGCAAAGAATCGTCCATAACTGATACTTTAAGATTCCGGATTATTTGTTATGACCCGAATTATTACCCGAATAACAGATTATGGCCCGCGAGTTTTAATTAATACTATTGATTAATATCAGCCACTGATTATGAGATCGAACGGCTAAAATTAGAAGTTCTCACATAAAACCGGTCCTCATATGAATAGAGATTATCACCTGATCCCTCCCCTGTTCATATATACGGATGTAGCTCGTTATAATTATGGAGCTTGGTTGATATATTAGGAAATATGTGAATAAGAATATAGTGTGAAGAGAACATTTTATAAAGATTTAAAGAACATTTTATAAGAATATAGTGTGAAGAGAACATTTTATAAAGAGAACATTTTTTCAGCTTAGTTTAGCATAGATCGGTCCAGATCAGTTTAAATTATATAAGTGGAGTTAAAGTTTGATTAAATTTTGTTTGAAGACACTCTATAGAGTCTACAATATACTCGAAACCCATCGTCCATTCAGCTCTTTCATTTCTCTAGTTAAGCCCCTAAAAATTAATCTTGCCTAAGGTCGCCGGTGCTTCATCGGTTGAACACCGGTGGCATCCCTCAATTACCTTTTTGTTTCAGTTTTCTAAACTCCCCCTCTACCCCAACACCAGAAACCCCTTTTTTTATCGAAAAAATAAAGATCTAGTTTCGAAACCTATCTCTGATCAGTTTTTCTCTGGCGAGTAGGCAAGTCGCCACCGTGTATCTCTGATTCGAGTTTGTAGTGGCTATGATTATATGGAACAAGTAGCGGCCCAGACGTCATTGATAAAAAAAGTGGTGATCCGGATCAGATCTGCGCATTTTGCGTATGACCATGGCGCTGTAGCAGAAGGTCGATCTGGAATTGGGGATTTCAGGCTAGTTCAACCGGCCCGGTTTGGTTTGTAAAGGTCCAGTCGAGTCGGTCAGACCAATTCAGCTCTTACTGGTTTCAACTTGTTCTATTGGGTCTGGTACAATTAGATTGAGTAGGTGATTTTACTTTTTCTTTTTTTATTATAATTTTATTTTCTAGTTTTTTAGGAGTAAATGTGAATTGGGTTTTTTGCTAAAATATTGAACTGAATGTGATGTGTTAATCTTAGTTTTCGGAACTGTGGGGTGTGACTGGATCTGACACAATTAGATTGGGGTGGTGATTTTACTTCTTTTTTTCTTTTATTAAAATTTGATTTTCCAGCTTTTTAGGGGTATATATGTGAATTGGGTTTTTAGCTAATATATTGAACTGAATGTGGTATGTTAATCTTAGTTTTCATGTTGTGGGGTGTGATTGAGAGGTGGGCATCTAGTGTAGTTTTTTGGTTTTTGAATTTTTTTGTTCAAATTGTTCGGGTGTGTCTTTTTATAAAATTTCAAATCTATAACCAAACTAAATTGGGTAAGATTAGAGATGATTGTGGGTTGAGTCTATATCAAATCCAGTCAGTTCAAATATTAATCCACAAGATCTAAAAATATGATATTCCCAGCGAAATCATATTCATAAAAATTAAAGCATGTGTCTTGCACGTAAATAACAAACCATATCAATAAATGCACGTGTGTTGCATGTATATAAAAAGTGCGGGTTAAGTGTTTTTCAATTAATTTAGTTCAAATTAATTCAGTTTAGTTTAGTTTAAATCAAATCATCTAAGTTTTGATTAAATGTGATATATAGATTCATTCATGAGATGAAAAAAGGAAAGATAAAACCCATATATACGGTGAAATGATTTTTTAAATGAGTTAAATATAAATTATACAAGTTTCTATTATTTCTCACCATCATCTGTTGCAATTCCTGTGTTCGCAGCCTCAGCTCTTCTACAGCCAGCCAACACTCAACAAGTCAATTTTTTTTATAGTTGAACTCTTGATTTTCTTTTAGAGTTATATTGTTTGAATTTTCTTTTAGATTAATATGCACATAAAACATAATACATAAAACTATTACTAATGTTACACTGTTAGTCATGTACACTAATATATAGAATGTTAAACTATCAGTCATGTACACTGTACCACACTAGTCGTGTGAATATTTTAAGTAATTCACACGGATAAAGATGTACATACATGACTGATATAAACAAAAAACATAATACTTGGGTGGCACTAGGCTGAGGTGGCTTCTTCGGGTAGTCCGAAGGAAGCACGATATCGAAGAAGAACGGGCCGTCATGATAGGGCGTTCCTTGGGCCCCGATGATCACGGTCCGAAGAAGGTCCATCCTCTCCTCATAGGCTCGGATGAAGATGGTGTCAGGGATGCTCTCCTTCAGAATCTTCCACTCATTAGCTATATAGCCTTCGAAGTGCTGCTCTTGAGACACTTTGTTTTTCGCCGGAGAGGATTTCGAAGTGAGGGAAGTCCTCTAACCTCGATCTCGGCTTTACCTTCTCTCCATGTTAATCACAAAGAAGAAAACACTTCGGCAAGATTAAAATTTTATAAGAATAGAAAACATTCCCAAAATCAAAATCGAAATAAATTTTATGTAACATTTGGGATGATTATGGGTCGATTCTAGATCACATCTAGTCAGTCCAAAAGCTAATATGCAAGGTCTTAAAATATGATATCACTAACGAGTTCATAAATCGTCATACCTAATAAAGCGCGTGTCTTGCACGTATATAACAAAACATAACAATACATGTGCATGTCTTGCACGTAGATAATATGTCACACCAATACATGGGTGTGCGTTGCATGTATATAAAAAGCACTTGTTAATTATTTTCAATTAACAACACAAAAATCATGAAATTCTAGTATAGAGAACATAAAAACACGTTTCCTTTTACTAATAAATATATTTGTTTAAATGTTTAGTATTGGTGATTTTGAACTATCACTATGCATTTATACACCAACACCATATTTTTCAAATAACATTTTAACGTAATCATATAGTAAATAATTTTAATGTAAAATAAAAGAAAATCTTAAAATAAAAAAGAAAATGTATGTGACACTTTAAAATGACAGATTATCATAAAAGTATCTTAGATAGTGAGATACGTATTTGTTTTTATATGTATTCTATAAAACATAGAATCTTCTAGGGGTGGTAATTAGGCCCACGGATTTATGCCCGACCAAGTCCATATGGTAATTACCCTAAAATACTCGTCCATCAATTTAATGGGTTACGGGCGAGTATCACCCCATATTGAACCAAGCAGACTTAGGGAAACCATTGGGTACCATTAAACCTATTGGGTACCATTAAACACAAAAACCCTTTTTTTTTATTGTAGTATCGATTTCGAAAAAAATCAATGAAATTAAATAAGAGATATTGAACATACACGTACACACGGGGAGCTAACGCTTTAAATTTTAGTAATTATTAAATCAAACAATTATTTTAATACTTGGGATAATGATACCCACTAGATACCCTGCCCATTTAAACCCTACACATTTAAACTCAACACATTTAACCCCATTAACTTAATAGGTATAAATAGGTATTTGTCTATTTAAACCCGACCCATTTTAGCCCAGTTCAATTCCACCCAAATTCACCCATTTTAACCAAATTCAATTTAGCCCAAACTCACCCATGTACTGATATGACTTGTTATTTACGTGCAAGACATGCGCTTTAATTTTTATGACGATTTATGAGTTCGCTAGGGATATCGTATTTTTAGATCTTGTGGATTAATATTTGAACTGACTGGATTTGATATAGACTCAACCCACAATCATCTCTAATGTTACAAAATTTAGTTTGGTTTTTGAATTTGGAATTTCATTTAATACAAAGTCTTGGGTAAAACCGTCTCACCATAAGTTTATGGTAGGACCAACAAGTTCTCATATGTTTATGGTGATAATTTTCATCTTTGTAATCCTAGTTGGTCATTCTAACATAATTTACAACAATTAAATTTGACATGAGTTTAATCTAATGACATGGCTCTCAACAGCAAAGCTGCACAAACATTAACTGAGTAATGATTTTCTAATTCTAATGAAAATGGTAAGGATATATATTTTAAAATCGTTTGAGAGTATATCACAAAACTCTGAGAGACATGAAACCTAATGCACACAACCATACAAAAGAAATTGTTAAGGACTAAAGAAAGAAATAAAATAGAGGTTAAATCTCATTTACCTTTTTCGTCCGTTTCGGGTCCCACGCGCAAGGTGGCAGCCTCTTATTTGCCCCACATCCCCACATACAATAAACCCCCAGATATAAAATTTTCTGATTATGACACAAAAATAATTATGATTAGAACTTGAAAGTCATAAATCTCAATGTATTAATATATGAAGGTATACGTATCAAAACGGTCTAAAACCCTAGCTTTTTACACAGTCAAAACCCTAAATCGACCGAGCTACCCTAAATAACCAAGTGGATTTAAGATTAACTCATAAGAGATTAGGGTTTATCCTTGATTTCCCCAGCGTGATGTCAACGCTGATGGTAGCACAGCGGTATAAGCCAAGTCGTGACGGATTATGCTCACGTGGCCGACCTATTTAACAGCATTACGTTCATCGTCATGGCGCTCTCGGCGTTGGTGCTGAGCTTAAAGGAGAAAGCACCGGCTTGGATTCGGCTCTGACTAGTCGGCTTCGCCATCAGCTGCCTGCTGCGTAATATGAAGCATTGGAATCTTCGGCGCCACCGTGAAGGAGCGGCGGCGAGGGGTTTTCCGATGGTTACAAGAATTTGGAAGGGTGGGCGGCAATTATATGGTGGTGGTTTAGATCATATTGGTTAACCTCCATCGATTACGAGCATTTGTCTATGGGCTTATGATGATGGAGGTGAGCTCCGGGAGCTTCCGTGCTGGCATCATTTTCACAGTGTCTGTGTTGAAAAGTGGTTGTACAGCAATGCCACCTGACTGGTATGCAAACTCGACATCGGCGATAAGAAGTACAGTGAGGCTGAAGAAGTGTAACTAGTTGCCAGTTAATTTTAATCGTTTCGTATTTGGATTTTATGTATTCATTGAAGTTTTGATGATCCTGCAAACTTAGGTGTTCTTTTTCATTATGCATTGTTATCTGTTTTGAATAACTAAGCATGGTAATATATGGGTATTGATAGATGCAGTCCAACATTACTTATGCAGTCTGTAGTTGTACCTAAACTACCTAATTTTCCCTTACTAAAGTGGTACATGATCTAATGTGTTTGGCTTCCTGATCTAATTTTTCGACTTGTTTACCTTCCCTCCTGAAAATGATATAAGAACCACAAATACGGGGATCGATTGAAGATTTGCACCTTATCAATATAAGTATATTTCTGTCAGTTCAAACAAAATACAGACTGCATCTAACAATCCTCTAATATATATAGCTCGTATAATTAGGGGGGCTTGGTTGATATATAGGGGAATGAATCTAAATGAGAGTATAGTGTAAAGTGACAATAGAGGTAAATAGACTTGATTGTATTTTTAGGCTCATTTCTCTTGAACTTTTTAAAATATTTCATTTAATAATATTAAATTTCTTTCAGATTAGTTTAGTATAGATTGGTCCATATCAGTTCAAATTATATGAGCGGACTTAAAGTTTTATAAAATGTGATTTAAGGAGAATCTATAGAGTCCACAATACACTCGAAACACATCCATC
This sequence comes from Sherardia arvensis, assembly GCA_948330725.1. NCBI lineage: Eukaryota > Viridiplantae > Streptophyta > Magnoliopsida > Gentianales > Rubiaceae > Sherardia > Sherardia arvensis. The sequence continues at coordinate 33,907,963 of OX415236.1, forward strand.
CAGCTCTTTCTTCTCCTAGATTAGCCCCAAAAATAAACCCCGCATAAGACCGCCGGTGCTCCATCGATGGAGCACCGACGGTCTTTCTCAATTAACTTTTCGTTTCAGTCTCCTCAAATTCCCCCTACCCCCTATCCCTAACACCCGAAACCCCATTTCTGTATCGAAAAAAAAAGATCTAGTTTCGAAACCTATCTCCGGTCAGTTTTTCTCTGGCGAGTAGGAGGGTCGCCACCGTGCACCACTGATTCGAGTTTGTAGTGTCTATGATTATAGGGAGCAAGTAGCGGCCCATACATCATTGATCGAGAAGGTGTTGATCCGGATCAGATATGCGCGTTTTGCATATTACCATGGCACATCCGAAGGTCGATTTGGCTTTGGGGATTTCGAACTAGTTCAGCTGGCCCAGCTTGGTTTGTACAAGTACAGTCGGATCGCTTAGACCAGTTTGGTTCGTACTGGTTTGACTGATTTCTATTGGATCTGGTACAATTAGATTGAGGGGGTGTATTTGCTTCTTCTTTTTTTCTTTTATTAAAATTTTATTTTCTAGTTTTTTTAGGGATGTATGTGAAGTGGGTTTTTTTCTAAAATATTAAACTGAATGTGGTATGTTAATCTTAGTTTTTGGGTTGTGGGGTGTGATTGAGGGGTGGGCATCAAGTATGGTTTTTTTGTTTTTGGAATTTGTTTTTCGTGTTCAAATTGTTCGGGTGTTTTTCTAAAAAATACAAATTCAAAACCAAGCTAAATTAGGTAAATTAGAGATGATTGTGGGTTGAGTTTATATATATATACTATATATATATATATCAAATATAGTCGTCCAAATATTAATCCGCAAGGACTAAAAATATGATATCCCTAGCGAGTTCATAAATTGTCAGAAACAATAAAGCACGTGTCTTGCACGTAAATAACAAAAATATCATGAAAATTTTAGTATATATAATTATATATAATATTAAAACACACTTCCTTTTACTCTTAATGTGATGTGTACATTGAAATTAATTAAAAATGAACTTAAAACAATTAATTCGAAGGCGAGTTCTAACTTCATCGGTATCTTACATGCATTTGCTGATAGCGAAAGAGCTAAGAAGAAGGATATAGTAAAACTCCCAAACATCTAATTTCGGGAGAAAAAAGAAGGAGAAATGATGATCGAATATGATACAGATTAGAGTATGTTCTTTATGGGGAGAGTTCAGAATGTTGCAATCGTATTTGTGCTTATGATGATGGGATTGAGCTCCGGGAGCTTCCATGTCGGCACCATTTTCATACTGGTTGTGTCGATAAATGGCTCCACATCAATGCCATCTGCCCGTTCTGCAAGATTAACATCGACGATAAAAACGGTGGTAAAGAAGAAGTATAACCAGTGCAAGTTAATTAGTTTCAAACCCTAAGTAGGAGAAACATGGTGGAAATATCAGCATGGTGATGCCTTATGGACTCATTTTTTGCACTCACTTCCTGTCACTTCCAGAAGCTCGGAAACTTAGGATTTGTGTTGTAAACTGCATTGGGGAGCACTATAGTCAGGTCATTCTGGGAAATGGTGGTTGCAATTTTTGGAATTCTAACTGGACTGGTGCTGGTACAATCCAAGATCATTTCCCTCCTCAAATTACTCAAAATAAAAGGACTGCACGGTAGTTGAGTGCAATAATCAGAGGGTCTTGTCTACCTCATTTGGAGCATGTCATAAGTGATGACCTATTTCAAATACTTCTGGTGGATGGATCTGGCACAACTAGATTGGCGAGGTAATTTTACTTCTGTTCTTTCTGTTATTACAAATTCATTTTCCAGTTTTTTAGTGGTATATGTGAATTGGGTATGTTGCTAAAATTTTGAATTGAATGTGGCATGCTAATCTTAGTTTTTCGGGTCATGGGGTATGATTGAGGGGTGGACATCGAGTGTGGTTTTCGATTTTTGGATTTTGTTTGTTCAAATTGTTCGGGTATCTTTTAAAAAGAGAGATAGTCTTGGCTAGGACGGTTCGCCATAAACTTATGGTAGGATTGCTTTTTATTTTACATTTTTATAAATTAATTTTGTGTGTTTGTTTGATTATACTCTTAAAATAATATATTTAATTATTTATTTTAAAAAAACATTTACATGTCGTAAATATGTCTATATAGTTAGTTCAAGTGTTTCGGCCATTAGTTCAATTTTGTTGTAAATTCATCTGTTTGCTAAGTTTTTTAGTTTATTTAAATATTATTGGTGAACTATTTATGTTATAATGACAAACTAAGATTACTAATACACAAATTATTAACATAAATATATCAGAACTCGTTGGTCCAACCATAAACCTATGGTGAGACGGTCTCACCCAAGAGTTTGTATTAAAGAAAATTCAAAATTCAAAACCAAACTATATCAAGATTGAAAGGAATTGTGTTTTTATATTATATATGTACTAGTTTTTTCATGATACTTTTATTGTTAATTGAAAAAAAAATTAAAAATACGCTCTTGTTATATACATGCAACACACATGCATGTATTGATATGAATTGTTATATACGTGCAGGACACGCGTGTGTATTGGTTTGACTTATTATTTACGTGCAAGATATGTGCAAAATACGTGCATTTGTTCAGTGGCGGTTCTCGGTTCTTAGATGTCTGAAACGAACAAACAAAAAGAGGCCCTATATATTTAAAACATAGTAAACTTTTAAACGTACAATCTAACAAAAAAGAAAATATAAAACGACACTTAATTTTTAAACCTTTTTTAAACGATGAATTGAGTTTTTATATTTATTTTATTTTTAAAAAATGGAATTATGGAGATATGGAAGGGGAATTCTAATTTAATGTCAACTTATCTTACATAACTTTTTTTTTTTGAGGAATATCTTACATAACTATTAGTTCCCCTTAATCAGATCTACCAAAACATTGACCAAAAATTTGCGGTCATCCGTTGGATCTATCTAACGACTGTGATTAAATCCTCCAATTATAGTAAATTTACATCAGTTATATTCTTTTTCTTTAACCTCTCACAGTTAAATTTACTTCCTTTTCAGTTTCACTCCCACGAATTCCAATTCAACTCCCCCATGAACTGCTCAGTAATCTCCCGCTCACACGATCTCCTCCAAACAGTGATGCAGTTCTAGCGATCTCATCCCACGATTTAATTATCAATTTCTCTGATTCCCCTATATTCTTTGACCGCGGCATCCCAAGTTCGTCAGCGCAACCACCCGTCTCCGACGGCCTTTGCTCCAATTCTCCGCCGTCTGAGATTATTCTAATCGGTTATTTCCGCCACTGCATCGTCACCACCATCTCCGATCATCGATTGTTGCTGAGGTCAACAATGTCGACGCCACCAGCCATAACTTAATAACGGATTTTATTAGCAGTAGCTGTTGGGCTGTAAAGTTGCTGCTTCAGGTTTCACTTTTCAGGATCGTTTTTGAATATCTGAAATTAGTCCCAATTTTATGGTGCTTTAATATTTTGACAGAGACGAATAAAAAGAGATTGAAGCTCGAAGCAACAATTTTTATGGTGCTTTAATATTAGGTTTGGTAAATCTAACTTTGTAGTCAAAAGGAAATCAAGTATGCGTTCTTGGATTATGATTAGAGGTGATAACTATGTTCATGTTTGTTTTATATAAACATTTACCTTAGTGATTATATTCATAGGTTGGTGCAGAGGTAATCAATGTCTGGTTTTAACAAAAACTAAATCAATGGAATGTAAAAAAATGGAAAGTTCACCTCATACTTTCGAGTCCTGGATCCTGCCATCAATATTATGTATACCTATTAGGGCTATCTTCAGATGAACAACTTTTTCCTGATCAATATTTGACCTAACTTCAAATGTGAAATAAACAATCACAAGAATTGAGAACAAATTATTCGATTCCAAACCTTTTCCCTCTGATATATTTCTGTACCATTCTTCTGCATTTCTTTGTTTTCCATGAGATCTAATTTTGATAAATCAGTGAAAAGAAATCTATCTTAATTTTCTGATGTTTATTTCTTCAGATGTGTCGCTCTCTTTTGCATTTTATATAGTTTGTTGGTGGAAGTTATAATATTAATGAGAAAATGTTTTGAAATTAAGAGGTAATGCATGTGAATATAGCTTGTTTTGCCGTGAATCACTTTATTAGTTGTAGATTAATTTGGGTGTTTTATTCAGATTCTGGTTCAATTTTTTTTGCTGTTCAGGAAGCTGGATTTATTGCGGATAATTAATGGCTTCGTCCTCTGCCCGGAGCAAGCTGACACAGTAGTGTTTTGTAAGATGCTTTGGCCTTAGGATTGATGAGGCCCAAGGAAGATGTTACTCTCACTGTGGAATTTCCCCCTCTAGGTTGGTGACAGTTTCCCCCTCTATTTTTTGTATTTCATGTGTTTGCTCTTTGTAGGCTGAGAGGGTATAATATACCATATGAAGTAAGATTTCTTATCAAATCTTACGGGTGTAACAGATGAAGTAAAAGTTCTTTTAAAATCTTAGGGGGTTAACATATGCTAAATCCACCAATTATAGATTCATGGTATTATGATTGTTTCTCTCCAAGTGTAGTATTTTGTATATTTTCCTTTGCACACTCAGTAACCCGTGATCTTTTTGAAACCTTATCCCCTACTTGTTACTTACAAAAGCCGAGAAAAGTTATTCATAAATGCTTTGAGATCATTTTAGCTGTGAAAGACAATATTATTGTTTATGAAGTTATGGATCTTGATATGTTTGTCTCCTTTGTAAAGATTTTTGTGTTCTCGACCCTCAGTCAGGGCCACTACCCCTTTAAGGCTTGACAAGAAAAACATTCTCTTTTCTAATCATGAATGTGCTTGAGCAGACAAGCTCAGCTTGTTTCTCTAATACATTTTGTTTGATGGAATTCCAGTCAAGTGTTTAATGATATTTTTCATTCTTTTGTGTCACCTCAATTTTGTTGGATGCTTAACAAATTTTACTACATTCTGCATCTGCAATCTGCACTATGTATGAACAATAATCTTAGAAGTTGGTGTTAATTCGTATGTGTGCATCAGCAAAAGTAAACATTGTCTTTTGAAATTTCATCAGCATAAACTATTAAATGTTAGGCTAAGTTGAACATAGCAGTAGTTGACATAAATGTTATGTCTTCTCAAGCTCCTTTACAATATCCAGACTATTAAATGTTGGCTTTTGGCAACTAAGTAAACACGGGCAACAGAGTATGATGACCAAGAACTTGCTTTATGCATTGCCTCAGGGCTTTAAAATCATCTCAACCTTTTCATGTCAGTTAGGCTATTGTAGCTTCTTTGGGATTCATATATATAAGGAGCCAATGGAATCTTATCTGTAGCCTTATTCTATGTGATTTCATATTCGCTCTTGTATGTGTGTCTTCTTCAAGTTCTTTTAACTGCACAAGTCTAAAGCAAAGTGCAAACAGAGTGAAAGATGAATGAATTATTCAAATTTAATTTGAACTTTAAAAAGCGTGTTTTCCATTTGTAATCTTATCTCATTTCTTACTTAACAATAGGCTTTAAAAATTGTAGCTCAGGCAAAAGACTAAGAATTATTCAAATTTTCTAACACTAAACATTAGAACTGTAGTTTCGCAGTTGATGAATTAATCTTTTTTTTGGCTGCTGTCATACTTAGGAAGAATATTACTGATTACTTGGGAATGCTGATGTCATTCTAACGTGTTTTGTTTTGTTTTACAGTTTCTGCGCTTCAGGTCATTCAGCAGTCGACTGGTCTGGATCTTGGATGGCAAGATGATCCCTGCTCGCGAAAGTCGTGGCAACATCTACAATGTGAAGGAAGTGTTGTTTCCTCTCTGTAAGTCTTAAATTGACCATCTTTTGTTCAAAATGAAGTTTCTCTCTTTTAAGTTACATTTGTTAACTTTTCACTTATTAATGAAGGGAACTTTCGTACATGAAAATGAGATCAATTAGCCCTACTTTTGGTGATCTTTTGGACCTTAGGATACTGTAAGATTGTTATATTTTGTCCCTCTTGATTATTATCTGTCCTGAGTCTCAAAGCTTTGTAAGTGCTGAATGTAATATGCTGGCTATGCTTATCTTGACAGGGATCTGAGTAACACATCACTTACCGGCGAAATTCAGTACCTGGGGAGCCTTCCGAGTCTTGAAAAGCTATAAAATTTTTATAGGAAAACTTTTAACAGCTCGGATGTTTTCGTGAGCAGTAAGCAGCAGATCTTCCCTTGTTATGTCACAAATGTATAATATATTGAAGTATTCACTTTAGCAGCATCTAAATGCCATAAATAGTGTATTCTTATATTCCACTTGTTAACAAGTCCTTGTTTCAGAACTACAAAAAAATTTATATGTGAAAGCATTATTGTTGATTTTATGCAATTGGAATTTGGTTATTGATGATCATTTCGTTTTCAAATTTCAATGGTATGTATTATCACCATAGACAATAATTTTCTTTTCAAAGTTATAAATTTAATAAACATAAAAATATTTTTTTAAATAGAGATACTGCCGTGCAATTGCATGGCGGGCATTAGAACTAGTTATCTTTAAATACTGGACCCACACACATTCCCTTTTATATTTTTAGCTTTTATTTTTAATTTCTACATATACCCATATATTAGTAGTAATAAGAATGAGTTCCTTTTTTGGGCCTATTTTGGGGCCTCAAGCAAGGAAATAACTTGTTTTCTTTATGGACCGGGCCTGCTTGTTAGTTATGACGATTTTTATGAACTCGTTAGGTATATCATATTTTTAGACATTGTGGATAACATTTGGACTAACTAGATTTGATCTAGAATCGACCCACAACCATCCATAATTTTACCTTATGTAGTTCGGATTTTGGGATTTTTTGAAAACCCAAACAATTTGAACAAACAAAATGCAAAAACCGAATTACTTCACTCGATGCCCACCTTCAATCAGACCCCACAACCCAAAAACTAAGATTAGCATACCACATTCAATTCAATATATTTTTAAAAAACTTAAATGATTTGATTTGAACTGAACTGAATTAAATGAAACTAAATTCATTGAAAAACATTTAACACATGCTTGTTATATACGTGCATGCAACACACACACATGTATTGATATGACTTGTTATTTACGTGCAAGACGTGTGCTTTCATTTTCATGACGATTTATGAGTTCGCTAGGGGTACATATTTTTAGATGTTGTGGGTTAATATTTGGACCGACTAGATTTGATATAAGACTCAACCCACAATTATCTCTAATCTTACCAAATTTAGTTTGGCTGTGAATTTGGAATTTTCTTTAATACAAATTCTTGGGTGAGACTGTCTCACCATAAATTTATGGTAGGACCAACGAGTTCTCATATATTTATGGTGATAATTTGCGTCTTTGTAATCTTAGTTGGTCATTCTAACATAATTTATAACATTTAATTTGATACGAGTTTATTCTAATGACATGCCTTTCGATAGCAAAGCTGCACAAATATTGACTGAGTAATGACTCTATAATTCTAATGAAAATTGTAAGGAGCGATTTTAAAATCGTTTGGGAGTAAATCACAATACTCCAAGAGACATAAACCTGATGCACACAACATTACTAATTTATTGGGGGCATTTAAATTTTCTTAGTATATAATTTGCCCATCAATGTCAATACAAATTTCTGAACATAATTTGCACATTGATAAGTTCATGGTTCGCACTCTTAGGTTTCGTTCGGACTCAGACCAATGTCCGAGAGGGTCTGGGGCTCGAGATACGCGGGAGATGAGCTTACAGATCCATCGACCTAATCCTAATAAGGATTGCGTATATTTTGAATTGCCTACAAGGAATACACTTCTTCTAAATATGGGAATGCAGCTGTTATTATTACCATAAGAGTTGTATTCTTACTTGAATTACAAATACTGTCAATCTGCAGATTGGAACTCTATAAATACAAAGGTTTGATAGACCTCTCTAATCATCTTACATACACTACGCTTTTATTCTTATAGCATCTCAAGGCTATCACTGACTTAAGCATCGGAGTGTCTACCCCCGGCCACCCCGAGGCTTTGTCTTGCAGATCAGTTCGTGAGCTCGGTTCGAGATCATCCGCGGGTTCCAGACATCCATCAATTGGCACGCCCAGGGGGACCCGCGTGTCCTTTTGATCAAACCGATTTCGAGCTCAGATCTGATCTCTGCAAAGATCTTTCTGGAGCAATGAAGCCATGTCAGATCCCAACAATGACGTTCGCCGAAACAATCGCATCCACGGGAGAGCTCCAGAGGCGGGGGGACGCCGGTGCTGCCCCTCCGACGTTCCAGGAGCCAACGAAGCGGGCCCGACCACTTTGGATCTTCGGGCCCCGCTATGACGGGAATATTTACCTCAGATCCCGGTCTTTCCCAAGCGAGCCCGCCCATCAGCGGTGTTGAACCACAGATCCAACTATAGTTCGACTTCGGATACCTTGGAGAAGTCGATCCCCGAGATAAAGCTTCTACTGACTGCTAAGAAGAAAAAGTCGACGATCTGTTCCCCCACCTACGAGGTATAAAATGAGGGCTGATGAAGCCCATGCCCGGTGGCTTTCTAGAGAGCCCGAGAGGAGACAATAGCCATCGAGTGGAAAGAGGACACAAGTTTCCCGACCCGCTGCGCTGGGTCAAACTGCATCTCGACCCCTCTCAACGGGCCAACCCCCTCTCTATGGGTCCGGGCTCGATCCCTCCTGAAGTAGGAACTGCCTCGGGCTTATCAATGGCCGCCATCACCCAAACTTCATTGAGCCTAATGCAGGCCCTCCAAACCCATTATCCCGAGATGATGGTGAACTTGTGATGAGGATGGTGTGTGAGAAGATCAGACCAATTAGTTGGATGATTGATATGGGGGATTTGATTTGATTTTGATATGTTTTTATGCTTTCCTATTATAAGTATTTTATTTCTGGTAGGATTAGATTTCTTTTAGTCTATATATTTTAGTTTGTTTTATGTATTCAGACAGTTTTTGATGAAATAATATTTTGAGAGTTTTTACTCTATTCCGAACTTGTCTCTTGCGCGAGAATGTTTGAGCCTAAATCCCTAGTATTCTCAGAACTAATAGGATTTAGAAGAGGATCATACCTAGGTATTCTAAGAATCAATAGGTTGAACCTTTTGCTACGCTTCACGCTGCATCAACTTGCAAGCTGATCCCTAACCTAGATTTCATGTTCTGACACACGAGGCATCAGCTCAAATGAGTATTCCCGACATAGTCTCGTATGACCCCTCGATCCCTGAATATCGAGGAGTCTATACTGTCCCTAGAACAATTTCAGGGATAAATCTCGGAGGTCTGAACACGAGAACGCACCAACCGCGAACCTACAACTTAGGGTTAGAAAGTTTGCCACTTCGAGAGCCCCCTCGTGTCTTCCAAGAGAACCCAGCACAGAGACAACAGTTCCTAATTGGGTTGTCCCACTTACAACAACAGCCGCCATATCAGCCTCCTCCAGGGGCTCAAGCAGACCACCCAGGATACATGGGCGCGGGGAATCGTCACAGGTTGCTTATTCAACACAACCAAGACTTAATACTCCAGCAACAAAGGGAGCGGGAACAAACCTGTCTGAATCAAAATCTCGAAGCATACCAGTCTATGAACCCCCAGATGGCGTATCAGACCCGAGACCAAGACAAGATCAAAAGGGAGTTAGACCGACTTCTCGGACCGGAAGGACAAGCAGCTCAGTCTCCGTTCTCCCAACATATCATGAACCCGCATTATAGTACAAAGAAGGTGCCAGATCACCTTATCACATATGATGGAACCAGCGACCTCCGAGAGTTTTTTTTTGTCTTTTTTAAGACTATGCTATCTTGAAACTTCCACGAGTTTGAGATTTGCAAAATAGTCCCGAGTTATCTCCGAAAAGAAGAAGTTCACTCGGTCGACGTGATATATGCAGTGACCTACGCAAGGAAGGCGAAACTCGGGAAGAGTTTTATCATAGATTTATGGACCTGGCCATGGAATTTCATGATGGAACCGACTATCTCATCATACACCAGTTCCGAATGAACCTTGATGATTATGTTCTGGTGAGAAAATTGGCCTCAAAGAATCCAACAACTCTTCAGCAACTCCAAGATATTGTGGAATTGTACGATAAGTGTGAGAATTTGGTGAAGAGGAAGCACGATCTTGATCAGCATCGAGAAAGTAGAAGTAAGGAACCCAAGCTGAAGGTGCCCAAAACAGAGAAATCTGAAAGCCCCTCCAAACCCAGTTTTGAATCCTACACACCCCTTACCCGATCAAGAGCGGAGATATTATCAATCCACCGACATCTCTTCAAAGATCCGCCCCCCGATGAGGGAATCGGCGTACAGACAAAAGTCCTCAAATTCTGTGCGTACCACGGAGACCGAGGACACGACACGGAGGACTGCTAACAGCTCAAGAGCGAGATTGAAAAGTTGATCTATCAAGGGATTGTAAATAAGGAGCCCTTACAGCCTCCCCAATAGTCGTATCGAATCAGGGAGCCTCGAAGAAGAATGGAGGAAAGCCTTGGCCAAAGAAGAAGGATAGCCCGAGAATGAATAGTGATGACCAGAATCAGGGGAACAGGGAAATAACCCCCGAGATCCTCCTCTACCACCGCCTAATAGAGCGAATAGAGTTATCAAGGGCGTGCATGGCTACACAGGCGAAGAATCCTCCCTTACCAAACTAAAGGCCAGTGTTCGGGCCATTCCCCACACTGGACCACTCAACAAGAGGTTTCGCCCGAAAGAGACAATCACCTTCTCCGATGAAGATGCAAATCCTAATCAGGTGCCCCATTCTGACCCTCTTGTAATCTCAGTGGTCATCCATAATACTTTGGTTAGAAGAATATTTGTGGACGATGAAAGCGGAGTTGAAGTCATGTTTTACGATTGCTTCAAGAAATTGGGATTCACCAAAGATGATCTCAAACCGACGAGTTCGATATCGGGCTTCACCGAAAATCCAGTGGTACCACTAGGCGAGATCACGTTGCCGGTTCAAGTAGCAGATGGAACTCGAAGCCTCACTCTATATTGCGCCTTTGTGGTGGTAGATTGGGTAACTCCATTCAACATCATACTAGGCAGACCTTGGATGTGCCAGGCTCAGGAAATCGGGTCTCCTTACCACCTTGTGCAAAAGTTTCCTACCAGTCAAGGAGTGGCGGCTATACAAGAATATCAGGGAATGACACGTTCATGTATGATTACAAGAATTAGAGATGCCAGGCGATGCCATAACGTTTCCGTTATAAATGCGGATCCAACAGCTCCTCATCTTGAGCCTCAGCCCGAGGAAGCTCCCATTTTCCACTTTAACCCATAAGAAATGACCTGGATCACATATATCTCAAGAAAGTGCCAGCATACCTTCAAGGAAGGAGACCTAGTAATGCCAGTATGTCCGTGGAGTCAGGAAAAAATTGGAAGGGGCCCTAGAGACGAAGCCCAAAGGACCTTATCGAATATCAAGATCCCTTCCAGGGGGATTCTACCTCTTAGAGACTCGCAAGGGTGATCATCTGCCCACAATGATAATGTCGCCCTACCTTCGTAGGTATCTTAGAGCTTAAATAATCAAGTTTGTCTTTCCACATAAGAAAAGACTACTTCAATAAATCCCATCAGCTAATTTTATTTTTTTACCCAAGTATTACACTTGAAGACATTCTATGTTTTTATTTTTTACCGAGCCACAAGCTCGAAGAATCATTTTTTTCTTCTACAACTATCTTCTTTTATTTTTGTTCAGTCCATATTACTCTAACAAAAGAGATATTATGCCTTATAAAGCATAAACACGATTACTACCTAAGACAATATGCTTATCTTGAAAAAGTGTATTACTCGGACTATGCATTCGAATATCAATCGTCTTAGGCAAAAATAAAATAACTCGAGATAATATACTTCAAAAAGTATATGATTGATGCTTATCTAAATAGGTTGTTCGAGCAACAAAAGTTCGAATATCAATCTTCTTGAGTACAAATACAAGTCACGAGATAGTATACTTGACAAAGTATACGATTGAATCTTATACAAAATAAGTAAATTTCGACTTCAAAAGTTTGAATGTCAATCGTCTCGAGAGCAATACATAAAGGTCTTCAAAAGACTAAAAGGTGTCACTACACCATAATACAAGATGTTATTATGTAAAAATAAATACCCTACCTAAAGAAGTCCCCCAAGCTCGAGCCTCGTCCTCGACCTCGGGGAGAAGAATAAGAGGTACGTCATCGAACACCTCGGTGGCCCTGACCCTGAGTATTATAACCTATCACCCTCCTCGATCTCGGAGTAGTGGAAGACTCGCCTCTTTGCTTAATGGGTAATGACCTCGAGGTAGAACTCATATGAGGGGGATGCACTCCCTGATTATTCAACTACGCAAATTGAGCGGCATAAGCAGCACATCACTCTTTATAATATGTCAGCTCCTCTTCAACAAGAGTTAGTTTATGGGTAGCTCGATATCCCTAATCTCTAAGCTGACTTATCTTCACACCACTCATATGGCTCTGAACGTTAACCTCTTTGTAATCAGCAACCGCTTTATCCAGATTCCGATAGAGGGCCTCATTAGCCTCTCTCAACTTCTCATTCTCAGCATGAAGATCTCTACACTTCAAAGCCTTTTTCAAGAAATCTCGTGTAGTAGAGAAGTGATTATATGCTTCATCACATTGAAGAAATTCATCTCTAGGGAGACTACCGGCACAGTCAGCCGCCAAGGTAACATATCTACGCTGAAGATCTTGAAGTTGGGTCAGAAGTTCATTCCTTCTCTCTTTGTATATCTGAACTTGTGGGTGATGCAAGATATTATCCCTTTAGAGTTCTTGAAGAGTCTCGCCAAGGTCGACTTTCTCATTTTTAAGGCGAGCTCGCTATCGAGAGTGATGATCCCTATCCCTTCCCAGTGCATCACACTTCATAGTACGGGGCCTTATGTCTATATTGCCAACGGATAAAATCCTCCTCCCACCAATCGGTTTTATTAGCCAGTTCTTTGAGGTTGCGATTAACCTCTTCACAACAGAGGTGAAACTTAAGAAATAAAGGATTGATAGCCGAAGGATAAATACAAGCCAATGTATTGCACTGAAAATGAAAGGAAAATTGTCAATAAATTGAAGAAAAAAAGACGGTTCAAATTATAATAAAACTCCCGCAAAAGGCAGAAAAAGTAATCCCGAGGCACAAGGTACAGGGTGGTTATCATCCCCTTGAGATCATCTAGGCTCACTAGCCTACCTGCTGACTCTATGTTCTTCAGCAAATCCACCCTGAAAACCCCTCTCTGAAGAAGCTCTATCTTCAGTTCCTCAATCTCCTGGGCAACATTCGGCCAATTATAAGCTGGGGCTAGAAGATCCCTGTCAGTATCATCATATATGAATGTCAAAACGAGCCCCTACAGCTCATAGAGTTGGGCACGGTGATAAAGGAGACCATAACTGTCCCTAAGCTCCACCATCTCTGGGCTATTAGCACAAAACTCGGACCATAGAGCCAGTATGTGTCGTTGCCTCTTGAGATCAACTACAAAGCTTGCCCTTCCTTAAGACTAACAATCTCCTTGCTCATCTCCAGCATGATAGTCTTCTGAGAGCGTAACTCAGCCTCAAAGGCCTTCTTACCTTGAAGAAGGGCCTCTTTCTCTCTACTCTCCCGCACAAACTCGCTTCGAAGGAGCTCAACTAGCACTGGTGACGCGCTGGACTTCTCGACTACCTGGGACTTCAGCTTCTCATTCTGGTATAGGAGTGAATCTCTCTCAATGGCAATGCCCTCAAGGACTTGGCATCGAGCATGAAGCTTCGTAACCGATTCATACATACGAACCAGCCGGCCTGCCGCAGTAATAGCTGAACCAGTTGAGTCTGCCAGCACCTGTATCAATAAACAGTATTCAGATACTAATGCCTCAACCACATTTATATCAGAAGATTGACTACCATACAAAGTTTACATACTGTAACTATTTCGGGGCACCTTTGGAATGTCTCAGACCCTTGGCACATCAGATCCGTACTAATAGGATGGGATACATACTCCTCGAATTTGCCTAAAGTCCTGAACTCGACCTTCATCTTTTTGGAGCTCTCGGGCTCTCCATCTTGAGGTTCCATAACCCTCTGCCAGGCTTTTTCCTCCATCTCCCCACTCTTCCTTTTTTGACGCTGCTCTACTGCTGCAGCGATACCTTTAACAATCTCATCCTTCTTGATAATGGGGGAAGACACTGCAAAGAAAAAAAGCTCAAACGTAAGAGACAGTAATTAAACAACAAAGAAAAGAACAAGTCACATATATGTGCATATACAAAAGGCTACCTTCCGTGGGGACTTTTTCCTCATAAATAGGAAAATGATGTGTCTGATTTTCTTCCCCAAAGACCTTCACTGAAGACTCCTCCTCAACAATCTCTCCCTGAGAGGGAGGAGTATGCATATATTTCCTCCTTCTCGGAGCCTTGATTAGAGATTCCTCCTCTTATTCTTCATCAGATGGATCTCACACGACTGGCTCGACAATAGGAGCAGGCTCTCGAAGACCCCAATTTAACATTCTGAAGGTGTGTTGGGAGTCTGCCATAAATGCTGGTTCTCTCTCTTTCGAGGCCTCCAAGGATTCCTTAGAGGATAAGCAGTCCTTGCAATGAGACTATTGCTCCTCTGCGATCTTCAAATCCCGATACAGCCCTACGAGCTGCCCCGGGATCCTCCACATCAAGCAAAATTACCTCATACCACGCGATCTTAAACCTTTCCTTGGGTTGGTCGAAGTATGCAGCCTTCAAATAGCTACTCTTTTTGAGGGTCCGCTCAGGGATCGTCTCTAACTACCTAAAGGTTTCAAACGGCCATATCCAGCCTGATTGATGATTTCCCGGCACCCATTGGCCACCTTCGGGTTCTAGGCTCTTCCTCAGGAGTTTTAATACAGTGCCGACCAAATGAGAGGGAATCATGAAATCACTCTTGATCTCGCTCCTAACATTGAAGTTCCACTGAGGAACCCGATATTTGGTCCGGTCGAATGTCAACCGAACATTTTCCCAATCCTCGCTCTTCGAATGAAGCACAAAGGGTCTATTATCTCGAGGCGTCACGGTTACCACACCCCGAACTACTTCCATCACTACATTCGAGTGTCCTTGCTCCGGATGCACTCGGTGATGGTTCAGAAACCTTCTGAACAAAGGGGGAAAGGGAACGGCTAGGTCGTGCTCTATGAATCTCCCGTAAATTACCCCTCTACTCAAAGTAACCAAGTCTTTGATAGCCACGCCATCATCTGCGTACATGAGGTTACAGTTTGACGGGAAAGAGTATCAAGAGTCAGCAACAAATTCTCGGGCCTCATCTCAAGCTTTTTGGCCCTTCGCTGACACGTTGTTGGAACCCTCCATGCTTTGCGCCGGATACATCGTACGCGGTGGACGCGACATACGGGTGGCATCCCTCTCTACATGGGCCTGAAGCGCCGCCATCAACAAACTCAATCTTTCCCTCTGCCCACATGCCTTGGACATGCCGTTTCCTATTGGCGATCTCAGCGCGGAGACGGTCATCGGAGCTAATCTCCTCAGTCGAAGTAATATCATCCACTCTATAATCATGTAAGGGACTGGACATCGATTCATATTTTTTTCTAGTATTCGACATGATCAAAGAGAGGATGGAGGGAATGTACGGTAATAGCAGAATGAAAACACACAAACAATAATCGGGAAAAAAATTTGAGCACTTACTGGTTGAAGCAGAGCAAGAAATTGGAGCTTCTGAAAAATATTGGTCGAAAAGCGTCCTTTGCAATTTGATGAGAAGATTGAAGAGAGGAAGACAAACAAATATTTGGGAGATATAACCCAAAATTAAGCAGTATTTAAGCCGGTAATTACCTTGATCCGTGTTTAGATGCAAGCAAGTGGAGTGGTGGGGAATAAACCGCCATTGGCATCGAATAAATACACGACACGTGTATTCTGTTTTCTTAATGAAAAAGGGGAATAAACTCAGCCATCCACGTGTCCAGATGGAATGCGAAACAACTTTAAGATAGACATTCAAAAGAGTCAGCCTGAGTGGTCAGTCCGAGAGGATGCCCCAATTTATTGCTCCGAGATACCTCCCTCGAGTTATTGGCCTTACCCTCGAGTAACAAGCCTCGCATAATTCCCTCGAGAGGAGATCTCGAAATTCTGAACATCTACCTTGGGCCTACTGATAAGTATGGTTCGCATTCTTAGGCTTCGTTCGGACTCGGCTGAGGTCTGAGAGGGTCTGGGCTCGAGATACGCGGGAGATGGGTTTACGGGTGTATCGACCTAATCCTAATAAGGATTGTTTATATTTAGAATTGCCTACAAGTAATACACTTACTCTAAATATGGGAATTCAAT
Source organism: Sherardia arvensis (assembly GCA_948330725.1). NCBI lineage: Eukaryota > Viridiplantae > Streptophyta > Magnoliopsida > Gentianales > Rubiaceae > Sherardia > Sherardia arvensis. The sequence goes on from OX415236.1 coordinate 33,924,444, forward strand.
TTTTATTATCATAAGAGTTGCATTCTTACTTGAATTACAAACCCTGCCAATCTGCGGATTGGAACTCTATAAATATAAAGGTTTGGTAAACCTCTCTAATCATCTTACATACACTACACTTTTATGCTTATAGCTTCTCAAGGATGTCACTGATTTAAGTATCAGAGTGTCTACCCCCGGCCACTGCGAGACTTAGTCTAGTAGATCAGTTCGTGAGTTCGGTTTGAGACCATCTGCGGGTTTCAAACATCCATCACACATTTATGCTTTGGGAGATCTGCAAATATCACGTCTCAAGCGACATGAGCTCACTGGAATCCATTGTTCATTGCGGTCGACATAAGAAGAATCGGCGGTGGATAGAGGGAGCTCGTTCAACGGACTGATTTCGCCGGAGCGTATGATTTTCAGTGACCGCCGATCTAGGTATGTACTTTTTATGAATTTTGAGCGATAGTTTATATACATGATAGTACTTACAAACATTTGTATGATACTTAAAGTTTTCCCTATAAGATTTTTTAAATGGAGTGGTGATCCTTATAAATTTCACCCCACTTGAACAAGTTGTTTTAAATTAAAAAAAAACGCAATAAAACGATGTAAGGGTATGTTTGCAGGAGATTATTTGTTACTAATCTGAATTGATCTGAGCTGAGCTGAACTGAATTAAAGTGATACTGTATTGAAAATAGAATTAGTGCATTTAAATTTACCTGAACTTGATTAAATTATATAATCTGAGCTCAACTGAACTGAACTGAATTGAAATAAATTAAATTGAACCTAAATATAAAGAACTGAAATGAACTGCTCTACTTATAAACTCTAGCAAATCCCAAATCAGCACTGCTCCCAAAAAATTAGGACTCACTGTAGATAGCGTCTGCCTCATGTCAACGTCGGAAAACGGCCGGATCGATCCCATGCCGTTGCTCGGCGGCGCAAGCTCCCAGCATATGCTTCGCTCGCCGTCCATCCGAATACTATCTGATCATATTTTATTAAACCAATATGAGTAATTAAATTGAATAGTAAACCACTAAATTGAAAAAACTAAAACAAGATGGGTAGAAGAATATACGTTTGTGATATTTAAATTAATGACTAATTCAAGAGAAATTAATGACTCATATTCGATTATAGTTTGTTTTATTTTAATACGTCTCTGTGGTGTAAAAGTTTCACATCACACCAGCTTTCAGGTCTCTTTCTGAAACCATCATATTCTAAAAAAAACAAACACCAGCATTTGTAACGCAACTACAATAAATCAATTCTCTTTCCCTAATTTAATCCAAGTCAACTTTCTCCACCCTATAGCTACCCAGTTTCACCTTTAAAATAATCCCTTTTGGTTTTTCCAAATGTGTTGAATTTCCCTCCTCACACTAATAAAACACGCATTCACTAATAAAGCTGGTGCTCGATGACTAACACTATTGGAGACCACATTTAGCTGTAACCTTTGGTTTTCCAGTTGGATCCCTCCGATCAAAATTCTGTTACATTTCCGATCAGATATGCATAACCACTGGCGGGGAGGGTCGATGGAGATAAACTCCTCCGGCGAGCATTCGGCGGCGGGGGATGAGTGGGACAGGGCTTCGGTGGCGCCAGCGAACTATCAGCACCTGGACGAGACGCAGCAGAGCTGGCTGCTTGAGCCGCCGGCGAAGAAGAAGAAGAGGTACGTGGACTTGGGGTGCATCGTATGCAGCACGAAAGCCTTGAAATGGACGGTCTACGCTCTCCTCGTCGCATTTCTAGTCATCGGTCTTCCGATCATGATTGTGAAGCTGGTGCCTAAGCACAAGACGCCGCCGCCTGTTCCCGATAACTACACCGCCGCGCTCCACCAGGCGCTTCTCTTCTTCAACGCCCAAAAATGTAAGTTTTTTATCCATTCCGTTCATCCCTGGCTAATCTGAATTTATTTAAATCAGTTCAATTCAGTTTCGATAAAATGGTACATGATAAGTTCTTGTATAATTTAATCAAATTAGTTTTTTAGCTGGATTCAACTGGGAACTTTGAATTTTGGTGCATAATTGAAAAAGGGTATCAAAAAAAGGAAAAGGGTGTCTTGTTTTACGCGGTACAAGTTACAATGCCAATTGAATGTAACGCTAGCTCGTAAATGTGGGTTAAAGCTACTCTCTTTAATTATTCATTACTTTAATCGTATCACATTTGTAGAGATACGTAATATTTGTTATAAATCTGTATCTGCTATGCTTGCACGTTACTCTAAAGAATGAAGAATGTTTTAATGATATATTTTGAGTTTATCAGTTTTAATCAATTAAGATACACTAAGATTGTATAGTAATAAAATATTAATAATTTTTCCAGTACATTAACAGAGCCTTATTCAAAACCCTTCATAAATTAAATATTGAATATCCACTAAAAGGAACTACGGCTCCGTTTGGCAGCAGCATTTTGGAAGAGCGTTTTGCTAAATATAAATTTTGACTAGTCAAATCTCTATTAGTCGTGTTTGGTGAAGAGCGTTTCACATTGAGCTGTTTTAAAGAAAACATTGATTTTCACAACGCTAGAATGAGGAGCGTTTGTGCGTCCAATCTCATTTTTATCCTTCAAAAATGTTTTGTAATCGCGGGGATTAACAAAAATACTACATAGGCGCAATACTTCTTTTTATAACTCAAGTATATCATAACTCAAGTATATTCACTCTATCTTTTAATCATTATAAATAGATAGATTTATCTTTATCTTTTAATCACTTTCTATGACAAATTTTTGTTTACTTCTTTTAAGCATTATAAATTAAAAGGTTCATCTTTATCCTTTAAACATTTTTTCAATGCATTGCTTATTCTTTTAATCATATTAGGTCAAGAATTTTAATTCTTTTTATATATTAATAAAAAACACCTTAAATAAATAAAATACAAGTATTAGACATATTTTTTCATAATTCAAAATAAGAGATCATAGATTAACTAAGCTATAAATTTTTTTTAAAATAAATTATAATTTTCACCACAATAAATAAAATGTATAAATAAAAATACAAGTACTATAGATATTTTTTAAGCTTTAAAATAAAGAAATCACAAACTAAAATAAAAATGATAAATTATATTAACTAGCGTCCTTTTCCGTCATTTAACACAACGAAACAGTTATCCGCTATTTATTTTTACCAAACACTCATATGCAATAACTAGTCAAAACAGCTGGTCAAAACAACTGTTACAATCCGCTAACCGCTAACAGCTAGTACAATCCGCTAACATCTAGTTCCCAAACAGGGCTTACATCTGTCTCGTCTTAATCAGCACAGTTGATTTTTCACATTATCCAACACACATTTTTGACTAACGGTATCTTTATTTATTTATATTATCGAAGAATTAAAATTCTATATTTGAATACTCTGTGTTATGATTAATCTAACGATATTAAATATAATAATATTAATGATTATATGTTTATTTAAATAAGTGGTTAAAGTTTAATAATAAATAGTGTCAAAAAATTTGAGACGGAGGTAGTAATCGATTTTCACGGCATATCAGACGACGGTTTCATTGGTTATGTGGCCAGCGGTCACGAGTAAATCCACACTTGTGACTTTCATTTGTACTTTTATGTTTTTTGATAGTATTGCTGTTTTGAAGATTAAAAAAAGGCATTGCTGTTTTTGCCATTTGAATTTCTCGGATGCTCCATCTTAGGATCCTAATTCTTTGAATCCCTCTAGTTTACTTAATTAATTACTTTCATCTAAATAATAATGCTTTAAAATGTGACTGATTTTATACCATTTTTTTGTTTTTTTCCATTTATTTACTTAATAACAAACATAAAATAAACGTGTAATGTGCAATGAATATCCTTTTTTATATATTTTTTTGGTATAGAAGAAGTCTACGTTGACAACAGATACTAAAATAATTTAATATAAGTTGATGATGAATATTGATGATCAAGTGTTTGTTAGGATGGCACGTTCAATGATCTATGCATTTGAATTTTTCCTCTTTCTGGGTAGCCAGGGCAGGTAAGGCAAATGTACATATTTCCTCATGATCCACTACATTTAAGTTCTACTTAGATTTTTAAAAATATTCATCTTATAATTAATAATATTGTAATTATTTTGAAATTTTAAAACTATTATGAAAAATTTTAAAATATTTTATATGATAATATTATTAATTAAATAATATGATCACATATAAGATTATATGATTTAATTGGATGATATTATTAGTTAAATGATATAATTTACTAGTGGTCAAATATAAGAATACAAATTTAATTAGAGACCGAGGTGAGTACTCCCTCTATCCCTTTGATATTGTCCTATTTTCCAATCATAATTTTTCATATCATGTTTGATCACTTATAACTTTATCTAAATAAATAATCACATCATCATATTGACAAATCTGTTAGATTTTTTATCTGATGTATTTTTCAAATGGATAAAATTTATATGATGTTTTATATACGGATAAAATTACTAGTATTCAAACATACAGTTAAACCTTGATAAATGAATACTCTTGGGACCATTATAAAATTATTCACTTAGCGAGTTTATTCATTTATCGATAAATGAATAAATTATTCATTTATCGATAAATGAATAATTTATTTATTTATCGAGGTTTAACTATAGAAATGTGATGGATGTCGAACATCTTTTGAACTATCCAAACGAGAATGATGTTGTTATGAAATTGCCAACCGACGATGAAATTGTTGAGTCTGTGCTGAATGATGAGAATGATCTAGAACCAGATGATAGTAGTGTCACACCAAATGTGTCATCCAAACAAGCATATCAAGCGATGATCACCTTGCAAAACTATTTGCTACAACACGAGCAGACTACTCCCGAAATTTTGTTTGCGCTAGGAAAAATCAAGTATGAGACGAATTTTGGTGGGAAAAAATAACAAAAAACTATAGACACTTTTTTTGTAAGAACTTGATTTATTGTATGAACCTTATTGATTGAAAAATATATTTTTAATATATATATGTATATATCTTATGAAATGTGGTGATTATTCATTTATATATACATAGGGTCCTGAAAAATTTAAAAAAAATTATTCATTAATGCATTTAGCGAGGTTATTCATTTAGCCCCTTAGCCCAAGTCGGGACCGGGAAAAATTATTTATTTAGCGAGATTATTCATTTATCGAATATTTATTTATCGAGGTTTAATTGTAGTTTGAAAACTTTTGTGCCCTTCTCAATTATTTGGTAACATTAACATTCATTTCAATAATTTAAAATATAGAAAGTATACGCTTTGAAAAATATATTTTACATAACAAAAGTTAATGTGGAAATGTATATATGTCCCTTTCTTGTTGATATTGTGTATTTGTTATTTTTACACATTCGCGCGACGACAAAATTAACGATTTTGTAAGAGAATGAACTATAAATTTCAGCTGGGAAATTGCCCAAGAACCACAAGATAGGCTGGAGAGGAGACTCGGGACTGAGAGATGGATTAAACCGGACAGATTTGAAAGGAGGATTGGTGGGAGGATACTACGACGCCGGAGACAATACCAAATACCATTTCCCCATGTCCTTCGCAATCACAATGTTGAGCTGGAGTTTGATCGAATATCAACACAAATACATAGCCATTAAAGAGTACGATCACACCAGAGAGCTCATCAAATGGGGCACCGACTACCTCCTCCTCACCTTCAACTCCTCCGCCACCAAGATCGACAAGATCTACACCCAGGTTGGAGGTTCCAAAAACGGTTCCGCCACGCCCGACGATCACTACTGCTGGCAGCGGCCCGAGGATATGAACTATGCTCGGGAGGTGCAGATGGCCACTGGAGCTCCCGACCTTGGATCTGAAGTGGCAGCTGCATTAGCAGCAGCGTCGATTGTTTTTCGTGACGATGCCGTCTATTCCAGAAAGCTCGTTAGGAGTGCCACCACGGTGTATGAGTTTGCCAGGAATGGTAATCGACGCACGTTGTATTCTAAGGGCAACGAGTTCATTGAGGCCTTCTACAACTCGACGGGATACTGGGACGAGTATTTATGGGGCACGGCCTGGATGTACTATGCCACGGGAAACAAAACTTACCTGGAACTGGCAACTAGACCAGATGGATTCATTAAGAACGCGAAAGCGGCCTCCAGGAACCCGGATCTGAGCGTCCTGAGTTGGGATAATAAGTTGCCTGCAGCTATGCTGCTGATGACGAGATTGAGAGTGGTGCTGAACCCGGGCTATCCTTACGAGGAATTGCTCAGGAGCTACCATAACCTTACAGGCCTCACAATGTGCTCTTATCTTAAGGAATACAATGTGTTCAACTGGACTAAAGGTAACTATATTATATATATGCTAGTACTATTATTGAACTTGGTTCCTGATTCTTCTTCTGAAATCTGTAGGTGGACTGATTCAGCTGAATCACGGGCGAGGGCAGCCTCTTCAGTATGTTGCCAATGCAGCATTCTTATCATCTCTTTTTGTTGATTACATGAACGGCACAGGCATTCCAGGCTGGTATTGTGGACCTGATTTCATAGCCTCAGCAAAACTTCGCGATTTTGCCACTTCTCAGGTTTATATCTTATCTTCTGCTCTATTTTTTGAAATATAAAATTGTCATGATGTTTTTATTTTCTCGCAAACTGCAGATAGACTATATACTTGGCGCCAACCCGATGAACATGAGCTACGTGGTGGGTGTAGGCGCGAAATACCCCAAACACGTGCATCACAGAGGAGCATCCATCCCACATGACAATCAGAAGTACTCGTGTACTGGCGGTTTTAAGTGGCGAGATAGCAAAAAACCAAATCCAAACACCATTATGGGAGCCATGGTTGGGGGACCGGATAAGTTTGACAAATACAAGGATGATCGGGCGAACTACGCCCAGACGGAGCCCACCCTGACAGGAAATGCAGGCCTGGTTGCCGCACTGGTGTCCCTCACAAACAGTGGTGGCCTTGGAGTTGATAAGAATGGGATCTTCTCAGCAATTCCGCCACTTTATGCGCCAAATCCACCCCCACCACCACCATGGAAGCCCTGAATCAATGTACCTTCACTTTGTACAAAAACATTCCATGCATGATTTTTTGAGACAAATGTACTTGAATCAGACAAAACCAGTGCAGCATTAAGACCAGTACTTGCATCTCATTAAATTGACACGATTTCGTGCTCTGAACCATTACAAGGTAGTTTATAGAGGAAAAACAGAACTGAACCTAGCGGTTAAATATTCTCATCAAAGCAATGATCAAGAGCCAAAAAATTAGACATAATCCTAGATTGGGGCATTTTAACCATCAAAAGGCAAGTGCAGAGCTCTCTAAATGTCTGAAGGAAAAAATGCTAACGTTAAAGATGGTGAGTATCCATGTAATGCTACAGCAGGATTGCAAATAGGTTGGCATTAAACTAGAAGAAACTATTTTGCATTGGTTTAAAGAAATCTACTCTACTTGATACATAGATTTTGATCATGATTTATGAGTACCTAAAAGAAGATGGTGGCTTTGAAACGGGACGAGGCGGAAAGGAAGTCAGGATAACCACGGTAATGGCGGATGAGTTGAAGTTGCTCAAAACTAACATTCTTCCACCACAATTACTGAGCAAAGGGCATGCCCCATTTCAAAGACAGATATGGCCACGGGTTTCATCAAAAAACCAACCGGGTGGAAATATGTAGAACTGATCCATGATCACTCTATAGTTGAAGGGTAAAGCTGCTAGAAGATATGAACTTAAATTAAACCTTGGATAATGTGAATGTTTAGCCCTTGAAACAAATAGTTAGGCAGGCATTGGAGTGCCTTGGAAACGGCACGAGACAGAGAAGAAGCAAGGACAACATTACTGTAATGGTGGATCGCACAATTACAGTGATGCTTTCCTTACTTCATCTCTGGTTCGCACCCCTTCAAAGGCCCCTCTCTCTGATTATTGAAATTCTTTAGAATTTGTTTAAGAAACGATGAAAACAAGATTCGGTTTTTATGAATTCAATATGAGTTCAGGTGCGGGGTGCGTTTGAAACGGCAGGAAGACAGAAAGGAAGCAAGGACAACATAACTGTAATGGTGGATCGCACGATTACAGTTGTGCTGCCATTACCTCATCACTGTGGACCGAACCCCTTCATCGGTATCATAAATCCGGTTGGAAATATGTTTTCCGATCACCGCTGCGTGGCACTAGCTAGGGCATATCGAAAATAAAATTGGAAGAATTCTTATTAAAATAGGAAAAATAAACTCAGAAGACTTACCACCGTGAAAAGATGCTTTGGGAATTGGAAGATGATGGAGGGAAACCGGTGCAAGAGTCCTTCTCTATTTCGTAATGGAGGATTAGTTGAAGGTAGAGGTCTGCTTAAATAGACGCTAGGGTTTTTTAATCCTTTTTCAAGTCGGAGAAAAACAAGTAGGCCCCATTTTCCTTTTTATAAGAGGAAATGGATAATTACATGAAAAATAAAGAGCCTTGCTGAAAATATAGTAAATATATATAAATGAGTTAGTCTCTAAAGTGACCATCTATATAAATACACCAGTGATTAAAGTTTACAAGCCTATATATGCAAAACACGGAGGGACCCTTTTGCAATATATGCAAACTGGTTGAATTCACGCGTCTCACGCGCTACCCTCTCCCCTTCATATCGATCAGCTCACCTTCCCTTTCCAATTTTCAGATCCGGTCACCATCTCTTTTTCATTTTTCCATTCACTTATCTGCTTTCATCTCCTGGGAACTCGCCGGTCAATCCCAACCCCACATGTATGTATTGGCAGCTCGTCAGGGAAGAGATTGAGATTGTATGAATCAATCCCCAATTTATAACCGATAAATTAATTCCACCGCCATGAAATCGAAACATTCAATTCCAAATTTCCAGACATCCACTGACCTAGCGATATTCGTCAAAATAGTAGTGTATTACTAGCGTCTGTAGCGGCGATCGGAGACCCAACTTCTCTGTTCTCCATGTGCGTGTGGTGGAGGAGATAGGACGCGTATTGGGGAGTGAAGGAAGGGGATAATGACCCACCAAGTGGTGAGGATGAATTAATATGAGATAGCCATCTCTAATTATTTTCTACTCAACTTTCAAAAAGCGTGTACAAGTATAAATTGTTTTTAGTATAAAATGTCTAGTTTCTAGCACAAAAATGATTGTTTTTATATTTTATAGTGTTTAGAATTAAAGGTCAAGTTTCTAGCATAAAAATGATTGTTTTTATATTTTATAGTTTTTAGTATAAAATTCTTATTTTATATATTGTCTAACTTTTAGTGTAAAATGCGTATTTTTTATACTGTCTAAATTTTCTAGTTTTTAACATAAAATAGGTATTTTTAACATATCCTATTTTCTAGCATAAAAGGTTTGTTTTTCATATTATCTAGTTTTTGGTATAAAATGTTTGTTTTTTAAAAAATTGTCTAGTTTCTAGCATAAAATGCTTATTTTTTATATTTTCTAAAAATTTTAGTGTTTGGTATAAACTTATTGTTTTTTAAATTGTCTAGTTTTTAGTATAAAATGTTTGTTTTTTATACTGTCTAAATTTTCTAGTTTTTAACAAAAAATACCTATATTTTTAATACATTCTAGTTTCTTGCATATCATCTAGTTTTTAGTTCTAGGAGTGGGTGTCACCTCCCTACCCCTTCCATATGGAATCCCTCGAGATACACCCCTTTGGGCATGAGGCCTTATCAAAGGTCCTGAATATGGGACACCAGAAGGTCCACCTACTTCCCTCCTTGAAGACCCTGCAGGCATAACAAACACACCTTGCGCCTCTAGTTCCTTTATTTGGAACATGCAAGCATTAAGCTCGGCCTGGCACATTCTCAACTCATCTATCTTGGAGGCAATTTTGTGATTCACAGTGATAGTCTCATCTCGGAGTCTAGAAATAAGAATATCATTCTCATGACTTTCACCCTTGACCTTCATTAAGTCACTCTTGACTTTCCTCCATTCTTGGTCATACTCTTTATTGGTGGCCACGACCTTGTTGTGAGCATCTTCTAGATCTTTGTACCTCTTCCGAAGATCACTCAACTCCTGATTCAGCTCAGCTCTCCGCTTCAAAGCCTCTTTGAACCCACCTCGAAGACTCTCACATTCTTCCCGCACAATGCTGAAACAGCCTTTGGAGTCATCCAGATCTTCCTCCAGTTTCTCGTTCTTGTGAAGGATAGCTTCATACTTGACCTGTAAAGCAGCACATGCGGCAGAGCAACACTGGACATAAAGGAAGGAAAAGACCAATTAATTCCAAAGAAAAAACACATGTTCAGACTACATGAAATGCCAAAATTTGGCGAAAAGAGAAAAATCCTGAAGTAAAAGACAAGGCTCTAAGGAGTTACAATCTTCTCCTGCTCATCAGAAGTCTTTGGGTCCTCAAGTTAAGTCTCAGTAGCCTGCTTCTCCATCAGGAACGTCAGCTCAGGATACAAACCAGACAGTCTGTCCTGAAACTCCTCCAGAGTTAAAGCTTTCTTCAAAGACTCCAGGCCAAGTGTAGGCAGGGGCAAGACATCCTTGAAGCTCTTCACTAAGAAACCCCTTCAGAGGAATCCACATCTTCGAGAGCTCAGATTTATGGTAGAATTCACCATATTCTTGACGATGTGCTTCCATCTCTGGACAGTTGAGGCAGAAGTCTATTATCAACCGAACTAGCCGCCATTGGCTAACAGGATCAGCATACCGGTCTCTCTCAGCTTTCACCAAAGTCATGTTCCTTTTTAACTCTAAGAAGGAACCATCAGACAACCTTTTTTCCTTTTCCAAGGCTCGATTCTCCTCTTCTAAGGCTCTTATTTTGTCCTTAGCCTGAGTCAGCTCATTCTGGAGATGCTTCAGCATATCTGAAGGTTCATTAGACCTCTTGGACATCTCCTCCTCCATCAACTCGAGCTCGGACTCCTGTCCCCGAGAATGGTCATATAGTGTCCGAAGAGAATTGTACATATGCCTCATCAGACTGTAAAAGAAGGCAAAGAGAATTAGATAACTACACAGCTAATCCTATCAGAAGCCATGACGAATCATACCTGGTTAATTTCGGGACAGCCCGGTACCACCTCGACCAGAACCTCAGAAGGAGAAGGTGACACATACTTCTCGAACTCTTCCAATGGTCCGAGTTTGAGCCTTGGCTTCTTTGGAGACTTATTTGCAGAAATCCCTGAAGCCTCGAGATCCCTCTTCTTCTCATTACTTCTCAATAGCCCCCTTGATTCAGCTATATGAGACAACAAATTGGCTGCCCTGTTCGTCTTAGAAGCACCCACTGCACATATAAGGAACGAAATTAGCATATGAAGCAATAGATACATTGTGGACGAGAATATAACACAAAAAGGAATACCCTCTTACAACGCATCTGATTCTACCACAGAAGTTATCATCATGACCTCATCGACATTTTCGGTCGTGATGGGAAGGACACTAGAGGTCCGAGACATTTCCTTCCTCGGACATCGAACTAAGGCAGAACCCTCATCCTCTTCCTCATTTGACGGATCTAAAGCCACAGGAACAAATAGGCAATCTGCCTCCCCAATCACTTTCAGCTGTGATTGAGTCCTTTTGGGTCCTTGAACCAACCTTTTAAACTGACGCCCATGTCGAGCATCTTTCATCAGACCCGAAATTTCCTTATTTACCTCTTTCTCTGATATCTCAACTTGGGCAGCTCTCTCTTCTAATGCTCTATATGCCTGCAATGCCTTAGCTGCACCACTTGGATCCTGCTCCATAGATAGGAGGGCTTTATACCAGCCCATCTCAACACCTTCTGGCTGATCAAAATGTGACAACTTCAAGAAGCTGCAATTTTGAAGAGTACGGCCGGATAGTTGATTCAACCAGTCATACGTTTCTACAGGCCATTGCAAACCCATTTGATGATCTCTAGATACAAACCTACCCTCTCTAAATTTGATTTTATCATTCACCAACTCCCCAGCTATATCCAGCAGTTGGCGGGACGACTCCACTTCATGCCAGATCTCATTTTGGACATCTTCATTCCAATCAGGAACTTCATACTTGGTTCGATCAAAGGTTAGCTTTACCTTATCCCACTTACCGCAGTTCACAGGAAGCACAAAAAGTTTACCTAAAGTGGTGTCACAAGAGGTCAAGGTCACATTTTGTTTAACAACGGAGACCTTATACATGGTCCGCAACAAGGAGAGACTGGGGCGATAACCTTTACGAGCACACCAAGTTATCAAGGCCATAATGATTACTATCACATTGGCATGTAACTGACCTGGATGAACCTTATAATGCTGAAGAAAATCATCCAACAGTGGTGGAAAAGGGAAGGCTAACCCATGCTGTAGAAACCTCCCATATATGACCCCTCAGGTCGGAGTTACTAACTCAACTGCAGATTTGTCTTCTCCAAAATACATGAGGTCAGCATCAGAAGGAATGGAAAAGGGACAACCTTCTGCAAAGATAGCAGCATCAGTGCGTGCTTTATCCTCCTTCAAAGACTTTCTACTACTACCTTCGCCATCCATGGACACTATACCTTTGGATGAATGAATTACCATGGGGTTATTCCCCTCTATCTGAGCCCTCCTGGCCATAGCCCTCAACCACTTCTCTTCCTCAGAGGCTTTCTTCTTCAACACTACATGTTTTTTCCCACTCGCTACCTCAGCTCTGTGGCGGTCATGCGAGCTACTCTCCTCAGCCTGATCTTCTACATACTCTCCCTCGTCATGATGGGGGACGGAAATTGTTCCACTACTATTGCTCATGATTACAGAGAGTATGGGGGAAATACACACACAAGAGATAAAAGGAAAAAACAAACACAAGTAAATGTGCAGAGAAAGAAGATGGCACTTACTGGTGATGGAAAGCAGAAATTTGGGGCTTCAGAAATTGATGAAGTATTGATGCGCCTTCTGAACTTGGAAAGAAAAAAATTTTGAATAAGAGAAGACAATGGGAATGATTTGGGAAATTTAAACCAAACCCAGACAGCATTGAAGATGAACAATTACCTCAATTCTGTTTCCAAGGCAAGTAATTGGAGAGAGGGGGGACAGACCGTCTCTGCTTGCCAATGAAGACAAGCCACGTGAATTTACCATCTGGATTTCAAAAGAAGCTAATCTCAGCCTTCCATATATCTGATGGAATACGAAAAGAGTTTGAAGCTAGATATTCAGAAGGGTAAGCCCGACAGGACAGTCCTATAAGGACACCCCGAGCTTAACACCCTGAGTTATTCTCCCTCGAGTTATTGGTTTTCCCTCGAGAAGCAAGCCTCTCATTCAACCTTCGAGATGGAGCACTCTATATTCTGAAGATCTACTTTGGGGCTACTGATAAGTCCATGGTTCGTATTCGGACCTCGTTCATACTCGGACCAGGGCCTGAGAAGGGTCATGGGCTCGAGATACGCGGAGGATGGGTCCACGGGTCCATCAATCCTAATTCTTATAAGGAATGCGTATATTATGAATGTTCTACAAGGAATATACATCTTCTCAAAGATGGTAATTCAGCTATCCTAAACATGGTAATACAACCATGTCCGAAATATACTTCTATTATACATGGTAATACAACCTCTATTTCCATAAGAGTTGTATTCATACCACAAATACATATCTTGGTGATCTACGGATTGTAGCCATATAAATACCCTAAGAGGTTTGGTAGACCTCTCATCTAATCTCATACTTTATACTATACGCCTTAAGCAAATATACTGACTTGAGCGTCAGAGTGTCTATCCCCGGGACACCTGGGGCCTTTGTCTTGCAGATCAGTTCGAAAGCCTGGTTCGTTGTCGAAGTGTTGGTGTCCGGCATACATTAGTATTTGTATTCAAATTACCCAATGTGCCCTTACAAAAGTGGTTCATGATCTAATGTATTCGACTTCCTAATCTAATTATTCGACGTGTTTGGTTTCCATCTTGAAAATTATATAAGAACCACAAATGATACAGGATCTTATCAGAAATGTCTTTGTTCGGTAAAAAGCAGACTGATTTGGAGAAATGATTTTATGCATGAGTGGTTTTAGTCGCTCCATGAGAATTTTTGGAAAAAAAATTATTTATACAATTTCAGAGATTGATAGGTCTAAAATTAGTAAAAGAAGTAATGACATCTTTTTTGGGAATCAACGTCATCCAGGTGGCTGCAATTCCAACTGGAATTTTAGAGGGACTCATAAAATTAGTTACTGCAAGTAAGAGATCCTCTCCTATTATATCCCAAGCTTCAGTGTAAATTTTTGAAGAGTATCTATCAGGGTCTGGACTACTTTTTTTAGTTAAACTAAGAACAGTAGCTGTTAGCTCTTCCATTGTAACTTGTTCGATAAGTTGTGCATTATCATCCTCGGTGATTTGTTTAAGAATTTGGCTAAGAAAGTGATCATGGAAAAGACCACTTAAATGATTTTCAGGTTTTGATAATAAATCTGTAAAAAACTGAACAACTTAAGTTTCAATATCAGAGATATTATCAATCCAAATTCCATTTTAGTCTTTTATTTTATTTTATCTGTAAAGTAGAAGAATCTCATGAGCAAAATGTGAGACCATAATGAGGCGTGCAAGCCACATAACGAAGAATCCGAGTAACCGCGGCAAAGTGATACTCGTGAGGGTCCTGGAGATATTGACTAACAGAATTTACCACATATGACAGATCAGGACGAGTAATGGTCAAGTACTGAAGTGTACCAACCAAAGACCGATATAGAGTCAGATTGTTAAACGGTGCATTGGTGTTACTGTGAAGCTGTGAAAGTGGTACAAATGGAGTGGTTAACGGAGAAGTATCAATCATACCAGCATACTTGGTCTTTCCAAGAAAGAGGTCATATGGTGTAGCAGACCAAGAGTAATTCAAGTATCCTAAATTCTTGATTGAAAATTCTCAATCAGACCATGCGATAAACTGGCGAATTGCTCTAACATCATTACCAGTAAGAATGATATCATCCACTTAGACCAACAAGTATAGTAGAGTAGAACCCCGTGAGAAGACAAACAACAACGTGTCAGGAGAACTACAGCGAAAGCCAAGTTGTCGAAAATATGAGCTGAACCGATCAAACCAGGCACGAGGAGCCTGTTTGAGTCCATATATGGCCTTTTGCAGACGACAAACATAGTCAGGCCGAGCTGAATCCTTATAGCCAACAAGTTGTGCCATATAAACCGGAGTGTCAAGAACACCATTGAAAAAATCTTTCTTGGCATCAAGCTGGTGAAGAGGCCATCGTCTCAAAGCAGTAATGGCAATGACTGTACGCACCGTTGCAGCTTTGACCACTGGACTGAAAAGTGTGGTCAAAGTCAAAATCTGGAATCTGGGAATATCCCTGAGCAACCAGCCGAGCCTTGTAGCGATCAATGCTACCATCAGCTCGATACTTCAGAAGAAATACACACTTAGAGGCCACTATGTTGGCATGCGAGGGTCGAGGCACCAATACACAAGTCTTCTGATGACGAAGTGCATCCATTTTCTCATCCATAGTGATAAGTCCATGGTTCGTATTCGGGCCTCATTCATACTCAGACCAGGGCCCGAGAAGGGTCGTGGGCTCGAGATACGCGGAGCGGGGATCCACAGGTCCATCAATCCTAAATCCTTATGAGGAATGCGTATATTATGAATGTTCTACAAGGAATATACATCTTCTCAAAGATGGTAATACAGCTATCCTAAACATGGTAACACAACCATGTCCGAAATATACTTCTATTATACATGGTAATACAACTACTATTCCCATAAGAGTTGTATTCATACCATAAATACATATCTTGGTGATCTACGGATTGTAGACATATAAATACCCTAAAGGTTTGGTAGACCTCTCCATCTAATCTCATACTTTATACTTTACGCCTTAAGCAAATATACTGACTTGAGCGTCAGAGTGTCTATCCCCGGGACACCCGGGGCCTTTGTCTTGCAGATCAGTTCGAGAGCCTGGTTCGTCGTCGAAGTGTTGGTGTCCGGCATACATCAATTTGGCACGCTCGGTGGGACCTCTCACAGTCATTGACGACCTCGCCGAACCTTGTTTCCGATCTGGTCTAGCACACTTGAAGAAACAACTTCTCCGACAACATTTCTGACGCTGAGCAACCCAGACGAAGCGTCCGTGTGCTAGGGCGAAATTCGGAGGAGAATCCAGAAGCGGAGCTACCCCCTCAAGGACATGGACGCGGTCGAGGGCGCGGACAACCCAGAAGATCTCGGGCACACTTTGCCTCAGAGCCATCACCAAACTCTAACATGGGTACTGGAAACTCCAACGTTTCGATATCCATCAACCCAAATCCTGTTGGGATAACACCACCAATCTCCGGTCCAAATCCTGGTATATTCAGAGCACCTCCTGGATCAAATCCCATCGTATCCAGGATACCAGCATCCGACTCCAATCCTGCTACATCCAGAACCCCACCTCCTGAAACAAACCCTGTTGAATCTGAAGTACCAAACTCAGGTCAAAGGATTTTAACCCAAAACAACGTGAATTATAGCGCGAACGTCAACAATTCAGATGGCCTGGATCAGGAAAATAGGTTGGGGTATAGTGGTCCCGATTTGATCTTCTCTCCAGAAGAACGAACACAAAGGGATCGACAAATCTTTACGGAAAGACAACAGGAGGACGTTAGACAGAGACGTCTCAGGAAAACCCTGAACCAAACCACACAACACAGCCCGCGGGGCTCTGATCCACTCCAAATCAACCTTTTCTTGGATACTCCCCCGAGGGAAAATAGGTTGGGGTATATTAGACCCAACTCAATCTTTTCTCCAGAAGGAAGAGCGCAAAGAGATCGACAAATTCTTGAAGATAGACAACAAGAAGAAGAATCTTTGATAGAACATTATCATAGATACATGAATCTCGCCACGAGACGTTATGATCAAGATGAAATCCTCTTAGTGAACCTGTACCGGATGATGGTAGGAAATAACACTCCGATGTAGAAGAATAAGAAGAAGGATGACTCCCACAACAATAACAACTAGGGCGGCGGAAACAACAATTCTCAAGATCCTCCCCCACCACCATCAAATGGAGCCAACCGAGTCATTAACAGCATCAATGGCTATACCGGAGAAACAATTCCCCTAACAAAGCTGAAGGATAGTGTGCGGACCCTACCACATACCAAGTTGGTCAACAAGAGTCTCCACTCCGAAGAAGCCATTACTTTCTCAGATATGGATGTCGTACCAAGTCAGGTGCCTCACACTGATCCTCAAATCATCTCAGCAACCATACAAGATTCTCTGGTAACAAGAGTGAAATTTACTATCGATCAGTTTCACAGTGTTCTTAACTGATCTTTCTACTCTAGCAAGTATGTTTAAGCATGAGACAAAGTTTAAACACTGAAAGTAAGAACACAAGAATTGATTACGCAGTTCGGTGCTAAAACACCTACGTCTGCGGGGCCTTGCCCATTCTAAAAATCATCCACTAAAATAATTCAGATAAGTTACAATGTTCTCCAAACAATTAACTATCTAAAACTTATCTTATCCGTATGGATTCGTGAGATCCCCTCACTGCCGGTCAGCAACTCCTCGTTGCTGTCTTGACCACTTCTCCTGAAGTATTAAGGCTTGTTGATTTCAGAATCCTGGCGATGGCGATGGCCTATTGAACTCCCTTCAATAAGCTGCTCCAAATGCAAAGCTATTCTGAACTCCAGAATACTATTTCTCAAAGTGGATAATTGTTGTCGCAGCTTTCTTCTCAATTTATAGTTCGAGGTTGTGCTTCCGTGTTGATCTTCTAGGTCCTTCAATCACGGCAAGGCTGATCCTATCGTCCATCACATCACAGCTACACTTAGTATTCTAGCTATATTCTACTTCTATAGCTATAGGATAAGAAATATATTCTTTCCTTAATTAAGACTAATTCTAAATAAAATACAACTCACAAATATATTCTTTACCTAATTAAATCAGACCCGAATCATTCTTCAAATATCATCTTGATTCGTTACAATATCTTGTTTGATCGCATCTGAGTTGTACTTCACTTCAAAGACTATTGCTCGGTTTCTGATCGTCTTGAGCAAGTGTTTAAACATAAGAGCATGTTTAAACATAGTCAACTTCTACAAAATTGCCAACAAATTAATGTTGAGTCTTCTGGACTCTTCAATCTCCCCCTTTGGCATTTTGTGGAACCATAACCTTTATTTTGATGCATGACAATACATAACTCCCCCTTTCATTTAGAAATCTAGTCTTCATTCACATAAGCATCAATGATTAGAAAAAACATGCAATATCAACTAAGCTCCCCCTACTCACCAGACGTAGATAGAGACAATCATTCATGCTAACAGCCAAACTATGTTCCAAAACTAAATTGGACACAAAAAACTTCAAGAACATCCAAAATAAATAGCCAACGAATATCTTCAAAATAGTCTCCCCCTTGGGAACATAAAAGTGCCAAAGCCACACCAAAATTATCCCAAAATAGAACAAACACTCCCCAAAAGTAATGTCAAAACATTCAACCATAGAAACAGAGTCCAAAAGAGAGAGAAAGAAAACTGAAACTCAGAACTGGTGAGAACCATTGCTTTCATCACCACTGTCATCAGACTCAATCAAAGCTTTAAGTTCTTCCTTCAGATCAACAATCTTGAGACGATGAGCTTTATGCTAAGCTTTGATCTCTGCAATTTTGGTCTTGGCAAAGTTTTCTTCTACAGGTGGTAGATCAGAATCTTCCTCAACAGGTTCAGTGAGATCATTTCTCTTGGCCAGCACTGTCAGATTAACCTGAACCTCTGAGCATTGGATTATAGCATCATCCTCAGCATCCTGGACTCCAGCATGCCTCAAAATCTCAGTGATAAGTGCTGGATAGATGAGATATTCATCAGACTTCAAATTCCTAGCAATGATGTGAATTCTCTCAAACAAAAACCAACCCAGATTGAAAGGCTTCCTGGTGCCAATACAATATATCACCCCTGCCATTTCTTCAGTGACTCTGGAAACATTTTTGGACATTGTCCACATATTAGCCACTAGCCTGTACAGACAGAAGTACTTCTGGGTAAGAGAAGGTGCCAGAATGGTTGGTGCATCACCCCATTCAGCCAAACTGCCACCAGATAACTCCAATGCCACCACATCATAGTTCAGAGTAAACCCTTCAGGATAAGCACTAGATGGACACCTCCTTTAATCAACTCCAAGATACAGATTGATGGTAAATGGATCAAACATGTACAACCTGCCTCTGATGTAGACCTTGCGAAACCAGAGAGATGTAGGGTCACTATTCCCTATCCTCAGATTGGAGTAGAACTCATAAACCAAGTCCTTGTTGGCACTGACACAAGAGTTAGCAGGTTTAAACATGTGGATCTGTTTCATGAATTCCACAAAAGCTGGAATTTTGAACTGCTCAGTCAACCTTTTCTCCACATGACTCTTCTGGACCATCTATGCATGCTTCTGAATTGTCTTCTGAGAATAGAACATCTCATTGAATGCACTCAGCAGCAAAGGATCTGCATCACCAACTCTGAGCTTGGATCTAATGCCCCCAGTCTTCACTTTATCATTGCTTCTGGTAGAATCTGAATGCACAAAATCATTACTGCTCTCCACAACTTCATCAGTGGTCTTGATTTTCCCTTCCTCCTCACTGTCAGGGACAATAAATTCCTCAGAGGCCACCTTCTTGGTCAACTCAAGAGCAGCAGACCTCTTCCTCTTCTTAGTTTCTGGAGGAAACACTTTAATCAATGGTGAGAGATCATCCAATTTCTTCTTATTTTTCTTCTGCTTCTTCTTAGTCCTCTTCTGCTTCTTCTTCTTAGACTTGAGCTTGGTTAAAGGTACACCATCTTCACTGTCTGAGATCTCTTGATGCTTACTGCCATCTTTGACCAACTCTGGCTCTGCAACCGTCTGTACTGGAACATCCTCTTTATGAACTTCAACCTTTCCCTTCTTTCTCTGATAAAACTTCCTAATCTTAGGCCCTCCAGCATCTTTCTCTGATTCTGAGCTAGTATCACTCTCAGTTCCAACTTCAAAGCTCTCATAAAAGAAATCCAGTTGGGGTTCACCCTCAAAATTAACAACCACAGGAACAATGAGATTCTGACTCTGTTCTTTCTCACAAACATCATTCTCAATCTGCACCTCATGACCTACAGTACCCACATCATTAAGACTCCTCTCAGGTTCGACAGTTTGGGATTTTGGGGTATCATTATCACTCATATACCCTTGCAGACTCAACAAGCTATCCAATACACCACGTTCAACTTCATTAACTCCCAAATCAGCCAAATCCTCAGATTTAGAACTACCCATAGTGGTTTAGACACAGATACAGGTTCAAACACAACACTTAACCTCAATACTACACAACCACCAAAATCTAACAATTTGCAAAGGTTAGCTGACTTCCTAGATTCCAGATACACAAGAAAAGTCCGATCTTGATCACAAATCGTGGGTTTACCTTGTGCATGCAAGCAGTTCACTGCTCAATGCGAGAGGACAGTGAGGGCTCTGTGACTGTAACCGTTGGATGAGAATGCTGAGGACCTGGAGACCGGCGGCCGACACAGCTTTGATCGGAGATTGGAAAGCTAAGTTGAAGCGAAACCGAGATTGTCTCCTTGCTGGAATTGGGAACGTCGACGAGCAGTTTTTTGCAGAAAAGAATTTCTTTTTCCCTCTTATAATTTTTTGGCTTTTCCGAAATTCAAATCCAAGTCCAAATAAGAAATAAAAATAATTATTTCTAATTGGTCCACTTATTTCCCAAAATTATCAATAGCCCCTCATAAAATAAATATGAGCCCAAGTCTCTGTATTTCAGCCCAGAAATCCAATTTATTCAGCCCACTTTCAAAGAGTTGACTAGTTTGGCCCAATAGACTATCCACTTCATTTTCTGTCTAACTATTCAGTGTTTAAACACACTGATTCTCAGTGTTTAAACACACTGATTCTCAGTGTTTAAACATCCTTGACACTGACTTCTTTTTGTATTTTTTTTCTTTTTCAAAAACAAAAGATATAAAACAGTAAACACTTATATACAACAAATAAGAGGTGAGCAGAGGTATCTCAAATTCGACAAACACCTAAGTGTTGTCTTAGTGTCTCAAAAGTTGCAGAATCCAGTGGTTTGGTGAAGATATCTGCAAACTGTTCAGCACTAGGCACAAAATTCAATGGTCAGTTCCTTCTTTTCCACCAAGTCTCTGATGAAGTGGTGCTTGATTTCTATGTGCTTTGTCTTCTTATGATCAACAGGATCATGGGAAAGATCAATGACTCCTTTATTATCACATTTTATAATTAGGACATCCTGCATGAATCCATAGTCTTTCAACATCTGCTTCATCCATAGTAGTTGCTGGCAACAACTTCCAGCTGCTAAGTACTCAGATTCAGCGGTAGACAGTGAGATAGAATTCTGTTTCTTGTTGTACCATGACACCAGATTCCCTCCTACATAGAAACAGCCTCCAGTGGTAAAGGTCAGATCATTCTGCCTTACTATAGCTGACTCCTTCATTTCAAAGGCTGCCAGCTCCCATGACCTCATCAATGGCCATTTCAGATGTATCGTGTAGCTCCTCCATTGCAATAGTCTTTCCTTTGAATCTTGGTGGTAGAGACCTCAATATTTTCTGCACAACATCATCTTCAACGAACGGTTTCCCCAACTGATGAGCTGTGTTGACCAGATCTCTGATATTTGAATTATGGTCAGCAATAGTCTCATTATCATGCATAACCATAGTATCAAATGTTGTCTTTACTGTATGCATTTTTTGTCGTTTCATTTTTGCATCCCCTTCATAGCTGGCTTTCAATTTCTCCCATGCATCCTTAGCAGTACAACACGTTGAAATTAAGCGAAAAGCCTCTTGATCAACACAAGAGTTTATGCAGTTGAGTGTTTTGCTGTTAAGTCGCTTGTCCTTCCTCTCTTGAGTGGTCAGATGCTCTTTGTTTTTCAAAACACCTTCGGTTGCGCCTGCTACAGGTGGTTGTCTGGCTGGTTGCCACTCGTTCTCAACCCAGTACCATGCTTCTTCATCTAGAGCATCAATGTAATGCCTCAACCTTGACTTCCAGTAACCGTAGTTATTCTTATCCAGCATGGGTGCGCGTGTATACAATGAACCATCCTTCTCCTGGTTCGCCATGATCGAAAGGGATCTCCACTGACCTTGTTAAAGGCACAACTCAGTGGACTAGCTTTGATACCAAATGAAATTTACTATCGATCAGTTTCACAGTGTTCTTAACTAATCTTTCTACTCTAGAAACTATGTTTAAACATGAGACAGAGTTTAAACACTGAAAGTAAGAACACAAGAATTGGTTACGCAGTTCGGGGCTAAAACACCTACGTCTGCGGGGCCTTGCCCAGTCTGAAAATCATCCACTAAAATAATTCAGATCAGTTACTATGTTCTCCAAACAATTAACTATCTAAAACTTATCTTATCCGTGTGGATTCGTGAGATCCCCTCACTGCCGGTCAGCAACTCCTCGTTGCTGTCTTGACCACTTCTCCTGAAGTATTAAGGCTTGTTGATTTCAGAATCCTGGCGATGGCGATGGCCTATTGAACTCCCTTCAATAAGCTGCTCCAAATGCAAAGCTATTCTGAACTCCAGAATACTATTTCTCAAAGTGGATAATTGTTGTCGCAGCTTTCTTCTCAATTTATAGTTCGAGGTTGTGCTTCCGTGTTGATCTTCTAGGTCCTTCAATCACGGCAAGGCTGATCCTATCGTCCATCACATCACAGCTACACTTAGTATTCTAGCTATATTCTACTTCTATAGCTATAGGATAAGAAATATATTCTTTCCTTAATTAAGACTAATTCTAAATAAAATACAACTCACAAATATATTCTTTACCTAATTAAATCAGACCCGAATCATTCTTCAAATATCATCTTGATTCGTTACAATATCTTGTTTGATCGCATCTGAGTTGTACTTCACTTCAAAGACTATTGCTCGGTTTCTGATCGTCTTGAGCAAGTGTTTAAACATAAGAGCATGTTTAAACATAGTCAACTTCTACAAAATTGCCAACAAATTAATGCTGAGTCTTCTGGACTCTTCAGTCTTCATAGACAACGGGAGTGGGGTAGAAATAATGTTCCAGGATTGCTTCCAGAAGTTAGGATTTACCAAGGAAGACCTCAAACCTACAGGTCCGATCTCGGGTTCACCGGAAATCCCGTAACACCTCTTGGAAAAATCACACTTGCAGTCACAGTAGCAGATGGGATGAGGAGCCTGACCCTCTACTGCACATTTGTGGTAGTCAACACCGTCACACCTTTCAACATTATCCTTGGCAGACCTTGGATGTGCCAAGCTAAAGCCATATGGTCTCCCTACCATCTGATGCTGAAGTTTCCAACACCACAAGGAGTAGTTTCAGTTAAAGGAGACCAAGGAGTGGCGCATTCTTGCATGATCACAGCCATCCGTGACGTCAGAAAAGTGAGCAACATCTCAGACGACAACACTAGTTTGAGAGATTTGGTTCCCAACCCTGATCTAGAACAATCTATGGTGTTTTACTCCAAGAAAGATGACGGTGATATGTCAAAGGATCATCCAACTCAGGGTAAAATGGTGCTAAAAGTTTTACTAACTAGCCCCGAGGAAGAGGACCGTCCCTACGTTCCTCAAGCCACCAATAATGAAGCTGAATATGAAGCCCTCATCATGGGACTAAAACTAGCAAAGGACCTTGAGGTCGAGGACCTCAAAATCTTCAGTGACTCACAGATCATGGTTCAACAGGTTAAAGGCGAATACGAAACTCGAGAGTACAGTCACCGGAAATACCTCGAGATAGGTAAGCCTCTCCTAAATCAATTCCAACGTTATGAGCTGAATCATACCCCTCGAGAAGGTAACCGCAAGGCGTATGCACTTAGCAAACTCGCCTCCTCGAACCTCAACATAAGATCTTCTCAAGAATTGTTAATGGAAAACCTGGAAAGGAGAAGTTACGAAGAAAGTAGCATCATGGCTGTTGACGTCTCAGACACGTGGATGAACCCCTACATTGAATACCTTCAAACAGGTACTCTTACCGAGGACAAGCACCTGGCACGGAAGGTCTGAGTTAAAGCTCCAAAATGTGTCATCCACAACAACATCCCATACAAGAGAGGATACCTCCAACCCCTACTTAAGTGTGTTGGGCATTCCGATGCAGAACACTTAATACAAGAAACACATGAAGAAGTCTGCAGTAGCCACCAAGGTCCACGTACCGTCACCCGAAAGCTCCTATAGATGGGTTATTTTTGGCCTACGATGCTACAAGATGCCAAAAGATATATCAATTCTAGCCACCAGAGCCAAAAATTTGCTAAGATGATCCCATGAGAATATGATTACCATCCAAGAATCCTGGCCATTTGTCCGATGGGGCATCGATCTTCTAGGACCTTTTCCTACGGCCCCTAGTAACTTCAAGTACCTTATAGTGGCCATCGATTATTTTTCAAAATGGGTAGAAGCCTTAACCAATATAACTGGCAAGACAGTTATCAACTTCTGCTGGAAAAATATCGTGTGTCGCTATGGTATCCCGAGATACATAGTGACCGATAATGGAACACAATTTGCTAATGACCCCTTCAAGAAATGGTATACGCAGTACGGCATACACCAGAAGCCCACCTCGGTATACCATCCAGAAGCTAATGGCCAAGTAGAGGTTACGAACCGTACCTTGGTAAGCGGTATCAAGAAGCGCCTCGAAGGAGCTAAAGGAAACTGGATCAAAGAATTACCAAGCGTGATCTGGATCCATAGAACCACACCAGCCACAACAACAGGAGAGACTCCTTATAGCTTAGTCTATGGGTCCGAAGCGGTCATCCCCATGGAAATTGGGGTCCCCTTCGCCCGTACTTCTCAACCAGATGATGAAGAGGGCATGGTCAACGAAGAAAACCTTCGTCTCAACCTTGACCTCCTAGAGAAGAAGAGAGCAAATTCTACTATCTACAAAGCCAAGGTGAAGGAAAGAGTCAAGCGCTACCATGATAGAATAGCCTGTTTGGCCACTTTTGTTATAGGAGACCTTGTCATAAGGTTAAACGAGAAAAAAAGAAAGAAGTGAAAGGGAAGCTAGCCCCGACCTAGGAAGGTCCATATCGAGTCCTAGAATCCCATCCAGGGGGAAGCTACCTCTTGGAAACCATGAAGGGGGAACCTATACCACGAAGATGGAATGTGATTAACTTATGAAAGTATCACGGAAGATTAAAAACTCAAAGGAGAGCCTCACAAAGGTTCGAGACTATCAAGAACGTCCGAGAAGCCTCGTCAAGGTCCGAGACAATTATGCTCTAGCACAAACGGGTACTCAAACTCAAATCCACTATTTACTTTACTTCTATTCTTAAAGTTATAAACTTAGATTGAAGTCATGATATTTTTATACCTATCCGTATAACAAGCAATCTTTAAATTCCTTTTCTAAAAAGAGGATTGTTGGCTTAAGTATAACATTGATTGCTGTTCAAAACAATATACTTTATAAAGTATATGATTGGTCAACTTATAAGTTGTTTGGATCCAATATTCAAATACCAATCATTTTGAATAAAAGAGATAGGTTCGAGATAAAGTACTTCAAAAAGTGCTTGATTGAGGTCTATAGACCAAAAGGGCAGACGTGCTCGAGAATCAATCATCTCAACATAAAGAGGAGAAACCTCAAAAACAAAAGTTGAAGTTCATATCAAAGGTGTTATTACATCAGAATATGATACTTCTAAAAAAGTCCCTCAAAAGGGCACACATAGAGGAAAAACCTCGAACACAAATAGTTCATATTAAAGGTGTTATTACATCAGAATATGATACTTCTAAAAAACTCGCTCAAAAGGGCACACATAGAGGAAAAACCTCGAACACAAATAGTTCATATCAAAGGTGTTATTACATCAGATTATGATACTTCTAAATAAGACCCTTAAAAGGGCACAGAAGAGGCTAAACCTCGAACCTAAACAGGACATATCAAAGGTTTTATTACATCAGAATATGGTACTTTTAAATATACCCAATGGAGTTTCCTAGGACTTCACCAGAAGTGACACTTGAGAGATAGGCTATTGTCAACTTTTCTGCACGATGTGACATTAAAGGACTTGGCAAAAGATGCCCGAGGAAGAAACCCAACAACATCAAGTAAGCAGAGTGTTCATCATGGACAACTGCGAAGACCTGATCCTGGAGTATCTCAGCTTGGCATGAGCTCCTTTCCAGTAAATCATGAGACCGAGGTTCATGTGCAAAGGATTTCAGGCTTTGAAGCTGATGAGGAGATGCCGAGACTACCCACCTTATTAATGGAAGAACTAGAAATCACCTCTTCAAGAGAAGGTAATTCAGGATACTTAGCTCTAATAAGCCTCAGTAAATCTCCTGATGTTATTATCTTCTCGGAGGGATCCAATGTATCCAAAAACTCGACCCCAGGGATCCAGCGTTTAGCAGTCAGAGTAGAGAGCTTATCAGCAGCATCAGGATGAGAGAAGATTTCCTTCATCATCTCCACCTCCTTCTCGGATTGGCATAGATGCAAGACGCCACCCAAGATCCCATGCAGTTCAGAGGAATGGAATAAATCTACATACTCCTCCCTATGGCTTTGAAACTCGGGGCTACAAGTAATGAAGGCACTCCAAAACTTTAGAAGCCGTTTAGGCTCCTCTGGATCCGTCTCCTCGGCTTGGTTTTGCGCCAGCTCCTCAGTAATATCTCAATAAGTCTCCAACTCTTTCTCTTGAGACTTCTTCGCCAACAGCAGGTCCTTATTCTCGGCCTCTAGCTGCTTCAACCTGACTTTTAGTTGAGTCACATCCAATGGAGCCTGAACGGGTGGAGTAGAAGCAACAGACTTAGTTTTCATAGTCACGAGGGAAGCTTCCATCTCCTCCTTCTTTGCCCTGAATGACCAGCA
Organism: Sherardia arvensis; assembly: GCA_948330725.1. Classification (NCBI taxonomy): domain Eukaryota; kingdom Viridiplantae; phylum Streptophyta; class Magnoliopsida; order Gentianales; family Rubiaceae; genus Sherardia; species Sherardia arvensis. The sequence goes on from OX415236.1 coordinate 33,951,557, forward strand.
CTTACCATGTAATTCCATCACAGAATCAGACAAGTGCCGGATCACGTCATTAGCTCGAAACCCATCGTGGACAGATCCGCTATCAACTGAGAGGTCAGAGATATATCAAAACCTGGCATCTGAAGAATCTATATAGTATAACATGAAAGATAGTTACCTCAGCGACGAAGGAATACTTCTTAGAAGACCTCCGAAAAGCCTGACTATCCTCTTCTTCTGGACAGCTCTGATAATATTTCAGTTTCTTCAAAGAAGCATCTTTGGAGATCACCAGCTGATCAAGGTCAGATTCATCACCATCATCTGAGGACCTTCCAACCTCAGTTTCCCTCTCCTCGGACTCCTCCGCTTCCTCATCTATGACGTGGAGAGAGGTCTTCCCCTTCTTGACCTTTTTCTTCGGAGGAGACGATGTACATATATAAAGATAAACCTCAGCACATGACACAAGAAAAACATATTATATGACAACAGTATATGACTTGAAGAGCTACCTGAAGCAGGCCGACTAGAAGAGGATTCACCCTGATTCTGAGGAGACTTTCTCGGACCCCCTTTCCTGGCCTTCTTCTTTCTTCCCTGGATTTGATCAGGGAGGGCCCAATTCCGATCAGGCTTCAAAAAGCTGGAGGTAGATTTCGACCGAGGAACACCCAACAGGTACGAGTAAGTGATACTGGGCCACTACCATACAGAGCCATGTGCGCCCAGAACAAAATCTGTTCTTTGAAGAGTAATGTCCTCTTTTTGGAGCTCCTCGATGATGCCCTTTAAGTGATTAGGAATGATAAAACCCCTATCACGAGCTATAGCGTCCTTTGGATGGGGATTTAAATCAAGGACCTTGTACTTGCTTCGGTCGAAAGTGAAACGATCTGCCTCCCACACACCACTGTTATCAGGAAACGTGATGGGTTTCCTCTTCCTCGGAGTGAGGGTAATGTACTCGTAAGTCTCAAAAGAGAATAACGTATACAGACTCCTGAATAAATCAAGGTTTGGATCGTAGTTCTTCCGAGCACACCAGGAAATCATCGCCATAATCAACACTACCACATTGGAATGTATTTGGCGCGGATGCAGTTGATGATGCTGCAGGAATTCATGAAATAAAGGGGGAAAGGGAAAACTTATCCCTTGTTGCGAAAATCTCCCACAAAGTACTCCTCGAGTGGGGCTCACCAGATCTTTAATGGGAACTTCTCCATCCTCGAGCTTCAAGCCAGCCTCAAGAGGATACGACAGCCTGCAGGACCGTAGATACCTTAGCGTCCTTTCGTCAACTACCTTGGTGACATCATTCACACCATCAGCGGCCGGATCCCGTTTATCAATTTGGGGCTCCGCGTTAGGGTCTGTCTTTGACCCAGAGACACCATCATCCACCACTACAGCTACTGCCTGCAGTGGTGTATCAACGGTAACTTCCATCAGCTCCCCAGACTCGACTTCCAGGAACAAGGTGCTCAAATCACGATTAGCTGGGGCTCTATTTTCAACAACATTCTCCACATTGTCAGGGGGAACGATAGAATTTGTTGAAGACATGGAAATATAGAGAATGGGGGGAAGAGAGTATATGAGGAAAAGAAGACACCTTTAAAGATAAAATTTATTTGGAAATTCGAAACGCAGAGATAAAGATTGATGATAAACACAAGGAAAAGTTGCTTGGTTAGAGCATCTCCAATGGTTGGTTTTTTGGACTTGCTTGCAATTTTTTTAAATAGTTGAGCTAGTTGCTTACCATTGTTTTTCGCCACGTCATTAGCCTTCTCAAGGAAGGGCTGCCTTCAGAAGCAACTAGCTTGGCATTATTTTTGTGGGCCCTACATTACTAATTCAATAGTATTTTGTAGGTATTTTGTATATGTGGGACCATAATAGCCAATATTCAAGGTAGCTTACCACTAATTGAAACACTAGCTTCACAAGGTACTTGCTTGAAAAAATGATGTGGCATGTCAAGATACACCATCATCTTGCTTACCACTGAAGATGCTCTTATATAGCCAGTAATTAACACGCATTTAAGTTGAGTAATTACCTCGACTCGCGAAATGATGCAGGCAATTGGAAGGTTGGTCCTCCTCACCGCCGGAAGGTACAATGAATCAAGACCATGTGTTAGCCCCCTCAGAATTCAAGAAGGCAAATTCAGATCCAACCGCCCACGTGTCCTGATGGAATACAAAAGAACTTGAAGCTAGATATTCAGAAGGATAAGCCCGAGAGGAGAGTCCCCGAAGGACACCCCGAGCTTAATACCCTGAGTTAGTCTCCCTCGAGTTATTGGTCTTCCCTTGAGAAGCAAGCCTCTCCTTCAAACTTCGAAATGGAGTAATCTATAATCTGAAGATCTACCTTGGGGCTACTAATAAGTCCATGGTTCGTATTCGGGCCTCATTCATACTCGGACCAGGGCCCGAAAAGGGTCGTGGGCTCGAGATACGCGGAGAGGGGATCCACAGGTCCATCAATCCTAAATCCTTATAAGGAATGCGTATATTATGAATGTTCTACAAGGAATATGCATTATTTCAAAGATGGTAATACAGTTATCCTAAACATGGTAACACAACCATGTCCGAAATATACTTCTATTATACATGGTAATACAACTACTATTCCCATAAGAGTTGTATTCATACCCATTTCGGCATACATCACATAGCACAAACCCATTTCGGGTCCTTGAAACTGCACGATAATCTCGAGGCTCGGAATGGTTCATAACCTGAGCAAGAAGATCGGCAGTAACAAAATATGGACGAGATATCACACGGCGAGTATAATCCTGGTTTTTGGTAATTGATGTACGCCGGACACCAACACTTCGACGACGAACCAGGCTCTCGAACTGATCTGCAAGACAAAGGCCCCGGGTGTCCCGGGGATAGACACTCCGACGCTCAAGTCAGTATATTTGCTAAAGGTGTAAAGTATAAAGTATGAGATTAGATGAGAAGTCTACCAAACCTTTAGGGTATTTATATGGCTACAATCCGTAGATCACCAAGATATGTATTTATGGTATGAATACAACTCTTATGGGAATAGAGGTTGTATTACCATGTATAATAGAAGTATATTTCGGACATGGTTGTGTTACCATGTTTAGGATAGTTGTATTACCATCTTTGAGAAGATGTATATTCCTTGTAGAACATTCATAATATACGCATTCCTTATAAAGATTAGGATTGATGGACCTGTGGATCCACCCTCCGCGTATCTCGAGCTCACGACCTTTCTCGGGCCCTGGTCCGAGTATGAATGAGGCCCGAATACGAACCATGGACTTATCAGTAGCCCCAAGGTAAATCTTCAGAATATAGAGTACTCCATCTCGAAGGTTGAAGGAGAGGCTTGCTTCTCGAGGGAAGGCCAATAACTCGAGGGAGACTAACACGGGATGTTAAGCTCGGGGTGTCCTTCTAGGACTATCTTCTCGAACTTACCCTTCTGAATATCTAGCTTAAAGTCCTTTCATATTCCATCAAATATATGAACGGCTGAGATTAGCTTCCTTTGAAATCCAAATGGTGGATACACGTGGCGTGTCTTCATTGGCAAGCAGAGACGGTCTGTCCTCCGTCTCTCCAATTACTTGCATTGGAAACAGAATCGAGGTAATTGCTCGTCTTCAATGTTGTCTGGGTTTGGAATAAATTTCCCAAATCATTCCCATTGTCTTCTCTTATTCGAAAATTTTTTCTTTCCAAGTTCAGAAGACGCATCAACATTTCATCAATTTCTGAAGCCCCAAATTTATGCTTTCTGCTTCTATCATCAGTAAGTGTTATCTTCTTTCTCTGCACATTTGCTTGTGTTTGTTTTTTTCCTTTTATCTCTGTGTGTGTATTTCCCCCCATACTCTCTGTTATCATGAGTAATGGTAGTAAAACAAATTCCGTCCCCCATCATGATGAGGGAGAGTATGTAGAAACTCAGGCTGAGGAGAGTAGCTCCCATGACCGCCGCAGAGCTGAGGTAGCGAGTGGGAAAAAACCTATAGTATTGAAGAAGAAAGCCTTTGATGATGAGAAGAGGTTGAGGGTAATGGCCCGGAGGGCTCAGATAGAGGGAAATAGCCCCATGGTAGTGCATGCATCCGGGGGTATAGTATCCATGGATGGCGAAGGTAGTAGTAGAAAATCGCTGAAGGAGGATAAAGCACGCGCTGATGCTGCTATCTTCGCAGAAGGTTGTCCCTTCTCAATTCCTTCTGATGCTGACCTCATGTACGTTGGAGAAGACAAGTCTGCAGCTGAATTAGTAACTCCAGCCCGAGGGGTCATATACGGGAGGTTTCTGCAGCCTTCCCTTTTCCCCCACTGTTGGGTGATTTTCTTCAGCATTATAGGGTGCATCAAGGTCAGTTACATGCCAATGTGATAGTAATCATTATGGCCTTAATAACTTGGTGTGCCCGTAAAGGTTACCGTCCCAGTCTCCCCTTGTTGCGGACCATGTATAAGGTTTCTGTTGTTAAACAAAATGTAACCTTGACCTCTCGGGATACCTCTTTAGGTAAGCTTTTTGTGCTTCCTGTGAACTGCGGGAAGTGGGATAAGGTAAAACTAACCTTCGATCGAACCAAGTATGAAGTTCCTGATTGGAACGAAGAGGTCCAAAATGAAATCTGGCATGAAGTGGAGTCTCCCCGCAAACTGCTAAATATAGCTGGGGAGTTGGTGAGAGATAAGATCAAACTTAGAGAGGGTAAGTTTGTATCTAGAGATCATCAGATGGGTTGGCAATGGCCTATAGAAACGTATGACTGGTTGAATCAACTGTCCGGCCGTACTCTTCAAAATTGCAGCTTCTTGAAGTTGACACATTTTGATCAGCCAGAAGGTGTTGAGATGGATTGGTATGAAACCCTTCTGTCTATGGAGCAGGATCCATTTGGTGCAGCTAAGGCGTTGCAGGCCTATAGGGCATTAGAAGAAAGAACTGCCCGAGATGAGGTATCCGAGAAAGAGGTAGATAAGGAGATCTCGGGTCTGATGAAAGATGCTCGACATGGGCATCGGTTCAAAAGGCTGGTTCAAGGGCCTAAGAAGACTCAATCCCAGCTTAAGATGATTGAGGAGGCAGATTGCCTATTTGTTCCTGTGGCTTTAGATCCATCAGATGAGGAAGAGGATGAGGGTTCAGCCCTAGTTTGATGTCTGAGAAAGGAAGTATCTCGGACTCCTAGTGTCCTCTTAACCACGGTTGATAATCTTGATGAAGTCATGATGATAACTCCTATAGTAGATTCGAATGTTTTGCAAGATGGTATTTCTTCTTGTGTTATATTCTCGTCCACAATGTTTCAATTGCTTCTTACGCTAACTTCCTTCCTTGTATATGTAGTGGGTGCTTCTAAGGCGAACAGAGCAGCAAGTTTATTGGCTAAGATAGCTGAATCCAGAGGGCCGTTGAATAGTAATGAGAAGAAGAGGGATCTCGAGGCTTCAGGGAGCTCTGCGGACAAATCTCCAAAGAAACCAAGGCTCGAACTTGGACCATTGGATGATTTCGAGAAGTATGTGTCACCTCCTCCTTCCGAGGCTTTGGTCGAGATGGTACCAGGCTGTCCTGAAATTAACCAGGTATAATTTGACTTAGCTCTCAACTGAATTAGCTGTGTAGTTAGCTAACTGTCTTTATCTTCTTTCACAGTCTGTGAGTCAAATGAAGTATATGTATGACTCCATGAGTCCTATTTTAGAATTTGACATTTTATCTCGCGACAATGGGTCCTCATTTGTTCTTCTTTTGAAGCGCGACTAAGCTTCCTTGTTTTACGTCGTCGCGAATCGCGAACAACATTTTCTCCACCACTAGATGAGTTGGAAGAAGTCGAGTTTGTTGGTTCACTCATTGTCCTTTCCTACGTTTAGAGACCAATTTGTTAGTGGAAATGACAAAACATTTATATAGTCCACTTTCCCCAATTAATGAATGCCTACAAACATGGTCATGAATATGCATTTACACACAAGTTAAGTATAATTTTGTTTACCTAGACACAAGTACCTAAAACAAATAAAATGTAACAATTTTGATGGACCTAGTGGTGATTAATTAATGATGAATCATAAGTTTAACACTCCAACGAATATATAAACCCTAATGACCCCTTAAAACTCACAAAATAAGTGTAATCAACTAAAAACCCATACCTTTGCAATTATCAAATAGGTAGATGTAGAATTGATTGTAGTGTTAAGGATGGGTCTACCTTGTTTGTCTTTCTCCTACCCACATAAATTGTGCTACTAAATTCCAAAACAACAAGTACAAAATCATAAAGACAAGCATATGGGTAGAGAAACAAATAGTGGAGAAGTAATTGAAAAGCTTAGCAAATTGCTTACACTTTGGATTGACCCACTTGAGATGTAGTTGAATTTATTGAAGGGTTTGTGTAGATTTGATGGAAGATTGATGTGGAAAGAGTAGAGAATATGTGAAAAGAGAAGAGATTTGGAAGAAAGATTCGACCATGAAAAGTGATAAGATGCCAAGTTTGTGGTCTTCTTGGCTTGGAATTATGCTGTTGACGACCAGAGGCGGGCCAGGTTGCGAATTCGCTAGTTATAAGCTTTGGGTTTCGAGCACCATGCGATAGCGCTAGTAATGAAACTCATGCATTCAATACCTTCACCATTGTGACTTGCGATTTCGCAAGAAGTCCAGTTCATAAATTTGGATCCTTGCGAACTCGCAACTGTGGAGGCATGATGTAATTTTCTCAATCATCTGCCATTCAGTTTGATAATACACTTGTTAATTACCACGTCTAAGAAGGTATGAAAGTGGTGACTTGAACGTAAAAATGACATTGAAGTTATTTAATTAGTTTCGTTATGGTAATTAACGCAGAATAAGGTGTATATCAAATATATTTCGGCGTTGCGAGTATGTTTGATACTACACTAGTTAATTACCACGTGTAAGAAGGTATAAAGTTGGTGATTTTAGCGTAATATTGAAGTGGAGGTTAATAAATTAGTTTCATTATAAATAAGTGTGAAATAAGGTATTTAATGAACAGCGACTATACATGGCATGCAGTTATCAATCTATTATATGCAGGTGTATATATGTATGACTATTGAAAAGCATATCGTACTCTGAACTCCCAGATGTTCATCGTTTATTCAAAAGTTGTTATGAAATAGCTGGCCAGGTACTAGCTGGTTGTGACAACATTAATGTGAATATAAGTGTGGAATAAGGTATTTACTTGCGACTATGTCATGGAGTAATCATTCGATTAATTGCAAGTGTATATATGTATGACTATTGAAAGGCATATCGTACTCTAAAGTCACAAAAGTTCATCGTACATTCAAAAGTTGTTATGAAATAGCTTGCCAAGTACTAGCTGGTTGTGACAACATTAATGTAATTAGGTTGATGAACTTGATAATCAATCGGAATATATTATGGTAACCATCAAATCATGTAATGTAAAAAAAGAATTAGGTCATCGATCATTAACATTGTTGTTGGTAAATACTGCGTAAGTGTTCATAACCAGTAGTCGTCACGTACATGTAATCTAGAACAAAGTACTATTATTGTTGGATGTAATAAATGTATAGTAATGTCTGATTAGTTCAAATGAAGTCAAAAATTAAAGTAAAAACATAACAAGTTCGACAACTTTTGAACGTAACTTTGGCTATTAAATCGCACCTGTGACATAAGATGAAATGATTTTACAAACATATATGTTTTTCACTTCCACAACTCAAGTTTAATGGGCAAAATTATATTAAATTAAAGTAAACAATAAACTATTTCATAAATGTTTATGTTACAAATGTATATAAAATATGTACAATTAACAAAAATGATTTGAGATAGAAATTTTATACATGAACCCTAGTGCTTGCGAGCTCGTTAGTGTCAAGGTTGGTAGTATAAACCCTAAACCCTAAGCCCACAAATGAACTGGCGAGTACCTTGCGAGCTCGCTACATTTAAACCCAAAAACCCTAAACCCAAATTACTGACTCTCCATGTGCGAGCTAGTGGCGAACTCGCTAGTGTGTATAACCACCAAAAAAATTTGGGGGTTGGGCCTTAGTCATTGATGGGTTGTAGGTGGTAGTATAGTTCTGTATAGAGTATAGATTGGGCCTACTTGGCCTGCATATGAATGTGTGTGTTTCATGTTCAGTTTGCGCGGGTCGGCGACTTATATAACCATTCAGAAAACTTGAGAAATATAAACTGAAAAACTGACTCCTGATTTGGCGATGTGGGAAAACTGCACGCGAGCAGGGTTGCGAGCTCGCAAGTAGTGAAATTAATTTTACAACCAAGCGAGTAAACTGGCGAATTCGCAAGCATGTGAAGTATATAAAAATAAGCGAGGATGATACGAGATCGCAAGTAGTGAAATTAATTTTAACAACCAAGCGAGTCAACTGGCGAACTCGCAAGCATGTGTAGTATATAAAAAAAATTAAAGGTCGGGCAAAATTAATTTTGCCCCAAATTAAAAACCCTAGCCGAGCCCTCTGCGATTTCGCCGTAAGTCTAGCTATGCCGCCCAAAACCAGAGGATCAGGCCGTTCGGAGGGGAGTGGGAGAGGCCAGGCCGGTGCCGGATCCAAGAGGAAGCGAGCCGACGGTGAGGAGGTGGTCGAGCCGCGATCCAGAGGTGTAAACCGAGGAGAAAACCGACCAGAGGCAGAGGTGGCCGCCGGAAATCAGCCGGGACAGGGCGGCGAGGAGGTGGAAAATGCCAACGACGAGCCACAGTTCTTCAATGACAAAGCAAGAGCTAGGTATGCCCGCTTACAGTCTCGTTCTGTAATTAACAATTAGGTGTTTGATAGTACCACAGTGCCTGCTATGAAGTTTGATTATGTACTAGACTATTTTAGGGAACAAAACCTAGATCACCTTTTACAGCTTCCCGACCCCATCTACTATGAGGAATTCTTGCAATTTTATGCTAATTTAGGGTTAGAGGAGGGGGTCGATGAAATAACCACTATAGTTAGAGGGGTTAAGTTTAAGGTTGATAAATTCATGATAAATAGTGTGTTCAAATGCCCCTACAAGAGCAGTGAAGATCTTAGGCCTACCAAGCCCGATGGCCCATACGAGGTTTACTATGAACATCGTTTTCCAGCCACTAGCCCTAGACAGCCACTGGATGTAGTAGAGATGGCTCAAAAGTGGTTTAAAAGGACCTCGAATAGAGCGGGTAGAGCTAGGACATACCCAGTGTATAGACTAAGCGAGGAGGCTCGGTTAGTCTTTGAAATGATATGTGGGAATGTGCTGCCTACTCTAGGCCATGCCTGTGAGCCATCGATTGCTTCTTTGACGCTATTTTACTATATCGTGGAGAAGATAAAGATCAATCCCGGCTTCACGATCCTTAGCCACATGATGAAGATGGCAAGGCATAAGAAAGCTGCAATTCCGTATGGGGGTTTGGTCACTGCCTTGATCAGAAAAGCCGGTATCTTCCCAAGGGGTAGGCCAATGCAGATTGTTTATTACGACAAAGATTGGTTGCGTAATAAAAGGCTGGAATTGAAGGCTGATGGGAAGTACGGGAAGAAAAAGGAAGCTGAAGCGGCAGCGAGAAGAGCTAGGGGTGGTGTATCAGGTAATAAATTTTTTAGCTCGTTTTAAAAACAGTTGCATAAGTCCATTCATAACTGATTCTATGTTTTATTAATTGCAGACGCAGTGTTTGAAGCTTGTGGTCGGTTGGTAGTCAAAATGAGCAAGCTGGCCAATGAGATTGAAGTAGCGCAGCAACGTTCACGGGCGAACAACGACGCACTCAATCGACTTCTTGAAAGCGGATGAGGTGAGCGCGCCAGGGGGAGCGAGGATAAAGGGAAAAGCAAGGCCACAGATGGCTCAGATGGAAAGGTGGCGGGCCGAGAAAAGGATGATGAGGTTGATGACAGTGACGATGACGATGATGAAGAGGACGACCTGTCAGATGGCGAAGACGCAGCGGAGAAGGCTGAGATGCAGAGGAAGGAGGCAAGAATAGCAGAGGAGGCTGGCACAAGTGCCACCAATCAAGTCGAAGGGACTCAAGACATTGCCAACCCGCAACCTAATACCGATGCTTCGTAGAACATGACTAGTGAAGAACTACATGATGTTCTAGTTAAGGGGTTGTGATTTAGTTTAATTTCTTTTGTGATAAAACATTGGCCAAACTATGGCCTTTTTTAAGTACAATTTGATCAGTAACAGTTGTGGTAGTATTTGATGAAGAATTGTGAATGAGATGCTCCTAGTTTAGGCATCTGTTTTTGTTGAAATATGCCATCCAATTTTGCTCAATTTTTTTTTTGTAGCTAGATTACCATGTTGCGAGCTCGCCAGAACAGGCGACCACAGCTGACGAGATCGTAAGTGACTTGAAATCTTCAACAGAGCCTAACATCAGTTAGACTTGCGAATCCGCTAGGGTCTCGCCAACCACCAGCGATTTCGTAACTAACTCGCAATATTCAAATTTGCCAAATATGAGTTATACTAGCGAGATCGCTACTATCTCGTCTAGCAGCTGACGATATCGTAAGTAACTTGAAATCTTCAACAGAGCCTAAGAAGAGTCTCACTTGCGAGCTCGCTAGTAACCTGACGAAGAGGCTCTAAATACTCACGATCTCGCAAAGTTACAAGCCAACAGATCTGAGGTTGACGTGTAACTAGCGAGCTCGCAAGCAGTTACTATTATAACCACCAGAGCTGATCCTCCATGTGCGAGCATGTGGCGATCTCGCTAGTGTGTATATCCACCAAAAAAATTTGGGGGTTGGGCCTTGGTCATTGATGGGCTGTAGGTGGTAGTATAGTGCTGTATATAGTATAGATTGGGCCTACTTGGCCTGCATATCAATGTGTGTTTCATGTTCAATTTGCGCGGGTCGGCGACTTATCGAACCATTCAGAAAACTTGACCAATATATAGTGAAAAAGTGACTCTTGCTTTAGCGATGTGGGAAAAATGCAAGCGAGCAGGATTGCGAGTTCGCAAGTTGAGAATCTCGCTACAGTTAATATTTATCCAACAGAGCTTAGGTTGACGTGCAACTAGCGAGCTCGCTTGAAGTTTGACATACAAGTGGTGAGCTCGCTAGATTTAATATTAAACCACCAGAGCTGAGTTGACGTGTAACTAGCGAGCTCGCTTAAAGTCTGAGATATAAGTGGCGAGCTCGCTACGGTTAATATTCAACCAACAGAGCTTAGGTTGACGTGTAACTAGCGAGGTCGCTACCTCTTGAGATTATTGTGGCGATATCGTAAACATGTACCACAGAATTTAATTGAAAAATTAGATTAAAACGACAACGTTTTGACAGTAGACGAGCAGGGTGGCGAACTCGCAAGCATGTTGTAGTATAAAAGAAAAAAAGCTGTGCAGTTCTATTCCAAACGCGATCCCCAATTTCAAATCAAGGAAAAACCCCCAAATCTAACCAAGCCCAAATTTCCCAGTGATTCCTATCAGCCATGGCAAGAACAAAGCACCAAGCCCCAAATCCATTTGGTGCCAGTCGCAGAGAGGTAGCATCGTCTTCCACCAATCAACCACCGGCTTCCTCAACTGCTTATGACAAGAAAAAGTTTGTAAGTTTACTTGCTTCTGATGCTTATTCTGATCTAATGAAGCATGCTACGCTGCTAGATTGCTATGTGTTAGATTTCGATCAGACTAAGCAACTAGGGTTGACTAATGTAGTAGAAACCTTTAGAGATCATGACTTGCATGATTTATTAGGACTGAACTACCCCTCCCATAATGAAGAAACCTGTCAGTTTTATGCCAATTTCCATCAGCTTGTTGAGGAGGAGAAGGAAACGGGGCGTTGGTTTACTAGGGTAAACAAGAATGATTTTGAGATAGGAGAAGAGTTTTTTAACAAGGCTTTAGGCGTGTCGTATGCTGTAGAAGAGGATTTCAGTAACCCTCCCCCGGAAGGTTTTTATTGTAGAGAAAAGTGGCCTGAAAGTGGTGGATTTGACGAAGCTTACCTACAAAACTTAGGTTTGAACTACTTTGGCCGGCCTAAGGGTCCTCTCGGTAAGCCGAGGGAATACAAACTTGAGAAGTTGACTTGTCACCAAAGGATCTTGTACGAAATGATAGCTAGATCAGTTGTGCCGAAAGGCGGGTGGATAACCGAGCTTAACTACACAACAATTGTCATGTTTTATTGTGTGATGGAGGAGCTAAGGTTGAACCCTGGCTATGTCATATTTGAGCATATGAGGCAAAGTGTAGTTGAGAATCGACGCCCTGTGACTAAGCTTCCATATGGTAACTTCATTACCATGTATCTCACAACCACTTTCCCGAAGATGAAATTGTCCGCAAAGGCTCAAGAGTGTATGTTTTACACTATGGAATACTTTCAGAGGAAAGGTAAATGTGAGCTGGTGGATGGTTCTTGGCAGGCGGTGGAAGATTCAACCAATAAGCCGTTGGTGCTCGACGAGGGAGAGGTCAGAAATCGAGTTGAAGGTACACTAATTTAGTCATGATGCATTCTAATTATGTCTTCCAATATGCTATTGTATTGTAAGATCTTGTATGTAAGTAACATTTGCTTCCAATGTTTGTTCAGAGCTCCAACCGGAAGCATACTACAAAGGCCTAGAGGAATCAGTCAACGTTATGAGAGAACAAATCGCGCATATTAATCAGGAATGCTGGTGTACCGAAAAGGTGATACGTGGAATTGAAAGGGCACAAGCGAGTAAGAAGGCCAAGCAGACTGTTCCGTCTCCAACACCACCTACTGAAGGATAGATTAGTGTTTTCTGTTTTTTTGTATATCACATTGGATGATAAGTTCACTTGTACGTTGTGCGCTACAATTTGTTTCCTTCTTTTGAAGTTTTTGTTGGATTTAAATCGAATTTATTGTCTTCAAAAATTACTCTATACATCTCCCTCATATATTCAACAGTATTTTAACATTACTTTGTTGTCCACTGTAACCAATAATTATGAAATTTGAAGCTGAATATTGCAAAATGACACTAAGCGAGTTAGTTAACGACCTCCTAAAATATATAAGCGAGTCAGGTAACGAAATCGCAAGCTTCAAAAGTCATGTCAATACTATAATTTTGAAAATTCAATGTTGGAAACTGGCGATCTCTCAAGACCCTAGCTTGGTTCTGGCGAGCTCGCAGGTAGCTAGAACAGAGTGACAGAGCTTAGCACGCGAAATATGAATCTCTTCTCACGATACCGCTGCGTGTAAGGCTACCTTGCGAGTTCGTAACCTTCCTTGTCTGCATCTGCGTGCACATGTGCGATGTCGCAACACGCCTGCACAGTTACCTAAATTTATGGTAATCATGTGAATCCAAACAATTTATATTAGCCAAAACGTACCATATATCCAATCAATTAATTTCATTTTACACACCATACAAAATAGAAACACTACAAATGTATTGTATACGCTTATATTAGACCTCCTCATCTTCTTCCTCATCCTCTTCTTCATCTTCTTCTTCTTCGTCAGTTACTAACTTCTTATTCTTCTTCTTCTTATTCTTCTTCTTCATAGTCGCCTTCTTATGCTTCTTTGATTGCTTCCTCTTCCTTTTAGTAGTTTTTCCTGCGGGGTTAATCCACGTTCTTTCATCGTGGTCCATCCGACATATAATTCGGGCAACTGTGTCATCATCGTCTTCCAATGTCTCATAAATCGACAATGGAATGTTCTCACTAGAAATGTTGCAGTCATCGTCAAACAAACCATCACCATAAACAAACGTTTTCTTTCCATCTACCACGACCTCCCAGCAACAATCTACTGGATCTTTAACATAAAACACTTGATGAGCTTGTGCGGCCATTATGAAAGGATCTTCAGTTGAGCCTTGCATGTCTCTGTTCACTAGAATCATCCCCAACTCCTCCAGACGCGTGCCTTCTGCTTGATCAACCCACTGGCATTTAAAAAGTGCTATTTTTACGTGGACAAAATCCATTTCCCAGATGTCAGTGATTGTACCAAAAAAAGCATTTTCCCCATGCAAACCACCCTCTCCGGGTACTGATACACCACTATTTTGTGTCGCCGATCTATCATCGCTCCACTTTGTACCAAATGTGTAGCCATTTATATCATACCCACTAAACGACGTAACTGTGCCCAGTGGTCTCTTAGCCAACCATTTGACGACTTTTGGATGCTCATCCCCATTTTGCACATGAATTTTCAACCAACTAGTGAAATCTTTACAATGTAATTCAAAAGCCCGGGGTCCTAACAAACCGGGATGCGCGGCCATAATCTCTGCTAAGTGAACTTCGACATAAGGACTCACAGCAGAATGGTTGCGTAGGATATACAGATGGGCTTTAGATATCTCATCTGAGGAAGGGCTGAACTTTGACCTATGCCGTAGTCCAACACCATCAGCTCTCCCGTCGTGCCTAGCAATTGGTAGCCCTATTGTTGGTACATCCTGTAAGTAGTTGGTGCAGAATTCGATCACCTCTTCGGCCACGTACCGCTGTACAATACTTGCATCTTGACGATATCGATTCTTGACAAAATGTTTGAAAATACTCATGTACCTCTCAAATGGATACATCCATCTTAGGTACACGGGACCACACAACTTGACCTCCCTTACAAGATGGACTATCACATGAATCATTATGTCAAAAAATGAGGGGGGGAAATACATCTCAAGCCTGCACAACACTTCTACCACCATCGTTTGCAACTCATCCAATTTACACCGACTAACCTTCTTGCGACATATCTGCTTAAAAAAAAGCATAGCCTTGCAACCGCCTTCCGAACGTGTGTAGGCAAGCATCCACGGAGAGCGATGACATTCAAATCCTGCATCAAATTGTGACAGTCGTGTGATTTCATTCCAACCAATTTCAATTCAGCAGTCGATACACAACTACTGATGTTTGAACCGTAATTAGAAGGAACTTTCACTGACTTCAGAGTTGCACAAAAACTTTCCTTCTCTTCAGATGATAATGAATAACAAGCAGGTGGTAGGTACGTTTTACCTACTTCTTCTTGCACGGGGGCAAGGGATGTCCTAATGCCAAGATTCACTAAATCTTTCCTTGATTTCAATACATCCTTACTTTTCCCGGGAGTATTCAACAACGTCCCCACCAAAGCCTCACATACATTCTTCTCTATATGCATCACATCCAGACAGTGCCGTACATCCAAATGCTCCCAGTAAGGAAGTTTGAAGAATATAGAGCACTTTTTCCAAATGGAAGGTTGTTTACTCTTCTTATGACCCTTGCCTAAAACATATTCTATCTCAGACACCTTGCCAAAAATTTCTGAACCCGGGAGTGGGACAGGGGCTGCACCGTTTTCTTCCTCACCGTTAAAACACTTCTTAGCACGCCTCCATGGATGACTAGCAGGCAAAAAACGTCGATGACCCAAATAAACAGGCTTTCCTCCATGCTTTAACTGACAATGACTAGTATTACTCTCACATAGCGGGCATGCAAAATGTCCTTTCACCGAGCACCCTCCGAGATTTCCAAGCGCCGGAAAATCATTAATGCTCCACATAAGCATTGCTTTAAGTTCGAACTCAGCATCCCCACGACTACCATCGGGAATCACCATACCTATCTCAAATAAAGATGATAACTCTTCAACAAGAGGTGCTAGATAAACATCAATGTCGTTGCCAGGTTGCTTAGGGCCTGAGATCATAGTGTTTAAAAACACATATTTTCGCTTCATCATCAACCAAGAAGGGAGATTATAAATAACAAGCATAACAGGCCATGAACTATGGGTACTAGACATGTTACCAAAAGGGTTCATGCCATTCGTGGATAGTCCGAGTCTCACATGTCTAGGTTCATTAGCAAACTCAGGGTACCTAGCATCCATCTTCTTCCACTGATCACCATCTGAAGCGTGAGAAATAATATCATCTCCCTCTCGAACTCGATCGGCATGCCATGTTAATAGTTTCGCATCACTTGCATTTGCAAACAAGCGCGCAAATCATGGTCTAAGAGGCATGTACCACATTACCTTAGCAGGACTTTGCTTTGTCGATGTTGTCACTGTTTCCCCACAAACCTCAACTCTACCTTCCTTTTTTTTCCACCTTGACTCACCGCACACCTTGCAATTATCCCTCAAAGAATCATCTTCCCCTCTATACAACATACAATCATTCGGGCAAGCATGGATCTTGGTAAACTCCATTCCCATGGGGCATAAGATTTTCCTAGCAGTATAAACCCGATCTGGACACAAGTTGTCCTGAGGAAGCAACTCTCTAACTAACTCCAACAACTCAGTCATTCCTTTATCTGAAATCCCATGCCTAGCCTTAAGGTTCATCAACAACAATGTTGCACCCAACCTTGAATGGCTTGAGCCAACATATAACTTTGTCGCTTTATCAGCATACATAGCCTCTAGCATACTTTTTTTTCCCACAAATTCCATAACAACATCGTCGCACATATCCGACAAATGATCGTTATACTTTAGCATTTCCTCCTCGTTTCCCTCATTCACCTCCATGTTCTCACTCCCATAATTGCCCTCACCATGCCATACCCATTCAGTGTACGATTTGTCAAATCCTCTACAGATTAAATGTTCACGCACAACAAGAATATCTTCATATATAGAGTTATTCCTACAATCCCTACATGGACATCTAACACCACCTATGCTCCTCAGCTTACAATGTCGCAACCCAACTCTTAAGAATTCTTCAACCAAATCTAGATATTTTTTCGACAACCGAGCATTCTTATTCATGATGGATTCACGATCCATAATGCACGACACGGCGCAAACTCTAATCAACTTAGAAATCGTTGAACAAAAAAGCTAGCCCACAGTGGTATATCACTCACAAACCTACAATCAACATGAAACTATCACAAAATCATCACAAAAACAACAACTTTTTAAGAACACAACAACATTAACAAACAAACAACCACATGGTAAGGCGGAAAATAGCTTACCCACCACCTTGCAAACGATCGGAATTCCAAAAAAAGAGGTTACCTAATCAATCTTATGGTAAGCCAAGGGAAAAATGATACATACAACCTTTCAAATGTCTAATTTGTTGTTTACAAATCCGCTAGGAGCTGCTGTTTTATTATATAGTCTTCGGTCTTGCGAACTCGCAAGTATTCACGCATACCTACTCATTTTACTAGCGACTTCGCTACATATATGTCACACTTAACTTATGGGTGGCGAACTCGTTTCATAAACAAATTTTTCAATGATATTAGTGGCGATATCGCCACAACATCAGCGAGCATGCATGCGAACTCGTGACCAAAATGAGTTTATTTACTTTCTCATCTACGAGTTCGCTAGATCCTAGCTTGCTAAAATTACCCTAAGCGCTCATTACATGCGAGCTCGTAACTATTACGACAGACCTAACGTACTTGTTGCGAACTCGCAACAACAATCAGGTTTTTAAGGCGGAAATGAAATTTCCGCCTTAATTCTTCATTTTTAACGTCACATACGACTACCGCCTTTTAAACGGTCATTTCCGCCTTTAAACGTGTTTTTAAAAGCTAGCGAGTGTGGCTTGCGAACTCGCAAGTAAGTAGTAAGGCGGAAGATTTTGAACCCGCCCCAAACGCCTTAAACTTGTGCCTTAAATGAAGGTGATTGTAGTAGTGATACCTTCAGGGTCTTCAAGGAGGGAGATAGGTGGTCCTTCTTGTGTCCCATATTCAGGACCATTGATAAAGCCTCATGTCCAAGAGGTTATATCTCGAGGGATTCCATATGGAAGGGGTAGGGAGGTGACACCCACTCCTAGAACTCGTGGCTCAATAGACTCTCCTGCTCGGCCTGTAATTAATAGAAGGGGATCTTCTACGACCTCTCAATTGATGAGGATGGCAAAAGAAAAAAATTGGGGCCATGGCCTCCAAAGTGATCGAGGTCGTGCCTCTACTTCTTCTCGCGGTCGGGGTCGTACCCCTGTATTTAAAGACCTTCACGAGGTGTAAAAAGTTTTGTAGTGTAATAACACTCTTTTGATTTTGCCTTTATAAAGGTCGTCATATTGCAATCCTTGAGAAGATTGACTCTTTAGGCTTATGAATAGCCTTAATAAATAGTTATGTATACCTTAATAGGAGTATCACATGGAGAGTCGAGTTCCAAACTTTGTGAGTTTGCATGACCCGTATCATGTTGGTCTTTGACCGCATACTTTTTATAAGTATATTATTTTATTTTGGCCTAAGATGATTGTAGTTCAGACACATAGTCTAATAGCTCATATTAGATAAGCAACAATCATACACTTATAAGCGTATGGATCTTTAGGCATCAGTCTTTACTTATGCTTTGTGAGGCATAGTTTCTCTTTGTATTTAGAGAGTATAAACTGATTCAAAATAAAATAGAAGATATATATCGAAAAGAAATTGCATTCTTCGAACTTGAGAGTTCGGTAAAATTATAAAAGACAACCCCGAGTTTGGGAGCTCGGGTATAAAAATGTAAAAAGATGAAAAGAAAAAGAGCTTGGCCCGTAGGCCTTATTGAAGTAGTTTCTCCTTATATGGAGAAAGTCTACTTGGTTTTAGCTCCGAGGTACCTGCATAGGAAGGGCGCCATAATGACAGGATCCAAGTGCTCTCCTTCGCGTGTTTGCAAGAGGTAGAATCCACTGGATTGTGCAGCGGAGATTTTGTATGGTCCTTTGGTCCTTGGCTCCAGCGCTCCTCCTAGCTTGTTGGTGCACCACGGGCCAACTAGTATTACCAGTTCCCCCACTTGGAAGGCTTGGTGGCGGTGTTTATGCCACAGTGTAGTCATCTCGTTGTAGGCCTCTTCTTCAAAATGGAACACCATGGGTTGTCGAGATCAGGATCGGGGACCAGATCTCCCAGAATAGTGTTAACGGCCGAGATGTTGCTCACTTTTCTGGCGTCACGGATGGCCGTGATCATGCAAGAACGCGCCACTCCTTGGTCTCCTTTGATTGAAGGTACTCCTTGTGGTGTCGGAAACTTCAACATCAGATGGTAAGGAGACCATACGGCTTTAGCTTGGCACATCCAGGGTTTGCCAAGGATAATGTTGAAAGGTGTGACGGTGTCTACTACCACAAATGTGCAGTATAAGGTTAGGCTCTTGGCTCCTTCTGCTACTGTGACAGGGAGTGTGTTTTCTCCGAAAGGTATTACTGGATTTCCTGTGAACCCCGAGATCGGACCCGTAGGTTTGAGATCATCTTTGGTAAATCCTAGTTTCTGGAAGCAGTCTTGGAACATTATTTCTACCCCACTCCCATCATCTATGAAGACTCTTTTTACCAGAGTATCTTGTACGGTTGCTAAGATGATGAGAGGATCCGAGTGAGGCATCTGATTTGGCACGGCGTCCGCATCCGAGAAGGTAATGGTTTCCTCGGGGCGGAGCCTCTTGTTGACTGGCTCAGTGTGGGGTATCCTTCAGCTTGGTCAAGGAAATTGCTTCTCCTGTGTAGCTATTGATGTCGTTGATGACTCGGTTGGCTCCATTAGGTGGTGGGGGAGGAGGATCTTGAGGATTGTTGCCTCCGCCACCGTAGTTGTTATTATTGTTATTGTTGTTACGGGGGCCATCCTTCTTCTTCTGCCAGGGCTTTCCCCCATACCTCCTTTGGGTCCCCTGGTTATCGCTGGTTGTTGATGGTGCAATTTGTTGCACAATTCCCTGGCGAATCAATTTCTCGATTTCGTTCTTGAGTTGATAGCACTCCTCGGTATCATGCCCCCGATCTCGGTGATATTGGCAGAACTTTGGTGACCTTTGGCGCTCGGCTGATTCCTTCATGGCGGGCGGGTCCTTCAAAAGGTGTCTGTGAATGGATAGAATTTCAGCCCGAGATCTCGCCAGAGGAGTGTATGACTCGAAGGTAGGTTTTGGAGCGTTATCAGTCTTCTCGACCTTCGGTATCTTCGCCCTGGATTCTTTTCTGTTCATAAGGAATTCTGGGGGTCTTTTGCCCGTCACTGCATTTGATTTGCTAGCATACTTTTCCATGATGGCTTGGAGATGTTGAATGGTTGTTGGATTTTTTGTTACCAGCTTCATCCTCAGAATGTCATCATCCACGCTCATCCGGTACATATTGATCAGGAGGCGTTCATCTTGATCGTAGCATTCGGTAGCTAGATCCATGTATCTGTGATAGTGGTCTATCACATTTTCTCCTTCAAGGCGAGCCACGTATCCCAGATCTCCAAGGGATTTGGTGAACTTCTTCTTCTGGAAGAAAGCGTGGAGAAGGAACTCAGCAAAATCCCAGTAATCGAATAAGCTTTCTGGTTTTGTCTGAGTAAACCATGTTTGTGCCTTCCCTCGGAGGTAGCTGGGAACCATTTTACACATTTCCAGCTCATGAAAATTCCTGGTTTCCAGAGTCTTGAAGAAGACCGAAAGAAATTCTCTAGGATCACTGGTCCCATCATATGTGGGTAGGTGCTCTGGGACCTTCTTTCTATTATCTAAGGGGAGGTTTATGATATGCCGCGAAAAGGGGGAACGAGCAGCTTGTCCTCTGGGTCCGAGAATATGCGTGATCTCTTAATCCACCCCGTATTTTCCTCGGGTAGGGTAGGCTCCATCTTGGGTGAAAGGCCGATAGACGCTATTTTGACATTCGCTTCGAGTTCGTTCCCTCTTCTCGCGTCTGAGTTCTTCTTCGATGTTGGTGATGCGCATCCTTCGCACTTCCTCCCTACTTAATCTTGTGCCTTCGTCCTGGTAATTAGATGCATTAGGAGGTGGTGGCAGACTGCTCTGAGTATTATAAGGTGGCAGATCCTTAGATAAATTATTGAGGAGTCTCCGTTGTTGAGTGGAATCAGCAGGTGGTGTAGTTTGAGCTCTTGAGACAGATACTCGGTTGGGGGCTTCATGCGTTGTTGACTTGAGTTTATCAAAGATGTGACGAAATCAGGATATTGGGCCTGTATGTTCCTCATCAGCGTTCATACATCTTCAGGGATCGTTCTTGGAGGGTCAAGGTTGATATAAGATGGCCCGGAACCTGGAGGGTTATTTCGTACAGTCTGGCTCAAGGTTTCCCTAAGAAGTCTTTGTCTTTCCTTCTCCTGTTGTTTTTCTGTGAGGATTTGTTGATCTCTTAATGCTTGTTCTTCTGAGGTAAAGATCGAATCAGGTCCGTTATATCCAAACCCATTCTCTGGGTCAAGGTCGTCTCGATTGTTGACGTGTTCGTTGTAGTTCATGTCCGTCTGGATCGAGACTCTTGGTCCTGAGTTCGGTGCTTCAGATCCAACAGGATTCGATCCGGAAGGTGACACTCCTGATACAACGGGATTCGATCCAGAAGGTGGCACTCCTGATGCAACCGGATTTGGACCGGAGAGGGGTGTTCTGGATACGATAGGATTCGGACCGAAGGAGTTTGGAACATTGGATTTTCCTGCCCCCACGGTAGAGCCTGACGGTGGTTCAGAGGTGGAGCGTGTATGAGATTCTCCGGGTCGACCGCGTCCTCATCCTCGTCCTCGTCATTGGGGGGTAGCTCTGCTTCTGGATTATCTTCCGGATTTTGCCCTAGTACTCGGGCACTTCGTCTAGGTTGCTCGGCTTCAGACATGTTGTTGGGGAAGTTGCTTCTTCAGTTGCGCTAGACCAGATCGGAAACAAGGTTCAGCGACATCGTCAATGAGTGTGAGAAGGTCCCACCGGGCGTGCCAAATTGATGTACGCCGGACACCAACACTTCGACGACGAACCAGGCTCTCGAACTGATGTGCAAGACAAAGGCCCCGGGTGTCCCGGGGATAGATACTCCGACGCTCAAGTCAGTATATTTGCTTAAGGCGTAAGTATAAATTATGAGATTAGATGAGAGGTCTACCAAACCTTTAGGGTATTTATATGGCTACAATCCGTAGATCACCAAGATATGTATTTATGGTATGAATACAACTCTTATGGGAATAGAGGTTGTATTACCATGTATAATAGAAGTATATTTCGGACATGGTTGTGTTACCATGTTTAGGATAGATGTATTACAATCTTTGAGAATATGTATATTCCTTGTAGAACATTCATAATATACGCATTCCTTATAAAGATTAGGATTGATGGACCTGTGGATCCACCCTCCACGTATCTCGAGTCCACGACCCTTCTCGGGTCTTGGTCCGAGTATGAATGAGGCCCGAATGCGAACCATGGACTTATCAGTAACCATCTGATGTTTTGCAGTGAGGATGAGAATCTAAGTCAGGGTCAAAGTCTGAATCAAATTCAGAAGAAGTCAGAGAGTCTGTTGGCGGAGATGGTGGCGGTGATAAGGTAACAGGAAACACTGGTGGAGGAACAACGGGAGTAATTGAAGCTGAGGGATGATCATCTGACGAGCAAATGGAGCAAGGCCGAGAAGGCGATGGTGCAGCTGATGAAGGCTCAATTGGTGCAGCTGACGAAGGCTCAACTGGTGCAGCTGCAGGCTAAAAACATGGATATCTCCAGATCCAACTAATGATGAGAAGTAGGGAAATGAAGTTTCATCAAATTGGAGATGACGAGAGACATGGATGCGCCAAGTAGCAGGGTTGAGACACTGAAATCCCTTGTAGTTAGTGCATAGTCGAGAAAAACACATGGAATCGAAAAAGGTGTAAACGTATTAGCAGCAACAGCATGCAAGCATGGATACACGCGACAGCCAAAAGGGTGAAACGGAGTATAATCTGTAACAGTACAAAAAACAACCTCGAATGGAGGTTTACCACCAAGAACCGAACTAGGAAGACGGTTGATGATATAAACTGCAAAATAAAATGCTTTCACCAAATAAGCATGCGACATTGATGAGTGATATAACATAGCAAGTCATATCTCTGTAATGCGCTCAATCCATCAATTATGTAATGTGACTACTTAAGTGAAATTATAATTAAATAAACTGAAGATTTAAATATGATGAACCAAACTGAAAAAATAAAAATAAAAATATTAGATTGAATTGAACTAATTTATAAAAAAGCTTAAAAGTCAGGAAATCATCCAAAAACTAATGATAATAAATTCGGAAAAGAATCCTAAGTGTTAACTAACTATGAGTTATAAAATTTTGGTTTCGAAAAATCAAAAACTGTCTTGTTATGTTTTTTTTAAAAAAATAATTTTGTTACGTTTCTTAATCTAACATAAACTGAACTCTTCTTAATACACTTTCACAACAATATTTGTTTCACCACGTTCCATGTACACCACCTAAATAAATAGTGTTTAATTAAAAAATAATAATGTAATACTTGAGCTTAAGTTTATAGTGGTAACAGATTCACTTGGACCAATAATAGATCTAGAGGGGATAGATTTCTTCAAAGGTTAGACAGGGGACTTTGCAATGGGGAGTGGAGTGATATATTCCCACACAGCTCAATCCAAGTTAGACATAGAACCACATCTGACCATAATCCTCTAATTTTATCCATCCAGTCCTCTGAAATCAATGCCCCCAAACCCTTTAGATTCCAGGAAATGTGGACCTCCAGACCTGAATTTATGGAGGTAGTTAACAACAGTTGGAGCCAACCTTGCACAGAATATGGAATGAGGAAAATAGTAGCCAAGCTGAAAAGGCTAAAGTTGGAACTCAAGAAATGGAGCTGGGAGCAATTTGGTGATGTAACAAGTAATATG
Source organism: Sherardia arvensis (assembly GCA_948330725.1). Lineage (NCBI taxonomy): Eukaryota > Viridiplantae > Streptophyta > Magnoliopsida > Gentianales > Rubiaceae > Sherardia > Sherardia arvensis. The sequence goes on from OX415236.1 coordinate 33,975,280, forward strand.
GAAAAGGCTGAGCAAGAAGTTGAAGAATGGGAAACAAGGTATCAGGACACTGGAGAAGAATGTGATAGAATTGAGCTTAACAAAAGAATGGCAATTCTAATCAGAGCTCAGAAAGAACAGGCAATGTTTTGGAAACAGAAGGCAAATGTAAAATGGCTCAGATAGGGGGATGCCAATACTAAATACTATCACAATGTGGTCAGGGAGAAGAAAGGAAGGGCTAGAATAACAAAGATTAAGAATAGGGAAGGAAACTGGATTTCTGACCCAGTGCAGATCAGTTCAGAAGGTGTACTTTTCTTCCAGTCCTTGTTAAATGATGACAGCCCAGACTACTCAGGAAAATATCTCAATTACTTCATGGATCTCATTCCTAGGCTTATTAATGCAGATGACAATGAGCATATGCTAAAACCAGTGGACAGTGAAGAGCTAAAAAATGCAGTGTTTGGCCTTAATAAAAATGGAGCACCTGGCTCAGATGGATATAGTGGACACTTCTTTATTCACTGCTGGGAATTGATTAAAGAGGACTTGCTTGCTGCAGCCCAAGAATTTCTAAATGGAGTTTGTATGCCAAAGGAAATGGCCAGTACCTGGTTGACCCTAATACCAAAAACTCAGAATCCTAGTTCTTTTTCTGAGTTCAGACCTATCAGTCTGTCAAATTTTGTCAGCAAGGTCTTCTCAAAGATTCTGGTAGAAAGAATCAAGCCAGTGATGGGGAAATTGATCTCTATTGAACAATCAGCTTTCATGAAAGGGAGAAATATAGCTGATAACATCCTTTATCTGCAAGAAATGGTCAGAATTCTCAACAAGAACCCTTCCAGTAACAATATAATCTTCAAGTTAGACATGCAGAAAGCCTTTGACAGGATCTCGTGGAGCTTTCTCAACTCAATTCTGCTAGCATTTGGCTTCCATGGCTTAACTGTGAAGATTATCTTACAGAATATTAAGGCAGCTTGGTTCTCTGTGCTCATAAATGGTGCAGCCACTGGTTTCTTTCCTTCCACAAGGGGCATCAAGCAGGGAGACCCTCTATCCCCTTTCCTGTACAACATAGCTACTGAGGCCTTCACAAGAGGTTTGAAACAGTTAATTCACAGCCAGTATATTCAGGCCTTCATAATGCCAACAGGAACTCAGGCCAGCTCACACCTCATGTATGCTGATGATACTGCTATTTTCTCAAGAGCATCCAAAAATAATTTGAGAAGAATCAAAAAATTCCTCCATGCATATGAAATCAGTTCTGGTCAGAAAATAAATCTTGACAAGTCTGAATTTTATTTGCACAAAAATGCCTCTGCTGTCAGAACCAGAATGATAAAGAGAAAGATGGGGATGAAAAAAGGTACACAGCCTCTCCAGTATCTAGGAGTTCCAATATTTAGTGGGAGAAACAAAATATGCTACTACCAACCTCTGCTTGAAAGAATGGACAATTTGCTCAATGGATGGAAAAATAAATGGCTTACAGCTGCTGGAAGGATGATTCTCCTTGACTATGTTTATCTCTCAGTCCCTGTACACAACTTTGCTGTTCTGCAGCCACCAGTGGGAGTGTAAAGGAAAATGGAGGTTATGGCCTCAAAAAAATTTTGGGGTGAGTCTGATAAGCGGCAGAGAAAAATCTGGAGAAACTGGAGAAGAATGGCCTTGCCAAGAGATGAGAATGGTCTTGGATTTAGGGATATCAGAGCAACAATCAAAGCTTTCTCTTGTAAACTTTGGTGGAAAATGCAACACAACCAAACACAGTAGACTGCCTTCCTATGGTCTGCTCCTTCAATTTTCAGAAACTCTCCAACTTGGAAAAGAATTTGTGGAGTTACTAAATGGGCTAACCAACACTCTCAAGTTCTGATAGGAAAGGGTTCTGCTTCTTTCTGGGATGCAAATTGGATGGGAAATGGTGCTCTCTATTACAAATGGCCTAGTGGGGTTCCTCTTCCTTTTCCTAGGTTAAATGTCTCCAATTTCTGTGCTAACAAAATGCAGGTCATGCCTGCTTTGGAGCCTCATTTGGCTACCACACTTTTAAACCAATTGCAGGAAGCTCAGATCAGATATACTCATGAGGATGTTCTTATTTGGAAGCCTGAAGTGATAGGGAAGTTCACTATTAAATCCACTTATAAAACTCTGAGGGATGCAGCTTCTGATCAACATCAAATTAAAAAGGTATGGAGCAAGTTCATCCCAGTACAGATGTCTGTTCTTATTTGGAGGATTGTTAATGCTATACTGTCATTTGATGATACACTTATTAAATTTGGGATCAATTTAGCATCAAAATGCCCTCTCTGTGGTAATTTAGATACTATTGACCACTTCTTTAACAGGTGTATCTCTAATATAGCCATATTCAACCTAATGCATGCAGTGTTCCTAGTGCCAGTACCACATTTCTTGTCTGTAAAGCATAGAATTTCCTTCTATCTTTCTTATAAAGGGACATCCAAAGCACACACCACTGTTTTCATTTCTACTATGGTCACATGTTTTTGGTTTATGTGGTGTAATAGGAACAAAATTTTATTTGAGGACAAGCTGGCCTCACACACTGATATGCTGCTCCTAATAGCTAAAAAAGTATCCATGATTTTTACTGCTTTCCCTTTATCTGGTAGGGCAGAAAAACATAGGGATCTTTTACTGACAAGCTTGGTTCTTTTTATGAGAGAGAAAAGGCCAAAAATGGCAAGATCTATCAGATGGATCCCTCCTGATGTGGGGATTAAGATTAATATTGATGCCTCTTTCTCCCAAGGTAGTGCAGGCTTAGGTCTTATAGCTAGAAACACTACTGGTCAGGTTACATATATGGAGCTTAAACACTGTAATGCCCAATCCCCTTTACATGCTGAACTTCTAGCTCTGGAACTAGGGATAAAATATAGCTTAAGTATCCCACAATCTTGTATCATAGAGAGTGATTGCCTCCAGGCAGTTAGGGCAATACACAATCCATTTTCTTGCAATTGGGAGTTCTACAATCTCTGTTCTGAAATGCATGTATATCTTCCAAGTTTAACAGTCAAACATGTGTTCAGGGAGGGAAATCACATTGCTGATTTACTCTCTAAGTATGCTTTTGATCACTCATTTACAGGTCCTTTCTATGCTGCTGATGCACCTCCCATTTTTAGAAATTCTATATTATTAGAAAAAATGGGAATCCCTAATATCAGAACTACATGAACACTCCTACTGCGGAAACTACTGTTTGTTTTTCCCCCTCAGGTTAATGAAGACCCATTGAGGGTGCTCAATGGGACAATGACAACAGAGCAAAGCCAACCTAGAAGTGGATCCACTCCCCCTGAAGACATCTTGACAGTATAGGTTAGATCACTCACCCTTTTGGCAGACCTGTGTTTCATCTAATGATTCACTAAGATGCTCGGAGGGTTTGTAGTGTCAACCTCTTTTGGCCTTTAGGGCTCAGTCACTCTATTCTTTATATTCTTTTGAGCCATGCTTGGCTGTATATAGTGGTGACTCACCTTTTGTAACAAACTTGGGTTTAACCCTCATTTTGATTATGGTCTGGGGAACCAATGAACACCCCCCACCAGTAGGTGGTGATTACTTAGTACTTTAGAAAGTTGGAATATAAAAAAATTGAAGTAATAACAATACGTTAAATTATATTTTTTGCAGAATCTAATTGACCCGGAGAAAATTGAAATTATTATATTTGGACTATTACATTTAGTTGCCTATTTCCATTTCATGTATCTAAATCCAGATCCGGAAAGATTTAATCCAACCACAAATCAAAACCAAATCTAGAAGCTATAGGGTTTCTCTCTTTATAAACCACAATGACCCTCACTCTTCACTCTTCTGCTGTCGTTTTTGACGAATTTCCACCTTCTTTTGCAACTGTTTAATGATATTTGGTGAAATATCTGATATATAGGCATTTTTTAAAAAAACATTACGTTACTTATTACATAAACTTAAGAGTTAGATTTGGTTGATTGAGAAAATTGGCGAATTTGATAGATTTTTACTATCCCAACTCCACCTCGGGATACGCTGCAACGGATTAAAATTTTCAAATGTGTTTACACTTTTTATTTTTATATTTGGCTATAAAGTTAAAGATGAGGATGGCACAAATTGAGTTCATTTTGGAATGAAGAACTTGGGAAAATAGTAAGTTTATTAAAATGGAAAATTCAATCAAATTTTAGTGTTATTTTGGGGAACGAACGGTTCCATATGGCCCTTAAATTTTCAAAAGTATTGTACATGCCCCCTAATTCAAAAGTGCATGGTTTGTGCCCCAGTAAGATATAAATTGCATTGTTTGTCCATTATTGATTGAACTACAGTTTGCGTGCTGAAGTCAACGCTGCCGCTCCAGCGACCACAACTCTTTCTGTTGGAATTATGTCATTTAATCAATGTGCACTTTCCTAATATAGTTGGAGGTTACGTTAATTAAGGAGATAATTAAATCAGTCATTTAAGTGATAGAATGTTTAGCTGGAAACCGCTTCTATCAGCTAGTAGCAGTTTATTACGACTGAACCTGTAGGGTCACACACAAGGCATGAAATTGGAAAAACTAATTATCAATTAGACTTAGAGTCTAATTGTAATTATATGAGATAAGTCATGGAATCCAATCGGGTTAGGATTATCTAATCCAGTAGGATTGAGATTATCTAATCCAACAGGATTGGGATTACATGGACTAATTCAGGTTGGAAACTAATTCAGTTTAACTTGTATAAATAGAATGGTACTGGGTTAAACAGAAAATATATAATTTATTCTAGAGTTCATGTGTTGAACAGACAGAATAAATAAACCCTGAAATTCTCATAAAACAACCTCATCGTAAATTGGAAGAAGGAAGGCGGTCGCCGGTCCTACTTGTTGATCTGTTCTAAGCTAACAACGGTGTAGGCGTTCTGATCGTGTTGTGTGGATACTTATAGAGGAATCACACTTGAGGTTCTTGTCTCCGGAGTGGATTTCACCTGAAGGAAGAACACGGTTGAAGAAAGTCCTTTGCTCCGCACAGATTTATTCTGTTTTACAAGGTAATTCTAAACACTCATTCAGATTCATATTAATGACATGCATGCGATCTTTGGTTTGGTAATTGATATTCCGCTAAATTAGATTTAATCAATTCCATCAGTGGTATCATGAGCTACTTGCATGTATTAATTTGATCTATGATTATGTGAATTAGATTTGCATGATATGGGTGTTTATGTTATGTTCATAATTTTAAATCAAATAAATTATTGGATGATTTGATTTGATTTATTCCACTCAATAGTTTTTCAGTATTATTATAATTATTATTTACTATTCATCAACAATGTTACTTTGCACTACCGATGGTCGGTAGCGGCAAATAGAGGTGTTGGGCGCTGCTACAGTAACGATAAATAGTAGTGGACAGATTTAGGGTTTAAAAAACTCTAATTTGTTGGGCCAATTTTAGGCATTGGGCTAGGCTCATCCCTGATTTTGGTTTTAATAGTTTGGTTGGACCAGATTTGCCCAACAAACTTCAGATCTGTCCGGGCTGAACAGAGGCGGGCCAAACTGGGCCGAGCCGAACTAGGCCGGGCCGGGCTTTCCAATGCAATAATAATTTTATTGAAAAATTTTTAAATTTTTTTTAAATAATTCTGAAATTGAGTGGGAGTAATTTTGACTTTGGAAGTGCAAAATTAATGTTTATGAACATGAATGTTAATTGAGGTTGATAACTTTAGAAATTCATCAACTTAATTAAAATTTAAATGAATTTTTATAAATTAAGGCATTGGACGTGCTTAATTATAAATGAATATATTTTTTAATTAAGACATTGGATGTGCTTAATTATAAATGATTATATTTTTTAATTAAGGCATTGGATGTGCTTAATTATAAAAATTAGAATGTGCACACAATAATTTTTAATTAAGGCATTGGATGCGCTTAATTATCGAAATTATAAATTTTTGAAAAGTAATTAAGGTTAATAATTTTTGACATCAGTTAACTTAATTATCTTGGGCATGTTTTATTATGTAATTTCATCCCACGTTATTTGATATTTCAATTACTTAATAAGTTTCTTTAATAATTTGGAATTATTAAAATGTGACATAGAGAAATAATTAAGTTTCATAATTTTGGAAATTGATGAACTTAATTATTCTATGTTGAGAATTATTTAGGTATTAATATCAAAATATGTTAATTTAATAATTTGGAATTATTAAGAAGTAACATTAAGTTTAATAATTGATTTTATTGCATGATTGATTGTATGATTTTATCTGCAAATATTTGGGAATGCATGAAATAAATTCAGCATATATTTATGTGTATTTATTTGTCACGTGTATTACGTGATTTATATGTTGAATGCGTGTGATTGGTTTATGTGTGTGGAATGATTATGCGATTGTTCACTAGTAATCAAACCAACATTATGAACCAAGTCCCGAAAGAATAATGAGCTATAATTTGTCTTTTCGAAACAAGTAACACTCATTAATCCTTCGATCATTAGTGACAGATTTCGCCAAAGCGATGGTGTCATTTTTAATCTTGGGACTAATGCGGGTAGGCCTAGACTAAGGGGTCTACATGTTAGTTTTGGTTTGCTCATCAATATCGGCAGAGGAGTCCTCGGATGTTGAGACAAAAGGAGATAGTGTTACATTGGATGTATACTCTATCAACCAAGAGTAGTATTGGATATTATTAGCAATGGGATTGCTTACCTAAAAATCAAAGCATTTAAGACAAGCCAAAGCATGCTTAAATTCTTCTGATTTTAGGATCTTGGAATCATTTTATGCATGGGACAAAATTTATGAATAAAATGTTGAATAACTTTGATTGCTTGTGTTCTTTTCTTTATGTTGTTCTGTTTAGACGGTTTTTATTGAACTTATTTATGTTGTAATAATCATGTTTTACAAGTTGACAACAAACAAAAACTCTTCTAATCTGTGTTCAATCCTTTGGAAGGATGAATTGAATGACCGTAACTTGGCAAAGGAACTTAAATTTGTTCCATTGCAAGCAAAAAAGAAGTATGTCGATATATTCAAATCATTGATGTCAAGAGTCTTATGATGAATAGTGTTGACTACAAAATTGCTAGGCAAGTTTTGAACTCGTATACTTACCACGTCAATATGAAGCTCTGAAATGTGATTCAGGAGCAGTCCATGATTGAGAGGTTTGAGCCATCTAGACTATTCTTAAAAGTGATCTCATATTTTGAAAAATGATTAGATTATTTTGAAAAATTATGGAGGTTAATGGTTACCTCATGGTTGAGAGCTAGATTTGACATCATTTCTATTCATTTCATATATGGGTTTGAACCATTTTAGTGGAAATGAATACAATTTGATTGAACTGCATGAGATGCTTAAATATGTTTGGTCAAAACTGAGACTGTGAACGAGGTTCCATTAGTGCAGTGAAAAAAATGGATTTGAATATGACATGGAAGATTGAGGAAGTGAAATAGGGTAAGGACAATCAGTGTGCCTATGCGATTATATTCTAACACTTCTACTGCAATGGTGTATGTCATTTAGAAATGATATTCAAATTGCAGTTATCTACATTATAGACTATCTCTACTGTAACTCAATACTTATTGGTATTGGATACCATATGGTTCTCGTAATTAGAAAGAGACACCATAGTATGAGTTAGATAATGAGATGTCAAACTACAACAGTGTAATGAAGCAATAGTTGCTGCATTGACTGTAGGAGTTTATCTATACCTTAAGATATTTAACTAGATCATATAATGGTTATTTTGATCTTAGTGGCACAAAAACATAATCATCATTTCTATGTTAGACATGGAAATGTTTCAATTATGTTGCAAGTTTGCAAAATTGGACAAAGGTCTTTATTTGCTAGCTATGGATAAACAAGTTTATGATGTAAATATCAAAAGGGCTAAACAAATGATTCAAGTTTGGCATACCTATGTCAATTAAGCCACAATGACATTAAGCATAGATGGTTACTCCAGTTGGAGGGAACTATGAACTCATTTGACTTGGAGTCAATTGATACTTTCAAGTTATTGTGTTGGGAATTGACAATAACCCTTCATAGTGATGGGTGATGGAGTAAATGAACGTTTTATTTACAAAAGTGGTTTGTAGATGGGTTCAACTCAAAGAGGTAAATATGTCACTTCATTAGTTTCATCATGATTTGAGTAAATATGGATGTTTACTTCATGAGAGGAAATTTTGAATCCTTAATAAAATTTTAGGAGTTCAAAATGAAGTTAGAATCAATTTGGCAAGAAAATTGAAACACTCAATTGGATTGAGGTGGTGAATATTTGAGCCAGAAATTTGTTGACCATCTTATTGGAAATGAGTTTCCATGATGGTTCAAGCCAATCTTTCATGGATATATTTATTAATAATAGTGTTCACACTAAATTTGGCCTTGTCAGAAGTTTAAGAAAATACCATATGGCATATGGATAGGATTGGTTCCTTAAATATCTTTTCTTATTAGATTTGAGGTTGTGAAGCATATGTGGGATGGTTCCAGTAAGCTTTGCATCAAATCTGATAATTGTCTCTTTGTGGATATATTGAGATAGGGATTTTTCTTCTATATTCTGAGAACTATATATTGTTGCTCGAGAATGTGTCTTTTTGGAGAGTGTCGTCTTTCCAAAATGACAAGTGGGAGAAATTTAGACCTCGATACTTTCGAGGTGAGCAACAATCAAAACTATAAACATTGATCCCTTCTTTAGATGTGGTGAAGATGAATATGGAAAAGTCTTGGAGATGATTGAAGTTGCTCAAGCCCCATGTAAGCCAATAAGGCATAGATTTCATGTAAAGGCACATTTATGTCCTTGCAGCTGAAAGCTATGAAATCATACTTTTAGAAAGTGATGAACCTATACATGACTTACAGTTATAGTTTTGACAAGCCCTAACTCCACAAAGTGGTTTAAGACCATTAAATTTGGAATAGATTATGTATGAAAATCAAGTTTGGAATTTGATTGAGTTACAAAGAAAGGCTAGGTTGGTAGTTAAAGAGTGTAAACAAATCCATGTGATGGATTGTGTTGAGACCTTTACTCTAATTGGAATCCTTGAGTCTATTCTAAATCCTGGAAAAAGTAGCTCATTGTGATTATGATATTTAGTATATAAATTTCAAAATATACCTTCCTTAATTGGATTATGGAAGAAGATGTGTATGTCACATAATCTGTGAGCTTTTATACTGCCGGGAATGAATATGAGTTTCAGTATCCATTTATGGATATTGAGGCAAGTATTAAGGAGTTAGAAAATATATTTCGATTATTCAATTTAGAGATTGACGCTCAAAGAAATGTAATCTTGTGCATACAAGAAGGTTAGTGGGAGCAATATTTAATTCCTAGTTCCTTATGTCGATGACATTGTATATATTGGAAATGACAATCCAACTAGAGTTCATGGAGACTTGGTTTGGAAAGTATTTTGCAATAAAGGACTTAGGAGGAAATGTACAGTGCTCTTGGGCATCAGTATCTAAGGTAGATTGAAATTGATGATTGACATATGTAAACACTTACTGGGTAGTGTGTTTGATATATTCAATATGAAAGATTGTAAAGATTTTCAACCCAAGATTCATAGCATGACTCTTAGCAAGATTCAATGTCTATGAAGACATGATGAGCGAAAGAGAATGAATATGACTGCTGCTGCATCGACAAGAGAGTCTATCATGTCTGCTATGATATGTACCTACAATGATATTTCATATGCTTAGAGTATAACGGATATCAAATACAATAGACTGGGAAAGGGCACAACAATTTACAATTCCAAATAGGTTATCAATATAAGGTCTTGGATATGAAACCCTATTAAGTGAACCGGAATGTACATTGATTAAAGTGTTGTTGATTATACATTTAGATTGAGTACATTGATGCTTTAGAAGCAGCAAGATAAAGTGTTTGAATTTGGAACTCATCACTAGTTTGTGTATGGTGGTTCTTGACATAGTCAACTCGATGACTAAAATGGTAGAGTCATTACTTAGACAAGATAAGTCAATAGGACATCAAAGTCAAACTTTGTACTTGGTAAATTTCACATTCTTCAAATCTGTATTGAGAATGGTGAAATTGTTTTACGAAATGCAAGAATGGATTGTTAATCTATAAACTAACCCTCTTCCACAGATATTGTTTATGGCTCATATATTTGTGATAGGTTTCAAGCACTTTGGACAGTGGCTGTGATTTCTATAATGTTCTAGTTATTACAATTCTGTAATTTAGACATTGAAGAATGGACCGTTTGAAATATTATGAGATTATTATTTCTTATTCATTTAACTTGGTTTAGTGTTAAATGAAAGTCCAAAACAATTTACAATTCCAAATACGTTATCAATATAAGGTCTTGGATATAAAACCCTATTAAGTGAACCGGAATGTAAAATTGTTTGAGTCCCTAGTCCAGGTCATTGAGAGCGGACACTAATGACTAAAGAAGACTAGTTTGCAAGGTGATTCATAGCGCTGTTTCTTGGGCTCAAGGACATGAGATGTCTGAATCAATTGCATGGATACAAGTTGGGGACTTGTATTGGACAGACCCACCATGAGAATACTTTAAGATATATGGAATGTTATAAGTATCTCTCATTGACTATGGGAACATATTCCTCAGACCTGAGTAATTCATTGTTTACTTACTTGTGGATTGGACATTTTAATTTCTGTCAAACACCTTGCCGTAAAAGGGGGTTATAAAGACAGCTATTGGATTGCCATGAATCTAGTAAAGAAAACTTGAATGTACAAGATTGGGATTGTCCTCTCATTAACATGAGATTGTTGTCTTATAGGCCTCTCGGAGAGTTGAGACTGTAAAACGCATGGCCATGCTCAGATGGATTAGAGATTAATAATCTGTCTTTAACAGTTCACTCAGGAATTCGAGAAATGCATTTGAACTTGATAAGGATAACATGTTATCTTACCTTATGTTCGAATGAAGACATTAAGTGACAAAGGAATATGAGTGCACACTTGTCTAAAAGGACAAGTGGGAGATTGTTGGAATTATATCCTTTAATCAATGTGCACTTTCCTAATATAGTTGGAGGTTACGTTAATTACGGGGATAATTAAATCAGTCATTTAAGTGATTAGAATGTTTAGCTGGAAACCACTTATATCAGCTAGTAGCAGCTTATTATGACTGAACCTGTAGGGTCACACACAAGGCATGAAATTGGAAAAACTAATTATCAATTAGACTTAGAGTCTAATTGTAATTATATGAGATAAGTCATGGAATCCAATCGGGTTAGGATTATCTAATCTAGTAGGATTGAGATTACATGGACTAATTCAGGTTGGAAACTAATACAGTTTAACCGGTATAAATAGAATGGTACTGGGTTAAATACAAAATATGTAATTTATTCTAGAGTTCATGTGTTGAACAAGCAGAATAAATAAACCCTGAAATTCTCATAAAACAACCTCATCGTAAATTGGAAGAAGGAAGGCGGTCGCCGGTCCTGCTTGCTGATCTGTTCTAAGCTAACAACGGTGTAGGCGTTCTGATCGTGCTGTGTGGATACTTATAGAGGAATCACACTTGAGGTTCTTGTCTCCGGAGTGGATTTCACCTGAAGGAAGAACACGGTTGAAGAAAGTCTTTTGCTCCACACAGATTTATTCTATTTTACAAGGTAATTCTAAATACTCATTCAGATTCATATTAATGACATGCATGCGATCTTTGGTTTGGTAATTGATATTCCGCTAAATTAGATTTAATCAATTCCATCACTTTCTTCCCTTACTTATACTTTCTAAACAACAACATTAAGTTATAAAACACTCCTCATGCTTTTTCTACCATTATTATACAAGGAACATAACATGTATAGGAAAATCAATGACGGCACTAAAGAAACAAGAACAACAACTAATTCATCATATTAATTTAATTATGTTAAGTTGGTAAAAAACAACTATCATCATCTAAAATATACCAAAAGGTTGAAAACAAGAAAGAAAACTAATAGATGCCCTCCTATAGTTTCATTTCGTTTCACGAATATCACCACCTAGTCTTCTTTTTCTGCCAAAAGCTTCATGCATGGGAAAGAGTGGTAATGCCACCAGTTAATATATCTGATGCTATTGTTTGGAGGGAGCCATTGATTGTGTCTCAGACAGTTCCCCTAATATTTCAAGACAAGAGGAGACGTGATTTCATATGGAACAGCACTTGCAAATGGCAGAGAAGTGTAAACTTCGACGATATGGTGCAAAGTGATTTGGTAGATGATATTCATCTCTACAAGTTTCATTAGATGAGATCCTCGGTGGTAATAACTCTGAGTTGAGTTATGTTCTCAACATCTTCTACTAGAGGGGGTTAGGTCAGCTGATTGATGTTAAGTCTTAACATCAGATTCTTGTGTCAAGCCTGAAATCCTGCTGCGCATTGCTCCACTTTTGCATTTTGGATCATACACATAAGATAGTAAAAGGCCAACTTTTGAGTAACAGTTTGACGATTATTAACGTCGAGTTCCTTCATGGAAGGAGCTAATCGAACAACTGAGCTCAGATTTTACTAAGGCCATATTCGAACAGCTGAGCTCGGATTTGTTTAACAAGTGCAAAGAGATTGACGTTGTGAATGCGAAATTCAGAATGATTTCATTGATACGAGAGTGTACAATATATAATACAAGAGTGTTAAACTAGGCTACTCTAAAATAGGAATGCATATATTCTATAACAATACAAGAATATCTTTAAATTAAATCAAGATATTCTATTATCCCCCCTCAAGCGAAGCGTCGGATTCGAAGAGACGCAAAGCTTGGAACGAAACAACTCGAAAAGTGGACGAGACAGGCCTTTGGTGAAGACATCAGCCACTTGAAGAGCAGATGGGACATGACTCACACGAAGCTTTTTAGAGGAAACAAGCTCACGAACAAAGTGATAGTCAATGTCAATATGCTTGGCCCGCTTATGAGCAATCGGATTTTGAGCCAAGAAGATCGCGCTACTGTTATCACAAAGCAAAAGCGGAGTGGAGAACCAAGAAACTGAATTTCACGGAGAAGTTGATACAGCCAAGCAAGTTCAGCAGCAGTGTTCGCCATAGCACGATATTCAGATTCACAGCTGGAACGAGATACAGTAGGCTGCTTCTTAACACTCCAAGAAACAAGATTGCCACCAAGGAAAATAGCATAGCCATAGGTGGAGCGGCGAGTCTCAAGACAACAAGCCCAATCAGCATCGGAGTAGCCAAGAACAGGAAGACCAACAGGCGAAGGACGAAACATCAGTCCATAGTGAAGCGTCCCACGAACATAGCGCAAAATGCGAGTAACCGCCTGAAAATGATGATCAGTGGGAGACTGCAGAAACTGACTGACAGAATTAACCGCATAAGACAAATCAGGGCGAGTAATCGTCAAGTACTGCAGCGCACCAACGAGAGAGCGATAGAGCTTGGGATTTGAAAAAGCATGACCAGAAGAGCTGACAAGCTGCGAACCCGGAATAAACGGAGTAGAGACAGAATCAGCATCGGTCATACCAGCTCGCTGAAGAACCTCCATATCATACTTAGCCTAACCCAAAAACAGCCTAGACGGAGAGCGAGCAACCTCAATTCCCAGAAAGTAATAAAGGGAACCAAGATCTTTAACATCAAACTCAGCATCAACACGAGCAACAAACTTGCGGATAAGAGCAGGATTATTGCCGGTAAGGATAATGTCGTCAACATACACCAACAGGTAGAGCACAGTCAATCCACGAGAGAACACAAATAAGGAAGTGTCCGTTAAGCAGCACTTGAACCCCAAAAGCACAAGGAAGGAGCTAAACCGCTGAAACCAAGCCCGAAGAGCCTGCTTAAGCCCATAAATGGCTTTCCGAAGACGACAGACGGAAGCCGGATGAATAGGATCAGAGTAACCAGCAGGTTGTTCCATGTAGATGGGCTCATCCAGAATGCCATTGAGAAACGCATTCTTAACATCCAGCTGATGAAGCGGCCACGAAAACGTCAGAGCTAGAGCAAGGATGATGCGAACAGTAGAAGCTTTGACAACAGGACTAAAGGTATGAGTGAAGTCAAAACCAAGGAGCTGAGTAAACCCTTGAGCCACAAGACAAGCCTTGTATCTATCAACAGGGCCATCAGGACAATGCTTGATCATGTAGACCCATTTGGAACCAACAACATTTGCATCAGCAGGACGCGGAACCAGATCCCAAGTGTGTTGTTGGCTAAGAGCTTGCATTTCCTCATCCATAGCAGAAATCCAACGAGGATCCTTCATAGCCAAGCGAAATCCCCGCGGCTCAGTCTCAGCAAGCAAGGCAGCAAGAAGTCCAGTCATCTCATAATCTCCAAACCTATGATTTGCTGTAAGACTACCAGATTGCAACCGAGTAGTCATGCGTCGCGGAGGAGAGGGCGACGGATCCGGAGAAATCGTGGAAGTAGGAGAAACTGGTGGAGACGAGGGCGGTGAAGTAGAGGCCGGTGAGGAACTGACCGATAAGATGGGTGATGAAGTTGGAGTCGCAGCAGGGGATTGTGCCGAAGTTGTTTCGATCAACGGTGCTGGAGGCGAGATTGTGGCTGAGACAGAATCATCCAAATCCACAAAAACCGAAACATCCAAGGTGTTAGGAGCAACATCAGCAATAGTGGCCAAATCAGCAGCTGTCGGAAAATAGGTCTCATCAAATCGAGCATGGCAAGTGAGGTAGACCTTCTTGGATGAGGGGTCAAGACAACGAAAACCCTTATATTGAGAGTTGTACCCAATAAATATGCAAGGAACACTTCTTGGCACGAGTTTATGAGGTGCAAAAGGTCGGGTATAAGGATAAACTCTACACCCAAAAGGGTGTAAATTAGAGTAATCAGGATGACAACCATAGACCAGAAAGTGGGGTGAAACATTGCGAAGCACCGGTGTGGGAAGACGATTTATGGTATAGACTGCAGTAGCAAAAGCAACATCCCAGTAAGATGATGGTAGCTGAGAGTGCATGAGCATCGAAAGTCCCATCTCCGTAATGTGCCTATGTTTGTGTTCGGCTCTACCATTCTGTTCAGGTGTAGCAGGACAAGAAATTTGATGAAAAAATCCTTTGTCTGAAAAATGAGCCCGCGGACGCGAATTTGTGAATTCAGTGCCTCTATCGCTTTGAAATATTTTTATAGAGCATGAAAACTGATTCTCAACCAAATTCTGAAACCGCACAAATGTCTCAAAAAAGTCTGACTTCCGCTTCAACGGATAAAACCAAGTAAAGCGAGAGAAATCATCAACAAAGATAGCATAATATGAAAAACCACTTTCTGATAAAACAGGTGCAGGACCTCACAAATCACAGTGTATCAAAGCAAGTAAAGAGTTAGCCCGTCTGGGATTATCCATAAATGAAAGCCGTTTACCCTCAGCTCGTTCACATGAAGAACATAAAGAGGGTTTAGGCAAAAAAGAAACAACCTTAACTAGGTTCAACTTATTTAATAAGGAAATAACAACTAGGGAAGTATGGCCCAGCCTGGCATGCCATATGTCGAAAGACGCCCTATGTTTATACACTTGAATGTAAGCAACAAAAGCAGCACCACCCTGCTCCAACACATACAGACCATTCTCACAGCGACCTCGGCCCACGATTTCCGTTGTGACCTTTGTCTGAATAACAAACATATTTTCATCAAAAGAGATCACAAATTTCAAGTCCCTGGTCAGTTTACTAATGGAGAGAAGGTTTTTCGTAATATTCGGAACTACCAGCACATCAAATACATAAAAATTACGAGAAAACCGATGATGACCAATATGAGTAATATTAACAAGTCTACCATTAGCAAGAGTGACAGAACGATGTGGTTGGTTGCATCAGATTCTAGATACCAGTCAGGGGAGTAGTCGAGAGACACATTGGACTGAAACGCATCAACAAGATTAGACTCTGAATGGGGATTCGTGCATGTTTTGGAAGTGTGACCGAATTCTTCACAGAGCTGGCATTTAGGGT
Source organism: Sherardia arvensis (assembly GCA_948330725.1). Lineage (NCBI taxonomy): Eukaryota > Viridiplantae > Streptophyta > Magnoliopsida > Gentianales > Rubiaceae > Sherardia > Sherardia arvensis. Next base: position 33,991,396 of record OX415236.1, read on the forward strand.
TCCACTTCTTGCGACCACCAGAAGACTGACCACCACCAGACTTGCCACCAGAGGAGCCACCGCCGGAGCAGCGGCGCGTAGCAGCCGACGCGCCAGATGGCGGCGCGTGCTGCCTACGCGCCTGGCTAGGGTTAGCAAACCCTTGCTGAGTCGACACAGCAAACGCTGTTGGGAGCGTTTTCAGCGCCGATGATGCATCATAACCACCGGTGGACATCAAAATCTCATGACTGCGAGCCCTAGCGACGATCTCTACATAGAGCGGGAGGGGAGACGACGCAAACTGGATCATGACGAAGGTGTCGAATCCAGCGCTGAGACCTCAATGAAAGAGCAGCACCTTGTCCCTATTTGCAACCGGAGTTCCAATGGCAGCGAGCCCGTCGATGATAAGCTTGAAACGGCGGTGAAATTCCATGACGGTGGAGGAGCCACGGCGTGCCGAGTGGAGCTCGTCGTGAAGTTGGATTTCCCGAGCATCGGAGGCGTTGTCATATGCGGCAATCAGAGCCTCCCACACGGCGGCGGCGGTCGAGCAGCCGATGGTCTCCATTATGGAGTCATCAGTGAGGGATGACCGGAGAAGAACTTGGACAAGCTTGTCTTGTGCGGTCCAAGATTCCGGCATGAGGCATGAGTCCGACGACGCGACTGGATCGGCGGGAGACTTCAAGGCAGCGTCAGAAGCTTCGGAGGAGGTGTTTGACCCAGCCGGAGCAGCGACGGGCGGCTTGACGAGAGATCAGTCAAAATAACCAAAGAGTCCCGTCGACTCGAAGAGTGTTTGTACCTGCGAACGCCATGAATCCAAGCTTGATCGGCAACATATAGATCATGGTGGCGTAGGTGAGGGTCTTACCGGCCTCCATGAGTTGATCGGAAAAACAAGAAGCGGCAGTATACGTTGGCAGCGGAAGAGAGACACCTAGAACAAAGGCTAGAGTTTGACAAGTTCACCTAGATACGGCCGAGAGTCCCAGGGTTTGAACGGCGGCACCTGGACATGGCGGGAAGAGCTAGGATTTTGATCGGAAAAATGGCACCAAGCTGTCGACGGCGGCGGCTAGGGTTTAGGGATACACCTAGAGTTTCGACGGCTAGGGTTTTGCAGGTTAGGGTTTAGGGCAACTAACAAGATTTTAGGTAAAAATTTTGGAGATCGATAACCAAAACTGATACCATGTGAATGTGAAATTCAGAATGATTTCATTGATACGAGAGTGTACAATATATAATACAAGAGTGTTAAACTAGGGTACTCTAAAATAGGAATGGATATATTCTACAACAATACAAGAATATCTTTAAATTAAATCAAGATATTCTATTAGACGCTAACATGGATAAGAAGAAAAGCATCATCGGAGAAAAGCATCCCGGTGGCGGAAGAAGAAAGGGAATTAAAATTAAAGAAAATGAAAGAGCATAAATTATGCAAGGGATAAATTAAGTAGGATTTAATCAACACCGTTGGATAAACTCTAATCTAATGGTCAAAAATTGGAGTGAAAAGGGAGTGAAAATAAAGGAGTCTCTTGATCCCTTCCTATATATATATATATGAGAAAGTCTCTGGAGAGACCGTCCATGTTATAGACCAAGGACTATATAGTAATGGTGTGGTAAAATAAAACAAGGAGGTCCTTAATTGCAATATATTCAAAATAGTTACTATTCACGGGCATTATTCATTGGTCCGTTACTATTCACTGATATGCACTATTCACTTATCCGTTACTATTCACTGGGCTGCACTGTTCATTGGGCTGCACTGTTCATTGGACTACACCAAATCTCACATCTGGCCATACATGCCTAAAACAGACCAGAATATGGGGATTTTAACATATAAGGTACACATTATAGGCGGAACATGAACATGAACATGAACATGAACATGAACATGAATACAAAGGCAGACACCATCCCTCAGCTAGGAGCATGACAGAATTTAGGACCTTTCTAGACACACTGGCATTACAAGAAATCCCAACTGTAGGTAACCTATTCACATGGACCAACAATAGAATGAATGAGGACAGACTCTTACAGAGACTGGATAGAGGTTTAGGAAACAATAACTGGTTTGATAACTTTCAACATTCCTCCATCCAAGTCCTAAACAGAACCTCCTCTGACCATAACCCCTTACTATTATCCATCCAGCAAGCTTGTGAGCAACTCCCCAAGCCATTCAGATTCCAAACCATGTGGTTAAGTAGAACTGAACTTAGAGGGCTCATAGAGGATAACTGGAACCTACCCTGTCACTACACTGGTATGTACAGACTAGTACTTAAGCTCAAGAGGGCCAAGAAATTTCTTAAACAGTGGAACAAGTCCACTTTTGGGAATGTCCACCAAAACCTCATAGATGCTGAAAATAGAGTTTCAGTATTGGAGGAAATATATCAAAATACAGGTGATGATACTGACCTAATTAATCTCAACAGAGAGAGGGCCATACTGATTAGGTCACAGAAAGAGAACACTACTTTCTGGAGGCAAAAATCAGGAGTGAAATGGCTACAAGAGGGTGATGCCAACACACACTTTTTCCACAATTCAGTGAGAGAAAGGAGAGCAAAGTCAAGGATTTCAAAAATCAAAACTGTAGAGGGTGAATGGATATCTGACCCACAGCTCATTAAGGAGGAAGGTGTCAGATTTTATGAGCACCTCCTAAATGACCCTAAACCTAATCTCTCTGGATCATACCTAGAGAATTTTAAGTCCCAAATCCCCACACTCATCACTGAAGAAGAGAACTCACAGCTTCTGAAACAGGTGGATTTAGATGAGCTTAAAAAGGCAGTCTTTGAGCTCAACAAGGAAGGAGCACCTGGATCAGATGGTTTCTCTGGTCAGTTCTACACCAGCTTCTGGGGTGTGATCAAAGAAGATCTCCTAGAATCAGCAAATGAGTTTTTGAGAGGTCAGAAGTTGCCCAGAGCTATAGCAAGCACCTGGCTAACACTCATTCCAAAAAAATCAAACCCATCCACCTTTGCAGACTTCAGGCCTATTAGTCTGACCAATTTCTCTAACAAAATTCTTTCTAAAATCCTAATGGAGAGAATGAAGCCCTTAATGCCCAAGATCATATCTGAGGAACAGTCAGGTTTTATGGCAGGAAAGGACATCTCAGATAACATCTTACAGATGATGGAAATGGTAAGGCTGTTGAATAAAAACCCTAGGAACAAGAATCTGGTGGTTAAGTTAGACATGCAAAAAGCTTTTGATAGGGTAACATGGTCCTTTCTGAACACAGTAATGTTACAGTTTGGTTTCCATGGAATCTTTTGTTAAAATTGTGTTGCAAAACATACAAGCCGCTTGGTTCTCGGTTATTATCAATGGTGTGGCCTCTGGATTTTTCACTTCAACCAGGGGAATTAAGCAAGGGGACCCCCTTTCACCCTTCCTCTATAATATAGTCACAGAGGCTTTTTCAAGAGGAATTAAAGCCCTTTTCAACTCCCAGTACCTACACAGTTTCATAATGCCTAGAGATATACCACCTATATCACACCTCATGTATGCAGATGATACTGCAATCTTCCTTACTGCCTCCAAAATTAATCTGAAAAGGTTGAGGTACTTTCTGAAGGCTTATGAACAATGTTCAGGCCAGAAGATCAACTTTAACAAATCAGATTTTTTCCTCCATCCCAGAGCCACTCTCCACCAAACCACTATGGTTACAAGAATACTGGGAATGAGGCAAGGTCACCTGCCTTTCAAATACTTAGGGACTCCAATTTTTTCAGGCAGAAACAAGGCCTGTCACTACCAGCATGTAGTTGAAAGAATGGAAAAGGCTGTCTCAAACTGGAAGAACCATTGGCTTACAGCAGCTGGGAAAATGGTCCTCATTAATTCAGTCCTTATGGCCATACCAACACATATATTCTCAGTCCTCAGCTCCCCTAAAGCTATTGTTAGAAAAATGGAGAAAGTGGCATCAAGATTTTTTTGGGGGGACTCAGAATATGGGGAAAGGAAAAGATGGAGAAGTTGGAGCAAAATGGCTATACCAAAAAATGAAAATGGTCTGGGATTTAGGAACTTGGAAGCTGTCAATAAAGCCTTTGCATGCAAGCTATGGTGGAAGCTTCAGAAAAATAATACCATCTGGACAAGATATTTATGGTCCATTCCAGAAACATACAAAAAAATCACACACTTGGAGGAGGATTTGTAGCATAACAGAATTTGCTAACTCACAGTCCCAATTACTGTGTGGTAAGGGCTCTTCATCATTTTGGGATGGAAACTGGTTAGGGATAGGGATTTTATATTATATATGGCCCCAGGACTTAGAACTACCCTTCACTGATATTACTGTGGCCCAATTTGTTAGTAGGAAAAATTACTACCTAACCCTGTTGGAGCCCCACTTGGCTACCAGTGTCTTCTCATTACTGCAGAGATTCCAACTTGAACACACACATGAAGACCAGGCCATGATGGAAACTTTTCAATCAGCTCTGCATACAACAGCCTAAGGCATAGGGACCAAACAAATGACTTGTTTGGACAGGTTTGGAAATTACCCCTACCTGCAAAAATCCCTCTTTTACTGTGGAGAATGAAAAACAGGCTCTTGCCTTTTGATGACATTTTACAGAAATTTGGTATTAATCTATCTTCAAAATGCCCTCTGTGTTGTAGCAGTGATACAGTAGAACACTTTTTTAACAAATGCCAGGTCAACAGTGAGGTATGGGAATCTATCCATTCACTCACTGTTATACAGGCTCCTCATTTCAACACCCTGCAAGGGAGAATGAATTTTTATCTGACTTATAATGGCTTCTCAAAGGTTCATACTAGGGTCATTAGAGTTATCACTATGGTTACTTTCTGGAACCTTTGGGCTAGGAAAAATAAGTTAATTTTTGATGATAAAAATTCTAGCAATGCTCAAATCTGTGATGATGTTAGAAAGCAGACCTGGCTCATTTTTACTGCATTCCCACAGTTTGGTAATATGGAGAGAAACTTCTTTCTAGTACATGCCAAATTAGTTCCATTTCTGAGACAGAAGAGACCCAAACCTGCTAGAGTTATAAAATGGCACCCACCTGATTCTGGTATCAAGATTAATGTTGATGCTGCCTTTAAAATGGGAACTTGTGGGATAGGTATAGTGGTTAGGAATTGGTTGGGAGACACCAAATTGCTTAAAATGATCTATATGAATTGTGTCTCACCCCTCCACTCTGAGCTACTGGCAATACAGCAAGGTCAACAGGTTGCAACTGAGCTTAACCTTCAAGAATACACACTGGAATCAGACTGCAAGATGGCAGTGCTTGGCATACACTCACCTTCAACCTGCATCTGGAAACACTACTCACTGTGCTCAACTTTGCAATCCATCCATCCACAATCACATATAGTGCATGTTCTCAGAGAAGGTAATAAATCTGCAGACTTTTTATCTAAATATTGCCTGGAAAACAGAATAAGTACTGCTTTTCAACCAAATCAGGCACCCCCCCCCCCCCCCCTTTAAAAGGGATTCTGCTGCTTGATAAGATAGGAATGCCATCAGTCAGAGGATAATATTAGATGCCTTTACTGTCACAGAACTCTGCTGTTTTTCATTTCATTTTGTAGGATGGGAGTAGCAGCAATCAAAAGGAAAATGAAGTCCTTATCCAAAAGACCAGATGCAACTTCTGCTAGCATAATATTAGCAGTAACTATCAGGGCTTAATTATAGCCCAGATTGATCATTTTTTGTGTAAATATCTCCTTGGAATGGTGTTTATTCTGTTTTTCATCACATCAGGTGGCTAAGTTGTGCTTCGGTCTTTGTTGACTCGATCACTAAATTGCTCCTTGATTGTGCTATGAAGACAGAATAAATCTAATCCATATCCAAGGATCTAGGAATAGGCATTTTTGGCCATTCTTTTTTGGAAGCACTGTGCTTCACAATATTTTGTAACAAACATTTGTGACTTATATGGTTTGGGGTGCCAAATGAATTCCCCCCACCAACAGTGGATTAATTTTTAAAAAAATGAACATGAACATCTAAACATGCTACCCTAGCCAATTTCACACACCAAACCTCACATCTGCCCATTCATACCTCAAACAGACCAGAACATGGGGATAATAATACAGAAGGTCCACATTATAGGCAGAAACATGAACACGGAAATCTAAACATGCTACCCTAACCAATTTTCACACACCAAACCTCACATATGGCCATACATGCCTCAAACAGACCATGACATGGGAATTTTAACACATAAGGACAACATAATAGGCAGAAACATGAAATGAACATCTAAACATGCTACCCTAACTAATTTTCACACACCAAACCCCACATCTGGTCATTCATGCCTCAAACATACCAGAACATGGGGTTTTAAGCACATAAGGTCCACATTATAGTCCCATACATGAACACGGACATCTAAACATGCTACCCTAGCCAAATTTTCACACACCAAATCTCACATATGGCCATTCAAGACTCAAACAGATCAGAACATGGGGTTTTAAGCATATAAGATCCACATTATAGTTCCATACATGAACACGGACATCTAAACATGCTACCCTAACAAATTTTCACACACCAAACCTCACATCTGATCATTCAGGCCTCAAACAGACCGGAACATGGGAATTTTAGTACATAAGGTCCACATTATAGGCACAAACATTAACATGTACATCTACACATGCTACCCTAACCAATATTCACACACCATCACATCTGGTCGTTAATGCCCTAAATAGACCGGAACATGGGGATTCTAACACATAAGGACCACATTATAGGCGGAAATATGAACATGAACATCTAAACATGCTACCCTAGCCAATTTTCACACATCAAACTTCACATCTTGTCATTCATGCCTCAAACAGACCAGAATATGGGAATTTTAACACACAAGGTCCACATTATAGGTAGAAACATGAACATGAGCATCTAAACATGCTACCCTAGCCAATTTTCACATACCTAACCTCACATCTGGCCATTCATGCCTCAAACAGACCGGAACATGGGGATTTTAGCACATAAAGTCCACATTATAGGCACAAACATAAACATGAACATCTAAACATGCTACCCTAACCAATTTTCACACACCAAACCTCACATATGATCATTCATGCCTCAAACAGACCAGAACATAGGGATTTTAACACATACGATCCACGTTATAGTCCTAAACATGAACACGAACATCTAAACATGCTACTCTAGCCAATTTACACACACCAAACCTCACATCTGGCCATTCATGTCTCAAACAGACCAGAACATGGTGTTTTAAGCACATAAGGTCTACATTATAATCCCAAACATACACAAACATCTAAACATACTACCCTAACCAATTTTCACACACCAAACCTCACATCTGGCCATTCATGCCTCAAACAGACCAGAACATGGGGATTTTAGCACATAAGGTACACATTATATGCACAAACATGAACACGGACATCTACACATGCTACCCTACCCAATTTTCACACACCAATCCTCACATCTGGCCATTCATGCCTCAAACAGATCAGAACATGAGATTTTAAGCACATAAGGTCAACATTATAGTCCCAAACATGAACACGAACATCTGAACAAATCAAATCATCTAAACATCTAAATATGAACACGAACACCATGACGCTCCGATCTACAACACAGAACACTAATAAATCAAAAAAATCCGCGAACAAATCGACAAAGCCGACGAAATTAAAGAGATCCGAAACTTTACCTAAAAGATCGCACATCCCCATCGTTATTGGAATCGAAAAACCGCATCAAATTGGGAAGAAATTTAGAGTTTAGATTTGGGGGAAAACGAGAGCGAAGGATTTTGGGGGAAAACAAGAGCTCTGGAGAAGATGAAAAGCGGGGGAGAGAGAAAGAGGATTTTTATATTTATACTATACTATTTTATGAAATTGCAAAATAAGTCCCCGCGTATTTAATGTCTTTTTAACATAGCCCCCACGCGTTTTTTTTCTTTACATTGAGTCTAGTCTATAATCTGGGCGGTCTCTTTTGAGAATTTCTATATATATATATATATATATATATATATATATATATAATTGGGATCAGGTGAGAACCATCCTTCTATGTGAGAACCAAGTGCTATGTGAGAACTCCTAATCTGAACCGTTGAATTGTTGATCAAAGGCTGATATTCGATGCTTATTTAAATCAAACTCGCGGGTTTAAAGCGGGTCATAAGAAAGAATCCGGGTCATAAAATTACTCTTTCGACGCCGTTGGGACTAGGTATGCTAATCGAGCGAGTCGATCGCGAGTACTGGGTAACTCGACTCGACTCGAGAACCATATTAATCGTGTTCGACTCGACTCGAGAACTCGCGAGTTTAATAATACCATGTTCAACTCGAACTCGTGATTATTTATCGATTATTGACTCAACTCGCGAGTTCGAAATTGAATTAATTTTTCCCTTTTTAAATAAAAACTTAATTAATTATTGCACCAGTTAATATTCTAAATTAGTATAAAAGTGACCTTCATCCAAACCATTAATACAAAATATTTTACTACACTTTCACTTTATAAAAATGATAGAATAATTTATTCTTTATATTTGACATTAATATTTTATAACCGTATTAAATAAATGCTAATACTACCATAAAATATACAAAAAGTAAAATACATGATCACATAACGTATTTAAACACGTCTTTAGTATGAAAATTTCTAATTATATATATCTTGCTTTGCATATACATAATGAAATTAATACTAATGCAATTCATTAGTTAATTCAATATTGAGTGTAAATGAAAATTAACTAGATTAGATAATTGAACTAATTGAATTTATAGTACAACCTCATAATAATATAAAACTATAAACGATTATACTTATCGAGTTACTCACAAGTTTTTCGAGTCGAGTTGGACTTTGCTAAAACTCGACTCGTTAACCTTTCGAGTCGAGTCGATCTTGAATCAAGTTAGATCGAGTCGAGATTTGATATGGTTTTGACCGAGTCGATCTCGAATTACTCGCGAGTTGACGATCTCAATTAGCACCCCTAGCTGGGACGAAGTTGCCAGCGGCAACTCATGAATTTGGACAGACGCCTGAGGTTAGTAAGACGAACTATGATCGGAGGCTTTGATTTGATTGACGGCGGACGAACAGAGAACAGATGAGGCCGAAAATACTTGGGAAGACGATCTGGGCCATCAGGATTTCTAGTTTATCATATATTTTCAGTTCAACCCCTGCATTTCATAAAGTATTTTATTATGATCACCCAGGTTTATAAGCCTCGAATTGATACTTTTGTTAATCACGGTTTCATTCAATCAGTTACCTTATTTATTCGTTAAATGTAAATTTCCTTAATAGTCATTGGTGGTTCAACTAAAATCCTGAAACTACTTCATTTATTAGTTTTAGGTATTTTAAATTTAGGTAGAATAACTTTAATTGTAATTTTTAAATTAATTTTTTTGAATTTTTAAAGAAATTAAATTATAATTTCAAGTTATATATAACTAACCAATGAATGAAGTACCACGATACAATCGTGCAGTACTTTTTAGTTGAATGCAGTACCGAGTAATCTGCAGTTCCCACAGTACGAGTGCGCAGTACCGAGAAATGTAGTACCCACTGCACAATCGCGCAATACTCTCAAATTATACATGCGTTACCGAGAAATGCAGTACCCACAGCACAAACTCGCAGTACTCTCAAAGTATGCCTAAAGTACCGAGGAATGCAGTACCCATAGCCCAAACTTGCAGTACTCTCGAGTTGTACATGCAGTACCGAGGAACGCAGTACCCTCAAGTTATAGGCGCAGTACCGAGGAATGCAGTACCCACAACACAAGGTCGTAGTACTCTCAAGTTATAGGCGCAGTACCGAGGAATGCAGTTGCTACAACACAAGCTCGCAGTATTCTCAAGGTATACCCGAAGTATCGAGGAATGCAGTACCCACAGTATAAGTTCGCAGTACTCTCAAGGTATAGGCGTAGTACCGAGGAATACATTACCCACAACACAAGCTCGTAGTACTCTCAAGGTATATAAGTAGTACCGAGGAATGCAGTACCCACAGTATAAGTTCGCAGTACTCTCAAGGTATAGGCGTAGTACCGAGTAATGCAGTACCCACAACACAAACTCGCAGCTCTCAAACTATACCTGAAGTACCGAGGAATGCAATACCTATAGCACAAGCTCGCAGTACTCTCGAGTTGTACCTGCAGTACCGAGGAACACAGTACTCACTTCACAACCTCGCAGTACTCTCGAGTTGTACATGCAGTACCCACACCACAAGTTCGCGATACTCTCAAGTTATATGTGCATTACCGAGGAATGCAGTACCCACACCATTACCATTAATTTAAACATTCAAAATTTGATTGAAAATAAATTATTTTAAATTCTAAGTGAAGTACTTTCAAGTATTACACATATTACTTTTAAGTTTAATTAGTATTACCATTAATTTAAATATTTAAAATTTGATTAATAATAAATTACTTTAAATTTTCAGTGAAGTACTTTCAGGTATTACACGTAGTACTTTCAAGTTTAATTAGTAGTACCATTAATTTAAAGATTCAAAATTTGATTTAAAAGATAGTTCTTATTTATGGGGGTCATATTTAAAAGACCTCTAAACTACAAGGACTATAATGAAAATAAATACAAAACAAATAAAATATGCGGGGTCTTATTTAAAAGACCTCTATATTACAGGGACTGAAATGAAAATACATCTAAAATCATGATAATTCTCTCCCCCGACGATTCACTCCCCGTCATTCGCCGGATAATCTTCATCACGCCGGATTCCTAACCGTCGGGCTTTGAATTGCCTCTACTCAACGGTGAATCTCGCGCGCGGGTCGAGGAGGAATCGAGGAGCGCGGCGGGGAGCTCACGCGGGAAGGCAGGCAGCGGCGGAGGATCTGGAAGGCAAGCAGCGGCGGCCGACTTGTTGGATCCGGCTGGAGCTCATGACCCGGAATGTAGCTTATGATCTGAAATAGAGGATCCGCAAATTTTGGCCCAATTGATCTGTACCATCAGTTGATAATTGAATGGTCTAGATTGTGAGTTCTCAACTGTTTCAGGTAAAAAATATGCAGATACTTTATAACATTCAGGAGAACAATATTTGTCTCAACCCTCTTAACCTGGTACTTGCAATCTGGTTCAGAATCATCAATGCAATCAACAAAGAGGGCTTTACACTTTAAAAATTCGTGTCTAAACAAAGAAACACTGTCTGAAGCATAGACTTCCATTGCATGATCCAGTAATGGTTCTTCATCCTCGTCAGAATCTGATCCTGAATAACTGCAATAACAACAAGAGCATCTCCATATTACAGAACACTAAAAACTGCAAAAGTAGAGCAGTAAAGCTAACAAGTTTAGAAAATTTATAAGCTTTTTACAAGTACCAAGGATTATAGGAAGCTTATGAGTTAAAAAGCAGAAAAGAAAGACCAGGAAAACTTACTCTTCCTCAGAACTATAGACTCAATTAGCAGTGAACAACTATAGACTCGGCTAAGTTCATAACTTAACCAATTAGGTAAAAAAACCCAGGAAAGGAATTGCAAACAAAAGCTATATGACGAGTTTAAACAATGAAACCAACCAGTGTCGAGTTATAAGGCTTTTCTCACGGAATCATGATATATAATTTTCTACCACTCCTACGGTCATACATGATACATCTAAGTCCAATTAGTATCTTTCATTATGCACACTGAATTTGGCTAAACAAATTGGGTGAATTACGGAACCTACTTGATGAGAGATGAGACAGCGTTTGGCCTTCAGAGTTGGAGATGGGAGGGGGTAAAAAAGGCGGGGCGGGAAAATTAAGAAAGGAAACATGTTGAGATCAGATAGGTCAGCAGAGTCTTATGGCTCAAATCCAAGTAAAGAAATACATTCTAGGTGAACAGAGGGTATGTATACCCGTTTGGATGCCCCAAAATCTGCAAGTTAAACAGAGACTGAAACATAGTAAAACTGGTATAATTAAGACCTTGATGTCCCATGGAGATAACAGCAACTGCTTTGTATACATTTTTATAACCTGTTTTTCACTTATCTCATTTAAAACACTATTCAAGTGCCAAATGATAATGAATTACCGATTCGGGAAAAGATCCAAATTTTCCTAAAACTGATGAGATTGATCCTCCAGGTACAAACTCCAACAATATATTCAGGGTTTCCTAGATATCTCTGAGAGCAGCTCAATACACTAGAAAAGTTAAAGCACCCCTTGTTGTGAACCTTGAAAAAATTAAACTTACCACTATATTCTGGTGTGAGAGCTTCTTTTACATAGACCTAGCCATTTGATTTCACATTTCAATACAAGGAATCATCATCAAACTATCAAGTGCTGATCTTTATGCATTCTGACAATCACGCATCACATAAATAATTTACAACAAAGGTACAAGTTAAAATGCCTTCTACAATTCATTGTCTAAATGATCGCACGTGAAAGAAATCTTCACTAAGTCATTTCACCACATTACTTGTATAATCTGAAATAGTTCAGGCAATTTTAAATGCTCACAAAGATACAATTTCATCCTATGCTCATTATGTACACACAAACCATTCTTCACATTAAGATGGCGCATTGCGACATAGCATTTAAACAAATGACTGTGTTTCATCCATAGTATTCATGAAATCCAGAGTACACATTAGTTGCATAACACGCTTTATCGTCTTGAAATTAGAATTTAGAATGTTGGTGCTTTTCAAAATCTGAGCAGGCCTGCAAATGTGACCTAATTAAGCTACAATCTACATAGGAAGAAAACCAGTATGAAGAAGTCCTAAATTTTATATATCAACAGGCAACAGCAGCATGCATTCAACTTTGAAAACTGATGGAATTACTAGTTGTTAGGGTTTTTTTTACTTTTATCTTACCCTAGTCAAACAGTCAAAATCATAATTACTGAGCTTTGACTTTTTCTGGTAGCCTCTGTTAGCTTTAGTCTTAGCTCAACTGCTTTCTGTTGGATAGTTTGTTCAGCTCAGATGAGTGAGATTTCCGGCGGTTCTTAACCGTGTATTACGGTTAGACTCAGCTCCATTTTCGCCTCTCTAGATTAGTTAGTCCTAAAAATAGTCTAGATCCTTTTCTGTGTTAAGTTCTGAGTTTGAATAGTGAAGTAGAAGTTTTCCCCTCTTTTCTCTGCTGTTCTTGCTTTCTGTACTTGCAATTCACAGGCTCGATTTTATCATGGTATCAAAGCAAGATTGAGCATCTTGCTGATCCTTTCCAAGGAATTCTCTTATCTTGTTCTCTCGATCAAGTTTTCCTATCAAAAATGGTGAATCCGAATGGAAGTCCGTCTGGAGCCTGGGCGTGTGGCAGTGGATCAATTTGTCACAATGCCGGAGCTGGAGGGAACCAGCACGGTGGAGGAGCTCAAGGAGGTCAGCACGGCGCCGGAAGAGCACAAAATGGCGCTGGAGCTGGGGATGCAACTGGAAAACTTCTTGAGCTGCATCATTCTGATTTTCTAGGTGTTGTTCTTGTTACTAAAGTTTTAACTGAGCATAATTACTCTTCTTGGATTCGTGCTATGAAGCTTGCTCTAGGAGCAAAGCACAAACTCATGTTTGTTGAAGGAGCTGTTGAAAAACCAGCAGAAGATGATCCTCTTTATGATCAGTGGAAGAAAGTTGACTATATGGGTACTTCATGGATTCTGAATTCCATAAGTCCAAAGGTGGCAGAAGGATTCATGTATGCAGGCAGTGCCTTAGAGATTTGGAAGGAACTAGCAGAGAAGTTTGGTGTGCCTAATGGAACTCAGATCTACCAGTTTGAAAGGGAAATTGCTTCTTTAAAGCAAGGTAGTCTCTCTCTTGGAACATATTTCAATAAAATCAAAGGTCTATGGGATAAGTTGTATGCAGTAGATGCAATTTCTGTGTGTGAATGTGCTGGTATCTGTGGTGCATCTAAGAAGCTAACTGAAAAGGAAAATAGGAGAAGAGTAATGCAGTTTCTAATGGGGCTAAATGAGGAGTTTGAAAGTATTAAGGACCAGATTCTTGTTATGGAACCTATACCTGCTATCACTTAAAGTGTTTTCCATGGTAATGCAAATAGAAAATAAAAAGAATGTTTAGAATGTGTTCTCAGCTGAAGGAATTGATGCAATCCAGATAGCTTTCTTTGTGAACAATGGAGGTTATAAGCCAAATTTTAAGAAGAAGGAGACTAAGTTGAGGAAGGATTTCAGGTGTGAGCATTGTCACAAGGAAGGTCATACTCAGGAGTTTTGCTATAAGTTGAAAGGGTATCCTAATTGGTGGAAGCCAAGGGATGTTAGAGAAAGACAGCACTCTGGTGGAAGGAATTTTGCACATCAGGTTGAGTGTGAAGATGATGCTATTTCTGTACAGCAGCTTGGAAACTTCAACTCTAATTTGACTTCACAGCCAAGTGCTCCACAGTCTCAGTCTGCAAGTGACGATAACAGCTTGAGAATGTTGATTCAGCAAGAATTGAGGCAGCTAACCAAAGGAAAAGGCAAGATGGAGGATGACCAAGCTATGATTAATTTTGCTCATTTTGAGGATTTTTCAGGTATGACTACCTACTTTGCTATGAGTTCTTTGAGTGTTGATGTTCAAAACTCTTGGATTATTGACTCTGGAGCATCTATGCATATGAGTTCTAGTGTGTCCATTTTTGATACATATGAAGAGCAGAAGGACTATGTTCCTGTATATTTTCCTGATGGTTCCATTTAAACTGTTAAGCACATTGGAAGTGTCTTTTTTGAATAAGAAGCATAAGTTAGAGGGTTGTTTGCATATCCCCGGTTTCAAGTACAATCTTTTATCAGTGAATAAGTTGGCATCTGATAATCTGTTGGTTTGTCTATTCTTTCCTCAACTATGCTGTGTTCAGGACCTCTTGACTGCATTTACACTCCTCAGCAAAATGGTTTGGTTGAAAGAAAACAGCAGCACTTATTGCAGTTGGCCAGGGCCTTAATGTTTCAAGCTTCTTTGCCACTCAAATTTTGGGGAGCGTCCATTCTAACAGCTATATATTTGATCAACAGACTGCCTACATTGCTATTGAGTTGGAAGACTCCTTATGAGGTACTTTTTCATCAACCTCATGATCTTTCAAGACTTAGAGTTTTTGGCTGCATCTGTTTTGCTTCAAATATTCTGCCCTCCAAATCCAAATTTGATGCTAGAGCCAAGAAAGCTATAATGTTGGGGTACTCTTCAGGACATTAGGCATACAAGCTTTATTAAGTTACTGACAGGAAACAATTTCACTCTAGGGTGTTATCTTTCATGAACATCTCTTTCCCCTTTCTCCTAATCACCATGCTCCTACTACTTCATGTCTTCCTGTTCCCATCTTTGAAGATGATCACAGTTCTACTTCTGATATAAATGAGGATACTGAAGCAAATGCCCAACATGAATCTCCACCCCATCATTCAACTTCAGATATGTCTTTTGACTCTCCAGAATCTCCTCCCTCAGCTCCTTTGCAAATTTTGACCTCTTTGCCTCCAAGAAATAGGCAGAAACCTTCTTGGATGAATGACTATGTTATAGGCCAAGTGTCTGCTGACTTACCTATTGAACCAGTATCATATGTTGAAGCTAGTACTCAGACAGAATGGATTCTTGCTATGCAGCAAGAGCTCAATGCTTTGGAAATCAACAAAACTTGGGAAATTGTCATTCCACCTGCAGGGAAGAAATCTGTTGGTTGCAGGTGGGTCCACAAAGTTAAACAAAATGCAAATGGGAGTGTGGAGAAGTACAAAGCTAGGCTTGTAGCAAAAGGTTACACTCAGAAAATGGGAGAAGACTATACTGAGGTGTTCTCTCCAGTAGCAAAGGTTGTCACTATCAGGGTTCTGTTTTGTCTAGCTGCCACTAAAGGATGGGATCTTTTTCAGATGGATGTAAATAATGCTTTCTTGCATGGAAACTTAGAGGACGAAGTATATATGCATCATCCACCTGGGTATTTTGTGCCTACTCCTTAGCACAAGTGTCTTTTAAGGAAGTCACTATATGGTTTAAAGCAAGCAAGTAGGCAGTGGAACCAAGTTTTCTCTCAAATTTTGTGCAAATATGGTTTTACTCAGTCACCTCATGATCCTTGCTTATTCATACTTCAAGACAGTCATAAGTTTTTGGTCCTCCTTTTCTATGTTGATGATGTTTTGTTGACTGGAAATAATGAAAGTGCTATCACTGATGTAAAGGATTTTCTGCATCAAGCATTCTCCATCAAGGACTTGGGACAAGCTAAATTTTTCCTTGATGTGGAAATTACCAGACAGTCTTCTGGTTTTGTGCTTCATCAAAGTAAGTACATAGCAGATCTTGTTGCACAGGCTAGACTGAGTGTTGCTAAAAGTACTACCACCCCTTTACTCCAGGAACTCAACTTTCTGAAGATAAAACCCCTCTCTTGGCAGATCTAGTCAGTACAGAAGACTAGGGGGAAGATTTTATATCTAAATTTCACTAGGCATAATATAAGCCATGTTGTGCAACATTTGAGTCAATTTGTACAGGCTCCTTCAGAGGCTCAACTCAAGGCTGCTTTGCATGTTATCAAATATCTATCTGGTTGCACTCATTCGGGTCTATTTTATGCTGCTAATTATCCTTCAACAATTAGAGGTTACTCAGAAGGTTTTCAAGGAT
The DNA here is from genome assembly GCA_948330725.1 of Sherardia arvensis. Taxonomy (NCBI): domain Eukaryota; kingdom Viridiplantae; phylum Streptophyta; class Magnoliopsida; order Gentianales; family Rubiaceae; genus Sherardia; species Sherardia arvensis. Next base: position 34,008,171 of record OX415236.1, read on the forward strand.
TCTCTTATGCAGATTGGGCCTCTTGTAAGACCTCTAGAAAATCCTTAACTGGCTACTGTGTTTTCATGGTACTTCTCTTGTTTCTTTGAAAACAAAGAAGCAGTCAAAAATATCTTGCAGTTCAGCTGAAGCTGAGTACAAAAGTATGGCTGCTGTGACCAAAGAATTGCATTGGCTCTCATAATTACTTCATGATCTGGCCATTAATGTTCCTCTCCCTATTCCTTTGAAGTGTGAAAATCAGGCAGCCATCTACATTGCTTCAAATCCAGTTTTTCATGAAAGAACTAAGCATATTGAGATTGATTGCCATGTGGTCAGAAATCAATACTTAAAAAGCTTTCTCAATCCTTTGTTTTTTGCCTCCAAACTTCAGCTGGCTGATTTCTTCACCAAGGTTATTGCTGCACCAGTCTTCTCTTTTCTGCTTGGCAAGTTAGGACTGTGCTTTTCCCATTCCAACTTGAAGGGGGGTGATGGAATTACTAGTTGTTAGGGTTTTTACTTTTATCTTACCCTAGTCAAACAGTCAAAATCATAATTACTGAGCTTTGACTTTTTCTGGTAGCTTCTGTTAGCTTTAGTCTTAGCTCAACTGCTTTTTGTTGGATAGTTTGTTCAACTCAGATGAGTGAGTTTTCCGGCGGTTCTTAACCGTATTACGGTTAGACTCAGCTCCATTTTCGCCTCTCTAGATTAGTTAGTCCTATAAATAGTCTAGATAATTTTCTGTGTAAAGTTCTAAGTTTGAATAATGAAGTAGAAGTTTTCCCCTCTTTTCTCTGATGTTCTTGCTTTCTGTACTTGCAATTCACATGCTCGATTTTATCAAAAAAACTGATCTACTAAAGAAATATCAAGTAACTGCACATAAGCCGCAAACAAGTGATCGAACAACTTTGCATTATATATAAAAGATGTATATAGACAATGACAAAAGGCTCAATATACTAAAACATGGACCTAGATGGCCAACAGTGTGTTGCCCTGAAATAAGCATGTCTTTGGCGCAGCTTCAGCCTTTTCTTTGCTTTCTTTCAGGATCTTGTTCATTGTGGCAATCATAACACTAGCCGCATCTGCCATCCTCTTTTTCCGAATCTCGGCATCATCAGTGGACGATGCTGGCCTTTTTGGAGTGGGATTGGGATTGGCCTTTTTATTTGTAATTTAAAAATAGTAAATTTTAATATAGAATTTCTTATATTTTTGATGAAATGAAACATGTTCTATTATATTTTTTACTTTAAACGAATAATGTTTTAATTAAATACAATGTATTGGGTGGGACCATTTCACTATAAGTTTATGGTAGAACGAACTAGTTCTTATATCTTTGTCTATCAATCTAATTCAATTAATTCATTTACAATATTAAAAAATAAATGTAGAAAATTACAATAAGACTGAACTAACGGGAAAACGACTTCAATTAACTATACAACATTTATATATATTTTTATTAAATAGATAAATGTCATGTTAAGATCTAGTAAAATAAGAGGTTTGCTATATGCAGGTCCAGTTTGCTTCTGCAGGTCCCATGAAAGTGGGAAAATATCATTATTATCATTCATGCGTTTATTAATTTTTACATGTATATTTCTAGAACTCTAATCTTGAATGTCTATACCCATCTATGTAATCATTGAACACGTGTCTAAATAATAAATTATCTTTTCGTAAATTATAATACATATTTAAGAGGAACATTATTGTTACTTCAGGTTTAATCTGAACGGTACTTTGTATCCTCCTCGACTTTATCAATCACTTGATCCGGAACCTGCAGATACTTTACACAAATACCCCGAATCTGGCATTCCGTCATCCTCCAAAATCTATCTCCATCCTTGGACGAACAGATGACCTCGCGAAGACGGAGGTTCGATCATGCTGTCACAGTTCTCAAGGTGGCCATTCTAGGTTTCTCCATTTCAGGCCCGGCCCGGCCATGAATCAAGTGAAACCCACGTTTCAGACCCTCAAAAAATGAGTTAAAATAGAGCTCTTTTTTTAAAAAAAACGGACTAAAATATGACCCAATTTTTTCATAAAAATTCAGATGTAGTGTCTTTTAAAATTTGTGTTCTTTAAACCCCTATATTTTATAGAAATTGACCGAAATAAGAATCTCATTTTTTTAAAAGAATCTATTATTTTAACTAATGTTAATTATTTTTCTTTGGACCATCTATTAAAACCCTTACAAAAAGTTTATTCGGTTCAGACCCCCAAATAACTAGGGCCGGCCTGCTCCATTTTTCAGCTCTGCTAGCACTGGATGCCCCTTACTACTCTTAAGCAGAACTAGAGGCAGCATTTTTTATCCAATTAAAAAAAACCTGTAACTACTTATATAGACCTTCATGTTTCCTAGTTCATCTTCCTTAATCCTGTTCCAAATGGGATACACATATATCCCTTTTATGGAAAGATTAATGCATGAATCCTAACTGAAATAGGAAACAAGAAACATTAGCCTCCTAAGACTATGGTGTGTGTAAGATGGTGTACATAAACAGGAGAGTATCTGTAAAAGACTTGCATATATTCATCTAATTCAAAACTGAAGTTGCTCGAATCAGTTTCCAGGAATTCTTTCGAATGAATGAGCCTGATAAGATTATATATTACTAACCATACAAGGGAGCTGATCACATGAAAGACTAAAATGTTTAATTGCTGGATATCTTGTCGGCTACTATTGCCGGATGCAGGAACCTGGTTCATCTGGTACCCCGCGACCCATACCTCTTAGAGGCGCAGCTGGCACTCCCCTCTGGTTCAACAAGCACCTAAAATTAGCTAACCTTGGTCCAACTTCTGTTAAGTTCTTGGATATCTTAGCAAAAGGCGTCCATAGTCTCTCTGCATTTATCAAAGGGATTCATCAATGCATATGAAAAAAGTTATTTAATTTGTATGTTTTGCATACTATCATGAGATCATGGCGGAGTAGTAGGGATTTACCCGCAGCTGCTGCAGCCCTAGGCCATATAGTTTGTAAGATGTCGGAAGCATCAATAAGTTCGCCCCACGCGCAAACTTCTCCTCCTAAAACCAAAGCTTGTTCCTCGGGCTTTGTAATGTTTGCGAGGGGCTCGTTATAGTAGAAACCTTCCCATAATGCATCCAAATGGTCCAAATACCACTTATCCTGGTTACTCACTATGCATCGCAGTCCAGCTGCGACCACTTTCTGTGCTACACCACTTCCTAGCCTGTTAGGCAGAATGAAGTTTACACAATTAACTTCATTCTCAGTGATCATGAAAATATGCTATCCTAGAAATTCAGTGAATGCATACCAGTTGTGAACCACTGTTTTTGGGTTCAGCTTGCTACCAAAATTGTTGAAAGTCTCTTCCCTGTAATGTTTACTTAAAATATTAAGTATGCCATGATACAGTAAAGACTGAAAAAGGTTATTGATCTAGGAAGTTCTTGTACCAGTTTATGATTTCATATCCGTGGGATAGAGCTAATTTCTGCGCTTTTAAGACAAAGTACTCGTATGCCTGAGATGAAGTGAAGCCTTGTTTGTCCAACCTGTTCAATCAGTTAAACAATTCTTTCAAAAACTGCAGTAGAACTGTACAACTTTTAACAGAAAGCCAGCAAATAAAGTGTAGCATATTAATATGAAATATAACAAATGAATTCTATGCAGAAAGTGGGAATTTAAGCAAGTCCATTACAGAAAATATCTCTAGCGCGAATAAAATAATGAGAAATGATAAGAGTTTGCTTACCAGTCTTTTATGTGAGGCGTTAAAGTCCAGCAACCTACGATTACCAGAAACACGGTGAATGTCAATGAAGAAATTACTGAACACAGAAAATACAATGTTAATAGAAAGAAATAGATTGAAAGTTGTTTTGAAACTCACTAGTATCAACTTCATCACCCCCAAGGTGTACAAATTTGTACTTGAAAACCTTACTGAAATCTGGAAAGTAAAAGGAAATAACTAAGAAAAGTTGAACGATATTTTCACAGCCTCATAAGTTTCTGTAGTCAAGAAATATCACCTGAGAGAATTGCATCAATAACTTTAAAAGTGAAATCACTGCTAACATCAAGGGGCTGTGTGCAATTTTTTGAAGGCCACAGTGATGGATAACCGTCCCCCCTGTATGTTGCACAACAGTTAGTTTTCAGGCCAGCCAGCACCCCATAATTTCAAGATCAGGTGTTAATATTTGCATTACCAGGATTCAGCATGCCCGGGCACATCAATTTCAGCCAACACATTGATACCTCTTTTTTTAGCATAGCTGCAGCATTAGAAGAACTAAAATATTAGGTAAAATCTTTGAAAAAACAATGAAAATTAAGATAACTTACCTCACTATGGAGGCTGCTTCAGCCATTGTGTATCTTTCTGCATTAGAATAAGCGCCTTTCCATATCTTCGGCAATGAAGGAATCTCTAAAGGGAATGATTGTGTGTCCACAATGTGCCAATGCAGCACATTCTGTTATTCCAGAAATAAGATTCAAAGGAATTATTGGATATGCTGATTCTATGTAAACCGCGAGATCATTAAAATTGTAGTATAACATACCAGCTTCGCGTATGTCATAGAATCAATGACCTTCTTTATCACTGGTAGAGGCAAAAAATGCCTGGATGTATCTGAACAAAGAAATATCGATGTTACAGCAACTAAAAGGCACTTTTAGTGGAATGGGGAAAGGAATTGATTAAGGCATCTCACCTATCAAAAGGCCTCTATAAGGGAACCTCGGTTTATCAGCAATAGTCCAAGGAGCTTGATAAAGTTCAATCACTCTAGTATTGAAATTAAAATAGCAGAGTTGGCTAAATGTCTGTTGCAAAAAACACAAACAACGGATAGGCGGGTTTCATTATAAGTCCTTTAATCAAGAAAAAATGCTACATGTTAGAGATTAAATGTCGTAAATACCTCCAATCCATGTAATGCCCCATAAATTGTTTGTGCCTGCATAACATAAAAATAGCCTTGATATAAGTCATACCATAACATGTGTCTAAAATCCCTTAAAATCTAGAATTTCAGCATCTCCATCCTCAAATCAAGAATTTAAATTCTAAAAATCAAGCCAACCTCAATGCGTGCATAGATTGGATACCCCTGCACGGGGACTGATAACTTGTACGATTCATCGACTCCATGCTGTAACTCATCGCTTGGGGACAGAATGACAACATTAATGCCCTTGATGGCAGGACCAAAGCGCGAAGCATTGGCCTCGATAACGTGATCGCCTACAACAACACTGAACATTCTGGAGAAGCCATCTTTGAGCATTCCAGAAGCATCATCGTACTTGGATCCTTTGGTGTCGAGCTGAAAATCCTGATCAACAAAAAGCGTCCCCTTTCCATGGCTTGCTGACACCGGCATTGGCCATATGTGCAATGGCCTGTCGTCAGGACCAGCAGCCACAGACGATATGACCACAAGTACTAGGATGTGAATGAACAGAAGCCCAAGGACAGTCTTTTCTACTGCCGTCCTTGCCATCCCAGGATTCTGCCCAATCCAACAACAAGAAAATGTAACCAATAAATGCTGGTGAAGATAAGAATGAGAGACAGACCTGAGTTTACGAAGATAAGGTATGGTTGTTGCAAAAAAATGTATACAGATGAGCTAATTTATACAGCTGAACTAAGCAGATTACAAAGATTTGACCTGTAAATTGGTAATAAATATCATGAATGCATAGCATATGCATATGCTGGGTGATTCATGTGAGGAGATTTGGAGAATCTCATGTTAAATTGAGAGCACAGGATCTGTACTTTCCGGATTGTCTGGGCATTGCATTATTAAATGTAATAAAGAAGGAATGATTTGGAAGGAGCATTTGTATTGGCCTTTTTGAGTAATCCATGGCGGGTTTGAATGGTGGGGCAAGGCAGTTAAAGATTCCTCCCGCCCATTCCTAGCGCAGGATACCCATTGCTTATATCTTTGACATTATTTATTTTAAACTTTATTTATATAGATATTTAATTACTAATATCATTATATTTGATATCATTAGATTAATCACAGCATATAGTATAAATATATTAAATTTTAATTTTCCGATAATATAAATATTTAAAAATATCGTGGGTCAAACATGTATGTTGGATAGTGTGAAAAGTCAACTATGCAGATTAGTATGAGATAGAGGTATTGCTTCATTTTCAAAGATGTGCTTTTGAAATATAGTATTACCTCTCTATGTCAGTTTAATTTGCAAAATTTACTTTTCAAATTATCCAACACACAGATTTGACCAATAGTATCTTTATTTATTAATATTATTGAAAAATAATAAATTGATATTTGAATATTTTATATTACGATTAATGTAACCATATATCAAATATGATAATAATGGTTATAGATTTATATAAATGTATAGTAAATGTTTAATAATAAATGGTGGTGAGACGTAAGGAATACTCTCTAATGTACTTCGGTTAACTAAAAGTATTTAATCAACATAAAAAATATTAGTATTGCAAACTTGTTAAATATGTTTAAATTATGAGGCAAATGAATAAGAAAGTAGGTAAAGATCGAGGAAGTAGTCGTATGCGCCGTGTTGATCTTGATTTACGTTACGTATATACTATTTTGGGTTCCAAGTTGTTCCTCCAACGCTGGGTTCAACGTACATCATCTTTGAGTGTTGAACTTAAATTTGCATTTTGAGTTACTAAAAAATAATTTTGCATTTTAGAAGTGAGTATACAAAAAAAGGGTTTTACGATTTCTACCTTTATCTTTTATCTCCTGAGTAGTTGGTTTCTATATTTTTACTAAAGTGATGGAGTAACTTTTAAAGTGGGCTCTTGCCGACTTGCCGTGCATGACAAAACAATTACCACATGAGTCAAAAGGTCTCACTTCAACTCAAAGAAAAATAAAATAAAAGTGAACAATAAAAAAATTTGAACCTGCTACTGCTGAAATTAATGTGTACAATTGATTTATCAAACTTAAATTTAAGTTAACTTTGATTATAAATTAAATAAATAAATTTATAACATCGAATTCGTCGTAATATATAGTTATTAATTTTTTTGAGAATTTTATCAAAACTTATTATTAACAAATTAGGAGTCAAACATAACCATTGAAAAATGTAAAATTTTCGCGGTGCACATTCATCTGAGATGAAGAATATACATTTTTTTATTTATTTGAAATTTAAATTAGTTTAGTTTAATTTTGATAAAATTTTATGTATATATTTTACTTAATTTATTAACTAAATTTCATTTTTTATGCTAATTTTTGCATCAGAATGTTAATTTTTACATCTAATATTTAATATTTAAAATAATCAAAATGTACCGAATCTTCGAATGAGAACAACCTGGAGTACACCTCTCATAAATTCATGATTCAATCATTACACTTTTTTTTTTTTCTTTTTGATAAATTACACTTTTAACCAAAGCAACATATTTTTCCTTATACACCAGGAGACACTGGGAAGGGTATTTGGCTTTATGTATATTAAATATTTAAATTCATTATGTAATAAATTATATACTCTCTTCATTCTTTTATAATTGACACACTTTCATTATATTTTTCCGATGGTTGTGTATGTTATCGTCAACTGAATAGCCTCTGAATACTAATATAATTGTATTATATATAATTTAAGATTATATAATATTAAAATTTTATATGTAACTGATTATTAAACTTATCGTTAAATAGTATTTTAAATTACACTAGAACTGAGTATATATCATCATAAGTCATAGCCACACATGTTTATTTCTTGAAGCATCTCATAGCCAAGTATATATTAGTCTAAAATAATGGGGGTTGGAAGAGTTTCATCTCAATATATTTCCCAAAATCAACCAACATAAAAATGAAACTTTAAAGAAAACTAGATAGAAAGTACATTTTTACATCACAAACAAGTTTTTGCCATTTCCATGTAATTGAACACAAAAAAGTAGCAAAATTGAACTTTAAATATCCATCTCTGTTTATTATAAAATGCACAGATATATATAACTGGTTGCAACTTGCAAACATTTGGCTCATGGCAAGGACAGCATAAAAATTAGCGAGGCCAAGGCCTGCCATGAAGCAAAAATATTTAAGAAACAGAAAGGCAGCAAAACTAACACCTGTTGAAACGGACAACGGAACATTGGACCAAGATTTATAAAAAAATCTTACATGGTATAACATATTCGTAATGGTAAAGAAAAAGATACAACACTTACATATATTTCGTGAGTGGCCGTGACTGTTGGATTGAATGATGGACGGAGATGAGATTAGATGACCATCGGAAATTTGCACAGCTTCCCAAAATTCAAACGACAAGGTTGTATTTTTTTATATATTTTCTTTTCTGAGAATCGGGATTTGAATACATTTTCAAAGATCATTTCACTGATCAAAAACTCATAGTATTCATTTTTCTTATGGGATCGGGTATTATTTTTGAGACTCTCTTTTTCTCTTTGTTATTCTGTTCGAATGTTTGAATCTTTGCAAGACATCGTGCTACGTTATCAAAAATTTAGAGTAAATGATATACATGGGGTTCTCCGTGAGTGTTGCTAGTGTTTTGTGCTTATCTTTCGTGATAATTAAGTTTTTTAACAATTTATATATAATGCGTATGATATGTGAAAATACTAAATTCATCAAAAAAGTTAATACAATTGATATTTTGTGGTTTTGAAATGCTAGCCAATATATACTAAATTTAATTACTACTTGCTCCTCAAATTTAGCATATACTAGTATTTTTTGTCTCATTAACTGTTTTTTGTGTCGTTCCAAAAAACAAAAAAAACCGGCTTTTGTGTGTTTTGTGTGTTATCATAACCTGGAGTATGAACTTTTTTCACAAATTTGGCCTAAAGCTCTTTCTATACTAGTCTCGTTAGAACGGGCACGAAAATAAGCAACCGTCTTATTTGGTGATGTATTAGTTTCCCTTTGAAAATACCAAAGTGTAAAGAGAGGGAGTTTAAGTTGCGCCAAGAATTTAACCAAGGAAATTTGAAAAGGACGAGCAAATTCCGCTTCATCAAACTGAAGCTAAGAACAGTTTCCCATCACCAGTTTACAACCCAATACATCTTACTTAGAGGGCAAATCCTACCAATGATGATGACGCTGTAGCTAAAAGCAGTGAACTTAGCATAATGTTGGAAGTCAGCGGAAAAGCCTGGGGACTGATCTTTTTGGCACCTTGCCCTCGAGTTTTAACCTTCTATATGCTTCCCTGATATGGCATGGCCTAATTGGCCCTCTCTCTTGTCTTTCCGACATAACAAGCCTGGCTGCAAGTAACGACATCAACAATTAAAATCAGTAACAATTTTCAAAAATAAGTGGTTAAAGAAGAGATAAATCATGTAGAGTGAACTTCAACTTTGCACTTACCTGTTTCAACAAGTTCCCCCACAAACATCTTTGCTATACCAGATGCTACAATAGTCATAGGAATTGAAACCTTTGAACTTCCAGTGATGCTTGCTAACAACTGTATTCATGAAAGGCCACAAATAGTCAAATACTGAAACTTGACTCGAAAAGGAGGCGTATGAATCAACTAAGGTGAATTTATTTAGATTTTATGAATGATCAAGGAATATGGATATAAAGAATGTTTTCTTGCTAACTTATAAAGGCACCAGGCTTATATTTTCCTAGTGTATTTCATGTCATTCACTAAAAACATATTTATAGACTACACATAACTCCGTAGAGCAAAAGAAAGCATAAAGACTTAGACATTAATTGAGATACTTTAAGATCATCAGAGTTACGTACCCGTTTCATGTTAGATCTTTGGAACCCAGATCTCCGAAATGATTCATATCTATTCATTTGCTCTTCAGTGAACCGTGATAATATTGACTGCATTTTGGCAATTTTTTCAGGATCGCCACTAGGAAGTTTTGAGAGCTCAATATCCATGTTCTCATCCTCTTCCTCTTCATCGTCATCTTTGGGCTTGCCAACTGGTCCAGTAGTCCCAGCTGCAGTTGTGGCACGCATAGCAGGACGATTGGATTGCTGCAAACTTGTACCTGCCTCATCCCCCTGATCATTACCAACAGCTAATGTTTGAGCTTCATGATCATCGGGGATGGGTGATTCGGGTGGGGATTCTTCTGTCTCAAATGCTACAGCAAAAGGATCCAAAGATTGTTTCATTTTCAAAGGTCTCTCTACAGAAAGAGATAACAAGGATCAAAACCACAATATAGACCACAAAGACAGATTATATCCTCAACACTGAAAAAGGGGCACTATAATCTCATTAAAAAATATAAAAATCAAGACGCTGTATGCTACTGATTGGCATAACAACTGCCTATGGAACTCATAGGTGATTGTTAAAATGTCTAACACAACAATAAAATGTTATCATGGTTTCCAGATATTTTAACAAAACATTCATCAATTCATCGATTCATCAATTCTAAGGATTACCTGCCTTCAACGGTGGTGGTTGGGCTACGGGAGGCGGGAGGCGGTAGCGGTGCGGTGGTGAGTTTCAGCAGGTAGACTGTCGCGAAGGAGGCAATCGCAAAAGGGCAGGGAGAGAGCAGTGCTAATTTATACTCTACCTTTATCTTTGTTTCCCTTTTCCCTTTTGTATGTAGTTTCTTCTTCTAATCTGAATCGTTGGATTCAAATCTGATGCTCCTCAGTTATTTGAAAAATCAAAGAAATTTGCGGGTCTTACTCGGGTTATAAGCTCCAATTCGGGTCATATCAATATTCGGATCCTGAGAAACAAATAAGAGCATCTCCAATGATTGCATTTTTGGACTTACTTGGCAATTTTTATAAAATATTTAACACTAGTTTACCATTGTTTTACCCTTTACAAACACTAGTTTCACGAGCAACTAGTATTGGCAAGCAACTAGTTTGAGTAGACCCCACATCAATAATTCAATATATTTACATGTGTATTAGAAATGAATGGGATCATACAAGCTAATTTATGATATTAATAACGATTGGAGATACTTGTAATTTGATAGCTAATTAGCTTAAATTAATGTAAGCTCCAATATATTGTACCTTACCGTTGAAGATGCTCTAAAATTTTCGCGCCTTTTCGATCGTCGGAAAATTTACTGGGTTGAGAAGATCGAACGACGAGCAAACGGAGTTGTGGGGTTTGATTGAATGGAAAAGGGGCTTGGGGTTCGTCGGAGTCAGCCTTGTTCCTGGAAGAGATACGACCTTTGTTTTCACCTTTCTTCAAATATTTATAATTTAGTCCCTTATCTTCATTGCATATTTGAACTTGACCAAAGAATATTATCATAACATATAACCCTCAAATACAAAATATCTTATTAATTAAAAGATTTCCCTAATTTAATTATTGGAGCATAGTCCCAAAATTTATTTAACAATCGTGTCTTTCTTTTGAATTAATTATTTAATATAAATGTTGTTTTAAAAAACAAATCCACTTGTCTTTTATAAAAAAATAATATAAAATATAGGTCAACCTAAAAATAATATATATTTTATTATATCATTTCAGAATAAGTTTTCAAAGATCATTTCACTGATCAAAAAACTCATGGTATTCATTTTTCTGGGATCGGGTCATTACTTTCTAGACTCTATAATTCGTTATACCCGAATTTTTGAATCTTTGCAAGGCATCATGATATCTTATAAAAATTTAGGATAAATGGTATACATGAGGTTCTCTGTGGAATGTTGCTAGTGTTTTGTACTTATCTTTCGTAATAATTAAGTTTGTAAACAATTTATATATACAGTTAAATCTCGATAAATGAATATTTTTGGGACCATCATAAAAATATTCATTTAGCGAGATTGTTCATTTATAGATAAATGAATAAATTATTCATTTAGACAGTATTGAAGAAATTATATTAGTATTACATGAATTGTATGCATATGTGTACAAAGTACAAAAATGTACATATGTGCATTATATTTAAAACTACTAAAAGATACATGATATGCATTGTATGGCATATCTAGAATCTTAGAAAATGTATCTAACCTACATTATAAAGGCATGTATATAGACTAAGTACATATCAAGCAATGATCACTTTACAAAACTACTTTCTACAACACGATCAGAATACTCCCGAAATTTTGTTTGCGCTAGGAAAAATCAAGGATGAGATGAATTTTGTTGGAAATGGAGCAAAAAACTTAGACGCCTTTTTTGTAATAGAATAATTAATTGTTTGAACATTATTGATTGAAAAAAAATATTTTTTTTATATATATATATATATATATATATATATAACTTATGAAATGTGGTAATTATTCATTTATATTTACATAGGGTCTTTAAAAAAATTTTAAAAAATTATTCATTAATGCATTTAGCGAGATTATTCATTTAGCCCCTTAGCCCAAGTCGGGACCGGGAAAAATTATTCATTTAGCAAGGTTATTCATTTATCGAGATTTAACTGTAATGCGTATGATATGGATTTATATGTGAAAATACTAAATTTATCAAAATAAGTTTATACAATTGATATTGTGTAGATGTGAAATGCTTGCGTACCTTTCAACCGTCCAATATACAGTACTTCCTCCTACCAATTCAAACATCAACTTTTTGGATTGATTAGAAATATTTTTGACACAAAAAATTTGATTAGTATTGTGAAAATATACATTATAACGAATCCAACAATATTTCATATGATCATATTTGATTAAAATTGATATTTTAATTTGAATGTTGATTATATTCAATTATGACTAAATAAATAAGGACATGTGCAGTTTGAACTAGCACGGAACTACGGAAGGAGTACCATATAAAGGTTGTTTAGTTGGTGCGAGAGTTTAATTGATAGATGAATTTCTATTTCATATGAATTTTAATTCTCAATCAAAATCTAGGAAATATGAAAAATTGTTTAAGTAAGAAATTTCTCATGTTTTGTGGGAATTTCAAAATACTGGAATTGTCCCGCATTTCTTATTTCGTTCCAACCAATACCAAATTCATGAGATTTTGTTTTTTCCTATATACCTAATTTATCGCATACCAAACAATCTCATAGTATCATGTTGACCGTCAATTCTCTCTTCTAATAACTTGATTTGTAAAATTCAATACACAAATATAATTATAAGTATTTTGTTGAAATATATGCTCATAAAGATCAATATTAATCTAGAGATTGAAATTCAGTGCTATTACCGTGAGTCCATGAGAATTACGAAAGTTCAATATTCAATAAGGAAAATTGAAAAGCCTTCATTTTTTTATATTAAAATCATGAAAGATGGAGTTGGAGGGTGCCCTAAGAAATTTACTAAAAATTGCAATGTCGTAGGCTTACATCAAGTAGATCATCAGCTAATTGAGCAAAGTGTGTGATGAATTGATGATCACCAGGGCAATGTGTACATCAAGTGAATCCTAAATCTATGTGTGACAAATCTCCTCCCCAATAGACAAAAGATTTAGTGTAGAACTGAAAGTGCAAATCCCTTCGACAAACTATTGTGACCTTCCCATTGACATCATTCCCCGGTTGTCAACTCATCATCCTCGATCCAACAGAGTTTGTGGTCACAACTCTCCCACACCGGCACCGGAGCTGGAATGATCATTTAAATGGTGGATTTGGTTGATTTAGGAAAAGTCAACATAGATTTGGTGTCACCTCAAAGCAAATTGGAATAAATTGGGTTTCTAATTAGTATTTAAACTCATTAACAAGAGGACAAGTTGCAATTCAGAGACGAGTGAGAGAAGTTAATGTTTACCTCATTAAGGATCATGAAAATTAAAAGAAGATGGATGACAAATTAAGAAGGATGTGGCGATTCGAGGAGCCTCTATAGTGTACATAGATGAGAACAAAAAAAGTAGATGCCGCAAACATGGTGGTTACATGGTTTGAGTAACTCAACACCGATAGTATATATTCCTGGAACAAGACCCATCACAAGCATTAGGTGAATCTCCAAGCATACATAGTAGACAGCATAAGATCAACATGGGGAGCGAGAGGATGTACATGTCCGATGAGATGATATATGGTGAAAACGAGTATAACAAAAGCAAAAGTTTGAAAGATGAAGTACCGGTGACTCACAATGATGTTGCTTGACAACTCGATAAGAGTGTCTTTTTTTCATGGAAAATATGTATGAACAAGTATAAGACTTGCATATACATCGATGGTTGTCTTTGCCCATATGGCGATTGGTGCATTGTAAGTCTTTTATCTAATAGTTTACGTCTTCCTTATTAAAATCTCCCGCACATATTTACTATACTCATCATTGTAAATGTGTGATTTTTCCCCAGTACGTCCATGTCGATAAAGAAAACAAGAGGGAACAAGGACGAACTACTTTAGTATGCCTCTGATATGCATTTGTGGTCAAACTATGTGTGAACGAATTGGCTAGGACTGATCATGATGTTGTGAGCATCCGTCTAATACTATGATAAAAAAACTCATACTATTCAATTTCTCTGATTTTGCAAAAACAGGGATCAGATCATTACTTTTTGTAGTTTTTTTTTTATACCCGAATGTTTGGATCTTTGCAAGGCATTGTGCCGCCTTAAAAAATATTTTTAGGGTAAATGGTATACATGGGGTTTTCTGTGGAGTGTTGGTAGTATTGTGTGCTTATCTTTCGTAATAATTAAGCTTTTAAACAATTTATATATAATGTGTATGATATGGATTAAGATGCGAGGATACTAATCCATAAAAAAAATTATACAATTGATATTGTGTGGTTGTGAAATGCTAGCGTACTTTTCCACTGTGCAATATATAGTATTTCCTCCTGCCAACTCAAACATCAAAGTTTGACATTTTTAGATTTATCAGAAATATTTTTGACCATAAAATATTTTTGATGAAACTTTAATATATATTATAAAAATATATGTTATAACGAATCTAACAATATCTCATATGATCATATTTTATTAATATTTCTACTTCTCTTTGAACGTTGATAATACTCAATTATGACTAAATGAATAAGGACATGTGCAGTTTGAACTGTCAAGAAAGGAGTACCATATAGGGGTTGCTTGGTTGATGCGAGAGTTTAATTGATGGACGAATTTCTATTTCATGTGAATTTTAATCCTTAATCAAAATCTAGGAAATAGGAAAACTTGTTTATTCACATTTGGCCCCGTTTGACACGAGAGTTTTGAAGCAGCGTTTTGCTATTTTTGCTAAAGTATATTTTTGACTGGTCAAACAGCTACTTATCTTGTTTGGTGATTAGTTTTTTACAAATAGCGTTTGGATCAAAACTCTGATTTTGAAAACACTCCAGAGAGCAGCGTTTGATTTTTAATCAACTACATCCAAATACAAATTTTCAATTTTATCCTTATTCCAAACCCTGCAGTATTTTCTTATTCCGCTTCTTATAAAAAAAGAACGCCGCTCAAGAACTCTGAACTCTCTAGCCATCATCCAACTCTGATCAAAACAAGTAAGCGATATTCTCTTCTCTTCGTAATTTTTACTCGAAAATCATACTTATCTCCGTGGTTTTTTTTTTTCAGTATTTTTTAAAGCTTTTTTTTTTACATAATTTAATGTTATAATTGAATGCCCAAAAGGTGTTTGAGAAAAGGTCTCACTCAAATTATTCTTGTGTTTTTCTGATTTCCAATTTACATTTCGAAAGAATTGACGGATTCCGGGCACAATATAGTTTTCTCTGTCTTAAATTTGTGATGCCTTTTGTTTCATTGTTTGTTGAAGTTGATTTAAGAGTATAAAGGGCATTAGAATAGTTAAGGGATTGGTCTTGGTATTAGAATGGTTAAGGGACTGGTTAAAGGTCTGGTTAAGGGACCGGAAATATCTTGCTTTACATGGCAATTCATGGTCTTGCATATGTGAGGAAATACATGGTGTTAGAGAATATATAGAAAATATATTTTGTACATGAAGGATCTTGGTTCGTTAAAGTATATTTTGGGTATTGAAATTGTTCGTCGACCTGATGGTATGTTTCTGTTTCAACGAAAATATGCTCTGGATATTTTGGCGGATACTGGACTATTGGGAGCAAAGCCTGCGGATTTCCCAATGGAACAACAACATAATCTGGCGAAGGATGAAGGTCCACTGTATGAAGATCCTCTCCAATATCGTCGGCTTATTGGGAAGCTTATTTACTTGACTATCACTCGTCCGGAGTTGAGCTATTCGGTTCATACTTTGGCACGGTTTATGGAGACACCGCGGGTTGCTCATTGGCATGCCGCTTTGCGGGTCTTACACTACCTTAAGGGTCATCCGGGTCAAGGATTGTTTCTGTGATTCGGATTGGACTGCTTGTCCAATTACTCGTCGTTCTTTATCTGGCTATTTTGTGATTCTTGGTATTCTCCAGTCTCTTGGAAAACGAAGAAACAACCGACTGTTTCCCGTTCTTCGGCTGAGGCAGAGTATCGTGCTATGGCCTATGTTTGTTGTGAACTGATCTGGCTCAAGTCTTTGCTTCATTCTTTGGGTGTATCTCATTCCAAGCCGATGCATTTGTTCTGTGACAGTCAATCAGCTCTCCATATCGCTGCTAATCCCGTCTTTCATGAGCGAACGAAACACATTGAATTTGATTGTCATTTTGTTCGTGACTTGATTCAGTCTGGTGAAGTGGTTACTCATCATATTTGTACAACTGATCAACCTGCTGACCTGTTTACAAAAACTCTCGGTCGCAAGACATTTCAGGGTTTGATCGGCAAGATGGGTATTCGGGATTCTCATGCTCCATCTTGAGGAGGAGTGTTAGAGAACATATAGAAAATATATTTTGTGAATATATTTGTATATTCTAGATTATTCTTTCTTGTATATTAAGTTAGATTAGTATATTCCTTTTCCTTACCGAACTCTAGGTTCCGGTCTATATATTGTAAACTTTTACGTTAAATATAATCACAACTTCATATTTTACACATGGCAATGTATTATTAGCATGACATGTTAATTAGCGGGCTAAAATAAATCAACAACGGAGTAAAGTTGATGTAGCACGGCAATGTATTATAGCATAAAGTTGATGTAGCACGGCAATGTATTATAGCATGACATGGTCATTCATGGTTTTGAATACTCCCAATCAATGTATTATAGCATTGCATGTTAATTCATGGCTTTGAATACTCCCAGGCAATGTATAATAGCATGGCATGTTAATTCATGGTTTTGAATACTCCCAGGAAATGTATTATAGCATGCAATGTTAATTCAAGAGTTTGAATACTCCCAGGAAATGTATTATAGCATGACATGTTAATTCATGGTTATTAATACTCCCAGGAGAATCAGATTTGCATGTGTTGTGTGAATTTTGATTGCTGTTTTGTCTGGTATATGGATGCACTGATGATCAATTTAGCCTTTTGACGAATTCTAAGTTTTATACGGAAATACATAATATATCCGTGTGTTTGCATGGCTTGTGTCATTTTATATACGTTTGTGTCAAATCACAGTAGTCTAATTTCTTTGTCTTTTTTATTTTGGCTTCATCCCTCAATAGTATTAAAACATGTTAATCTTTTATCGACATTTTCCTATCGTCATTACTTAGATGGCCCCAACCAAAAAATAAAGTGTTACAGAAGGTGAAGGAAGTCGGGCTAAATGGGATGATAATAGTGAGCTCTTGTTCTGTGATATGTGTATCGAACATGTGTAAAAGAGTAAGAGAAAACATGGTGCAACTGTCTCTCTCTGACGATGCCGTGGAAGTCGTTGGAAGTAGAGTGGCAAAATAGGAGTGATTTACTATTTAACAATCATCAGTTGAAACATAAGTGGGATGGGATGAAGAAATTATGGATATTTTATAAAAAATTGAAGTAAAACGAAACAGGACTAGGATGGGATCATGAGAAAAAGACAATCTGTTTGGGAATCAGCGTTTAACAGTTAGCTGTTAACAGTTTCTATTAGCTGTTAGCGGTTAGCGGATTATATTAGCTGCTTTGTCTAGTTGTTTGTTATATATGCGTTTGGTAAATGTTTAGGAGGTGATAGCTGTTTAACTATATCAAATGACAGAAAAGGACACTAACATAAATTTTTTCACACTAATATATATTATATTATTTAAAATTAATTAATAACTTTTTGTATATGCACTTGTATCATAAAATATTTTACATAATTTTTTATGTATCATAAAATATTTTACATAATTTTTTCATAAAATAAAAAATTAAAAAAATATTTTTGTGCTTGTGATTTATGTTTATGCGTATGCTTTTTATAAATTGAATATATGATAACAATTATAATTTTATTTGAACATGGTTGTTAAATTGTATGACGATTCTTTCAGAAAGAAAAATAGTTTGATAAGTTCAAATATAAGATAAGTATTAATCGCAGTAATAGGGAAAAAATCCAGTCACGTAGCTTTAAACCATTGAAAATCATTCAAACGGCAATACAAAAAAGTAATTATGGAATTAAAAAATGATAAAATTGAAAATTTACAGTAAAAATAATGAAAACGCACCTTTTGGCAGCGTTTTACATCAAACGCTTGGAAAAAAACGCTATTAACCAAACACTATAATTAGAGGTTTGACTTTTCAGTTTACTATTTTTAGACAAAACAGCTAAACGCTGCTGAAAACTCTGTTCACCAAACGGGGCCAATAAGTGCTAGTGAAGAGTGGTGGAACAATAAAATCAAGGTTAGAACTTCACCTTCTTCTTACGATATGCATAAGTGTGTGTATTTCATACAAGTATATTCTGATAAATAAATTTCTAATTTTTGTTAGGAAAATCACAACTATAGGCCATTTAAGAAAGCAGGGATTGAACCAGTTCTTGAATCTAAAACGGATCAACAATTTAATGCTTCAGTTGCTCAAGGGAGGCAAAGATTTACTCCAATTCAATGTGGTAATAAGGAGAATAAGAGCATCTCCAAGGGTGGTGTTTTGGACTTGCTAGACAAATTTTCAAATATTACAGCAGTACTACTTACCATTGTTTTCGCGTTCGTGTACACTGCTTGGAAGAAGATGTTGCTTGCGGAGCAGGCCTGCTTGAGATCATACGCATTAAATGCCATTAAATGTTTCATTACGGAGAGTGTATATCACATGTTATATAATTGGACCGTGTTGTTCAATCCACATGCTACATATTTTAATGAACATATTTCTATAGAAAATTATGTTCAACTTTGAATTATGTTTTATTTGTAAATAATTATCATTATATATATACATGTATATGATATATATAAATTACATATCAAAATTACACAAATAATTATGTAAAAGGAATTTATGTGTTTGAGTAATCATCATTATTGATAATAAAAATGAAAAATATTGATTTTAATAATGGTTAAATCAAATTCGATTCATATTTAATTTGAAAGAATTATCTTTTTCTTTATAATCAAAAACTTATCTTATATGTGTTTTTATTATTCTTTTGTACTATCTTAATCTATCTGTTTAGAACTAGCAGCCGGCACGAAACATAGTCAAGATTAGAAAAAAAAATCAAAATTAGAGTTGATGACATTGGTTAGATTAGTTTTTACTAAATTTTATTGTTTAATTTATTTTATTAGTATCTTATTACATTTTATTATATGATTATTGCAATTGAATATTATTCATTTTTAAAATGAAATTTTTATTTAAAATTTGTATACACGTAGGTCCAATCAAGTTACATGTGTTTTATAGCTAACATTAAAATAATAAGTAGCTTGTCAAGCCACTAGTTTGAAAAAATGACATGGCACCTCAAGTTACAAAAGCTTCTAACTTACCATTAAAGATGATCTAATAACATCCCTTTACCCTCCCTGTATACTGATATTGGTTTGTTAGTGATGATGAGACCCATCAGGAAAATGCTTTTAATAGCACCAACAATGGCGTGATGTTTTTAGTGATGATGATATGTCTCCTACCAATTCTCATGTTCGTCAAGTTACCGAAGCTGGTGTTACCAAGAACGGAAATAAAAGAGTTGCTAACCAAGACGCTTCAGAGACTATTAAGAAGCATAAGTCAGAAGGCTCGAAGAAGAAAGGATCCGGAATGGTAATTGAGAAAATAGATGCCTTATTGGATGTGGTCACTGAGAGAAACAAGAAGGATATGGAGTTAATTAATCTCGAAGCACGTGTACTTGGTGATTCATCTATCTCAATTGCTGATTTTTTGGCAAAGTTAGTTTCCCTTGATGGTGTACTACCTGGTAGTTCATTATTCAATTTTGCATGCACATTGATCGAGGATCCTCAAAAGAGGATTCTTTTAGATCGTATGCCGAACGACTATTCAAGACTTCAATGGATAAATTATTTGTACATCAAGAGTGAGTGAGAAGTAGTGGGGATGAGATGATTATGCTATGTTAGATAACATGCCAGTAGTAGTTGTAATAATTTGGTTTGAATAATCACACATGTAGGATTTTTTTTTTCTTCAATTCTTGTGACTTTTGCACTTTGGATTCCTATATTATCAATGCAATTTTGTTGTCTCTTTTATTGTGTTATTACATCTTTTTTATTTCGATACTAATTTACTTACATTTAGTTGTTGCATGCTTTAACTTCAATATGTTATTCAAGTATCATTATGATTAATATTCGGTATATCATGCTAACCATTTAAATGTGTGTACACTTGGACTTATGTAAATGTTTACTGTGTGTAGCTAACGGATTTGCGGGCTAAAAGAAATTCAATACGAAAAATGAGACGTGGAAATGCTATGTTTTGGGATTCAATGGCTTGCGCAATAGCTTACATATCTCTTTATTATGTAAAGTTTGTGCACAAGGAGTCATGTTTTATTTCGTTTATGACGGGAGAAAGGTGGATGTGTGAACTGATGAATGGCGATGAAAAGCGATGCTTCAACATGTTTTGTATGACGCCATTAATTCTCCAACGATTAGTCAAGAATTTAGAGTGTAAGTATGGCTTGTATTCTTCAGAAAGTTTATCCTCTTTGGAGAAATAGGCATATTTCTCTATACTCTTAGTATGGGAGCCTCGAATAGGGCTGCTCAAGAAAGGTTCCAACGTTATGGTGAAACAATAAGTAGAGTTTTCAAAGAAGTCTTAGATGATATAGATGGTCTATCAGCTGATACTCTAAAACCAAGAGATCCAGAGTTCAGAGAAATTCCTTCTCAAGTTGCCAATGATGCTCGTTACATGCCCCATTTTAAGGTAAATAAAAATGATTTCATCTTTGTTTTGCTATATAGTTTCTATCGAAAATCTAACAATATTTGGTTTCAATATATACTAATCAGGATTGCATTGGAGCTATTAATGGTACACATATCGATGTTATCATATGCGAGGAGGACCAATTGCGTTACAGAGGACGGAAAGGAACTCCCGCCATTAATGCAATCGCCGTATGTGATTTTAATTTACTTTTTACATATGTGCTTGGTGGTTGGGAGGGTTCAACTCATGATTCTCGAATTTTTCTCGATGCAATTGGTGACCCAAGTCTAAATTTTCCAATACCTCATTCTGATAAGTTTATCAAAGTATACTATCACTCTTTTGTTGATTATATGATTATGACATAACCTCCTTTAGTTTTTGTTGTTCTTATGATTAGGGAAATATTACTTAGCAGATAAAGGGTATCCTGAAAGAGAAGGGTACTTAACGCCATACCAAAAGACTAGGTATCACCAATCTGAATTTCGAGGTGCCAGTCCAAGAGGGTCTCAAGAAATATTCAACCAAGCTCATTCATCTTTGAAAAGTTGTATTGAGAGAGCATTTGGAATTTTGAAGGCACGGTGGAAGATACTTAAAACGGTACCTAAATATTCTCCCGAAAATCAAAATTGAGTTATTTGTGCAACATTTGCATTGCATAACTACATCAGATTGATTAATATTCTAGATCCAGGTTTTGCTATCATTGACAGATATGTGAATTTTATTCCTCCTGAAGCATCAGGAATGGACACTGATGGCACTTCCTTATCAGAAGTTTATCGTTTGAGTTCTAGAGTTATTTTCAAAAGTTCGTAAAGATATTAGTGCTAGTTTGGTGGCAACTAGGTGACCAAGACAGAGGAGGCGTGTGGTTTAATTATTATGATTTATTGTATTTGCCACATTTTTTCCTTTGAATATATTTGTGACATGAAGTTTAATCAGACAATATTGAATGTTGTTAAAAAATTTTAAAATATATTTCCAACCTACTTGAAGTACGGTAACTAAAGAATTGAAATCAAATGGTCAATTTAGAGAATAACATTCATCCGGATGATCCTGATATAGACCTTTTCATGCACCAATAAGATAATGACACGTGTACAATTGTAATGTTTTAATTGGTCAAGATATTTTTAGTAAATTTCTAAAACCCTAATGTAGAATGCCCGCCTGAGTAATGATTGAATACGTGGTCCAATCATAAATTAGTTAAAGATGATGTGTCACTATTTAATTGGTGTCTGATATTGGCTATATCAGTATGATCCCGATATATATTAAACTATTTATAAAAATATATAAGATATGTATGTATAATGAATTTCATCTTAAATAAATATAAATTTACAGGTCCATTAGAGAAAAACATGTTTTCCATACTTCAAAATAATTAAACACAACAAACAAATATATTACAGTAATAAATTATATCCATGTCCATTAAGTCATTTAGCATAATGAAACGGCTATCAGCTACTTATTATTTACCAAACACCCATATACAAACCGCTAGTCAAATCCGCTAGTCAAAACAGCTAATTGCTCGTACAATCCGCTAACAGCTAGTTCCCAAGCGGGGCCAAAACATGGAGAAATTGCAATCTAAGAGTATTTAAGTAAGAAACTTCTCATGTTTTGTGTGAATTCCAAAATACTAGAAATTGTAGATTCCCACATTTCTTATTTTGTTCAAACCAAAACCAAATTCATGAGATTTTGTGTTTTTCTATATACATACTTTATTGCATACCAAACGATCTCATAGTATCATGTTGACTGTCAATTCTCTTCTTATAACTTGATTTGTAAAATTCAATACAAAAAATATAATTACAAGTGTTTTTGAAATATATGCTAATAAAGATCAATAATCTAGAGATAGAAATTTAGTGCTATAACCATGAGTCCACGAAATAAAAAAAGTTCAATTTCCAATAAGGAAAATAGGAAAGTCTTCATTTTTTAAAACTAAAATCATGAAAGACGGAGTGGGAGGGTGTCCCTCCATTTTCACAAAAATTGCAATGTCGTAGGCTTACATCAAGTTGATCATCGGCTAATTGAGCAAAGTGTGTGATTAATTGATGATCACTAAGGCAATTTGTACATCAATTGAAGCCTAAATCTATGTGTAATAAATCCCTTCCCCCAATAGACAATAGATTTAGTGTAGAACTGAAAGTGTAAATCTCTTTGACAAACTATTGTGACCTTCACATTAACATCATTCTCCGGCGGTCAGCTCATCGTCCTCGATCCAAACTATAAGGGATGAAAGAAAATTATCACCAACTTTTGGGGCTAACATTTAAGTGGCATCTGATGTGAATTGGGTTGAGTGAATAATAATTCTGAATTTTCCTCCGCAAGTACCATAAAATCGAATATCGAAACTCTCAAATTGGATCCAATTCATATATTGTCCTCCACTTATTCTGCCCATATTTTTTTTTCAAAATCAATCTACTTCATTCATTCTACAATCCAAAATTCAACTTACACTTTAGCTTACTGCAGAAAACCATGGGTCAGAGGGAGATATAAGACTCGATTCATTCGACCTTTAATAATTTCATCCTGAGGAACGAAGACCGATACATCGGCCTAAAGACACAACACCTAATTGTCACCCAATTGCCTCCTAATTATGGAAAATACAAAACACCTAATTTTTCCCTTTTGAAAAGGGAAAACTCCTAAATGTTCGCTAAATGAGTAATGACCAACAAGAAACAAAAATACATAACCAGCCACAATGTGACTACCTTGCTTTATATCAAAAACATATTTTTTTCAATTTATGCAATACATTAGCTTCCTTAATCTCATTCCATAATATATGCAGTTTCACAAAATAGAATACCCTAATCATTTCGGTGGTCATGGTCCATAGTAAGATTCAGTGCCAATCCAATTTAATTTGGGGCCTTGTGCGAAATTTGATTTCGGGCCTTCATATATGTTTAAAATAAAATTTTATCATTAAATATAATGAAGACTAAATTTAGAAGACTGATCCAAATAAAAAATAGCCATTTAGAAAACCAAAACAAAAAGGCTCATATCCACATAAAAAATGCCCTTCAAGAAAATCAAATTCTGTTTTCAAATAAAATTTTAAAATACATATATATACATATAATACATTAAAAAATATATTTTTGGATCCCTCTAATTTTTTGGTCCCTGTGCGGTCGCACATTTCGCACCACGCTTGGTCTGGCCCTGATCATAAAATTGTATAATAAATATGTCAGAAGAAAATCAAAATTTTTCCTTGGTCAAAAGTTTCATATATGATAATAGTTTAATAAAATGTGTGTGAAGTTAAAGGAATGCCTAAACAATTTTTTATGCTAACTTTTAAGCAGTTTAATGAGGTTTTCATTATAAAAAGAAAAAATGTTGAAAACATACATATTTGTTGTCTAGTCAAACGAATGTAAGTAGGAATATGACAAACACATGATTGGGCCATCATCCCATGATTAAGTGCTTTCGGACCAACGTGGTGAGAGGGGATCATATCTTTCCGAGGTGGCATGTGACGTTCCACATGGAATTTAAGGAGCGGCCGTTGGTGGGGGAGTTTTTGCTATGGAAGTTGTGCGGCACTTTAAGAACAATGATTCTTGTACCTCCGACGACAGGGTGGTGATCGGAAGAACTAGGGTTCCGGTGCCGCAGTGTCCTTCGGGGAAGACGATTGGGGGTTTCATCTGGATGAACATCAAGCTAGAGGCACTGACTAAAAGGTACGTATCAGGTTTACGTGACTGAGAGCCAAAACTTGAATCAGTTCCTCATTTCATCAGTTTTCAACTCATATAAACATTTAATACTATCCAATGCAAGATCAACCATTTTTATCTCACCGCAGTATAACGTCGCACAACATATGCACAGTGGCGATCCAATTTAATTTCGGGCCCTATACGAAATTTGATTTCAGGCCTTCATATATGTTTAAAATAAAATTTTATCATTAATATACTGTAAGACTATATTTCGAAAACCGATCCAAATAAAAAAAAGATATTTAGAAGACCGATCCAAATTTATAAATACTTGATGTAAATTTGACTGCTTGAACAACGCTCTCTCCGTCCGACCTTATATTGCACCGGTACCTAAATAATCTATATAATTTGGAAATTCTATCAGTGTAATGATAAGAGATCAATTTTCTAAAAGTATTACCTAAATCTTTTACAAAAGTTAACAAACATGCAAATCTATCCAAAAATAGCATGAGAAATCATACCAAGACACCGAAAGCATGCAAAATTAGATGAGGGCCGAAAGACTTTTCGTTGTGTGGCTCTGGTTCTATGGACGGAAAATACTGTCCGTTGGGTGGTTAAATTTGGCGGGCAGCCACGTTGACGGATATTTGACCCTGGTCCCACAACTCAATTTCCTGATTAAGCAAATAAAACATTATTTCTTCTGTTATTCTTAGAAATTATTCCCAAAATATTCCCAATAATAGAGGTGCAAAATAATTTATGTTAGTGCACAGTACAAATTCGCTGGCAAGTGTCACTACTCAAATCACTCCTTAGTTTTGACTTTTTATAAATTTATTAATATATCCATAGATTAATTAATAAATAATAATAATAAAAAAGTGGATTCGAGCTTTCCTGCGTTTCCTCCGTTTCCGCCCCCAAAAAACGATTTCTCTAGATTCCCGCGGCAAGGCAAGAAGATGAATGGTCTGATCGAAGACAAAGACGGCGACGTTTTGAACCCCTTCTTCACCCTCAGCCCTCCTAGCTCACCTCCCCAGAATTTCGCCTTTTCCCCGCCAGACGACGTCGTTGCCGGCCCCGATCCTCTGCGCCTCCTCGACGATGAAGACGACGACACCGCCGGATTCACGTCCGTGTCGCAGAACTCCGACGGACTGCGGGTGTTTGACCGGTTTGATTCGATCTCCGATGATGAGGACGACAAGGACGAACTGTTCGCTCCCGATGCCGATGCCGTGCAGAAGAGGCTGGATTACATGATGGAGTATCTCGATCAGAGGCTCTCAGTTGATGACGTCATTTCGAGTAGCAGCGTGGTGCCCCGTGCTGAGCCGAGTGAGCCTCTGCCGGAGTTCACTGCCGGAGGTGGTGGTGCGGGTGTCTTTAGGCTTCCGGTGCGTTCGTCGGTTAACCCGAACCGGCCGCCGAGCTTGGAGCTGAGGCCGCATCCGTTGAGGGAGAGGCAAATTGGTAGGTTTTTGAGGAATATTGCGTGTGTGGATGATGGGAAGCAAATGTGGGCCGGGTCAGAGTGCGGGATTCGGGCCTGGGATTTATCGAATGTGTATGGTGCTGGTAGTTCAGCTGGAGAGACGGACGACGATGAGGAGGAGGAAGACAATTTGGAAGAAGATGGGGAGTGTGACCGGTTTGTTGAGGAGGATACAGCACCTTATGTTGAGTCTGTGAGGACTGCAGGGACTCTGTGTGTTGCTGGCGATGACGCGTACAGGGTGGTTTGGAGTGGTCACAAGGATGGGAAAATAAGGTGTTGGAAAATGGATGGAATTGATAGTGGTAAAAAGCGATTTGCTGAAGCAATATCATGGCAGGCGCATCGAGGGCCTGTGCTAAGCATGGTGATGACTAACCAGGGTAAATTCTGAAAATATTCTTATTCTTGCTATTACTTTATTAATTCATTTCTGTTCTTTAGTTTGCTTCCTTGAGTCCTCAGGTTTTTTTATGAATAGTTTCCCTGTTCTGAGTAAGGCGGCAGTCTGCAGGCAAAAGTCATGCATCTTATTTTGGACACTGATATAGGAAGTTGAGGATTCATTTTAGTATCCCGTAGATATGTTTGACATTTCTATAGAATAGTATAAGAAATGAGACTTACCAGGTTTACTTATGCATGCTGGTATCCTGAAATGAAGCTCATATATTATGATTTAGCAATGCTAGACAGAGATCTTAGAATGAACTTCACATAATGTGATATGTGTATATGAATTGTTAGATATCTTGCACAGACAGGGAGTTGATTTTAAGATTTGTAGTAATAAACTTGTATGTATAGTAAGTGTTCATAGCACGTGAACTGTCACTATTGAAGTTAGTATCAATTTATGAATTTAGAAGGAAATTTCTTCAAAGCCATGGAAATGTTTCATGATCTCCCTATTCTTATTTCTGGATTTCACTTTAATACAGGGGATCTCTGGTCTGGGTTTGAAGGTGGTGTGATAAAGATATGGCCTTGGGAAGCTATTGAGAAATCTCTTTCTTCAAAACTAGAGGAGAGACACATGGCTTCTGTATCATTAGAGAGGTCATTTGTTGATTTGAGGAGCCAGGTCTCTCTGAATGGAACTGGCAATAGTATTTTTACCAATGATATTAAGTTCATACTGTCTGACTATTCCAGAGCAAAAGTGTGGACAGCCGGGCATCTTTCATTTGCAATATGGTATGTTTCCTTCAGCTTGATCATTATTCATTAAGCACGTTGAATGCCATTTCTGCTTCTCAAATTACATTTTATTAAATAACAAATACGTGTGAAGGTTTTTATATATATGCTGATCACCATGGTGTATGGATGTGATGTTTTTTCTTTCTTTCTAGTTTCTGTTTCATGACACTCCCGGTGTTATCTGCATGTTAATATCTGATGTTCACAATGAGGGTTCATGTATAGAACAATGATGTGAACTGGTTTGTCTTCTCATCCTAAGTCAGAGAATTATTTCTTCAACTGTAGAAATTATGGCTCTTTCAGGTTGTAAAACTAGTTCTGTTGACTTGCAAGCTTGTAAGTGGTTCTACTATATTTGCATGCCTCTGTACTTCTTCAATGTGGGCTGGAGTGCTGGACTGAAACCTAATCTGAAAGCTTTGTATGTTGTAGAATCTTCTTTTACACTTCGAATGAACTAAACTCATGCCTACTTATCTGTTATTCAGTATTTGTTGAAACCGGTGCTCACTTATTTATGAGGTTCTACGTCCTATTACCAGTACTCCTACCCAAAAAGCTTGTTTCAAAAATTAACATTCATGCCACCTAATGTAATGTCATTCAGTTTATACTCGAACGGTACAAGTTAGAATAGATTGATGAAAAACTGGGAGTCTTCTGCTACAGCCCTGTGTGCATTGGGGGAGACAAAATGAGTATTTATATTAGTACTTTCTTTCTGTTATCATCCTCTTGTTAGAATATCATTACTATTGCTGTACCTTATAAACCGCGGTTTTGCAGGGACTCTCGAACTAGAGAATTGCTGAAAGTTTTCAACATAGATGGTCAGATTGATAATATGCCAGTAGTACAAGATCCGCTGATGGAAGAGGAGATTCGATCAAAGTTTGTATCTGTCCCAAAAAATAATAAGCCACAAAACACTGTCAGTTTCTTTCAGCGCTCACGTAATGCTCTTCTAGGAGCAGCTGATGCAGTACGTCGAGCTGCAGTTAAAGGAGCTTTTGGGGATGATAACCGAAGAACTGAAGCATTAGTTGCAACAGTTGATGGAATGGTTTGGACGGGATGCTCTAATGGATTGCTTGTGCAGTGGGATGGAAATGGAAATCGTTTGAAAGATTTCCAGTACCATTTCTTTTCTGTCCAGTCTCTTTGTACTTTTGGGTCACGTATATTGGTTGGGTATTCTACTGGGACTATTCAGGTATTAGATCTTGATGGAAACCTGGTTGGAGGGTGGGTGGCTCATCACAGTCCAGTGATCGATTTGGCAGTTGGGGCAGGCTACATTTTTAGCCTGGCTAATCACGGGGGTATGCGGGGATGGAGCATTACATCTCCAGGACCATTAGATGGACTATTGCACTCAGAGTTAGCCACGAAAGATTTTCTGTATACGAAACTGGAAAACTTAAAAATATTGGCTGGTACATGGAATGTTGCTCAGGGAAGAGCTGCTTATGATTCACTCATTACCTGGCTAGGTTCTGCAGCTGTCAATGTCGAAATCGTAGTTGTAGGATTGCAGGAAGTGGAAATGGGTGCTGGTTTTCTGGCAATGTCCGCGGCCAGAGAAACTGTAAGATAGCTTAAGCTTTTCACATTGTGCTCGTGCTAGGAAGTCTCTGAGCTAAAGTTGTCTGAATAGATGTACTAAACTTGACACCTGATTAATTGTGGTGATAACTGGGGAAATAATGTTTGTAATGCAGGTAGGTCTTGAGGGTAGTGCTGTCGGGCAATGGTGGTTGGAAATGATAGGGAAAACATTGGACGAGGGATCGACATTTGTGAGTGTTGGCTCAAGACAGCTCGCTGGCTTGGTTATTGCTGTCTGGTCAGTATAACTTGTAGATATTATGAGAATTATTTTACTTCATTTATGAGTCAGTGTTGATGACGGCATTTCAAGCCACATGTTTCTTTCTTTGGTACTTCATCTGATTGTTTATGGTGGAGGTAATTGTGAAAGTGGAATGTTTAATTAGATTGCAAATAAGGGTGCCTTGTCTTATACTTCTATCATATATTCATATGGACTTTCGCTGGTGTTTAGATATGTTGCTGCTTATAACAAAGGTTTTATGTTTCAGGATCAGAAGAAGTATCAGAACTCATGTTGGAGATGTTGATGTTGCAGCAGTTCCCTGTGGTTTTGGCCGTGCTATTGGCAATAAGGTATCCTTATATTTCCCTGTTCCCTTGCTCTCCCACTTGTATGAGGAAAATTTTTGAGTCTTTTTTGCCTACGATTATAGCTTGTTTTATCATTTTTTTGCGCTCATTGAGTTTATATAACATCAGTTTGGTGGAAGCTTCTTGTCTTACGCTGTTTCACTTGATTGTCCTTTCACTGTTAATGGCTGCCAGATGAACCATTTCTGCTACATAGCTGGTCAAGCTTGCTAAGTCGGGATGACGTAGAAATTTAATAATGGAAAATCCAAGCTATTAAACATTTCATTTAAATAATGTTGATTGATATATTATCTTCAATTGTTGGGAAAAAAGATGGAGAGGAAGAGTGAAAGTAAGAAATTTACTGGTGAGCAGTTGGAGTAGATTCGAGTAACCTGTACTACTAATCTCTTAATGCTGAGAGTTGCTTTTGTACCTGTGGATGCGTTGTGAAATAAAAATGTCCTGTGCTTGTTTATCAGGAGTGTGCTTTATCTATTTCTGGTCGTTAAAGTGTTTCTTTGTTGTCGAAGGGAGCTGTTGGTCTGAGGATGAGAGTTTATGGGCGGAATTTGTGCTTTGTGAATTGCCATTTTGCTGCGCACTTGGAGGCTGTTGGTCGCCGCAATGATGATTATGATCATGTTTACCGAACGATGTCTTTTACACGGCCATCTAGTTTATCCAATGCCACAACTGGTACTGTGCCATCTCTTCTCCTACGTTGTTTGATTGCCTTCCAAAATGCATTGCTTGACAGTTTAGGTGGAATCTTCTGAGCAGGTGTCTCATCTAATGTTCAAGTGCCACGCAGTGCTAGTGTATGTAGTCCTCACTGCTAATTTTCTTCTTTATTTTAGTGACAATTACCATGTTCTGTAGTTCAACATTAGATTTCCATGCGAAACTAACTTTGCTCGATCCCTGGCAGGCTACGGGGAATAACTCTGTTGAGGGGATGTCTGAGCTATCTGAGGCAGACATGGTTGTATTCCTTGGTGACTTGAATTATAGGCTGTATGGTATATCATATGACGAAGCAAGGGATTTCATTTCCCAAAGAAGTTTTGACTGGCTTCGAGAGAAAGACCAGTTGCGGGCGGAAATGAAAGCTGGGAATGTATTTCAGGGGATGCGAGAAGCTGTTGTCACGTTTCCTCCTACGTACAAATTTGAGAAGCATCTGGCTGGTTTGGCAGGTGCTTGCTATTTTGTAGGAGATTTTTTGCATTATTCTTGCTCGCCTCTTTCTGGTCGCTTTCAATAAGCTATCACTTATTTTTCAATAGGTTATGATTCTGGGGAAAAGAAACGAATTCCTGCTTGGTGTGATAGAATATTATACCGTGATTCCCGTTCTCAACCAGCGACTCCATGCAGCTTGGACTGCCCTGTGGTTTCTTCAGTCTTGCAGTAAGTTTTCCTTTTTTTGTTTTTTTAGTGCTGGGGCTACGTACATTTTGTAAATGGAGAAGATGGTAGAACTTAAAACAGCTCAATAGCTGAAGAGACTAGTTTAATGATATACGTGTGATTTGCCATCAAGTGCTCATTTCCTCGTTTTTTTGTGGAAATATTGGATATGTATTTTTCTACGTTTGTCTTTCTACATTCTCTTCCTTCTCTTATAAAACCACGACTTCTATTTTCTAGGTATGAAGCTTGCATGGATGTAACTGATAGCGATCACAAGCCTGTAAGATGCATTTTTAATGTGGAGATTGCTCGAGTTGATGAGTCTGTGAGGAGACGAGAATTTGGTGAAATCATCCAGACTAATGAGAAAATTAGGTTTTTGGTCAAAGAAATGTGTAAAGTTCCAGAAGCAATTATGAGTACAAACAACATAATCCTTCAGGACTTGGATGTATCTATTTTGCGTATAACAAACAAATCTGGAAAAGGCACTGCTCTATTCGACATAGTCTGTGAAGGTCAATCCATCATTAATGATGATGGACAAGCAATGGATCATATTCCCAGAGGTTCTTTTGGCTTTCCTCGGTGGCTAAAGGTAATTTTTGTTTTATAATTTTTACTGGACCTGAAACTATACTGAACCCTTTTGCAAGCTGATTAGATGTCTTTCCACTTCCTTTTCCCACTTGAGAGTTGGCCCCCTTTATGTATTATCACCCACTTTCCTCTGCATATGCATACCAAAATGTCTCAAGCATTGTCACTTGTTTGTATTGAAAAGTAGACTGGATTAGTTATGGTTTTCGTAGTACATTCTCTGGCTGAGTTGTTTGCCTGTAGCTGTTAGATGTACAGTCATCTGTTTTACCGCAAACTGAATAATCTAGCTTTGACACTTAAATAGGTGAGTCCAGCAGCTGGCATCATCAAACCCCATCAAATTGCAGAGATTTCCATTCATCACGAAGAGCACCAGACAGTGGCGGAGTTTATTGATGGTACCCCACAGAATTGGTGGTGCGAAGATGCAACTAATAAGGAAGTTATATTAGCAGTCAAAGTTCGTGGTAATTACTCAGCTGAGGCCAAAATTCACAGGATTCGTCTTCGCCATAGCCTTACTGGTAAAATCGGGCACAGGAATGAAAGAGCTGACAACTCAACTCCTCTGCCAACCAGTGTTCTGCATCGATCTAATATGCAGAACCTTAGTGGAACCTCTGATATTGTTGACCAGCTGAAGAATCTTCAGCCATGATTCGGACTTCAAATGCGTTTATTTTGCGTACATATGTGCAGATCCCATATAACTTGATTCTTCATCTATCTTGATGGGGCTAGTAAGAAAGAACATGTATGTTTGCGGGATTCTGGGGGAAATAGAAATGGTTTTAGTTTTCTCCTCCCATCTATACCCCTTTTTTGTTTAACCTAGATTCTGTAATTTGATACATTTAGAGCGTCGAGGAACTGGGAACGAACTCCCTTTCTGTATTAGAGTTGTGCGTTTGCTTCTTTTGTACCTTTATTTTTTTCAATTGGTTTTAATTGAACCGAACTTAAATCAAGCAAAATTAGATAAATATTATCAATTTAAATTAATTTGAACAAAACGGAAATGTAAAAGACATGGCCGCATTGCCTACATTTTTTGTGTTTTTTTTTGAAGGCCTACTTTTTTTGTGTGTTTTTTTTAAAGGCCTACTTTTTTTGTGTTTGTTAGAAGGTTAATACATTTTAAATCATAATTCAGATGATGATATTACTTTGTCAAATTATACTTTTAGTATTTAGTATGACAATTTGTTCATACATATTTTAATTTGATCAATGCCTAAATTTAATTTCTGTAGAATTGATACTCGAATGAATTATTACATTACATGTATACATTTTAGATAAAAAGTATTAAAAGAACACTTTTCATAAATACATTTTTTAGTATAAAACACATAAAAAATCTAATTTTTTTAGTAAAGCCAAGGAATAGTTTTTCAAAATCTAAATTAAAATAAGGTTACGATTGTTAAAATCTGTAGTTTTCCTACTCCAACATAGAATCTCCAAAATGAAGGGTTTAAATTCCAATTTCTCCAAACTCAAGAACTTTCACTTTTTATAATATCCTCCTTTCTCTCTTTCAATCGTTCTGAACTGAACTGCTAGAGAAGATTACGATTCCGACGGGACAGAAAGGTTACGATTTTTGACTGTTGGAGGTATTGCCTTTTCCCCCCTTTACTTCGTTCGTTTAATTAATTCCGGCGGCACCGAAACCATTTTTCCGATTGTTCAATTCCAGATTTACTAGTGTTCATGTTAGCTTTTAATTAGGGTTCTATGTTTATTTCGGTTTCTGTTTGGTAATTTCATAATGTATTTGATTTAACATGTGTTTTTTGTGTTATCCATACTTCTCCTTTGTGTGTCTGTCCAGAAGCCAAGAATTGATTCATCCCCTTATTTATTGTAATAGTTTCAAAACCTGCAAAATTCTTTGTTTTCTGATCAAGGATAAAGTTATTGTTTGGTGTTATCCAGTGAACCCTGGTTATATTCAAAACCTCTCAGTAAAATCCTGACCGACTTGTTACCACGTTTGATTTCATGGCCTTGTCCCTGATACAGACGGACAGGACTCGTATGATTATGGATGGATAGAATTGGATCATCATCTTCATGAAATTATATTTTTCCTCGTGTGCTCTTGATGTAAATTTGCTTGCGTTGATTGCTTTCTGTTGAATAATAAACTAAGTTTCCAGTTTAGATTAGGTTTATGAAGTATCCAGTTATCGTTGGGGGGGTTAGGTTTCCTGTTATTGATTGGTTTGTGGATCATTATAAATAGAGGCCCTAGGCCAAGGACTATGTGTGTGTTTTAGAACCCAAAGATTGTTTGTAATCTGATAGGTGTTTGTTCCAGTTTTAATAGAGTTGAGTTGAGTTGAGTTGAAATTGTTTTGTTTGCGCACTGCCCGGATTCATATATATTTTGAATCCTACACTTTCTTCTTACACTTTGTGGATTTAGTGCAGTTTTAATCATGCCAAAGGTTAAGACAAGCCGAGTTCAATACCCTCAGGGCTGGGAATTAATTGAACCGACCCTTAGTGAGCTACAAGCAAAGATGAGAGAAGGTATAGACAGAATTTCATTCATGCCTGAATTTATTTTTAACAGCGTGTTTTCTTGATGCTAATAGTTTTATTCTGTTGTTTTCTTCTTTGATCAGCTGAGAATGACCCAAATGATAACAAAAGGAAGTGTGAGGCATTGTGGCCAATTTTCAAGATAGCACATCAGAAGAGTCGTTACATTTATGAACTTTATTACGAGAGGGAGGAAATTTCCCAGGAGCTGTATGAATTTTGCTTGGATCAGGGCTATGCTGATAGGAACTTGATTGCCAAGTGGAAGAAGGTATTGCAGACTACTTGTGCTTGACTGTGCTTCCAGTAGGACTCCAAATCTGTAGCCTGCTGTTAAAATCATTTTCTGAGTAAATTAAAAGGTTTAGCATAGCTGGGGCTGATCAATGAGGTCATGGCATAGGATGGAACTGTCATTCATTCGAACAAACATATACATGCAATTAACCTTTTGTGTTTGTGTTATTTGAACAGACTGGGTATGAAAAGCTATGCTGTTTAAGATGCATGCAACCTCGTGATCACAACCACCAGACGAAGTGCGTGTGTAGAGTGCCAAAGCAGCTTAGGGAGGAAAAGGTTATCGAGTGTGTGCATTGTGGGTGTAAAGGTTGCTGCTGACAAGTGAAATTGCACCGACTCACCTCTGTACTTGACTGTGTTTAGACAATATTTATTAGTTATTCAATAATTTGATCACGCTGATAAAATTTGTGTCTGTGTTTATCAATGGAATTTGTTAGTGCATTCTGTCGACTGCGACTGCCCTTGCGTTTTGAACAAATCCAGTTTCGGTTTAATCATCAACTTTAGAAATCATTCTCAATTTTTAAAAACTCAAATACAAACAAATATCATAGGCGCTCTTAAGTTATTCAACAAACATATCCTCTCAAATCCTCCCTGCAATTTTCTTAGAATGTTTACTTTCCCTTTCGGAAGGTCTTAAAACTTTATCTTTTACTTTATTTTTTATGGAATCATTCATCAATATCATATACACACAATCTACTGTTTTTTTTTAAAAAAATCAATTCAGTTTCATCTATTTATTTCACTATTATTTAAAGGTAAATCATTTGATTCTCCTAAAACACGTCCAAAATCGTTAAACATTGAGGTAAATTTTAAGAAGTGGAAGGAACTGCACTACATATGACAAAGCGAGCAACCATGTGTATTTCAATATTCTTAATTATTTGTGCAAATCAAAGTAATTATTAGAAAAACGGTAGGTTCTATATGACATTTTCAACTTATGTGAAGTTTGTTATAAAAATGGTAAAAATGGTGAAATGGTGAAATGCTCTCAATAATGGCAGGAAAATTTGTCAAACCCTAACCTCTATCTAACTTACATTACTAGGAGTATTGGAATAGGAAATGAGAGAATTTTCTTCTCTAAATTCGAGAATAATTTGATGAAGAAAATGCACCTCTTGGAAAACAAACTCTCCTTCTTCGTCTTTCCCTTGCTAAGCTTTAGATATTTTAACTAGATAGCTTCTCTCTACAAGAAGCAATACCATTGTAATCTCTTCCACAAATATATTAGTGAAACTCCGAATTTTATCTGACTGTGGATGTAGCTTGTAGGTCAAAGTGACTGAACCACGTAAATGTTTGTGTCATTGCCCTTTAATTTTATAACAAAGTTGGAAATATTTAAAGGTGGTCTTGAAAATGCATTCTATAGGACTCGGACAGTATTATATCATTATTCCATTATTAAAGTGAAAAGGAAGAAGTGTTATTCAAAAAAACAAAAGTGAAAAGGAAGAAGTGAAATAATGAAACTATAAAAGAGAAGCAATAAAATAGATGTAGAGTGTGGGCAATAATATTTTTTAAATTTTAAAAATAAACTGTCTTGGTATAAAATGTTACCGAATTCCAAATTTGACGATGATGAGTTGTAGAGAAGGGAAATAATGTTTGCAGAGGGCAATGACCACATGATGAGGCACCTACCACCCATATCAACACAAAACACCCCAACTACCTAATCAAACACTCCACATCTAGCTCCTAGCTCCAAGAACAAGAAAGGGGATAATTTTGTTTGAGTGGATTAAGGCATGGAAGTGGAGAACAAGCAGATCATCTTTAGGGGATACATAGAGGATGGAGTGCCTCCAAAGGAATCAGACATGGAGTTGAGAGTGGGGAAGAAGATGAAGCTGGAAGCTCCAAAAGGGTCTGCCTCATTCTTGGTCAAGAATCTATACTTATCCTGCGATCCCTATATGCGCGGCCGCATGAGAGACTTCCATCGCTCCTACATTCCTCCCTTCACCCCTGGTTCAGTTAATGCTCACTCTACTTCTTTTTATGAGTATATTTCAACATTCTACATGCTGGTTTCTGTGTGCAATGCTTGAGTGTGATTCGAGGAGCGTAGTTAATGCTGCCTCTGATATATTCTGTGATGTTACCAGGAAGATATATTCTACAAGTGATTTGGGAATTCATAATATTCATTGTGTATGCAAGATTTTACTTTACCTAGTTTAGGGTGTGAAATGTGTTGTGATTTGGTATTCATGATGGGGTTATCTGGTGTAGGTTATAGAAGGATTTGGTATATCCAAAGTTCTGGATTCTGATGATCCGAATTTTAAGCCTGGCGACCTAGTCTCAGGGCTAACAGGTTGGGAAGAGTACAGCTTAATTTACAGAACTGGGCAGTTGAGGAAATTTGAGCCAGCTGATATCCCTCTTTCATACTATCTTGGCCTTCTAGGTATGCCAATCTGACTTAAATCATTATGTCTATATCTGTCCTGCATCTCCTTCGTATTTTGTTTTAGCTTGCCTTACTTGCATATAATAAAGTCATTGGCTTCAATCCATTTGTGTCATCATATCTATATGTCTATGCGAAACAGTTTTGTAATAATAGCTGAAGTCGATAGTCTTGTTGTTCACTTTTGATGCCTTATCATCAGAACATTCAGGAGTTTTTTAACCACCAACTCATGCAGGTATGCCAGGTTTCACTGCTTATGCTGGTTTTTACGAGGTTTGCTCTCCGACAAAGGGAGATTATGTTTTTGTCTCTGCTGCTTCAGGAGCAGTCGGCCAGCTTGTCGGCCAGCTCGCAAAGTTGTATGGATGCTATGTTGTTGGAAGTGCTGGAACGAGTCAGAAAGTAAGTTCTATACAAGATTTGAGATTTTGGTCATTTAAGGTTTGTGGAGGAGGTACAGGTACTTTTGTCTCTATTCTCGAAAACTGACTTGATAGAGATTTAGGTTGATCTTCTCAAAACTAAGCTTGGATTTGATGAGGCTTTCAACTACAGAGAGGAAAAAGACCTTGATGCTGCTCTGAAAAGGTTGGTAAAAAGACTTCCTTTCAGAAAAGTTGTAGTTCTAATTTCATCCTCAGCTGAGTCTCCTTTTGTATGTATGCATCTTGTATCAGATGCTTCCCAGAAGGCATCGATATCTACTTCGACAATGTAGGTGGAGCCATGCTTGATGCCGTGCTTCTAAACATGAGGATTCATGGGCGAATCGCTGTCTGTGGGATGGTGTCTCAGCACAGCACTGCGAAATCACAAGGACCACAAAATCTATTCGCCCTGATAACCAAACGAGTGAGAATGCAGGGGTTTTTGCAGAGCGATTACCTTCACTTATTCCCACAGTTTCTTGAACAAGTAGCAGGTTTGTACAGGGAAGGGAAGATCATCTACATAGAGGACATGACAGAAGGCCTCGAAACCGGTCCTGCTGCTTTTGTTGGCCTGTTTACTGGGAAGAATGTAGGAAAGCAGGTCATTCGAGTTGCCAGCCAATGATGCTGTGGGTAAAATAAGGTTATATTGTTTGATCAGATTGACTTGGTATTAAAAAAGAAGGCATTTGCTTCTTGTAATATGACACTCTTTGAGAGATGTCTGATAAGAAAATTAAGCTTACAAATTGTTCATTTTATATATGAATGATGAACATCAGCCACATCTTTCTTCCAGATTCTTTAGTGACCTCAACGGTCCAAACTGCCATAAACAGTAAACTTATGAAACACAATCATAGATAGACATTATTGTCAAGCGTCCTGAGGAGTAAATCAGATCAGATGATCAGAAAAAATATCCCTATAACCATGAGAGTTCATTCTCGAGATTCATTCCACAATGATCTTTAAAAATTGTCAAACCACAACCCCGGTCAGCATAAATAGTCTTTTTCTTTATGAAGAGATGTTGCAGTTTCTGGAGATTCCAGGAACTACTGAAGAGACATGGATTTAAAAGATAACAAAGAGTAAAAGAGAGACTTTGAAGAGAAGCAAGAAGCTAGAAACGAACATATTCACTGAGCAGAAACTTGGCATTTACAGAAGCTAGTTCGACCAAAAATTGGTGTCTAACTTTAATTCCTAATATAACACAATGGAACTAGGTCAAAATTGGTGTCTAACCACAAAATGCCTCTCAGGCCTGTGAAAACCAGACTAGGTTAGTAGCCCAGTCAGCATCATCATTTTTACAAGACAGTAACCACACCAAACTCTGTAGCATCGTGTACAACTTTCTAGCTTTCATCCTGGCTTGAAACCCACACCTTTATGGTTTTGTCGAGGGATTCCGATAGCATGTAAGTTCCCCAGAAATGGAGGGAGGGAGGTGACAGCACCCAAATGTGCATTCAAAACAGCGAGTCACTCAAAGGTCTTGAGATGGTTTTGTCTTCAAGAGGCCGAAATGCAAAGGCAGGTTGTAGCCACCAATGTGGTGCCTTTCCATTCATATATTGAACCAGTCCAGGAATAAGCTCATCAACATCACCAGCATCACAAACAGAGGCATTCATTCCATCAAGAGGAAGCTGAGCGTCGATGTCCAGGTTGTACGCATTTATACAGTTGTACTCAGTACCCACAGCACTTCATTCACTAAACATCTGATTCATTAGCCAACTGAACCTACGAAAACAATTACCACTACTGTCCCGAGTGCATAAAATGCCATCTTTTCTCACAGAATAGAGCTTTTCAGAGCCAGAGGGGATGAAATAAATTCTCACGTGACAGCCGTGTTGTGGCTCTTTGACTTACTCAAGAGGGAGTGTCCAGAGCCAATGCATTCCAGATCCTCTTCATTTACTGTAAGTTCAGCATCTACATCTCTTAGTTCCTCAGTAGGAAAAGCTACGCCATTCTGGTAAGTCAACATTTCAGCTTTCTCTGGGAATGTATTCCTCTTAAAGATTGTCCCACATCATCTAGGAAGATGAGATACTGCCTTCCATTATTCCTCATCAAAAATAGATCAAAACAGAAGATACCATAATTAACAGCATAATCAACATATTCAAATCTGAGCACAAAGGCCCCCTACCAGATCAAGAATATGATCATCAGGTATATCAGGCAATTACCGACAACAATGACATCAACCTAGTAACAAGGATGAATAAAAAAGATGCTAAATGGACCTGATTTTGAGTGATGGAAAAGAGTGGTATTTAAATTAAACCAAGGCCAAGAAGTTCTTAATTTTCTGCAGTTTTATCAGCATTACAACTATGAAACAGAACATACACAAGAAACCTCAAAAGGAAATGAAATAAACAAATGAACATCAAGAGAAAAGATTGTGGGCTCTTGGAAAGAAATGGGGGTTTAGCATGTGAGAATCAATTGTGAATCTATGACTATGACTATGAGTTTAACATCTATCTGTGTTGAGCATGATAGGAAGAGACACAACGAGAAAGAGAGTCATGAGTTAATAAGTGACGACAAGCAAAAATATATACACAAAAATACACATGAATTTCTCAAAAACTTAAACAGTACATAACAGAGAAAGCAGAATTTAATAGCGCCTTTACAGGCCCGAGTCTGAGATACAAGATCTCCTTCATGAGTGCTAACACGGTATGGAAACAGTGACATATTCCTCAGAAACTGCATATTAAACATTTTTTGGATGTCAATATTCACGTAGATTTGTTGTCTGATTCTGAGAATAAGATTGAATACTTAATTATTGTCTTATCGCATAAAAGAGCTTAAACTATGTTAAATTATGGCTTAAATCAGACTGCATATGATATGCTACAACCTACCTTCGGATCCTATGCTTTGCAGCGCCCTACACTAAAATTATCATAACTTTTAATTGTCAAAACCTTCACTTTTAGCTCCTGAAACCGAACTAAATAATCAGTGATCAGACAAGTCAGTCATGTATTTTATTCAAATTCTTTTAACCATGCCAACGAATTTAGTAAGCTATCATAAAAAAATCAAAGCAGGAGTAATTATTCTCTATGGATGTATTGCTGAAAATAATTGTCAGGAAAAACGTAATGTCTATACTGAATCATATAAAAGAATGGATGTTAGGTAACCTACAGAAGAACATAGTGTGAAAGGCAAAAGATTAGAAGTACCTTGTTCATCTCTTAACGTAAGTTGCCATTATCAAGCAGACCCTCGTCATCCCTTGAATTTGAACAACAGCCTCAAACATTACGTATTAAACTATGTTTCCGAATGAGGAGCTTACAGACCATGAACAATTACAGACACGAACGTAACCTTCCTTGTTGCTTACAGACAAGCAAGGTTACTAGCCAATTACACACAACAGCAACCAGACCATAAGAAGATCAGCAAGCACAGGGCGCATACTTCAAAGAAACAGTTATTCAATTTTTGACAAATAAAACCAAATTTAATGAGCATGCTTTAATATTTAAGTTGCAAAGTAAACCTATATCACTGGTAAGAACATTCCGAGTCCAGTTGCAAAGCAAAATCCAAGGACAAACAGAACATGACAAGAGCAAGATTTGTTATAGCAAAATCCAACTTCAACATCCTTTTTGAGGCTTGTCAAAGATGAACCATTGCAAGAGTGAATAAGAAACTTTAACAGGCTATGTCGAAAGGGAATCTGAAAAGATAAAAGTGTTTCTCGGAGAGTTAATACTAGATATAAACTCAGACTAGTTAGGAACATGCTCTAAACTAAATTCAGTACCTATACACAACCTTTACTTTTTGAAGAGTGATGGTGAATATGCTCATCATATGTCAAAACAGTTCGATCATTAAGTATGTCAAGCATGATGATGAAGTAGAGCGAATAACAGGGAATGATAAAGAAGAGAAACAAAAAGGCAGAAAATGTGAACTAGTATATTTCATTAAATCAAGACAATTACAGAAGTCAGAATGTCTCCTAATATAATAACATTGGAGCTAGGTCAATCTCTATCAGCCGGAAAAGCATCTAAGCACAAAATTGCTGATTGCACAAACTAAACTAAATGGATTGCTCAAAAAGATTCTAAGCAATCCAGAAGTTCCACTAGACTATATTCGTCAAAGAAATGTAAGCCGTCATCAAACCTGAGCATCTCAGAGAGGCTGGAAAGATCAGATTCATCAGAATCATCAATTGGCCCCTCCTTATCAACATCCAAATCCCCATCAAAACCGCCAGCCAGCTCTCCTTTGAACAGGA